>OZ014523.1:214139869-215506869 GCA_963966055.1 Lathyrus aphaca | reverse complement strand
AAGAAAACGAAACCTTACTTTGATGGAATTGGGATGCATTTATCATACTTCGGTGATAGAGTAACAAGACACACCGTGATTGAGCTTGAAAAAATACCATCGTACTTAGATGATAACTCAAAGAAAATGAAACTGGACTTGGGCGGAAATAACGAAGCATTTACCCCACTAATGATATAAAGCAAACAAGACACACCGTGATTGAGCTTGAATAGATACCATCGTACTTAGATGATAACTCAAAGAAAACTAAATAGGACTTGGGCGGAATCACGAAGCATTTACCATACTTGGATGATAAAGCGAACAAGACACACCGTGAGTGAGCTTGAAAAGATACTGTCGTACTCAGATGATATCTCAAAGAAAACGAAATCGGACTTGGGCGGCAACGCGAAGCATTTACCATACTTGGATGATAAAGCAAACAAGACACACCGTGAGTGAGCTTGAAAAGATACCATCATCCTTAGATGATAACTCAAAGAAAAGAAATCAGACTTATGTGGAATCGCGAATCATTTACCATACTTGGATGATAAAGCGAACAAGACACACCGTGAGTTAGCATGAAAAGATACCATCGTACTTAGATGATAACTCAAAGAAAACGAAATCGGACTTGGGCGGAATCGCGAAGAATTTACAATACTTGGATGATAAAGCTAACAAGACACACCGTGAGTGAGTTTGAAAAGATACCATAGTACTTAGATGATAACACAAAGAAACGAAAACAGACTTATGCAGAATATCGATGTATTTACCATACTAGGGTGATAAAATGAACAAGACACACTATGACTGAGCTTGAAAACATACCATCGTACTTAGATGTTTACTCAAAGAAAAAAATCACACTTGGGTGGAATCGTAAAGCATTTACCACACTTGGGTGATAAAGTGAACAAGACACGTCATGAGTGAGCTAGAAAATATACAATCGTACTCAGATGATAACTCTAGAAAACGAAATTGGACTTGGGAGGAATCACGAAGCATTTATCACACTTGGGTGATAAACCGAACAAGACACACCGTGAGTGAGCTTGAAAAGATAGCATCATAATTGATGATAACTCAAAGAATCGAAACCGGACTAGTACGGAATCCCAAAGCATTTACCAAACTTGGGTGATAAAGCGAACAAGACACACCGTGATGGAGCTGGAAAAGATACAATCATACTTAGATGATAACTCAAAGAAAACAAAACCACACCAGGGCAAGATCGTGAAGCAATTACAACACTTGGGTGATAGAGTGAACAAGACACACCGTGAGTGAGCATGAAAATATACCATCATACTTAGATGATAACTCAAAGAAAACGAAACCTTACTTTGATGGAATTGCGATGCATTTATCATACTTCGGTGATAAAGTAACAAGACACACTGTGATTGAGCTTGAAAAAATACAATCGTACTTAGATGATAACTCAAAGAAAATGAAACTGGACATGGGCGGAAATAACGAAGCATTTACCCCACTAATGTTATAAAGAAAACAAGACACACCGTGAGTGAGCATGAATAGATACAATCGTACTTAGATGATAACTCAAAGAAAACGAAATAGGACTTGGGCGGAATCACGAAGCATTTACCATACTTGGATGATAAAGCGAACAAGACACACCGTGAGTGAGCTTGAAAAGATACTATCGTACTCAGATGATAACTCAAAGAAAACGAAATCGGACTTGGGCGGAAACGTGAAGCATTTACCATACTTGGATGATAAAGCAAACAAGACACACCGTGAGTGAGCTTGAAAAGATACCATCATCCTTAGATGATAACTCAAAGAAAGGAAACCAGACTTATGGGGAATCGCGAATCATTTACCATACTTGGATGATAAAGCGAACAAGACACACCGTGAGTTAGCTTGAAAAGATACCATCATACTTAGATGATAACTCAAAGAAAAGGAAATCGGACTTGGGCGGAATCGCGAAGAATTTACAATACTTGGATGACAAAGCTAACAAGACACACCATGAGTGAGCTTTAAAAGATACCATAGTACTTAGATGATAACACAAAGAAACGAAAACAGACTTAGGCAGAATATCGATGTCTTTACCACACTAGGGTGATAAAATGAACAAGACACACTATGAGTGAGCTTGAAAACATACCATCGTACTTAGATGTTTACTCAAAGAAAAAAAATCACACTTGGGTGGAATCGTAAAGCATTTACCACACTTGGGTGATAAAGTGAACAAGACACGTCATGAGTGAGCTAGAAAATATACAATCGTACTCAGATGATAACTCTAGAAAACGAAATTGGACTTGGGAGGAATCGCGAAGCATTTATCACACTTGGGTGATAAAGCGAACAAGACACACCGTGAGTGAGCTTGAAAAGATAGCATCATAATTAGATGATAACTCAAAGAATCGAAACCGGACTAGTACGGAATCCCAAAGCATTTACCAAACTTGGGTGATAAAGCGAACAAGACACACCGTGATGGAGCTTGAAAAGAACAATCATACTTAGATGATAACTCAAAGAAAACAAAACCACACTAGGGTAAAATTGTGAAGCAATTACAACACTTGGGTGATAGAGTGAACAAGACACACCGTGAGTGAGCATGAAAATATACCATCATACTTAGATGATAACTCAAAGAAAACGAAACCTCACTTTGATGGAATTGCGATACATTTATCATACTTCGGTGATAAAGTAACAAGACACACCGTGATTGAGCTTGAAAAAATACCATCGTACTTAGATGATAACTCAAAGAAAATGAAACTGGACTTGGGCGGAAATAACGAAGCATTTACCCCACTAATGTTATAAAGCAAACAAGACACACCGTGAGTGAGCTTGAATAGATACCATCGTACTTAGATGATACTCAAAGAAAACGAAATAGGACTTGGGCGGAATCACGAAGCATTTACCATACTTGGATGATAAAGCGAACAAGACACACCGTGAGTGAGCTTGAAAAGATACTATCGTACTCAGATGATAACTCAAAGAAAACGAAATCGGACTTGGGCGGAAACGCGAAGCATTTACCATACTTGGATGATAAAGCAAACAAGACACACCGTGAGTGAGCTTGAAAAGATACCATCATCCTTAGATGATAACTCAAAGAAAGGAAACCAGACTTATGCGGAATCGCGAATCAATTACCATACTTGGATGATAAAGCGAACAAGACACACCGTGAGTTAGCTGAAAAGATACCATCGTACTTAGATGATAACTCAAAGAAAACGAAATCGGACTTGGGCGGAATCGCGAAGAATTTACAATGCTTGGATGATAAAGCTAACAAGACACACCGTGAGTGAGCTTGAAAAGATACCATAGTAATTAGATGATAACACAAAGAAACGAAAACAGACTTATGCAGAATATCGATGTATTTACCACACTAGGGTGATAAAATGAACAAGACACACTATGAGTGAGCTTGAAAACATACCATCGTACTTATATGTTTACTCAAAGAAAAAAAATCACACTTGGGCGGAATCGTAAAGCATTTACCACACTTGGGTGATAAAGTGAACAAGACACGTCATGAGTGAGCTAGAAAATATACAATCGTACTCAGATGATAACTCTAGAAAACGAAATTGGACTTGGGAGGAATCGCGAAGCATTTATCACACTTGGGTGATAAAGCGAACAAGACACACCGTGAGTGAGCTTGAAAAGATAGCATCATAATTAGATGATAATTCAAAGAATCGAAACCGGACTAGTACGGAATCCCAAAGCATTTACCAAACATGGGTGATAAAGCGAACAAGACACACCATGATGGAGCTTGAAAAGAACAATCATACTTAGATGATAACTCAAAGAAAACAAAACCACACTAGGGTAAAATTGTGAAGCAATTACAACACTTAGGTGATAGAGTGAACAAGACACACCGTGAGTGAGCATGAAAATATACCATCATACTTAGATGATAACTCAAAGAAAACGAAACCTCACTTTGATGGAATTGCGATACATTTATCATACTTCGGTGATAAAGTAACAAGACACACCGTGATTGAGCTTGAAAAAATACCATCGTACTTAGATGATAACTCAAAGAAAATGAAACTGGACTTGGGCGGAAATAACGAAGCATTTACCGCACTAATGTTATAAAGCAAACAAGACACACCGTGAGTGAGCTTGAATAGATACCATCGTACTTAGATGATAACTCAAAGAAAACGAAATAGGACTTGGGTGGAATCACGAAGCATTTACCATACTTGGATGATAAAGCGAACAAGACACACCGTGAGTGAGCTTGAAAAGATACTATCCCACTCAGATGATAACTCAAAGAAAACGAAATCGGACTTGGGCGGAAACGCGAAGCATTTACCATACTTGGATGATAAAGCAAACAAGACACACCGTGAGTGAGCTTGAAAAGATACCATCATCCTTAGATGATAACTCAAAGAAAGGAAACCAGACTTATGCGGAATCGCGAATCATTTACCATACTTGGATGATAAAGCGAACAAGACACACCGTGAGTTAGCTTGAAAAGATACCATCGTACTTAGATGATAACTCAAAGAAAACGAAATCGAACTTGGGCGGAATCGCGAAGAATTTACAATGCTTGGATGATAAAGCTAACAAGACACACCGTGAGTGAGCTTGAAAAGATACCATAGTACTTAGATGATAACACAAAGAAACGAAAATAGACTTATGCAGAATATCGATGTATTTACCACACTAGGGTGATAAAATGAACAAGACACACTATGAGTGAGCTTGAAAACATACCATCGTACTTAGATGTTTACTCAAAGAAAAAAAGCACACTTGGGCGGAATCGTAAAGCATTTACCACACTTGGGTGATAAAGTGAACAAGACACGTCACGAGTGAAGTAGAAAATATACAATCGTACTCAGATGATAACTCTAGAAAACGAAATTGGACTTGGGAGGAATCGTGAAGCATTTATCACACTTGGGTGATAAAGCGAACAAGACACACCGTGAGTGAGCTTGAAAAGATAGCATCATAATTGATGATAACTCAAAGAATCGAAACCGGACTAGTACGGAATCCCAAAGCATTTACCAAACTTGGGTTATAAAGCGAACAAGACACACCGTGATGGAGCTGGAAAAGATACAATCATACTTAGATGATAACTCAAAGAAGAAAAAACCACACCAGGGCAAAATCGTGAAGCAATTACAACACTTGGGTGATAGAGTGACCAAAACACACCGTGAGTGAGCATGAAAATATACCATCATACTTAGATGATAACTCAAAGAAAACGAAACCTTACTTTGATGGAATTGTGATGCATTTATCATACTTCGGAGATAAAGTAACAAGACACACCGTGATTGAGCTTGAAAAAATACCATCGTACTTAGATGATAACTCAAAGAAAATGAAACTGGACTTGGGAGGAAATAACGAAGCATTTACCCCACAAATGTTATAAAGCAAACAAGACACACCGTGAGTGAGCTTGAATAGATACCATCGTACTTAGATGATAACTCAAAGAAAACGAAATAGGACTTGGGCAGAATCACGAAGCATTTACCATACTTGGATGATAAAGCGAACAAGACACACCGTGAGTGAGCTTGAAAAGATACTATCGTACTCAGATGATAACTCAAAGAAAAAGAAATCGGACTTGGGCGGAAACGCAAAGCATTAACCATACTTGGATGATAAAGCAAACAAGACACACCGTGAGTGAGCTTGAAAAGATACCATCATCCTTAGATGATAACTCAAAGAAAGGAAACCAGACTTATGGGGAATCGCGAATCATTTACCATATTTTGATGATAAAGCGAACAAGACACACCGTGAGTTAGCTTGAAAAGATACCATCGTACTTAGATGATAACTCAAAGAAAACGAAATCGGACTTGGGCGGAATCGCGAAGAATTTACAATACTTGGATGACAAAGCTAACAAGACACACCGTGAGTGAGCTTGAAAAGATACCATAGTACTTAGATGATAACACAAAGAAACGAAAACAGACTTATGCAGAATATCGATGTATTTACCACACTAGGGTGATAAAATCAACAAGACACACTATGAGTGAGCTTGAAAACATACCATCGTACTTAGATGTTTACTCAAAGAAAAAAAATCACACTTGGGCGGAATCGTAAAGCATTTACCACACGTGGGTGATAAAGTGAACAAGACACATCATGAGTGAGCTAGAAAATATACAATCGTACTAAGATGATAACTGTAGAAAACGAAATTGGACTTGGGAGGAATCGCGAAGCATTTATCACACTTGGGTGATAAAGCGAACAAGACACACCGTGAGTGAGCTTGAAAAGATAACATCATAATTAGATGATAACTCAAAGAATCGAAACCGGACATGTACGGAATCCCAAAGCATTTACCAAACTTGGGTGATAAAGCGAACAAGACACACTGTGATGGAGCTTGAAAAGATACAATCATACTTAGATGATAACTCAAAGAAGACAAAACCACACCAGGGCAAAATCGTGAAGCAATTACAACACTTGGGTGATAGAGTGACCAAGACACACCGTGAGTGAGCATGAAAATATACCATCATACTTAGATGATAACTCAAAGAAAACGAAACCTTACTTTGATGGAATTGCGATGCATTTATCATACTTCGGTGATAAAGTAACAAGACACACCGTGATTGAGCTTGAAAAAAACCATCGTACTTAGATGATAACTCAAAGAAAATGAAACTGGACTTGGGAGGAAATAACGAAGCATTTACCCCACTTATGTTATAAAGCAAACAAGACACACCGTGAGTGAGCTTGAATAGATACCATCGTACTTAGATGATAACTCAAAGAAAACGAAATAGGACTTGGGCAGAATCACGAAGCATTTACCATACTTGGATGATAAAGCGAACAAGACACACCGTGAGTGAGCTTGAAAAGATACTATCGTACTCAGATGATAACTCAAAGAAAAAGAAATCGGACTTGGGCGGAAACGCGAAGCATTTACCATACTTGGATGATAAAGCAAACAAGACACACCGTGAGTGAGCTTGAAAAGATACCATCATCCTTAGATGATAACTCAAAGAAAGGAAACCAGACTTATGCGGAATCGCGAATCATTTACCATACTTGGATGATAAAGCGAACAAGACATACCGTGAGTTAGCTTGAAAAGATACCATCGTACTTAGATGATAACTCAAAGAAAACAAAATCGGACTTGGGCGGAATCGCGAAGAATTTACAATACTTAGATGATAAAGCTAACAAGACACACCGTGAGTGAGCTTGAAAAGATACCATAGTACTTAGATGATAACACAAAGAAACGAAAACAGACTTATGCAGAATATCGATGTATTTACCATACTAGGGTGATAAAATGAACAAGACACACTATGAGTGAGATTGAAAACATACCATCGTACTTAGATGTTTACTCAAAGAAAAAAATCACACTTGGGTGGAATCGTAAAGCATTTACCACACTTGGGTGATAAAGTGAACAAGACACGTCATGAGTGAGCTAGAAAATATACAATCGTACTCAGATGATAACTCTAGAAAACGAAATTGGACTTGGGAGGAATCGCGAAGCATTTATCACACTTGGGTGATAAAGCGAACAAGACAAACCGTGAGTGAGCTTGAAAAGATAGCATCATAATTGATGGTAACTCAAAGAATCGAAACCGGACTAGTACAGAATCCCAAAGCATTTACCAAACTTGGGTGATAAAGCGAACAAGACACACCGTGATGGAGCTGGAAAAGATACAATCATACTTAGATGATAACTCAAAGAAAACAAAACCACACCAGGGCAAGATCGTGAAGCAATTACAACACTTGGGTGATAGAGTGAACAAGACACACCGTGAGTGAGCATGAAAATATACCATCATACTTAGATGATAACTCAAAGAAAACGAAACCTTATTTTGATGGAATTGCGATGCATTTATCATACTTCGGTGATAAAGTAACAAGACACACCGTGATTGAGCTTGAAAAAATACAATCGTACTTAGATGATAACTCAAAGAAAATGAAACTGGACATGGGCGGAAATAACGAAGCATTTACCCCACTAATGTTATAAAGAAAACAAGACACACCGTGAGTGAGCTTGAATAGATACCATCGTACTTAGATGATAACTCAAAGAAAACGAAATAGGACTTGGGCGGAATCAAGAAGCATTTACCATACTTGGATGATAAAGCGAACAAGACACACCGTGAGTGAGCTTGAAAAGATACTATCGTACTCAGATGATAACTCAAAGAAAACGAAATCGGACTTCGGCGGAAACGCGAAGCATTTACCATACTTGGATGATAAAGCAAACAAGACACACCGTGAGTGAGCTTTAAAAGATACCATCATCCTTAGATGATAACTCAAAGAAAGGAAACCAGACTTATGGGGAATCGCGAATCATTTACCATACTTGGATGATAAAGCGAACAAGACACACCGTGAGTTAGCTTGAAAAGATACCATCATACTTAGATGATAACTCAAAGAAAAGGAAATCGGACTTGGGCGGAATCGCGAAGAATTTACAATACTTGGATGACAAAGCTAACAAGACACACCATGAGTGAGCTTTAAAAGATACCATAGTACTTAGATGATAACACAAAGAAACGAAAACAGACTTAGGCAGAATATCGATGTATTTACCATACTAGGGTGATAAAATGAACAAGACACACTATGAGTGAGCTTGAAAACATACCATCGTACTTAGATGTTTACTCAAAGAAAAAAATCACACTTGGGTGAAATCGTAAAGCATTTACCACACTTGGGTGATAAAGTGAACAAGACACGTCATGAGTGAGCTAGAAAATATACAATCGTACTCAGATGATAACTCTAGAAAACGAAATTGGACTTGGGAGGAATCGCGAAGCATTTATCACACTTGGGTGATAAAGCGAACAAGACACACCGTGAGTGAGCTTGAAAAGATAGCATCATAATTGATGATTACTCAAAGAATCGAAACCGGACTAGTACGGAATCCCAAAGCATTTACCAAACTTGGGTTATAAAGCGAACAAGACACACCATGATGGAGCTGGAATAGATACAATCATACTTAGATGATAACTCAAAGAAAACAAAACCACACCAGGGCAAAATCGTGAAGCAATTACAACACTTGGGTGATAGAGTGAACAAGACACACCGTGAGTGAGCATGAAAATATACCATCATACTTAGATGATAACTCAAAGAAAACGAAACCTTACTTTGATGGAATTGCGATGCATTTATCATACTTCGGTGATAAAGTAACAAGACACACCGTGATTGAGCTTGAAAAAATACAACCGTACTTAGATGATAACTCAAAGAAAATGAAACTGGACATGGGCGGAAATAACGAAGCATTTACCCCACTAATGTTATAAAGAAAACAAGACACACCGTGAGTGAGCTTGAATAGATACCATCGTACTTAGATGATAACTCAAAGAAAACTAAATAGGACTTGGGAGGAATCACGAAGCATTTACCATACTTGGATGATAAAGCGAACAAGACACACCGTGAGTGAGCTTGAAAAGATACTATCGTACTCAGATGATAACTCAAAGAAAACGAAATCGGACTTGGGCGGAAACGCGAAGCATTTACCATACTTGGATGATAAAGCAAACAAGACACACCGTGAGTGAGCTTGAAAAGATACCATCATCCTTAGATGATAACTCAAAGAAAGGAAACCAGACTTATGTGGAATCGCGAATCATTTACCATACTTGGATGATAAAGCGAACAAGACACACCGTGAGTTAGCTAGAAAAGATACCATCGTACTTAGATGATAACTCAAAGAAAACGAAATAGGACTTGGGCGGAATCGCGAAGAATTTACAATGCTTGGATGATAAAGCTAACAAGACACACCGTGAGTGAGCTTGAAAAGATACCATAGTACTTAGATGATAACACAAAGAAACGAAAACAGACTTATGCAGAATATCGATGTATTTACCACACTAGGGTGATAAAATGAACAAGACACACTATGAGTGAGCTTGAAAACATACCATCGTACTTAGATGTTTACTCAAAGAAAAAAAGCACACTTGGGTGAAATCGTAAAGCATTTACCACACTTGGGTGATAAAGTGAACAAGACACGTCATGAGTGAGCTAGAAAATATACAATCGTACTCAGATGATAACTCTAGAAAACGAAATTGGACTTGGGAGGAATCGCGAAGCATTTATCACACTTGGGTGATAAAGCGAACAAGACACACCGTGAGTGAGCTTGAAAAGATAGCATCATAATTGATGATTACTCAAAGAATCGAAACCGGACTAGTACGGAATCCCAAAGCATTTACCAAACTTGGGTTATAAAGCGAACAAGACACACCATGATGGAGCTGGAATAGATACAATCATACTTAGATGATAACTCAAAGAAAACAAAACCACACCAGGGCAAAATCGTGAAGCAATTACAACACTTGGGTGATAGAGTGAACAAGACACACCGTGAGTGAGCATGAAAATATACCATCATACTTAGATGATAACTCAAAGAAAACGAAACCTTACTTTGATGGAATTGCGATGCATTTATCATACTTCGGTGATAAAGTAACAAGACACACCGTGATTGAGCTTGAAAAAATACAACCGTACTTAGATGATAACTCAAAGAAAATGAAACTGGACATGGGCGGAAATAACGAAGCATTTACCCCACTAATGTTATAAAGAAAACAAGACACACCGTGAGTGAGCTTGAATAGATACCATCGTACTTAGATGATAACTCAAAGAAAACTAAATAGGACTTGGGAGGAATCACGAAGCATTTACCATACTTGGATGATAAAGCGAACAAGACACACCGTGAGTGAGCTTGAAAAGATACTATCGTACTCAGATGATAACTCAAAGAAAACGAAATCGGACTTGGGCGGAAACGCGAAGCATTTACCATACTTGGATGATAAAGCAAACAAGACACACCGTGAGTGAGCTTGAAAAGATACCATCATCCTTAGATGATAACTCAAAGAAAGGAAACCAGACTTATGTGGAATCGCGAATCATTTACCATACTTGGATGATAAAGCGAACAAGACACACCGTGAGTTAGCTAGAAAAGATACCATCGTACTTAGATGATAACTCAAAGAAAACGAAATAGGACTTGGGCGGAATCGCGAAGAATTTACAATGCTTGGATGATAAAGCTAACAAGACACACCGTGAGTGAGCTTGAAAAGATACCATAGTACTTAGATGATAACACAAAGAAACGAAAACAGACTTATGCAGAATATCGATGTATTTACCACACTAGGGTGATAAAATGAACAAGACACACTATGAGTGAGCTTGAAAACATACCATCGTACTTAGATGTTTACTCAAAGAAAAAAAGCACACTTGGGCGGAATCGTAAAACATTTACCACACTTGGGTGATAAAGTGAACAAGACACGTCATGAGTGAGCTAGAAAATATACAATCATACTCAGATGATAACTCTAGAAAACGAAATTGGACTTGGGAGGAATCGCGAAGCATTTATCACACTTGGGTGATAAAGCGAACAAGACACACCGTGAGTGAGCTTGAAAAGATAGCATCATAATTGATGATTACTCAAAGAATCGAAACCGGACTAGTACGGAATCCCAAAGCATTTACCAAACTTGGGTTATAAAGCGAACAAGACACACCGTGATGGAGCTGGAAAAGATACAATCATACTTAGATGATAACTCAAAGAAAACAAAACCACACCAGGGCAAAATCGTGAAGCAATTACAACACTTGGGTGATAGAGTGAACAAGACACACCGTGAGTGAGCATGAAAATATACCATCATACTTAGATGATAACTCAAAGAAAACGAAACCTTACTTTGATGGAATTGCGATGCATTTATCATACTTCGGTGATAAAGTAACAAGACACACCGTGATTGAGCTTGAAAAAATACAACCGTACTTAGATGATAACTCAAAGAAAATGAAACTGGACATGGGCGGAAATAACGAAGCATTTACCCCACTAATGTTATAAAGAAAACAAGACACACCGTGAGTGAGCTTGAATAGATACCATCGTACTTAGATGATAACTCAAAGAAAACTAAATAGGACTTGGGAGGAATCACGAAGCATTTACCATACTTGGATGATAAAGCGAACAAGACACACCGTGAGTGAGCTTGAAAAGATACTATCGTACTCAGATGATAACTCAAAGAAAACGAAATCGGACTTGGGCGGAAACGCGAAGCATTTACCATACTTGGATGATAAAGCAAACAAGACACACCGTGAGTGAGCTTGAAAAGATACCATCATCCTTAGATGATAACTCAAAGAAAGGAAACCAGACTTATGCGGAATCGCGAATCATTTACCATACTTGGATGATAAAGCGAACAAGACACACCGTGAGTTAGCTAGAAAAGATACCATCGTACTTAGATGATAACTCAAAGAAAACGAAATAGGACTTGGGCGGAATCGCGAAGAATTTACAATGCTTGGATGATAAAGCTAACAAGACACACCGTGAGTGAGCTTGAAAAGATACCATAGTACTTAGATGATAACACAAAGAAACGAAAACAGACTTATGCAGAATATCGATGTATTTACCACACTAGGGTGATAAAATGAACAAGACACACTATGAGTGAGCTTGAAAACATACCATCGTACTTAGATGTTTACTCAAAGAAAAAAAGCACACTTGGGCGGAATCGTAAAACATTTACCACACTTGGGTGATAAAGTGAACAAGACACGTCATGAGTGAGCTAGAAAATATACAATCATACTCAGATGATAACTCTAGAAAACGAAATTGGACTTGGGAGGAATCGCGAAGCATTTATCACACTTGGGTGATAAAGCGAACAAGACACACCGTGAGTGAGCTTGAAAAGATAGCATCATAATTGATGATTACTCAAAGAATCGAAACCGGACTAGTACGGAATCCCAAAGCATTTACCAAACTTGGGTTATAAAGCGAACAAGACACACCGTGATGGAGCTGGAAAAGATACAATCATACTTAGATGATAACTCAAAGAAAACAAAACCACACCAGGGCAAAATCGTGAAGCAATTACAACACTTGGGTGATAGAGTGAACAAGACACACCGTGAGTGAGCATGAAAATATACCATCATACTTAGATAATAACTCAAAGAAAACAAAACCTTACTTTGATGGAATTGCGATGCATTTATCATACTTCGGTGATAAAGTAACAAGACACACCGTGATTGAGCTTGAAAAAAATACAATCGTACTTAGATGATAACTCAAAGAAAATGAAACTGGACATGGGCGGAAATAACGAAGCATTTACCCCACTAATGTTATAAAGAAAACAAGACACACAGTGAGTGAGCTTGAATAGATACCATCGTACTTAGATGATAACTCAAAGAAAACGAAATAGGACTTGGGAGGAATCACGAAGCATTTACCATACTTGGATGATAAAGCGAACAAGACACACCGTGAGTGAGCTTGAAAAGATACAATCGTACTCAGATGATAACTCAAAGAAAACGAAATCGGACTTGGGCGGAAACGCGAAGCATTTACCATACTTGGATGATAAAGCAAACAAGACACACCGTGAGTGAGCTTTAAAAGATACCATCATCCTTAGATGATAACTCAAAGAAAGGAAACCAGACTTATGGGGAATCGCGAATCATTTACCATACTTGGATGATAAAGCGAACAAGACACATCGTGAGTTAGCTTGAAAAGATACCATCATACTTAGATGATAACTCAAAGAAAAGGAAATCGGACTTGGGCGGAATCGCGAAGAATTTACAATACTTGGATGACAAAGCTAACAAGACACACCATGAGTGAGCTTTAAAAGATACCATAGTACTTAGATGATAACACAAAGAAACGAAAACAGACTTAGGCAGAATATCGATGTCTTTACCACACTAGGGTGATAAAATGAACAAGACACACTATGAGTGAGCTTGAAAACATACCATCGTACTTAGATGTTTACTCAAAGAAAAAAAATCACACTTGGGCGGAATCGTAAAGCATTTACCACACTTGGGTGATAAAGTGAACAAGACACGTCATGAGTGAGCTAGAAAATATACAATCGTACTCAGATGATAACTCTAGAAAACGAAATTCGACTTGGGAGGAATCGCGAAGCATTTATCACACTTGGGTGATAAAGAGAACAAGACACACCGTGAGTGAGCTTGAAAAGATAGCATCATAATTAGATGATAACTCAAAGAATCGAAACCGGACTAGTACGAAATCCCAAAGCATTTACCAAACTTGGGTGATAAAGCGAACAAGACACACCGTGATGGAGCTTGAAAAGAACAATCATACTTAGATGATAACTCAAAGAAAACAAAACCACACTAGGGCAAAATTGTGAAGCAATTACAACACTTTGGTGATAGAGCGAACAAGACACACCGTGAGTGAGCATGAAAATATACCATCATACTTAAATGATAACTCAAAGAAAACGAAACCTCACTTTGATGGAATTGCGATACATTTATCATACTTCGGTGATAAAGTAACAAGACACACCGTGATTGAGCTTGAAAAAATACCATCGTACTTAGATGATAACTCAAAGAAAATGAAACTGGACTTGGGCGGAAATAACGAAGCATTTACCCCACTAATGTTATAAAGCAAACAAGACACACCGTGAGTGAGCTTGAATAGATACCATCGTACTTAGATGATAACTCAAAGAAAACGAAATAGGACTTGGGCGGAATCACGAAGCATTTACCATACTTGGATGATAAAGCGAACAAGACACACCGTGAGTGAGCTTGAAAAGATACTATCGTACTAAGATGATAACTCAAAGAAAACGAAATCGGACTTGGGCGGAAACGCGAAGCATTTACCATACTTGGATGATAAAGCAAACAAGACACACCGTGAGTGAGCTTGAAAAGATACCATCATCCTTAGATGATAACTCAAAGAAAGGAAACCAGACTTATGCGGAATCGCGAATCATTTACCATACTTGGATGATAAAGCGAACAAGACACACCGTGAGTTAGCTTGAAAAGATACCATCGTACTTAGATGATAACTCAAAGAAAACGAAATAGGACTTGGGCGGAATCGCGAAGAATTTACAATGCTTGGATGATAAAGCTAACAAGACACACCGTGAGTGAGCTTGAAAAGATACCATAGTACTTAGATGATAACACAAAGAAACGAAAACAGACTTATGCAGAATATCGATGTATTTACCACACTAGGGTGATAAAATCAACAAGACACACTATGAGTGAGCTTGAAAACATACCATCGTACTTAGATGTTTACTCAAAGAAAAAAAATCACACTTGGGCGGAATCGTAAAGCATTTACCACACG
Organism: Lathyrus aphaca; assembly: GCA_963966055.1. Lineage (NCBI taxonomy): Eukaryota > Viridiplantae > Streptophyta > Magnoliopsida > Fabales > Fabaceae > Lathyrus > Lathyrus aphaca. The sequence goes on along the minus strand of OZ014523.1, from coordinate 215,491,409 downwards.
TGGGTGATAAAGTGAACAAGACACATCATGAGTGAGCTAGAAAATATACAATCGTACTAAGATGATAACTGTAGAAAACGAAATTGGACTTGGGAGGAATCGCGAAGCATTTATCACACTTGGGTGATAAAGCGAACAAGACACACCGTGAGTGAGCTTGAAAAGATAACATCATAATTAGATGATAACTCAAAGAATCGAAACCGGACATGTACGGAATCCCAAAGCATTTACCAAACTTGGGTGATAAAGCGAACAAGACACACTGTGATGGAGCTTGAAAAGATACAATCATACTTAGATGATAACTCAAAGAAGACAAAACCACACCAGGGCAAAATCGTGAAGCAATTACAACACTTGGGTGATAGAGTGACCAAGACACACCGTGAGTGAGCATGAAAATATACCATCATACTTAGATGATAACTCAAAGAAAACGAAACCTTACTTTGATGGAATTGCGATGCATTTATCATACTTCGGTGATAAAGTAACAAGACACACCGTGATTGAGCTTGAAAAAAACCATCGTACTTAGATGATAACTCAAAGAAAATGAAACTGGACTTGGGAGGAAATAACGAAGCATTTACCCCACTTATGTTATAAAGCAAACAAGACACACCGTGAGTGAGCTTGAATAGATACCATCGTACTTAGATGATAACTCAAAGAAAACGAAATAGGACTTGGGCAGAATCACGAAGCATTTACCATACTTGGATGATAAAGCGAACAAGACACACCGTGAGTGAGCTTGAAAAGATACTATCGTACTCAGATGATAACTCAAAGAAAAAGAAATCGGACTTGGGCGGAAACGCGAAGCATTTACCATACTTGGATGATAAAGCAAACAAGACACACCGTGAGTGAGCTTGAAAAGATACCATCATCCTTAGATGATAACTCAAAGAAAGGAAACCAGACTTATGCGGAATCGCGAATCATTTACCATACTTGGATGATAAAGCGAACAAGACACACCGTGAGTTAGCTTGAAAAGATACCATCGTACTTAGATGATAACTCAAAGAAAACAAAATCGGACTTGGGCGGAATCGCGAAGAATTTACAATACTTAGATGATAAAGCTAAAAAGACACACCGTGAGTGAGCTTGAAAAGATACCATAGTACTTAGATGATAACACAAAGAAACGAAAACAGACTTATGCAGAATATCGATGTATTTACCATACTAGGGTGATAAAATGAACAAGACACACTATGAGTGAGATTGAAAACATACCATTGTACTTAGATGTTTACTCAAAGAAAAAAATCACACTTGGGTGGAATCGTAAAGCATTTACCACACTTGGGTGATAAAGTGAACAAGACACGTCATGAGTGAGCTAGAAAATATACAATCGTACTCAGATGATAACTCTAGAAAACGAAATTGGACTTGGGAGGAATCGCGAAGCATTTATCACACTTGGGTGATAAAGCGAACAAGACACACCGTGAGTGAGCTTGAAAAGATAACATCATAATTAGATGATAACTCAAAGAATCGAAACCGGACATGTACGGAATCCCAAAGCATTTACCAAACTTGGGTGATAAAGCGAACAAGACACACTGTGATGGAGCTTGAAAAGATACAATCATACTTAGATGATAACTCAAAGAAGACAAAACCACACCAGGGCAAAATCGTGAAGCAATTACAACACTTGGGTGATAGAGTGACCAAGACACACCGTGAGTGAGCATGAAAATATACCATCATACTTAGATGATAACTCAAAGAAAACGAAACCTTACTTTGATGGAATTGCGATGCATTTATCATACTTCGGTGATAAAGTAACAAGACACACCGTGATTGAGCTTGAAAAAAACCATCGTACTTAGATGATAACTCAAAGAAAATGAAACTGGACTTGGGAGGAAATAACGAAGCATTTACCCCACTTATGTTATAAAGCAAACAAGACACACCGTGAGTGAGCTTGAATAGATACCATCGTACTTAGATGATAACTCAAAGAAAACGAAATAGGACTTGGGCAGAATCACGAAGCATTTACCATACTTGGATGATAAAGCGAACAAGACACACCGTGAGTGAGCTTGAAAAGATACTATCGTACTCAGATGATAACTCAAAGAAAAAGAAATCGGACTTGGGCGGAAACGCGAAGCATTTACCATACTTGGATGATAAAGCAAACAAGACACACCGTGAGTGAGCTTGAAAAGATACCATCATCCTTAGATGATAACTCAAAGAAAGGAAACCAGACTTATGCGGAATCGCGAATCATTTACCATACTTGGATGATAAAGCGAACAAGACACACCGTGAGTTAGCTTGAAAAGATACCATCGTACTTAGATGATAACTCAAAGAAAACAAAATCGGACTTGGGCGGAATCGCGAAGAATTTACAATACTTAGATGATAAAGCTAAAAAGACACACCGTGAGTGAGCTTGAAAAGATACCATAGTACTTAGATGATAACACAAAGAAACGAAAACAGACTTATGCAGAATATCGATGTATTTACCATACTAGGGTGATAAAATGAACAAGACACACTATGAGTGAGATTGAAAACATACCATTGTACTTAGATGTTTACTCAAAGAAAAAAATCACACTTGGGTGGAATCGTAAAGCATTTACCACACTTGGGTGATAAAGTGAACAAGACACGTCATGAGTGAGCTAGAAAATATACAATCGTACTCAGATGATAACTCTAGAAAACGAAATTGGACTTGGGAGGAATCGCGAAGCATTTATCACACTTGGGTGATAAAGCGAACAAGACACACCGTGAGTGAGCTTGAAAAGATAGCATCATAATTGATGGTAACTCAAAGAATCGAAACCGGACTAGTACAGAATCCCAAAGCATTTACCAAACTTGGGTGATAAAGCGAACAAGACACACCGTGATGGAGCTGGAAAAGATACAATCATACTTAGATGATAACTCAAAGAAAACAAAACCACACCAGGGCAAGATCGTGAAGCAATTACAACACTTGGGTGATAGAGTGAACAAGACACACCGTGAGTGAGCATGAAAATATACCATCATACTTAGATGATAACTCAAAGAAAACGAAACCTTATTTTGATGGAATTGCGATGCATTTATCATACTTCGGTGATAAAGTAACAAGACACACCGTGATTGAGCTTGAAAAAATACAATCGTACTTAGATGATAACTCAAAGAAAATGAAACTGGACATGGGCGGAAATAACGAAGCATTTACCCCACTAATGTTATAAAGAAAACAAGACACACCGTGAGTGAGCTTGAATAGATACCATCGTACTTAGATGATAACTCAAAGAAAACGAAATAGGACTTGGGCGGAATCAAGAAGCATTTACCATACTTGGATGATAAAGCGAACAAGACACACCGTGAGTGAGCTTGAAAAGATACTATCGTACTCAGATGATAACTCAAAGAAAACGAAATCGGACTTCGGCGGAAACGCGAAGCATTTACCATACTTGGATGATAAAGCAAACAAGACACACCGTGAGTGAGCTTTAAAAGATACCATCATCCTTAGATGATAACTCAAAGAAAGGAAACCAGACTTATGGGGAATCGCGAATCATTTACCATACTTGGATGATAAAGCGAACAAGACACACCGTGAGTTAGCTTGAAAAGATACCATCATACTTAGATGATAACTCAAAGAAAAGGAAATCGGACTTGGGCGGAATCGCGAAGAATTTACAATACTTGGATGACAAAGCTAACAAGACACACCATGAGTGAGCTTTAAAAGATACCATAGTACTTAGATGATAACACAAAGAAACGAAAACAGACTTAGGCAGAATATCGATGTATTTACCATACTAGGGTGATAAAATGAACAAGACACACTATGAGTGAGCTTGAAAACATACCATCGTACTTAGATGTTTACTCAAAGAAAAAAATCACACTTGGGTGAAATCGTAAAGCATTTACCACACTTGGGTGATAAAGTGAACAAGACACGTCATGAGTGAGCTAGAAAATATACAATCGTACTCAGATGATAACTCTAGAAAACGAAATTGGACTTGGGAGGAATCGCGAAGCATTTATCACACTTGGGTGATAAAGCGAACAAGACACACCGTGAGTGAGCTTGAAAAGATAGCATCATAATTGATGATTACTCAAAGAATCGAAACCGGACTAGTACGGAATCCCAAAGAATTTACCAAACTTGGGTTATAAAGCGAACAAGACACACCGTGATGGAGCTGGAAAAGATACAATCATACTTAGATGATAACTCAAAGAAAACAAAACCACACCAGGGCAAAATCGTGAAGCAATTACAACACTTGGGTGATAGAGTGAACAAGACACACCGTGAGTGAGCATGAAAATATACCATCATACTTAGATGATAACTCAAAGAAAACGAAACCTTACTTTGATGGAATTGCGATGCATTTATCATACTTCGGTGATAAAGTAACAAGACACACCGTGATTGAGCTTGAAAAAATACAACCGTACTTAGATGATAACTCAAAGAAAATGAAACTGGACATGGGCGGAAATAACGAAGCATTTACCCCACTAATGTTATAAAGAAAACAAGACACACCGTGAGTGAGCTTGAATAGATACCATCGTACTTAGATGATAACTCAAAGAAAACTAAATAGGACTTGGGAGGAATCACGAAGCATTTACCATACTTGGATGATAAAGCGAACAAGACACACCGTGAGTGAGCTTGAAAAGATACTATCGTACTCAGATGATAACTCAAAGAAAACGAAATCGGACTTGGGCGGAAACGCGAAGCATTTACCATACTTGGATGATAAAGCAAACAAGACACACCGTGAGTGAGCTTGAAAAGATACCATCATCCTTAGATGATAACTCAAAGAAAGGAAACCAGACTTATGTGGAATCGCGAATCATTTACCATACTTGGATGATAAAGCGAACAAGACACACCGTGAGTTAGCTAGAAAAGATACCATCGTACTTAGATGATAACTCAAAGAAAACGAAATAGGACTTGGGCGGAATCGCGAAGAATTTACAATGCTTGGATGATAAAGCTAACAAGACACACCGTGAGTGAGCTTGAAAAGATACCATAGTACTTAGATGATAACACAAAGAAACGAAAACAGACTTATGCAGAATATTGATGTATTTACCACACTAGGGTGATAAAATGAACAAGACACACTATGAGTGAGCTTGAAAACATACCATCGTACTTAGATGTTTACTCAAAGAAAAAAAGCACACTTGGGCGGAATCGTAAAACATTTACCACACTTGGGTGATAAAGTGAACAAGACACGTCATGAGTGAGCTAGAAAATATACAATCATACTCAGATGATAACTCTAGAAAACGAAATTGGACTTGGGAGGAATCGCGAAGCATTTATCACACTTGGGTAATAAAGCGAACAAGACACACCGTGAGTGAGCTTGAAAAGATAGCATCATAATTGATGATTACTCAAAGAATCGAAACCGGACTAGTACGGAATCCCAAAGCATTTACCAAGCTTGGGTTATAAAGCGAACAAGACACACCGTGATGGAGCTGGAAAAGATACAATCATACTTAGATGATAACTCAAAGAAAACAAAACCACACCAGGGCAAAATCGTGAAGCAATTACAACACTTGGGTGATAGAGTGAACAAGACACACCGTGAGTGAGCATGAAAATATACCATCATACTTAGATGATAACTCAAAGAAAACGAAACCTTACTTTGATGGAATTGCGATGCATTTATCATACTTCGGTGATAAAGTAACAAGACACACCGTGATTGAGCTTGAAAAAATACAACCGTACTTAGATGATAACTCAAAGAAAATGAAACTGGACATGGGCGGAAATAACGAAGTATTTACCCCACTAATGTTATAAAGAAAACAAGACACACCGTGAGTGAGCTTGAATAGATACCATCGTACTTAGATGATAACTCAAAGAAAACTAAATAGGACTTGGGAGGAATCACGAAGCATTTACCATACTTGGATGATAAAGCGAACAAGACACACCGTGAGTGAGCTTGAAAAGATACTATCGTACTCAGATGATAACTCAAAGAAAACGAAATCGGACTTGGGCGGAAACGCGAAGCATTTACCATACTTGGATGATAAAGCAAACAAGACACACCGTGAGTGAGCTTGAAAAGATACCATCATCCTTAGATGATAACTCAAAGAAAGGAAACCAGACTTATGCGGAATCGCGAATCATTTACCATACTTGGATGATAAAGCGAACAAGACACACCGTGAGTTAGCTAGAAAAGATACCATCGTACTTAGATGATAACTCAAAGAAAACGAAATAGGACTTGGGCGGAATCGCGAAGAATTTACAATGCTTGGATGATAAAGCTAACAAGACACACCGTGAGTGAGCTTGAAAAGATACCATAGTACTTAGATGATAACACAAAGAAACGAAAACAGACTTATGCAGAATATCGATGTATTTACCACACTAGGGTGATAAAATGAACAAGACACACTATGAGTGAGCTTGAAAACATACCATCGTACTTAGATGTTTACTCAAAGAAAAAAAGCACACTTGGGCGGAATCGTAAAACATTTACCACACTTGGGTGATAAAGTGAACAAGACACGTCATGAGTGAGCTAGAAAATATACAATCATACTCAGATGATAACTCTAGAAAACGAAATTGGACTTGGGAGGAATCGCGAAGCATTTATCACACTTGGGTGATAAAGCGAACAAGACACACCGTGAGTGAGCTTGAAAAGATAGCATCATAATTGATGATTACTCAAAGAATCGAAACCGGACTAGTACGGAATCCCAAAGCATTTACCAAACTTGGGTTATAAAGCGAACAAGACACACCGTGATGGAGCTGGAAAAGATACAATCATACTTAGATGATAACTCAAAGAAAACAAAACCACACCAGGGCAAAATCGTGAAGCAATTACAACACTTGGGTGATAGAGTGAACAAGACACACCGTGAGTGAGCATGAAAATATACCATCATACTTAGATAATAACTCAAAGAAAACAAAACCTTACTTTGATGGAATTGCGATGCATTTATCATACTTCGGTGATAAAGTAACAAGACACACCGTGATTGAGCTTGAAAAAAATACAATCGTACTTAGATGATAACTCAAAGAAAATGAAACTGGACATGGGCGGAAATAACGAAGCATTTACCCCACTAATGTTATAAAGAAAACAAGACACACAGTGAGTGAGCTTGAATAGATACCATCGTACTTAGATGATAACTCAAAGAAAACGAAATAGGACTTGGGAGGAATCACGAAGCATTTACCATACTTGGATGATAAAGCGAACAAGACACACCGTGAGTGAGCTTGAAAAGATACAATCGTACTCAGATGATAACTCAAAGAAAACGAAATCGGACTTGGGCGGAAACGCGAAGCATTTACCATACTTGGATGATAAAGCAAACAAGACACACCGTGAGTGAGCTTTAAAAGATACCATCATCCTTAGATGATAACTCAAAGAAAGGAAACCAGACTTATGGGGAATCGCGAATCATTTACCATACTTGGATGATAAAGCGAACAAGACACATCGTGAGTTAGCTTGAAAAGATACCATCATACTTAGATGATAACTCAAAGAAAAGGAAATCGGACTTGGGCGGAATCGCGAAGAATTTACAATACTTGGATGACAAAGCTAACAAGACACACCATGAGTGAGCTTTAAAAGATACCATAGTACTTAGATGATAACACAAAGAAACGAAAACAGACTTAGGCAGAATATCGATGTCTTTACCACACTAGGGTGATAAAATGAACAAGACACACTATGAGTGAGCTTGAAAACATACCATCGTACTTAGATGTTTACTCAAAGAAAAAAAATCACACTTGGGCGGAATCGTAAAGCATTTACCACACTTGGGTGATAAAGTGAACAAGACACGTCATGAGTGAGCTAGAAAATATACAATCGTACTCAGATGATAACTCTAGAAAACGAAATTCGACTTGGGAGGAATCGCGAAGCATTTATCACACTTGGGTGATAAAGAGAACAAGACACACCGTGAGTGAGCTTGAAAAGATAGCATCATAATTAGATGATAACTCAAAGAATCGAAACCGGACTAGTACGAAATCCCAAAGCATTTACCAAACTTGGGTGATAAAGCGAACAAGACACACCGTGATGGAGCTCGAAAAGAACAATCATACTTAGATGATAACTCAAAGAAAACAAAACCACACTAGGGCAAAATTGTGAAGCAATTACAACACTTTGGTGATAGAGGGAACAAGACACACCGTGAGTGAGCATGAAAATATACCATCATACTTAAATGATAACTCAAAGAAAACGAAACCTCACTTTGATGGAATTGCGATACATTTATCATACTTCGGTGATAAAGTAACAAGACACACCGTGATTGAGCTTGAAAAAATACCATCGTACTTAGATGATAACTCAAAGAAAATGAAACTGGACTTGGGCGGAAATAACGAAGCATTTACCCCACTAATGTTATAAAGCAAACAAGACACACCGTGAGTGAGCTTGAATAGATACCATCGTACTTAGATGATAACTCAAAGAAAACGAAATAGGACTTGGGCGGAATCACGAAGCATTTACCATACTTGGATGATAAAGCGAACAAGACACACCGTGAGTGAGCTTGAAAAGATACTATCGTACTAAGATGATAACTCAAAGAAAACGAAATCGGACTTGGGCGGAAACGCGAAGCATTTACCATACTTGGATGATAAAGCAAACAAGACACACCGTGAGTGAGCTTGAAAAGATACCATCATCCTTAGATGATAACTCAAAGAAAGGAAACCAGACTTATGCGGAATCGCGAATCATTTACCATACTTGGATGATAAAGCGAACAAGACACACCGTGAGTTAGCTTGAAAAGATACCATCGTACTTAGATGATAACTCAAAGAAAACGAAATAGGACTTGGGCGGAATCGCGAAGAATTTACAATGCTTGGATGATAAAGCTAACAAGACACACCGTGAGTGAGCTTGAAAAGATACCATAGTACTTAGATGATAACACAAAGAAACGAAAACAGACTTATGCAGAATATCGATGTATTTACCACACTAGGGTGATAAAATGAACAAGACACACTATGAGTGAGCTTGAAAACATACCATCGTACTTAGATGTTTACTCAAAGAAAAAAAGCACACTTGGGCGGAATCGTAAAACATTTACCACACTTGGGTGATAAAGTGAACAAGACACGTCATGCGTGAGCTAGAAAATATACAATCGTACTCAGATGATAACTCTAGAAAACGAAATTGGACTTGGGAGGAATCGCGAAGCATTTATCACACTTGGGTGATAAAGCGAACAAGAAACACCGTGAGTGAGCTTGAAAAGATAGCATCATAATTAGATGATAACTCAAAGAATCGAAACCGGACTAGTACGGAATCCCAAAGTATTTACCAAACTTGGGTGATAAAGCGAACAAGACACACCGTGATGGAGCTTGAAAAGATACAATCATACTTAAATGATAACTCAAAGAAGACAAAACCACACCAGGGCAAAATCGTGAAGCAATTACAACACTTGGGTGATAGAGTGACCAAGACACACCGTGAGTGAGCATGAAAATATACCATCATACTTAGATGATAACTCAAAGAAAACGAAACCTTACTTTGATGGAATTGCGATGCATTTATCATACTTCGGTGATAAAGTAACAAGACACACCGTGATTGAGCTTGAAAAAATACCATCGTACTTAGATGATAACTCAAAGAAAATGAAATTGGACTTGGGCGGAACTAACGAAGCATTTACCCCACTAATGTTATAAAGAAAACAAGACACACTGTGATTGAGCTTGAATAGATACCATCGTACTTAGATGATAACTCAAAGAAAACGAAATAGGACTTGGGCGGAATCACGGAGCATTTACCATACTTGGATGATAAAGCGAACAAGACACACCGTGAGTGAGCTTGAAAAGATACTATCGTACTCAGATGATAACTCAAAGAAAACGAAATCGGACTTGGGCGGAAACGCGAAGCATTTACCATACTTGGATGATAAAGCAAACAAGACACACCGTGAGTGAGCTTGAAAAGATACCATCATCCTTAGATGATAACTCAAAGAAATGAAACCAGACTTATGGGGAATCGCGAATCATTTACCATACTTGGATGATAAAGCGAACAAGACACACCGTGAGTTAGCTTGAAAAGATACCATCGTACTTAGATGATAACTCAAAGAAAACGAAATCGGACTTGGGCGGAATCGCGAAGAATTTACAATACTTGGATGATAAAGCTACCAAGACACACCGTGAGTGAGCTTGAAAAGATACCATAGTACTTAGATGATAACACAAAGAAACGAAAACAGACTTATGCAGAATATCGATGTATTTACCATACTAGGGTGATAAAATGAACAAGACACACTATGAGTGAGATTGAAAACATACCATCGTACTTAGATGTTTACTCAAAGAAAAAAATCACACTTGGGCGGAATCGTAAAGCATTTACCACACTTGGGTGATAAAGTGAACAAGACACGTCATGAGTGAGCTAGAAAATATACAATCGTACTCAGATGATAACTCTAGAAAACGAAATTGGACTTGGGAGGAATCGCGAAGCATTTATCACACTTGGGTGATAAAGCGAACAAGAAACACCGTGAGTGAGCTTGAAAAGATAGCATCATAATTAGATGATAACTCAAAGAATCGAAACCGGACTAGTACGGAATCCCAAAGTATTTACCAAACTTAGGTGATAAAGCGAACAAGACACACCGTGATGGAGCTTGAAAAGATACAATCATACTTAGATGATAACTCAAAGAAGACAAAACCACACTAGGGCAAAATCGTGAAGCAATTACAACACTTGGGTGATAGAGTGACCAAGACACACCGTGAGTGAGCATGAAAATATACCATCATACTTAGATGATAACTCAAAGAAAACGAAACCTTACTTTGATGGAATTGCGATGCATTTATCATACTTCGGTGATAAAGTAACAAGACACACCGTGATTGAGCTTGAAAAAACACCATCGTACTTAGATGATAACTCAAAGAAAATGAAACTGGACTTGGGAGGAAATAACGAAGCATTTACCCCACTAATGTTATAAAGCAAACAAGACACACCGTGAGTGAGCTTGAATAGATACCATAGTACTTAGATGATAACTCAAAGAAAACGAAATAGGACTTGGGCGGAATCACGAAGCATTTACCATACTTGGATGATAAAGCGAACAAGACACACCGTGAGTGAGCTTGAAAAGATACTATCGTACTCAGATGATAACTCAAAGAAAACGAAATCGGACTTGGGCGGAAACGTGATGCATTTACCATACTTGGATGATAAAGCAAACAAGACACACCGTGAGTGAGCTTTAAAAGATACCATCATCCTTAGATGATAACTCAAAGAAAGGAAACCAGACTTATGGGGAATCGCGAATCATTTACCATACTTGGATGATAAAGCGAACAAGACACACCGTGAGTTAGCTTGAAAAGATACCATCATACTTAGATGATAACTCAAAGAAAAGGAAATCGGACTTGGGCGGAATCGCGAAGAATTTACAATACTTGGATGACAAAGCTAACAAGACACACCATGAGTGAGCTTTAAAAGATACCATAGTACTTAGATGATAACACAAAGAAACGAAAACAGACTTAGGCAGAATATCGATGTCTTTACCACACTAGGGTGATAAAATGAACAAGACACACTATGAGTGAGCTTGAAAACATACCATCGTAATTAGATGTTTACTCAAAGAAAAAAAATCACACTTGGGCGGAATCGTAAAGCATTTACCACACTTGGGTGATAAAGTGAACAAGACACGTCATGAGTGAGCTAGAAAATATACAATCGTACTCAGATGATAACTCTAGAAAACGAAATTCGACTTGGGAGGAATCGCGAAGCATTTATCACACTTGGGTGATAAAGAGAACAAGACACACCGTGAGTGAGCTTGAAAAGATAGCATCATAATTAGATGATAACTCAAAGAATCGAAACCGGACTAGTACGGAATCCCAAAGTATTTACCAAACTTGGGTGATAAAGCGAACAAGACACACCGTGATGGAGCTTGAAAAGATACAATCATACTTAGATGATAACTCAAAGAAGACAAAACCACACTAGGGCAAAATCGTGAAGCAATTACAACACTTGGGTGATAGAGTGACCAAGACACACCGTGAGTGAGCATGAAAATATACCATCATACTTAGATGATAACTCAAAGAAAACGAAACCTTACTTTGATGGAATTGCGATGCATTTATCATACTTCGGTGATAAAGTAACAAGACACACCGTGATTGAGCTTGAAAAAATACCATCGTACTTAGATGATAACTCAAAGAAAATGAAACTGGACTTGGGAGGAAATAACGAAGCATTTACCCCACTAATGTTATAAAGCAAACAAGACACACCGTGAGTGAGCTTGAATAGATACCATAGTACTTAGATGATAACTCAAAGAAAACGAAATAGGACTTGGGCGGAATCACGAAGCATTTACCATACTTGGATGATAAAGCGAACAAGACACACCGTGAGTGAGCTTGAAAAGATACTATCGTACTCAGATGATAACTCAAAGAAAACGAAATCGGACTTGGGCGGAAACGCGAAGCATTTACCATACTTGGATGATAAAGCAAACAAGACACACCGTGAGAGAGCTTTAAAAGATACCATCATCCTTAGATGATAACTCAAAGAAAGGAAACCAGACTTATGGGGAATCGCGAATCATTTACCATACTTGGATGATAAAGCGAACAAGACACACCGTGAGTTAGCTTGAAAAGATACCATCATACTTAGATGATAACTCAAAGAAAAGGAAATCGGACTTGGGCGGAATCGCGAAGAATTTACAATACTTGGATGACAAAGCTAACAAGACACACCATGAGTGAGCTTTAAAAGATACCATAGTACTTAGATGATAACACAAAGAAACGAAAACAGACTTAGGCAGAATATCGATTTCTTTACCACACTAGGGTGATAAAATGAACAAGACACACTATGAGTGAGCTTGAAAACATACCATCGTAATTAGATGTTTACTCAAAGAAAAAAAATAACACTTGGGCGGAATCGTAAAGCATTTACCACACTTGGGTGATAAAGTGAACAAGACACGTCATGAGTGAGCTAGAAAATATACAATCGTACTCAGATGATAACTCTAGAAAACGAAATTCGACTTGGGAGGAATCGCGAAGCATTTATCACACTTGGGTGATAAAGCGAACAAGACACACCGTGAGTGAGCTTGAAAAGATAGCATCATAATTAGATGATAACTCAAAGAATCGAAACCGGACTAGTACGGAATCCCAAAGCATTTACCAAACTTGGGTTATAAAGCGAACAAGACACACCGTGATGGAGCTGGAAAAGATACAATCATACTTAGATGATAACTCAAAGAAAACAAAACCACACCAGGGCAAAATCGTGAAGCAATTACAACACTTGGGTGATAGAGTGAACAAGACACACCGTGAGTGAGCATGAAAATATACCATCATACTTAGATGATAACTCAAAGAAAACGAAACCTTATTTTGATGGAATTGCGATGCATTTATCATACTTCGGTGATAAAGTAACAAGACACACCGTGATTGAGCTTGAAAAAATACCATCGTACTTAGATGATAACTCAAAGAAAATGAAATTGGACTTGGGCGGAAATAACGAAGCATTTACCCCACTAATGTTATAAAGAAAACAAGACACACTGTGAGTGAGCTTGAATAGATACCATCGTACTTAGATGATAACTCAAAGAAAACGAAATAGGACTTGGGCGGAATCACGAAGCATTTACCATACTTGGATGATAAAGCGAACAAGACACACCGTGAGTGAGCTTGAAAAGATACTATCGTACTCAGATGATAACTCAAAGAAAACGAAATCGGACTTGGGCGGAAACGCGAAGCATTTACCATACTTGGATGATAAAGCAAACAAGACACACCGTGAGTGAGCTTGAAAAGATACCATCATCCTTAGATGATAACTCAAAGAAAGGAAACCAGACTTATGGGGAATCGCGAATCATTTACCATACTTGGATGATAAAGCGAACAAGACACACCGTGAGTTAGCTTGAAAAGATACCATCGTACTTAGATGATAACTCAAAGAAAACGAAATCGGACTTGGGCGGAATCGCGAAGAATTTACAATACTTGGATGACAAAGCTAACAAGACACACCATGAGTGAGCTTTAAAAGATACCATAGTACTTAGATGATAACACAAAGAAACGAAAACAGACTTAGGCAGAATATCGATGTCTTTACCACACTAGGGTGATAAAATGAACAAGACACACTATGAGTGAGCTTGAAAACATACCATCGTAATTAGATGTTTACTCAAAGAAAAAAAATCACACTTGGGCGGAATCGTAAAGCATTTACCACACTTGGGTGATAAAGTGAACAAGACACGTCATGAGTGAGCTAGAAAATATACAATCGTACTCAGATGATAACTCTAGAAAACGAAATTCGACTTGGGAGGAATCGCGAAGCATTTATCACACTTGGGTGATAAAGAGAACAAGACACACCGTGAGTGAGCTTGAAAAGATAGCATCATAATTAGATGATAACTCAAAGAATCGAAACCGGACTAGTACGGAATCCCAAAGTATTTACCAAACTTGGGTGATAAAGCGAACAAGACACACCGTGATGGAGCTTGAAAAGATACAATCATACTTAGATGATAACTCAAAGAAGACAAAACCACACTAGGGCAAAATCGTGAAGCAATTACAACACTTGGGTGATAGAGTGACCAAGACACACCGTGAGTGAGCATGAAAATATACCATCATACTTAGATGATAACTCAAAGAAAACGAAACCTTACTTTGATGGAATTGCGATGCATTTATCATACTTCGGTGATAAAGTAACAAGACACACCGTGATTGAGCTTGAAAAAATACCATCGTACTTAGATGATAACTCAAAGAAAATGAAACTGGACTTGGGAGGAAATAACGAAGCATTTACCCCACTAATGTTATAAAGCAAACAAGACACACCGTGAGTGAGCTTGAATAGATACCATAGTACTTAGATGATAACTCAAAGAAAACGAAATAGGACTTGGGCGGAATCACGAAGCATTTACCATACTTGGATGATAAAGCGAACAAGACACACCGTGAGTGAGCTTGAAAAGATACTATCGTACTCAGATGATAACTCAAAGAAAACGAAATCGGACTTGGGCGGAAACGCGAAGCATTTACCATACTTGGATGATAAAGCAAACAAGACACACCGTGAGTGAGCTTTAAAAGATACCATCATCCTTAGATGATAACTCAAAGAAAGGAAACCAGACTTATGGGGAATCGCGAATCATTTACCATACTTGGATGATAAAGCGAACAAGACACACCGTGAGTTAGCTTGAAAAGATACCATCATACTTAGATGATAACTCAAAGAAAAGGAAATCGGACTTGGGCGGAATCGCGAAGAATTTACAATACTTGGATGACAAAGCTAACAAGACACACCATGAGTGAGCTTTAAAAGATACCATAGTACTTAGATGATAACACAAAGAAACGAAAACAGACTTAGGCAGAATATCGATTTCTTTACCACACTAGGGTGATAAAATGAACAAGACACACTATGAGTGAGCTTGAAAACATACCATCGTAATTAGATGTTTACTCAAAGAAAAAAAATAACACTTGGGCGGAATCGTAAAGCATTTACCACACTTGGGTGATAAAGTGAACAAGACACGTCATGAGTGAGCTAGAAAATATACAATCGTACTCAGATGATAACTCTAGAAAACGAAATTCGACTTGGGAGGAATCGCGAAGCATTTATCACACTTGGGTGATAAAGCGAACAAGACACACCGTGAGTGAGCTTGAAAAGATAGCATCATAATTAGATGATAACTCAAAGAATCGAAACCGGACTAGTACGGAATCCCAAAGCATTTACCAAACTTGGGTTATAAAGCGAACAAGACACACCGTGATGGAGCTGGAAAAGATACAATCATACTTAGATGATAACTCAAAGAAAACAAAACCACACCAGGGCAAAATCGTGAAGCAATTACAACACTTGGGTGATAGAGTGAACAAGACACACCGTGAGTGAGCATGAAAATATACCATCATACTTAGATGATAACTCAAAGAAAACGAAACCTTATTGTGATGGAATTGCGATGCATTTATCATACTTCGGTGATAAAGTAACAAGACACACCGTGATTGAGCTTGAAAAAATACCATCGTACTTAGATGATAACTCAAAGAAAATGAAACTGGACTTGGGAGGAAATAACGAAGCATTTACCCCACTAATGTTATAAAGCAAACAAGACACACCGTGAGTGAGCTTGAATAGATACCATAGTACTTAGATGATAACTCAAAGAAAACGAAATAGGACTTGGGCGGAATCACGAAGCATTTACCATACTTGGATGATAAAGCGAACAAGACACACCGTGAGTGAGCTTGAAAAGATACTATCGTACTCAGATGATAACTCAAAGAAAACGAAATCGGACTTGGGCGGAAACGCGAAGCATTTACCATACTTGGATGATAAAGCAAACAAGACACACCGTGAGTGAGCTTTAAAAGATACCATCATCCTTAGATGATAACTCAAAGAAAGGAAACCAGACTTATGGGGAATCGCGAATCATTTACCATACTTGGATGATAAAGCGAACAAGACACACCGTGAGTTAGCTAGAAAAGATACCATCATACTTAGATGATAACTCAAAGAAAAGGAAATCGGACTTGGGCGGAATCGCGAAGAATTTACAATACTTGGATGACAAAGCTAACAAGACACACCATGAGTGAGCTTTAAAAGATACCATAGTACTTAGATGATAACACAAAGAAACGAAAACAGACTTAGGCAGAATATCGATTTCTTTACCACACTAGGGTGATAAAATGAACAAGACACACTATGAGTGAGCTTGAAAACATACCATCGTAATTAGATGTTTACTCAAAGAAAAAAAATAACACTTGGGCGGAATCGTAAAGCATTTACCACACTTGGGTGATAAAGTGAACAAGACACGTCATGAGTGAGCTAGAAAATATACAATCGTACTCAGATGATAACTCTAGAAAACGAAATTCGACTTGGGAGGAATCGCGAAGCATTTATCACACTTGGGTGATAAAGCGAACAAGACACACCGTGAGTGAGCTTGAAAAGATAGCATCATAATTAGATGATAACTCAAAGAATCGAAACCGGACTAGTACGGAATCCCAAAGCATTTACCAAACTTGGGTTATAAAGCGAACAAGACACACCGTGATGGAGCTGGAAAAGATACAATCATACTTAGATGATAACTCAAAGAAAACAAAACCACACCAGGGCAAAATCGTGAAGCAATTACAACACTTGGGTGATAGAGTGAACAAGACACACCGTGAGTGAGCATGAAAATATACCATCATACTTAGATGATAACTCAAAGAAAACGAAACCTTATTTTGATGGAATTGCGATGCATTTATCATACTTCGGTGATAAAGTAACAAGACACACCGTGATTGAGCTTGAAAAAATACCATCGTACTTAGATGATAACTCAAAGAAAATGAAACTGGACTTGGGCGGAAATAACGAAGCATTTACCCCACTAATGTTATAAAGAAAACAAGACACACTGTGAGTGAGCTTGAATAGATACCATCGTACTTAGATGATAACTCAAAGAAAACGAAATAGGACTTGGGCGGAATCACGAAGCATTTACCATACTTGGATGATAAAGCGAACAAGACACACCGTGAGTGAGCTTGAAAAGATACTATCGTACTCAGATGATAACTCAAAGAAAACGAAATCGGACTTGGGCGGAAACGCGAAGCATTTACCATACTTGGATGATAAAGCAAACAAGACACACCGTGAGTGAGCTTGAAAAGATACCATCATCCTTAGATGATAACTCAAAGAAAGGAAACCAGACTTATGGGGAATCGCGAATCATTTACCATACTTGGATGATAAAGCGAACAAGACACACCGTGAGTTAGCTTGAAAAGATACCATCGTACTTAGATGATAACTCAAAGAAAACGAAATCGGACTTGGGCGGAATCGCGAAGAATTTACAATACTTGGATGACAAAGCTAACAAGACACACCATGAGTGAGCTTGAAAAGATACCATAGTACTTAGATGATAACACAAAGAAACGAAAACAGACTTAGACACAATATCGATGTATTTACCACACTAGGGTGATAAAATGAACAAGACACACTATGAGTGAGCTTGAAAACATACCATCGTACTTAGATGTTTACTCAAAGAAAAAAAATCACACTTGGGCGGAATCGTAAAGCATTTACCACACTTGGGTGATAAAGTGAACAAGACACGTCATGAGTGAGCTAGAAAATATACAATCGTACTCAGATGATAACTCTAGAAAACGAAATTGGACTTGGGAGGAATCGCAAAGCATTTATCGCACTTGGGTGATAAAGCGAACAAGAAACACCGTGAGTGAGCTTGAAAAGATAGCATCATAATTAGATGATAACTCAAAGAATCGAAACCGGACTAGTACGGAATCCCAAAGTATTTACCAAACTTGGGTGATAAAGCGAACAAGACACACCGTGATGGAGCTTGAAAAGATACAATCAAACTTAGATGATAACTCAAAGAAGACAAAACCACACCAGGGAAAAATCGTGAAGCAATTACAACACTTGGGTGATAGAGTGACCAAGACACACCGTGAGTGAGCATGAAAATATACCATCATACTTAGATGATAACTCTAAGAAAACGAAACCTCACTTTGATGGAATTGCGATACATTTATCATACTTCGGTGATAAAGTAACAAGACACACCGTGATTGAGCTTGAAAAAATACCATCGTACTTAGATGATAACTCAAAGAAAATGAAACTGGACTTGGGCGGAAATAACGAAGCATTTACCCCACTAATGTTATAAAGCAAACAAGACACACCGTGAGTGAGCTTGAATAGATACCATCGTACTTAGATGATAACTCAAAGAAAACGAAATAGGACTTGGGCGGAATCACGAAGCATTTACCATACTTGGATGATAAAGCGAACAAGACACACCGTGAGTGAGCTTGAAAAGATACTATCGTACTCAGATGATAACTCAAAGAAAACGAAATCGGACTTGGGCGGAAACGCGAAGCATTTACCATACTTGGATGATAAAGCAAACAAGACACACCGTGAGTGAGCTTGAAAAGATACCATCATCCTTAGATGATAACTCAAAGAAAGGAAACCAGACTTATGCGGAATCACGAATCATTTACCATACTTGGATGATAAAGCGAACAAGACACACCGTGAGTTAGCTTGAAAAGATACCATCGTACTTAGATGATAACTCAAAGAAAACGAAATCGGACTTGGGCGGAATCGCGAAGAATTTACAATGCTTGGATGATAAAGCTAACAAGACACACCGTGAGTGAGCTTGAAAAGATACCATAGTACATAGATGATAACACAAAGAAACGAAAACAGACTTATGCAGAATATCATTGTATTTACCACACTAGGGTGATAAAATGAACAAGACACACTATGAGTGAGCTTGAAAACATACCATCGTACTTAGATGTTTACTCAAAGAAAAAAAGCACACTTGGGCGGAATCGTAAAGCATTTACCACACTTGGGTGATAAAGTGAACAAGACACGTCATGAGTGAGCTAGAAAATATACAATCGTACTCAGATGATAACTCTAGAAAACGAAATTGGACTTGGGAGGAATCGCGAAACATTTATCACACTTGGGTGATAAAGCAAACAAGACACACCGTGAGTGAGCTTGAAAAGATAGCATCATAATTGATGATTACTCAAAGAATCGAAACCGGACTAGTACGGAATCCCAAAGCATTTACCAAACTTGGGTTATAAAGCGAACAAGACACACCTTGATGGAGCTGGAAAAGATACAATCATACTTAGATGATAACTCAAAGAAAACAAAACCACACCAGGGCAAAATCGTGAAGCAATTACAACACTTGGGTGATAGAGTGAACAAGACACACCGTGAGTGAGCATGAAAATATACCATCATACTTAGATGATAACTCAAAGAAAACGAAACCTTACTTTGATGGAATTGCGATGCATTTATCATACTTCGGTGATAAAGTAACAAGACACACCGTGATTGAGCTTGAAAAAATACCATCGTACTTAGATGATAACTCAAAGAAAATGAAACTGGACTTGGGCGGAAATAACGAAGCATTTACCCCACTAATGTTATAAAGCAAACAAGACACACCGTGAGTGAGCTTGAATAGATACCATCGTACTTAGATGATAACTCAAAGAAAACGAAATAGGACTTGGGCGGAATCACGAAGCATTTACCATACTTGGATGATAAAGCGAACAAGACACACCGTGAGTGAGCTTGAAAAGATACTATCGTACTCAGATGATAACTCAAAGAAAACGAAATCGGACATGGGGGAAACGCGAAGCATTTACCATACTTGGATGATAAAGCAAACAAGACACACCGTGAGTGAGCTTGAAAAGATACCATCATCCTTAGATGATAACTCAAAGAAAGGAAACCAGACTTATGCGGAATCGCGAATCATTTACCATACTTGGATGATAAAGCGAACAAGACACACCGTGAGTTAGCTTGAAAAGATACCATCGTACTTAGATGATAACTCAAAGAAAACAAAATGGGACTTGGGCGGAATCGCGAAGAATTTACAATGCTTGGATGATAAAGCTAACAAGACACACCGTGAGTGAGCTTGAAAAGATACCATAGTACTTAGATGATAACACAAAGAAACGAAAACAGACTTATGCAGAATATCGATGTATTTACCACACTAGGGTGATAAAATGAACAAGACACACTATGAGTGAGCTTGAAAACATACCATCGTACTTAGATGTTTACTCAAAGAAAAAAAGCACACTTGGGCGGAATCGTAAAGCATTTACCACACTTGGGTGATAAAGTGAACAAGACACGTCATGAGTGAGCTAGAAAATATACAATCGTACTCAGATGATAACTCTAGAAAACGAAATTGGACTTGGGAGGAATCGCGAAGCATTTATCACACTTGGGTGATAAAGCGAACAAGACACACCGTGAGTGAGCTTGAAAAGATAGCATCATAATTGATGATTACTCAAAGAATCGAAACCGGACTAGTACGGAATCCCAAAGCATTTACCAAACTTGGGTTATAAAGCGAACAAGACACACCGTGATGGAGCTGGAAAAGATACAATCATACTTAGATGATAACTCAAAGAAAACAAAACCACACCAGGGCAAAATCGTGAAGCAATTACAACACTTGGGTGATAGAGTGAACAAGACACACCGTGAGTGAGCATGAAAATATACCATCATACTTAGATGATAACTCAAAGAAAACGAAACCTTACTTTGATGGAATTGCGATGCATTTATCATACTTCGGTGATAAAGTAACAAGACACACCGTGATTGAGCTTGAAAAAATACCATCGTACTTAGATGATAACTCAAAGAAAATGAAATTGGACTTGGGCGGAAATAACGAAGCATTTACCCCACTAATGTTATAAAGAAAACAAGACACACTGTGAGTGAGCTTGAATAGATACCATCGTACTTAGATGATAACTCAAAGAAAACGAAATAGGACATGGGCGGAATCACGAAGCATTTACCATACTTGGATGATAAAGCGAACAAGACACACCGTGAGTGAGCTTGAAAAGATACTATCGTACTCAGATGATAACTCAAAGAAAACGAAATCGGACTTGGGCGGAAACGCGAAGCATTTACCATACTTGGATGATAAAGCAAACCAGACACACCGTGAGTGAGCTTGAAAAGATACCATCATCCTTAGATGATAACTCAAAGAAATGAAACCAGACTTATGGGGAATCGCGAATCATTTACCATACTTGGATGATAAAGCGAACAAGACACACCGTGAGTTAGCTTGAAAAGATACCATCGTACTTAGATGATAACTCAAAGAAAACGAAATCGGACTTGGGCGGAATCGCGAAGAATTTACAATACTTGGATGACAAAGCTAACAAGACACACCATGAGTGAGCTTGAAAAGATACCATAGTACTTAGATGATAACACAAAGAAACGAAAACAGACTTAGACACAATATCGATGTATTTACCACACTAGGGTGATAAAATGAACAAGACACACTATGAGTGAGCTTGAAAACATACCATCGTACTTAGATGTTTACTCAAAGAAAAAAAATCACACTTGGGCGGAATCGTAAAGCATTTACCACACTTGGGTGATAAAGTGAACAAGACACGTCATGAGTGAGCTAGAAAATATACAATCGTACTCAGATGATAACTCTAGAAAACGAAATTGGACTTGGGAGGAATCGCGAAGCATTTATCACACTTGGGTGATAAAGCGAACAAGAAACACCGTGAGTGAGCTTGAAAAGATAGCATCATAATTAGATGATAACTCAAAGAATCAAAACCGGACTAGTACGGAATCCCAAAGTATTTACCAAACTTGGGTGATAAAGCGAACAAGACACACCGTGATGGAGCTTGAAAAGATACAATCAAACTTAGATGATAACTCAAAGAAGACAAAACCACACCAGGGAAAAATCGTGAAGCAATTACAACACTTGGGTGATAGAGTGACCAAGACACACCGTGAGTGAGCATGAAAATATATCATCATACTTAGATGATAACTCAAAGAAAACGAAACCTTACTTTGATGGAATTGCGATGCATTTATCATACTTCGGTGATAAAGTAACAAGACACACCGTGATTGAGCTTGAAAAAATACCATCGTACTTAGATGATAACTCAAAGAAAATGAAATTGGACTTGGGCGGAACTAACGAAGCATTTACCCCACTAATGTTATAAAGAAAACAAGACACACTGTGAGTGAGCTTGAATAGATACCATCGTACTTAGATGATAAGTCAAAGAAAACGAAATAGGACTTGGGCGGAATCACGAAGCATTTACCATACTTGGATGATAAAGCGAACAAGACACACCATGAGTGAGCTTGAAAAGATACTATCGTACTCAGATGATAACTCAAAGAAAACGAAATCGGACTTGGGCGGAAACGCGAAGCATTTACCATACTTGGATGATAAAGCAAACAAGACACACCGTGAGTGAGCTTGAAAAGATACCATCATCCTTAGATGATAACTCAAAGAAATGAAACCAGACATATGGGGAATCGCGAATCATTTACCATACTTGGATGATAAAGCGAACAAGACACACCGTGAGTTAGCTTGAAAAGATACCATCGTACTTAGATGATAACTCAAAGAAAACGAAATCGGACTTGGGCGGAATCGCGAAGAATTTACAATACTTGGATGACAAAGCTAACAAGACACACCGTGAGTGAGCTTGAAAAGATACCATAGTACTTAGATGATAACACAAAGAAACGAAAACAGACTTATGCAGAATATCGATGTATTTACCACACTAGGGTGATAAAATCAACAAGACACACTATGAGTGAGCTTGAAAACATACCATCGTACTTAGATGTTTACTCAAAGAAAAAAAATCACACTTGGGCGGAATCGTAAAGCATTTACCACACTTGGGTGATAAAGTGAACAAGACACGTCATGAGTGAGCTAGAAAATATACAATCGTACTCAGATGATAACTCTAGAAAACGAAATTGGACTTGGGAGGAATCGCGAAGCATTTATCACACTTGGGTGATAAAGCGAACAAGAAACACCGTGAGTGAGCTTGAAAAGATAGCATCATAATTAGATGATAACTCAAAGAATCAAAACCGGACTAGTACGGAATCCCAAAGTATTTACCAAACTTGGGTGATAAAGCGAACAAGACACACCGTGATGGAGCTTGAAAAGATACAATCAAACTTAGATGATAACTCAAAGAAGACAAAACCACACCAGGGAAAAATCGTGAAGCAATTACAACACTTGGGTGATAGAGTGACCAAGACACACCGTGAGTGAGCATGAAAATATATCATCATACTTAGATGATAACTCAAAGAAAACGAAACCTTACTTTGATGGAATTGCGATGCATTTATCATACTTCGGTGATAAAGTAACAAGACACACCGTGATTGAGCTTGAAAAAATACCATCGTACTTAGATGATAACTCAAAGAAAATGAAATTGGACTTGGGCGGAACTAACGAAGCATTTACCCCACTAATGTTATAAAGAAAACAAGACACACTGTGAGTGAGCTTGAATAGATACCATCGTACTTAGATGATAAGTCAAAGAAAACGAAATAGGACTTGGGCGGAATCACGAAGCATTTACCATACTTGGATGATAAAGCGAACAAGACACACCATGAGTGAGCTTGAAAAGATACTATCGTACTCAGATGATAACTCAAAGAAAACGAAATCGGACTTGGGCGGAAACGCGAAGCATTTACCATACTTGGATGATAAAGCAAACAAGACACACCGTGAGTGAGCTTGAAAAGATACCATCATCCTTAGATGATAACTCAAAGAAATGAAACCAGACATATGGGGAATCGCGAATCATTTACCATACTTGGATGATAAAGCGAACAAGACACACCGTGAGTTAGCTTGAAAAGATACCATCGTACTTAGATGATAACTCAAAGAAAACGAAATCGGACTTGGGCGGAATCGCGAAGAATTTACAATACTTGGATGACAAAGCTAACAAGACACACCGTGAGTGAGCTTGAAAAGATACCATAGTACTTAGATGATAACACAAAGAAACGAAAACAGACTTATGCAGAATATCGATGTATTTACCACACTAGGGTGATAAAATCAACAAGACACACTATGAGTGAGCTTGAAAACATACCATCGTACTTAGATGTTTACTCAAAGAAAAAAAATCACACTTGGGCGGAATCGTAAAGCATTTACCACACTTGTGTGATAAAGTGAACAAGACACATCATGAGTGAGCTAGAAAATATACAATCGTACTCAGATGATAACTATAGAAAACGAAATTGGACTTGGGAGGAATCGCGAAGCATTTATCACACTTGGGTGATAAAGCGAACAAGACACACCGTGAGTGAGCTTGAAAAGATAACATCATAATTAGATGATAACTCAAAGAATCGAAACCGGACTAGTACGGAATACCAAAGCATTTACCAAACTTGGGTGATAAAGCGAACAAGACACACCGTGATAGAGCTTGAAAAGATACAATCATACTTAGATGATAACTCAAAGAAAACAAAACCACACTAGGGCAAAATCGTGAAGCAATTACAACACTCGGGTGATAGAGTGAACAAGACACACCGCGAGTGAGCATGAAAATATACCATCATACTTAGATGATAACTCAAAGAAAACGAAACCTTACTTTGATGGAATTGCGATGCATTTATCATACTTCGGTTATAAAGTAACAAGACACACCGTGATTGAGCTTGAAAAAATACCATCGTACTTAGATGATAACTCAAAGAAAATGAAACTGGACTTGGGCGGAAATAACGAAGCATTTACCCCACTAATGTTATAAAGCAAACAAGACACACCGTGAGTGAGCTTGAATAGATACCATCGTACTTAGATGATAACTCAAAGAAAACGAAATAGGACTTGGGCGAAATCACGAAGCATTTACCATACTTGGATGATAAAGCAAACAAGACACATCGTGAGTGAGCTTGAAAAGATACTATCGTACTCAGATGATATCTCAAAGAAAACGAAATCGGACTTGGGCGGAAACGCGAAGCATTTACCATACTTGGACGATAAAGCAAACAAGACACACCGTGAGTGAGCTTGAAAAGATACCATCATCCTTAGATGATAACTCAAAGAAATGAAACCAGACATATGGGGAATCGCGAATCATTTACCATACTTGGATGATAAAGCGTACAAGACACACCGTGAGTTAGCTTGAAAAGATACCATCGTACTTAGATGATAACTCAAAGAAAACGAAATCGGACTTGGGCGGAATCGCGAAGAATTTACAATACTTGGATGACAAAGCTAACAAGACACACCGTGAGTGAGCTTGAAAAGATACCATAGTACTTAGATGATAACACAAAGAAACGAAAACAGACTTATGCAGAATATCGATGTATTTACCACACTAGGGTGAGAAAATCAACAAGACACACTATGAGTGAGCTTGAAACATACCATCGTACTTAGATGTTTACTCAAAGAAAAAAAATCACACTTGGGAGGAATCGTAAAGCATTTACCACACTTGTGTGATAAAGTGAACAAGACACATCATGAGTGAGCTAGAAAATATACAATCGTACTCAGATGATAACTATAGAAAACGAAATTGGACTTGGGAGGAATCGCGAAGCATTTATCACACTTGGGTGATAAAGCGAACAAGACACACCATGAGTGAGCTTGAAAAGATAACATCATAATTAGATGATAACTCAAAGAATCGAAACCGGACTAGTACGGAATCCCAAAGCATTTACCAAACTTGGGTGATAAAGCGAACAAGACACACCGTGATGGAGCTTGAAAAGATACAATCATACTTAGATGATAACTCAAAGAAAACAAAACCACACTAGGGCAAAATCGTGAAGCAATTACAACACTCGGGTGATAGAGTGAACAAGACACACCGCGAGTGAGCATGAAAATATACCATCATACTTAGATGATAACTCAAAGAAAACGAAACCTTACTTTGATGGAATTGCGATACATTTATCATACTTCGGTAATAAAGTAACAAGACACACCGTGATTGAGCTTTAAAAAATACCATCGTACTTAGATGATAACTCAAAGAAAATGAAACTGGACTTGGGCGGAAATAACGAAGCATTTACCCCACTAATGTTATAAAGCAAACAAGACACACCGTGAGTGAGCTTGAATAGATACCATCGTACTTAGATGATAACTCAAAGAAAACGAAATAGGACTTGGGCGAAATCACGAAGCATTTACCATACTTGGATGATAAAGCGAACAAGACACATCGTGAATGAGCTTGAAAAGATACTATCGTACTCAGATGATATCTCAAAGAAAACGAAATCGGACTTGGGCGGAAACGCGAAGGATTTACCATACTTGGATGATAAATCAAACAAGACACACTGTGAGTGAGCTTGAAAAGATACCATCATCCTTAGATGATAACTCAAAGAAAGGAAACCAGACTTATGCGGAATCGCGAATCATTTACCATACTTGGATGATAAAGCGTACAAGACACACCTTGAGTTAGCTTGAAAAGATACCATCGTACTTAGATGATAACTCAAAGAAAACGAAATCGGACTTGGGCGGAATCGCGAAGAATTTACAATACTTGGATGATAAAGCTAACAAGACACACCGTGAGTGAGCTTGAAAAGATACCATAGTACTTAGATGATAACACAAAGAAACGAAAACAGACTTATGCAGAATATCGATGTATTTACCACACTAGGGTGATAAAATGAACAAGACACACTATGGGTGAGCTTGAAAACATACCATCGTACTTAGATGTTTACTCAAAGAAAAAAATCACACTTG
Organism: Lathyrus aphaca; assembly: GCA_963966055.1. Lineage (NCBI taxonomy): Eukaryota > Viridiplantae > Streptophyta > Magnoliopsida > Fabales > Fabaceae > Lathyrus > Lathyrus aphaca. The sequence continues at coordinate 215,463,611 of OZ014523.1, read as the reverse complement.
GGCGGAATCGTAAAGCATTTACCACACTTGGGTGATAAAGTGAACAAGACACGTCATGAGTGAGCTAGAAAATATACAATCGTACTCAGATGATAACTCTAGAAAACGAAATTGGACTTGGGAGGTATCGCGAAGCATTTATCACACTTGGGTGATAAAGCGAACAAGACACACCGTGAGTGAGCTTGAAAAGATAGTATCATAATTGATGATAACTCAAAGAATCGAAACCGGACTAGTACGGAATCCCAAAGCATTTACCAAACTTGGGTGATAAAGCGAACAAGACACACCGTGATGGAGCTTGAAAAGATACAATCATACTTAGATGATAACTCAAAGAAAACAAAACCACACCAGGGCAAAATCGTGAAGCAATTACAACACTTGGGTGATAGAGTGACCAAGATACACCGTGAGTGAGCCTGAAAATATACCATCATACTTAGATGATAACTCAAAGAAAACGAAACCTTACTTTGATGGAATTGCGATGCATTTATCATACTTCGGTGATAAAGTAACAAGACACACCGTGATTGAGCTTGAAAAAATACCATCGTACTTAGATGATAACTCAAAGAAAATGAAACTGGACTTGGGAGGAAATAACGAAGCATTTACCCCACTAATGTTATAAAGCAAACAAGACACACCGTGAGTGAGCTTGAATAGATACCATCGTACTTAGATGATAACTCAAAGAAAACGAAATAGGACTTGGGCGGAATCACGAAGCATTTACCATACCTCGATGATAAAGCGAACAAGACACACCGTGAGTGAGCTTGAAAAGATACTATCATACTCAGATGATAACTCAAAGAAAACAAAATCGGACTTGGGCGGAAACGCGAAGCATTTACCATACTTGGATGATAAAGCAAACAAGACACACCGTGAGTGAGCTTGAAAAGATACCATCATCCTTAGATGATAACTCAAAGAAAGGAAACCAGACTTATGGGGAATCGCGAATCATTTACCATATTTGGATGATAAAGCGAACAAGACACACCGTGAGTTAGCTCGAAAAGATACCATCGTACTTAGATGATAACTCAAAGAAAACGAAATCGGACTTGGGCGGAATCGCGAAGAGTTTACAATACTTGGATGACAAAGCTAACAAGACACACCGTGAGTGAGCTTGAAAAGATACCATAGTACTTAGATGATAACACTAAGAAACAAAAACAGACTTATGCAGAATATCGATGTATTTACCACACTAGGGTGATAAAATGAACAAGACACACTATGAGTGAGCTTGAAAACATACCATCGTACTTAGATGTTTACTCAAAGAAAAAAAATCACACTTGGGCGGAATCGTAAAGCATTTACCACATTTGGGTGATAAAGTGAACAAGACACATCATGAGTGAGCTATAAAATATACAATCGTACTCAGATGATAACTATAGAAAACGAAATTGGACTTGGGAGGAATCGCGAAGCATTTATCACACTTGGGTGATAAAGCGAACAAGACACACCGTGAGTGAGCTTGAAAAGATAGCATCATAATTAGATGATAACTCAAAGAATCGAAACCGGTCTAGTACGAAATCCCAAAGCATTTACCAAACTTGGGTGATAAAGCGAACAAGACACACCGTGATGGAGCTTGAAAAGATACAATCATACTTAGATGATAACTCAAAGAAAACAAAACCACACTAGGGCAAAATCGTGAAGCAATTACAACTCTCGGGTGATAGAGTGAACAAGACACACCGTGAGTGAGCATGAAAATATACCATCATACTTAGATGATAACTCAAAGAAAACGAAACCTTACTTTGATGGAATTGCGATGCATTTATCATACTTCGGTGATAAAGTAACAAGACACACCGTGATTGAGATTGAAAAAATACCATCGTACTTAGATGATAACTCAAAGAAAATTAATCTGGACTTGGGCGGAAATAACGAAGCATTTACCCCACTAATGTTATAAAGCAAATAAGACACACCGTGAGTGAGCTTGAATAGATACCATCGTACTTAGTTGATAACTCAAAGAAAACGAAATAGGACTTGGGCGGAATCACGAAGCATTTAATATACTTGGATGATAAAGCGAACAAGACACATCGTGAGTGAGCTTGAAAAGATACTATCGTACTTAGATGATATCTCAAAGAAAACGAAATCGGACTTGGGCGGAAACGCGAAGGATTTACCATACTTGGATGATAAAGCAAACAAGACACACCGTGAGTGAGCTTGAAAAGATACCATAGTACTTAGATGATAACACAAAGAAACGAAAACAGACTTATGCAGAATATCGATGTATTTACCACACTAGGGTGATAAAATGAACAAGACACACTATGAGTGAGCTTGAAAACATACCATCGTACTTAGATGTTTACTCAAAGAAAAAAATCACACTTGGGCGGAATCGTAAAGCATTTACCACACTTGGGTGATAAAGTGAACAAGACACGTCATGAGTGAGCTAGAAAATATACAATCGTACTCAGATGATAACTCTAGAAAACGAAATTGGACTTGGTAGGTATCGCGAAGCATTTATCACACTTGGGTGATAAAGCGAACAAGACACATCGTGAGTGAGCTTGAAAAGATAGTATCATAATTGATGATAACTCAAAGAATCGAAACCGGACTAGTACGGAATCCCAAAGCATTTACCAAACTTGGGTGATAAAGCGAACAAGACACACCGTGATGGAGCTTGAAAAGATACAATCATACTTAGATGATAACTCAAAGAAAACAAAACCACACCAGGGCAAAATCGTGAAGCAATTACAACACTTGGGTGATAGAGTGACCAAGATACACCGTGAGTGAGCCTGAAAATATACCATCATACTTAGATGATAACTCAAAGAAAACGAAACATTACTTTGATGGAATTGCGATGCATTTATCATACTTCGGTGATAAAGTAACAAGACACACCGTGATTGAGCTTGAAAAAATACCATCGTACTTAGATGATAACTCAAAGAAAATGAAACTGGACTTGGGAGGAAATAACGAAGCATTTACCCCACTAATGTTATAAAGCAAACAAGACACACCGTGAGTGAGCTTGAATAGATACCATCGTACTTAGATGATAACTCAAAGAAAACGAAATAGGACTTGGGCGGAATCACGAAGCATTTACCATACCTCGATGATAAAGCGAACAAGACACACCGTGAGTGAGCTTGAAAAGATACTATCATACTCAGATGATAACTCAAAGAAAACGAAATCGGACTTGGGCGGAAACGCGAAGCATTTACCATACTTGGATGATAAAGCAAACAAGACACACCGTGAGTGAGCTTGAAAAGATACCATCATCCTTAGATGATAACTCAAAGAAAGGAAACCAGACTTATGGGGAATCGCGAATCATTTACCATATTTGGATGATAAAGCGAACAAGACACACCGTGAGTTAGCTCGAAAAGATACCATCGTACTTAGATGATAACTCAAAGAAAACGAAATCGGACTTGGGCGGAATCGCGAAGAGTTTACAATACTTGGATGACAAAGCTAACAAGACACACCGTGAGTGAGCTTGAAAAGATACCATAGTACTTAGATGATAACACTAAGAAACAAAAACAGACTTATGCAGAATATCGATGTATTTACCACACTAGGGTGATAAAATGAACAAGACACACTATGAGTGAGCTTGAAAACATACCATCGTACTTAGATGTTTACTCAAAGAAAAAAAATCACACTTGGGCGGAATCGTAAAGCATTTACCACATTTGGGTGATAAAGTGAACAAGACACATCATGAGTGAGCTATAAAATATACAATCGTACTCAGATGATAACTATAGAAAACGAAATTGGACTTGGGAGGAATCGCGAAGCATTTATCACACTTGGGTGATAAAGCGAACAAGACACACCGTGAGTGAGCTTGAAAAGATAGCATCATAATTAGATGATAACTCAAAGAATCGAAACCGGTCTAGTACGAAATCCCAAAGCATTTACCAAACTTGGGTGATAAAGCGAACAAGACACACCGTGATGGAGCTTGAAAAGATACAATCATACTTAGATGATAACTCAAAGAAAACAAAACCACACTAGGGCAAAATCGTGAAGCAATTACAACTCTCGGGTGATAGAGTGAACAAGACACACCGTGAGTGAGCATGAAAATATACCATCATACTTAGATGATAACTCAAAGAAAACGAAACCTTACTTTGATGGAATTGCGATGCATTTATCATACTTCGGTGATAAAGTAACAAGACACACCGTGATTGAGATTGAAAAAATACCATCGTACTTAGATGATAACTCAAAGAAAATTAAACTGGACTTGGGCGGAAATAACGAAGCATTTACCCCACTAATGTTATAAAGCAAATAAGACACACCGTGAGTGAGCTTGAATAGATACCATCGTACTTAGTTGATAACTCAAAGAAAACGAAATAGGACTTGGGCGGAATCACGAAGCATTTAACATACTTGGATGATAAAGCGAACAAGACACATCGTGAGTGAGCTTGAAAAGATACTATCGTACTCAGATGATATCTCAAAGAAAACGAAATCGGACTTGGGCGGAAACGCGAAGGATTTACCATACTTGGATGATAAAGCAAACAAGACACACCGTGAGTGAGCTTGAAAAGATACCATCATCCTTAGATGATAACTCAAAGAAAGGAAACCAGACTTATGCGGAATCGCGAATCATTTACCATACTTGGATGATAAAGCGAACAAGACACACCTTGAGTTAGCTTGAAAAGATACCATCGTACTTAGATGATAACTCAAAGAAAACGAAATCGGACTTGGGCGGAATCGCGAAGAATTTACAATACTTGGATGATAAAGCTAAAAAGACACACCGTGAGTGAGCTTGAAAAGATACCATAGTACTTAGATGATAACACAAAGAAACGAAAACAGACTTATGCAGAATATCGATGTATTTACCACACTAGGGTGATAAAATGAACAAGACACACTATCAGTGAGCTTGAAAACATACCATCGTACTTAGATGTTTACTCAAAGAAAAAAATCACACTTGGGCGGAATCGTAAAGCATTTACCACACTTGTGTGATAAAGTGAACAAGACACGTCATGAGTGAGCTAGAAAATATACAATTGTACTCAGATGATAACTCTAGAAAACGAAATTGGACTTGGGAAGAATCGCAAAGCATTTATCACACTTGGGTAATAAAGCGAACAAGACACACCGTGAGTGAGCTTGAAAAGATAGTATCATAATTGATGATAACTCAAAGAATCGAAACCGGACTAGTACAGAATCCCAAAGCATTTACCAAACTTGGGTGATAAAGCGAACAAGACACACCGTGACGGAGCTTGAAAAGATACAATCATACTTAGATGATAACTCAAAGAAAACAAAACCACACAAGGGCAAAATCGTGACGCAATTACAACACTTGGGTGATAGAGTGAACAATACACACCGTGAGTGAGCATGAAAATATACCATCATACTTAGATGATAACTCAAAGAAAAAGAAACCTTACTTTGATGGAATTGCGATGCATTTATCATACTTCGGTGATAAAGTAACAAGACACACCGTGATTGAGCTTGAAAAAATACCATCGTACTTAGATGATAACTCAAAGAAAATGAAACTGGACTTGGGCGGAAATAACGAAGCATTTACCCCACTAATGTTATAAAGAAAACAAGACACACCGTGAGTGAGCTTGAATAGATACCATCGTACTTAGATGATAACTCAAAGAAAATGAAATAGGACTTGGGCGGAATCACGAAGCATTTACCATACTTGGATGATAAAGCAAATAAGACACACCGTGAGTGAGCTTGAAAAGATACTATCGTACTCAGATGATAACTCAAAGAAAACGCAATCGGACATGGGCGGAAACGCGAAGCATTTACCATACTTGGATGATAAAGCAAACAAGACACACCGTGAGTGAGCTTGAAAAGATACCATCATCCTTAGATGATAACTCAAAGAAAGGAAACCAGACTTATGGGGAATCGCGAATCATTTACCATATTTGGATGATAAAGCGAACAAGACACACCGTGAGTTAGCTCGAAAAGATACCATCGTACTTAGATGATAACTCAAAGAAAACGAAATCGGACTTTGGCGGAATCGCGAAGAATTTACAATACTTGGATGACAAAGCTAACAAGACACACCGTGAGTGAGCTTGAAAAGATACCATAGTACTTAGATGATAACACAAAGAAACGAAAACAAACTTATGCAGAATATCGATGTATTTACCACACTAGGGTGATAAAATGAACAAGACACACTATGAGTGAGCTTGAAAACATACCATCGTACTTAGATGTTTACTCAATGAAAAAAAATCACACTTGGGCGGAATCGTAAAGCATTTACCACACTTGGGTGATAAAGTGAACAAGACACATCATGAGTGAGCTAGAAAATATACAATCGTACTCAGATGATAAGTATAGAAAACGAAATTGGACTTGGGAGGAATCGCGAAGCATTTATCACACTTGGGTGATAAAGCGAACAAGACACACCGTGAGTGAGCTTGAAAAGATAGCATCATAATTAGATGATAACTCAAAGAATCGAAACCGGACTAGTACGGAATCCCAAAGCATTTACCAAACTTGGGTGATAAAGCGAACAAGACACACCGTGATGGAGCTTGAAAAGATACAATCATACTTAGATGATAACTCAAAGAAAACAAAACCACACTAGGGCAAAATCGTGAAGCAATTACAACTCTCGGGTGATAGAGTGAACAAGACACACCGTGAGTGAGCATGAAAATATACCATCATACTTAGATGATAACTCAAAGAAAACGAAACCTTACTTTGATGGAATTGCGATGCATTTATCATACTTCGGTGATAAAGTAACAAGACACACCGTGATTGAGATTGAAAAAATACCATCGTACTTAGATGATAACTCAAAGAAAATTAAACTGGACTTGGGCGGAAATAACGAAGCATTTACCCCACTAATGTTATAAAGCAAATAAGACACACCGTGAGTGAGCTTGAATAGATACCATCGTACTTAGTTGATAACTCAAAGAAAACGAAATAGGACTTGGGCGGAATCACGAAGCATTTAACATACTTGGATGATAAAGCGAACAAGACACATCGTGAGTGAGCTTGAAAAGATACTATCGTACTCAGATGATATCTCAAAGAAAACGAAATCGGACTTGGGCGGAATCGCGAAGGATTTACCATACTTGGATGATAAAGCAAACAAGACACACCGTGAGTGAGCTTGAAAAGATACCATCATCCTTAGATGATAACTCAAAGAAAGGAAACCAGACTTATGCGGAATCGCGAATCATTTACCATACTTGGATGATAAAGCGAACAAGACACACCTTGAGTTAGCTTGAAAAGATACCATCGTACTTAGATGATAACTCAAAGAAAACGAAATCGGACTTGGGCGGAATCGCGAAGAATTTACAATACTTGGATGATAAAGCTAAAAAGACACACCGTGAGTGAGCTTGAAAAGATACCATAGTACTTAGATGATAACACAAAGAAACGAAAACAGACTTATGCAGAATATCGATGTATTTACCACACTAGGGTGATAAAATGAACAAGACACACTATGAGTGAGCTTGAAAACATACCATCGTACTTAGATGTTTACTCAAAGAAAAAAATCACACTTGGGCGGAATCGTAAAGCATTTACCACACTTGGGTGATAAAGTGAACAAGACACGTCATGAGTGAGCTAGAAAATATACAATTGTACTCAGATGATAACTCTAGAAAACGAAATTGGACTTGGGAAGAATCGCAAAGCATTTATCACACTTGGGTAATAAAGCGAACAAGACACACCGTGAGTGAGCTTGAAAAGATAGTATCATAATTGATGATAACTCAAAGAATCGAAACTGGACTAGTACAGAATCCCAAAGCATTTACCAAACTTGGGTGATAAAGCAAACAAGACACACCGTGACGGAGCTTGAAAAGATATAATCATACTTAGATGATAACTCAAAGAAAACAAAACCACACAAGGGCAAAATCGTGACGCAATTACAACACTTGGGTGATAGAGTGAACAATACACACCGTGAGTGAGCATGAAAATATACCATCATACTTAGATGATAACTCAAAGAAAAAGAAACCTTACTTTGATGGAATTGCGATGCATTTATCATACTTCGGTGATAAAGTAACAAGACACACCGTGATTGAGCTTGAAAAAATACCATCGTACTTAGATAATAACTCAAAGAAAATGAAACTGGACTTGGGCGGAAATAACGAAGCATTTACCCCACTAATGTTATAAAGAAAACAAGACACACCGTGAGTGAGCTTGAATAGATACCATCGTACTTAGATGATAACTCAAAGAAAATGAAATAGGACTTGGGCGGAATCACGAAGCATTTACCATACTTGGATGATAAAGCAAATAAGACACACCGTGAGTGAGCTTGAAAAGATACTATCGTACTCAGATGATAACTCAAAGAAAACGCAATCGGACATGGGCGGAAACGCGAAGCATTTACCATACTTGGATGATAAAGCAAACAAGACACACCGTGAGTGAGCTTGAAAAGATACCATCATCCTTAGATGATAACTCAAAGAAAGGAAACCAGACTTATGGGGAATCGCGAATCATTTACCATATTTGGATGATAAAGCGAACAAGACACACCGTGAGTTAGCTCGAAAAGATACCATCGTACTTAGATGATAACTCAAAGAAAACGATATCGGACTTGGGCGGAATCGCGAAGAATTTACAATACTTGGATGACAAAGCTAACAAGACACACCGTGAGTGAGCTTGAAAAGATACCATAGTACTTAGATGATAACACAAAGAAACGAAAACAAACTTATGCAGAATATCGATGTATTTACCACACTAGGGTGATAAAATGAACAAGACACACTATGAGTGAGCTTGAAAACATACCATCGTACTTAGATGTTTACTCAATGAAAAAAAATCACACTTGGGCGGAATCGTAAAGCATTTACCACACTTGGGTGATAAAGTGAACAAGACACATCATGAGTGAGCTAGAAAATATACAATCGTACTCAGATGATAAGTATAGAAAACGAAATTGGACTTGGGAGGAATCGCGAAGCATTTATCACACTTGGGTGATAAAGCGAACAAGACACACCGTGAGTGAGCTTGAAAAGATAGCATCATAATTAGATGATAACTCAAAGAATCGAAACCGGACTAGTACGGAATCCCAAAGCATTTACCAAACTTGGGTGATAAAGCGAACAAGACACACTGTGATGGAGCTTGAAAAGATACAATCATACTTAGATGATAACTCAAAGAAAACAAAACCACACTAGGGCAAAATCGTGAAGCAATTACAACTCTCGGGTGATAGAGTGAACAAGACACACCGTGAGTGAGCATGAAAATATACCATCATACTTAGATGATAACTCAAAGAAAACGAAACCTTACTTTGATGGAATTGCGATGCATTTATCATACTTCGGTGATAAAGTAACAAGACACACCGTGATTTGAGCTTGAAAAAATACCATCGTACTTAGATGATAACTCAAAGAAAATGAAACTGGACTTGGGCGGAAATAACGAAGCATTTACCCCACTAATGTTATAAAGCAAACAAGACACACCGTGAGTGAGCTTGAATAGATACCATCGTACTTAGATGATAACTCAAAGAAAACGAAATAGGACTTGGGCGGAATCACGAAGCATTTACCATACTTGGATGATAAAGCGAACAAGACACATCGTGAGTGAGCTTGAAAAGATACTATCGTACTCAGATGATATCTCAAAGAAAACGAAATCGGACTTGGGCGGAAACGCGAAGGATTTACCATACTTGGATGATAAAGCAAACAAGACACACCGTGAGTGAGCTTGAAAAGATACCATCATCCTTAGATGATAACTCAAAGAAAGGAAACCAGAATTATGCGGAATCGCGAATCATTTACCATACTTGGATGATAAAGCGAACAAGACACACCTTGAGTTAGCTTGAAAAGATACCATCGTACTTAGATGATAACTCAAAGAAAACGAAATCGGACATGGGCGGAATCGCGAAGAATTTACAATACTTGGATGATAAAGCTAACAAGACACACCGTGAGTGAGCTTGAAAAGATACTATAGTACTTAGATGATAACACAAAGAAACGAAAACAGACTTATGCAGAATATCAATGTATTTACCACACTAGGGTGATAAAATGAACAAGACACACTATGAGTGAGCTTGAAAACATACCATCGTACTTAGATGTTTATTCAAAGAAAAAAATCACACTTGGGCGGAATCGTAAAGCATTTACCACACTTGGGTGATAAAGTGAACAAGACACGTCATGAGTGAGCTAGAAAATATACAATTGTACTCAGATGATAACTCTAGAAAACGAAATTGGACTTGGGAAGAATCGCAAAGCATTTATCACACTTGGGTAATAAAGCGAACAAGACACACCGTGAGTGAGCTTGAAAAGATAGTATCATAATTGATGATAACTCAAAGAATCGAAACCGGACTAGTACAGAATCCCAAAGCATTTACCAAACTTGGGTGATAAAGCGAACAAGACACACCGTGATGGAGCTTGAAAAGATACAATCATACTTAGATGATAACTAAAAAAAAACAAAACCACACCAGGGCAATATCGTGAAGCAATTACAACACTTGGGTGATAGAGTGAACAAGACACACCGTGAGTGAGCATGAAAATATACCATCATACTTAGATGATAACTAAAAGAAAACGAAACCTCACTTTGATGGAATTGCGATGCATTTATCATACTTCGGTGATAAAGTAACAAGACACACCGTGATTGAGCTTGAAAAAATACCATCGTACTTAGATGATAACTCAAAGAAAATGAAACTGGACTTGGGCGGAAATAACGAAGCATTTACCCCACTAATGTTATAAAGCAAACAAGACACACCGTGAGTGAGCTTGAATAGATACCATCATACTTAGATGATAACTCAAAGAAAACGAAATAGGACTTGGGCGGAATCACGAAGCATTTACCATACTTGGATGATAAAGCGAACAAGACACATCGTGAGTGAGCTTGAAAAGATGCTATCGTACTCAGATGATATCTCAAAGAAAACGAAATCGGACTTGGGCGGAAACACGAAGCATTTACCATACTTGGATAATAACGCAAACAAGACACACCGTGAGTGAGCTTGAAAAGATACCATCATCCTTAGATGATAACTCAAAGAAAGGAAACCAGACTTATGCGGAATCGCGAATCATTTACCATACTTGGATGATAAAGCGAACAAGACACACCTTGAGTTAGCTTGAAAAGATACCATCGTACTTAGATGATAACTCAAAGAAAACGAAATCGGACTTGGGCGGAATCGCGAAGAATTTACAATACTTGGATGATAAAGCTAACAAGACACACCGTGAGTGAGCTTGAAAAGATACCATAGTACTTAGATGATAACACAAAGAAACGAAAACAGACTTATGCAGAATATCGATGTATTTACCACACTAGGGTGATAAAATGAACAAGACACACTATGAGTGAGCTTGAAAACATACCATCGTACTTAGATGTTTACTCAAAGAAAAAAATCACACTTGGGCGGAATCGTAAAGCATTTACCACACTTGGGTGATAAAGTGAACAACACACGTCATGAGTGAGCTAGAAAATATACAATTGTACTCAGATGATAACTCTAGAAAACGAAATTGGACTTGGGAAGAATCGCAAAGCATTTATCACACTTGGGTAATAAAGCGAACAAGACACACCGTGAGTGAGCTTGAAAAGATAGTATCATAATTGATGATAACTCAAAGAATCGAAACCGGACTAGTACAGAATCCCAAAGCATTTACCAAACTTGGGTGATAAAGCGAACAAGACACACCGTGATGGAGCTTGAAAAGATACAATCATACTTAGATGATAACTCAAAGAAAACAAAACCACACCAAGGCAAAATTGTGAAGCAATTACAACACTTGGGTGATAGAGTGAACAAGACACACCGTGAGTGAGCATGACAATATACCATCATACTTAGATGATAACTCAAAGAAAACAAAACCTTACTTTGATGGAATTGCGATGCATTTATCATACTTCGGTGATAAAGTAACAAGACACACCGTGATTGAGCTTGAAAAAATACCATCGTACTTAGATGATAACTCAAAGAAAATGAAACTGGACTTGGGCGGAAATAACGAAGCATTTACCCCACTAATGTTATAAAGCAAACAAGACACACCGTGAGTGAGCTTGAATAGATACCATCGTACTTAGTTGATAACTCAAAGAAAACTAAATAGGACTTGGGCGGAATCACGAAGCATTTACCATACTTGGCTAATAAAGCGAACAAGACACACCGTGAGTGAGCTTAAAAAGAAACTATCGTACTCAGATGATAACTCAAAGAAAACGAAATCGGACTTGGGCGGAAACACGAAGCATTTACCATACTTGGATGATAAAGCAAACAAGACACACCGTGAGTGAGCTTGAAAAGATACCATCATCCTTAGATGATAACTCAAAGAAAGGAAACCAGACTTATGGGGAATCGCGAATCATTTACCATACTTGGATGATAAAGCGAACAAGACACACCGTGAGTTAGCTTGAAAAGATACCATCGTACTTAGATGATAACTCAAAGAAAACGAAATCGGACTTGGGCGGAATCACGAAGAATTTACAATACTTGGATGACAAAGCTAACAAGACACACCGTGAGTGAGCTTGAAAAGATACCATAGTACTTAGATGATAACACAAAGAAACGAAAATAGACTTATGCAGAATATCAATGTATTTACCACACTAGGGTGATAAAATGAACAAGACACACTATGAGTGAGCTTGAAAACATACCATCGTACTTAGATGTTTACTCAAAGAAACAAAATCACACTTGGGCGGAATCGTAAAGCATTTACCACACTTGGGTGATAAAGCGAATAAGACACGTCATGAGTGAGCTAGAAAATATACAATCATACTCAGATGATAACTCTAGAAAACGAAATTGGACTTGGGAGGAATCGCGAAGCATTTATCACACTTGGGTGATAAAGCGAACAAGACACACCGTGAGTGAGCTTGAAAAGATAGCATCATAATTAGATGATAACTCAAAGAATCGAAACCGGACTAGTACGAAATCCCAAAGCATTTACCAAACTTGGGTGATATAGCGAACAAGACCCACCGTGATGGAGCTTGAAAAGATACAATCATACTTAGATGATAACTCAAAGAAAACAAAACCACACTAGGGAAAAATCTTGAAGCAATTACAACACTTGGGTGATAGAGTGAACAAGACACACCGTGAGTGAGCATGAAAATATACCATCATACTTAGATGATAACTCAAAGAAAACAAAACCTTACTTTGATGGAATTGCGATGCATTTATCATACTTCGGTGATAAAGTAACAAGACACACCGTGATTGAGCTTGAAAAAATACCATCGTACTTAGATGATAACTCAAAGAAAATGAAACTGGACTTGGGCGGAAATAACGAAGCATTTACCCCACTAATGTTATAAAGCAAACAAGACACACCGTGAGTGAGCTTGAATAGATACCATCGTACTTAGTTGATAACTCAAAGAAAACTAAATAGGACTTGGGCGGAATCACGAAGCATTTACCATACTTGGATAATAAAGCGAACAAGACACACCGTGAGTGAGCTTAAAAAGAAACTATCGTACTCAGATGATAACTCAAAGAAAACGAAATCGGACTTGGGCGGAAACACGAAGCATTTACCATACTTGGATGATAAAGCAAACAAGACACACCGTGAGTGAGCTTGAAAAGATACCATCATCCTTAGATGATAACTCAAAGAAAGGAAACCAGACTTATGGGGAATCGCGAATCATTTACCATACTTGGATGATAAAGCGAACAAGACACACCGTGAGTTAGCTTGAAAAGATACCATCGTACTTAGATGATAACTCAAAGAAAACGGAATCGGACTTAGGCGGAATCGCGAAGAATTTACAATACTTGGATGACAAAGCTAACAAGACACACCGTGAGTGAGCTTGAAAAGATACCATAGTACTTAGATGATAACACAAAGAAACGAAAATAGACTTATGCAGAATATCGATGTATTTACCACACTAGGGTGATAAAATGAACAAGACACACTATGAGTGAGCTTGAAAACATACCATCGTACTTAGATGTTTACTCAAAGAAAAAAAATCTCACTTGGGCGGAATCGTAAAGCATTTACCACACTTGGGTGATAAAGCGAATAAGACACGTCATGAGTGAGCTAGAAAATATACAATCGTACTCAGATGATAACTCTAGAAAACGAAATTGGACTTGGGAGGAATCGCGAAGCATTTATCACACTTGGGTGATAAAGCGAACAAGACACACCGTGAGTGAGCTTGAAAAGATAGCATCATAATTAGATGATAACTCAAAGAATCGAAACCGGACTAGTACGAAATCCCAAAGCATTTACCAAACTTGGGTGATATAGCGAACAAGACCCACCGTGATGGAGCTTGAAAAGATACAATCATACTTAGATGATAACTCAAAGAAAACAAAACCACACTAGGGAAAAATCTTGAAGCAATTACAACACTTGGGTGATAGAGTGAACAAGACACACCGTGAGTGAGCATGAAAATATACCATCATACTTAGATGATAACTCAAAGAAAACAAAACCTTACTTTGATGGAATTGCGATGCATTTATCATACTTCGGTGATAAAGTAACAAGACACACCGTGATTGAGCTTGAAAAAATACCATCGTACTTAGATGATAACTCAAAGAAAATGAAACTGGACTTGGGCGGAAATAACGAAGCATTTACCCCACTAATGTTATAAAGCAAACAAGACACACCGTGAGTGAGCTTGAATAGATACCATCGTACTTAGTTGATAACTCAAAGAAAACTAAATAGGACTTGGGCGGAATCACGAAGCATTTACCATACTTGGATAATAAAGCGAACAAGACACACCGTGAGTGAGCTTAAAAAGAAACTATCGTACTCAGATGATAACTCAAAGAAAACGAAATCGGACTTGGGCGGAAACACGAAGCATTTACCATACTTGGATGATAAAGCAAACAAGACACACCGTGAGTGAGCTTGAAAAGATACCATCATCCTTAGATGATAACTCAAAGAAAGGAAACCAGACTTATGGGGAATCGCGAATCATTTACCATACTTGGATGATAAAGCGAACAAGACACACCGTGAGTTAGCTTGAAAAGATACCATCGTACTTAGATGATAACTCAAAGAAAACGAAATCGGACTTAGGCGGAATCTCGAAGAATTTACAATACTTGGATGACAAAGCTAACAAGACACACCGTGAGTGAGCTTGAAAAGATACCATAGTACTTAGATGATAACACAAAGAAACGAAAATAGACTTATGCAGAATATCGATGTATTTACCACACTAGGGTGATAAAATGAACAAGACACACTATGAGTGAGCTTGAAAACATACCATCGTACTTAGATGTTTACTCAAAGAAAAAAAATCTCACTTGGGCGGAATCGTAAAGCATTTACCACACTTGGGTGATAAAGCGAATAAGACACGTCATGAGTGAGCTAGAAAATATACAATCGTACTCAGATGATAACTCTAGAAAACGAAATTGGACTTGGGAGGAATCGCGAAGCATTTATCACACTTGGGTGATAAAGCGAACAAGACACACCGTGAGTGAGCTTGAAAAGATAGCATCATAATTAGATGATAACTCAAAGAATCGAAACCGGACTAGTACGAAATCCCAAAGCATTTACCAAACTTGGGTGATATAGCGAACAAGACCCACCGTGATGGAGCTTGAAAAGATACAATCATACTTAGATGATAACTCAAAGAAAACAAAACCACACTAGGGAAAAATCTTGAAGCAATTACAACACTTGGGTGATAGAGTGAACAAGACACACCGTGAGTGAGCATGAAAATATACCATCATACTTAGATGATAACTCAAAGAAAACAAAACCTTACTTTGATGGAATTGCGATGCATTTATCATACTTCGGTGATAAAGTAACAAGACACACCGTGATTGAGCTTGAAAAAATACCATCGTACTTAGATGATAACTCAAAGAAAATGAAACTGGACTTGGGCGGAAATAACGAAGCATTTACCCCACTAATGTTATAAAGCAAACAAGACACACCGTGAGTGAGCTTGAATAGATACCATCGTACTTAGTTGATAACTCAAAGAAAACTAAATAGGACTTGGGCGGAATCACGAAGCATTTACCATACTTGGATAATAAAGCGAACAAGACACACCGTGAGTGAGCTTGAAAAGAAACTATCGTACTCAGATGATAACTCAAAGAAACCGAAATCGGACTTGGGCGGAAACACGAAGCATTTACCATACTTGGATGATAAAGCAAACAAGACACACCGTGAGTGAGCTTGAAAAGATACCATCATCCTTAGATGATAACTCAAAGAAAGGAAACCAGACTTATGGGGAAACGCGAATCATTTACCATACTTGGATGATAAAGAGAACAAGACACACCGTGAGTTAGCTTGAAAAGATACCATCGTACTTAGATGATAACTCAAAGAAAACGAAATCGGACTTAGGCGGAATCGCGAAGAATTTACAATACTTGGATGACAAAGCTAACAAGACACACCGTGAGTGAGCTTGAAAAGATACCATAGTACTTAGATGATAACACAAAGAAACGAAAATAGACTTATGCAGAATATCGATGTATTTACCACACTAGGGTGATAAAATGAACAAGACACACTATGAGTGAGCTTGAAAACATACCATCGTACTTAGATGTTTACTCAAAGAAACAAAATCTCACTTGGGCGGAATCGTAAAGCATTTACCACACTTGGGTGATAAAGCGAATAAGACACGTCATGAGTGAGATAGAAAATATACAATCGTACTCAGATGATAACTCTAGAAAACGAAATTGGACTTGGGAGGAATCGCGAAGCATTTATCACACTGGGGTGATAAAGCGAACAAGACACACCGTGAGTGAGCTTGAAAAGATCGCATCATAATTAGATGATAACTCAAAGAATCGAAACCGGACTAGTACGGAATCCCAAAGCATTTACCAAACTTGGGTGATATAGCGAACAAGACACACCGTGATGGAGCTTGAAAAGATACAATCATACTTAGATGATAACTCAAAGAAAACAAAACCACACTAGGGAAAAATCTTGAAGCAATTACAACACTTGGGTGATAGAGTGAACAAGACACACCGTGAGTGAGCATGAAAATATACCATCATACTTAGATGATAACTCAAAGAAAACAAAACCTTACTTTGATGGAATTGCGATGCATTTATCATACTTCGGTGATAAAGTAACAAGACACACCGTGATTGAGCTTGAAAAAATACCATCGTACTTAGATGATAACTCAAAGAAAATGAAACTGGACTTGGGCGGAAATAACGAAGCATTTACCCCACTAATGTTATAAAGCAAACAAGACACACCGTGAGTGAGCTTGAATAGATACCATCGTACTTAGATGATAACTCAAAGAAAACTAAATAGGACTTGGGCGGAATCACGAAGCATTTACCATACTTGGATAATAAAGCGAACAAGACACACCGTGAGTGAGCTTGAAAAGAAACTATCGTACTCAGATGATAACTCAAAGAAACCGAAATCGGACTTGGGCGGAAACACGAAGCATTTACCATACTTGGATGATAAAGCAAACAAGACACACCGTGAGTGAGCTTGAAAAGATACCATCATCCTTAGATGATAACTCAAAGAAAGGAAACCAGACTTATGGGGAATCGCGAATCATTTACCATACTTGGATGATAAAGAGAACAAGACACACCGTGAGTTAGCTTGAAAAGATACCATCGTACTTAGATGATAACTCAAAGAAAACGAAATCGGACTTAGGCGGAATCGCGAAGAATTTACAATACTTGGATGACAAAGCTAACAAGACACACCGTGAGTGAGCTTGAAAAGATACCATAGTACTTAGATGATAACACAAAGAAACGAAAATAGAATTATGCAGAATATCGATGTATTTACCACACTAGGGTGATAAAATGAACAAGACACACTATGAGTGAGCTTGAAAACATACCATCGTACTTAGATGTTTACTCAAAGAAACAAAATCTCACTTGGGCGGAATCGTAAAGCATTTACCACACTTGGGTGATAAAGCGAATAAGACACGTCATGAGTGAGATAGAAAATATACAATCGTACTCAGATGATAACTCTAGAAAACGAAATTGGACTTGGGAGGAATCGCGAAGCATTTATCACACTGGGGTGATAAAGCGAACAAGACACAGCGTGAGTGAGCTTGAAAAGATCGCATCATAATTAGATGATAACTCAAAGAATCGAAACCGGACTAGTACGGAATCCCAAAGCATTTACCAAACTTGGGTGATATAGCGAACAAGACACACCGTGATGGTGCTTGAAAAGATACAATCATACTTAGATGATAACTCAAAGAAAACAAAACCACACTAGGGAAAAATCTTGAAGCAATTACAACACTTGGGTGATAGAGTGAACAAGACACACCGTGAGTGAGCATGAAAATATACCATCATACTTAGATGATAACTCAAAGAAAACAAAACCTTACTTTGATGGAATTGCGATGCATTTATCATACTTCGGTGATAAAGTAACAAGACACACCGTGATTGAGCTTGAAAAAATACCATCGTACTTAGATGATAACTCAAAGAAAATGAAACTGGACTTGGGCGGAAATAACGAAGCATTTACCCCACTAATGTTATAAAGCAAACAAGACACACCGTGAGTGAGCTTGAATAGATACCATCGTACTTAGATGATAACTCAAAGAAAACTAAATAGGACTTGGGCGGAATCACGAAGCATTTACCATACTTGGATAATAAAGCGAACAAGACACACCGTGAGTGAGCTTGAAAAGAAACTATCGTACTCAGATGATAACTCAAAGAAACCGAAATCGGACTTGGGCGGAAACACGAAGCATTTACCATACTTGGATGATAAAGAAAACAAGACACACCGTGAGTGAGCTTGAAAAGATACCATCATCCTTAGATGATATCTCAAAGAAAGGAAACCAGACTTATGGGGAATCGCGAATCATTTACCATACTTGGATGATAAAGCGAACAAGACACACCGTGAGTTAGCTTGAAAAGATACCATCGTACTTAGATGATAACTCAAAGAAAACGAAATCGGACATAGGCGGAATCGCGAAGAATTTACAATACTTGGATGACAAAGCTAACAAGACACACCGTGAGTGAGCTTGAAAAGATACCATAGTACTTAGATGATAACACAAAGAAACGAAAATAGAATTATGCAGAACATCGATGTATTTACCACACTAGGGTGATAAAATGAACAAGACACACTATGAGTGAGCTTGAAAACATACCATCGTACTTAGATGTTTACTCAAAGAAACAAAATCTCACTTGGGCGGAATCGTAAAGCATTTACCACACTTGGGTGATAAAGCGAATAAGACACGTCATGAGTGAGATAGAAAATATACAATCGTACTCAGATGATAACTCTAGAAAACGAAATTGGACTTGGGAGGAATCGCGAAGCATTTATCACACTGGGGTGATAAAGCGAACAAGACACACCGTGAGTGAGCTTGAAAAGATCGCATCATAATTAGATGATAACTCAAAGAATCGAAACCGGACTAGTACGGAATCCCAAAGCATTTACCAAACTTGGGTGATATAGCGAACAAGACACACCGTGATGGAGCTTGAAAAGATACAATCATACTTAGATGATAACTCAAAGAAAACAAAACCACACTAGGGAAAAATCTTGAAGCAATTACAACACTTGGGTGATAGAGTGAACAAGACACACCGTGAGTGAGCATGAAAATATACCATCATACTTAGATGATAACTCAAAGAAAACAAAACCTTACTTTGATGGAATTGCGATGCATTTATCATACTTCGGTGATAAAGTAACAAGACACACCGTGATTGAGCTTGAAAAAATACCATCGTACTTAGATGATAACTCAAAGAAAATGAAACTGGACTTGGGCGGAAATAACGAAGCATTTACCCCACTAATGTTATAAAGCAAACAAGACACACCGTGAGTGAGCTTGAATAGATACCATCGTACTTAGATGATAACTCAAAGAAAACTAAATAGGACTTGGGCGGAATCACGAAGCATTTACCATACTTGGATAATAAAGCGAACAAGACACACCGTGAGTGAGCTTGAAAAGAAACTATCGTACTCAGATGATAACTCAAAGAAACCGAAATCGGACTTGGGCGGAAACACGAAGCATTTACCATACTTGGATGATAAAGAAAACAAGACACACCGTGAGTGAGCTTGAAAAGATACCATCATCCTTAGATGATATCTCAAAGAAAGGAAACCAGACTTATGGGGAATCGCGAATCATTTACCATACTTGGATGATAAAGCGAACAAGACACACCGTGAGTTAGCTTGAAAAGATACCATCGTACTTAGATGATAACTCAAAGAAAACGAAATCGGACATAGGCGGAATCGCGAAGAATTTACAATACTTGGATGACAAAGCTAACAAGACACACCGTGAGTGAGCTTGAAAAGATACCATAGTACTTAGATGATAACACAAAGAAACGAAAATAGAATTATGCAGAACATCGATGTATTTACCACACTAGGGTGATAAAATGAACAAGACACACTATGAGTGAGCTTGAAAACATACCATCGTACTTAGATGTTTACTCAAAGAAACAAAATCTCACTTGGGCGGAATCGTAAAGCATTTACCACACTTGGGTGATAAAGCGAATAAGACACGTCATGAGTGAGATAGAAAATATACAATCGTACTCAGATGATAACTCTAGAAAACGAAATTGGACTTGGGAGGAATCGCGAAGCATTTATCACACTGGGGTGATAAAGCGAACAAGACACACCGTGAGTGAGCTTGAAAAGATCGCATCATAATTAGATGATAACTCAAAGAATCGAAACCGGACTAGTACGGAATCCCAAAGCATTTACCAAACTTGGGTGATATAGCGAACAAGACACACCGTGATGGAGCTTGAAAAGATACAATCATACTTAGATGATAACTCAAAGAAAACAAAACCACACTAGGGAAAAATCTTGAAGCAATTACAACACTTGGGTGATAGAGTGAACAAGACACACCGTGAGTGAGCATGAAAATATACCATCATACTTAGATGATAACTCAAAGAAAACAAAACCTTACTTTGATGGAATTGCGATGCATTTATCATACTTCGGTGATAAAGTAACAAGACACACCGTGATTGAGCTTGAAAAAATACCATCGTACTTAGATGATAACTCAAAGAAAATGAAACTGGACTTGGGCGGAAATAACGAAGCATTTACCCCACTAATGTTATAAAGCAAACAAGACACACCGTGAGTGAGCTTGAATAGATACCATCGTACTTAGATGATAACTCAAAGAAAACTAAATAGGACTTGGGCGGAATCACGAAGCATTTACCATACTTGGATAATAAAGCGAACAAGACACACCGTGAGTGAGCTTGAAAAGAAACTATCGTACTCAGATGATAACTCAAAGAAACCGAAATCGGACTTGGGCGGAAACACGAAGCATTTACCATACTTGGATGATAAAGAAAACAAGACACACCGTGAGTGAGCTTGAAAAGATACCATCATCCTTAGATGATAACTCAAAGAAAGGAAACCAGACTTATGGGGAATCGCGAATCATTTACCATACTTGGATGATAAAGCGAACAAGACACACCGTGAGTTAGCTTGAAAAGATACCATCGTACTTAGATGATAACTCAAAGAAAACGAAATCGGACTTAGGCGGAATCGCGAAGAATTTACAATACTTGGATGACAAAGCTAACAAGACACACCGTGAGTGAGCTTGAAAAGATACCATAGTACTTAGATGATAACACAAAGAAATGAAAATAGAATGATGCAGAATATCGATGTATTTACCACACTAGGGTGATAAAATGAACAAGACACACTATGAGTGAGCTTGAAAACATACCATCGTACTTAGATGTTTACTCAAAGAAACAAAATCTCACTTGGGCGGAATCGTAAAGCATTTACCACACTTGGGTGATAAAGCGAATAAGACACGTCATGAGTGAGATAGAAAATATACAATCGTACTCAGATGATAACTCTAGAAAACGAAATTGGACTTGGGAGGAATCGCGAAGCATTTATCACACTGGGGTGATAAAGCGAACAAGACACACCGTGAGTGAGCTTGAAAAGATCGCATCATAATTAGATGATAACTCAAAGAATCGAAACCGGACTAGTACGGAATCCCAAAGCATTTACCAAACTTGGGTGATATAGCGAACAAGACACACCGTGATGGAGCTTGAAAAGATACAATCATACTTAGATGATAACTCAAAGAAAACAAAACCACACTAGGGAAAAATCTTGAAGCAATTACAACACTTGGGTGATAGAGTGAACAAGACACACCGTGAGTGAGCATGAAAATATACCATCATACTTAGATGATAACTCAAAGAAAACAAAACCTTACTTTGATGGAATTGCGATGCATTTATCATACTTCGGTGATAAAGTAACAAGACACACCGTGATTGAGCTTGAAAAAATACCATCGTACTTAGATGATAACTCAAAGAAAATGAAACTGGACTTGGGCGGAAATAACGAAGCATTTACCCCACTAATGTTATAAAGCAAACAAGACACACCGTGAGTGAGCTTGAATAGATACCATCGTACTTAGATGATAACTCAAAGAAAACTAAATAGGACTTGGGCGGAATCACGAAGCATTTACCATACTTGGATAATAAAGCGAACAAGACACACCGTGAGTGAGCTTGAAAAGAAACTATCGTACTCAGATGATAACTCAAAGAAACCGAAATCGGACTTGGGCGGAAACACGAAGCATTTACCATACTTGGATGATAAAGAAAACAAGACACACCGTGAGTGAGCTTGAAAAGATACCATCATCCTTAGATGATAACTCAAAGAAAGGAAACCAGACTTATGGGGAATCGCGAATCATTTACCATACTTGGATGATAAAGCGAACAAGACACACCGTGAGTTAGCTTGAAAAGATACCATCGTACTTAGATGATAACTCAAAGAAAACGAAATCGGACTTAGGCGGAATCGCGAAGAATTTACAATACTTGGATGACAAAGCTAACAAGACACACCGTGAGTGAGCTTGAAAAGATACCATAGTACTTAGATGATAACACAAAGAAACGAAAATATAATGATGCAGAATATCGATGTATTTACCACACTAGGGTGATAAAATGAACAAGACACACTATGAGTGAGCTTGAAAACATACCATCGTACTTAGATGTTTACTCAAAGAAACAAAATCTCACTTGGGCGGAATCGTAAAGCATTTACCACACTTGGGTGATAAAGCGAATAAGACACGTCATGAGTGAGATAGAAAATATACAATCGTACTCAGATGATAACTCTAGAAAACGAAATTGGACTTGGGAGGAATCGCGAAGCATTTATCACACTGGGGTGATAAAGCGAACAAGACACACCGTGAGTGAGCTTGAAAAGATCGCATCATAATTAGATGATAACTCAAAGAATCGAAACCGGACTAGTACGGAATCCCAAAGCATTTACCAAACTTGGGTGATATAGCGAACAAGACACACCGTGATGGAGCTTGAAAAGATACAATCATACTTAGATGATAACTCAAAGAAAACAAAACCACACTAGGGAAAAATCTTGAAGCAATTACAACACTTGGGTGATAGAGTGAACAAGACACACCGTGAGTGAGCATGAAAATATACCATCATACTTAGATGATAACTCAAAGAAAACAAAACCTTACTTTGATGGAATTGTGATGCATTTATCATACTTCGGTGATAAAGTAACAAGACACACCGTGATTGAGCTTGAAAAAATACCATCGTACTTAGATGATAACTCAAAGAAAATGAAACTGGACTTGGACGGAAATAACGAAGCATTTACCCCACTAATGTTATAAAGCAAACAAGACACACCGTGAGTGAGCTTGAATAGATACCATCGTACTTAAATGATAACTCAAAGAAAACTAAATAGGACTTGGGCGGAATC
This sequence comes from Lathyrus aphaca, assembly GCA_963966055.1. NCBI lineage: Eukaryota > Viridiplantae > Streptophyta > Magnoliopsida > Fabales > Fabaceae > Lathyrus > Lathyrus aphaca. Next base: position 215,439,261 of record OZ014523.1, on the reverse strand, counting down.
ACGAAGCATTTACCATACTTGGATAATAAAGCGAACAAGACACACCGTGAGTGAGCTTGAAAAGAAACTATCGTACTCAGATGATAACTCAAAGAAAACGAAATCGGACTTGGGCGGAAACATGAAGCATTTACCATACTTGGATGATAAAGCAAACAAGACACACCGTGAGTGAGCTTGAAAAGATACCATCATCCTTAGATGATAACTCAAAGAAAGGAAACCAGACTTATGGGGAATCGCGAATCATTTACCATACTTGGATGATAAAGAGAACAAGACACACCGTGAGTTAGCTTGAAAAGATACCATCGTACTTAGATGATAACTCAAAGAAAACGAAATCGGACTTAGGCGGAATCGCGAAGAATTTACAATACTTGGATGACAAAGCTAACAAGACACACCGTGAGTGAGCTTGAAAAGATACCATAGTACTAAGATGATAACACAAAGAAACGAAAATAGACTTATGCAGAATATCAATGTATTTACCACACTAGGGTGATAAAATGAACAAGACACACTATGAGTGAGCTTGAAAACATACCATCGTACTTAGATGTTTACTCAAAGAAACAAAATCTCACTTGGGCGGAATCGTAAAGAATTTACCACACTTGGGTGATAAAGCGAATATGACACGTCATGAGTGAGATAGAAAATATACAATCGTACTCAGATGATAACTCTAGAAAACGAAATTGGACTTGGGAGGAATCGCGAAGCATTTATCACACTGGGGTGATAAAGCGAACAAGACACACCGTGAGCGAGCTTGAAAAGATCGCATCATAATTAGATGATAACTCAAAGAATCGAAACTGGACTAGTACGGAATCCCAAAGCATTTACCAAACTTGGGTGATATAGCGAACAAGACACACCGTGATGGAGCTTGAAAAGATACAATCATACTTAGATGATAACTCAAAGAAAACAAAACCACACTAGGGAAAAATCTTGAAGCAATTACAACACTTGGGTGATAGAGTGAACAAGACACACCGTGAGTGAGCATGAAAATATACCATCATACTTAGATGATAACTCAAAGAAAACAAAAACTTACTTTGATGGAATTGCGATGCATTTATCATACTTCGGTGATAAAGTAACAAGACACACCGTGATTGAGCTTGAAAAAATACCATCGTACTTAGATGATAACTCAAAGAAAATGAAACTGGACTTGGGCGGAAATAATGAAGCATTTACCCCACTAATGTTATAAAGCAAACAAGACACACCGTGAGTGAGCTTGAATAGATACCATCGTACTTAGATGATAACTCAAAGAAAACTAAATAGGACTTGGGCGGAATCACGAAGCATTTACCATACTTGGATAATAAAGCGAACAATCCACACCGTGAGTGAGCTTGAAAAGAAACTATCGTACTCAGATGATAACTCAAAGAAACCGAAATCGGACTTCGGCGGAAACACGAAGCATTTACCATACTTGGATGATAAAGAAAACAAGACACACCGTGAGTGAGCTTGAAAAGATACCATCATCCTTAGATGATAACTCAAAGAAAGGAAACCAGACTTATGGGGAATCGCGAATCATTTACCATACTTGGATGATAAAGCGAACAAGACACACCGTGAGTTAGCTTGAAAAGATACCATCGTACTTAGATGATAACTCAAAGAAAACGAAATCGGACTTAGGCGGAATCGCGAAGAATTTACAATACACTGATGACAAAGCTAACAAGACACACCGTGAGTGAGCTTGAAAAGATACCATAGTACTTAGATGATAACACAAAGAAACGAAAATAGAATGATGCAGAATATCGATGTATTTACCACACTAGGGTGATAAAATGAACAAGACACACTATGAGTGAGCTTGAAAACATACCATCGTACTTAGATGTTTACTCAAAGAAACAAAATCTCACTTGGGCGGAATCGTAAAGCATTTACCACACTTGGGTGATAAAGCGAATAAGACACGTCATGAGTGAGATAGAAAATATACAATCGTACTCAGATGATAACTCTAGAAAACGAAATTGGACTTGGGAGGAATCGCGGAGCATTTATAACACTGGGGTGATAAAGCGAACAAGACACACCGTGAGTGAGCTTGAAAAGATCGCATCATAATTAGATGATAACTCAAAGAATCGAAACCGGACTAGTACGGAATCCCAAAGCATTTACCAAACTTGGGTGATATAGCGAACAAGACACACCGTGATGGAGCTTGAAAAGATACAATCATACTTAGATGATAACTCAAAGAAAACAAAACCACACTAGGGAAAAATCTTGAAGCAATTACAACACTTGGGTGATAGAGTGAACAAGACACACCGTGAGTGAGCATGAAAATATACCATCATACTTAGATGATAACTCAAAGAAAACAAAACCTTACTTTGATGGAATTGCGATGCATTTATCATACTTCGGTGATAAAGTAACAAGACACACCGTGATTGAGCTTGAAATAATACCATCGTACTTAGATGATAACTCAAAGAAAATGAAACTGGACTTGGGCGGAAATAACGAAGCATTTACCCCACTAATGTTATAAAGCAAACAAGACACACCGTGAGTGAGCTTGAATAGATACCATCGTACTTAGATGATAACTCAAAGAAAACTAAATAGGACTTGGGCGGAATCACGAAGCATTTACCATACTTGGATAATAAAGCGAACAAGACACACCGTGAGTGAGCTTGAAAAGAAACTATCGTACTCAGATGATAACTCAAAGAAAACGAAATCGGACTTGGGCGGAAACATGAAGCATTTACCATACTTGGATGATAAAGCAAACAAGACACACCGTGAGTGAGCTTGAAAAGATACCATCATCCTTAGATGATAACTCAAAGAAAGGAAACCAGACTTATGGGGAATCGCGAATCATTTACCATACTTGGATGATAAAGAGAACAAGACACACCGTGAGTTAGCTTGAAAAGATACCATCGTACTTAGATGATAACTCAAAGAAAACGAAATCGGACTTAGGCGGAATCGCGAAGAATTTACAATACTTGGATGACAAAGCTAACAAGACACACCGTGAGTGAGCTTGAAAAGATACCATAGTACTAAGATGATAACACAAAGAAACGAAAATAGACTTATGCAGAATATCAATGTATTTACCACACTAGGGTGATAAAATGAACAAGACACACTATGAGTGAGCTTGAAAACATACCATCGTACTTAGATGTTTACTCAAAGAAACAAAATCTCACTTGGGCGGAATCGTAAAGAATTTACCACACTTGGGTGATAAAGCGAATAAGACACGTCATGAGTGAGATAGAAAATATACAATCGTACTCAGATGATAACTCTAGAAAACGAAATTGGACTTGGGAGGAATCGCGAAGCATTTATCACACTGGGGTGATAAAGCGAACAAGACACACCGTGAGTGAGCTTGAAAAGATCGCATCATAATTAGATGATAACTCAAAGAATCGAAACCGGACTAGTACGGAATCCCAAAGCATTTACCAAACTTGGGTGATATAGCGAACAAGACACACCGTGATGGAGCTTGAAAAGATACAATCATACTTAGATGATAACTCAAAGAAAACAAAACCACACTAGGGAAAAATCTTGAAGCAATTACAACACTTGGGTGATAGAGTGAACAAGACACACCGTGAGTGAGCATGAAAATATACCATCATACTTAGATGATAACTCAAAGAAAACAAAACCTTACTTTGATGGAATTGCGATGCATTTATCATACTTCGGTGATAAAGTAACAAGACACACCGTGATTGAGCTTGAAAAAATACCATCGTACTTAGATGATAACTCAAAGAAAATGAAACTGGACTTGGGCGGAAATAACGAAGCATTTACCCCACTAATGTTATAAAGCAAACAAGACACACCGTGAGTGAGCTTGAATAGATACTATCGTACTTAGATGATAACTCAAAGAAAACTAAATAGGACTTGGGCGGAATCACGAAGCATTTACCATACTTGGATAATAAAGCGAACAAGACACACCGTGAGTGAGCTTGAAAAGAAACTATCGTACTCAGATGATAACTCAAAGAAAACGAAATCGGACTTGGGCGGAAACACGAAGCATTTACCATACTTGGATGATAAAGAAAACAAGACACACCGTGAGTGAGCTTGAAAAGATACCATCATCCTTAGATGATAACTCAAAGAAAGGAAACCAGACTTATGGGGAATCGCGAATCATTTACCATACTTGGATGATAAAGCGAACAAGACACACCGTGAGTTAGCTTGAAAAGATACCATCGTACTTAGATGATAACTCAAAGAAAACGAAATCGGACTTGGGCGGAATCGTGAAGAATTTATAATACTTGGATGACAAAGCTAACAAGACACACCGTGAGTGAGCTTGAAAAGATGCCATAGTACTTAGATGATAACACATAGAAACGAAAATAGACTTATGCAGAATATCAATGTATTTACCACACTAGGGTGATAAAATGAACAAGACACACTATGAGTGAGCTTGAAAACATACCATCGTACTTAGATGTTTACTCAAAGAAACAAAATCTCACTTGGGCGGAATCGTAAAGCATTTACCACACTTGGGTGATAAAGCGAATAAGACACGTCATGAGTGAGATAGAAAATATACAATCGTACTCAGATGATAACTCTAGAAAACGAAATTGGACTTGGGAGGAATCGCGAAGCATTTATCACACTGGGGTGATAAAGCGAACAAGACACACCGTGAGTGAGCTTGAAAAGATCGCATCATAATTAGATGATAACTCAAAGAATCGAAACCGGACTAGTACGGAATCCCAAAGCATTTACCAAACTTGGGTGATATAGCGAACAAGACACACCGTGATGGAGCTTGAAAAGATACAATCATACTTAGATGATAACTCAAAGAAAACAAAACCACACTAGGGAAAAATCTTGAAGCAATTACAACACTTGGGTGATAGAGTGAACAAGACACACCGTGAGTGAGCATGAAAATATACCATCATACTTAGATGATAACTCAAAGAAAACAAAACCTTACTTTGATGGAATTGCGATGCATTTATCATACTTCGGTGATAAAGTAACAAGACACACCGTGATTGAGCTTGAAAAAATACCATCGTACTTAGATGATAACTCAAAGAAAATGAAACTGGACTTGGGCGGAAATAACGAAGCATTTACCCCACTAATGTTATAAAGCAAACAAGACACACCGTGAGTGAGCTTGAATAGATACTATCGTACTTAGATGATAACTCAAAGAAAACTAAATAGGACTTGGGCGGAATCACGAAGCATTTACCATACTTGGATAATAAAGCGAACAAGACACACCGTGAGTGAGCTTGAAAAGAAACTATCGTACTCAGATGATAACTCAAAGAAAACGAAATCGGACTTGGGCGGAAACACGAAGCATTTACCATACTTGGATGATAAAGAAAACAAGACACACCGTGAGTGAGCTTGAAAAGATACCATCATCCTTAGATGATAACTCAAAGAAAGGAAACCAGACTTATGGGGAATCGCGAATCATTTACCATACTTGGATGATAAAGCGAACAAGACACACCGTGAGTTAGCTTGAAAAGATACCATCGTACTTAGATGATAACTCAAAGAAAACGAAATCGGACTTGGGCGGAATCGCGAAGAATTTATAATACTTGGATGACAAAGCTAACAAGACACACCGTGAGTGAGCTTGAAAAGATGCCATAGTACTTAGATGATAACACATAGAAACGAAAACAGAGTTATGTAGAATATCGATGTATTTACCACACTAGGGTGATAAAATGAACAAGACACACTATGAGTGAGCTTGAAAACATACCATCGTACTTAGATGTTTACTCAAAGAAACAAAATCTCACTTGGGCGGAATCGTAAAGCATTTACCACACTTGGGTGATATAGTGAACAAGACACGTCATGAGTGAGATAGAAAATATACAATCTTACTCAGATGATAACTCTAGAAAACGAAATTGGACTTGGGAGGAATCGCGAAGCATTTATCACACTGGGGTGATAAAGCGAACAAGACACACCGTGAGTGAGCTTGAAAAGATCGCATCATAATTAGATGATAACTCAAAGAATCGAAACCGGACTAGTACGGAATCCCAAAGCATTTACCAAACTTGGGTGATATAGCGAACAAGACACACCGTGATGGAGCTTGAAAAGATACAATCATACTTAGATGATAACTCAAAGAAAACAAAACCACACTAGGGAAAAATCTTGAAGCAATTACAACACTTGGGTGATAGAGTGAACAAGACACACCGTGAGTGAGCATGAAAATATACCATCATACTTAGATGATAACTCAAAGAAAACAAAACCTTACTTTGATGGAATTGCGATGCATTTATCATACTTCGGTGATAAAGTAACAAGACACACCGTGATTGAGCTTGAAAAAATACCATCGTACTTAGATGATAACTCAAAGAAAATGAAACTGGACTTGGGCGGAAATAACGAAGCATTTACCCCACTAATGTTATAAAGCAAACAAGACACACCGTGAGTGAGCTTGAATAGATACCATCGTACTTAGATGATAACTCAAAGAAAACTAAATAGGACTTGTGCGGAATCACGAAGCATTTACCATACTTGGATAATAAAGCGAACAAGACACACCGTGAGTGAGCTTGAAAAGAAACTATCGTACTCAGATGATAACTCAAAGAAAACGAAATCGGACTTGGGCGGAAACATGAAGCATTTACCATACTTGGATGATAAAGCAAACAAGACACACCGTGAGTGAGCTTGAAAAGATACCATCATCCTTAGATGATAACTCAAAGAAAGGAAACCAGACTTATGGGGAATCGCGAATCATTTACCATACTTGGATGATAAAGAGAACAAGACACACCGTGAGTTAGCTTGAAAAGATACCATCGTACTTAGATGATAACTCAAAGAAAACGAAATCGGACTTAGGCGGAATCGCGAAGAATTTACAATACTTGGATGACAAAGCTAACAAGACACACCGTGAGTGAGCTTGAAAAGATACCATAGTACTAAGATGATAACACAAAGAAACGAAAATAGACTTATGCAGAATATCAATGTATTTACCACACTAGGGTGATAAAATGAACAAGACACACTATGAGTGAGCTTGAAAACATACCATCGTACTTAGATGTTTACTCAAAGAAACAAAATCTCACTTGGGCGGAATCGTAAAGCATTTACCACACTTGGGTGATAAAGCGAATAAGACACGTCATGAGTGAGATAGAAAATATACAATCGTACTCAGATGATAACTCTAGAAAACGAAATTGGACTTGGGAGGAATCGCGAAGCATTTATCACACTGGGGTGATAAAGCGAACAAGACACACCGTGAGTGAGCTTGAAAAGATCGCATCATAATTAGATGATAACTCAAAGAATCGAAACCGGACTAGTACGGAATCCCAAAGCATTTACCAAACTTGGGTGATATAGCGAACAAGACACACCGTGATGGAGCTTGAAAAGATACAATCATACTTAGATGATAACTCAAAGAAAACAAAACCACACTAGGGAAAAATCTTGAAGCAATTACAACACTTGGGTGATAGAGTGAACAAGACACACCGTGAGTGAGCATGAAAATATACCATCATACTTAGATGATAACTCAAAGAAAACAAAACCTTACTTTGATGGAATTGCGATGCATTTATCATACTTCGGTGATAAAGTAACAAGACACACCGTGATTGAGCTTGAAAAAATACCATCGTACTTAGATGATAACTCAAAGAAAATGAAACTGGACTTGGGCGGAAATAACGAAGCATTTACCCCACTAATGTTATAAAGCAAACAAGACACACCGTGAGTGAGCTTGAATAGATACTATCGTACTTAGATGATAACTCAAAGAAAACTAAATAGGACTTGGGCGGAATCACGAAGCATTTACCATACTTGGATAATAAAGCGAACAAGACACACCGTGAGTGAGCTTGAAAAGAAACTATCGTACTCAGATGATAACTCAAAGAAAACGAAATCGGACTTGGGCGGAAACACGAAGCATTTACCATACTTGGATGATAAAGAAAACAAGACACACCGTGAGTGAGCTTGAAAAGATACCATCATCCTTAGATGATAACTCAAAGAAAGGAAACCAGACTTATGGGGAATCGCGAATCATTTACCATACTTGGATGATAAAGCGAACAAGACACACCGTGAGTTAGCTTGAAAAGATACCATCGTACTTAGATGATAACTCAAAGAAAACGAAATCGGACTTGGGCGGAATCGCGAAGAATTTATAATACTTGGATGACAAAGCTAACAAGACACACCGTGAGTGAGCTTGAAAAGATGCCATAGTACTTAGATGATAACACATAGAAACGAAAACAGAGTTATGTAGAATATCGATGTATTTACCACACTAGGGTGATAAAATGAACAAGACACACTATGAGTGAGCTTGAAAACATACCATCGTACTTAGATGTTTACTCAAAGAAACAAAATCTCACTTGGGCGGAATCGTAAAGCATTTACCACACTTGGGTGATATAGTGAACAAGACACGTCATGAGTGAGATAGAAAATATACAATCTTACTCAGATGATAACTCTAGAAAACGAAATTGGACTTGGGAGGAATCGCGAAGCATTTATCACACTGGGGTGATAAAGCGAACAAGACACACCGTGAGTGAGCTTGAAAAGATCGCATCATAATTAGATGATAACTCAAAGAATCGAAACCGGACTAGTACGGAATCCCAAAGCATTTACCAAACTTGGGTGATATAGCGAACAAGACACACCGTGATGGAGCTTGAAAAGATACAATCATACTTAGATGATAACTCAAAGAAAACAAAACCACACTAGGGAAAAATCTTGAAGCAATTACAACACTTGGGTGATAGAGTGAACAAGACACACCGTGAGTGAGCATGAAAATATACCATCATACTTAGATGATAACTCAAAGAAAACAAAACCTTACTTTGATGGAATTGCGATGCATTTATCATACTTCGGTGATAAAGTAACAAGACACACCGTGATTGAGCTTGAAAAAATACCATCGTACTTAGATGATAACTCAAAGAAAATGAAACTGGACTTGGGCGGAAATAACGAAGCATTTACCCCACTAATGTTATAAAGCAAACAAGACACACCGTGAGTGAGCTTGAATAGATACCATCGTACTTAGATGATAACTCAAAGAAAACTAAATAGGACTTGTGCGGAATCACGAAGCATTTACCATACTTGGATAATAAAGCGAACAAGACACACCGTGAGTGAGCTTGAAAAGAAACTATCGTACTCAGATGATAACTCAAAGAAAACGAAATCGGACTTGGGCGGAAACATGAAGCATTTACCATACTTGGATGATAAAGCAAACAAGACACACCGTGAGTGAGCTTGAAAAGATACCATCATCCTTAGATGATAACTCAAAGAAAGGAAACCAGACTTATGGGGAATCGCGAATCATTTACCATACTTGGATGATAAAGAGAACAAGACACACCGTGAGTTAGCTTGAAAAGATACCATCGTACTTAGATGATAACTCAAAGAAAACGAAATCGGACTTAGGCGGAATCGCGAAGAATTTACAATACTTGGATGACAAAGCTAACAAGACACACCGTGAGTGAGCTTGAAAAGATACCATAGTACTAAGATGATAACACAAAGAAACGAAAATAGACTTATGCAGAATATCAATGTATTTACCACACTAGGGTGATAAAATGAACAAGACACACTATGAGTGAGCTTGAAAACATACCATCGTACTTAGATGTTTACTCAAAGAAACAAAATCTCACTTGGGCGGAATCGTAAAGAATTTACCACACTTGGGTGATAAAGCGAATATGACACGTCATGAGTGAGATAGAAAATATACAATCGTACTCAGATGATAACTCTAGAAAACGAAATTGGACTTGGGAGGAATCGCGAAGCATTTATCACACTGGGGTGATAAAGCGAACAAGACACACCGTGAGCGAGCTTGAAAAGATCGCATCATAATTAGATGATAACTCAAAGAATCGAAACCGGACTAGTACGGAATCCCAAAGCATTTACCAAACTTGGGTGATATAGCGAACAAGACACACCGTGATGGAGCTTGAAAAGATACAATCATACTTAGATGATAACTCAAAGAAAACAAAACCACACTAGGGAAAAATCTTGAAGCAATTACAACACTTGGGTGATAGAGTGAACAAGACACACCGTGAGTGAGCATGAAAATATACCATCATACTTAGATGATAACTCAAAGAAAACAAAAACTTACTTTGATGGAATTGCGATGCATTTATCATACTTCGGTGATAAAGTAACAAGACACACCGTGATTGAGCTTGAAAAAATACCATCGTACTTAGATGATAACTCAAAGAAAATGAAACTGGACTTGGGCGAAAATAACGAAGCATTTACCCCACTAATGTTATAAAGCAAACAAGACACACCGTGAGTGAGCTTGAATAGATACCATCGTACTTAGATGATAACTCAAAGAAAACTAAATAGGACTTGGGCGGAATCACGAAGCATTTACCATACTTGGATGATAAAGCGAACAAGACACACCGTGAGTGAGCTTGAAAAGATACCATCATCCTTAGATGATAACTCAAAGAAAGGAAACCAGACTTATGGGGAATCGCGAATCATTTACCATACTTGGATGATAAAGAGAACAAGACACACCGTGAGTTAGCTTGAAAAGATACCATCGTACTTAGATGATAACTCAAAGAAAACGAAATCGGACTTAGGCGGAATCGCGAAGAATTTACAATACTTGGATGACAAAGCTAACAAGACACACCGTGAGTGAGCTTGAAAAGATACCATAGTACTAAGATGATAACACAAAGAAACGAAAATAGACTTATGCAGAATATCAATGTATTTACCACACTAGGGTGATAAAATGAACAAGACACACTATGAGTGAGCTTGAAAACATACCATCGTACTTAGATGTTTACTCAAAGAAACAAAATCTCACTTGGGCGGAATCGTAAAGCATTTACCACACTTGGGTGATATAGTGAACAAGACACGTCATGAGTGAGATAGAAAATATACAATCTTACTCAGATGATAACTCTAGAAAACGAAATTGGACTTGGGAGGAATCGCGAAGCATTTATCACACTGGGGTGATAAAGCGAACAAGACACACCGTGAGTGAGCTTGAAAAGATCGCATCATAATTAGATGATAACTCAAAGAATCGAAACCGGACTAGTACGGAATCCCAAAGCATTTACCAAACTTGGGTGATATAGCGAACAAGACACACCGTGATGGAGCTTGAAAAGATACAATCATACTTAGATGATAACTCAAAGAAAACAAAACCACACTAGGGAAAAATCTTGAAGCAATTACAACACTTGGGTGATAGAGTGAACAAGACACACCGTGAGTGAGCATGAAAATATACCATCATACTTAGATGATAACTCAAAGAAAACAAAACCTTACTTTGATGGAATTGCGATGCATTTATCATACTTCGGTGATAAAGTAACAAGACACACCGTGATTGAGCTTGAAAAAATACCATCGTACTTAGATGATAACTCAAAGAAAATGAAACAGGACTTGGGCGGAAATAACGAAGCATTTACCCCACTAATGTTATAAAGCAAACAAGACACACTTTGAGTGAGCTTGAATAGATACTATCGTACTTAGATGATAACTCAAAGAAAACTAAATAGGACTTGGGCGGAATCACGAAGCATTTACCATACTTGGATAATAAAGCGAACAAGACACACCGTGAGTGAGCTTGAAAAGAAACTATCGTACTCAGATGATAACTCAAAGAAAACGAAATCGGACTTGGGCGGAAACACGAAGCATTTACCATACTTGGATGATAAAGAAAACAAGACACACCGTGAGTGAGCTTGAAAAGATACCATCATCCTTAGATGATAACTCAAAGAAAGGAAACCAGACTTATGGGGAATCGCGAATCATTTACCATATTTGGATGATAAAGCGAACAAGACACACCGTGAGTTAGCTTGAAAAGATACCATCGTACTTAGATGATAACTCAAAGAAAACGAAATCGGACTTGGGCGGAATCGTGAAGAATTTATAATACTTGGATGACAAAGCTAACAAGACACACCGTGAGTGAGCTTGAAAAGATGCCATAGTACTTAGATGATAACACATAGAAACGAAAATAGACTTATGCAGAATATCAATGTATTTACCACACTAGGGTGATAAAATGAACAAGACACACTATGAGTGAGCTTGAAAACATACCATCGTACTTAGATGTTTACTCAAAGAAACAAAATCTCACTTGGGCGGAATCGTAAAGCATTTACCACACTTGGGTGATAAAGCGAATAAGACACGTCATGAGTGAGATAGAAAATATACAATCGTACTCAGATGATAACTCTAGAAAACGAAATTGGACTTGGGAGGAATCGCGAAGCATTTATCACACTGGGGTGATAAAGCGAACAAGACACACCGTGAGTGAGCTTGAAAAGATCGCATCATAATTAGATGATAACTCAAAGAATCGAAACCGGACTAGTACGGAATCCCAAAGCATTTACCAAACTTGGGTGATATAGCGAACAAGACACACCGTGATGGAGCTTGAAAAGATACAATCATACTTAGATGATAACTCAAAGAAAACAAAACCACACTAGGGAAAAATCTTGAAGCAATTACAACACTTGGGTGATAGAGTGAACAAGACACACCGTGAGTGAGCATGAAAATATACCATCATACTTAGATGATAACTCAAAGAAAACAAAAACTTACTTTGATGGAATTGCGATGCATTTATCATACTTCGGTGATAAAGTAACAAGACACACCGTGATTGAGCTTGAAAAAATACCATCGTACTTAGATGATAACTCAAAGAAAATGAAACTGGACTTGGGCGAAAATAACGAAGCATTTACCCCACTAATGTTATAAAGCAAACAAGACACACCGTGAGTGAGCTTGAATAGATACCATCGTACTTAGATGATAACTCAAAGAAAACTAAATAGGACTTGGGCGGAATCACGAAGCATTTACCATACTTGGATGATAAAGCGAACAAGACACACCGTGAGTGAGCTTGAAAAGATACCATCATCCTTAGATGATAACTCAAAGAAAGGAAACCAGACTTATGGGGAATCGCGAATCATTTACCATACTTGGATGATAAAGAGAACAAGACACACCGTGAGTTAGCTTGAAAAGATACCATCGTACTTAGATGATAACTCAAAGAAAACGAAATCGGACTTAGGCGGAATCGCGAAGAATTTACAATACTTGGATGACAAAGCTAACAAGACACACCGTGAGTGAGCTTGAAAAGATACCATAGTACTAAGATGATAACACAAAGAAACGAAAATAGACTTATGCAGAATATCAATGTATTTACCACACTAGGGTGATAAAATGAACAAGACACACTATGAGTGAGCTTGAAAACATACCATCGTACTTAGATGTTTACTCAAAGAAACAAAATCTCACTTGGGCGGAATCGTAAAGCATTTACCACACTTGGGTGATATAGTGAACAAGACACGTCATGAGTGAGATAGAAAATATACAATCTTACTCAGATGATAACTCTAGAAAACGAAATTGGACTTGGGAGGAATCGCGAAGCATTTATCACACTGGGGTGATAAAGCGAACAAGACACACCGTGAGTGAGCTTGAAAAGATCGCATCATAATTAGATGATAACTCAAAGAATCGAAACCGGACTAGTACGGAATCCCAAAGCATTTACCAAACTTGGGTGATATAGCGAACAAGACACACCGTGATGGAGCTTGAAAAGATACAATCATACTTAGATGATAACTCAAAGAAAACAAAACCACACTAGGGAAAAATCTTGAAGCAATTACAACACTTGGGTGATAGAGTGAACAAGACACACCGTGAGTGAGCATGAAAATATACCATCATACTTAGATGATAACTCAAAGAAAACAAAACCTTACTTTGATGGAATTGCGATGCATTTATCATACTTCGGTGATAAAGTAACAAGACACACCGTGATTGAGCTTGAAAAAATACCATCGTACTTAGATGATAACTCAAAGAAAATGAAACAGGACTTGGGCGGAAATAACGAAGCATTTACCCCACTAATGTTATAAAGCAAACAAGACACACTTTGAGTGAGCTTGAATAGATACTATCGTACTTAGATGATAACTCAAAGAAAACTAAATAGGACTTGGGCGGAATCACGAAGCATTTACCATACTTGGATAATAAAGCGAACAAGACACACCGTGAGTGAGCTTGAAAAGAAACTATCGTACTCAGATGATAACTCAAAGAAAACGAAATCGGACTTGGGCGGAAACACGAAGCATTTACCATACTTGGATGATAAAGAAAACAAGACACACCGTGAGTGAGCTTGAAAAGATACCATCATCCTTAGATGATAACTCAAAGAAAGGAAACCAGACTTATGGGGAATCGCGAATCATTTACCATATTTGGATGATAAAGCGAACAAGACACACCGTGAGTTAGCTTGAAAAGATACCATCGTACTTAGATGATAACTCAAAGAAAACGAAATCGGACTTGGGCGGAATCGTGAAGAATTTATAATACTTGGATGACAAAGCTAACAAGACACACCGTGAGTGAGCTTGAAAAGATGCCATAGTACTTAGATGATAACACATAGAAACGAAAATAGACTTATGCAGAATATCAATGTATTTACCACACTAGGGTGATAAAATGAACAAGACACACTATGAGTGAGCTTGAAAACATACCATCGTACTTAGATGTTTACTCAAAGAAACAAAATCTCACTTGGGCGGAATCGTAAAGCATTTACCACACTTGGGTGATAAAGCGAATAAGACACGTCATGAGTGAGATAGAAAATATACAATCGTACTCAGATGATAACTCTAGAAAACGAAATTGGACTTGGGAGGAATCGCGAAGCATTTATCACACTGGGGTGATAAAGCGAACAAGACACACCGTGAGTGAGCTTGAAAAGATCGCATCATAATTAGATGATAACTCAAAGAATCGAAACCGGACTAGTACGGAATCCCAAAGCATTTACCAAACTTGGGTGATATAGCGAACAAGACACACCGTGATGGAGCTTGAAAAGATACAATCATACTTAGATGATAACTCAAAGAAAACAAAACCACACTAGGGAAAAATCTTGAAGCAATTACAACACTTGGGTGATAGAGTGAACAAGACACACCGTGAGTGAGCATGAAAATATACCATCATACTTAGATGATAACTCAAAGAAAACAAAACCTTACTTTGATGGAATTGCGATGCATTTATCATACTTCGGTGATAAAGTAACAAGACACACCGTGATTGAGCTTGAAAAAATACCATCGTACTTAGATGATAACTCAAAGAAAATGAAACTGGACTTGGGCGGAAATAACGAAGCATTTACCCCACTAATGTTATAAAGCAAACAAGACACACCGTGAGTGAGCTTGAATAGATACTATCGTACTTAGATGATAACTCAAAGAAAACTAAATAGGACTTGGGCGGAATCACGAAGCATTTACCATACTTGGATAATAAAGCGAACAAGACACACCGTGAGTGAGCTTGAAAAGAAACTATCGTACTCAGATGATAACTCAAAGAAAACGAAATCGGACTTGGGCGGAAACACGAAGCATTTACCATACTTGGATGATAAAGAAAACAAGACACACCGTGAGTGAGCTTGAAAAGATACCATCATCCTTAGATGATAACTCAAAGAAAGGAAACCAGACTTATGGGGAATCGCGAATCATTTACCATACTTGGATGATAAAGCGAACAAGACACACCGTGAGTTAGCTTGAAAAGATACCATCGTACTTAGATGATAACTCAAAGAAAACGAAATCGGACTTGGGCGGAATCGCGAAGAATTTATAATACTTGGATGACAAAGCTAACAAGACACACCGTGAGTGAGCTTGAAAAGATGCCATAGTACTTAGATGATAACACATAGAAACGAAAACAGAGTTATGTAGAATATCGATGTATTTACCACACTAGGGTGATAAAATGAACAAGACACACTATGAGTGAGCTTGAAAACATACCATCGTACTTAGATGTTTACTCAAAGAAACAAAATCTCACTTGGGCGGAATCGTAAAGCATTTACCACACTTGGGTGATATAGTGAACAAGACACGTCATGAGTGAGATAGAAAATATACAATCTTACTCAGATGATAACTCTAGAAAACGAAATTGGACTTGGGAGGAATCGCGAAGCATTTATCACACTGGGGTGATAAAGCGAACAAGACACACCGTGAGTGAGCTTGAAAAGATCGCATCATAATTAGATGATAACTCAAAGAATCGAAACCGGACTAGTACGGAATCCCAAAGCATTTACCAAACTTGGGTGATATAGCGAACAAGACACACCGTGATGGAGCTTGAAAAGATACAATCATACTTAGATGATAACTCAAAGAAAACAAAACCACACTAGGGAAAAATCTTGAAGCAATTACAACACTTGGGTGATAGAGTGAACAAGACACACCGTGAGTGAGCATGAAAATATACCATCATACTTAGATGATAACTCAAAGAAAACAAAACCTTACTTTGATGGAATTGCGATGCATTTATCATACTTCGGTGATAAAGTAACAAGACACACCGTGATTGAGCTTGAAAAAATACCATCGTACTTAGATGATAACTCAAAGAAAATGAAACTGGACTTGGGCGGAAATAACGAAGCATTTACCCCACTAATGTTATAAAGCAAACAAGACACACCGTGAGTGAGCTTGAATAGATACCATCGTACTTAGATGATAACTCAAAGAAAACTAAATAGGACTTGTGCGGAATCACGAAGCATTTACCATACTTGGATAATAAAGCGAACAAGACACACCGTGAGTGAGCTTGAAAAGAAACTATCGTACTCAGATGATAACTCAAAGAAAACGAAATCGGACTTGGGCGGAAACACGAAGCATTTACCATACTTGGATGATAAAGCAAACAAGACACACCGTGAGTGAGCTTGAAAAGATACCATCATCCTTAGATGATAACTCAAAGAAAGGAAACCAGACTTATGGGGAATCGCGAATCATTTACCATACTTGGATGATAAAGCGAACAAGACACACCGTGAGTTAGCTTGAAAAGATACCATCGTACTTAGATGATAACTCAAAGAAAACGAAATCGGACTTAGGCGGAATCGCGAAGAATTTACAATACACTGATGACAAAGCTAACAAGACACACCGTGAGTGAGCTTGAAAAGATACCATAGTACTTAGATGATAACACAAAGAAACGAAAATAGAATGATGCAGAATATCGATGTATTTACCACACTAGGGTGATAAAATGAACAAGACACACTATGAGTGAGCTTGAAAACATACCATCGTACTTAGATGTTTACTCAAAGAAACAAAATCTCACTTGGGCGGAATCGTAAAGCATTTACCACACTTGGGTGATAAAGCGAATAAGACACGTCATGAGTGAGATAGAAAATATACAATCGTACTCAGATGATAACTCTAGAAAACGAAATTGGACTTGGGAGGAATCGCGAAGCATTTATCACACTGGGGTGATAAAGCGAACAAGACACACCGTGAGTGAGCTTGAAAAGATCGCATCATAATTAGATGATAACTCAAAGAATCGAAACCGGACTAGTACGGAATCCCAAAGCATTTACCAAACTTGGGTGATATAGCGAACAAGACACACCGTGATGGAGCTTGAAAAGATACAATCATACTTAGATGATAACTCAAAGAAAACAAAACCACACTAGGGAAAAATCTTGAAGCAATTACAACACTTGGGTGATAGAGTGAACAAGACACACCGTGAGTGAGCATGAAAATATACCATCATACTTAGATGATAACTCAAAGAAAACAAAACCTTACTTTGATGGAATTGCGATGCATTTATCATACTTCGGTGATAAAGTAACAAGACACACCGTGATTGAGCTTGAAAAAATACCATCGTACTTAGATGATAACTCAAAGAAAATGAAACTGGACTTGGGCGGAAATAACGAAGCATTTACCCCACTAATGTTATAAAGCAAACAAGACACACCGTGAGTGAGCTTGAATAGATACCATCGTACTTAGATGATAACTCAAAGAAAACTAAATAGGACTTGTGCGGAATCACGAAGCATTTACCATACTTGGATAATAAAGCGAACAAGACACACCGTGAGTGAGCTTGAAAAGAAACTATCGTACTCAGATGATAACTCAAAGAAAACGAAATCGGACTTGGGCGGAAACACGAAGCATTTACCATACTTGGATGATAAAGCAAACAAGACACACCGTGAGTGAGCTTGAAAAGATACCATCATCCTTAGATGATAACTCAAAGAAAGGAAACCAAACTTATGGGGAATCGCGAATCATTTACCATACTTGGATGATAAAGCGAACAAGACACACCGTGAGTTAGCTTGAAAAGATACCATCGTACTTAGATGATAACTCAAAGAAAACGAAATCGGACTTAGGCGGAATCGCGAAGAATTTACAATACTTGGATGACAAAGCTAACAAGACACACCGTGAGTGAGCTTGAAAAGATACCATAGTACTAAGATGATAACACAAAGAAACGAAAATAGACTTATGCAGAATATCAATGTATTTACCACACTAGGGTGATAAAATGAACAAGACACACTATGAGTGAGCTTGAAAACATACCATCGTACTTAGATGTTTACTCAAAGAAACAAAATCTCACTTGGGCGGAATCGTAAAGCATTTACCACACTTGGGTGATAAAGCGAATAAGACACGTCATGAGTGAGATAGAAAATATACAATCGTACTCAGATGATAACTCTAGAAAACGAAATTGGACTTGGGAGGAATCGCGAAGCATTTATCACACTGGGGTGATAAAGCGAACAAGACACACCGTGAGTGAGCTTGAAAAGATCGCATCATAATTAGATGATAACTCAAAGAATCGAAACCGGACTAGTACGGAATCCCAAAGCATTTACCAAACTTGGGTGATATAGCGAACAAGACACACCGTGATGGAGCTTGAAAAGATACAATCATACTTAGATGATAACTCAAAGAAAACAAAACCACACTAGGGAAAAATCTTGAAGCAATTACAACACTTGGGTGATAGAGTGAACAAGACACACCGTGAGTGAGCATGAAAATATACCATCATACTTAGATGATAACTCAAAGAAAACAAAACCTTACTTTGATGGAATTGCGATGCATTTATCATACTTCGGTGATAAAGTAACAAGACACACCGTGATTGAGCTTGAAAAAATACCATCGTACTTAGATGATAACTCAAAGAAAATGAAACTGGACTTGGGCGGAAATAACGAAGCATTTACCCCACTAATGTTATAAAGCAAACAAGACACACCGTGAGTGAGCTTGAATAGATACCATCGTACTTAGATGATAACTCAAAGAAAACTAAATAGGACTTGTGCGGAATCACGAAGCATTTACCATACTTGGATAATAAAGCGAACAAGACACACCGTGAGTGAGCTTGAAAAGAAACTATCGTACTCAGATGATAACTCAAAGAAAACGAAATCGGACTTGGGCGGAAACACGAAGCATTTACCATACTTGGATGATAAAGCAAACAAGACACACCGTGAGTGAGCTTGAAAAGATACCATCATCCTTAGATGATAACTCAAAGAAAGGAAACCAGACTTATGGGGAATCGCGAATCATTTACCATACTTGGATGATAAAGCGAACAAGACACACCGTGAGTTAGCTTGAAAAGATACCATCGTACTTAGATGATAACTCAAAGAAAACGAAATCGGACTTAGGCGGAATCGCGAAGAATTTACAATACACTGATGACAAAGCTAACAAGACACACCGTGAGTGAGCTTGAAAAGATACCATAGTACTTAGATGATAACACAAAGAAACGAAAATAGAATGATGCAGAATATCGATGTATTTACCACACTAGGGTGATAAAATGAACAAGACACACTATGAGTGAGCTTGAAAACATACCATCGTACTTAGATGTTTACTCAAAGAAACAAAATCTCACTTGGGCGGAATCGTAAAGCATTTACCACACTTGGGTGATAAAGCGAATAAGACACGTCATGAGTGAGATAGAAAATATACAATCGTACTCAGATGATAACTCTAGAAAACGAAATTGGACTTGGGAGGAATCGCGAAGCATTTATCACACTGGGGTGATAAAGCGAACAAGACACACCGTGAGTGAGCTTGAAAAGATCGCATCATAATTAGATGATAACTCAAAGAATCGAAACCGGACTAGTACGGAATCCCAAAGCATTTACCAAACTTGGGTGATATAGCGAACAAGACACACCGTGATGGAGCTTGAAAAGATACAATCATACTTAGATGATAACTCAAAGAAAACAAAACCACACTAGGGAAAAATCTTGAAGCAATTACAACACTTGGGTGATAGAGTGAACAAGACACACCGTGAGTGAGCATGAAAATATACCATCATACTTAGATGATAACTCAAAGAAAACAAAACCTTACTTTGATGGAATTGCGATGCATTTATCATACTTCGGTGATAAAGTAACAAGACACACCGTGATTGAGCTTGAAAAAATACCATCGTACTTAGATGATAACTCAAAGAAAATGAAACTGGACTTGGGCGGAAATAACGAAGCATTTACCCCACTAATGTTATAAAGCAAACAAGACACACCGTGAGTGAGCTTGAATAGATACCATCGTACTTAGATGATAACTCAAAGAAAACTAAATAGGACTTGGGCGGAATCACGAAGCATTTACCATACTTGGATAATAAAGCGAACAAGACACACCGTGAGTGAGCTTGAAAAGAAACTATCGTACTCAGATGATAACTCAAAGAAAACGAAATCGGACTTGGGCGGAAACACGAAGCATTTACCATACTTGGATGATAAAGCAAACAAGACATACCGTGAGTGAGCTTGAAAAGATACCATCATCCTTAGATGATAACTCAAAGAAAGGAAACCAGACTTATGGGGAATCGCGAATCATTTACCATACTTGGATGATAAAGCGAACAAGACACACCGTGAGTTAGCTTGAAAAGATACCATCGTACTTAGATGTTTACTCAAAGAAACAAAATCTCACTTGGGCGGAATCGTAAGGAATTTACCACACTTGGGTGATAAAGCGAATAAGACACGTCATGAGTGAGATAGAAAATATACAATCGTACTCAGATGATAACTCTAGAAAACGAAATTGGACTTGGGAGGAATCGCGAAGCATTTATCACACTGGGGTGATAAAGCGAACAAGACACACCGTGAGTGAGCTTGAAAAGATCGCATCATAATTAGATGATAACTCAAAGAATCGAAACCGGACTAGTACGGAATCCCAAAGCATTTACCAAACTTGGGTGATATAGCGAACAAGACACACCGTGATGGAGCTTGAAAAGATACAATCATACTTAGATGATAACTCAAAGAAAACAAAACCACACTAGGGAAAAATCTTGAAGCAATTACAACACTTGGGTGATAGAGTGAACAAGACACACCGTGAGTGAGCATGAAAATATACCATCATACTTAGATGATAACTCAAAGAAAACAAAACCTTACTTTGATGGAATTGTGATGCATTTATCATACTTCGGTGATAAAGTAACAAGACACACCGTGATTGAGCTTGAAAAAATACCATCGTACTTAGATGATAACTCAAAGAAAATGAAACTGGACTTGGGCGGAAATAACGAAGCATTTACCCCACTAATGTTATAAAGCAAACAAGACACACCGTGAGTGAGCTTGAATAGATACTATCGTACTTAGATGATAACTCAAAGAAAACTAAATAGGACTTGGGCGGAATCACGAAGCATTTACCATACTTGGATAATAAAGCGAACAAGACACACCGTGAGTGAGCTTGAAAAGAAACTATCGTACTCAGATGATAACTCAAAGAAAACGAAATCGGACTTGGGCGGAAACACGAAGCATTTACCATACTTGGATGATAAAGAAAACAAGACACACCGTGAGTGAGCTTGAAAAGATACCATCATCCTTAGATGATAACTCAAAGAAAGGAAACCAGACTTATGGGGAATCGCGAATCATTTACCATACTTGGATGATAAAGCGAACAAGACACACCGTGAGTTAGCTTGAAAAGATACCATCGTACTTAGATGATAACTCAAAGAAAACGAAATCGGACTTGGGCGGAATCGCGAAGAATTTATAATACTTGGATGACAAAGCTAACAAGACACACCGTGAGTGAGCTTGAAAAGATGCCATAGTACTTAGATGATAACACATAGAAACGAAAACAGAGTTATGCAGAATATCGATGTATTTACCACACTAGGGTGATAAAATGAACAAGACACACTATGAGTGAGCTTGAAAACATACCATCGTACTTAGATGTTTACTCAAAGAAACAAAATCTCACTTGGGCGGAATCGTAAAGCATTTACCACACTTGGGTGATAAAGCGAACAAGACACGTCATGAGTGAGATAGAAAATATACAATCGTACTCAGATGATAACTCTAGAAAACGAAATTGGACTTGGGAGGAATCGCGAAGCATTTATCACACTGGGGTGATAAAGCGAACAAGACACACCGTGAGTGAGCTTGAAAAGATCGCATCATAATTAGATGATAACTCAAAGAATCGAAACCGGACTAGTACGGAATCCCAAAGCATTTACCAAACTTGGGTGATATAGCGAACAAGACACACCGTGATGGAGCTTGAAAAGATACAATCATACTTAGATGATAACTCAAAGAAAACAAAACCACACTAGGGAAAAATCTTGAAGCAATTACAACACTTGGGTGATAGAGTGAACAAGACACACCGTGAGTGAGCATGAAAATATACCATCATACTTAGATGATAACTCAAAGAAAACAAAACCTTACTTTGATGGAATTGCGATGCATTTATCATACTTCGGTGATAAAGTAACAAGACACACCGTGATTGAGCTTGAAAAAATACCATCGTACTTAGATGATAACTCAAAGAAAATGAAACTGGACTTGGGCGGAAATAACGAAGCATTTACCCCACTAATGTTATAAAGCAAACAAGACACACCGTGAGTGAGCTTGAATAGATACTATCGTACTTAGATGATAACTCAAAGAAAACTAAATAGGACTTGGGCGGAATCACGAAGCATTTACCATACTTGGATAATAAAGCGAACAAGACACACCGTGAGTGAGCTTGAAAAGAAACTATCGTACTCAGATGATAACTCAAAGAAAACGAAATCGGACTTGGGCGGAAACACGAAGCATTTACCATACTTGGATGATAAAGAAAACAAGACACACCGTGAGTGAGCTTGAAAAGATACCATCATCCTTAGATGATAACTCAAAGAAAGGAAACCAGACTTATGGGGAATCGCGAATCATTTACCATACTTGGATGATAAAGCGAACAAGACACACCGTGAGTTAGCTTGAAAAGATACCATCGTACTTAGATGATAACTCAAAGAAAACGAAATCGGACTTGGGCGGAATCGCGAAGAATTTATAATACTTGGATGACAAAGCTAACAAGACACACCGTGAGTGAGCTTGAAAAGATGCCATAGTACTTAGATGATAACACATAGAAACGAAAACAGAGTTATGTAGAATATCGATGTATTTACCACACTAGGGTGATAAAATGAACAAGACACACTATGAGTGAGCTTGAAAACATACCATCGTACTTAGATGTTTACTCAAAGAAACAAAATCTCACTTGGGCGGAATCGTAAAGCATTTACCACACTTGGGTGATAAAGTGAACAAGACACGTCATGAGTGAGATAGAAAATATACAATCGTACTCAGATGATAACTCTAGAAAACGAAATTGGACTTGGGAGGAATCGCGAAGCATTTATCACACTGGGGTGATAAAGCGAACAAGACACACCGTGAGTGAGCTTGAAAAGATCGCATCATAATTAGATGATAACTCAAAGAATCGAAACCGGACTAGTACGGAATCCCAAAGCATTTACCAAACTTGGGTGATATAGCGAACAAGACACACCGTGATGGAGCTTGAAAAGATACAATCATACTTAGATGATAACTCAAAGAAAACAAAACCACACTAGGGAAAAATCTTGAAGCAATTACAACACTTGGGTGATAGAGTGAACAAGACACACCGTGAGTGAGCATGAAAATATACCATCATACTTAGATGATAACTCAAAGAAAACAAAACCTTACTTTGATGGAATTGCGATGCATTTATCATACTTCGGTGATAAAGTAACAAGACACACCGTGATTGAGCTTGAAAAAATACCATCGTACTTAGATGATAACTCAAAGAAAATGAAACTGGACTTGGGCGGAAATAACGAAGCATTTACCCCACTAATGTTATAAAGCAAACAAGACACACCGTGAGTGAGCTTGAATAGATACCATCGTACTTAGATGATAACTCAAAGAAAACTAAATAGGACTTGTGCGGAATCACGAAGCATTTACCATACTTGGATAATAAAGCGAACAAGACACACCGTGAGTGAGCTTGAAAAGAAACTATCGTACTCAGATGATAACTCAAAGAAAACGAAATCGGACTTGGGCGGAAACACGAAGCATTTACCATACTTGGATGATAAAGCAAACAAGACACACCGTGAGTGAGCTTGAAAAGATACCATCATCCTTAGATGATAACTCAAAGAAAGGAAACCAGACTTATGGGGAATCGCGAATCATTTACCATACTTGGATGATAAAGAGAACAAGACACACCGTGAGTTAGCTTGAAAAGATACCATCGTACTTAGATGATAACTCAAAGAAAACGAAATCGGACTTAGGCGGAATCGCGAAGAATTTACAATACTTGGATGACAAAGCTAACAAGACACACCGTGAGTGAGCTTGAAAAGATACCATAGTACTAAGATGATAACACAAAGAAACGAAAATAGACATATGCAGAATATCAATGTATTTACCACACTAGGGTGATATAATGAACAAGACACACTATGAGTGAGCTTGAAAACATACCATCGTACTTAGATGTTTACTCAAAGAAACAAAATCTCACTTGGGCGGAATCGTAAAGCATTTACCACACTTGGGTGATAAAGCGAATAAGACACGTCATGAGTGAGATAGAAAATATACAATCGTACTCAGATGATAACTCTAGAAAACGAAATTGGACTTGGGAGGAATCGTGAAGCATTTATCACATTGGGGTGATAAAGCGAACAAGACACACCGTGAGTGAGCTTGAAAAGATCGCATCATAATTAGATGATAACTCAAAGAATCGAAACTGGACTAGTACGGAATCCCAAAGCATTTACCAAACTTGGGTGATATAGCGAACAAGACACACCGTGATGGAGCTTGAAAAGATACAATCATACTTAGATGATAACTCAAAGAAAACAAAACCACACTAGGGAAAAATCTTGAAGCAATTACAACACTTGGGTGATAGAGTGAACAAGACACACCGTGAGTGAGCATGAAAATATACCATCATACTTAGATGATAACTCAAAGAAAACAAAACCTTACAATGATGGAATTGTGATGCATTTATCATACTTCGGTGATAAAGTAACAAGACATACCGTGATTGAGCTTGAAAAAATACCATCGTACTTAGATGATAACTCAAAGAAAATGAAACTGGACTTGGGCGGAAATAACGAAGCATTTACCCCACTAATGTTATAAAGCAAACAAGACACACCGTGAGTGAGCTTGAATAGATACTATCGTACTTAGATGATAACTCAAAGAAAACTAAATAGGACTTGGGCGGAATCACGAAGCATTTACCATACTTGGATAATAAAGCGAACAAGACACACCGTGAGTGAGCTTGAAAAGAAACTATCGTACTCAGATGATAACTCAAAGAAAACGAAATCTGACTTGGGCTGAAACACGAAGCATTTACCATACTTGGATGATAAAGAAAACAAGACACACCGTGAGTGAGCTTGAAAAGATACCATCATCCTTAGATGATAACTCAAAGAAAGGAAACCAGACTTATGGGGAATCGCGAATCATTTACCATACTTGGATGATAAAGCGAACAAGACACACCGTGAGTTAGCTTGAAAAGATCGCATCATAATTAGATGATAACTCAAAGAATCGAAACCGGACTAGTACGGAATCCCAAAGCATTTACCAAACTTGGGTGATATAGCGAACAAGACACACCGTGATGGAGCTTGAAAAGATACAATCATACTTAGATGATAACTCAAAGAAAACAAAACCACACTAGGGAAAAATCTTGAAGCAATTACAACACTTGGGTGATAGAGTGAACAAGACACACCGTGAGTGAGCATGAAAATATACCATCATACTTAGATGATAACTCAAAGAAAACAAAACCTTACTTTGATGGAATTGCGATGCATTTATCATACTTCGGTGATAAAGTAACAAGACACACCGTGATTGAGCTTGAAAAAATACCATCGTACTTAGATGATAACTCAAAGAAAATGAAACTGGACTTGGGCGGAAATAACGAAGCATTTACCCCACTAATGTTATAAAGCAAACAAGACACACCGTGAGTGAGCTTGAATAGATACCATCGTACTTAGATGATAACTCAAAGAAAACTAAATAGGACTTGTGCGGAATCACGAAGCATTTACCATACTTGGATAATAAAGCGAACAAGACACACCGTGAGTGAGCTTGAAAAGAAACTATCGTACTCAGATGATAACTCAAAGAAAACGAAATCGGACGTGGGCGGAAACACGAAGCATTTACCATACTTGGATGATAAAGCAAACAAGACACACCGTGAGTGAGCTTGAAAAGATACCATCATCCTTAGATGATAACTCAAAGAAAGGAAACCAGACTTATGGGGAATCGTGAATCATTTACCATACTTGGATGATAAAGAGAACAAGACACACCGTGAGTTAGCTTGAAAAGATACCATCGTACTTAGATGATAACTCAAAGAAAACGAAATCGGACTTAGGCGGAATCGCGAAGAATTTACAATACTTGGATGACAAAGCTAACAAGACACACCGTGAGTGAGCTTGAAAAGATACCATAGTACTAAGATGATAACACAAAGAAACGAAAATAGACATATGCAGAATATCAATGTATTTACCACACTAGGGTGATAAAATGAACAAGACACACTATGAGTGAGCTTGAAAACATACCATCGTACTTAGATGTTTACTCAAAGAAACAAAATCTCACTTGGGCGGAATCGTAAAGCATTTACCACACTTGGGTGATAAAGCGAATAAGACACGTCATGAGTGAGATAGAAAATATACAATCGTACTCAGATGATAACTCTAGAAAACGAAATTGGACTTGGGAGGAATCGTGAAGCATTTATCACATTGGGGTGATAAAGCGAACAAGACACACCGTGAGTGAGCTTGAAAAGATCGCATCATAATTAGATGATAACTCAAAGAATCGAAACCGGACTAGTACGGAATCCCAAAGCATTTACCAAACTTGGGTGATATAGCGAACAAGACACACCGTGATGGAGCTTGAAAAGATACAATCATACTTAGATGATAACTCAAAGAAAACAAAACCACACTAGGGAAAAATCTTGAAGCAATTACAACACTTGGGTGATAGAGTGAACAAGACACACCGTGAGTGAGCATGAAAATATACCATCATACTTAGATGATAACTCAAAGAAAACAAAACCTTACTTTGATGGAATTGTGATGCATTTATCATACTTCGGTGATAAAGTAACAAGACATACCGTGATTGAGCTTGAAAAAATACCATCGTACTTAGATGATAACTCAAAGAAAATGAAACTGGACTTGGGCGGAAATAACGAAGCATTTACCCCACTAATGTTATAAAGCAAACAAGACACACCGTGAGTGAGCTTGAATAGATACTATCGTACTTAGATGATAACTCAAAGAAAACTAAATAGGACTTGGGCGGAATCACGAAGCATTTACCATACTTGGATAATAAAGCGAACAAGACACACCGTGAGTGAGCTTGAAAAGAAACTATCGTACTCAGATGATAACTCAAAGAAAACGAAATCGGACTTGGGCTGAAACACGAAGCATTTACCATACTTGGATGATAAAGAAAACAAGACACACCGTGAGTGAGCTTGAAAAGATACCATCATCCTTAGATGATAACTCAAAGAAAGGAAACCAGACTTATGGGGAATCGCGAATCATTTACCATACTTGGATGATAAAGCGAACAAGACACACCGTGAGTTAGCTTGAAAAGATACCATCGTACTTAGATGATAACTCAAAGAAAACGAAATCGGACTTGGGCGGAATCGTGAAGAATTTATAATACTAGGATGACAAAGCTAACAAGACACACCGTGAGTGAGCTTGAAAAGATGCCATAGTACTTAGATGATAACACATAGAAACGAAAACAGAGTTATGTAGAATATCGATGTATTTACCACACTAGGGTGATAAAATGAACAAGACACACTATGAGTGAGCTTAAAAACATACCATCGTACTTAGATGTTTACTCAAAGAAACAAAATCTCACTTGGGCGGAATCGTAAAGCATTTACCACACTTGGGTGATAAAGCGAATAAGACACGTCATGAGTGAGATAGAAAATATACAATCGTACTCAGATGATAACTCTAGAAAACGAAATTGGACTTGGGAGGAATCGCGAAGCATTTATCATACTGGGGTGATAAAGCAAACAAGACACACCGTGAGTGAGCTTGAATAGATACCATCGTACTTAGATGATAACTCAAAGAAAACTAAATAGGACTTGTGCGGAATCACGAAGCATTTACCATACTTGGATAATAAAGCGAACAAGACACACCGTGAGTGAGCTTGAAAAGAAACTATCGTACTCAGATGATAACTCAAAGAAAACGAAATCGGACTTGGGCGGAAACACGAAGCATTTACCATACTTGGATGATAAAGCAAACAAGACACACCGTGAGTGAGCTTGAAAAGATACCATCATCCTTAGATGATAACTCAAAGAAAGGAAACCAGACTTATGGGGAATCGCGAATCATTTACCATACTTGGATGATAAAGCGAACAAGACACACCGTGAGTTAGCTTGAAAAATACCATCGTACTTAGATGATAACTCAAAGAAAACGAAATCGGACTTAGGCGGAATCGCGAAGAATTTATAATACTTGGATGACAAAGCTAACAAGACACACCGTGAGTGAGCTTGAAAAGATGCCATATTACTTAGATGATAACACATAGAAACGAAAATAGACTTATGCAGAATATCAATGTATTTACCACACTAGGGTGATAAAATGAACAAGACACACTATGAGTGAGCTTGAAAACATACCATCGTACTTAGATGTTTACTCAAAGAAAAAAAATCACACTTGGGCGGAATCGTAAAGCATTTACCACACTTGGGTGATAAAGCGAATAAGACACGTCATGAGTGAGCTAGAAAATATACAATCGTACTCAGATGATAACTCTAGAAAACGAATTTGGACTTGGGAGGAATCGCAAAGCATTTATCACACTTGGGTGATAAAGCGAACAAGACACACCGTGAGTGAGCGTGAAAAGATAGCATCATAATTAGATGATAACTCAAAGAATCGAAACCGGACTAGTACGGAATCCCAAAGCATTTACCAAACTTGGGTGATATAGCGAACAAGACACACCGTGATGGAGCTTGAAAAGATACAATCATACTTAGATGATAACTCAAAGAAAACAAAACCACACTAGGGAAAAATCTTGAATCAATTACAACACTTGGGTGATAGAGTGAACAAGACACACCGTGAGTGAGCATGAAAATATACCATCATACTTAGATGATAACTCAAAGAAAACAAAACCTTACTTTGATGGAATTGCGATGCATTTATCATACTTCGGTGATAAAGTAACAAGACACACCGTGATTGAGCTTGAAAAAATACCACCGTACTTAGATGATAACTCAAAGAAAATGAAACTGGACTTGGGCGGAAATAACGAAGCATTTACCCCACTAATGTTATAAAGCAAACAAGACACACCGTGAGTGAGCTTGAATAGATACCATCGTACTTAGATGATAACTCAAAGAAAACTAAATAGGACTTGTGCGGAATCACGAAGCATTTACCATACTTGGATAATAAAGCGAACAAGACACACCGTGAGTGAGCTTGAAAAGAAACTATCGTACTCAGATGATAACTCAAAGAAAACGAAATCGGACTTGGGCGGAAACACGAAGCATTTACCATACTTGGATGATAAAGCAAACAAGACACACCGTGAGTGAGCTTGAAAAGATACCATCATCCTTAGATGATAACTCAAAGAAAGGAAACCAGACTTATGGGGAATCGCGAATCATTTACCATACTTGGATGATAAAGCGAACAAGACACACCGTGAGTTAGCTTGAAAAGATACCATCGTACTTAGATGATAACTCAAAGAAAACGAAATCGGACTTGGGCGGAATCGCGATGAATTTACAATACTTGGATGAAAAAGCTAACAAGACACACCGTGAGTGAGCTTGAAAAGATACCATAGTACTTAGATGATAACACAAAGAAACGAAAATAGACTTATGCAGAATATCGATGTATTTACCACACTAGGGTGATAAAATGAACAAGACACACTTTGAGTGAGCTTGAAAACATACCATCGTACTTAGATGTTTACTCAAAGAAACAAAATCTCACTTGGGCGGAATCGTAAAGCATTTACCACACTTGGGTGATAAAGCGAATAAGACACGTCATGAGTGAGCTAGAAAATATACAATCGTACTCAGATGATAACTCTAGAAAACAAAATTGGACTTGGGAGGAATCGCGAAGCATTTATCACACTGGGGTGATAAAGCGAACAAGACACACCGTGAGTGAGCTTGAAAAGATCGCATCATAATTAGATGATAACTCAAAGAATCGAAACCGGACTAGTACGGAATCCCAAAGCATTTACCAAACTTGGGTGATAAAGCGAACAAGACACACCGTGATGGAGCTTGAAAAGATACAATCATACTTAGATGATAACTCAAAGAAAACAAAACCACACTAGGGCAAAATTGTGAAGCAATTACAACACTTGGGTGATAGAGTGAACAAGACACACCGTAAGTGAGCATGAAAATATACCATCATACTTAGATGATAACTCAAAGAAAATGAAACCTTACTTTGTTGGAATTGCGATGCATTTATCATACTTCGGTGATAAAGTAACAAGACACACCGTGATTGAGCTTGAAAAAATACCACCGTACTTAGATGATAACTCAAAGAAAATGAAACTGGACTTGGGCGGAAATAACGAAGCATTTACCCCACTAATGTTATAAAGCAAACAAGACACACCGTGAGTGAGCTTGAATAGATACCATCGTACTTAGATGATAACTCAAAGAAAACGAAATAGGACTTGGGTGGAATCACGAAGCATTTACCATACTTGGATGATAAAGCGAACAAGACACACCGTGAGTGAGCTTGAAAAGATACTATCGTACTCGGATGATAACTCAAAGAAAACGAAATCGGACTTGGGCGGAAACGTGAAGCATTTACCATACTTGGATGATAAAGAAAACAAGACACACCGTGAGTGAGCTTGAAAAGATACCATCATCCTTAGATGATAACTCAAAGAAAGGAAACCAGACTTATGCAGAATCGCGAATCATTTACCATACTTGGATGATAAAGCGAACAAGACACACCGTGAGTTAGCTTGAAAAGATACCATCATACTTAGATGATAACTCAAAGAAAACGAAATCGGACTTGGGCGGAATCGCGAAGAATTTACAATACTTGGATGATAAAGCTAAAAAGAAACACCGTGAGTGAGCTTGAAAAGATACCATAGTACATAGATGATAACACAAAGAAACGAAAATAGACTTATGCAGAATATTGATGTATTTACCACACTAGGGTGATAAAATGAACAAGACACACTATGAGTGAGCTTGAAAACATACAATCGTACTAGGATATTTACTCAAAGAAAAAAAATCACACTTGGGCGGAATCGTAAAGCATTTACCACACTTGGGTGATAAAGTGAACAAGACACGTCATGAGTGAGCTAGAAAACATACAATCGTAGTCAGATGATAACTCGAGAAAACGAAATTGGACTTGGGAGGAATCGCGAAACACTCACACTTGGGTGATAAGGCGAACAAGACACACCGTGAGTGAGCTTGAAAAGATACCATCATAATTAGATGATAACTCAAAGAATCGAAATCGGACTAGTACGGAATCCCAAAGCATTTACCAAACTTGGATGATAAAGCGAACAAGACACACCGTGATGGAGCTTGAAAAGTTACAATCATACTTAGATGATAACTCAAAGAAAACAAAACCACACTAGGGCAAAATCGTGAAGCAATTACAACATTTGGGTGATAGAGTGAACAAGACACACCGTGAGTGAGCATGAAAATAAACCATCATACTTAGATGATAACTCAAAGAAAACGAAACCTTACTTTGATGGAATTGCGATGCATTTATCATACTTCGGTGATAAAGTAACAAGACAAACCGTGATTGAGCTTGAAAAAATACCATCGTACTTAGATGATAACTCAAAGAAAATGAAACTGGACTTGGGCGGAAATAACGAAGCATTTACCCCACTAATGTTATAAAGCTAACAAGACACACCGTGAGTGAGCTTGAATAGATACCATCGTACTTAGATGATAACTCAAAGAAAACGAAATAGGACTTGGGCGGAATCACGAAGCATTTACCATACTTGGATGATAAAGCGAACAAGACACACCGTGAGTGAGCTTGAAAAGATACTATCGTACTCAGATGATAACTCAAAGAAAACGAAATCGGACTTGGGCGGAAACACGAAGCATTTACCATACTTGGATGATAAAGCAAACAAGACACACCGTGAGTGAGCTTGAAAAGATACCATCATCCTTAGATGATAACTCAAAGAAAGGAAACCAGACATATGGGGAATCGCGAATCATTTACCATACTTGGATGATAAAGCGAACAAGACACACCGTGAGTTAGCTTGAAAAGATACTATCGTACTTAGATGATAACTAAAAAAAACGAAATCGGACTTGGGCGGAATCGCGAAGAATTTACAATACTTGGATGACAAAGCTAACAAGACACACCGTGAGTGAGCTTGAAAAGATACCATAGTACTTAGATGATAACACAAAGAAACGAAAACCGACTTATGCAGAATATCGATGTATTTACCACACTAGGGTGATAAAATGAACAAGACACACTATGAGTGAGCTTGAAAACATATCATCGTACTTAGATGTTTACTCAAAGAAAAAAAATCACACTTGGGCGGAATCGTAAAGCATTTACCACACTTGGGTGATAAAGCGAATAAGACACGTCATGAGAGAGCTAGAAAATATACAATTGTACTCAGATGATAACTCTAGAAAACGAAATTGGACTTGGGAGGAATCGCGAAGCATTTATCACACTGGGGTGATAAAGCGAACAAGACACACCGTGAGTGAGCTTTAAAAGATAGCATCATAATTAGATGATAACTCAAAGAATCGAAACTGGACTAGTACGGAATCCCAAAGCATTTACCAAACTTGGGTGATAAAGCGAACAAGACACACTGTGATGGAGCTTGAAAAGATACAATCATACTTAGATGATAACTCAAAGAAAACAAAACCACACTAGGGCAAAATCGTGAAGCAATTACAACACTTGGGTGATAGAGTGAACAAGACACACCGTAAGTGAGCATGAAAATATACCATCATACTTAGATGATAACTCAAAGAAAACGAAACCTTACTTTGTTGGAATTGCGATGCATTTATCATACTTCGGTGATAAAGTAACAAGACACACCGTGATTGAGCTTGAAAAAATACCATCGTACTTAGATGATAACTCAAAGAAAATGAAACTGGACTTGGGCGGAAATAACGAAGCATTTACCCCACTAATGTTATAAAGCAAACAAGACACGCCGTGAGTGAGATTGAATAAATACCATCGTACTTAGATGATAACTCAAAGAAAACGAAATAGGACTTTGGCGGAATCACGAAGCATTTACCATACTTGGATGATAAAGCGAACAAGACACACCGTGAGTGAGCTTGAAAAGATACTATCGTACTCGGATGATAACTCAAAGAAAACGAAATCAGACTTGGGCGGAAACGTGAAGCATTTACCATACTTGGATGATAAAGAAAACAAGAAACACCGTGAGTGAGCTTGAAAAGATACCATCATCCTTAGATGATAACTCAAAGAAAGGAAACCAGACTTATGCAGAATCGCGAATCATTTACCATACTTGGATGATAAAGCGAACAAGACACACCGTGAGTTAGCTTAAAAAGATACCATCATACTTAGATGATAACTCAAAGAAAACGAAATCGGACTTGGGCGGAATCGCGAAGAATTTACAATACTTGGATGATAAAGCTAAAAAGACACACCGTGAGTGAGCTTGAAAAGATACCATAGTACATAGATGATAACACAAAGAAACGAAAACAGACTTATGCAGAATATCGATGTATTTACCACACTAGGGTGATAAAATGAACAAGACACACTATGAGTGAGCTTGAAAACATACAATCGTACTTAGATGTTTACTCAAAGAAAAAAAATCACACCTGGGCGGAATCGTAAAGCATTTACCACACTTGGGTGATAAAGTGAACAAGACACGTCATGAGTGAGCTAGAAAATATACAATCGTAGTCAGATGATAACTCGAGAAAACGAAATTGGACTTGGGAGGAATCGCGAAACATTCACACTTGGGTGATAAAGCGAACAAGACACACCGTGAGTGAGCTTGAAAAGATACCATCATAATTAGATGATAACTCAAAGAATCGAAATCGGACTAGTACGGAATCCCAAAGCATTTACCAAACTTGGGTGATAAAGCGAACAAGACACACCGTGATAGAGCTTGAAAAGATACAATCATACTTAGATGATAACTCAAAGAAAACAAAACCACACTAGGGCAAAATCGTGAAGCAATTACAACACTTGGGTGATAGAGTGAACAAGACACACCGTGAGTGAGCATGAAAATAAACCATCATACTTAGATGATAACTCAAAGAAAACGAAACCTTACTTTGATGGAATTGCGATGCATTTATCATACTTCGGTGATAAAGTAACAAGACACACCGTGATTGAGCTTGAAAAAATACCATCGTACTTAGATGATAACTCAAAGAAAATGAAACTAGACTTGGGCGGAAATAACGAAGCATTTACCCCACTAATGTTATAAAGCAAACAAGACACACCGTGAGTGAGCTTGAATAGATACCATCGTACTTAGATGATAACTCAAAGAAAACGAAATAGGACTTGGGCGGAATCACGAAGCATTTACCATACTTGGATGATAAAGCGAACAAGACACACCGTGAGTGAGCTTGAAAAGATACTATCGTACTCAGATGATAACTCAAAGAAAACGAAATCGGACTTGGGCGGAAACACGAAGCATTTACCATACTTGGATGATAAAGCAAACAAGACACACCGTGAGTGAGCTTGAAAAGATACCATCATCCTTAGATGATAACTCAAAGAAAGGAAACCAGACATATGGGGAATCGCGAATCATTTACCATACTTGGATGATAAAGCGAACAAGACACACCGTGAGTTAGCTTGAAAAGATACCATCGTACTTAGATGATAACTCAAAGAAAACGAAATCGGACATGGGCGGAATCGCGAAGAATTTACAATACTTGGATGACAAAGCTAACAAGACACACCGTGAGTGAGCTTGAAAAGATACCATAGTACTTAGATGATAACACAAAGAAACGAAAACCGACTTATGCAGAATATCGATGTATTTACCACACTAGGGTGATAAAATGAACAAGACACACTATGAGTGAGCTTGAAAACATATCATCGTACTTAGATGTTTACTCAAAGAAAAAAAATCACACTTGGGCGGAATCGTAAAGCATTTACCACACTTGGGTGATAAAGCGAATAAGACACGTCATGAGTGAGCTAGAAAATATACAATCGTACTCAGATGATAACTCTAGAAAACGAAATTGGACTTGGGAGGAATCGCGAAGCATTTATCACACTGGGGTGATAAAGAGAACAAGACACACCGTGAGTGAGCTTGAAAAGATAGCATCATAATTAGATGATAACTCAAAGAATCGAAACCGGACTAGTACGGAATCCCAAAGCATTTACCAAACTTGGGTGATAAAGCGAACAAGACACACCGTGATGGAGCTTGAAAAGATACAATCATACTTAGATGATAACTCAAAGAAAACAAAACCACACTAGGGCAAAATCGTGAAGAAATTACAACACTTGGGTGATAGAGTGAACAAGACATACCGTAAGTGAGCATGAAAATATACCATCATACTTAGATGATAACTCAAAGAAAACGAAACCTTACTTTGTTGGAATTGCGATGCATTTATCATACTTCGGTGATAAAGTAACAAGACACACCGTGATTGAGCTTGAAAAAATACCATCGTACTTAGATGATAACTCAAAGAAAATGAAACTGGACTTGGGCGGAAATAACGAAGCATTTACCCCACTAATGTTATAAAGCAAACAAGACACGCCGTGAGTGAGCTTGAATAAATACCATCGTACTTAGATGATAACTCAAAGAAAACGAAATAGGACTTGGGCGGAATCACGAAGCATTTACCATACTTGGATGATAAAGTGAACAAGACACACCGTGAGTGAGCTTGAAAAGATATTATCGTACTCGGATGATAACTCAAAGAAAACGAAATCGGACTTGGGCGGAAACGTGAAGCATTTACCATACTTGGATGATAAAGAAAACAAGACACACCGTGAGTGAGCTTGAAAAGATACCATCATCCTTAGATGATAACTCAAAGAAAGGAAACCAGACTTATGCAGAATCGCGAATCATTTACCATACTTGGATGATAAAGCGAACAAGACACACCGTGAGTTAGCTTGAAAAGATACCATCATACTTAGATGATAACTCAAAGAAAACGAAATCGGACTTGGGCGGAATCGCGAAGAATTTACAATACTTGGATGATAAAGCTAAAAAGACACACCGTGAGTGAGCTTGAAAAGATACCATAGTACATAGATGATAACACAAAGAAACGAAAACAGACTTATGCAGAATATCGATGTATTTACCACACTAGGGTGATAAAATGAACAAGACACACTATGAGTGAGCTTGAAAACATACAATCGTACTTAGATGTTTACTCAAAGAAAAAAAATCACACTTGGGCGGAATCGTAAAGCATTTACCACACTTGGGTGATAAAGTGAACAAGACACGTCATGAGTGAGCTAGAAAATATACAATCGTAGTCAGATGATAACTCGAGAAAACGAAATTGGACTTGGGAGGAATTGCGAAACATTCACACTTGGGTGATAAAGCGAACAAGACACACCGTGAGTGAGCTTGAAAAGATACCATCATAATTAGATGATAACTCAAAGAATCGAAATCGGACTAGTACGGAATCCCAAAGCATTTACCAAACTTGGGTGATAAAGCGAACAAGACACACCGTGATGGAGCTTGAAAAGATACAATCATACTTAGATGATAACTCAAAGAAAACAAAACCACACTAGGGCAAAATCGTGAAGCAATTACAACACTTGGGTGATAGAGTGAACAAGACACACCGTGAGTGAGCATGAAAATAAACCATCATACTTAGATAATAACTCAAAGAAAACGAAACCTTACTTTGATGGAATTGCGATGCATTTATCATACTTCGGTGATAAAGTAACAAGACACACCGTGATTGAGCTTGAAAAAATACCATCGTACTTAGATGATAACTCAAAGAAAATGAAACTGGACTTGGGAGGAAATAACGAAGCATTTACCCCACTAATGTTATAAAGCAAACAAGACACACCGTGAGTGAGCTTGAATAGATACCATCGTACTTAGATGATGACTCAAAGAAAACGAAATAGGACTTGGGCGGAATCACGAAGCATTTACCATACTTGGATGATAAAGCGAACAAGACACACCGTGAGTGAGCTTGAAAAGATACTATCGTACTCAGATGATAACTCAAAGAAAACGAAATCGGACTTGGGCGGAAACACGAAGCATTTACCATACTTGGATGATAAAGCAAACAAGACACACCGTGAGTGAGCTTGAAAAGATACCATCATCCTTAGATGATAACTCAAAGAAAGGAAACCAGACATATGGGGAATCGTGAATCATTTACCATACTTGGATGATAAAGCGAACAAGACACACCGTGAGTTAGCTTGAAAAGATACCATCGTACTTAGATGATAACTCAAAGAAAACGAAATCGGACTTGGGCGGAATCGCGAAGAATTTACAATACTTGGATGACAAAGCTAACAAGACACACCGTGAGTGAGCTTGAAAAGATACCATAGTACTTAGATGATAACACAAAGAAACGAAAACAGACTTATGCAGAATATCGATGTATTTACCACACTAGGGTGATAAAATGAACAAGACACACTATGAGTGAGCTTGAAAACATACCATCGTACATAGATGTTTACTAAAAGAAAAAAATTCACACTTGGGCGGAATCGTAAAGCATTTACCACACTTGGGTGATAAAGCGAATAAGACACGTCATGAGTGAGCTAGAAAATATACAATCGTACTCAGATGATAACTCTAGAAAATGAAATTGGACTTGGGAGGAATCGCGAAGCATTTATCACACTTGGGTGATAAAGTGAACAAGACACACCGTGAGTGAGCTTTAAAAGATACCATCATAATTAGATGATAACTCAAAGAATCGAAACCGGACTAGTACGGAATCCCAAAGCATTTACCAAACTTGGGTGATATAGCTAACAAGACACACCGTGATGGAGCTTGAAAAGATACAATCATACTTAGATGATAACTCAAAGAAAACAAAACCACACTAGTGAAAAATCGTGAAGCAATTACAACACTTGGGTGATAGAGTGAACAAGAGACACCGTGAGTGAGCATGAAAATATACCATCATACTTAGATGATAACTCAAAGAAAACAAAACCTTACTTTGATGGAATTCCGATGTATTTATCATACTTCGGTGATAAAGTAACAAGACACACCGTGATTGAGCTTGAAAAAATACCATCGTACTTAGATGATAACTCAAAGAAAATGAAACTGGACTTGGGCGGAAATAAAGAAGCATTTACCCCACTAATGTTGTAAAGCAAACAAGACACACCGTGAGTGAGCTTGAATAGATACCATCGTACTTAGATGATAACTCAAAGAAAACGAAATAGGACTTGGGCGGAATCACGAAGCATTTACCATACTTGGATGATAAAGCGAACAAGACACACCGTGAGTGAGCTTGAAAAGATACTATCGTACTCAGATGATAACTCAAAGAAAACGAAATCGGACTTGGGCGGAAACGCGAAGCATTTACCATACTTGGATGATAAAGAAAACAAGACACACCGTGAGTGAGCTTGAAAAGATACCATCATCCTTAGATGATAACTCAAAGAAGGGAAACCAGACTTATGCGGAATCGCGAATCATTTACCATACTTGGATGATAAAGCGAACAAGACACACCGTGAGTTAGCTTGAAAAGATACCATCGTACTTAGATGATAACTCAAAGAAAACGAAATCGGACTTGGGAGGAATCGCGAAGAATTTACAATACTTGGATGATAAAGCTAACAAGACACACCGTGAGTGAGCTTGAAAAGATACCATAGTACATAGATGATAACACAAAGAAACGAAAACAAACTTATGCAGAATATTGATGTATTTGCCACACTAGGGTGATAAAATGAACAAGACACACAATGAGTGAGCTTGAAAACATAGAATCGTACTTAGATGTTTACTCAAAGAAAAAAAATCACACTTGGGCGGAATCGTAAAGCATTTACAACACTTGGGTGATAAAGTGAACAAGACACGTCATGAGTGAGCTAGAAAATATACAATCGTACTCAGATGATAACTCTAGAAAACGAAATTGGACTTGGGAGGAATCGCGAAACATTTATCACACTTGGGTGATAAAGCGAACAAGACACATCGTGAGTGAGCTTGAAAAGATACCATCATAATTAGATGATAACTCAAAGAATCGAAACCGGACTAGTACGGAATCCCAAAGCATTTACCAAACTTGGGTGATAAAGCGAACAAGACACACCGTGATGGAGATTGAAAAGATACAATCATACTTAGATGATAACTCAAAGAAAACAAAACCACACTAGGGCAAAATCGTGAAGCAATTACAACACTTGGGTGAAAGAGTGAACAAGACACACCGTGAGTGAGCATGAAAATAAACCACCATACTTAGATGATAACTCAAAGAAAACGAAACCTTACTTTGATGGAATTGCGATGCATTTATCATACTTCAGTGATAAAGTAACAAGACACACCGTGATTGAGCTTGAAAAAATACCATCGTACTTAGATGATAACTCAAAGAAAATGAAACTGGACTTGGGCGGAAATAACGAAGAATTTACCCCACTAATGTTATAAAGCAAACAAGACACACCGTGAGTGAGCTTGAATAGATACCATCGTACTTAGATGATAACTCAAAGAAAACGAAATAGGACTTGGGCGGAATCACGAAGCATTTACCATACTTGGATGATAAAGCGAACAAGACACACCGTGAGTGAGCTTGAAAAGATACTATCGTACTCAGATGATAACTCAAAGAAAACGAAATCGGACTTGGGCGGAAACGCGAAGCATTTACCATACTTGGATGATAATGCAAACAAGACACACCGTGAGTGAGCTTGAAAAGATTCCATCATCCTTAGATGATAACGCAAAGAAAGGAAACCAGACTTATGCGGAATCGCGAATCATTTACCATACTTGGATGATAAAGCGAACAAGACACACCGTGAGTTAGCTTGAAAAGATACCATCGTACTTAGATGATAACTCAATGAAAACGAAATCGGACTTGGGCGGAATCGCGAAGAATTTACAATACTTGGATGATAAAGCTAACAAGACACACCGTGAGTGAGCTTGAAAAGATACCATCATAATTAGATGATAACTCAAAGAATCGAAACCGGACTAGTACGGAATCCCAAAGCATTTACCAAACTTGGGTGATAAAGCGAACAAGACACACCGTGATGGAGCTTGAAAAGATACAATCATACTTAGATGATAACTCAAAGAAAACAAAACCACACTAGGGAAAAATCGTGAAGCAATTACAACACTTGGGTGATAGAGTGAACAAGAGACACCGTGAGTGAGCATGAAAATATACCATCATACTTAGATGATAACTCAAAGAAAACAAAACCTTACTTTGATGGAATTCCGATGTATTTATCATACTTCGGTGATAAAGTAAAAAGACACACCATGATTGAGCTTGAAAAAGTACCATCGTACTTAGATGATAACTCAAAGAAAATGAAACTGGACTTGGGCGGAAATAACGAAGCATTTACCCCACTAATGTTATAAAGCAAACAAGACACACCGTGAGTGAGCTTGAATAGATACCATCGTACTTAGATGATAACTCAAAGAAAACGAAATAGGACTTGGGCAGAATCACGAAGCATTTACCATACTTGGATGATAAAGCGAACAAGACACACCGTGAGTGAGCTTGAAAAGATACTATCGTACTCAGATGATAACTCAAAGAAAACGAAATCGGACTTGGGCAGAAACGCGAAGCATTTACCATACTTGGATGATAAAGCAAACAAGACACACCGTGAGTGAGCTTGAAAAGATTCCATCATCCTTAGATGATAACGCAAAGAAAGGAAACCAGACTTATGCGGAATCGCGAATCATTTACCATACTTGGATGATAAAGCGAACAAGACACACCGTGAGTTAGCTTGAAAAGATACCATCGTACTTAGATGATAACTCAAAGAAAACGAAATCGGACTTGGGCGGAATCGCGAAGAATTTACAATACTTGGATGATAAAGCTAACAAGACACACCGTGAGTGAGCTTGAAAAGATACCATAGTACATAGATGATAACACAAAGAAACGAAAACAGACTTATGCAGAATATCGATGTATTTACCACACTAGGGTGATAAAATGAACAAGACACACAATGAGTGAGCTTGAAAACATACAATCGTACTTAGATGTTTACTCAAAGAAAAAAAATCACACTTGGGCGGAATCGTAAAACATTTACCACACTTGGGTGATAAAGTGAACAAGACACGTCATGAGTGAGCTAGAAAATATACAACCGTACTCAGATGATAACTCTAGAAAACGAAATTGGACTTGGGAGGAATCGCGAAACATTTATCACACTTGGGTGATAAAGCGAACAAGACACACCGTGAGTGAGCTTGAAAAGATACCATCATAATTAGATGATAACTCAAAGAATAGAAACCGGACTAGTACGGAATCCCAAAGCATTTACCAAACTTGGGTGATAAAGCGAACAAGACACACCGTGATGGAGCTTGAAAAGATACAATCATACTTAGATGATAACTCAAAGAAAACAAAACCACACTAGGGCAAAATCGTGAAGCAATTACAACACTTGGGTGATAGAGTGAACAAGAAACACCGTGAGTGAGCAGAAAATATACCATCATACTTAGATGATAACTCAAAGAAAACGAAACCTTAAATTGATGGAATTGCGATGCATTTATCATACTTCGGTGATAAAGTAACAAGACACACCGTGATTGAGCTTGAAAAAATACCATCGTACTTAGATGATAACTCAAAGAAAATGAAACTGGACTTGGGCGGAAATAACGAAGCATTTACCCCACCAATGTTATAAAGCAAACAAGACACACCGTGAGTGAGCTTGAATAGATACCATCGTACTTAGATGATAACTCAAAGAAAACGAAATAGGACTTGGGAGGAATCACGAAGCATTTACCATACTTGGATGATAAAGCGAACAAGACACACCGTGAGTGAGCTTGAAAAGATACTATCGTACTCAGATGATAACTCAAAGAAAACGAAATCGGACTTGGGCGGAAAAGCAAAGCATTTACCATACTTGGATAATAAAGAAAACAAGACACACCGTGAGTGAGCTTGAAAAGATACCATCATCCTTAGATGATAACTCAAAGAATGGAAACCAGACTTATGCGGAATCGCGAATCATTTACCATACTTGGATGATAAAGCGAACAAGACACACCGTGAGTTAGCTTGAAAAGATACCATCGTACTTAGATGATAACTCAAAGAAAACGAAATCGGACTTGGGCGGAATCGCGAAGAATTTACAATACTTGGATGATAAAGCTAACAAGACACACCGTGAGTGAGCTTGAAAAGATACCATAGTACATAGATTATAACACAAAGAAACGAAAACAGACTTATGCATAATATCGATGTATTTACCACACTAGGGTGATAAAATGAACAAGACACACTATGATTGAGCTTGAAAACATACAATCGTACTTAGATGTTTACTCAAAGAAAAAAAATCACACTTGGGCGGAATCGTAAAGCATTTACCACACTTGGGTGATAAAGTGAACAAG
Source organism: Lathyrus aphaca (assembly GCA_963966055.1). NCBI lineage: Eukaryota > Viridiplantae > Streptophyta > Magnoliopsida > Fabales > Fabaceae > Lathyrus > Lathyrus aphaca. The sequence goes on along the minus strand of OZ014523.1, from coordinate 215,395,355 downwards.
ACACGTCATGAGTGAGCTAGAAAATATACAATCGTACTCAGATGATAACTCTAGAAAACGAAATTGGACTTGGGAGGAATCGCGAAACATTTATCACACTTGGGTGATAAAGCGAACAAGACACACCGTGAGTGAGCTTGAAAAGATAGCATCATAATTAGATGATAACTCAAAGAATCGAAACCGGACTAGTACGGAATCCCAAAGCATTTACCAAACTTGGGTAATAAAGCGAACAAGACACACCGTGATGGAGATTGAAAAGATACAATCATACTTAGATGATAACTCAAAGAAAACAAAACCACACTAGGGCAAAATCGTGAAGCAATTACAACACTTGGGTGATAGAGTGAACAAGACACACCGTGAGTGAGCATGAAAATAAACCACCATACTTAGATGATAACTCAAAGAAAACGAAACCTTACTTTGATGGAATTGCGATGCATTTATCATACTTCAGTGATAAAGTAACAAGACACACCGTGATTGAGCTTGAAAAAATACCATCGTACTTAGATGATAACTCAAAGAAAATTAAACTGGACTTGGGCGGAAATAACGAAGAATTTACCCCACTAATGTTATAAAGCAAACAAGACACACCGTGAGTGAGCTTGAATAGATACCATCGTACTTATATGATAACTCAAAGAAAACGAAATAGGACTTGGGCGGAATTACGATTTACCATACTTGGATGATAAAGCGAACAAGACACACCGTGAGTGAGCTTGAAAAGATACTATCGTACTCAGATGATAACTCAAAGAAAACGAAATCGGACTTGGGCGGAAACGCGAAGCATTTACCATACTTGGATGATAATGCAAACAAGACACACCGTGAGTGAGCTTGAAAAGATTCCATCATCCTTAGATGATAACGCAAAGAAAGGAAACCAGACTTATGCGGAATCGCGAATCATTTACCATACTTGGATGATAAAGCGAACAAGACACACCGTGAGTTAGCTTGAAAAGATACCATCGTACTTAGATGATAACTCAAAGAAAACGAAATCGGACTTGGGCGGAATCGCGATGAATTTACAATACTTGGATGATAAAGCTAACAAGACACACCGTGAGTGAGCTTGAAAAGATACCATCATAATTAGATGATAACTCAAAGAATCGAAACCGGACTAGTACGGAATCCCAAAGCATTTACCAAACTTGGGTGATAAAGCGAACAAGACACACCGTGATGGAGCTTGAAAAGATACAATCATACTTAGATGATAACTCAAAGAAAACAAAACCACACTAGGGAAAAATCGTGAAGCAATTACAACACTTGGGTGATAGAGTGAACAAGAGACACCGTGAGTGAGCATGAAAATATACCATCATACTTAGATGATAACTCAAAGAAAACAAAACCTTACTTTGATGGAATTCCGATGTATTTATCATACTTCGGTGATAAAGTAAAAAGACACACCGTGATTGAGCTTGAAAAAATACCATCGTACTTAGATGATAACTCAAAGAAAATGAAACTGGACTTGGGCGGAAATAACGAAGCATTTACCCCACTAATGTTATAAAGCAAACAAGACACACCGTGAGTGAGCTTGAATAGATACCATCGTACTTAGATGATAACTCAAAGAAAACGAAATAGGACTTGGGCGGAATCACGAAGCATTTACCATACTTGGATGATAAAGCGAACAAGACACACCGTGAGTGAGCTTGAAAAGATACTATCGTACTCAGATGATAACTCAAAGAAAATGAAATCGGACTTGGGCAGAAACGCGAAGCATTTACCATACTTGGATGATAAAGCAAACAAGACACACCGTGAGTGAGCTTGAAAAGATTCCATCATCCTTAGATGATAACGCAAAGAAAGGAAACCAGACTTATGCGGAATCGCGAATCATTTACCATACTTGGATGATAAAGCGAACAAGACACACCGTGAGTTAGCTTGAAAAGATACCATCGTACTTAGATGATAACTCAAAGAAAACGAAATCGGACTTGGGCGGAATCGCGAAGAATTTACAATACTTGGATGATAAAGCTAACAAGACACACCGTGAGTGAGCTTGAAAAGATACCATAGTACATAGATGATAACACAATGAAACGAAAACAGACTTATGCAGAATATCGATGTATTTACCACACTAGGGTGATAAAATGAACAAGACACACAATGAGTGAGCTTGAAAACATACAATCGTACTTAGATGTTTACTCAAAGAAAAAAAATCACACTTGGGCGGAATCGTAAAACATTTACCACACTTGGGTGATAAAGTGAACAAGACACGTCATGAGTGAGCTAGAAAATATACAACCGTACTCAGATGATAACTCTAGAAAACGAAATTGGACTTGGGAGGAATCGCGAAACATTTATCACACTTGGGTGATAAAGCGAACAAGACACACCGTGAGTGAACTTGAAAAGATACCATCATAATTAGATGACAACTCAAAGAATAGAAACCGGACTAGTACGGAATCCCAAAGCATTTACCAAACTTGGGTGATAAAGCGAACAAGACACACCGTGATGGAGCTTGAAAAGATACAATCATACTTAGATGATAACTCAAAGAAAACAAAACCACACTAGGGCAAAATCGTGAAGCAATTACAACACTTGGGTGATAGAGTGAACAAGAAACACCGTGAGTGAGCAGAAAATATACCATCATACTTAGATGATAACTCAAAGAAAACGAAACCTTACATTGATGGAATTGCGATGCATTTATCATACTTCAGTGATAAAGTAACAAGACACACCGTGATTGAGCTTGAAAAAATACCATCGTACTTAGATGATAACTCAAAGAAAATTAAACTGGACTTGGGCGGAAATAACGAAGAATTTACCCCACTAATGTTATAAAGCAAACAAGACACACCGTGAGTGAGCTTGAATAGATACCATCGTACTTATATGATAACTCAAAGAAAACGAAATAGGACTTGGGCGGAATTACGATTTACCATACTTGGATGATAAAGCGAACAAGACACACCGTGAGTGAGCTTGAAAAGATACTATCGTACTCAGATGATAACTCAAAGAAAACGAAATCGGACTTGGGCGGAAACGCGAAGCATTTACCATACTTGGATGATAATGCAAACAAGACACACCGTGAGTGAGCTTGAAAAGATTCCATCATCCTTAGATGATAACGCAAAGAAAGGAAACCAGACTTATGCGGAATCGCGAATCATTTACCATACTTGGATGATAAAGCGAACAAGACACACCGTGAGTTAGCTTGAAAAGATACCATCGTACTTAGATGATAACTCAAAGAAAACGAAATCGGACTTGGGCGGAATCGCGATGAATTTACAATACTTGGATGATAAAGCTAACAAGACACACCGTGAGTGAGCTTGAAAAGATACCATCATAATTAGATGATAACTCAAAGAATCGAAACCGGACTAGTACGGAATCCCAAAGCATTTACCAAACTTGGGTGATAAAGCGAACAAGACACACCGTGATGGAGCTTGAAAAGATACAATCATACTTAGATGATAACTCAAAGAAAACAAAACCACACTAGGGAAAAATCGTGAAGCAATTACAACACTTGGGTGATAGAGTGAACAAGAGACACCGTGAGTGAGCATGAAAATATACCATCATACTTAGATGATAACTCAAAGAAAACAAAACCTTACTTTGATGGAATTCCGATGTATTTATCATACTTCGGTGATAAAGTAAAAAGACACACCGTGATTGAGCTTGAAAAAATACCATCGTACTTAGATGATAACTCAAAGAAAATGAAACTGGACTTGGGCGGAAATAACGAAGCATTTACCCCACTAATGTTATAAAGCAAACAAGACACACCGTGAGTGAGCTTGAATAGATACCATCGTACTTAGATGATAACTCAAAGAAAACGAAATAGGACTTGGGCGGAATCACGAAGCATTTACCATACTTGGATGATAAAGCGAACAAGACACACCGTGAGTGAGCTTGAAAAGATACTATCGTACTCAGATGATAACTCAAAGAAAATGAAATCGGACTTGGGCAGAAACGCGAAGCATTTACCATACTTGGATGATAAAGCAAACAAGACACACCGTGAGTGAGCTTGAAAAGATTCCATCATCCTTAGATGATAACGCAAAGAAAGGAAACCAGACTTATGCGGAATCGCGAATCATTTACCATACTTGGATGATAAAGCGAACAAGACACACCGTGAGTTAGCTTGAAAAGATACCATCGTACTTAGATGATAACTCAAAGAAAACGAAATCGGACTTGGGCGGAATCGCGAAGAATTTACAATACTTGGATGATAAAGCTAACAAGACACACCGTGAGTGAGCTTGAAAAGATACCATAGTACATAGATGATAACACAATGAAACGAAAACAGACTTATGCAGAATATCGATGTATTTACCACACTAGGGTGATAAAATGAACAAGACACACAATGAGTGAGCTTGAAAACATACAATCGTACTTAGATGTTTACTCAAAGAAAAAAAATCACACTTGGGCGGAATCGTAAAACATTTACCACACTTGGGTGATAAAGTGAACAAGACACGTCATGAGTGAGCTAGAAAATATACAACCGTACTCAGATGATAACTCTAGAAAACGAAATTGGACTTGGGAGGAATCGCGAAACATTTATCACACTTGGGTGATAAAGCGAACAAGACACACCGTGAGTGAACTTGAAAAGATACCATCATAATTAGATGACAACTCAAAGAATAGAAACCGGACTAGTACGGAATCCCAAAGCATTTACCAAACTTGGGTGATAAAGCGAACAAGACACACCGTGATGGAGCTTGAAAAGATACAATCATACTTAGATGATAACTCAAAGAAAACAAAACCACACTAGGGCAAAATCGTGAAGCAATTACAACACTTGGGTGATAGAGTGAACAAGAAACACCGTGAGTGAGCAGAAAATATACCATCATACTTAGATGATAACTCAAAGAAAACGAAACCTTACATTGATGGAATTGCGATGCATTTATCATACTTCGGTGATAAAGTAACAAGACACACCGTGATTGAGCTTGAAAAAATACCATCGTACTTAGATGATAACTCAAAGAAAATGAAACTGGACTTGGGCGGAAATAACGAAGCATTTACCCCACCAATGTTATAAAGCAAACAAGACACACCGTGAGTGAGCTTGAATAGATACCATCGTACTTAGATGATAACTCAAAGAAAACGAAATAGGACTTGGGAGGAATCACGAAGCATTTACCATACTTGGATGATAAAGCGAACAAGACACACCGTGAGTGAGCTTGAAAAGATACTATCGTACTCAGATGATAACTCAAAGAAAACGAAATCGGACTTGGGCGGAAAAGCAAAGCATTTACCATACTTGGATAATAAAGAAAACAAGACACACCGTGAGTGAGCTTGAAAAGATACCATCATCCTTAGATGATAACTCAAAGAATGGAAACCAGACTTATGCGGAATCGCGAATCATTTACCATACTTGGATGATAAAGCGAACAAGACACACCGTGAGTTAGCTTGAAAAGATACCATCGTACTTAGATGATAACTCAAAGAAAACGAAATCGGACTTGGGCGGAATCGCGAAGAATTTACAATACTTGGATGATAAAGCTAACAAGACACACCGTGAGTGAGCTTGAAAAGATACCATAGTACATAGATTATAACACAAAGAAACGAAAACAGACTTATGCATAATATCGATGTATTTACCACACTAGGGTGATAAAATGAACAAGACACACTATGATTGAGCTTGAAAACATACAATCGTACTTAGATGTTTACTCAAAGAAAAAAAATCACACTTGGGCGGAATCGTAAAGCATTTACCACACTTGGGTGATAAAGTGAACAAGACATGTCATGAGTGAGCTAGAAAATATACAATCGTACTCAGATGATAACTCTAGAAAACGAAATTGGACTTGGGAGGAATCGCGAAACATTTATCACACTTGGGTGATAAAGCGAACAAGACACACCGTGAGTGAGCTTGAAAAGATACCATCATAATTAGATGATAACTCAAAGAATCGAAACCGGACTAGTACGGAATCCCAAAGCATTTACCAAACTTGGGTGATAAAGCGAACAAGACACACCGTGATGGAGATTGAAAAGATACAATCATACTTAGATGATAACTCAAAGAAAACAAAACCACACTAGGGCAAAATCGTGAAGCAATTACAACACTTGGGTGATAGAGTGAACAAGACACACCGTGAGTGAGCATGAAAATAAACCATCATACTTAGATGATAACTCAAAGAAAACGAAACCTTACTTTGATGGAATTGCGATGCATTTATCATACTTCAGTGATAAAGTAACAAGACACACCGTGATTGAGCTTGAAAAAATACCATCGTACTTAGATGATAACTCAAAGAAAATGAAACTGGACTTGGGCGGAAATAACGAAGCATTTACCCCACTAATGTTATAAAGCAAACAAGACACACCGTGAGTGAGCTTGAATAGATACCATCGTACTTAGATGATAACTCAAAGAAAACGAAATAGGACTTGGGCGGAATCACGAAGCATTTACCATACTTGGATGATAAAGCGAACAAGACACACCGTGAGTGAGCTTGAAAAGATACTATCGTACTCAGATGATAACTCAAAGAAAACGAAATCGGACTTGGGCAGAAACGCGAAGCATTTACCATACTTGGATGATAAAGCAAACAAGACACACCGTGAGTGAGCTTGAAAAGATTCCATCATCCTTAGATGATAACGCAAAGAAAGGAAACCAGACTTATGCGGAATCGCGAATCATTTACCATACTTGGATGATAAAGCGAACAAGACACACCGTGAGTTAGCTTGAAAAGATACCATCGTACTTAGATGATAACTCAAAGAAAACGAAATCGGACTTGGGCGGAATCGCGAAGAATTTACAATACTTGGATGATAAATCTAACAAGACACACCGTGAGTGAGCTTGAAAAGATACCATAGTACTTAGATGATAACACAAAGAAACGAAAACAGACTTATGCAGAATATCGATGTATTTACCACACTAGGGTGATAAAATGAACAAGACAGACTATGAGTGAGCTTGAAAACATACCATCGTACTTAGATGTTTACTCAAAGAAAAAAAATCACACTTGGGCGGAATCGTAAAGCATTTACCACACTTGAGTGATAAAGTGAACAAGACACGTCATGAGTGAGCTAGAAAATATACAATCGTACTCAGATGATAACTCTAGAAAACGAAATTGGACTTGGGAGGAATCGCGAAGATTTATCACACTTGGGTGATAAAGCGAACAAGACACACCGTGAGTGAGCTTGAAAAGATACCATCATAATTAGATGATAACTCAAAGAATAGAAACCGGACTAGTACGGAATCCCAAAGCATTTACCAAACTTGGGTGATAAAGCGAACAAGACACACCGTGATGGAGCTTGAAAAGATACAATCATACTTAGATGATAACTCAAAGAAAACAAAACCACACTAGGGCAAAATCGTGAAGCAATTACAACACTTGGGTGATAGAGTGAACAAGACACACCGTGAGTGAGCAGAAAATATACCATCATACTTAGATGATAACTCAAAGAAAACGAAACCTTACTTTGATGGAGAATTGCGATGCATTTATCATACTTCGGTGATAAAGTAACAAGACACACCGTGATTGAGCTTGAAAAAATACAATCGTACTTAGATGATAACTCAAAGAAAATGAAACTGGACTTGGGCGGAAATAACGAAGCATTTACTCCACTAATGTTATAAAGCAAACAAGACACACCGTGAGTGAGCTTGAATAGATACCATCGTACTTAGATTATAACTAAAAGAAAACGAAATAGGACTTGGGCGGAATCACGAAGCATTTACCATACTTGGATGATAAAGCGAACAAGACACGCCGTGAGTGAGCTTGAAAAGATACCATCATAATTAGATGATAACTCAAAGAATCGAAACCGGACTAGTACGGAATCCCAAAGCATTTACCAAACTTGGGTGATAAAGCGAACAAGACACACCGTGATGGAGCTTGAAAAGATACAATCATACTTAGATAATAACTCAAAGAAAACAAAACCACACTAGGGCAAAATCGTGAAGGAATTACAACACTTGGGTGATAGAGTGAACACGACACACCGTGAGTGAGCATGAAATTATACAATCATACTTAGATGATAACTCAAAGAAAACGAAACCTTACTTTGATGGAATTGCGATGCATTTATCATACTTCGGTGATAAAGTAACAAGACACACCGTGATTGAGCTTGAAAAAATACCATCGTACTTAAATGATAACTCAAAGAAAATGAAACTAAACTTGGGCGGAAATAACGAAGCATTTACCCCACTAATGTTATAAAGAAAACAAGACACACCGTGAGTGAGCTTGAATAGATACCATCGTACTTAGATGATAACTCAAAGAAAACGAAATAGGACTTGGGCGGAATCACGAAGCATTTACCATACGTGGATGATAAAGCGAACAAGACACGCCGTGAGTGGGCTTGAAAAGATACTATCGTACTCAGATGATAACTCAAAGAAAACGAAATCGGACTTGGGCGGAAACGCGAAGCATTTACCATACTTGGATGATAAAGCAAACAAGAAACACCGTGAGTGAGCTTGAAAAGATACCATCATCCTTAGATGATAACTCAAAGAAAGGAAACCAGACTTATGGGGAATCGCGAATCATTTACCATACTTGGATGATAAAGCGAACAAGACACACCGTGAGTTAGCTTGAAAAGATACCATCGTACTTAGATGATAACTCAAAGAAAACGATATCGGACTTGGGCGGAATCGTGAAGAATTTACAATACTTGGATGATAAAGCTAACAAGACACACCGTGAGTGAGCTTGAAAAGATACCATAGTACTTAGATGTTAACACAAAGAAACGAAAATAGACTTATGCAGAATATCGATGTATTTACCACACTAGGGTGATAAAATGAACAAGGCACACTATGAGTGAGCTTGAAAACATACCATCGTACTTAGATGTTTACTCAAAGAAAAAAAATCACACTTGGGCTGAATCGTAAAGCATTTACCACACTTGGGTGATAAAGTAAACAAGACACGTCATGAGTGAGCTAGAAAATATACAATCATACTCAGATGATAACTCTAGAATACGAAATTGGACTTGGGAGGAATCGCGAAGCATTTATCACACTTGGGTAATAAAGCGAACAACACACACCGTGAGTGAGCTTGAAAAGATACCATCAAAATTAGATGATAACTCAAAGAATCGAAACCGGACTAGTACGGAACCCCAAAGCATTTACCAAACACTGGTGATAAAGCGAACAAGACACACCGTGATGGAGCTTGAAAAGATACAATCATACTTAGATGATAACTCAAAGAAAACAAAACCACACTAGGGCAAAATTGTGAAGCAATTACAACACTTAGGTGATAGAGTGAACAAGACACACCGTGAGTGAGCATGAAAATATACAATCATACTTAGATGATAACTCAAAGAAAACGAAACCTTACTTTGATGGAATTGCGATGCATTTATCATACTTCGGTGATAAAGTAACAAGACACACCGTGATTGAGCTTGAAAAAATACCATCGTACTTCGATGATAACTCAAAGAAAATGAAACTAGACTTGGGTGGAAATAACGAAGCATTTACCCCACTAATGTTATAAAGCAAACAAGAGACACCGTGAGTGAGCTTGAATAGATACCAGCGTACTTAGATGATAACTCAAAGAAAACGAAATAGGACTTGGGCGGAATCACGAAGCATTTACCATACTTGGATGATAAAGCGAACAAGACACGCCGTGAGTGAGCTTGAAAAGATACTACCGTACTCAGATGATAACTCAAAGAAAACGAAATCGGACTTGGGCGGAAACGCGAAGCATTTACCATACTTGGATGATAAAGCAAACAACACACACCGTGAGTGAGCTTGAAAAGATACCATCATCCTTAGATGATAACTCAAAGAAAGGAAACCAGACTTATGCGGAATCGCGAATCATTTACCATACTTGGATGATAAAGCGAACAAGACACACTGTGAGTTAGCTTGAAAAGATACCATCGTACTTAGATGATAACTCAAAGAAAACGAAATCGGACTTGGGCGGAATCGCGAAGAATTTACAATACTTGGATGATAAAGCTAACAAGACACACCGTTAATGAGCTTGAAAATATACCATAGTACTTAGATGATAACACAAAGAAATGAAAACAGACTTATGCAGAATATCGATGTATTTACCACACTAGGGTGATAAAATGAACAAGACACACTATGAGTGAACTTGAAAACATACCATCGTACTTAGATGTTTACTCAAAGAAAAAAAATCACACTTGGGAGGAATCGTAAAGCATTTACCACACTTGGGTGATAAAGTGAACAAGACACGTCATGAGTGAGCTAGAAAATATACAATCGTACTCAGATGATAACTCTAGAAAACAAAATTGGACTTGGGAGGAACCGCGAAGCATTTATCACACTTGAGTGATAAAGCGAACAAGACACAATGTGAGTGAGCTTGAAAAGATACCATCATAATTAGATGATAACTCAAAGAATCGAAACCGGACTAGTACGGAATCCCAAAGCATTTACCAAACTTGGGTGATAAAGCGAACAAGACACACCGTGGTGGAGCTTGAAAAGATACAATCATACTTAGATGATAACTCAAAGAAAACAAAACCACACTAGGGAAAAATCGTGAAGCAATTACAACACTTGGGTGATAGAGTGAACAAGACACACCGTGAGTATGCATGAAAATAAACCATCATACTTAGATGATAACTCAAAGAAAACGAAACCTTACTTTGATGGAATTGCGATGCATTTATCATACTTCGGTGATAAAGTAACAAGACACACCGTGATTGAGCTTGAAAAAATACAATCGTACTTAGATGATAACTCAAAGAAAATGAAACTGGACTTGGGCGGAAATAACGAAGCATTTACTCCACTAATGTTATAAAGAAAACAAGACACACCGTGAGTGAGCTTGAATAGATACCATCGTACTTAGATGATAACTAAAAGAAAACGAAATAGGACTTGGGCGGAATCACGGAGCATTTACCATACTTGGATGATAAAGCGAACAAGACACGCCGTGAGTGAGCTTGAAAAGATACCATCATAATTAGATGATAACTCAAAGAATCGAAACCGGACTAGTACGGAATCCCAAAGCATTTACCAAACTTGGGTGATAAAGCGAACAAGACACACCGTGATGGAGCTTGAAAAGATACAATCATACTTAGATAATAACTCAAAGAAAACAAAACCACACTAGGGCAAAATCGTGAAGCAATTACAACACTTGGGTGATAGAGTGAACACGACACACCGTGAGTGAGCATGAAATTATACAATCATACTTAGATGATAACTCAAAGAAAACGAAACCTTACTTTGATGGAATTGCGATGCATTTATCATACTTCGGTGATAAAGTAACAAGACACACCGTGATTGAGCTTGAAAAAATACCATCGTACTTAAATGATAACTCAAAGAAAATGAAACTAGACTTGGGCGGAAATAACGAAGCATTTACCCCACTAATGTTATAAAGAAAACAAGACACACCGTGAGTGAGCTTGAATAGATACCATCGTACTTAGATGATAACTCAAAGAAAACGAAATAGGACTTGGGCGGAATCACGAAGCATTTACCATACGTGGATGATAAAGCGAACAAGACACGCCGTGAGTGGGCTTGAAAAGATACTATCGTACTCAGATGATAACTCAAAGAAAACGAAATCGGACTTGGGCGGAAACGCGAAGCATTTACCATACTTGGATGATAAAGCAAACAAGAAACACCGTGAGTGAGCTTGAAAAGATACCATCATCCTTAGATGATAACTCAAAGAAAGGAAACCAGACTTATGGGGAATCGCGAATCATTTACCATACTTGGATGATAAAGCGAACAAGACACACCGTGAGTTAGCTTGAAAAGATACCATCGTACTTAGATGATAACTCAAAGAAAACGATATCGGACTTGGGCGGAATCGTGAAGAATTTACAATACTTGGATGATAAAGCTAACAAGACACACCGTGAGTGAGCTTGAAAAGATACCATAGTACTTAGATGTTAACACAAAGAAACGAAAATAGACTTATGCAGAATATCGATGTATTTACCACACTAGGGTGATAAAATGAACAAGGCACACTATGAGTGAGCTTGAAAACATACCATCGTACTTAGATGTTTACTCAAAGAAAAAAAATCACACTTGGGCTGAATCGTAAAGCATTTACCACACTTGGGTGATAAAGTAAACAAGACACGTCATGAGTGAGCTAGAAAATATACAATCATACTCATATGATAACTCTAGAATACGAAATTGGACTTAGGAGGAATCGCGAAGCATTTATCACACTTGGGTAATAAAGCGAACAAGACACACCGTGAGTGAGCTTGAAAAGATACCATCAAAATTAGATGATAACTCAAAGAATCGAAACCGGACTAGTACGGAACCCCAAAGCATTTACCAAACTCTGGTGATAAAGCGAACAAGACACACCGTGATGGAGCTTGAAAAGATACAATCATACTTAGATGATAACTCAAAGAAAACAAAACCACACTAGGGCAAAATTGTGAAGCAATTACAACACTTGGGTGATAGAGTGAACAAGACACACCGTGAGTGAGCATGAAAATATACAATCATACTTAGATGATAACTCAAAGAAAACGAAACCTTACTTTGATGGAATTGCGATGCATTTATCATACTTCGGTGATAAAGTAACAAGACACACCGTGATTGAGCTTGAAAAAATACCATCGTACTTCGATGATAACTCAAAGAAAATGAAACTAGACTTGGGCGGAAATAACGAAGCATTTACCCCACTAATGTTATAAAGCAAACAAGAGACACCGTGAGTGAGCTTGAATAGATACCAGCGTACTTAGATGATAACTCAAAGAAAACGAAATAGGACTTGGGCGGAATCACGAAGCATTTACCATACTTGGATGATAAAGCGAACAAGACACGCCGTGAGTGAGCTTGAAAAGATACTACCGTACTCAGATGATAACTCAAAGAAAACGAAATCGGACTTGGGAGGAAACGCGAAGCATTTACCATACTTGGATGATAAAGCAAACAACACACACCGTGAGTGAGCTTGAAAAGATACCATCATCCTTAGATGATAACTCAAAGAAAGGAAACCAGACTTATGCGGAATCGCGAATCATTTACCATACTTGGATGATAAAGCGAACAAGACACACTGTGAGTTAGCTTGAAAAGATACCATCGTACTTAGATGATAACTCAAAGAAAACGAAATCGGACTTGGGCGGAATCGCGAAGAATTTACAATACTTGGATGATAAAGCTAACAAGACACACCGTTAATGAGCTTGAAAATATACCATAGTACTTAGATGATAACACAAAGAAATGAAAACAGACTTATGCAGAATATCGATGTATTTACCACACTAGGGTGATAAAATGAACAAGACACACTATGAGTGAACTTGAAAACATACCATCGTACTTAGATGTTTACTCAAAGAAAAAAAATCACACTTGGGAGGAATCGTAAAGCATTTACCACACTTGGGTGATAAAGTGAACAAGACACGTCATGAGTGAGCTAGAAAATATACAATCGTACTCAGATGATAACTCTAGAAAACAAAATTGGACTTGGGAGGAACCGCGAAGCATTTATCACACTTGAGTGATAAAGCGAACAAGACACAATGTGAGTGAGCTTGAAAAGATACCATCATAATTAGATGATAACTCAAAGAATCGAAACCGGACTAGTACGGAATCCCAAAGCATTTACCAAACTTGGGTGATAAAGCGAACAAGACACACCGTGGTGGAGCTTGAAAAGATACAATCATACTTAGATGATAACTCAAAGAAAACAAAACCACACTAGGGAAAAATCGTGAAGCAATTACAACACTTGGGTGATAGAGTGAACAAGACACACCGTGAGTATGCATGAAAATAAACCATCATACTTAGATGATAACTCAAAGAAAACGAAACCTTACTTTGATGGAATTGCGATGCATTTATCATACTTCGGTGATAAAGTAACAAGACACACCGTGATTGAGCTTGAAAAAATACAATCGTACTTAGATGATAACTCAAAGAAAATGAAACTGGACTTGGGCGGAAATAACGAAGCATTTACTCCACTAATGTTATAAAGCAAACAAGACACACCGTGAGTGAGCTTGAATAGATACCATCGTACTTAGATGATAACTAAAAGAAAACGAAATAGGACTTGGGCGGAATCACGGAGCATTTACCATACTTGGATGATAAAGCGAACAAGACACGCCGTGAGTGAGCTTGAAAAGATACCATCATAATTAGATGATAACTCAAAGAATCGAAACCGGACTAGTACGGAATCCCAAAGCATTTACCAAACTTGGGTGATAAAGCGAACAAGACACACCGTGATGGAGCTTGAAAAGATACAATCATACTTAGATAATAACTCAAAGAAAACAAAACCACACTAGGGCAAAATCGTGAAGCAATTACAACACTTGGGTGATAGAGTGAACACGACACACCGTGAGTGAGCATGAAATTATACAATCATACTTAGATGATAACTCAAAGAAAACGAAACCTTACTTTGATGGAATTGCGATGCATTTATCATACTTCGGTGATAAAGTAACAAGACACACCGTGATTGAGCTTGAAAAAATACCATCGTACTTAAATGATAACTCAAAGAAAATGAAACTAGACTTGGGCGGAAATAACGAAGCATTTACCCCACTAATGTTATAAAGAAAACAAGACACACCGTGAGTGAGCTTGAATAGATACCATCGTACTTAGATGATAACTCAAAGAAAACGAAATAGGACTTGGGCGGAATCACGAAGCATTTACCATACGTGGATGATAAAGCGAACAAGACACGCCGTGAGTGGGCTTGAAAAGATACTATCGTACTCAGATGATAACTCAAAGAAAACGAAATCGGACTTGGGCGGAAACGCGAAGCATTTACCATACTTGGATGATAAAGCAAACAAGAAACACCGTGAGTGAGCTTGAAAAGATACCATCATCCTTAGATGATAACTCAAAGAAAGGAAACCAGACTTATGGGGAATCGCGAATCATTTACCATACTTGGATGATAAAGCGAACAAGACACACCGTGAGTTAGCTTGAAAAGATACCATCGTACTTAGATGATAACTCAAAGAAAACGATATCGGACTTGGGCGGAATCGTGAAGAATTTACAATACTTGGATGATAAAGCTAACAAGACACACCGTGAGTGAGCTTGAAAAGATACCATAGTACTTAGATGTTAACACAAAGAAACGAAAATAGACTTATGCAGAATATCGATGTATTTACCACACTAGGGTGATAAAATGAACAAGGCACACTATGAGTGAGCTTGAAAACATACCATCGTACTTAGATGTTTACTCAAAGAAAAAAAATCACACTTGGGCTGAATCGTAAAGCATTTACCACACTTGGGTGATAAAGTAAACAAGACACGTCATGAGTGAGCTAGAAAATATACAATCATACTCATATGATAACTCTAGAATACGAAATTGGACTTAGGAGGAATCGCGAAGCATTTATCACACTTGGGTAATAAAGCGAACAAGACACACCGTGAGTGAGCTTGAAAAGATACCATCAAAATTAGATGATAACTCAAAGAATCGAAACCGGACTAGTACGGAACCCCAAAGCATTTACCAAACTCTGGTGATAAAGCGAACAAGACACACCGTGATGGAGCTTGAAAAGATACAATCATACTTAGATGATAACTCAAAGAAAACAAAACCACACTAGGGCAAAATTGTGAAGCAATTACAACACTTGGGTGATAGAGTGAACAAGACACACCGTGAGTGAGCATGAAAATATACAATCATACTTAGATGATAACTCAAAGAAAACGAAACCTTACTTTGATGGAATTGCGATGCATTTATCATACTTCGGTGATAAAGTAACAAGACACACCGTGATTGAGCTTGAAAAAATACCATCGTACTTCGATGATAACTCAAAGAAAATGAAACTAGACTTGGGCGGAAATAACGAAGCATTTACCCCACTAATGTTATAAAGCAAACAAGAGACACCGTGAGTGAGCTTGAATAGATACCAGCGTACTTAGATGATAACTCAAAGAAAACGAAATAGGACTTGGGCGGAATCACGAAGCATTTACCATACTTGGATGATAAAGCGAACAAGACACGCCGTGAGTGAGCTTGAAAAGATACTACCGTACTCAGATGATAACTCAAAGAAAACGAAATCGGACTTGGGAGGAAACGCGAAGCATTTACCATACTTGGATGATAAAGCAAACAACACACACCGTGAGTGAGCTTGAAAAGATACCATCATCCTTAGATGATAACTCAAAGAAAGGAAACCAGACTTATGCGGAATCGCGAATCATTTACCATACTTGGATGATAAAGCGAACAAGACACACTGTGAGTTAGCTTGAAAAGATACCATCGTACTTAGATGATAACTCAAAGAAAACGAAATCGGACTTGGGCGGAATCGCGAAGAATTTACAATACTTGGATGATAAAGCTAACAAGACACACCGTTAATGAGCTTGAAAATATACCATAGTACTTAGATGATAACACAAAGAAATGAAAACAGACTTATGCAGAATATCGATGTATTTACCACACTAGGGTGATAAAATGAACAAGACACACTATGAGTGAACTTGAAAACATACCATCGTACTTAGATGTTTACTCAAAGAAAAAAAATCACACTTGGGAGGAATCGTAAAGCATTTACCACACTTGGGTGATAAAGTGAACAAGACACGTCATGAGTGAGCTAGAAAATATACAATCGTACTCAGATGATAACTCTAGAAAACAAAATTGGACTTGGGAGGAACCGCGAAGCATTTATCACACTTGAGTGATAAAGCGAACAAGACACAATGTGAGTGAGCTTGAAAAGATACCATCATAATTAGATGATAACTCAAAGAATCGAAACCGGACTAGTACGGAATCCCAAAGCATTTACCAAACTTGGGTGATAAAGCGAACAAGACACACCGTGGTGGAGCTTGAAAAGATACAATCATACTTAGATGATAACTCAAAGAAAACAAAACCACACTAGGGAAAAATCGTGAAGCAATTACAACACTTGGGTGATAGAGTGAACAAGACACACCGTGAGTATGCATGAAAATAAACCATCATACTTAGATGATAACTCAAAGAAAACGAAACCTTACGTTGATGGAATTGCGATGCATTTATCATACTTCGGTGATAAAGTAACAAGACACATCGTGATTGAGCTTGAAAAAATACAATCGTACTTAGATGATAACTCAAAGAAAATGAAACTGGACTTGGGCGGAAATAACGAAGCATTTACTCCACTAATGTTATAAAGCAAACAAGACACACCGTGAGTGAGCTTGAATAGATACCATCGTACTTAGATGATAACTAAAAGAAAACGAAATAGGACTTGGGCGGAATCACGAAGCATTTACCATACTTGGATGATAAAGCGAACAAGACACGCCGTGAGTGAGCTTGAAAAGATACCATCATAATTAGATGATAACTCAAAGAATCGAAACCGGACTAGTACGGAATCCCAAAGCATTTACCAAACTTGGGTGATAAAGCGAACAAGACACACCGTGATGGAGCTTGAAAAGATACAATCATACTTAGATAATAACTCAAAGAAAACAAAACCACACTAGGGCAAAATCGTGAAGCAATTACAACACTTGGGTGATAGAGTGAACACGACACACCGTGAGTGAGCATGAAATTATACAATCATACTTAGATGATAACTCAAAGAAAACGAAACCTTACTTTGATGGAATTGCGATGCATTTATCATACTTCGGTGATAAAGTAACAAGACACACCGTGATTGAGCTTGAAAAAATACCATCGTACTTAAATGATAACTCAAAGAAAATGAAACTAGACTTGGGCGGAAATAACGAAGCATTTACCCCACTAATGTTATAAAGAAAACAAGACACACCGTGAGTGAGCTTGAATAGATACCATCGTACTTAGATGATAACTCAAAGAAAACGAAATAGGACTTGGGCGGAATCACGAAGCATTTACCATACGTGGATGATAAAGCGAACAAGACACGCCGTGAGTGGGCTTGAAAAGATACTATCGTACTCAGATGATAACTCAAAGAAAACGAAATCGGACTTGGGCGGAAACGCGAAGCATTTACCATACTTGGATGATAAAGCAAACAAGAAACACCGTGAGTGAGCTTGAAAAGATACCATCATCCTTAGATGATAACTCAAAGAAAGGAAACCAGACTTATGGGGAATCGCGAATCATTTACCATACTTGGATGATAAAGCGAACAAGACACACCGTGAGTTAGCTTGAAAAGATACCATCGTACTTAGATGATAACTCAAAGAAAACGATATCGGACTTGGGCGGAATCGTGAAGAATTTACAATACTTGGATGATAAAGCTAACAAGACACACCGTGAGTGAGCTTGAAAAGATACCATAGTACTTAGATGTTAACACAAAGAAACGAAAATAGACTTATGCAGAATATCGATGTATTTACCACACTAGGGTGATAAAATGAACAAGGCACACTATGAGTGAGCTTGAAAACATACCATCGTACTTAGATGTTTACTCAAAGAAAAAAAATCACACTTGGGCTGAATCGTAAAGCATTTACCACACTTGGGTGATAAAGTAAACAAGACACGTCATGAGTGAGCTAGAAAATATACAATCATACTCAGATGATAACTCTAGAATACGAAATTGGACTTGGGAGGAATCGCGAAGCATTTATCACACTTGGGTAATAAAGCGAACAAGACACACCGTGAGTGAGCTTGAAAAGATACCATCAAAATTAGATGATAACTCAAAGAATCGAAACCGGACTAGTACGGAACCCCAAAGCATTTACCAAACTTGGGTGATAAAGCGAACAAGACACACCGTGATGGAGCTTGAAAAGATACAATCATACTTAGATGATAACTCAAAGAAAACAAAACCACACTAGGGCAAAATTGTGAAGCAATTACAACACTTGGGTGATAGAGTGAACAAGACACACCGTGAGTGAGCATGAAAATATACAATCATACTTAGATGATAACTCAAAGAAAACAAAACCTTACTTTGATGGAATTGCGATGCATTTATCATACTTCGGTGATAAAGTAACAAGACACACCGTGATTGAGCTTGAAAAAATACCATCGTACTTCGATGATAACTCAAAGAAAATGAAACTAGACTTGGGCGGAAATAACGAAGCATTTACCCCACTAATGTTATAAAGAAAACAAGACACACCGTGAGTGAGCTTGAATAGATACATTTGTACTTAGATGATAACTCAAAGAAAACGAAATAGGACTTGGGCGGAATCACGAAGCATTTACCATACGTGGATGATAAAGCGAACAAGACACGCCGTGAGTGGGCTTGAAAAGATACTATCGTACTCAGATGATAACTCAAAGAAAACAAAATCGGACTTGGGCGGAAACGCGAAGCATTTACCATACTTGGATGATAAAGCAAACAAGAAACACCGTGAGTGAGCTTGAAAAGATACCATCATCCTTAGATGATAACTCAAAGAAATGAAACCAGACTTATGGGGAATCGCGAATCATTTACCATACTTGGATGATAAAGCGAACAAGACACACCGTGAGTTAGCTTGAAAAGATACCATCGTACTTAGATGATAACTCAAAGAAAACGATATCGGACTTGGGCGGAATCGTGAAGAATTTACAATACTTGGATGATAAAGCTAACAAGACACACCGTGAGTGAGCTTGAAAAGATACCATAGTACTTAGATGTTAACACAAAGAAACGAAAATAGACTTATGCAGAATATCAATGTATTTACTACACTAGGGTGATAAAATGAACAAGGCACACTATGAGTGAGCTTGAAAACATACCATCGTACTTAGATGTTTACTCAAAGAAAAAAAATCACACTTGGGCTGAATCGTAAAGCATTTACCACACTTGGGTGATAAAGTAAACAAGACACGTCATGAGTGAGCTAGAAAATATACAATCATACTCAGATGATAACTCTAGAATACGAAATTGGACTTGGGAGGAATCGCGAAGCATTAATCACACTTGGGTAATAAAGCGAACAAGACACACCGTAGGTGAGCTTGAAAAGATACCATCAAAATTAGATGATAACTCAAAGAATCGAAACCGGACTAGTACGGAATCCCAAAGCATTTACCAAACTTGGGTGATAAAGCGAACAAGACACACCGTGATGGAGCTTGAAAAGATACAATCATACTTAGATGATAACTCAAAGAAAACAAAACCACACTAGGGCAAAATCGTGAAGCAATTACAACACTTGGGTGATAGAGTGAACAAGACACACCGTGAGTGAGCATGAAAATATACAATCAAACTTAGATGATAACTCAAAGAAAACGAAACCTTACTTTGATGGAATTGCGATGCATTTATCATACTTCGGTGATAAAGTAACAAGACACACCGTGATTGAGCTTGAAAAAATACCATCGTACTTCGATGATAACTCAAAGAAAATGAAACTAGACTTGGGCGGAAATAACGAAGCATTTACCCCACTAATGTTATAAAGCAAACAAGAGACACCGTGAGTGAGCTTGAATAGATACCAACGTACTTAGATGATAACTCAAAGAAAACGAAATAGGACTTGGGCGGAATCACGAAGCATTTACCATACTTGGATGATAAAGCGAACAAGACACACCGTTAGTGAGCTTGAAAAGATACTACCGTACTCAGATGATAACTCAAAGAAAACGAAATCGGACTTGGGCGGAAACGCGAAGCATTTACCATACTTGGATGATAAAGCAAACAACACACACCGTGAGTGAGCTTGAAAAGATACCATCATCCTTAGATGATAACTCAAAGAAAGGAAACCAGACTTATGCGGAATCGCGAATCATTTACCATACTTGGATGATAAAGCGAACAAGACACACTGTGAGTTAGCTTGAAAAGATACCATCGTACTTAGATGATAACTCAAAGAAAACGAAATCGGACTTGGGCGGAATCGCGAAGAATTTACAATACTTGGATGATAAAGCTAACAAGACACACCGTTAATGAGCTTGAAAATATACCATAGTACTTAGATGATAACACAAAGAAATGAAAACAGACTTATGCAGAATATCGATGTATTTACCACACTAGGGTGATAAAATGAACAAGACACACTATGAGTGAACTTGAAAACATACCATCGTACATAGATGTTTACTCAAAGAAAAAAAATCACACTTGGGAGGAATCGTAAAGCATTTACCACACTTGGGTGATAAAGTGAACAAGACACGTCATGAGTGAGCTAGAAAATATACAATCGTACTCAGATGATAACTCTAGAAAACAAAATTGGACTTGGGAGGAACCGCGAAGCATTTATCACACTTGAGTGATAAAGAGAACAAGACACAATGTGAGTGAGCTTGAAAAGATACCATCATAATTAGATGATAACTCAAAAAATCGAAACCGGACTAGTACGGAATCCCAAAGCATTTACCAAACTTGGGTGATAAAGCGAACAAGACACACCGTGGTGGAGCTTGAAAAGATACAATCATACTTAGATGATAACTCAAAGAAAACAAAACCACACTAGGGAAAAATCGTGAAGCAATTACAACACTTGGGTGATAGAGTGAACAAGACACACCGTGAGTATGCATGAAAATAAACCATCATACTTAGATGATAACTCAAAGAAAACGAAACCTTACTTTGATGGAATTGCGATGCATTTATCATACTTCGGTGATAAAGTAACAAGACACACCGTGATTGAGCTTGAAAAAATACAATCGTACTTAGATGATAACTCAAAGAAAATGAAACTGGACTTGGGCGGAAATAACGAAGCATTTACTCCACTAATGTTATAAAGCAAACAAGACACACCGTGAGTGAGCTTGAATAGATACCAACGTACTTAGATGATAACTCAAAGAAAACGAAATAGGACTTGGGCGGAATCACGAAGCATTTACCATACTTGGATGATAAAGCGAACAAGACACGCCGTTAGTGAGCTTGAAAAGATACTACCGTACTCAGATGATAACTCAAAGAAAACGAAATCGGACTTGGGCGGAAACGCGAAGCATTTACCATACTTGGATGATAAAGCAAACAACACACACCGTGAGTGAGCTTGAAAAGATACCATCATCCTTAGATGATAACTCAAAGAAAGGAAACCAGACTTATGCGGAATCGCGAATCATTTACCATACTTGGATGATAAAGCGAACAAGACACACTGTGAGTTAGCTTGAAAAGATACCATCGTACTTAGATGATAACTCAAAGAAAAAGAAATCGGACTTGGGCGGAATCGCGAAGAATTTACAATACTTGGATGATAAAGCTAACAAGACACACCGTTAATGAGCTTGAAAATATACCATAGTACTTAGATGATAACACAAAGAAATGAAAACAGACTTATGCAGAATATCGATGTATTTACCACACTAGGGTGATAAAATGAACAAGACACACTATGAGTGAACTTGAAAACATACCATCGTACTTAGATGTTTACTCAAAGAAAAAAAATCACACTTGGGAGGAATCGTAAAGCATTTACCACACTTGGGTGATAAAGTGAACAAGACACGTCATGAGTGAGCTAGAAAATATACAATCGTACTCAGATGATAACTCTAGAAAACAAAATTGGACTTGGGAGGAACCGCGAAGCATTTATCACACTTGAGTGATAAAGCGAACAAGACACAATGTGAGTGAGCTTGAAAAGATACCATCATAATTAGATGATAACTCAAAGAATCGAAACCGGACTAGTACGGAATCCCAAAGCATTTACCAAACTTGGGTGATAAAGCGAACAAGACACACCGTGGTGGAGCTTGAAAAGATACAATCATACTTAGATGATAACTCAAAGAAAACAAAACCACACTAGGGAAAAATCGTGAAGCAATTACAACACTTGGGTGATAGAGTGAACAAGACACACCGTGAGTATGCATGAAAATAAACCATCATACTTAGATGATAACTCAAAGAAAACGAAACCTTACTTTGATGGAATTGCGATGCATTTATCATACTTCGGTGATAAAGTAACAAGACACACCGTGATTGAGCTTGAAAAAATACAATCGTACTTAGATGATAACTCAAAGAAAATGAAACTGGACTTGGGCGGAAATAACGAAGCATTTACTCCACTAATGTTATAAAGCAAACAAGACACACCGTGAGTGAGCTTGAATAGATACCATCGTACTTAGATGATAACTAAAAGAAAACGAAATAGGACTTGGGCGGAATCACGAAGCATTTACCATACTTGGATGATAAAGCGAACAAGAAACACCGTGAGTGAGCTTGAAAAGATACTATCATACTCAGATGATAACTCAAAGAAAACGAAATCAGACTTGGGCGGAAACGCGAAGCATTTACCATACTAGGATGATAAAGCAAACAAGACACACCGTGAGTGAGATTGAAAAGATACCATCATCCTTAGATGATAACTCAAATAAAGGAAACCATACTTATGCGGAATCGCGAATCATTTACCATACTTGGATGATAAAGCGAACAAGACACACCGTGAGTTAGCTTGAAAAGATACCATCGTACTTAGATGATAACTCAAAGAAAACGAAATCGGACTCGGGCGGAATCGCGAAGAATTTACAATACTTGGATGATAAAGCTAACAAGACACATTGTGAGTGAGCTTGAAAAGATACCATAGTACTTAGATGATAACACAAAGAAACGAAAACAGACGTATGCAGAATATCGATGTATTTACCACACTAGGGTTATAAAATGAACAAGACACACTATGAATGAGCTTGAAAACATACCATCGTACTTAGATTTTTACTCAAAGAAAAAAAATCACACTTGGGCGGAATCGTAAAGCATTTACCACACATGGGTGATAAAGTGAACAAGACATGTCATGAGTGAGCTAGAAAATATACAATCGTACTCAGATGATAACTCAAAGAAAACGAAATCAGACTTGGGCAGAAACGCGAAGCATTTACCATTCTAGGATGATAAAGCAAACAAGACACACCGTGAGTGAGCTTGAAAAGATACCATCATCCTTAGATGATAACTCAAATAAAGGAAACCATACTTATGCGGAATCGCGAATCATTTACCATACTTGGATGATAAAGCGAACAAGACACACCCTGAGTTAGCTTGAAAAGATACCATCGTACTTAGATGATAACTCAAAGAAAACGAAATCGGACTCGGGCGGAATCGTGAAGAATTTACAATACTTGGATGATAAAGCTAACAAGACACACTGTGAGTGAGCTTGAAAAGATACCATAGTACTTAGATGATAACACAAAGAAACGAAAACAGACGTATGCAGAATATCGATGTATTTACCACACTAGGGTGATAAAATGAACAAGACACACTATGAGTGAGCTTGAAAACATACCATCGTACTTAGATGTTTACTCAAAGAAAAAAATCACACTTGGGCGTTATCGTAAAGCATTTACCACACATGGGTGATAAAGTGAACAAGACATGTCATGAGTGAGCTAGAAAATATACAATCGTACTCAGATGATAACTCTAGAAAACGAAATTGGACTTGGGAGGAATCGCGAAGCATTTATCACACTTGACTGATAAAGCGAACAAGACACAACGTGAGTGAGCTTGAAAAGATACCATCATAATTAGATGATAACTCAAAGAATCGAAACCGGACTAGTACAGAATCCCAAAGCATTTACCAAACTTGGGTGATAAAGCGAACAAGACACACCGTGATGGAGCTTGAAAAGATACAATCATACTTAGATGATAACTCAAAGAAAACAAAACCACACTAGGGAAAAATCGTGAAGCAATTACAACACTTGGGTGATAGAGTGAACAAGACACAACGTGAGTATGCATGAAAATAAACCATTATACTTAGATGATAACTCAAAGAAAACGAAACCTTACTTTGATGGAATTGCGATGCATTTATCATACTTCGGTGATAAAGTAACAAGACACACCGTGATTGAGCATGAAAAAATACAATCGTACTTAGATGATAACTCAAAGAAATTGAAACTGGACTTGGGCGGAAATAACGAAGCATTTACCCCACTAATGTTATAAAGCAAACAAGACACACCGTGAGTGAGCTGGAATAGATACCATCGTACTTAGATGATAACTAAAAGAAAACGAAATAGGACTTGGGCGGAATCACGAAGCATTTACCATACTTGGATGATAAAGCGAACAAGAAACACCGTGAGTGAGCTTGAAAAGATACTATCGTACTCAGATGATAACTCAAAGAAAACGAAATCAGACTTGGGCAGAAACGCGAAGCATTTACCATACTAGGATGATAAAGCAAACAAGACACACAGTGAGTGAGCTTTAAAAGATACCATCATCCTTAGATGATAACTCAAATAAAGGAAACCATACTTATGCGGAATCGCGAATCATTTACCATACTTGGATGATAAAGCGAACAAGACACACCCTGAGTTAGCTGGAAAAGATACCATCGTACTTAGATGATAACTCAAAGAAAACGAAATCGGACTTGGGTGGAATCGTGAAGAATTTACAATACTTGGATGATAAAGCTAACAAGACACACCGTGAGTGAGCTTGAAAAGATACCATAGTACTTAGATGTTAACACAAAGAAACGAAAATAGACTTATGCAGAATATCGATGTATTTACCACACTAGGGTGATAAAATGAACAAGGCACACTATGAGTGAGCTTGAAAACATACCATCGTACTTAGATGTTTACTCAAAGAAAAAAAATCACACTTGGGCTGAATCGTAAAGCATTTACCACACTTGGGTGATAAAGTAAACAAGACACGTCATGAGTGAGCTAGAAAATATACAATCATACTCAGATGATAACTCTAGAATACGAAATTGGACTTGGGAGGAATCGCGAAGCATTTATCACACTTGGGTAATAAAGCGAACAAGACACACCGTGAGTGAGCTTGAAAAGATACCATCAAAATTAGATGATAACTCAAAGAATCGAAACCGGACTAGTACGGAACCCCAAAGCATTTACCAAACTTGGGTGATAAAGCGAACAAGACACACCGTGATGGAGCTTGAAAAGATACAATCATACTTAGATGATAACTCAAAGAAAACAAAACCACACTAGGGCAAAATTGTGAAGCAATTACAACACTTGGGTGATAGAGTGAACAAGACACACCGTGAGTGAGCATGAAAATATACAATCATACTTAGATGATAACTCAAAGAAAACAAAACCTTACTTTGATGGAATTGCGATGCATTTATCATACTTCGGTGATAAAGTAACAAGACACACCGTGATTGAGCTTGAAAAAATACCATCGTACTTCGATGATAACTCAAAGAAAATGAAACTAGACTTGGGCGGAAATAACGAAGCATTTACCCCACTAATGTTATAAAGAAAACAAGACACACCGTGAGTGAGCTTGAATAGATACATTTGTACTTAGATGATAACTCAAAGAAAACGAAATAGGACTTGGGCGGAATCACGAAGCATTTACCATACGTGGATGATAAAGCGAACAAGACACGCCGTGAGTGGGCTTGAAAAGATACTATCGTACTCAGATGATAACTCAAAGAAAACAAAATCGGACTTGGGCGGAAACGCGAAGCATTTACCATACTTGGATGATAAAGCAAACAAGAAACACCGTGAGTGAGCTTGAAAAGATACCATCATCCTTAGATGATAACTCAAAGAAATGAAACCAGACTTATGGGGAATCGCGAATCATTTACCATACTTGGATGATAAAGCGAACAAGACACACCGTGAGTTAGCTTGAAAAGATACCATCGTACTTAGATGATAACTCAAAGAAAACGATATCGGACTTGGGCGGAATCGTGAAGAATTTACAATACTTGGATGATAAAGCTAACAAGACACACCGTGAGTGAGCTTGAAAAGATACCATAGTACTTAGATGTTAACACAAAGAAACGAAAATAGACTTATGCAGAATATCAATGTATTTACTACACTAGGGTGATAAAATGAACAAGGCACACTATGAGTGAGCTTGAAAACATACCATCGTACTTAGATGTTTACTCAAAGAAAAAAAATCACACTTGGGCTGAATCGTAAAGCATTTACCACACTTGGGTGATAAAGTAAACAAGACACGTCATGAGTGAGCTAGAAAATATACAATCATACTCAGATGATAACTCTAGAATACGAAATTGGACTTGGGAGGAATCGCGAAGCATTAATCACACTTGGGTAATAAAGCGAACAAGACACACCGTAGGTGAGCTTGAAAAGATACCATCAAAATTAGATGATAACTCAAAGAATCGAAACCGGACTAGTACGGAATCCCAAAGCATTTACCAAACTTGGGTGATAAAGCGAACAAGACACACCGTGATGGAGCTTGAAAAGATACAATCATACTTAGATGATAACTCAAAGAAAACAAAACCACACTAGGGCAAAATCGTGAAGCAATTACAACACTTGGGTGATAGAGTGAACAAGACACACCGTGAGTGAGCATGAAAATATACAATCAAACTTAGATGATAACTCAAAGAAAACGAAACCTTACTTTGATGGAATTGCGATGCATTTATCATACTTCGGTGATAAAGTAACAAGACACACCGTGATTGAGCTTGAAAAAATACCATCGTACTTCGATGATAACTCAAAGAAAATGAAACTAGACTTGGGCGGAAATAACGAAGCATTTACCCCACTAATGTTATAAAGCAAACAAGAGACACCGTGAGTGAGCTTGAATAGATACCAACGTACTTAGATGATAACTCAAAGAAAACGAAATAGGACTTGGGCGGAATCACGAAGCATTTACCATACTTGGATGATAAAGCGAACAAGACACACCGTTAGTGAGCTTGAAAAGATACTACCGTACTCAGATGATAACTCAAAGAAAACGAAATCGGACTTGGGCGGAAACGCGAAGCATTTACCATACTTGGATGATAAAGCAAACAACACACACCGTGAGTGAGCTTGAAAAGATACCATCATCCTTAGATGATAACTCAAAGAAAGGAAACCAGACTTATGCGGAATCGCGAATCATTTACCATACTTGGATGATAAAGCGAACAAGACACACTGTGAGTTAGCTTGAAAAGATACCATCGTACTTAGATGATAACTCAAAGAAAACGAAATCGGACTTGGGCGGAATCGCGAAGAATTTACAATACTTGGATGATAAAGCTAACAAGACACACCGTTAATGAGCTTGAAAATATACCATAGTACTTAGATGATAACACAAAGAAATGAAAACAGACTTATGCAGAATATCGATGTATTTACCACACTAGGGTGATAAAATGAACAAGACACACTATGAGTGAACTTGAAAACATACCATCGTACATAGATGTTTACTCAAAGAAAAAAAATCACACTTGGGAGGAATCGTAAAGCATTTACCACACTTGGGTGATAAAGTGAACAAGACACGTCATGAGTGAGCTAGAAAATATACAATCGTACTCAGATGATAACTCTAGAAAACAAAATTGGACTTGGGAGGAACCGCGAAGCATTTATCACACTTGAGTGATAAAGAGAACAAGACACAATGTGAGTGAGCTTGAAAAGATACCATCATAATTAGATGATAACTCAAAAAATCGAAACCGGACTAGTACGGAATCCCAAAGCATTTACCAAACTTGGGTGATAAAGCGAACAAGACACACCGTGGTGGAGCTTGAAAAGATACAATCATACTTAGATGATAACTCAAAGAAAACAAAACCACACTAGGGAAAAATCGTGAAGCAATTACAACACTTGGGTGATAGAGTGAACAAGACACACCGTGAGTATGCATGAAAATAAACCATCATACTTAGATGATAACTCAAAGAAAACGAAACCTTACTTTGATGGAATTGCGATGCATTTATCATACTTCGGTGATAAAGTAACAAGACACACCGTGATTGAGCTTGAAAAAATACAATCGTACTTAGATGATAACTCAAAGAAAATGAAACTGGACTTGGGCGGAAATAACGAAGCATTTACTCCACTAATGTTATAAAGCAAACAAGACACACCGTGAGTGAGCTTGAATAGATACCAACGTACTTAGATGATAACTCAAAGAAAACGAAATAGGACTTGGGCGGAATCACGAAGCATTTACCATACTTGGATGATAAAGCGAACAAGACACGCCGTTAGTGAGCTTGAAAAGATACTACCGTACTCAGATGATAACTCAAAGAAAACGAAATCGGACTTGGGCGGAAACGCGAAGCATTTACCATACTTGGATGATAAAGCAAACAACACACACCGTGAGTGAGCTTGAAAAGATACCATCATCCTTAGATGATAACTCAAAGAAAGGAAACCAGACTTATGCGGAATCGCGAATCATTTACCATACTTGGATGATAAAGCGAACAAGACACACTGTGAGTTAGCTTGAAAAGATACCATCGTACTTAGATGATAACTCAAAGAAAAAGAAATCGGACTTGGGCGGAATCGCGAAGAATTTACAATACTTGGATGATAAAGCTAACAAGACACACCGTTAATGAGCTTGAAAATATACCATAGTACTTAGATGATAACACAAAGAAATGAAAACAGACTTATGCAGAATATCGATGTATTTACCACACTAGGGTGATAAAATGAACAAGACACACTATGAGTGAACTTGAAAACATACCATCGTACTTAGATGTTTACTCAAAGAAAAAAAATCACACTTGGGAGGAATCGTAAAGCATTTACCACACTTGGGTGATAAAGTGAACAAGACACGTCATGAGTGAGCTAGAAAATATACAATCGTACTCAGATGATAACTCTAGAAAACAAAATTGGACTTGGGAGGAACCGCGAAGCATTTATCACACTTGAGTGATAAAGCGAACAAGACACAATGTGAGTGAGCTTGAAAAGATACCATCATAATTAGATGATAACTCAAAGAATCGAAACCGGACTAGTACGGAATCCCAAAGCATTTACCAAACTTGGGTGATAAAGCGAACAAGACACACCGTGGTGGAGCTTGAAAAGATACAATCATACTTAGATGATAACTCAAAGAAAACAAAACCACACTAGGGAAAAATCGTGAAGCAATTACAACACTTGGGTGATAGAGTGAACAAGACACACCGTGAGTATGCATGAAAATAAACCATCATACTTAGATGATAACTCAAAGAAAACGAAACCTTACTTTGATGGAATTGCGATGCATTTATCATACTTCGGTGATAAAGTAACAAGACACACCGTGATTGAGCTTGAAAAAATACAATCGTACTTAGATGATAACTCAAAGAAAATGAAACTGGACTTGGGCGGAAATAACGAAGCATTTACTCCACTAATGTTATAAAGCAAACAAGACACACCGTGAGTGAGCTTGAATAGATACCATCGTACTTAGATGATAACTAAAAGAAAACGAAATAGGACTTGGGCGGAATCACGAAGCATTTACCATACTTGGATGATAAAGCGAACAAGAAACACCGTGAGTGAGCTTGAAAAGATACTATCATACTCAGATGATAACTCAAAGAAAACGAAATCAGACTTGGGCGGAAACGCGAAGCATTTACCATACTAGGATGATAAAGCAAACAAGACACACCGTGAGTGAGATTGAAAAGATACCATCATCCTTAGATGATAACTCAAATAAAGGAAACCATACTTATGCGGAATCGCGAATCATTTACCATACTTGGATGATAAAGCGAACAAGACACACCGTGAGTTAGCTTGAAAAGATACCATCGTACTTAGATGATAACTCAAAGAAAACGAAATCGGACTCGGGCGGAATCGCGAAGAATTTACAATACTTGGATGATAAAGCTAACAAGACACATTGTGAGTGAGCTTGAAAAGATACCATAGTACTTAGATGATAACACAAAGAAACGAAAACAGACGTATGCAGAATATCGATGTATTTACCACACTAGGGTTATAAAATGAACAAGACACACTATGAATGAGCTTGAAAACATACCATCGTACTTAGATTTTTACTCAAAGAAAAAAAATCACACTTGGGCGGAATCGTAAAGCATTTACCACACATGGGTGATAAAGTGAACAAGACATGTCATGAGTGAGCTAGAAAATATACAATCGTACTCAGATGATAACTCAAAGAAAACGAAATCAGACTTGGGCAGAAACGCGAAGCATTTACCATTCTAGGATGATAAAGCAAACAAGACACACCGTGAGTGAGCTTGAAAAGATACCATCATCCTTAGATGATAACTCAAATAAAGGAAACCATACTTATGCGGAATCGCGAATCATTTACCATACTTGGATGATAAAGCGAACAAGACACACCCTGAGTTAGCTTGAAAAGATACCATCGTACTTAGATGATAACTCAAAGAAAACGAAATCGGACTCGGGCGGAATCGTGAAGAATTTACAATACTTGGATGATAAAGCTAACAAGACACACTGTGAGTGAGCTTGAAAAGATACCATAGTACTTAGATGATAACACAAAGAAACGAAAACAGACGTATGCAGAATATCGATGTATTTACCACACTAGGGTGATAAAATGAACAAGACACACTATGAGTGAGCTTGAAAACATACCATCGTACTTAGATGTTTACTCAAAGAAAAAAATCACACTTGGGCGTTATCGTAAAGCATTTACCACACATGGGTGATAAAGTGAACAAGACATGTCATGAGTGAGCTAGAAAATATACAATCGTACTCAGATGATAACTCTAGAAAACGAAATTGGACTTGGGAGGAATCGCGAAGCATTTATCACACTTGACTGATAAAGCGAACAAGACACAACGTGAGTGAGCTTGAAAAGATACCATCATAATTAGATGATAACTCAAAGAATCGAAACCGGACTAGTACAGAATCCCAAAGCATTTACCAAACTTGGGTGATAAAGCGAACAAGACACACCGTGATGGAGCTTGAAAAGATACAATCATACTTAGATGATAACTCAAAGAAAACAAAACCACACTAGGGAAAAATCGTGAAGCAATTACAACACTTGGGTGATAGAGTGAACAAGACACAACGTGAGTATGCATGAAAATAAACCATTATACTTAGATGATAACTCAAAGAAAACGAAACCTTACTTTGATGGAATTGCGATGCATTTATCATACTTCGGTGATAAAGTAACAAGACACACCGTGATTGAGCATGAAAAAATACAATCGTACTTAGATGATAACTCAAAGAAATTGAAACTGGACTTGGGCGGAAATAACGAAGCATTTACCCCACTAATGTTATAAAGCAAACAAGACACACCGTGAGTGAGCTGGAATAGATACCATCGTACTTAGATGATAACTAAAAGAAAACGAAATAGGACTTGGGCGGAATCACGAAGCATTTACCATACTTGGATGATAAAGCGAACAAGAAACACCGTGAGTGAGCTTGAAAAGATATTATCGTACTCAGATGATAACTCAAAGAAAACGAAATCAGACTTGGGCAGAAACGCGAAGCATTTACCATACTAGGATGATAAAGCAAACAAGACACACAGTGAGTGAGCTTTAAAAGATACCATCATCCTTAGATGATAACTCAAATAAAGGAAACCATACTTATGCGGAATCGCGAATCATTTACCATACTTGGATGATAAAGCGAACAAGACACACCCTGAGTTAGCTGGAAAAGATACCATCGTACTTAGATGATAACTCAAAGAAAACGAAATCGGACTTGGGTGGAATCGTGAAGAATTTACAATACTTGGATGATAAAGCTAACAAGACACACCGTGAGTGAGCTTTAAAAGATACCATAGTACTTAGATGTTAACACAAAGAAACGAAAATAGACTTATGCAGAATATCGATGTATTTACCACACTAGGGTGATAAAATGAACAAGGCATACTATGAGTGAGCTTGAAAACATACCATCGTACTTAGATGTTTACTCAAAGAAAAAAATCACACTTGGGCTGAATCGTAAAGCATTTACCACACTTGGGTGATAAAGTAAACAAGACACGTCATGAGTGAGCTAGAAAATATACAATCATACTCAGATGATAACTCTAGAATACGAAATTGGATTTGGGAGGAATCGCGAAGCATTTATCACACTTGGGTAATAAAGCGAACAAGACACACCGTGAGTGAGCTTGAAAAGATACCATCAAAATTAGATGATAACTCAAAGAATCGAAACCGGACTAGTACGGAATCCCAAAGCATTTACCAAACTTGGGTGATAAAGCGAACAAGACACACCGTGATGGAGCTTGAAAAGATACAATCATACTTAGATGATAACTCAAAGAAAACAAAACCACACTAGGGCAAAATCGTGAAGCAATTACAACACTTGGGTGATAGAGTGAACAAGACACACCGTGAGTGAGCATGAAAATATACAATCATACTTAGATGATAACTCAAAGAAAACGAAACCTTACTTTGATGGAATTGCGATGCATTTATCATACTTCGGTGATAAAGTAACAAGACACACCGTGATTGAGCTTGAAAAAATACCATCGTACTTCGATGATAACTCAAAGAAAATGAAACTGGACTTGGGCGGAAATAACGAAGCATTTACCCCACTAATGTTATAAAGCAAACAAGACACACCGTGAGTGAGCTTGAATAGATACCATCGTACTTAGATGATAACTAAAAGAAAACGAAATAGGACTTGGGCGGAATCACGAAGCATTTACCATACTTGGATGATAAAGCGAACAAGAAACACCGTGAGTGAGCTTGAAAAGATACTATCGTACTCAGATGATAACTCAAAGAAAACGAAATCAGACTTGGGCAGAAACGCGAAGCATTTACCATACTAGGATGATAAAGCAAACAAGACACACAGTGAGTGAGCTTTAAAAGATACCATTATCCTTAGATGATAACTCAAATAAAGGAAACCATACTTATGCGGAATCGCGAATCATTTACCATACTTGGATGATAAAGCGAACAAGACACACCCTGAGTTAGCTTGAAAAGATACCATCGTACTTAGATGATAACTCAAAGAAAACGAAATCGGACTTGGGTGGAATCGTGAAGAATTTACAATACTTGGATGATAAAGCTAACAAGACACACCGTGAGTGAGCTTTAAAAGATACCATAGTACTTAGATGTTAACACAAAGAAACGAAAATAGACTTATGCAGAATATCGATGTATTTACCACACTAGGGTGATAAAATGAACAAGGCATACTATGAGTGAGCTTGAAAACATACCATCGTACTTAGATGTTTACTCAAAGAAAAAAATCACACTTGGGCTGAATCGTAAAGCATTTACCACACTTGGGTGATAAAGTAAACAAGACACGTCATGAGTGAGCTAGAAAATATACAATCATACTCAGATGATAACTCTAGAATACGAAATTGGATTTGGGAGGAATCGCGAAGCATTTATCACACTTGGGTAATAAAGCGAACAAGACACACCGTGAGTGAGCTTGAAAAGATACCATCAAAATTAGATGATAACTCAAAGAATCGAAACCGGACTAGTACGGAATCCCAAAGCATTTACCAAACTTGGGTGATAAAGCGAACAAGACACACCGTGATGGAGCTTGAAAAGATACAATCATACTTAGATGATAACTCAAAGAAAACAAAACCACACTAGGGCAAAATCGTGAAGCAATTACAACACTTGGGTGATAGAGTGAACAAGACACACCGTGAGTGAGCATGAAAATATACAATCATACTTAGATGATAACTCAAAGAAAACGAAACCTTACTTTGATGGAATTGCGATGCATTTATCATACTTCGGTGATAAAGTAACAAGACACACCGTGATTGAGCTTGAAAAAATACCATCGTACTTCGATGATAACTCAAAGAAAATGAAACTAGACTTGGGCGGAAATAACGAAGCATTTACCCCACTAATGTTATAAAGCAAACAAGACACACCGTGAGTGTGCTTGAATAGATACCAGCGTACTTAGATGATAACTCAAAGAAAACGAAATAGGACTTGGGCGGAATCACGAAGCATTTACCATACTTGGATGATAAAGCGAACAAGACACGCCGTGAGTGAGCTTGAAAAGATACTACCGTACTCAGATGATAACTCAAAGAAAACAAAATCGGACTTGGGCGGAAACGCGAAGCATTTACCATACTTGGATGATAAAGCAAACAACACACACCGTGAGTGAGCTTGAAAAGATACCATCATCCTTAGATGATAACTCAAAGAAAGGAAACCAGACTTATGCGGAATCACGAATCATTTACCATACTTGGATGATAAAGCGAACAAGACACACTGTGAGTTAGCTTGAAAAGATACCATCGTACTTAGATGATAACTCAAAGAAAACGAAATCGGACTTGGGCGGAATCGCGAAGAATTTACAATACTTGGATGATAAAGCTAACAAGACACACCGTTAATGAGCTTGAAAAGATACCATAGTACTTAGATGATAACACAAAGAAACGAAAACAGACTTATGCAGAATATCGATGTATTTACCACACTAGGGTGATAAAATGAACAAGACACACTATGAGTGAACTTGAAAACATACCATCGTACTTAGATGTTTACTCAAAGAAAAAAAATCACACTTGGGAGGAATCGTAAAGCATTTACCACACTTGGGTGATAAAGTGAACAAGACACGTCATGAGTGAGCTAGAAAATATACAATCGTACTCAGATGATAACTCTAGAAAACAAAATTGGATTGGGAGGAATCGCGAAGCATTTATCACACTTGAGTGATAAAGCGAACAAGACACAACGTGAGTGAGCTTGAAAAGATACCATCATAATTAGATGATAACTCAAAGAATCGAAACCGGACTAGTACGGAATCCCAAAGCATTTACCAAACTTGGGTGATAAAGCGAACAAGACACACCGTGATAGAGCTTGAAAAGATACAATCATACTTAGATGATAACTCAAAGAAAACAAAACCACACTAGGGAAAAATCGTAAAGCAATTACAACACTTGGGTGATAGAGTGAACAAGACACAACGTGAGTATGCATGAAAATAAACCATTATACTTAGATGATAACTCAAAGAAAACGAAACCTTACTTTGATGGAATTGCGATGCATTTATCATACTTCGGTGATAAAGTAACAAGACACACCGTGATTGAGCATGAAAAAATACAATCGTACTTAGATGATAACTCAAAGAAAATGAAACTGGACTTGGGCGGAAATAACGAAGCATTTACCCCACTAATGTTATAAAGCAAACAAGACACACCGTGAGTGAGCTTGAATAGATACCATCGTACTTAGATGATAACTAAAAGAAAACGAAATAGGACTTGGGCGGAATCACGAAGCATTTACCATACTTGAATGATAAAGCGAACAAGAAACACCGTGAGTGAGCTTGAAAAGATACTATCGTACTCAGATGATAACTCAAAGAAAACGAAATCAGACTTGGGCAGAAACGCGAAGCATTTACCATACTAGGATGATAAAGCAAACAAGACACACCGTGAGTGAGCTTGAAAAGATACCATCATCCTTAGATGATAACTCAAATAAAGGAAACCATACTTATGCGGAATCGCGAATCATTTACCATACTTGGATGATAAAGCGAACAAGACACACCCTGAGTTAGCTTGAAAAGATACCATCGTACTTAGATGATAACTCAAAGAAAACGAAATCGGACTTGGGTGGAATCGTGAAGAATTTACAATACTTGGATGATAAAGCTAACAAGACACACCGTGAGTGAGCTTGAAAAGATACCATAGTACTTAGATGTTAACACAAAGAAACGAAAATAGACTTATGCAGAATATCGATGTATTTACCACACTAGGGTGATAAAATGAACAAGGCACACTATGAGTGAGCTTGAAAACATACCATCGTACTTAGATGTTTACTCAAAGAAAAAAATCACACTTGGGCTGAATCGTAAAGCATTTACCACACTTGGGTGATAAAGTAAACAAGACACGTCATGAGTGAGCTAGAAAATATACAATCATACTCAGATGATAACTCTAGAATACGAAATTGGACTTGGGAGGAATCGCGAAGCATTTATCACACTTGGGTAATAAAGCGAACAAGACACACCGTGAGTGAGCTTGAAAAGATACCATCAAAATTAGATGATAACTCAAAGAATCGAAACCGGACTAGTACGGAATCCCAAAGCATTTACCAAACTTGGGTGATAAAGCGAACAAGACACACCGTGATGGAGCTTGAAAAGATACAATCATACTTAGATGATAACTCAAAGAAAACAAAACCACACTAGGGCAAAATCGTGAAGCAATTACAACACTTGGGTGATAGAGTGAACAAGACACACCGTGAGTGAGCATGAAAATATACAATCATACTTAGATGATAACTCAAAGAAAACGAAACCTTACTTTGATGGAATTGCGATGCATTTATCATACTTCGGTGATAAAGTAACAAGACACACCGTGATTGAGCTTGAAAAAATACCATCGTACTTCGATGATAACTCAAAGAAAATGAAACTAGACTTGGGCGGAAATAACGAAGCATTTACCCCACTAATGTTATAAAGCAAACAAGACACACCGTGAGTGAGCTTGAATAGATACCAGCGTACTTAGATGATAACTCAAAGAAAACGAAATAGGACTTGGGCGGAATCACGAAGCATTTACCATACTTGGATGATAAAGCGAACAAGACACGCCGTGAGTGAGCTTGAAAAGATACTACCGTACTCAGATGATAACTCAAAGAAAACAAAATCGGACTTGGGCGGAAACGCGAAGCATTTACCATACTTGGATGATAAAGCAAACAACACACACCGTGAGTGAGCTTGAAAAGATACCATCATCCTTAGATGATAACTCAAAGAAAGGAAACCAGACTTATGCGGAATCACGAATCATTTACCATACTTGGATGATAAAGCGAACAAGACACACTGTGAGTTAGCTTGAAAAGATACCATCGTACTTAGATGATAACTCAAAGAAAACGAAATCGGACTTGGGCGGAATCGCGAAGAATTTACAATACTTGGATGATAAAGCTAACAAGACACACCGTTAATGAGCTTGAAAAGATACCATAGTACTTAGATGATAACACAAAGAAACGAAAACAGACTTATGCAGAATATCGATGTATTTACCACACTAGGGTGATAAAATGAACAAGACACACTATGAGTGAACTTGAAAACATACCATCGTACTTAGATGTTTACTCAAAGAAAAAAAATCACACTTGGGAGGAATCGTAAAGCATTTACCACACTTGGGTGATAAAGTGAACAAGACACGTCATGAGTGAGCTAGAAAATATACAATCGTACTCAGATGATAACTCTAGAAAACAAAATTGGATTGGGAGGAATCGCGAAGCATTTATCACACTTGAGTGATAAAGCGAACAAGACACAACGTGAGTGAGCTTGAAAAGATACCATCATAATTAGAAGATAACTCAAAGAATCGAAATCGGACTAGTACGGAATCCCAAAGCATTTACCAAACTTGGGTGATAAAGCGAACAAGACACACCGTGATAGAGCTTGAAAAGATACAATCATACTTAGATGATAACTCAAAGAAAACAAAACCACACTAGGGAAAAATCGTAAAGCAATTACAACACTTGGGTGATAGAGTGAACAAGACACAACGTGAGTATGCATGAAAATAAACCATTATACTTAGATGATAACTCAAAGAAAACGAAACCTTACTTTGATGGAATTGCGATGCATTTATCATACTTCGGTGATAAAGTAACAAGACACACCGTGATTGAGCATGAAAAAATACAATCGTACTTAGATGATAACTCAAAGAAAATGAAACTGGACTTGGGCGGAAATAACGAAGCATTTACCCCACTAATGTTATAAAGCAAACAAGACACACCGTGAGTGAGCTTGAATAGATACCATCGTACTTAGATGATAACTAAAAGAAAACGAAATAGGACTTGGGCGGAATCACGAAGCATTTACCATACTTGAATGATAAAGCGAACAAGAAACACCGTGAGTGAGCTTGAAAAGATACTATCGTACTCAGATGATAACTCAAAGAAAACGAAATCAGACTTGGGCAGAAACGCGAAGCATTTACCATACTAGGATGATAAAGCAAACAAGACACACCGTGAGTGAGCTTGAAAAGATACCATCATCCTTAGATGATAACTCAAATAAAGGAAACCATACTTATGCGGAATCGCGAATCATTTACCATACTTGGATGATAAAGCGAACAAGACACACCCTGAGTTAGCTTGAAAAGATACCATCGTACTTAGATGATAACTCAAAGAAAACGAAATCGGACTTGGGTGGAATCGTGAAGAATTTACAATACTTGGATGATAAAGCTAACAAGACACACCGTGAGTGAGCTTGAAAAGATACCATAGTACTTAGATGTTAACACAAAGAAACGAAAATAGACTTATGCAGAATATCGATGTATTTACCACACTAGGGTGATAAAATGAACAAGGCACACTATGAGTGAGCTTGAAAACATACCATCGTACTTAGATGTTTACTCAAAGAAAAAAATCACACTTGGGCTGAATCGTAAAGCATTTACCACACTTGGGTGATAAAGTAAACAAGACACGTCATGAGTGAGCTAGAAAATATACAATCATACTCAGATGATAACTCTAGAATACGAAATTGGACTTGGGAGGAATCGCGAAGCATTTATCACACTTGGGTAATAAAGCGAACAAGACACACCGTGAGTGAGCTTGAAAAGATACCATCAAAATTAGATGATAACTCAAAGAATCGAAACCGGACTAGTACGGAATCCCAAAGCATTTACCAAACTTGGGTGATAAAGCGAACAAGACACACCGTGATGGAGCTTGAAAAGATACAATCATACTTAGATGATAACTCAAAGAAAACAAAACCACACTAGGGCAAAATCGTGAAGCAATTACAACACTTGGGTGATAGAGTGAACAAGACACACCGTGAGTGAGCATGAAAATATACAATCATACTTAGATGATAACTCAAAGAAAACGAAACCTTACTTTGATGGAATTGCGATGCATTTATCATACTTCGGTGATAAAGTAACAAGACACACCGTGATTGAGCTTGAAAAAATACCATCGTACTTCGATGATAACTCAAAGAAAATGAAACTAGACTTGGGCGGAAATAACGAAGCATTTACCCCACTAATGTTATAAAGCAAACAAGACACACCGTGAGTGAGCTTGAATAGATACCAGCGTACTTAGATGATAACTCAAAGAAAACGAAATAGGACTTGGGCGGAATCACGAAGCATTTACCATACTTGGATGATAAAGCGAACAAGACACGCCGTGAGTGAGCTTGAAAAGATACTACCGTACTCAGATGATAACTCAAAGAAAACAAAATCGGACTTGGGCGGAAACGCGAAGCATTTACCATACTTGGATGATAAAGCAAACAACACACACCGTGAGTGAGCTTGAAAAGATACCATCATCCTTAGATGATAACTCAAAGAAAGGAAACCAGACTTATGCGGAATCACGAATCATTTACCATAATTGGATGATAAAGCGAACAAGACACACTGTGAGTTAGCTTGAAAAGATACCATCGTACTTAGATGATAACTCAAAGAAAACGAAATCGGACTTGGGCGGAATCGCGAAGAATTTACAATACTTGGATGATAAAGCTAACAAGACACACCGTTAATGAGCTTGAAAAGATACCATAGTACTTAGATGATAACACAAAGAAACGAAAACAGACTTATGCAGAATATCGATGTATTTACCACACTAGGGTGATAAAATGAACAAGACACACTATGAGTGAACTTGAAAACATACCATCGTACTTAGATGTTAACTCAAAGAAAAGAAATCACACTTGGGAGGAATCGTAAAGCATTTACCACACTTGGGTGATAAAGTGAACAAGACACGTCATGAGTGAGCTAGAAAATATACAATCGTACTCAGATGATAACTCTAGAAAACAAAATTGGATTGGGAGGAATCGCGAAGCATTTATCACACTTGAGTGATAAAGCGAACAAGACACAACGTGAGTGAGCTTGAAAAGATACCATCATAATTAGATGATAACTCAAAGAATCGAAACCGGACTAGTACGGAATCCCAAAGCATTTACCAAACTTGGGTGATAAAGCGAACAAGACACACCGTGATAGAGCTTGAAAAGATACAATCATACTTAGATGATAACTCAAAGAAAACAAAACCACACTAGGGAAAAATCGTGAAGCAATTACAACACTTGGGTGATAGAGTGAACAAGACACAACGTGAGTATGCATGAAAATAAACCATTATACTTAGATGATAACTCAAAGAAAACGAAACCTTACTTTGATGGAATTGCGATGCATTTATCATACTTCGGTGATAAAGTAACAAGACACACCGTGATTGAGCATGAAAAAATACAATCGTACTTAGATGATAACTCAAAGAAAATGAAACTGGACTTGGGCGGAAATAACGAAGCATTTACCCCACTAATGTTATAAAGCAAACAAGACACACCGTGAGTGAGCTTGAATAGATACCATCGTACTTAGATGATAACTAAAAGAAAACGAAATAGGACTTGGGCGGAATCACGAAGCATTTACCATACTTGAATGATAAAGCGAACAAGAAACACCGTGAGTGAGCTTGAAAAGATACTATCGTACTCAGATGATAACTCAAAGAAAACGAAATCAGACTTGGGCAGAAACGCGAAGCATTTACCATACTAGGATGATAAAGCAAACAAGACACACCGTGAGTGAGCTTGAAAAGATACCATCATCCTTAGATGATAACTCAAATAAAGGAAACCATACTTATGCGGAATCGCGAATCATTTACCATACTTGGATGATAAAGCGAACAAGACACACCCTGAGTTAGCTTGAAAAGATACCATCGTACTTAGATGATAACTCAAAGAAAACGAAATCGGACTTGGGTGGAATCGTGAAGAATTTACAATACTTGGATGATAAAGCTAACAAGACACACCGTGAGTGAGCTTGAAAAGATACCATAGTACTTAGATGTTAACACAAAGAAACGAAAATAGACTTATGCAGAATATCGATGTATTTACCACACTAGGGTGATAAAATGAACAAGGCACACTATGAGTGAGCTTGAAAACATACCATCGTACTTAGATGTTTACTCAAAGAAAAAAATCACACTTGGGCTGAATCGTAAAGCATTTACCACACTTGGGTGATAAAGTAAACAAGACACGTCATGAGTGAGCTAGAAAATATACAATCATACTCAGATGATAACTCTAGAATACGAAATTGGACTTGGGAGGAATCGCGAAGCATTAATCACACTTGGGTAATAAAGCGAACAAGACACACCGTGAGTGAGCTTGAAAAGATACCATCAAAATTAGATGATAACTCAAAGAATCGAAACCGGACTAGTACGGAATCCCAAAGCATTTACCAAACTTGGGTGATAAAGCGAACAAGACACACCGTGATGGAGCTTGAAAAGATATAATCATACTTAGATGATAACTCAAAGAAAACAAAACCACACTAGGGCAAAATCGTGAAACAATTACAACACTTGGGTGATAGAGTGAACAAGACACACCGTGAGTGAGCATGAAAATATACAATCATACTTAGATGATAACTCAAAGAAAACGAAACCTTACTTTGATGGAATTGCGATGCATTTATCATACTTCGGTGATAAAGTAACAAGACACACCGTGATTGAGCTTGAAAAAATACCATCGTACTTCGATGATAACTCAAAGAAAATGAAACTAGACTTGGGCGGAAATAACGAAGCATTTACCCCACTAATGTTATAAAGCAAACAAGACACACCGTGAGTGAGCTTGAATAGATACCAGCGTACTTAGATGATAACTCAAAGAAAACGAAATAGGACTTGGGCGGAATCACGAAGCATTTACCATACTTGGATGATAAAGCGAACAAGACACGCCGTGAGTGAGCTTGAAAAGATACTACCGTACTCAGATGATAACTCAAAGAAAACGAAATCGGACTTGGGCGGAAACGCGAAGCATTTACCATACTTGGATGATAAAGCAAACAACACACACCGTGAGTGAGCTTGAAAAGATACCATC
This sequence comes from Lathyrus aphaca, assembly GCA_963966055.1. NCBI lineage: Eukaryota > Viridiplantae > Streptophyta > Magnoliopsida > Fabales > Fabaceae > Lathyrus > Lathyrus aphaca. The sequence continues at coordinate 215,351,817 of OZ014523.1, read as the reverse complement.
ATCCTTAGATGATAACTCAAAGAAAGGAAACCAGACTTATGCGGAATCGCGAATCATTTACCATACTTGGATGATAAAGCGAACAAGACACACTGTGAGTTAGCTTGAAAAGATACCATCGTACTTAGATGATAACTCAAAGAAAACGAAATCGGACTTGGGCGGAATCGCGAAGAATTTACAATACTTGGATGATAAAGCTAACAAGACACACCGTTAATGAGCTTGAAAAGATACCATAGTACTTAGATGATAACACAAAGAAACGAAAACAGACTTATGCAGAATATCGATGTATTTACCACACTAGGGTGATAAAATGAACAAGACACACTATGAGTGAACTTGAAAACATACCATCGTACTTAGATGTTTACTCAAAGAAAAAAAATCACACTTGGGAGGAATCGTAAAGCATTTACCACACTTGGGTGATAAAGTGAACAAGACACATCATGAGTGAGCTAGAAAATATACAATCGTACTCAGATGATAACTCTAGAAAACAAAATTGGATTGGGAGGAATCGCGAAGCATTTATCACACTTGAGTGATAAAGCGAACAAGACACAATGTGAGTGAGCTTGAAAAGATACCATCATAATTAGATGATAACTCAAAGAATCGAAACCGGACTAGTACGGAATCCCAAAGCATTTACCAAACATGGGTGATAAAGCGAACAAGACACACCGTGGTGGAGCTTGAAAAGATACAATCATACTTAGATGATAACTCAAAGAAAAGAAAACCACACTAGGGAAAAATCATGAAGCAATTACAACACTTGGGTGATAGAGTGAACAAGACACACCGTGAGTATGCATGAAAATAAACCATCATACTTAGATGATAACTCAAAGAAAACGAAACCTTACTTTGATGGAATTGCGATGCATTTATCATACTTCGGTGATAAAGTAACAAGACACACCGTGATTGAGCTTGAAAAAATACAATCGTACTTAGATGATAACTCAAAGAAAATGAAACTGGACTTGGGCGAAAATAACGAAGCATTTACTCCACTAATGTTATAAAGCAAACAAGACACACCGTGAGTGAGCTTGAATAGATACCATCGTACTTAGATGATAACTAAAAGAAAACGAAATAGGACTTGGGCGGAATCACGAAGCATTTACCATACTTGGATGATAAAGCGAACAAGAAACACCGTGAGTGAGCTTGAAAAGATACTATCATACTCAGATGATAACTCAAAGAAAACGAAATCAGACTTGGGCGGAAACGCGAAGCATTTACCATACTTGGATGATAAAGCAAACAAGACACACCGTGAGTGAGATTGAAAAGATACCATCATCCTTAGATGATAACTCAAATAAAGGAAACCATACTTATGCGGAATCGCGAATCATTTACCATACTTGGATGATAAAGCGAACAAGACACACCGTGAGTTAGCTTGAAAAGATACCATCGTACTTAGATGATAACTCAAAGAAAACGAAATCGGACTCGGGCGGAATCGCGAAGAATTTACAATACTTGGATGATAAAGCTAACAAGACACACTGTGAGTGAGCTTGAAAAGATACCATAGTACTTAGATGATAACACAAAGAAACGAAAACAGACGTATGCAGAATATCGATGTATTTACCACACTAGGGTGATAAAATGAACAAGACACACTATGAGTGAGCTTGAAAACATACCATCGTACTTAGATGTTTACTCAAAGAAAAAAAATTACACTTGGGCGGAATCGTAAAGCATTTACCACACATGGGTGATAAAGTGAACAAGACATGTCATGAGTGAGCTAGAAAATATACAATTGTACTCAGATGATAACTCTAGAAAACGAAATTGGACTTGGGAGGAATCGCGAAGCATTTATCACACTTGAGTGATAAAGCGAACAAGACACAATGTGAGTGAGCTTGAAAAGATACCATCATAATTAGATGATAACTCAAAGAATCGAAACCGGACTAGTACGGAATCCCAAAGCATTTACCAAACTTGGGTGATAAAGCGAACAAGACACACTGTGATGGAGCTTGAAAAGATACAATCATACTTAGATGATAACTCAAAGAAAACAAAACCACACTAGGGAAAAATCGTGAAGCAATTACAACACTTGTGTGATAGAGTGAACAAGACACAACGTGAGTATGCATGAAAAGAAACCATCATACTTAGATGATAACACAAAGAAAACGAAACCTTACTTTGATGGAATTGCGATGCATTTATCATACTTCGGTGATAAAGTAACAAGACACACCGTGATTGAGAATGAAAAAATACAATCGTACTTAGATGATAACTCAAAGAAAATGAAACTGGACTTGGGCGGAAATAACGAAGCATTTACCCCACTAATGTTATAAAGCAAACAAGCAACACCGTAAGTGAGCTTGAATAGATACCATCGTACTTAGATGATAACTAAAAGAAAACGAAATAGGACTTGGGCGGAATCACGAAGCATTTACCATACTTGGATGATAAAGCGAACAAGACACGCCGTGAGTGAGCTTGAAAAGATACTATCGTACTCAGATGATAACTCAAAGAAAACGAAATCGGACTTGGGCGGAAACGCGAAGCATTTACCATACTTGGATGATAAAGCAAACAAGACACACCGTGAGTGAGCTTGAAAAGATACCATCATCCTTAGATGATAACTCAAATAAAGGAAACCAGACTTATGCGGAATCGCGAATCATTTACCATACTTGGATGATAAAGCGAACAAGACACACCGTGAGTTAGCTTGAAAAGATACCATCGTACTTAGATGATAACTCAAAGAAAACGAAATCGGACTCGGGCGGAATCGCGAAGAATTTACAATACTTGGATGATAAAGCTAACAAGACACACCGTGAGTGAGCTTGAAAAGATACCATAGTACTTAGATGATAACACAAAGAAACAAAAACAGACGTATGCAGAATATCGATGTATTTACCACACTAGGGTGATAAAATGAACAAGACACACTATGAGTGAGCTTGAAAACATACCATCGTACTTAGATGTTTACTCAAAGAAAAAAAATCACACTTGGGCGGAATCGTAAAGCATTTACCACACATGGGTGATAAAGTGAACAAGACATGTCATGAGTGAGCTAGAATATATACAATCGTACTCAGATGATAACTCTAGAAAACAAAATTGGACTTGGGAGGAATCGCGAAGCATTTATCACACTTGAGTGATAAAGCGAACAAGACACAACGTGAGTGAGCTTGAAAAGATACCATCATAATTAGATGATAACTCAAAGAATCGAAACCGGACTAGTACGGAATCCCAAAGCATTTACCAAACTTGGGTGATAAAGCGAACAAGACATACCGTGATGGAGCTTGAAAAGATACAATCATACTTAGATGATACCTCAAAGAAAACAAAACCACACTAGGGCAAAATCGTGAAGCAATTACAACACTTGGGTAATAGAGTGAACAAGACACACCGTGAGTGAGCATGAAAATATACAATCATACTTAGATGATAACTCAAAGAAAACAAAACCTTACTTTGATGGAATTGCGATGCATTTATCATACTTCGGTGATAAAGTAACAAGACACACAGTGATTGAGCTTGAAAAAATACCATCGTACTTCGATGATAACTCAAAGAAAATGAAACTAGACTTGGGCGGAAATAACGAAGCATTTACCCCACTAATGTTATAAAGCAAACAAGACACACCGTGAGTGAGATTGAATAGATACCATCGTACTTAGATGATAACTCAAAGAAAACGAAATAGGACTTGGGCGGAATCACGAAGCATTTACCATACTTGGATGATAAAGCGAACAAGACACGCCGTGAGTGAGCTTGAAAAGATACTATCGTACTCAGATGATAACTCAAAGAAAACGAAATCGGACTTGGGCGGAAACGCGAAGCATTTACCATACTTGGATGATAAAGCAAACAAGACACACCGTGAGTGAGCTTGAAAAGATACCATCATCCTTAGATGATAACTCAAATAAAGGAAACCAGACTTATGCGGAATCGCGAATCATTTACCATACTTGGATGATAAAGCGAACAAGACACACCGTGAGTTAGCTTGAAAAGATACCATAGTACTTAGATGATAACTCAAAGAAAACGAAATCGGACTCGGGCGGAATCGCGAAGAATTTACAATACTTGGATGATAAAGCTAACAAGACACACCGTGAGTGAGCTTGAAAAGATACCATAGTACTTAGATGATAACACAAAGAAACAAAAACAGACGTATGCAGAATATCGATGTATTTACCACACTAGGGTGATAAAATGAACAAGACACACTATGAGTGAGCTTGAAAACATACCATCGTACTTAGATGTTTACTCAAAGAAAAAAAATCACACTTGGGCGGAATCGTAAAGCATTTACCACACATGGGTGATAAAGTGAACAAGACATGTCATGAGTGAGCTAGAAAATATACAATCGTACTCAGATGATAACTCTAGAAAACAAAATTGGACTTGGTAGGAATCGCGAAGCATTTATCACACTTGAGTGATAAAGCGAACAAGACACAACGTGAGTGAGCTTGAAAAGATACCATCATAATTAGATGATAACTCAAAGAATCGAAACCGGACTAGTACGGAATCCCAAAGCATTTACCAAACTTGGGTGATAAAGCGAACAAGACATACCGTGATGGAGCTTGAAAAGATACAATCATACTTAGATGATACCTCAAAGAAAACAAAACCACACTAGGGCAAAATCGTGAAGCAATTACAACACTTGGGTAATAGAGTGAACAAGACACACCGTGAATGAGCATGAAAATATACAATCATACTTAGATGATAACTCAAAGAAAACAAAACCTTACTTTGATGGAATTGCGATGCATTTATCATACTTCGGTGATAAAGTAACAAGACACACCGTGATTGAGCTTGAAAAAATACCATCGTACTTCGATGATAACTCAAAGAAAATGAAACTAGACTTGGGCGGAAATAACGAAGCATTTACCCCACTAATGTTATAAAGCAAACAAGACACACCGTGAGTGAGCTTGAATAGATACCATCGTACTTAGATGATAACTCAAAGAAAACGAAATAGGACTTGGGCGGAATCACGAAGCATTTACCATACTTGGATGATAAAGCGAACAAGACACGCCGTGAGTGAGCTTGAAAAGATACTATCGTACTCAGATGATAACACAAAGAAAACGAAATCGGACTTGGGCGGAAACGCGAAGCATTTACCATACTTGGATGATAAAGCAAACAAGACACACCGTGAGTGAGCTTGAAAAGATACCATCATCCTTAGATGATAACTCAAATAAAGGAAACTAGACTTATGCGGAATCGCGAATCATTTACCATACTTGGATGATAAAGCGAACAAGACACACCGTGAGTTAGCTTGAAAAGATACCATCGTACTTAGATGATAACTCAAAGAAAACGAAATCGGACTCGGGCGGAATCGCGAAGAATTTACAATACTTGGATGATAAAGCTAACAAGACACACCGTGAGTGAGCTTGAAAAGATACCATAGTACTTAGATGATAACACAAAGAAACGAAAACAGACGTATGCAGAATATCGATGTATTTACAACACTAGGGTGATAAAATGAACAAGACACACTATGAGTGAGCTTGAAAACATACCATCGTACTTAGATGTTTACTCAAAGAAAAAAAATCACACTTGGGCGGAATCGTAAAGCATTTACCACACATGGGTGATAAAGTGAACAAGACATGTCATGAGTGAGCTAGAAAATATACAATCGTACTCAGATGATAACTCTAGAAAACGAAATTGGACTTGGGAGGAATCGCGAAGCATTTATCACACTTGAGTGATAAAGCGAACAAGACACAACGTGAGTGAGCTTGAAAAGATACCATCATAATTAGATGATAACTCAAAGAATCGAAACCGGACTAGTACGGAATCCCAAAGCATTTACCAAACTTGGGTGATAAAGCGAACAAGACACACCGTGATGGAGCTTGAAAAGATACAATCATACTTAGATGATAACTCAAAGAAAAAAAAACCACACTAGGGAAAAATCGTGAAGCAATTACAACACTTGGGTGATAGAGTGAACAAGACACACCGTGAGTATGCATGAAAATAAACCATCATACTTAGATGATAACTCAAAGAAAACGAAACCTTACTTTGATGGAATTGCGATGCATTTATCATACTTCGGTGATAAAGTAACAAGACACACCGTGATTGAGCATGAAAAAATACAATCGTACTTAGATGATAACTCAAAGAAAATGAAACTGGACTTGGGCGGAAATAACGAAGCATTTACCCCATTAATGTTATAAAGCAAACAAGACACACCGTGAGTGAGCTTGAAAAGATACTATCGTACTCAGATGATAACTCAAAGAAAACGAAATCAGACTTGGGCGAAAACGCGAAGCATTTACCATACTAGGATGATAAAGCAAACAAGACACACCGTGAGTGAGCTTGAAAAGATACCATCATCCTTTGATGATAACTCAAATAAAGGAAACCATACTTATGCGGAATCGCGAATCATTTACCATACTTGGATGATAAAGCGAACAAGACACACCGTGAGTAAGCTTGAAAAGATACCATCGTACTTAGATGATAACTCAAAGAAAACGAAATCGGACTCGGGCGGAATCGCGAAGAATTTACAATACTTGGATGATAAAGCTAACAAGACACACCGTGAGTGAGCTTGAAAAGATACCATAGTACTTAGATGATAACACAAAGAAACGAAATAGACGTATGCAGAATATCGATGTATTTACAACACTAGGGTGATAAAATGAACAAGACACACTATGAGTGAGCTTGAAAACATACCATCGTACTTAGATGTTTACTCAAAGAAAAAAAATCACACTTGGGCGGAATCGTAAAGCATTTACCACACATGGGTGATAAAGTGAACAAGACATGTCATGAGTGAGCTAGAAAATATACAATCGTACTCAGATGATAACTCTAGAAAACGAAATTGGACTTGGGAGGAATCGCGAAGCATTTATCACACTTGAGTGATAAAGCGAACAAGACACAACGTGAGTGAGCTTGAAAAGATACCATCATAATTAGATGATAACTCAAAGAATCGAAACCGGACTAGTACGGAATCCCAAAGCATTTACCAAACTTGGATGATAAAGCGAACAAGACATACCGTGATGGAGCTTGAAAAGATACAATCATACTTAGATGATACCTCAAAGAAAACAAAACCACACTAGGGCAAAATCGTGAAGCAATTACAACACTTGGGTAATAGAGTGAACAAGACACACCGTGAGTGAGCATGAAAATATACAATCATACTTAGATGATAACTCAAAGAAAACAAAACCTTACTTTGATGGAATTGCGATGCATTTATCATACTTCGGTGATAAAGTAACAAGACACACCGTGATTGAGCTTGAAAAAATACCATCGTACTTCGATGATAACTCAAAGAAAATGAAACTAGACTTGGGCGGAAATAACGAAGCATTTACCCCACTAATGTTATAAAGCAAACAAGACACACCGTGAGTGAGCTTGAATAGATACCATCGTACTTAGATGATAACTCAAAGAAAACGAAATAGGACTTGGGCGGAATCATGAAGCATTTACCATACTTGGATGATAAAGCGAACAAGACACGCCGTGAGTGAGCTTGAAAAGATACTATCGTACTCAGATGATAACACAAAGAAAACGAAATCGGACTTGGGCGGAAACGCGAAGCATTTACCATACTTGGATGATAAAGCAAACAAGACACACCGTGAGTGAGCTTGAAAAGATACCATCATCCTTAGATGATAACTCAAATAAAGGAAACCAGACTTATGCGGAATCGCGAATCATTTACCATACTTGGATGATAAAGCGAACAAGACACACCGTGAGTTAGCTTGAAAAGATACCATCGTACTTAGATGATAACTCAAAGAAAACGAAATCGGACTCGGGCGGAATCGCGAAGAATTTACAATACTTGGATGATAAAGCTAACAAGACACACCGTGAGTGAGCTTGAAAAGATACCATAGTACTTAGATGATAACACAAAGAAACGAAAACAGACGTATGCAGAATATCGATGTATTTACAACACTAGGGTGATAAAATGAACAAGACACACTATGAGTGAGCTTGAAAACATACTATCGTACTTAGATGTTTACTCAAAGAAAAAAAATCACACTTGGGCGGAATCGTAAAGCATTTACCACACATGGGTGATAAAGTGAACAAGACATGTCATGAGTGAGCTAGAAAATATACAATCGTACTCAGATGATAACTCTAGAAAACGAAATTGGACTTGGGAGGAATCGCGAAGCATTTATCACACTTGAGTGATAAAGCGAACAAGACACAACATGAGTGAGCTTGAAAAGATACCATCATAATTAGATGATAACTCAAAGAATCGAAACCGGAATAGTACGGAATCCCAAAGCATTTACCAAACTTGGGTGATAAAGCGAACAAGACATACCGTGATGAAGCTTGAAAAGATACAATCATACTTAGATGATACCTCAAAGAAAACAAAACCACACTAGGGCAAAATCGTGAAGCAATTACAACACTTGGGTAATAGAGTGAACAAGACACACCGTGAGTGAGCATGAAAATATACAATCATACTTAGATGATAACTCAAAGAAAACAAAACCTTACTTTGATAGAATTGCGATGCATTTATCATACTTCGGTGATAAAGTAACAAGACACACCGTGATTGAGCTTGAAAAAATACCATCGTACTTCGATGATAACTCAAAGAAAATGAAACTAGACTTGGGCAGAAATAACGAAGCATTTACCCCACTAATGTTATAAAGCAAACAAGACACACCGTGAGTGAGCTTGAATAGATACCATCGTACTTAGATGATAACTCAAAGAAAACGAAATAGGACCATGGCGGAATCACAAAGCATTTACCATACTTGGAAGATAAAGCGAACAAGACACGCCGTGAGTGAGCTTGAAAAGATACTATCGTACTCAGATGATAACTCAAAGAAAACGAAATCGGACTTGGGAGGAAACGCGAAGCATTTACCATACTTGGATGATAAAGCAAACAAGACACACCGTGAGTGAGCTTGAAAAGATACCATCATCCTTAGATGATAACTCAAATAAAGGAAACCAGACTTATGCGGAATCGCGAATCATTTACCATACTTGGATGATAAAGCGAACAAGACACACCGTGAGTTAGCTTGAAAAGATACCATCGTACTTAGATGATAACTCAAAGAAAACGAAATCGGACTCGGGCGGAATGGCGAAGAATTTACAATACTTGGATGATAAAGCTAACAAGACACACCGTGAGTGAGCTTGAAAAGATACCATAGTACTTAGATGATAACACAAAGAAACAAAAACAGACGTATGCAGAATATCGATGTATTTACCATACTAGGGTGATAAAATGAACAAGACACACTATGAGTGAGCTTGAAAACATACCATCGTACTTAGATGTTTACTCAAAGAAAAAAATCACACTTGGGCGGAATCGTAAAGCATTTACCACACATGGGTGATAAAGTGAACAAGACATGTCTTGAGTGAGCTAGAAAATATACAATCGTACTCAGATGATAACTCTAGAAAACGAAATTGGACTTGGGAGGAATCGCGAAGCATTTATCACACTTGAGTGATAAAGCGAACAAGACACAACGTGAGTGAGCTTGAAAAGATACCATCATAATTAGATGATAACTCAAAGAATCGAAACCAGACTAGTACGGAATCCCAAAGCATTTACCAAACTTGGGTGATAAAGCGAACAAGACACACCGTGATGGAGCTTGAAAAGATACAATCATACTTAGATGATAACTCAAAGAAAACAAAACCACACTAGGGAAAAATCGTGAAGCAATTACAACACTTGGGTGATAGAGTGAACAAGACACACCGTGAGTATGCATGAAAATAAACCATCATACTTAGATGATAACTCAAAGAAAACGAAACCTTACTTTGATGGAATTGCGATGCATTTATCATACTTCGGTGATAAAGTAACAAGACACACCGTGATTGAGCAAGAAAAAATACAATCGTACTTAGATGATAACTCAAAGAAAATGAAACTGGACTTGGGCGGAAATAACGAAGCATTTACCCCACTAATGTTATAAAGCAAACAAGACACACCGTGAGTGAGCTTGAAAAAATACTATCGTACTCAGATGATAACTCAAAGAAAACGAAATCAGACTTGGGCGGAAACGCGAAGCATTTACCATACTAGGATGATAAAGCAAACAAGACACACCGTGAGTGAGCTTGAAAAGATACCATCATCCTTAGATGATAACTCAAATAAAGGAAACCATACTTATGCGGAATCGCGAATCATTTACCATACTTGGATGATAAAGCGAACAAGACACACCGTGAGTTAGCTTGAAAAGATACCATCGTACTTAGATGATAACTCAAAGAAAACGAAACCTTACTTTGATGGAATTGCGATGCATTTATCATACTTCGGTGATAAAGTAACAAGACACACCGTGATTGAGCTTGAAAAAATACCATCGTACTTCGATGATAACTCAAATAAAATGAAACTAGACTTGGACGGAAATAACGAAGCATTTACCCCACTAATGTTATAAAGCAAACAAGACACACCGTGATTGAGCTTGAATAGATACCAGCGTACTTAGATGATAACTCAAAGAAAACGAAATAGGACTTGGGAGGAATCACGAAGCATTTACCATACTTGGATGATAAAGCGAACAAGACACGCCGTGAGTGAGCTTGAAAAGATACTATCGTACTCAGATGATAACTCAAAGAAAACGAAATCGGACTTGGGCGGAAACGCGAAGCATTTACCATACTTGGATGATAAAGCAAACAAGACACACCGTGAGTGAGCTTGAAAAGATACCATCATCCTTAGATGATAACTCAAATAAAGGAAACCAGAATTATGCGGAATCGCGAATCATTTACCATACTTGGATGATAAAGCGAACAAGACACACCGTGAGTTAGCTTGAAAATATACCATCGTACTTAGATGATAACTCAAAGAAAACGAAATCGGACTCGGGCGGAATCGCGAAGAATTTACAATACTTGGATGATAAAGCTAACAAGACACACCGTGAGTGAGCTTGAAAAGATACCATAGTACTTAGATGATAACACAAAGAAACGAAAACAGACGTATGCAGAATATCGATGTATTTACAACACTAGGGTGATAAAATGAACAAGACACACTATGAGTGAGCTTGAAAACATACCATCGTACTTAGATGTTTACTCAAAGAAAAAAAATCACACTTGGGCGGAATCGTAAAGCATTTACCACACATGGGTGATAAAGTGAACAAGACATGTCATGAGTGAGCTAGAAAATATACAATCGTATTCAGATGATAACTCTAGAAAACGAAATTGGACTTGGGAGGAATCGCAAAGCATTTATCACACTTGGGTGATAAAGCGAACAAGACACACCGTGAGTGAGCTTGAAAAGATACCATCATAATTAGATGATAACTCAAAGAATCGAAACCGGACTAGTACGGAATCCCAAAGCATTTACCAAACTTGGGTGATAAAGCGAACAAGACATACCGTGATGGAACTTGAAAAGATACAATCATACTTAGATGATACCTCAAAGAAAACAAAACCACACTAGGGCAAAATCGTGAAGCAATTACAACACTTGGGTAATAGAGTGAACAAGACACACCGTGAGTGAGCATGAAAATATACAATCATACTTAGATGATAACTCAAAGAAAACGAAACCTTACTTTGATTGAATTGCGATGCATTTATCATACTTCGGTGTTAAAGTAACAAGACACACCGTGATTGAGCTTGAAAAAATACCATCGTACTTCGATGATAACTCAAAGAAAATGAAACTAGACTTGGGCGGAAATAACGAAGCATTTACCCCACTAATGTTATAAAGCAAACAAGACACATCGTGAGTGAGCTTGAATAGATACCAGCGTACTTAGATGATAACTCAAAGAAAACGAAATAGGACTTGGGCGGAATCACGAAGCATTTACCATACTTGGATGATAAAGCGAACAAGACACGCCGTGAGTGAGCTTGAAAAGATACCATCATAATTAGATGTTAACTCAAAGAATCGAAACCGGACTAGTACGGAATCCCAAAGCATTTACCAAACTTGGGTAATAAAGCGAACAAGACACACCGTGATGGAGCTTGAAAAGATACAATCATACTTAGATAATAACTCAAAGAAAACAAAACCACACTAGGGAAAAATCGTGAAGCAATTACAACCCTTGGGTGATAGAGTGAACAAGACACACCGTGAGTGAGCATGAAAATATACAATCATACTTAGATGATAACTCAAAGAAAACGAAACCTTACTTTGATGGAATTGCGATGCATTTATCATACTTCGGTGATAAAGTAACAAGACACACCGTGATTGAGCTTGAAAAAATACCATCGTAATTAAATGATAACTCAAAGAAAATGAAACTAGACTTGGGCGGAAATAACGAAACATTTACCCCACTAATGTTATAAAGAAAACAAGACACACCGTGAGTGAGCTTGAATAGATACCATCGTACTTAGATGATAACTCAAAGAAAACGAAATAGGATTTGGGCGGATTCACGAAGCATTTACCATACGTGGATGATAAAGCGAACAAGACACGCCGTGAGTGAGCTTGAAAAGTTACTATCGTACTCAGATGATAACTCAAAGAAAACGAAATCGGACTCGGGCGAAACCGCGAAGAAATTACAATACTTGGATGATAAAGCTAACAAGACACACCGTGAGTGAGCTTGAAAAGATACCATAGTACTTAGATGATAACACAAAGAAACGAAAACAGACGTATGCAGAATATCGATGTATTTACCACACTAGGGTGATAAAATGAACAAGAAACACTATGAGTGAGCTTGAAAACATACCATCGTACTTAGATGTTTACTCAAAGAAAAAAAATCACACTTGGGCGGAATCGTAAAGCATTTACCACACATGGGTGATAAAGTGAACAAGACATGTCATGAGTGAGCTAGAAAATATACAATCCTACTCAGATGATAACTCTAGAAAACGAAATTGGACTTGGGAGGAATCGCGAAGCATTTATCACACTTGGGTGATAAAGCGAACAAGACACACCGTGAGTGAGCTTGAAAAGATACCATCATAATTAGATGATAACTCAAAGAATCGAAACCGGACTAGTACGGAATCCCAAAGCATTTACCAAACTTGGGTGATAAAGCGAACAAGACATACCGTGATGGAGCTTGAAAAGATACAATCATACTTAGATGATACCTCAAAGAAAACAAAACCACACTAGGGCAAAATCGTGAAGCAATTACAACACTTGGGTAATAAAGTGAACAAGACACACCGTGAGTGAGCATGAAAATATACAATCATACTTAGATGATAACTCAAAGAAAACGAAACCTTACTTTGATGGAATTGCGATGCATTTATCATACTTCGGTGATAAAGTAACAAGACACACCGTGATTGAGCTTGAAAAAATACCATCGTACTTCGATGATAACTCAAAGAAAATGAAACTAGACTTGGGCGGAAATAACGAAGCATTTACCCCACTAATGTTATAAAGCAAACAAGACACACCGTGAGTGAGCTTGAATAGATACCAGCGTACTTAGATGATAACTCAAAGAAAACGAAATAGGACTTGGGCGCAATCACGAAGCATTTACCATACTTGGATGATAAAGCGAACAAGACACGCCGTGAGTGAGCTTGAAAAGATACCATCATAATTAGATGTTAACTCAAAGAATCGAAACCGGACTAGTACGGAATCCCAAAGCATTTACCAAACTTGGGTAATAAAGCGAACAAGACACACCGTGATGGAGCTTGAAAAGATACAATCATACTTAGATAATAACTCAAAGAAAACAAAACCACACTAGGGAAAAATCGTGAAGCAATTACAACCCTTGGGTGATAGAGTGAACAAGACACACCGTGAGTGAGCATGAAAATATACAATCATACTTAGATGATAACTCAAAGAAAACGAAACCTTACTTTGATGGAATTGCGATGCATTTATCATACTTCGGTGATAAAGTAACAAGACACACCGTGATTGAGATTGAAAAAATACCATCGTACTTAAATGATAACTCAAAGAAAATGAAACTAGACTTGGGCGGAAATAACGAAACATTTACCCCACTAATGTTATAAAGAAAACAAGACACACCGTGAGTGAGCTTGAATAGATACCATCGTACTTAGATGATAACTCAAAGAAAACGAAATAGGATTTGGGCGGATTCACGAAGCATTTACCATACGTGGATGATAAAGCGAACAAGACACGCCGTGAGTGAGCTTGAAAAGTTACTATCGTACTCAGATGATAACTCAAAGAAAACGAAATCGGACTCGGGCGAAACCGCGAAGAAATTACAATACTTGGATGATAAAGCTAACAAGACACACCGTGAGTGAGCTTGAAAAGATACCATAGTACTTAGATGATAACACAAAGAAACGAAAACAAACGTATGCAGAATATCGATGTATTTACCACACTAGGGTGATAAAATGAACAAGACACACTATGAGTGAGCTTGAAAACATACCATCGTACTTAGATGTTTACTCAAAGAAAAAAAATCACACTTGGGCGGAATCGTAAAGCATTTACCACACATGGGTGATAAAGTGAACAAGACATGTCATGAGTGAGCTAGAAAATATACAATCCTACTCAGATGATAACTCTAGAAAACGAAATTGGACTTGGGAGGAATCGCGAAGCATTTATCACACTTGGGTGATAAAGCGAACAAGACACACCGTGAGTGAGCTTGAAAAGATACCATCATAATTAGATGATAACTCAAAGAATCGAAACCGGACTAGTACGGAATCCCAAAGCATTTACCAAACTTGGGTGATAAAGCGAACAAGACATACCGTGATGGAGCTTGAAAAGATACAATCATACTTAGATGATACCTCAAAGAAAACAAAACCACACTAGGGCAAAATCGTGAAGCAATTACAACACTTGGGTAATAAAGTGAACAAGACACACCGTGAGTGAGCATGAAAATATACAATCATACTTAGATGATAACTCAAAGAAAACGAAACCTTACTTTGATGGAATTGCGATGCATTTATCATACTTCGGTGATAAAGTAACAAGACACACCGTGATTGAGCTTGAAAAAATACCATCGTACTTCGATGATAACTCAAAGAAAATGAAACTAGACTTGGGCGGAAATAACGAAGCATTTACCCCACTAATGTTATAAAGCAAACAAGACACACCGTGAGTGAGCTTGAATAGATACCAGCGTACTTAGATGATAACTCAAAGAAAACGAAATAGGACTTGGGCGCAATCACGAAGCATTTACCATACTTGGATGATAAAGCGAACAAGACACGCCGTGAGTGAGCTTGAAAAGATACTATCGTACTCAGATGATAACTCAAAGAAAACGAAATCGGACTTGGGCGGAAACGCGAAGCATTTACCATACTTGGATGATAAAGCAAACAAGACACACCGTGAGTGAGCTTGAAAAGATACCATCATCCTTAGATGATAACTCAAGTAAAGGAAACCATACTTATGCGGAATCGCGAATCATTTACCATACTTGGATGATAAAGCGAACAAGACACACCGTGAGTTAGCTTGAAAAGATACCATCGTACTTAGATGATAACTCAAAGAAAACGAAATCGGACTCGGGCGGAATCGCGAAGAATTTACAATACTTGGATGATAAAGCTAACAAGACACACCGTGAGTGAGCTTGAAAAGATACCATAGTACTTAGATGATAACACAAAGAAACGAAAACAGACGTATGCAGAATATCGATGTATTTACCACACTAGGGTGATAAAATGAACAAGACACACTATGAGTGAGCTTGAAAACATACCATCGTATTTAGATGTTTACTCAAAGAAAAAAAATCACACTTGGGCGGAATCGTAAAGCATTTACCACACATGGGTGATAAAGTGAACAAGACATATCATGAGTGAGCTAGAAAATATACAATCGTACTTAGATGATAACTCTAGAAAACGAAATTGGGCTTGGGAGGAATCGCGAAGCATTTATCACACTTGGGTGATAAAGCGAACAAGACACACCGTGAGTGAGCTTGAAAAGATACCGTCATAATTAGATG
Organism: Lathyrus aphaca; assembly: GCA_963966055.1. Classification (NCBI taxonomy): domain Eukaryota; kingdom Viridiplantae; phylum Streptophyta; class Magnoliopsida; order Fabales; family Fabaceae; genus Lathyrus; species Lathyrus aphaca. The sequence continues at coordinate 215,335,534 of OZ014523.1, read as the reverse complement.
ATAACTCAAAGAATCGAAACCGTACTAGTACGGAATCCCAAAGCATTTACAAAACATGGGTGAGAAAGCGAACAAGACATACCGTGATGGAGCTTGAAAAGATACAATCATACTTAGATGATAACTCAAAGAAAACAAAACCACACTAGGGCAAAATCGTGAAGCAATTACAACACTTGGGTGATAGAGTGAACAAGACACACCGTGAGTGAGCATGAAAATATACAATCATACTTAGATGATAACTCAAAGAAAACGAAACCTTACTTTGATTGAATTGCGATGCATTTATCATACTTCGGTGATAAAGTAACAAGACACACCGTGATTGAGCTTGAAAAAATACCATCGTACTTAGATGATAACTCAAAGAAAATGAAACTAGACTTGGGCGGAAATAACGAAGCATTTACCCCACTAATATTATAAAGCAAACAAGACACATCGTGAGGGAGCTTGAATAGATACCATCGTACTTAGATGATAACTCAAAGAAAACGAAATAGGACTTGGGAGGAATCACAAAGCATTTACCATACTTGGATGATAAAGCGAACAAGACACGCCGTGAGTGAGCTTGAAAAGATACCATCATAATTAGATGTTAACTCAAAGAATCGAAACCGGACTAGTACGGAATCCCAAAGCATTTACCAAACTTGGGTGATAAAGCGAACAAGACACACCGTGATGGAGCTTGAAAAGATACAATCATACTTAGATAATAACTCAAAGAAAACAAAACCACACTAGGGCAAAATCGTGAAGCAATTACAACCCTTGGGTGATAGAGTGAACAAGACACACCGTGAGTGAGCATGAAAATATACAATCATACTTAGATGATAACTCAAAGAAAACGAAACCTTACTTTGATGGAATTGCGATGCATTTATCATACTTCGGTGATAAAGTAACAAGACACACCGTGATTGAGCTTGAAAAAATACCATCGTACTTAAATGATAACTCAAAGAAAATGAAACTAGACTTGGGCGGAAATAACGAAGCATTTACCCCACTAATGTTATAAAGAAAACAAGACACACCGTGAGTGAGCTTGAATAGATACCATTGTACTTAGATGATAACTCAAAGAAAACCAAATAGGACTTGGGCGGAATCACGAAGCATTTACCATACGTGGATGATAAAGCGAACAAGACACGCCGTGAGTGAGCTTAAAAAGTTACTATCGTACTCAGATGATAACTCAAAGAAAACAAAATCGGACTCGGGCGAAATCGCGAAGAAATTACAATACTTGGATGATAAAGCTAACAAGACACACCGTGAGTGAGCTTGAAAAGATACCATAGTACTTAGATGATAACACAAAGAAACGAAAACAGACGTATGCAGAATATCGATGTATTTACCACACTAGGGTGATAAAATGAACAAGACACACTATGAGTGAGCTTGAAAACATACCATCGTACTTAGATGTTTACTCAAAGAAAAAAAATCACACTTGGGCGGAATCGTAAATCATTTACCACACATGGGTGATAAAGTGAACAAGACATGTCATGAGTGAGCTAGAAAATATACAATCCTACTCAGATGATAACTCTAGAAAACGAAATTGGACTTGGGAGGAATCGCGAAGCATTTATCACACTTGGGTGATAAAGCAAACAAGACACACCGTGAGTGAGCTTGAAAAGATACCATCATAATTAGATGATAACTCAAAGAATCGAAACCGGACTAGTACGGAATCCCAAAGTATTTACCAAACTTGGGTGATAAAGCGAACAAGACATACCGTGATGGAGCTTGAAAAGATACAATCATACTTAGATGATACCTCAAAGAAAACAAAACCACACTAGGGCAAAATCGTGAAGCAATTACAATACTTGGGTAATAAAGTGAACAAGACACACCGTGAGTGAGCATGAAAATATACAATCATACTTAGATGATAACTCAAATAAATTGAAACCTTACTTTGATGGAATTGCGATGCATTTATCATACTTCGGTGATAAAGTAACAAGACACACCGTGATTGAGCTTGAAAAAATACCATCGTACTTCGATGATAACTCAAAGAAAATGAAACTAGACTTGGGCGAAAATAACGAAGCATTTACCCCACTAATGCTATAAAGCAAACAAGACACACTGTGAGTGAGCTTGAATAGATACCAGCATACTTAGATGATAACTCAAAGAAAACGAAATAGGACTTGGGCGGAATCACGAAGCATTTACCATACTTGGATGATAAAGCAAACAAGACACGCCGTGTGTGAGCTTGAAAAGATACTATCGTACTCAGATGATAACTCAAAGAAAACGAAATCGGACTTGGGCGGAAACGCGAAGCATTTACCATACTAGGATGATAAAGCAAACAAGACACACCGTGAGTGAGCTTGAAAAGATACCATCATCCTTAGATGATAACTCAAATAAAGGAAACCATACTAATGCGGAATCTCGAATCATTTACCATACTTGGATTATAAAGCGAACAAGACACACCGTGAGTTAGCTTGAAAAGATACCATCTTACTTAGATGATAACTCAAAGAAAACGAAATCGGACTCGGGCGGAATCGCGAAGAATTTACAATACTTGGATGATAAAGCTAACAAGACACACCGTGAGTGAGCTTGAAAAGATACCATAGTACTTAGATGATAACACAAAGAAACGAAAACAGACGTATGCAGAATATCGATGTATTTACCACACTAGGGTGATAAAATGAACAAGACACACTATGAGTGAGCTTGAAAACATACCATCGTACTTAGATGTTTACTCAAAGAAATAAAATCACACTTGGGCGGAATCGTAAAGCATTTACCACACTTGGGTGATAAAGTGAACAAGACATATCATGCGTGAGCTAGAAAATATACAATCGTACTTAGATGATAACTCTAGAAAACGAAATTGGGCTTGGGAGGAATCGCGAAGCATTTATCACACTTGGGTGATAAAGCGAACAAGACACACCGTGAGTGAGCTTGAAAAGATACCGTCATAATTAGATGATAACTCAAAGAATCGAAACCGGACTAGTACGGAATCCCAAAGCATTTACAAAACTTGGGTGAGAAAGCGAACAAGACATACCGTGATGGAGCTTGAAAAGATACAATCATACTTAGATGATAACTCAAAGAAAACATAACCACACTAGGGCAAAATCGTGAAGCAATTACAACACTTGGGTGATAGAGTGAACAAGACACACCGTGAGTGAGCATGAAAATATACAATCATACTTAGATGATAACTCAATGAAAACGAAACCTTACTTTGATTGAATTGCGATGCATTTATCATACTTCGGTGATAAAGTAACAAGACACACCGTGATTGAGCTTGAAAAAATACCATCGTACTTAGATGATAACTCAAAGAAAATGAAACTAGACTTGGGCGGAAATAACGAAGCATTTACCCCACTAATATTATAAAGCAAACAAGACACATCGTGAGGGAGCTTGAATAGATACCATCGTACTTAGATGATAACTCAAAGAAAATGAAATAGTACTTGGGCGGAATCACAAAGCATTTACCATACTTGGATGATAAAGCGAACATGACACGCCGTGAGTGAGCTTGAAAAGATACCATCATAATTAGATGTTAACTCAAAGAATCGAAACCGGACTAGTACGGAATCCCAAAGCATTTACCAAACTTGGGTGATAAAGCGAACAAGACACACCGTGATGGAGCTTGAAAAGATACAATCATACTTAGATAATAACTCAAAGAAAACAAAACCACACTAGGGCAAAATCGTGAAGCAATTACAACCCTTGGGTGATAGAGTGAACAAGACACACCGTGAGTGAGCATGAAAATATACAATCATACTTAGATGATAACTCAAAGAAAACGAAACCTTACTTTGATGGAATTGCGATGCATTTATCATACTTCGGTGATAAAGTAACAAGACACACCGTGATTGAGCTTGAAAAAATACCATCGTACTTAAATGATAACTCAAAGAAAATGAAACTAGACTTAGGCGGAAATAACAAAGCATTTACCCCACTAATGTTATAAAGAAAACAAGACACACCGTGAGTGAGCTTGAATAGATACCATCGTACTTAGATGATAACTCAAAGAAAACAAAATAGGAATTGGGCGGAATCACGAAGCATTTACCATACGTGGATGATAAAGCGAACAAGACACGCCGTGAGTGAGCTTGAAAAGTTACTATCGTACTCAGATGATAACTCAAAGAAAACGAAATCGGACTCGGGCGAAATCGCGAAGAAATTACAATACTTGGATGATAAAGCTAACAAGACACACCGTGAGTAAGCTTGAAAAGATACCATAGTACTTAGATGATAACACAAAGAAACGAAAACAGACGTATGCAGAATATCGATGTATTTACCACACTAGGGTGATAAAATGAACAAGACACACTATGAGTGAGCTTGAAAACATACCATCGTACTTAGATGTTTACTCAAAGAAAAAAAATCACACTTGGGCGGAATCGTAAAGCATTTACCACACATGGGTGATAAAGTGAACAAGACATGTCATGAGTGAGCTAGAAAATATACAATCCTACTCAGATGATAACTCTAGAAAACGAAATTGGACTTGGGAGGAATCGCGAAGCATTTATCACACTTGGGTGATAAAGCGAACAAGACACACCGTGAGTGAGCTTGAAAAGATACCATCATAATTAGATGATAACTCAAAGAATCGAAACCGGACTAGTACGGAATCCCAAAGCATTTACCAAACTTGGGTGATAAAGCGAACAAGACATACCGTGATGGAGCTTGAAAAGATACAATCATACTTAGATGATACCTCAAAGAAAACAAAACAACACTAGGGCAAAATCGTGAAGCAATTACAACACTTGGGTAATAAAGTGAACAAGACACACCGTGAGTGAGCATGAAAATATACAAACATACTTAGATGATAACTCAAAGAAAAGGAAACCTTACTTTGATGGAATTGCGATGCATTTATCATACTTCGGTGATAAAGTAACAAGAAACACCGTGATTGAGCTTGAAAAAATACCATCGTACTTCGATGATAACTCAAAGAAAATGAAACTAGACTTGGGCGGAAATAACGAAGCATTTACCCCACTAATGTTATAAAGCAAACAAGACACACCATGAGTGAGCTTGAATAGATACCAGCGTACTTAGATGATAACTCAAAGAAAACGAAATAGGACTTGGGCGGAATCACGAAGCATTTACCATACTTGGATGATAAAGCAAACAAGACAAGCCGTGTGTGAGCTTGAAAAGATACTATCGTACTCAGATGATAACTCAAAGAAAACGAAATCGGACTTGGGCGGAAACGCGAAGCATTTACCATACTAGGATGATAAAGCAAACAAGACACACCGTGAGTGAGCTTGAAAAGATACCATCATCCTTAGATGATAACTCAAATAAAGGAAACCATACTAATGCGGAATCTCGAATCATTTACCATACTTGGATGATAAAGCGAACAAGACACACCGTGAGTTAGCTTGAAAAGATACCATCGTACTTAGATGATAACTCAAAGAAAACGAAATCGGACTCGGGCGGAATCGCGAAGAATTTACAATACTTGGATGATAAAGCTAACAAGACACACCGTGAGTGAGCTTGATAAGATACCATAGTACTTAGATGATAACACAAAGAAACGAAAACAGACGTATGCAGAATATCGATGTATTTACCACACTAGGGTGATAAAATGAACAAGACACACTATGAGTGAGCTTGAAAACATACCATCGTACTTAGATGTTTACTCAAAGAAATAAAATCACACTTGGGCGGAATCGTAAAGCATTTACCACACTTGGGTGATAAAGTGAACAAGACATATCATGCGTGAGCTAGAAAATATACAATCGTACTTAGATGATAACTCTAGAAAACGAAATTGGGCTTGGGAGGAATCGCGAAGCATTTATCACACTTGGGTGATAAAGCGAACAAGACACACCGTGAGTGAGCTTGAAAAGATACCGTCATAATTAGATGATAACTCAAAGAATCGAAACCGGACTAGTACGGAATCCCAAAGCATTTACAAAACTTGGGTGAGAAAGCGAACAAGACATACCGTGATGGAGCTTGAAAAGATACAATCATACTTAGATGATAACTCAAAGAAAACATAACCACACTAGGGCAAAATCGTGAAGCAATTACAACACTTGGGTGATAGAGTGAACAAGACACACCGTGAGTGAGCATGAAAATATACAATCATACTTAGATGATAACTCAATGAAAACGAAACCTTACTTTGATTGAATTGCGATGCATTTATCATACTTCGGTGATAAAGTAACAAGACACACCGTGATTGAGCTTGAAAAAATACCATCGTACTTAGATGATAACTCAAAGAAAATGAAACTAGACTTGGGCGGAAATAACGAAGCATTTACCCCACTAATATTATAAAGCAAACAAGACACATCGTGAGGGAGCTTGAATAGATACCATCGTACTTAGATGATAACTCAAAGAAAACGAAATAGTACTTGGGCGGAATCACAAAGCATTTACCATACTTGGATGATAAAGCGAACATGACACGCCGTGAGTGAGCTTGAAAAGATACCATCATAATTAGATGTTAACTCAAAGAATCGAAACCGGACTAGTACGGAATCCCAAAGCATTTACCAAACTTGGGTGATAAAGCGAACAAGACACACCGTGATGGAGCTTGAAAAGATACAATCATACTTAGATAATAACTCAAAGAAAACAAAACCACACTAGGGCAAAATCGTGAAGCAATTACAACCCTTGGGTGATAGAGTGAACAAGACACACCGTGAGTGAGCATGAAAATATACAATCATACTTAGATGATAACTCAAAGAAAACGAAACCTTACTTTGATGGAATTGCGATGCATTTATCATACTTCGGTGATAAAGTAACAAGACACACCGTGATTGAGCTTGAAAAAATACCATCGTACTTAAATGATAACTCAAAGAAAATGAAACTAGACTTGGGCGGAAATAACGAAGCATTTACCCCACTAATGTTATAAAGAAAACAAGACACACCGTGAGTGAGCTTGAATAGATACCATCGTACTTAGATGATAACTCAAAGAAAACAAAATAGGAATTGGGCGGAATCACGAAGCATTTACCATACGTGGATGATAAAGCGAACAAGACACGCCGTGAGTGAGCTTGAAAAGTTACTATCGTACTCAGATGATAACTCAAAGAAAACGAAATCGGACTCGGGCGAAATCGCGAAGAAATTACAATACTTGGATGATAAAGCTAACAAGACACACCGTGAGTAAGCTTGAAAAGATACCATAGTACTTAGATGATAACACAAAGAAACGAAAACAGACGTATGCAGAATATCGATGTATTTACCACACTAGGGTGATAAAATGAACAAGACACACTATGAGTGAGCTTGAAAACATACCATCGTACTTAGATGTTTACTCAAAGAAAAAAAATCACACTTGGGCGGAATCGTAAAGCATTTACCACACATGGGTGATAAAGTGAACAAGACATGTCATGAGTGAGCTAGAAAATATACAATCCTACTCAGATGATAACTCTAGAAAACGAAATTGGACTTGGGAGGAATCGCGAAGCATTTATCACACTTGGGTGATAAAGCGAACAAGACACACCGTGAGTGAGCTTGAAAAGATACCATCATAATTAGATGATAACTCAAAGAATCGAAACCGGACTAGTACGGAATCCCAAAGCATTTACCAAACTTGGGTGATAAAGCGAACAAGACATACCGTGATGGAGCTTGAAAAGATACAATCATACTTAGATGATACCTCAAAGAAAACAAAACCACACTAGGGCAAAATCGTGAAGCAATTACAACACTTGGGTAATAAAGTGAACAAGACACACCGTGAGTGAGCATGAAAATATACAAACATACTTAGATGATAACTCAAAGAAAACGAAACCTTACTTTGATGGAATTGCGATGCATTTATCATACTTCGGTGATAAAGTAACAAGAAACACCGTGATTGAGCTTGAAAAAATACCATCGTACTTCGATGATAACTCAAAGAAAATGAAACTAGACTTGGGCGGAAATAACGAAGCATTTACCCCACTAATGTTATAAAGCAAACAAGACACACCATGAGTGAGCTTGAATAGATACCAGCGTACTTAGATGATAACTCAAAGAAAACGAAATAGGACTTGGGCGGAATCACGAAGCATTTACCATACTTGGATGATAAAGCGAACAAGACACGCCGTGAGTGAGCTTGAAAAGATACTATCGTACTCAGATGATAACTCAAAGAAAACGAAATCGGACTTGGGCGGAAACACGAAGCATTTACCATACTAGGATGATAAAGCAAACAAGACACACCGTGAGTGAGCTTGAAAAGATACCATCATCCTTAGATGATAACTCAAATAAAGGAAACCATACTTATGCGGAATCGCGAATCATTTACCATACTTGGATGATAAAGCGAACAAGACACACCGTGAGTTAGCTTGAAAAGATACCATCGTACTTAGATGATAACTCAAAGAAAACGAAATCGGACTCGGGCGGAATCGCGAAGAATTTACAATACTTGGATGATAAAGCTAACAAGACACACCGTGAGTGAGCTTGAAAAGATACCATAGTACTTAGATGATAACACAAAGAAACGAAAACAAACGTATGCAGAATATCGATGTATTTACCACACTAGGGTGATAAAATGAACAAGACACACTATGAGTGAGCTTGAAAACATACCATCGTACTTAGATGTTTACTCAAAGAAAAAAAAATCACACTTGGGCGGAATCGTAAAGCATTTACCACACATGGGTGATAAAGTGAACAAGACATATCATGAGTGAGCTAGAAAATATACAATCGTATTTAGATGATAACTCTAGAAAACGAAATTGGGCTTGGGAGGAATCGCGAAGCATTTATCACACTTGGGTGATAAAGCAAACAAGACACACCGTGAGTGAGCTTGAAAAGATACCATCATAATTAGATGATAACTCAAAGAATCGAAACCAGACTAGTACGGAATCCCAAAGCATTTACAAAACTTGGGTGAGAAAGCGAACAAGACATACCGTGATGGAGCTTGAAAAGATACAATCATACTTAGATGATAACTCAAAGAAAACAAAACCACACTAGGGCAAAATCGTGAAGCAATTACAACACTTGGGTGATAGAGTGAACAAGACACACCGTGAGTGAGCATGAAAATATACAATCATACTTAGATGATAACTCAAAGAAAACGAAACCTTACTTTGATTGAATTGCGATGCATTTATCATACTTCGGTGATAAAGTAACAAGACACACCGTGATTGAGCTTGAAAAAATACCATCGTACTTAGATGATAACTCAAAGAAAATGAAACTAGACTTGTGCGGAAATAACGAAGCAAATACCCCACTAATATTATAAAGCAAACAAGACACATCGTGAGTGAGCTTGAATAGATACCATCGTACTTAGATGATAACTCAAAGAAAACGAAATAGGACTTGGGCGGAATCACAAAGCATTTACCATACTTGGATGATAAAGCGAACAAGACAAGCCGTGAGTGAGCTTGAAAAGATACCATCATAATTAGATGTTAACTCAAAGAATCGAAACCGGACTAGTACGGAATCCCAAAGCATTTACCAAACTTGGGTGATAAAGCGAACAAGACACACCGTGATGGAGCTTGAAAAGATACAATCATACTTAGATAATAACTCAAAGAAAACAAAACCACACTAGGGAAAAATCGTGAAGCAATTACAACCCTTGGGTGATAGAGTGAACAAGACACACCGTGAGTGAGCATGAAAATATACAATCATACTTAGATGATAACTCAAAGAAAACGAAACCTTACTTTGATTGAATTGCGATGCATTTATCATACTTCGGTGATAAAGTAACAAGACACACCGTGATTGAGCTTGAAAAAATACCATCGTACTTAGATGATAACTCAAAGAAAATGAAACTAGACTTGGGCGGAAATAACGAAGCATTTACCCCACTAATATTATAAAGCAAACAAGACACATCGTGAGTGAGCTTGAATAGATACCATCGTACTTAGATGATAACTCAAAGAAAACGAAATAGGACTTGGGCAGAATCACAAAGCATTTACCATACTTGGATGATAAAGCGAACAAGACACGCCGTGAGTGAGCTTGAAAAGTTACTATCGTACTCAGATGATAACTCAAAGAAAACGAAATCGGACTCGGTCGAAATCGCGAAGAAATTACAATACTTGGATGATAAAGCTAACAAGACACACCGTGAGTGAGCTTGAAAAGATACCATAGTACTTAGATGATAACACAAAGAAACGAAAACAGACGTATGCAGAATATCGATGTATTTACCACACTAGGGTGATAAAATGAACAAGACACACTATGAGTGAGCTTGAAAACATACCATCGTACTTAGATGTTTACTCAAAGAAAAAAAATCACACTTGGGCGGAATCGTAAAGCATTTACCACACATGGGTGATAAAGTGAACAAGACATGTCATGAGTGAGCTAGAAAATATACAATCCTACTCAGATGATAACTCTAGAAAACGAAATTGGACTTGGGAGGAATCGCGAAGCATTTATCACACTTGGGTGATAAAGCGAACAAGACACACCGTGAGTGAGCTTGAAAAGATACCATCATAATTAGATGATATCTCAAAGAATCGAAACCAGACTAGTACGGAATCCCAAAGCATTTACAAAACTTGGGTGAGAAAGCGAACAAGACATACCGTGATGGAGCTTGAAAAGATACAATCATACTTAGATGATAACTCAAAGAAAACAAAACCACACTAGGGCAAAATCGTGAAGCAATTACAACACTTGGGTGATAGACTGAACAAGACACACCGTGAGTGAGCATGAAAATATACAATCATACTTAGATGATAACTCAAAGAAAACGAAACCTTACTTTGATTGAATTGCGATGCATTTATCATACTTCGGTGATAAAGTAACAAGACACACCGTGATTGAGCTTGAAAAAATACCATCGTACTTAGATGATAACTCAAAGAAAATGAAACTAGACTTGGGCGGAAATAACGAAGAATTTACCCCACTAATATTATAAAGCAAACAAGACACATCGTGAGTGAGCTTGAATAGATACCATCGTACTTAGATGATAACTCAAAGAAAACGAAATAGGACTTGGGCGGAATCACAAAGCATTTACCATACTTGGATGATAAAGCGAACAAGACACGCCGTGAGTGAGCTTGAAAAGATACCATCATAATTAGATGTTAACTCAAAGAATCGAAACCGGACTAGTACGGAATCCCAAAGCATTTACCAAACTTGGGTGATAAAGCGAACAAGACACACCGTGATGGAGCTTGAAAAGATACAATCATACTTAGATAATAACTCAAAGAAAACAAAACCACACTAGGGCAAAATCGTGAAGCAATTACAACCCTTGGGTGATAGAGTGAACAAGACACACCGTGAGTGAGCATGAAAATATACAATCATACTTAGATGATAACTCAAAGAAAACGAAACCTTACTTTGATGGAATTGCGATGCATTTATCATACTTCGGTGATAAAGTAACAAGACACACCGTGATTGAGCTTGAAAAAATACCATCGTACTTAGATGATAACTCAAAGAAAATGAAACTAGACTTGGGCGGAAATAACGAAGAATTTACCCCACTAATATTATAAAGCAAACAAGACACATCGTGAGTGAGCTTGAATAGATACCATCGTACTTAGATGATAACTCAAAGAAAACGAAATAGGACTTGGGCGGAATCACAAAGCATTTACCATACTTGGATGATAAAGCGAACAAGACACGCCGTGAGTGAGCTTGAAAAGATACCATCATAATTAGATGTTAACTCAAAGAATCGAAACCGGACTAGTACGGAATCCCAAAGCATTTACCAAACTTGGGTGATAAAGCGAACAAGACACACCGTGATGGAGCTTGAAAAGATACAATCATACTTAGATAATAACTCAAAGAAAACAAAACCACACTAGGGCAAAATCGTGAAGCAATTACAACCCTTGGGTGATAGAGTGAACAAGACACACCGTGAGTGAGCATGAAAATATACAATCATACTTAGATGATAACTCAAAGAAAACGAAACCTTACTTTGATGGAATTGCGATGCATTTATCATACTTCGGTGATAAAGTAACAAGACACACCGTGATTGAGCTTGAAAAAATACCATCGTACTTAAATGATAACTCAAAGAAAATGAAACTAGACTTGGGCGGAAATAACGAAGGATTTACCCCACTAATGTTATAAAGAAAACAAGACACACCGTGAGTGAGCTTGAATAGATACCATCGTACTTAGATGATAACTCAAAGAAAACGAAATAGGACTTTGGCGGAATCACGAAGCATTTACCATACGTGGATGATAAAGCGAACAAGACACGCCGTGAGTGAGCTTGAAAAGTTACTATCGTACTCAGATGATAACTCAAAGAAAACGAAATCGGACTCGGGCGAAATCGCGAAGAAATTACAATACTTGGATGATAAAGATAACAAGACACACCGTGAGTGAGCTTGAAAAGATACCATAGTACTTAGATGATAACACAAAGAAACGAAAACAGACGTATGCAGAATATCGATGTATTTACCACACTAGGGTGATAAAATGAACAAGACACACTATGAGTGAGCTTGAAAACATACCATCGTACTTAGATGTTTACTCAAAGAAAAAAAATCACACTTGGGCGGAATCGTAAATCATTTACCACACATGGGTGATAAAGTGAACAAGACATGTCATGAGTGAGCTAGAAAATATACAATCCTACTCAGATGATAACTCTAGAAAACGAAATTGGACTTGGGAGGAATCGCGAAGCATTTATCACACTTGGGTGATAAAGCGAACAAGACACACCGTGAGTGAGCTTGAAAAGATACCATCATAATTAGATGATAACTCAAAGAATCGAAACCGGACTAGTACGGAATCCCAAAGCATTTACCAAACTTGGGTGATAAAGCGAACAAGACATACCGTGATGGAGCTTGAAAAGATACAATCATACTTAGATGATACCTCAAAGAAAACAAAACCACACTAGGGCAAAATCGTGAAGCAATTACAACACTTGGGTAATAAAGTGAACAAGACACACCGTGAGTGAGCATGAAAATATACAATCATACTTAGATGATAACTCAAAGAAATTGAAACCTTACTTTGATGGAATTGCGATGCATTTATCATACTTCGGTGATAAAGTAACAAGACACACCGTGATTGAGCTTGAAAAAATACCATCGTACTTCGATGATAACTCAAAGAAAATGAAACTAGACTTGGGCGAAAATAACGAAGCATTTACCCCACTAATGTTATAAAGCAAACAAGACACACCGTGAGTGAGCTTGAATAGATACCAGCGTACTTAGATGATAACTCAAAGAAAACGAAATAGGACTTGGGCGGAATCACGAAGCATTTACCATACTTGGATGATAAAGCGAACAAGACACGCCGTGAGTGAGCTTGAAAAGATACTATCGTACTCAGATGATAACTCAAAGAAAACGAAATCGGACTTGGGCGGAAACGCGAAGCATTTACCATACTAGGATGATAAAGCAAACAAGACACACCGTGAGTGAGCTTGAAAAGATACCATCATCCTTAGATGATAACTCAAATAAATGAAACCATACTTATGCGGAATCGCGAATCATTTACCATACTTGGATGATAAAGCGAACAAGACACACCGTGAGTTAGCTTGAAAAGATACCATCGTACTTAGATGATAACTCAAAGAAAACGAAATCGGACTCGGGCGGAATCGCGAAGAATTTACAATACTTGGATGATAAAGCTAACAAGACACACCGTGAGTGAGCTTGAAAAGATACCATAGTACTTAGATGATAACACAAAGAAACGAAAACAGACGTATGCAGAATATCGATGTATTTACCACACTAGGGTGATAAAATGAACAAGACACACTATGAGTGAGCTTGAAAACATACCATCGTACTTAGATGTTTACTCAAAGAAAAAAAATCACACTTGGGCGGAATCGTAAAGCATTTACCACACATGGGTGATAAAGTGAACAAGACATATCATGAGTGAGCTAGAAAATATACAATCGTACTTAGATGATAACTCTAGAAAACGAAATTGGGCTTGGGAGGAATCGTGAAGCATTTATCACACTTGGGTGATAAAGCGAACAAGACACACCGTGAGTGAGCTTGAAAAGATACCGTCATAATTAGATGATAACTCAAAGAATCGAAACCGGACTAGTACGGAATCCCAAAGCATTTACAAAACTTGGGTGAGAAAGCGAACAAGACATACCGTGATGGAGCTTGAAAAGATACAATCATACTTAGATGATAACTCAAAGAAAACAAAACCACACTAGGGCAAAATCGTGAAGCAATTACAACACTTGGGTGATAGAGTGTACAAGACACACCGTGAGTGAGCATGAAAATATACAATCATACTTAGATGATAACTCAAAGAAAACGAAACCTTACTTTGATTGAATTGTGATGCATTTATCATACTTCGGTGATAAAGTAACAAGACACACCGTGATTGAGCTTGAAAAAATACCATCGTACTTAGATGATAACTCAAAGAAAATGAAACTAGACTTGGGCGGAAATAACGAAGCATTTACCCCACTAATATTATAAAGCAAACAAGACACATCGTGAGTGAGCTTGAATAGATACCATCGTACTTAGATGATAACTCAAAGAAAACGAAATAGGACTTGGGCGGAATCACAAAGCATTTACCATACTTGGATGATAAAGCGAACAAGACACGCCGTGAGTGAGCTTGAAAAGATACCATCATAATTAGATGTTAACTCAAAGAATCGAAACCGGACTAGTACGGAATCCCAAAGCATTTACCAAACTTGGGTGATAAAGAGAACAAGACACACCGTGATGGAGCTTGAAAAGATACAATCATACTTAGATAATAACTCAAAGAAAACAAAACCACACTAGGGCAAAATCGTGAAGCAATTACAACCCTTGGGTGATAGAGTGAACAAGACACACCGTGAGTGAGCATGAAAATATACAATCATACTTAGATGATAACTCAAAGAAAACGAAACCTTACTTTGATGGAATTGCGATGCATTTATCATGCTTCGGTGATAAAGTAACAAGACACACCGTGATTGAGCTTGAAAAAATACCATCGTACTTAGATGATAACTCAAAGAAAATGAAACTGGACTTGGGCGGAAATAACGAAGCATTTACCCCACTAATGTTATAAAGCAAACAAGACACACCGTGAGTGAGCTTGAATAGATACCAGCGTACTTAGATGATAACTCAAAGAAAACGAAATAGGACTTGGGCGGAATCACGAAGCATTTACCATACTTGGATGATAAAGCGAACAAGACACGCCGTGAGTGAGCTTGAAAAGATACTATCGTACTCAGATGATAACTCAAAGAAAACGAAATCGGACTTGGGCGGAAACGCGAAGCATTTACCATACTAGGATGATAAAGCAAACAAGACACACCGTGAGTGAGCTTGAAAAGATACCATCATCCTTAGATGATAACTCAAATAAATGAAACCATACTTATGCGGAATCGCGAATCATTTACCATACTTGGATGATAAAGCGAACAAGACACACCGTGAGTTAGCTTGAAAAGATACCATCGTACTTAGATGATAACTCAAAGAAAACGAAATCGGACTCGGGCGGAATCGCGAAGAATTTACAATACTTGGATGATAAAGCTAACAAGACACACCGTGAGTGAGCTTGAAAAGATACCATAGTACTTAGATGATAACACAAAGAAACGAAAACAGACGTATGCAGAATATCGATGTATTTACCACACTAGGGTGATAAAATGAACAAGACACACTATGAGTGAGCTTGAAAACATACCATCGTACTTAGATGTTTACTCAAAGAAAAAAAATCACACTTGGGCGGAATCGTAAAGCATTTACCACACATGGGTGATAAAGTGAACAAGACATATCATGAGTGAGCTAGAAAATATACAATCGTACTTAGATGATAACTCTAGAAAACGAAATTGGGCTTGGGAGGAATCGCGAAGCATTTATCACACTTGGGTGATAAAGCGAACAAGACACACCGTGAGTGAGCTTGAAAAGATACCGTCATAATTAGATGATAACTCAAAGAATCGAAACCGGACTAGTACGGAATCCCAAAGCATTTACAAAACTTGGGTGAGAAAGCGAACAAGACATACCGTGATGGAGCTTGAAAAGATACAATCATACTTAGATGATAA
Organism: Lathyrus aphaca; assembly: GCA_963966055.1. NCBI lineage: Eukaryota > Viridiplantae > Streptophyta > Magnoliopsida > Fabales > Fabaceae > Lathyrus > Lathyrus aphaca. Next base: position 215,319,126 of record OZ014523.1, on the reverse strand, counting down.
CTCAAAGAAAACAAAACCACACTAGGGCAAAATCGTGAAGCAATTACAACACTTGGGTGATAGAGTGAACAAGACACACCGTGAGTGAGCATGGAAATATACAATCATACTTAGATGATAACTCAAAGAAAACGAAACCTTACTTTGATTGAATTGCGATGCATTTATCATACTTCGGTGATAAAGTAACAAGACACACCGTGATTGAGCTTGAAAAAATACCATCGTACTTAGATGATAACTCAAAGAAAATGAAACTAGACATGGGCGGAAATAACGAAGCATTTACCCCACTAATATTATAAAGCAAACAAGACACATCGTGAGTGAGCTTGAATAGATACCATCGTACTTAGATGATAACTCAAAGAAAACGAAATAGGACTTGGGCGGAATCACAAAGCATTTACCATACTTGGATGATAAAGCGAACAAGACACGCCGTGAGTGAGCTTGAAAAGATACCATCATAATTAGATGTTAACTCAAAGAATCGAAACCGGACTAGTACGGAATCCCAAAGCATTTACCAAACTTGGGTGATAAAGCGAACAAGACACACCGTGATGGAGCTTGAAAAGATACAATCATACTTAGATAATAACTCAAAGAAAACAAAACCACACTAGGGCAAAATCGTGAAGCAATTACAACCCTTGGGTGATAGAGTGAACAAGACACACCGTGAGTGAGCATGAAAATATACAATCATACTTAGATGATAACTCAAAGAAAACGAAACCTTACTTTGATGGAATTGCGATGCATTTATCATGCTTCGGTGATAAAGTAACAAGACACACCGTGATTGAGCTTGAAAAAATACCATCGTACTTAGATGATAACTCAAAGAAAATGAAACTGGACTTGGGCGGAAATAACGAAGCATTTACCCCACTAATGTTATAAAGAAAACAAGACACATCGTGAGTGAGCTTGAATAGATACCATCGTACTTAGATGATAACTCAAAGAAAACGAAATAGGACTTGGGCGGAATCACGAAGCATTTACCATACGTGGATGATAAAGCGAACAAGACACGCCGTGAGTGAGCTTGAAAAGTTACTATCGTACTCAGATGATAACTCAAAGAAAACGAAATCGGACTCGGGCGAAATCGCGAAGAAATTACAATACTTGGATGATAAAGCTAACAAGACACACCGTGAGTGAGCTTGAAAAGATACCATAGTACTTAGATGATAACACAAAGAAACGAAAACAGACGTATGCAGAATATCGATGTATTTACCACACTAGGGTGATAAAATGAACAAGACACACTATGAGTGAGCTTGAAAACATACCATCGTACTTAGATGTTTACTCAAAGAAAAAAAATCACACTTGGGCGGAATCGTAAAGCATATACCACACATGGGTGATAAAGTGAACAAGACATGTCATGAGTGAGCTAGAAAATATACAATCCTACTCAGATGATAACTCTAGAAAACGAAATTGGACTTGGGAGGAATCGCGAAGCATTTATCACACTTGGGTGATAAAGCGAACAAGACACACCGTGAGTGAGCTTGAAAAGATACCATCATAATTAGATGATAACTCAAAGAATCGAAACCGGACTAGTACGGAATCCCAAAGCATTTACCAAACTTGGGTGATAAAGCGAACAAGACATACCGTGATGGAGCTTGAAAAGATACAATCATACTTAGATGATACCTCAAAGAAAACAAAACCACACTAGGGCAAAATCGTGAAGCAATTACAACACTTGGGTAATAAAGTGAACAAGACACACCGTGAGTGAGCATGAAAATATACAATCATACTTAGATGATAACTCAAAGAAAACGAAACCTTACTTTGATGGAATTGCGATGCATTTATCATACTTCGGTGATAAAGTAACAAGACACACCGTGATTGAGCTTGAAAAAATACCATCGTACTTCGATGATAACTCAAAGAAAATGAAACTAGACTTGGGCGGAAATAACGAAGCATTTACCCCACTAATGTTATAAAGCAAACAAGAGACACCGTGAGTGAGCTTGAATAGATACCAGCGTACTTAGATGATAACTCAAAGAAAACGAAATAGGACTTGGGCGGAATCACGAAGCATTTACCATACTTGGATGATAAAGCGAACAAGACACGCCGTGAGTGAGCTTGAAAAGATACTATCGTACTCAGATGATAACTCAAAGAAAACGAAATCGGACTTGGGCGGAAACGCGAAGCATTTACCATAATTGGATGATAAAGCAAACAAGACACACCGTGAGTGAGCTTGAAAAGATACCATCATCCTTAGATGATAACTCAAATAAAGGAAACCAGATTTATGCGGAATCGCGAATCATTTACCATACTTGGATGATAAAGCGAACAAGACACACCGTGAGTTAGCTTGAAAAGATACCATCGTACTTAGATGATAACTCATAGAAAACGACATCGGACTTGGGCGGAATCGTGAAGAATTTACAATACTTGGATGATAAAGCTAACAAGACACACCGTGAGTGAGCTTGAAAAGATACCATAGTACTTAGATGTTAACACAAAGAAACGAAAACAGACTTATGCAGAATATCGATGTATTTACCACACTAGGGTGATAAAATGAACAAGACACACTATGAGTCAGCTTGAAAACATACCATCGTACTTAGATGTTTACTCAAAGAAACAAAATCACACTTGGGCTGAATCGTAAAGCATTTACCACACTTGGGTGATAAAGTAAACAAGACACGTCATGAGTGAGCTAGAAAATATACAATCCTACTCAGATGATAACTCTAGAAAACGAAATTGGACTTGGGAGGAATCGCGAAGCATTTATCACACTTGGGTGATAAAGCGAACAAGACACACCGTGAGTGAGCTTGAAAAGATACCATCATAATTAGATGATAACTCAAAGAATCGAAACCGAACTAGTACGGAATCCCAAAGCATTTACCAAACTTGGGTGATAAAGCGAACAAGACATACCGTGATGGAGCTTGAAAAGATACAATCATACTTAGATGATACCTCAAAGAAAACAAAACCACACTAGGGCAAAATCGTGAAGCAATTACAACACTTGGGTAATAAAGTGAACAAGACACACCGTGAGTGAGCATGAAAATATACAATCATACTTAGATGATAACTCAAAGAAAACGAAACCTTACTTTGATGGAATTGCGATGCATTTATCATACTTCGGTGATAAAGTAACAAGACACACCGTGATTGAGCTTGAAAAAATACCATCGTACTTCGATGATAACTCAAAGAAAATGAAACTAGACTTGGGCGGAAATAACGAAGCATTTACCCCACTAATGTTATAAAGCAAACAAGACACACCGTGAGTGAGCTTGAATAGATACCAGCGTACTTAGATGATAACTAAAAGAAAACGAAATAGGACTTGGGCGGAATCACGAAGCATTTACCATACTTGGATGATAAAGCGAACAAGACACGCCGTGAGTGAGCTTGAAAAGATACCATCATAATTAGATGTTAACTCAAAGAATCGAAACCGGACTAGTACGGAATCCCAAAGCATTTACCAAACTTGGGTGATAAAGCGAACAAGACACACCGTGATGGAGCTTGAAAAGATACAATCATACTTAGATAATAACTCAAAGAAAACAAAACCACACTAGGGCAAAATCGTGAAGCAATTACAACCCTTGGGTGATAGAGTGAACAAGACACACCGTGAGTGAGCATGAAAATATACAATCATACTTAGATGATAACTCAAAGAAAACGAAACCTTACTTTGATGGAATTGCGATGCATTTATCATGCTTCGGTGATAAAGTAACAAGACACACCGTGATTGAGCTTGAAAAAATACCATCGTACTTAGATGATAACTCAAAGAAAATGAAACTGGACTTGGGCGGAAATAACGAAGCATTTACCCCACTAATGTTATAAAGAAAACAAGACACATCGTGAGTGAGCTTGAATAGATACCATCGTACTTAGATGATAACTCAAAGAAAACGAAATAGGACTTGGGCGGAATCACGAAGCATTTACCATACGTGGATGATAAAGCGAACAAGACACGCCGTGAGTGAGCTTGAAAAGTTACTATCGTACTCAGATGATAACTCAAAGAAAACGAAATCGGACTCGGGCGAAATCGCGAAGAAATTACAATACTTGGATGATAAAGCTAACAAGACACACCGTGAGTGAGCTTGAAAAGATACCATAGTACTTAGATGATAACACAAAGAAACGAAAACAGACGTATGCAGAATATCGATGTATTTACCACACTAGGGTGATAAAATGAACAAGACACACTATGAGTGAGCTTGAAAACATACCATCGTACTTAGATGTTTACTCAAAGAAAAAAAATCACACTTGGGCGGAATCGTAAAGCATATACCACACATGGGTGATAAAGTGAACAAGACATGTCATGAGTGAGCTAGAAAATATACAATCCTACTCAGATGATAACTCTAGAAAACGAAATTGGACTTGGGAGGAATCGCGAAGCATTTATCACACTTGGGTGATAAAGCGAACAAGACACACCGTGAGTGAGCTTGAAAAGATACCATCATAATTAGATGATAACTCAAAGAATCGAAACCGGACTAGTACGGAATCCCAAAGCATTTACCAAACTTGGGTGATAAAGCGAACAAGACATACCGTGATGGAGCTTGAAAAGATACAATCATACTTAGATGATACCTCAAAGAAAACAAAACCACACTAGGGCAAAATCGTGAAGCAATTACAACACTTGGGTAATAAAGTGAACAAGACACACCGTGAGTGAGCATGAAAATATACAATCATACTTAGATGATAACTCAAAGAAAACGAAACCTTACTTTGATGGAATTGCGATGCATTTATCATACTTCGGTGATAAAGTAACAAGACACACCGTGATTGAGCTTGAAAAAATACCATCGTACTTCGATGATAACTCAAAGAAAATGAAACTAGACTTGGGCGGAAATAACGAAGCATTTACCCCACTAATGTTATAAAGCAAACAAGAGACACCGTGAGTGAGCTTGAATAGATACCAGCGTACTTAGATGATAACTCAAAGAAAACGAAATAGGACTTGGGCGGAATCACGAAGCATTTACCATACTTGGATGATAAAGCGAACAAGACACGCCGTGAGTGAGCTTGAAAAGATACTATCGTACTCAGATGATAACTCAAAGAAAACGAAATCGGACTTGGGCGGAAACGCGAAGCATTTACCATAATTGGATGATAAAGCAAACAAGACACACCGTGAGTGAGCTTGAAAAGATACCATCATCCTTAGATGATAACTCAAATAAAGGAAACCAGATTTATGCGGAATCGCGAATCATTTACCATACTTGGATGATAAAGCGAACAAGACACACCGTGAGTTAGCTTGAAAAGATACCATCGTACTTAGATGATAACTCATAGAAAACGACATCGGACTTGGGCGGAATCGTGAAGAATTTACAATACTTGGATGATAAAGCTAACAAGACACACCGTGAGTGAGCTTGAAAAGATACCATAGTACTTAGATGTTAACACAAAGAAACGAAAACAGACTTATGCAGAATATCGATGTATTTACCACACTAGGGTGATAAAATGAACAAGACACACTATGAGTCAGCTTGAAAACATACCATCGTACTTAGATGTTTACTCAAAGAAAAAAAATCACACTTGGGCTGAATCGTAAAGCATTTACCACACTTGGGTGATAAAGTAAACAAGACACGTCATGAGTGAGCTAGAAAATATACAATCCTACTCAGATGATAACTCTAGAAAACGAAATTGGACTTGGGAGGAATCGCGAAGCATTTATCACACTTGGGTGATAAAGCGAACAAGACACACCGTGAGTGAGCTTGAAAAGATACCATCATAATTAGATGATAACTCAAAGAATCGAAACCGAACTAGTACGGAATCCCAAAGCATTTACCAAACTTGGGTGATAAAGCGAACAAGACATACCGTGATGGAGCTTGAAAAGATACAATCATACTAAGATGATACCTCAAAGAAAACAAAACCACACTAGGGCAAAATCGTGAAGCAATTACAACACTTGGGTAATAAAGTGAACAAGACACACCGTGAGTGAGCATGAAAATATACAATCATACTTAGATGATAACTCAAAGAAAACGAAACCTTACTTTGATGGAATTGCGATGCATTTATCATACTTCGGTGATAAAGTAACAAGACACACCGTGATTGAGCTTGAAAAAATACCATCGTACTTCGATGATAACTCAAAGAAAATGAAACTAGACTTGGGCGGAAATAACGAAGCATTTACCCCACTAATGTTATAAAGCAAACAAGACACACCGTGAGTGAGCTTGAATAGATACCAGCGTACTTAGATGATAACTAAAAGAAAACGAAATAGGACTTGGGCGGAATCACGAAGCATTTACCATACGTGGATGATAAAGCGAACAAGACACGCCGTGAGTGAGCTTGAAAAGTTACTATCGTACTCAGATGATAACTCAAAGAAAACGAAATCGGACTCGGGCGAAATCGCGAAGAAATTACAATACTTGGATGATAAAGCTAACAAGACACACCGTGAGTGAGCTTGAAAAGATACCATAGTACTTAGATGATAACACAAAAAACGAAAACAGACGTATGCAGAATATCGATGTATTTACCACACTAGGGTGATAAAATGAACAAGACACACTATGAGTGAGCTTGAAAACATACCATCGTACTTAGATGTTTACTCAAAGGAAAAAAATCACACTTGGGCGGAATCGTAAAGCATTTACCACACATGGGTGATAAAGTGAACAAGACATGTCATGAGTGAGCTAGAAAATATACAATCCTACTCAGATGATAACTCTAGAAAACGAAATTGGACTTGGGAGGAATCGCGAAGCATTTATCACACTTGGGTGATAAAGCGAACAAGACACACCGTGAGTGAGCTTGAAAAGATACCATCATAATTAGATGATAACTCAAAGAATCGAAACCGGACTAGTACGGAATCCCAAAGCATTTACCAAACTTGGGTGATAAAGCGAACAAGACATACCGTGATGGAGCTTGAAAAGATACAATCATACTTAGATGATACCTCAAAGAAAACAAAACCACACTAGGGTAATAAAGTGAACAAGACACACCGTGAGTGAGCATGAAAATATACAATCATACTTAGATGATAACTCAAAGAAAACGAAACCTTACTTTGATGGAATTGCAATGCATTTATCATACTTCAGTGATAAAGTAACAAGACACACCGTGATTGAGCTTGAAAAAATACCATCGTACTTCGATGATAACTCAAAGAAAATGAAACTAGACTTGGGCGGAAATAACGAAGCATTTACCCCACTAATGTTATAAAGCAAAAAAGACACACCGTGAGTGAGCTTGAATAGATACCATCGTACTTAGATGATAACTAAAAGAAAACGAAATAGGACTTGGGCGGAATCACGAAGCATTTACCATACATGGATGATAAAGCGAACAAGACACGCCGTGAGTGAGCTTGAAAAGATACTATCGTACTCAGATGATAACTCAAAGAAAACGAAATCGGACTTGGGCGGAAACGCGAAGCATTTACCATACTTGGATGATAAAGCAAACAAGACACACCGTGAGTGAGCTTGAAAAGATACCATCATCCTTAGATGATAACTCAAAGAAAGGAAACCAGACTTATGCGGAATCGCGAATCATTTACCATACTTGGATGATAAAGCGAACAAGACACACCGTGAGTTAGCTTGAAAAGATACCATCGTACTTAGATTATTACTCAAAGAAAACGAAATCGGACTTGGGCAGAATCGCGAAGAATTTACAATACTTGGATGATAAATCTAACAAGACACACCGTTAGTGAGCTTGAAAAGATACTATAGTACTTAGATGATAACACAAAGAAACGAAAACAGACTTATGCAAAATATCGATGTATTTACCACACTAGGGTGATAAAATGAACAGGACACCCTATGAGTGAACTTGAAAACATACCATCGTACTTAGATGTTTACTCAAAGAAAAAAAATCACACTTGGGAGGAATCGTAAAGCATTTACCACACTTGGGTGATAAAGTGAACAAGACACTTCATGAGTGAGCTAGAAAATATACAATCGTACTCAGATGATAACTCTAGAAAACAAAATTGGACTTGGGAGGAATCGCGAAGCATTTATCACACTTGAGTGATAAAGCGAACAAGACACAACGTGAGTGAGCTTGAAAAGATACCATCATAATTAGATGATAACTCAAAGAATCGAAACCGGACTAGTACGGAATCCCAAAGCATTTACCAAACTTGGGTGATAAAGCGAACAAGACACACCGTGATGGAGCTTGAAAAGATACAATCATACTTAGATGATAACTCAAAGAAAACAAAACCACACTAGGGAAAAATCATGAAGCAATTACAACACTTGGGTGATAGAGTGAACAAGACACACCGTGAGTATGCATGAAAATAAACCATCATACTTAGATGATAACTCAAAGAAAACGAAACCTTACTTTGATGGAATTGCGATGCATTTATCATACTTCAGTGATAAAGTAACAAGACACACCGTGATTGAGCTTGAAAAAATACAATCGTACTTAGATGATAACTCAAAGAAAATGAAACTGGACTTGGGCGGAAATAACGAAGCATTTACCCCACTAATGTTATAAAGCAAACAAGACACACCGAGAGTGAGCTTGAATAGATACCAGCGTACTTAGATGATAACTCAAAGAAAACGAAATAGGACTTGGGCGGAATCACGAAGCATTTACCATACTTGGATGATAAAGCGAACAAGACACGCCGTGAGTGAGCTTGAAAAGATACTATCGTACTCAGATGATAACTCAAAGAAAACGAAATCGGACTTGGGCGGAAACGCGAAGCATTTACCATACTTGGATGATAAAGCAAACAAGACACACCGTGAGTGAGCTTGAAAAGATACCATCATCCTTAGATGATAACTCAAAGAAAGGAAACCAGACTTATGCGGAATCGCGAATAATTTACCATACTTGGATGATAAAGCGAACAAGACACACCGTGAGTTAGCTTGAAAAGATACCATCATACTTAGATGATAACTCAAAGAAAACGAAATCGGACATGGGCGGAATCGCGAAGAATTTACAATACTTGGATGATAAATCTAACAAGACACACCGTTAGTGAGCTTGAAAAGATACCATAGTACTTAGATGATAAAACCAAGAAACGAAAACAGACTTATGCAAAATATCGATGTATTTACCACACTAGGGTGATAAAATGAACAAGACACACTATGAGTGAACTTGAAAACATACCATCGTACTTAGATGTTTACTCAAAGAAAAAAAATCACACTTGGGAGGAATCGTAAAGCATTTACCACACTTGGGTGATAAAGTGAACAAGACACGTCATGAGTGAGCTAGAAAATATACAATCGTACTCAGATGATAACTCTAGAAAACAAAATTGGACTTGGGAGGAATCGCGAAGCATTTATCACACTTGAGTGATAAAGCGAACAAGACACAACGTGAGTGAGCTTGAAAAGATACCATCATAATTAGATGATAACTCAAAGAATCGAAACCGGACTAGTACGGAATCCCAAAGCATTTACCAAACTTGGGTGATAAAGCGAACAAGACACACCGTGATGGAGCTTGAAAAGATACAATCATACTTAGATGATAACTCAAAGAAAACAAAACCACACTAAGGAAAAATCATGAAGCAATTACAACACTTGGGTGATAGAGTGAACAAGACACACCGTGTGTATATATGAAAATAAACCATCATACTTAGATGATAACTCAAAGAAAACGAAACCTTACTTTGATGGAATTGCGATGCATTTATCATACTTCAGTGATAAAGTAACAAGACACACCGTGATTGAGCTTGAAAAAATACAATCGTACTTAGATGATAACTCAAAGAAAATGAAACTGGACTTGGGCGGAAATAACGAAGCATTTACCCCACTAATGTTATAAAGCAAACAAGACACACCGAGAGTGAGCTTGAATAGATACCAGCGTACTTAGATGATAACTCAAAGAAAACGAAATAGGACTTGGGCGGAATCACGAAGCATTTACCATACTTGGATGATAAAGCGAACAAGACACGCCGTGAGTGAGCTTGAAAAGATACTATCGTACTCAGATGATAACTCAAAGAAAACGAAATCGGACATGGGCGGAAACGCGAAGCATTTACCATACTTGGATGATAAAGCAAACAAGACACACCGTGAGTGAGCTTGAAAAGATACCATCATCCTTAGATGATAACTCAAAGAAAGGAAACCAGACTTATGCGGAATCGCGAATCATTTACCATACTTGGATGATAAAGCGAACAAGACACACCGTGAGTTAGCTTGAAAAGATACCATCGTACTTGGATGATAACTCAAAGAAAACGAAATCGGACTTGGGCGGAATCGCGAAGAATTTACAATACTTGGATGATAAAGCTAACAAGACACACCGTTAGTGAGCTTGAAAAGATACCATAGTACTTAGATGATAACACAAAGAAACGAAAACAGACTTATGCAAAATATCGATGTATTTACCACACTAGGGTGATAAAATGAACAAGACACACTATGAGTGAACTTGAAAACATACCATCGTACTTAGATGTTTACTCAAAGAAAAAAAATCACACTTGGGAGGAATCGTAAAGCATTTACCACACTTGGGTGATAAAGTGAACAAGACACGTCATGAGTGAGCTAGAAAATATACAATCGTACTCAGATGATAACTCTAGAAAACAAAATTGGACTTGGGAGGAATCGCGAAGCATTTATCACACTTGAGTGATAAAGCGAACAAGACACAACGTGAGTGAGCTTGAAAAGATACCATCATAATTAGATGATAACTCAAAGAATCGAAACCGGACTAGTACGGAATCCCAAAGCATTTACCAAACTTGGGTGATAAAGCGAACAAGACACACCGTGATGGAGCTTGAAAAGATACAATCATACTTAGATGATAACTCAAAGAAAACAAAACCACACTAGGGAAAAATCGTGAAGCAATTACAACACTTGGGTGATAGAGTGAACAAGACACACCGTGAGTATTCATGAAAATAAACCATCATACTTAGATGATAACTCAAAGAAAACGAAACCTTACTTTGATGGAATTGCGATGCATTTATCATACTTCGGTGATAAAGTAAAAAGACACACCGTGATTGAGCTTGAATAGATACCATCGTACTTAGATGATAACTAAAAGAAAACGAAATAGGACTTGGGCGGAATCACGAAGCATTTACCATACTTGGATGATAAAGAGAACAAGAAACACCGTGAGTGAGCTTGAAAAGATACTATCGTACTCAGATGATAACTCAAAGAAAACGAAATCAGACTTGGGTGGAAACGCGAAGCATTTACCATACTAGGAGGATAAAGCAAACAAGACACACCGTGAGTGAGCTTGAAAAGATACCATCATCCTTAGATGATAACTCAAAGAAAGGAAACCAGACTTATGCGGAATCGCGAATAATTTACCATACTTGGATGATAAAGCGAACAAGACACACCGTGAGTTAGCTTGAAAAGATACCATCATACTTAGATGATAACTCAAAGAAAACGAAATCGGACATGGGCGGAATCGCGAAGAATTTACAATACTTGGATGATAAATCTAACAAGACACACCGTTAGTGAGCTTGAAAAGATACCATAGTACTTAGATGATAACTCAAAGAAACGAAAACAGACTTATGCAAAATATCGATGTATTTACCACACTAGGGTGATAAAATGAACAAGACACACTATGAGTGAACTTGAAAACATACCATCGTACTTAGATGTTTACTCAAAGAAAAAAAATCACACTTGGGAGGAATCGTAAAGCATTTACCACACTTGGGTGATAAAGTGAACAAGACACGTCATGAGTGAGCTAGAAAATATACAATCGTACTCAGATGATAACTCTAGAAAACAAAATTGGACTTGGGAGGAATCGCGAAGCATTTATCACACTTGAGTGATAAAGCGAACAAGACACAACGTGAGTGAGCTTGAAAAGATACCATCATAATTAGATGATAACTCAAAGAATCGAAACCGGACTAGTACGGAATCCCAAAGCATTTACCAAACTTGGGTGATAAAGCGAACAAGACACACCGTGATGGAGCTTGAAAAGATACAATCATACTTAGATGATAACTCAAAGAAAACAAAACCACACTAAGGAAAAATCATGAAGCAATTACAACACTTGGGTGATAGAGTGAACAAGACACACCGTGTGTATATATGAAAATAAACCATCATACTTAGATGATAACTCAAAGAAAACGAAACCTTACTTTGATGGAATTGCGATGCATTTATCATACTTCAGTGATAAAGTAACAAGACACACCGTGATTGAGCTTGAAAAAATACAATCGTACTTAGATGATAACTCAAAGAAAATGAAACTGGACTTGGGCGGAAATAACGAAGCATTTACCCCACTAATGTTATAAAGCAAACAAGACACACCGAGAGTGAGCTTGAATAGATACCAGCGTACTTAGATGATAACTCAAAGAAAACGAAATAGGACTTGGGCGGAATCACGAAGCATTTACCATACTTGGATGATAAAGCGAACAAGACACGCCGTGAGTGAGCTTGAAAAGATACTATCGTACTCAGATGATAACTCAAAGAAAACGAAATCGGACATGGGCGGAAACGCGAAGCATTTACCATACTTGGATGATAAAGCAAACAAGACACACCGTGAGTGAGCTTGAAAAGATACCATCATCCTTAGATGATAACTCAAAGAAAGGAAACCAGACTTATGCGGAATCGCGAATCATTTACCATACTTGGATGATAAAGCGAACAAGACACACCGTGAGTTAGCTTGAAAAGATACCATCGTACTTGGATGATAACTCAAAGAAAACGAAATCGGACTTGGGCGGAATCGCGAAGAATTTACAATACTTGGATGATAAAGCTAACAAGACACACCGTTAGTGAGCTTGAAAAGATACCATAGTACTTAGATGATAACACAAAGAAACGAAAACAGACTTATGCAAAATATCGATGTATTTACCACACTAGGGTGATAAAATGAACAAGACACACTATGAGTGAACTTGAAAACATACCATCGTACTTAGATGTTTACTCAAAGAAAAAAAATCACACTTGGGAGGAATCGTAAAGCATTTACCACACTTGGGTGATAAAGTGAACAAGACACGTCATGAGTGAGCTAGAAAATATACAATCGTACTCAGATGATAACTCTAGAAAACAAAATTGGACTTGGGAGGAATCGCGAAGCATTTATCACACTTGAGTGATAAAGCGAACAAGACACAACGTGAGTGAGCTTGAAAAGATACCATCATAATTAGATGATAACTCAAAGAATCGAAACCGGACTAGTACGGAATCCCAAAGCATTTACCAAACTTGGGTGATAAAGCGAACAAGACACACCGTGATGGAGCTTGAAAAGATACAATCATACTTAGATGATAACTCAAAGAAAACAAAACCACACTAGGGAAAAATCGTGAAGCAATTACAACACTTGGGTGATAGAGTGAACAAGACACACCGTGAGTATTCATGAAAATAAACCATCATACTTAGATGATAACTCAAAGAAAACGAAACCTTACTTTGATGGAATTGCGATGCATTTATCATACTTCGGTGATAAAGTAAAAAGACACACCGTGATTGAGCTTGAATAGATACCATCGTACTTAGATGATAACTAAAAGAAAACGAAATAGGACTTGGGCGGAATCACGAAGCATTTACCATACTTGGATGATAAAGAGAACAAGAAACACCGTGAGTGAGCTTGAAAAGATACTATCGTACTCAGATGATAACTCAAAGAAAACGAAATCAGACTTGGGTGGAAACGCGAAGCATTTACCATACTAGGAGGATAAAGCAAACAAGACACACCGTGAGTGAGCTTGAAAAGATACCATCATCCTTAGATGATAACTCAAATAAAGGAAACCATACTTATGCGGAATCGCGAATCATTTACCATACTTGGATGATAAAGCAAACAAGACACACCGTAAGTTAGCTTGAAAAGATACCATCGTACTTAGATGATAACTCAAAGAAAACGAAATCGGACTCGGGCGGAATCGCGAAGAATTTACAATACTTGGATGATAAAGCTAACAAGACACACTGTGAGTTAGCTTGAAAAGATACCATAGTACTTAGATGATAACACAAAGAAACGAAAACAGACGTATGCAGAATATCGATGTATTTACCACACTAGGGTGATAAAATGAACAAGACACACTATGAGTGAGCTTGAAAACATACCATCGTACTTAGATGTTTACTCAAAGAAAAAAAATCACACTTGGGCGGAATCGTAAAGCATTTACCACACATGGGTGATAAAGTGAACAAGACATGTCATGAGTGAGCTAGAAAATATACAATCGTACTCAGATGATAACTCTAGAAAACGAAATTGGACTTGGGAGGAATCGCGAAGCATTTATCATACTTGGGTGATAAAGCGAACAAGACACACCGTGAGTGAGCTTGAAAAGATACCATCATAATTAGATGATAACTCAAAGAATCGAAACCGGACTAGTACGGAATCCCAAAGCATTTACCAAACTTGGGTGATAAAGCGAACAAGACATACCGTGATGGAGCTTGAAAAGATACAATCATACTTAGATGATAACTCAAAGAAAACAAAACCACACTAGGGAAAAATCATGAAGCAATTACAACACTTGGGTGATAGAGTGAACAAGACACACCGTGAGTATGCATGAAAATAAACCATCATACTTAGATGATAACTCAAAGAAAACGAAACCTTACTTTGATGGAATTGCGATGCATTTATCATACTTCGGTGATAAAGTAACAAGACACACCGTGATTGAGCTTGAAAAAATACAATCGTACTTAGATGATAACTCAAAGAAAATGAAACTGGACTTGGGCGGAAATAACGAAGCATTTACCCCACTAATGTTATAAAGCAAACAAGACACACCGTGAGTGAGCTTGAATAGATACCATCGTACTTAGATGATAACTAAAAGAAAACGAAATAGGACTTGGGCGGAATCACGAAGCATTTACCATACTTGGATGATAAAGCGAACAAGAAACACCGTGAGTGAGCTTGAAAAGATACTATAGTACTCAGATGATAACTCAAAGAAAACGATATCGGACTTGGGCGGAAAAGCGAAGCATTTACCATACTAGGATGATAAAGCAAACAAGACACACTGTGAGTGAGCTTGAAAAGATACCATCATCCTTAGATGATAACTCAAATAGAGGAAACCATACTTATGCGGAATCGCGAATCATTTACCATACTTGGATGATAAAGCGAACAAGACACACCGTGAGTGAGCATGAAAATATACAATCATACTTAGATGATAACTCAAAGAAAACGAAACCTTACTTTGATGGAATTGCGATGCATTTATCATACTTCGGTGATAAAGTAACAAGACACACCGTGATTGAGCTTGAAAAAATACCATCGTACTTCGATGATAACTCAAAGAAAATGAAACTAGACTTGGGCGGAAATAACGAAGCATTTACCCCACTAATGTTATAAAGCAAACAAGACACACCGTGAGTGAGCTTGAATAGATACCAGCGTACTTAGATGATAACTCAAAGAAAACGAAATAGGACTTGGGCGGAATCATGAAGCATTTACCATACTTGGATGATAAAGCGAACAAGACACGCCGTGAGTCAGCTTGAAAAGATACTATCGTACTCAGATGATAACTCAAAGAAAACGAAATCGGTCTTGGGCGGAAACGCGAAGCATTTACCATACTTGGATGATAAAGCAAACAAGACACACCGTGAGTGAGCTTGAAAAGATACCATCATCCTTAGATGATAACTCAAAGAAAGGAAACCAGACTTATGCGAATCATTTACCATACTTGGATGATAATGCGAACAAGACACACCGTGAGTTAGCTTGAAAAGATACCATCGTACTTAGATGATAACTCAAAGAAAACGAAATCGGACTTGGGCGGAATCGCGAAGAATTTCCAATACTTGGATGATAAAGCTAACAAGACACACCGTTAGTGAGCTTGAAAAAATACCATAGTACTTAGATGATAACACAAAGAAACGAAAACAGACTTATGCAGAATATCGATGTATTTACCACACTAGGGTGATAAAATGAACAAGACACACTATGAGTGAACTTGAAAACATACCATCGTACTTAGATGTTTACTCAAAGAAAAAAAATCACACTTGGGAGGAATCGTAAAGCATTTACCACACTTGGGTGATAAAGTGAACAAGACACGTCATGAGTGAGCTAGAAAATATACAATCGTACTCAGATGATAACTCTAGAAAACAAAATTGGACTTGGGAGGAATCGCGAAGCATTTATCACACTTGAGTGATAAAGCGAACAAGACACAACTTGAGTGAGCTTGAAAAGATACCATCATAATTAGATGATAACTCAAAGAATCGAAACCGGACTAGTACGGAATCCCAAAGCATTTACCAAACATGGGTGATAAAGCGAACAAGACACACCGTGATGGAGCTTAAAAAGATACAATCATACTTAGATGATAACTCAAAGAAAACAAAACCACACTAGGGAAAAATCGTGAAGCAATTACAACACTTGGGTGATAGAGTGAACAAGACACACCGTGAGTATTCATGAAAATAAACCATCATACTTAGATGATAACTCAAAGAAAACGAAACCTTACTTTGATGGAATTGCGATGCATTTATCATACTTCGGTGATAAAGTAACAAGACACACCGTGATTGAGCTTGAATAGATACCATCGTACTTAGATGATAACTAAAAGAAAACGAAATAGGACTTGGGCGGAATCACGAAGCATTTACCATACTTGGATGATAAAGAGAACAAGAAACACCGTGAGTGAGCTTGAAAAGATACTATCGTACTCAGATGATAACTCAAAGAAAACGAAATCAGACTTGGGCGGAAACGCGAAGCATTTACCATACTAGGAGGATAAAGCAAACAAGACACACCGTGAGTGAGCTTGAAAAGATACCATCATCCTTAGATGATAACTCAAATAAAGGAAACCATACTTATGCGGAATCGCGAATCATTTAACATACTTGGATGATAAAGCAAACAAGACACACCGTGAGTTAGCTTGAAAAGATACCATCGTACTTAGATGATAACTCAAAGAAAACGAAATCGGACTCGGGCGGAATCGCGAAGAATTTACAATACTTGGATGATAAAGCTAACAAGACACACTGTGAGTTAGCTTGAAAAGATACCATAGTACTTAGATGATAACACAAAGAAACGAAAACAGACGTATGCAGAATATCGATGTATTTACCACACTAGGGTGATAAAATGAACAAGACACACTATGAGTGAGCTTGAAAACATACCATCGTACTTAGATGTTTACTCAAAGAAAAAAAATCACACTTGGGCGGAATCGTAAAGCATTTACCACACATGGGTGATAAAGTGAACAAGACATGTCATGAGTGAGCTAGAAAATATACAATCGTACTCAGATGATAACTCTAGAAAACGAAATTGGACTTGGGAGGATTCGCGAAGCATTTATCATACTTGGGTGATAAAGCGAACAAGACACACCGTGAGTGAGCTTGAAAAGATACCATCATAATTAGATGATAACTCAAAGAATCGAAACCGGACTAGTACGGAATCCCAAAGCATTTACCAAACTTGGGTGATAAAGCGAACAAGACATACCGTGATGGAGCTTGAAAAGATACAATCATACTTAGATGATACCTCAAAGAAAACAAAACCACACTAGGGCAAAATCGTGAAGCAATTACAACACTTGGGTGATAGAGTGAACAAGACACACCGTGAGTGAGCATGAAAATATACCATCATACTTAGATGATAACTCAAAGAAAACGAAACCTTACTTTGATGGAATTGCGATGCATTTATCATACTTCGGTGATAAAGTAACAAGACACACCGTGATTGATCTTGAAAAAATACCATCCTACTTAGATGATAACTCAAAGAAAATGAAACTGGACTTGGGCGGAAATAACGAAGCATTTACCCCAATAATGTTATAAAGCAAACAAGACACACCGTGAGTGAGCTTGAATAGATTCCATCGTACTTAAATGTTAACTAAAAGAAAACGAAATAGGAGTTGGGCGGAATCACGAAGCATTTACCATACTTGGATGATAAAGCAAACAAGACACACCGTGAGTGAGCTTGAAAAGATACTATCGTACTCAGATGATAACTCAAAGAAAACGAAATCAGACTTGGGCGGAAAAGCGAAGCATTTACCATACTTGGATGATAAAGCAAACAAGACACACCGTGAGTGAGCTTGAAAAGATACCATCATCCTTAGAAGATAACTCAAAGAAAGGAAACCAGACTAATGCGGAATCGCGAATCATTTACGATACTTGGATGATAAAGCGAACAAGACACACTGTGAGTTAGCTTGAAAAGATACCATTGTACTTAGATGATAACTCAAAGAAAACGAAATCGGACTTTGGCGAAATCGCGAAGAATTTATAATACTTGGATGATAAACCTAACAAGAGACACCGTGAGTGAGCTTGAAAAGATACCATAGTACTTAGATGATAACAGAAATTAACGAAAACAGACTTATTCAGAATATCGATGTATTTACCACACTAGGGTGATAAAATGAACAAGACACACTATGAGTGATATTGAAAACATACCATCGTACTTAGATGTTTACTCAAAGAAAAAAAATCACACTTGGGCGGAATCGTAAAGCATTTACCACACTTGGTTGATAAAGCGAACAAGACACGTCATGAGTGAGTTAGAAAATATACAATCGTACTCAGATGATAACTCTAGAAAACGAAATTGGACTTGGGAGGAATCGCGAAGCATTTATCACACTTGGGTGATAAAGCGAACAAGACACACCGTGAGTGAGCTTTAAAAGATACCATCATAATTAGATGAAAACTCAAAGAATCGAAACCGGACTAGTACGGAATCCCAAAGCATTTACCAAACTTGGGTGATAAAGCGAACAAGACACACCATGATGGAGCTTGAAAAGTTACAATCGTACTTAGATGATAACTCAAAGAAAACAAAACCACACTAGGGCAAAATCGTGAAGCATTTACAACACTTGGGTGATAGAGTGAAGAAGACATTCCGTGAGTGAGCAAGAAAATATACCATCATACTTAGATGATAACTCAAAGAAAACGAAACCTTACTTTGATGGAATTGCGAAGCATTTATCATACTTCGGTGATAAAGTAACAAGACACACCGTGATTGAGGTTGAAAAGATACCATCGTACTTAGATGATAACTCAAAGAAAATTAAACCGGACTTGGGCGGAAATAACAAAGCATTTACCCCACTAATGTTATAAAGAAAACAAGACACACCGTGAGTGAGCTTGAAAAGATACCATCGTACTTAGATGATAACTCAAAGAAAATGAAATAAGACTTGGGCGAAATCATGAAGCATTTACCACATTTGGATGATAAAGGGAACAAGACACACCATGAGTGAGCTTGAAAAGATACTATCGTACTCATATGATAACTCAAAGAAAATGAAATAAGACTTGGGCGAAATCATGAAGCATTTACCACATTTGGATGATAAAGGGAACAAGACACACCATGAGTGAGCTTGAAAAGATACTATCGTACTCAGATGATAACTCAAAGAAAACGAAATCGGACTTGGGCGGAAACGCGAAGCATTTACCATACTTGGATGATAAAGCAAACAAGACACACCGTGAGTGAGCTTGAAAAGATACCATCATCCTTAGATGATAACTCAAAGAAAGGAAACAAGACTTATGCGGAATCGCGAATCATTTACCACACTTGGATGATAAAGTGAACAAGACACACCGTGAGTTAGCTTGAAAAGATATTTTCGTACTTAGATGATAACTCAAAGAAAACGAAATCGAACTTGGGCGGAATCGTGAAGCATTTAACATACTTGGATGATAAAGCTAACAAGACACACCGTGAGTGAGCTTGAAAAAATACCATAGTAATTAGATGATAACACAAAGAAATGAAAACAGACTTATGCAGAATCTCGATAATAAAGTGAACACGCCGTGAGTGAGCTTGAAAAGATACCATCATACTTAGATGATAACTCAAAGAAAAAAAACCTAACTTTGATGGAATTGCGAAGCACATACCAGACTTGAGTGATGAAGCAAACAAGACACACTGTGAGTGTGGTTGAAAAGATACCATCGTACTTATATGATAACTCAAAGATAATGAAACCGGACATGGGCGGAAATCTCAAATCATTTACAATACTTGGGTGATAAAGCAAACAAGACACGCCGTGAGTGAGCTTGAAAAGATACCATCGTACTTAGATGATAAATCAAAGAAAACGAAATTGGACTTGGGTGGAATCGCAAAGCATTTACCATACTTGGATGATAAAGTGAACATGACACACCGTGAGTGAGCTTGAAAAGATACCATTGTACTTAACTTATAACTCAAGGAAAGGAAACCAAACCTATGCGGAATCGCGATGCATTTACCATACATGGGTGATAAAGTGAACAAGACACACTATGAGTGAGCTTGAAAAGACACCATCGTACTTAGATTTTAATTCAAAGAAAAAAAATCACACTTGGGCGGAATCGTAAATCATTTACAACACTTGGGTGATAAAGCGGACAAGTAACGTTGTTAATGAGCTAGAACATATACAATTGTACTCATATGATAACTCTAGAAAACAAAATCGGACTTGGGAGGAATTGCGAAGCATTAACCACACTTGGTTGATAACGCGAACAAGACACACCGTGACTGAGCTTGAAAAGATACCATCATAATTAGCTGATAACTCAAAGAAATGAAACCGAATTAGTATGGAATCCCAACGTGAGGGAGCATGAAAAGATACCATCGTACTTAGATTATAACTCAAAGAAAACGAAACCACACTAGGGCAAAATCGTGAAGCATTTACAACACTTGGGTGATAAAATGAACAAGACACACCGTGAGTGAGCATGAAAATATACCATCATACTTAGATGATAACTCAAAGAAAACGAAACCTTACTTTGATGGAATTGCGAAGCATTTATCATACTTGGGTGATAAAGTAACAAGACACACTTTGATTGATCTTGAAAAGATGCCATCGTACTTAGATGATAACTCAAAGAAATAAAACCAGACTTGGACGGAATTGCGAAGCATATAGTAGACTTGGATGATAAAGCAATCAAGACTCACCATGAGTGTGCTTGAAAAGATACCATCGTACTTAGATGATAAATCAAATAAAATGAAACCAGACTTTGGCGGAAATAACAAAGAATTTACCCCACTTGGGTTATAAAGAAAACAAGACACATTGTGAGTGAGCTTGAAAAGATAACATCGTACTTAGATGATAACTCAAGGAAAACGAAACTGGAATTGGGTGGAATCGCGAAGCATTTACCATACTTGGATGATAAAGTGAACAAGACACACCGTGAGTGAGCTTGAAAAGATACCATCGTACTTCGATGATAAAGCACAAAGACACATCGTGATTGAGGTTGAAAAGATACCATCATACTTAGATGATAGCACAAAGATATGAAACCAGGCGTGGATGGAATTGCGAAGCATATACCAGACTTGGGTGATAAAGCGAACAAGGGACGCCGTGAGTGAGCTTGAAAAGATACTATCGTACTCAGATGATAACTCAAAGAAAACGAAATCGGACTTGGGCGGAAACGCGAAGCATTTACCATACATGGATGATAAAGCAAACAAGACACACCGTGAGTGAGCTTGAAAAGATACCATCATCCTTAGATGATAACTCAAAGAAAGGAAACTAGACTTATGCGAATCATTTACCATACTTGGATGATAAAGCGAACAAGACACACCGTGAGTTAGCTTGAAAAGATACCATCGTACTTAGATGATAACTCAAAGAAAATGAAATCGGACTTGGGCGGAATCGCGAAGAATTTACAATACTTAGATGATAAAGCTAACAAGACACACCGTTAGTGAGCTTGAAAAAATACCATAGTACTTAGATGATAACACAAAGAAACGAAAACAGACTTATGCAGAATATCGATGTATTTACCACACTAGGGTGATAAAATGAACAAGACACACTATGAGTGAACTTGAAAACATACCATCGTACTTAGATGTTTACTCAAAGAAAAAAAATCACACTTGGGAGGAATCGTAAAGCATTTACCACACTTGGGTGATAAAGTGAACAAGACACGTCATGAGTGAGCTAGAAAATATACAATCGTACTCAGATGATAACTCTAGAAAACAAAATTGGACTTGGGAGGAATCGCGAAGCATTTATCACACTTGAGTGATAAAGCGAACAAGACACAATGTGAGTGAGCTTGAAAAGATACCATCATAATTAGATGATAACTCAAAGAATCGAAACCGGACTAGTACGGAATCCCAAAGCATTTACCAAACTTGGGTGATAAAGCGAACAAGACACACCGTGATGGAGCTTAAAAAGATACAATCATACTTAGATGATAACTCAAAGAAAACAAAACCACACTAGGGAAAAATCGTGAAGCAATTACAACACTTGGGTGATAGAGTGAACAAGACACACCGTGAGTATTCATGAAAATAAACCATCATACTTAGATGATAACTCAAAGAAAACGAAACCTTACTTTGATGGAATTGCGATGCATTTATCATACTTTGGTGATAAAGTAACAAGACACACCGTGATTGAGCTTGAAAAAATACAATCGTACTTAGATGATAACTCAAAGAAAATGAAACTAGACTTGGGCGGAAATAACGAAGCATTTACCCCACTAATGTTATAAAGCAAACAAGACACACCGTGAGTGAGCTTGAATAGATACCATCGTACTTAGATGATAACTAAAACAAAACGAAATAGGACTTGGGAGGAATCACGAAGCATTTACCATACTTGGATGATAAAGCGAACAAGAAACACTGTGAGTGAGCTTGAAAAGATACTATCGTACTCAGATGATAACTCAAAGAAAACGAAATCAGACTTGGGCGGAAACGCGAAGCATTTACCATACTAGGATGATAAAGCAAACAAGACACACCGTGAATGAGCTTGAAAAGATACCATCATCCTTAGATGATAACTCAAATAAAGGAAACCATACTTATGCAGAATCGCGAATCATTTACCATACTTGGATGATAAAGCGAACAAGACACACCGTGAGTTAGCTTGAAAAGATACCATTGTACTTAGATGATAACTCAAAGAAAACGAAATCGGACTCGGGCGGAATCGCGAAGAATTTACAATACTTGGATGATAAAGCTATCAAGACACACTGTGAGTGAGCTTGAAAAGATACCATAGTACTTAGATGATAACACAAGGAAACGAAAACTGACGTATGCAGAATATCGATGTATTTACCACACTAGGGTGATAAAATGAACAAGACACACTATGAGTGAGCTTGAAAACATACCATCGTACTTAGATGTTTACTCAAAGAAAAAAAATCACACTTGGGCGGAATCGTAAAGCATTTACCACACATGGGTGATAAAGTGAACAAGACATGTCATGAGTGAGCTAGAAAATATACAATCGTACTCAGATGATAACTCTAGAAAACGAAATTGGACTTGGGAGGAATCGCGAAGCATTTAGCATACTTGGGTGATAAAGCGAACAAGACACACCGTGAGTGAGCTTGAAAAGATACCATCATAATTAGATGATAACTCAAAGAATCGAAACCGGACTAGTACGGAATCCCATAGCATTTACCAAACTTGGGTGATAAAGCGAACAAGACATACCGTGATGGAGCTTGAAAAGATACAATCATACTTAGATGATACCTCAAAGAAAACAAAACCACACTAGGGCAAAATCGTGAAGCAATTACAACACTTGGGTGTAGAGTGAACAAGACACACCTTGAGTGAGCATGAAAATATACCATCATACTTAGATGATAACTCAAAGAAAACGAAACCTTACTTTGATGGAATTGCGATGCATTTATCATACTTCGGTGATAAAGTAACAAGACACACCGTGATTGAGCTTGAAAAAATACAATCGTACTTAGATGATAACTCAAAGAAAATGAAACTGGACTTGGGCGGAAATAACGAAGCATTTACCCCACTAATGTTATAAAGCAAACAAGACACACCGTGAGTGAGCTTGAATAGATACCATCGTACTTAGATGATAACTAAAAGAAAACGAAATAGGACTTGGGCGGAATCACGAAGCATTTACCATACTTGGATGATAAAGCGAACAAGAAACACCATGAGTGAGCTTGAAAAGATACTATCGTACTCAGATGATAACTCAAAGAAAACGAAATCAGACTTGGGCGGAAACGCGAAGCATTTACCATACTAGGATGATAAAGCAAACAAGACACACCGTGAGTGAGCTTGAAAAGATACCATCATCCTTAGATGATAACTCAAATAAAGGAAACCATACTTATGCGGAATCGCGAATCATTTACCATACTTGGATGATAAAGCGAACAAGACACACCGTGAGTTAGCTTGAAAAGATACCATCGTACTTAGATGATAACTCAAAGAAAACGAAATCAGACTCGGGCGGAATCGTGAAGAATTTACAATACTTGGATGATAAAGCTAACAAGACACATTGTGAGTGAGCTTGAAAAGATACCATAGTACTTAGATGATAACACAAAGAAACGAAAACAGACGTATGCAGAATATCGATGTATTTACCACACTAGGATGATAAAATGAACAAGACACACTATGAATGAGCTTGAAAACATACCATCGTACTTAGATGTTTACTCAAAGAAAAAAAATCACACTTGGGCGGAATCGTAAAGCATTTACCACACATGGGTGATAAAGTGAACAAGACATGTCATGAGTGAGCTAGAAAATATACAATCGTACTCAGACGATAACTCTAGAAAACGAAATTGGACTTGGGAGGAATCGCGAAGCATTTATCATACTTGGGTGATAAAGCGAACAAGACACACCGTGAGTGAGCTTGAAAAGATACCATCATAATTAGATGATAACTCAAAGAATCGAAACCGGACTAGTACGGAATCCCAAAGCATTTACCAAACTTGGGTGATAAAGCGAACAAGACATACCGTGATGGAGCTTGAAAAGATACAATCATACTTAGATGATACCTCAAAGAAAACAAAACCACACTAGGGCAAAATCGTGAAGCAATTACAACACTTGGGTGTAGAGTGAACAAGACACACCGTGAGTGAGCATGAAAATATACCATCATACTTAGATGATAACTCAAAGAAAACGAAACCTTACTTTGATGGAATTGCGATGCATTTATCATACTTCGGTGATAAAGTAACAAGACACACCATGATTGATCTTGAAAAAATACCATCGTAGTTAGATGATAACTCAAAGAAAATGAAACTGGACTTGGGCGGAAATAACGAAGCATTTACCCCACTAATGTTATAAAGCAAACAAGACACACAGTGAGTGAGCTTGAATAGATTCCATCGTACTTAGATGTTAACTAAAAGAAAACGAAATAGGAGTTGGGAGAAATCACGAAGCATTTACCATACTTGGATGATAAGGCAAACAAGACACACCGTGAGTGAGCTTGAAAAGATACCATAGTACTTAGATGTTAACACAAAGAAACGAAAATAGACTTGGGCGGAAACGCGAAGCATTTACCATACTTGGATGATAAAGCAAACAAGACACACCGTGAGTGAGCTTGAAAAGATACCATAATCCTTAGAAGATAACTCAAAGAAAGGAAACCAGACTAATGCGGAATCGCGAATTATTTACGATACTTGGATGATAAAGCGAACAAGACACACCGTGAGTTAGCTTGAAAAGATACCATTGTACTTAGATGATAACTCAAAGAAAACGAAATCGGACTTGGGCGGAATCGCGAAGAATTTACAATACTTGGATGATAAACCTAACAAGACACACCGTGAGTGAGCTTGAAAAGATACCATAGTACTTAGATGATAACACAAATTAACGAAAACAGACTTATTCAGAATATCGATGTATTTACCACACTAGGGTGATAAAATGAACAAGACACACTATGAGTGAGATTGAAAACATACCATCGTACTTAGATGTTTACTCAAAGGAAAAAAATTACACTTGGGCGGAATCGTAAAGCATTTATCACACTTGGGTGATAAAGCGAACAAGACACACCGTGAGTGAGATTTAAAAGATACCATCATAATTAGATGAAAACTCAAAGAATCGAAACCGGACTAGTACGGAATCCCAAAGCATTTACCAAACTTGGGTGATAAAGCGAACAAGACACACCGTGATGGAGCTTGAAAAGTTACAATCGTACTTAGATGATAACTCAAAGAAAACAAAACCACACTAGGGAAAAATCGTGAGGCATTTACAACACTTGGGTGATAGAGTGAAAAAGACATTCCGTGAGTGAGCAAGAAAATATACCATCATACTTAGATGATAACTCAAAGAAAACGAAACCTTACTTTGATGGAATTGCGAAGCATTTATCATACTTCGGTGATAAAGTAACAAGACACACCGTGATTGAGGTTGAAAAGATACCATCGTACTTAGATGATAACTCAAAGAAAATTAAACCGGACTTGGGCGGAAATAACGAAGCATTTACCCCACTAATGTTATAAAGAAAACAAGACACACCGTGAGTGAGCTTGAAAAGATACCATCGTACTTAGATGATAACTCAAAGAAAATGAAATAAGATTTGGGCGGAATCATGAAGCATTTACCACATTTGGATGATAAAGCGAACAAGACACACCATGAGTGAGCTTGAAAAGATACTATCGTACTCAGATGATAACTCAAAGAAAACGAAATCGGACTTGGGCGGAAACGCGAAGCATTTACCATACTTGGATGATAAAGCAAACAAGACACACCGTGAGTGAGCTTGAAAAGATACCATCATCCTTAGATGATAACTCAAAGAAAGGAAACAAGACTTATGCGGAATCGCGAATCATTTACCACACTTGGATGATAAAGTGAACAAGACACACCGTGAGTTAGCTTGAAAAGATACTTTCGTACTTAGATGATAACTCAAAGAAAACGAAATCGAACTTGGGCGGAATCACGAAGCATTTAACATACTTGGATGATAAAGCTAACAAGACACACCGTGAGTGAGCTTGAAAAGATACCATAGTAATTAGATGATAACACAAAGAAACGAAAACAGACTTATGCAGAATCTCGATAATAAAGTGAACACGCCGTGAGTGAGCTTGAAAAGATACCATCATACTTAGATGATAACTCAAAGAAAAAAAACCTAACTTTGATGGAATTGCGAAGCACATACCAGACTTTAGTGATGAAGCAAACAAGACACACTGTGAGTGTGGTTGAAAAGATACCATCGTACTTATATGATAACTCAAATCTCATGGGCGGAAATCTCAAATCATTTACAATACTTGGGTGATAAAGCAAACAAGACACGCCGTGAGTGAGCTTGAAAAGATACCATCGTACTTAGATGATAAATCAAAGAAAACGAAATTGGACTTGGGCGGAATCACAAAGCATTTACCATACTTGGATGATAAAGTGAACATGACACACCGTGAGTGAGATTGAAAAGATACCATTGTACTTAACTTATAACTCAAAGAAAGGAAACCAAACCTATGCGGAATCGCGATGCATTTACCACACATGGGTGATAAAGTGAACAAGACACACTATGAGTGAGCTTGAAAAGACACCATCGTACTTAGATTTTAATTCAAAGAAAAAAAATCACACTTGGGCGGAATCGTAAATCATTTACCACACTTGGGTGATAAAGCGGACAAGACACGCTGTTAATGAGCTAGAACATATACGATTGTACTCATATGATAACTCTAGAAAACAAAATCGGACTTGGGAGGAATCGCGAAGCATTAACCACACTTGGTTGATAACGCGAACAAGACACACCGTGACTGAGCTTGAAAAGATACCATCATAATTTGCTGATAACTCAAAGAAATGAAACCAAATTAGTATGGAATCCGAACGTGAGGGAGCTTGAAAAGATACCATCGTACTTAGATTATAACTCAAAGAAAACGAAACCACACTAGGGCAAAATCGTGAAGCATTTACAACACTTGGGTGATAAAATGAACAAGACACACCGTGAGTGAGCATGAAAATATACCATCATACTTAGATGATAACTCAAAGAAAACGAAACCTTACTTTGATGGAATTGCGAAGCATTTATCATACTTGGGTGATAAAGTAACAAGATACACTTTGATTGATCTTGAAAAGATACCATCGTACTTAGATGATAACTCAAAGAAATAAAACCAAACTTGGACGGAATTGCGAAGCATATAGTAGACTTGGATGATAAAGCAATCAAGACACACCATGAGTGTGCTTGAAAAGATACCATCGTACTTAGATGATAAATCAAATAAAATGAAACCAGACTTTGGCGGAAATAACATCGTGAGTGAGCTTGAAAAGATAACATCGTACTTTGATGATAACTCAAAGAAAACGAAACTGGAATTGGGTGGAATCGAGAAGCATTTACCATACTTGGATGATAAAGTGAACAAGACACACCATGAGTGAGCTTGAAAAGATACCATCGTACTTCGATGATAAAGCACAAAGACACATCGTGATTGAGGTTGAAAAGATACCATCATACTTAGATGATAGCACAAAGATATGAAACCAGGCGTGGATGGAATTGCGAAGCATATAC
The DNA here is from genome assembly GCA_963966055.1 of Lathyrus aphaca. Lineage (NCBI taxonomy): Eukaryota > Viridiplantae > Streptophyta > Magnoliopsida > Fabales > Fabaceae > Lathyrus > Lathyrus aphaca. The sequence continues at coordinate 215,290,145 of OZ014523.1, read as the reverse complement.
CAGACTTGGGTGATAAAGCGAACAAGGGACACCGTGACTGTGCTTAAAAAGATACCATCGTACTTAGATGATAACTCAAAGAAAATGAAACCGGACTTGGGCGGAAATAACGAAGCCTTTACCCAACTTGTGTTATAAAGCAAACAAGACACACCTGAGTGAGCTTGAAAAGATACCATCGTACTTAGATGATAAATCTAAGAAAACAAGACTGGACTTGGGCAGAATCGTGAAGCATTTACCACACTTGGATGATAAAGCGAACAAGACACACCGTGAGTGAGCTTGAAAATATATCATCGTACTCAAATGATAACTTAAAAAAAACAAAATCGGACTTGGGCGGAATCTCGAAGCATTTACCATACTTGGATAATAAAGCTAACAAGACACACCGTGAGTGAACTTGAAAAGATACCAACGTACTTAGATGATAACTCAAAGAAAGGAAACCAGACTTATGCGCAATCGCGAATCATTTACCACACTTAGATGATAAAGCGAACAAGACACACTGTGAGTTATCTTGAAAAGATACCATCATACTTAGATGTTAATTTAATGAAAACGAAATTGGACTTGGGAGGAATTGCGAAGCATTTACCACACTTGGATGATAAAGTGAACAAGACACGCCGTGATTGAGCTTGTAAAGATACCATCGTACACAGATGATAACTCAAAGAAAACAAAACCGGACTCGGGCAGAATCACGAAGCATTTACCCCACTTGTGTTATAAAGCAAACAAGACACACTGTGAGTGAGCTTGAAAAGATACCATCGTACTTTGATGATAACTCAAAGAAAGGAAACCAGACTTATGCGGAATCGCGAAGCATTTACCATACTTGGATGATAAAGTGAACAAGACACACCGTGATTGAGGTTGAAAAGATACCATAATACTTAGCTTATAACTCAAAGAAAGGAAACCTGACTTATGCGGAATCGCGATGCATTTACCACACATGGGTGATAAAATGAACTAGACACACTATGAGTGAGCTTGAAAAGATACCATTGTACTTAGATGATAACTCAAAGAAAAAATTTACACTTGGGCGGAATCGTAAAGCATTTACCACACTTGGGTGATAAAGCGAACAAGACACGTCCTGAGTGAGATAGAAAATATACAATCGTACTCAGATGATAACTCTAGAAAACAAAATCGGACTTGGGAGGAATCGCGAAGCATTTACCACACTTGGGTGATAAAGCGAACAAGACACACCGTGAGTGAGCTTGAAAAGATACCATCATAATTAGATGATAACTCAAAGAAACGAAAATGCACTAGTACGGAATCCCAAAGCATTTTCCAAACTTGGGTGATAAAGCGAACAAGACACACCGTGAGGGAGCTTGAAAAGCTACCATTTTACTTAGATGATAACTCAAAGAAAATGAAACCATACTAGGGCAAATTCGTGAAGCATTTACAACACCTGGGTAATAAAGTGAACATGACACGTCGTGAGTGAGCTTGAAAAGATACAATCATACTTAGATGATAACTCAAAGAAAATGAAACCTTACATTGATGGAATTAAAAAGAATTTATCTTAATTGGGTGATAAAGTAGCAAGACACACTGTGAATTAGCTTGAAAAGATAACATCGTACTTAGATGATAACTCAAAGAAATAAAACCAGACTTTGACGGAATTAAGAAGCATATACCAGACTTGGGTGATAAAGCAAACGAGACACACTGTGAGTGTGCTTGAAACGATACCATCGTACTTAGATGATAAATTAAATAAAATGAAACCGGACTTTGGCGGAAATAACAAAGCATTTACCCCACTTGGGTTATAAAGCAAACAAGACACATTGTGAATGAGCTTGAAAAGATAACATCGTACTTAGATGATAACTCAAAGAAAATGAAACTGGAATTGGGCGGAATCGCGAAGCATTTACCATACTTGGATGATAAAGTGAACAAGATACACCGTGATTGACCTTGAAAAGATACCATAGTACTTAGCTGATAACTCAAAGAAAGGAAACCAGACTTATGCGGAATCGCGATGCATTTACCACACATGGGTGATAAAATGAACTAGACACACCATTAGTGATAAAGTGAAGCATTTACTAAGATGATAACTCAAAGAAAATGAAACCGTACTAGGGCAAAATCGTGAAGCATTTACAACACTTGGGTGATAAAGTGAACAAGACACACCATTAGTGAGCTTGAAAATATACCATCATACTTAGATGATAACTCAAAGAAAACGAAACCTTACTTTGATGGAATTACGAAGCATTTATCATACTTGGGTGATAAAGTAACAAGACACACCGTGATTGAAATTGAAAAGATACCAACGTACTTAGATGATAACTCAAAGAAATAGAACCAGACTTGGATGGAATTGAGAAGCATATACCAAACTTGGGTGATAAAGCGAACAAGACAAACTGTGAGTATGCTTGAAAAGATACCATCGTACTTAGATGATAACTCAAATAAAATGAAACCGGACTTTAGCGGAAATAACGAAGCGTTTAACCCACTTGGGTTATAAAGAAAACAAGACACATCGTGAGTGAGCTTGAAAAGATAATATCGTACTTAGATGATAACTCAAAGAAAACGAAACTGGACTTGGGCATAATCGCGAAGAATTTACCAAACTTGGATAATAAATCGAACAAGACACACCGTGAGTGAGCTGGAAAAGATACCATCGTACTTAGATGAATACTCAAAGAAAATGAAATCGGGCTTGAGCGGAATCGCGAAGCATTTACCATACTTGGATGATAAAGCGAACAAGACCCAACGTGAGTGAGCTTGAAAAGATACCATAATACTTAGATGATAACTCAAAGAAAGGAAACCAGAATTATGCGGAATCTCGATACATTTACCACACATGGGTGATAAAATGAACTAGACATACTATGAGTGAGCTTGAAAAGATACCATCGTACTTAGATGATAACTCAAAGAAACAAAATAACACTTGGGCGGAATCGTAAAGCATTTACCATACTTGGGTGATAAAGCGAACAAGACAAGTCATGATTGAGCTAGAACATATTCAATCGTATTCAGATGATAACTCTAGAAAACGAAATCAGACTTGGGAGGAATCACAAAGCATTTACCACACTTGGGTGATAAAGCGAACAAGACACACCGTGAGTGAGCTTGAAAAGATACCATCATAATTAGATGATAACTCAGAGAAAATAAACCGCACTAGTATGGAATCCCAAAGCATTTACCAAACTTGGGTGATAAAGCGAACAAGACACACTGTGAGGGAGCTTGAAAAGATACCATCATACTTATATGATAACTCAAAGAAAACAAAACCGTACAAGGGCAAAATCATGAATTATTTACAACACTTGGGTGATAAAGTGAACAAGACACGTCGTGAGTGAGCTTGAAAATATACCATCATATTTAGATGATAACTCAAAGAAAACGAAACCTTACTTTGATGGAATTACGAAGCATTTATCATACTTGGGTGATAAATTAACAAGACACACCGTGATTGAGCTTGAAAAGATACCATCGTACTTAGATGATAACTCAAAGAAATAAAACCAGACTTGGACGGAATTGCGAAGCATATATCAGACTTGGGTGATAAAGCGAACAAGACACACCGTGAGTGTGCTTAAAAAGATACCATCGTACTTAGATGATAACTCAAATAAAATGAAACCGGACATTGGCGGAAATAACGAAGCATTTAACCCACTTGGGTTATAAAGAAAACAAGACACATCGTGAGTGAGCTTGAAAAGATAACACCGTACTTAGATGATAACTCAAAGGAAACGAAAATGGATTTGGGCAGTATCGCGAAGCATTTACCACAGTTGAATGATATAGCGAACAAGACACACCGTGAGTGAGTTGGAAAAGATACCATCGTACTTAGATGAATACTCAAAGAAAATGAAATCGGACATGGACGGAATTGCGAAGCATATAATAGACTTGGGTGATAAAGCGAACAAGACACAACGTGAGTGTGCTTGAAAAGATACCATCGTACTTAGATGATAACTCAAATAAAATGAAACCGGACTTTGGTGGAAATAACGAAGCATTTAACCCACTTGGGTTATAAAGCAAACAAGATACATTGTGAGTGAGCTTGAAAAGATAAGATCGTATTTAGATGATAACTCAAAGAAAATGAAACTGGACTTGGGAGGAATTGCGAAGCATTTACCATACATGGATGATAAAGTGAACAAGTCACACCATGAGTGAGCTAGAAAAGATACTATCGTACTTAGATGAATACTCAGAGAAAATGAAATCGGGCTTAGGCGGAATCGCGAAGCATTTACCATACTTGGATGATAAAGTGAAACAGACACAACGTGAGTGACCTTGAAAAGATACCATAATACTTAGATGATAACTCAAAGAAAGGAAACCAGACTTATGCGGAATCTCGATGCATTTACCACACATGGGTGATAAAATAAACTAGACACACTATGAGTTAGCTTTAAAAGATACCATCGTACTTAGATGATAACTCAAATAAAAAATTCACACTTGGGCGGAATCATAAAGCGTTTACCATACTTGGGTGATAAAGCGAACAAGTCACGTCGTGAGTAAGATAGAAAATATACAATTGTACTTAAATGATAACTCTAGAAAACGAAATCGGACTTGGGAGGAATCGCGAAGCATTTACCACACTTGGGTGGTAAAGCGAACAAGACACACCGTGAGTGAGCTTGAAAAGATACCATCATAATTAGAAGATAACTCAAAGAAACGAAACCGCACTTGTATGGAATCCCCAACCATTTTCCAAACTTGGGTGATAAAGCGAACAAGACACACAGTGAGGGACCTTGAAAAGTTACCATCTTACTTAGATGATAACTTATAGAAAACGACACCACACTAGGGAAAAATCGTGAAGCATTTACAACACTTGGGTGATAAAGTGAACAAGACACAACATGAGTGAGCTTTAAAATATACCATCATACTTAGATGATAACTCAAAGAAAACGAAACCTTACTTTACTGGAATTACGAAGCATTTATCATACTTGGGTGATAAAGTAACAAGACACACCGTGATTGAGCTTGAAAAGATACCATCGTACTTAGATGATAACTCAAAGAAATAAAACCAGACTTGGATGGAATTGCGAAGCATATACCAGACTTGGGTGATAAAGCGAACAAGACACACCGTGAGTGTGCTTGAAAAGATACCATCGTACTTAGATGATAACTCAAATAAAATGAAACCGGACTTTGGCAGAAATAACGAAGCATTTAACCCACTTGGGTTATAAAGAAAACAAGACACATCGTGAGTGAGCTTGAAAAGATAACATCGTACTTAGATGGTAACTCAAAGAAAACGAAACTGGACTTGGGCAGAATCGCGAAGCGTTTACCACACTTGGATGATAAAGCGAACAACACACACCGTGAGTGAGCTGGAAAAGATACCATCGTACTTAGATGAATACTAAAAGAAAATGAAATCGGCCTTGGGAGGAATCGCGAAGCATTTACCATACTTGGATGATAAAGCGAACAAGACACAACGTGAGTGAACTTGAAAAGATACCATAATACTTAGATGATAACTCAAAGAAAGGAAACCAGACTTATGCGGAATCTCGATGCATTTACCACACATGGGTAATAAAATGAACTAGACATACTATGAGTGAGCTTGAAAAGATACCATCGTACTTAGACGATAACTCCAAGAAAAAATTCACACTTGGGCGGAATCGTAAAGCCTTTACCACACTTGGGTGAAAAAGCGAACAAGACAGGCCGTTGTCGCTCCCACCAAAATGACACCGGGCCAAGAGGGGTACAGACACGAACGGTCGGCGAAAGGGGAATGTGAGAACACACAGGAGTGAACTCACAAGAAAAGAAAAGAGTCGCCAGCTAGGCATTTTTATCCCGAAGGAAAGGCAATGCTGCATAGACCTAGAAAGATATGGATAAGACAGTTGCGAACCAGAGAGACTGAGAAAGGGGGTTGGTTACAACCTGGGAAGGTATTAGCACCCAGATTGTCCTCCGTACTCGACGGGATCCACGCTTAAAAGATTTGTGTTTTAAAGGGGTAGTGCAATTTGTGTATCAAAGCTGAAAAGAATGCAAGTGCCGGTGTAAAAAGAATGTGAAGTGTATAAGAAAAATGTCAGTGTAAGGACAGAATGAAATGCTCATGATAATGAGGCTAAAAGAATAAGGCTGGAAAGAGGGGGAATTTACAGAGACTTTTGTTCGATAATCGTTAAGTTATGCCTACGTATCCTCTCGTGCAATGAGGAAGTCAGAACACCGTAGTGCGACCCAAAGAGACTGAAAGAAGAATTGACTTGTGAACTGCTTGCTTGTCTATGCTCAAGCGTATGACCTGTCTGGCTCAGGTGCTAATTGTCTTGCATTAGACGGAAGAAGCAAGTTCTCGTTTATGAGTGAATGAGATAAGGAAAGAATCCCGAAGGAGACGATTATTGTTTGTTTTTGAGTTTTCAATCTTTTATTGCTTTTTGAAGTTTGTCATAAGTTAATGAGCTTAAGCCTAAACCAATGGGTTAGTAAACTCATCACATCTTCCCTCTGATTAGGGGTAATGAGAATACCTTAAGTGTGAAGTCAGCATCTCACACTTAATCACCTTTGATGTAGGATTAAGATCATTAACCTATTTGTGATCATTTAGATGTTTTTGTTGTTTTTGTTTAGTGTTAAGTAATGAGATTAAGCCATAGTCAGGGATTAAACAGACTCATTACACCATCCTAATAGAAGGATAATAGATGAGATTGTTTAAGCTGAGGAAAACTCCTCAACTTAATCCATGATTAGGGATTAAACTCATGACAAAACAAAGCCTTTATTAAGGGGATTTTAGTTAATGATATGATGAAGAGGTGATTTTTATGATTTTTAAGACAACTTGAGGGGGACTTGTCCATTAACACTAGGGTTAGTCCTTCTTAACCAATTAAGGAAGAATTAGAACCCTAATGCAAGGCCCAAGTTACAAGCTTGATGTCTTAGTGATTATTAGGTGGATTGATTAAAGGATTTAAACACATTAAGGGTTCAACACTTAGGATTAAAGTTATACACTCCATCCTAATAGAAGGATGCAGGCATAAGCTTAATCACAAAGCCTTAAAGCCTTTAGGGTTTAGTCCCTGATTATGAGATGAGAAGAGAAGACTCAAAGAGACACAAAGGTAAAAGCTAAGTGGGGAACTAAACAATCCTAAAAAGTTATCATGCTTGGAAGTCCTAGGGTTTGTGAGGTTTAAGAGAAAGATCTTCAAAGAACCACCAAGGAGGGAAGCAGATGGAAGGAGCAAAGAGAAGCAAAACAACTTGCTTCACTCAAGAAGTCAAGTTGCTTGAAGAAAGAAAGTAAGATGAACAAGAATTAGCAAGCTCAATCCAATACATATACACAAATGCAGCAATGATGCATAAGAGAGATGAAAAGAGATTATGATAAGTGAAGGCAAATCCACTTCTCAAAACAACTTACCACCTGAAAAGTTAGTAAAGAAATGAAATGCAATGCAAAATGAGATGAAGTGTGATGATGCAAACCAAAAACAGAAGCATGAGTATGATGTTAATGATGCTAAGAGATGATGCAAACATGAGGCAAGGCATTAGAATGATCATACAAACATATGGATGCAAGAGAAACATGCTTAGAACCATGAATATACATGAAAAGTTATGAAATGCAAATGACATACAACATGGAAAATGAAAGATGCAATGATCAAACATGATTCTAATGTGTCCTAAGATGTGTTATGAATCAAATGAATGCATAAAATGTCATGGCAAGTCATGGTATGCAAGCAAATGGAAGATGAATGCAAAGAAGGGCATGCATTAGGGTTTATGATCAATGCTCAAAACAAAATTCAAAACCAGAAGCAAACAACATGATAAAAATTTGAAAAGGCATTCAAAGGAACCCTAAACCTATACAAACTCACTGCCCAAAGGAGAGGATCCAATTCTTAACCTAGTGTAAGTTATGAATTTCCTAAGTTGGCTAGGGTTTTAAGGTACCTCATCAAGAAAAATGTCAAACAAATTGAAAATGCAAGATCAATTTAAACCAATTTAATCCTATAAACTACATGCTATGCAAGATGCAATGCAAAAAGAATCATTGTCCAACTCTCAATGGTTGGGCAGAAATGAATTTTTGAAGCTTGAATCAAAATAATGCCTAAAAAATGAAATTAAATCCATTGAAAATTGTCAAAAGGCATCAAGATCAAGAAAGAAATTTGGTTTGAGAGTTGGACAATGTTTCTAAATGATTTTAAATGTTACATGAATTTTTTTGTGATTTTTAAATACCTAAAAGTATTTTTAATTAATTAATTCTCATTAATAATTAAAAAATAAACTTTTAAATGATTTAAAAATATTTTCCAATGCAAAAAATAAAAATAAAAATATTTTTGGTTTCTGAAAATTAATAAAAGGTTTGATAAAAATTTTCAGAATTTTTCAATGTATTTTGCTATTTTTAATAAAATGTAAAAAACAAAACAAATAAAATGAAAATAAAATGAATAAATGAGAAAGTAATCAGAATCAAGGGCCAGCATTTAAATGGATTGCGCGCGCATTGACTGGCGCCAGATCCTGTGGTCTATATTCAAACTGACCTAATTAAAATAAACTGAATTAATTAATCTAATTAAAAATGATTAGGGTTTTAATGAGAGATCCTGTCCATTCAAACACGCGCGGGTCAGCCCTGGTCAACCCATCCTACGCTCCACATTCAAACTCACATTAATGACACAGATTAACCCTAATCAACTTCAGGTGGCCGGAGAAGACTTCCGGTCGTCTTCTCCGGCGGGACTCTCACCTGAAAGTTGCTAACTTCTTCAAAACTTCCCCCCAAGCCCCCTAAAGCTCCAGAATCACTCAACCAACAACAAGGAACAAGAATCCAGGCACAAAAACAATTTATTCTCAGAAACAAGCATGAATCGAATCAATCTTTTTTTAGGTCAAAAATTTCAGAGATTCGGTTCATGCTCATTTCTTCACCATTTTCAAAACCACAAAGCTTAGATTAATCAGGAGACCATGAGGAACAATTCTATAACTTAAAAAAAGATTTCTGGAAAAAAGTTTGAGAGTGCTACCTGAGCTGGAGTTCTTCTGATTCCAAGCTCCCTGGCCTCAAGCTTTGCACAAACCTTCTCCTCTGATCCTCCTGATGATGGACTGAAGCTTAGAAAGCTTTGAAAGTGGCTGGTTTGGGAGATTGACAGAGTTCTGTTCAATGTATTTTTCTATTTTTAATAAAATGTAAAAAAAAAAACAAATAAAATGAAAATAAAATGAATAAATGAGAAAGTAATCAGAATCAAGGGCCAGCATTTAAATGGATTGCGCGCGCATTGACTGGCGCCAGATCCTGTGGTCTATATTCAAACTGACCTAATTAAAATAAACTGAATTAATTAATCTAATTAAAAATGATTAGGGTTTTAATGAGAGATCATGTCCATTCAAACACGCGCGGGTCAGCCCTGGTCAACCCATCCTACGCTCCACATTCAAACTCACATTAATGACACAGATTAACCCTAATCAACTTCAGGTGGCCGGAGAAGACTTCCGGTCGTCTTCTCCTGCGGGACTCTCACCTGAAAGTTGCTAACTTCTTCAAAACTTCCCCCAAGCCCCCTAAAGCTCCAGAATCACTCAACCAACAACAAGGAACAAGAATCCAGGCACAAAAACAATTTATTCTCAGAAACAAGCATGAATCGATTGTGGTTTTGAAAATGGTGAAGAAATGAGCATGAACCGAATCTCTGAAATTTTTGACCTAAACCAAGGGTTAGTAAACTCATCATATCCTCCCTTTGATTAGGGATAATGAGAATACCTTAAGTATGAGATAAACATCTCAACTTAATTTCCATGATGGTGTAGGATTAAGATCATTAACCTACTTGTGATTATTTAGATGTTTTTGAGTTTTTGTTTAGTGTTAAGTAATTAGTTTAAGCCATAATCAAGGATTACTGAACCCATTACACCATCCTAATAGAGGGATAATAGATGAGCACACTTAAGCTGAGGAAGATACCTCAACTTAATCCATGTTTAGGGATTAACCTCATGATAAAACAAACCTTTATAAAAGTGGATTTTAATTAAGGGTAAGATTAAGAAGTGAATTTTATGGTTCGTAAGACAACTTGAGAGGGACTTGTCCGTTAAACACTAGGGTTAGTCCTTCTTAACCAATAAAGGAAGAATTCTTCAGTCCAAAAGGCATCACCTTATAACAATATGTGCCCCAAGGTGTAATGAAGGTTGTCTTCTCCATATCTTCGGGTTACATTCTGATCTGATTATACCCGAAAATTCCATCCATGAAAGAGAATACCGAGAACTGAGTTGTGTTGTCGACCAATACATCTATGTGAGGTAGAGGGAAATCATCCTTCGAGCTAGCTCTGTTCAGATCCCGGTAATCCACACACATCCGTACTTTGCCATCCTTCTTAGGCACTGGTACAATGTTAGCAACCCACGGCGGGTAACTAGTTACAGCGAGGAAACCGGCGTCCCACTGTTTTTGTACCTCTTCCTTAATCTTCATAGCCATATCTGGACGAGTACGGCGCAACTTCTGTTTCACTGGAGGAAAATCTTCTTTCAAAGGCAGCTTGTGCATAACAATGTCCTTATCTAGACGTGGCATGTCATGATAGGACCAAGCAAAGACGTCGACGTATTCTCGAAGCATATAAATAAGTTGTTCCTTCACTGAATCTTGCAGACTGGCCCCGATCTTCACTTCTTTCAAGTCTTCTTCGGGACCAAGATTAACTGTTTCAACCTCCTCATGATGAGGAGTAATCATTTTCTCCTCTAGTCTCAACAACCTGGCTAACTCTTCAGGTAACTCATAGTCTTCTTCAACCCCTTCGTCAGCTTGATTAATCGGATTGTCGAAGTCATACAAGGTCATAGCAGTGTTGTTGTTGGTGCAATCTGGAGGATGATCTCTGCAAAGGTTGAGATTGGTTCGTTTTAGTGATCAGTTTTAATCTTGTTTTAGAAAAAAGTGAAAATGAAGTTATTTATTTTGAAAACATTGCCATTTTATTGTTTTTGTACAAAAGTGAAAAATGAAAAGACAGTGAGCGAAAAAGAGACTCGTTTGCAAAAGATGTCAGATATTCATTGATTAATCATTTGCACAAAATTACAATATGGCCCTATTACAAAATGAGTCATGACACCTTGGGCAAGATGCAGGACTTGATAAATGCTAAAAAGATAGGAAATAATAATTACTCTGCAGGAGTAACCCTTATAATTTCCTGGGAAGACCAGTTAAGGACTTGGTTCCCCGGGATCCTTGAACGTATCCAGCTCTCCAGGTTGTGGTCGCTTTCCGCCTCGTCTTCCAGATTGTTAACAACATCTGGGGTAAGCGTCCCCCCACTGATGAATTTGGGCTCCTTTGCAGCCTCTGATTGATCTTGTCGGAATGGTCTGTAACCCAAACCGAATCTATCTTCGTTCTTCTCTACCGGCAGCAGCTTGCCCCAACCTTGGGCATTACCGTCTTCAACAACCTTTCGAGCTTGCTGATAAGAGACAATTTAAGTACCCATCCTGTCTTCCTGGGATGCAGCAAATACTTCAGTAGCCTCATTGACATTCAGGGCCTCGAACCCTTGGCTCATTGTCTCATGGATTTCACCATCCATCTCTATATACTTGTATGTAGCCATATGGCTAAAAAATATGTCCTCCTCACCACAGATGGTGATAATCTGTCCTTCCCATTCGTACTTCATTTTCTGGTGACGGGTCGACGTTACTGCACCTGCGGCGTGAATCCAGGGTCGACCTAGCAAATAGTTGTATGCCGACTGTTTGTCCATCACATAGAAAATGGTCTTAAAGACCCGTGGACCGATTATCACTAGCAACTCCACCTCTACAAGAACAGATCTTTTGGAGCCATCAAAAGTCCTGACCACAAGGTTACTTGGCCGGAGAGCTATCCCAGCGTACTCGAGCTTGACAAGGGCTTTCTTGGGTAAGACATTGAGTGAGGACCCAGTGTCTGCGAGAACATGAGATAGTACATCTCCCTTGCACTCCCGGGTTATGTGCATGGCTTTTTTGTGGAAACGTCCTTCTGTGGTCAAATCAGCATCAGTGAACCCTAGCCCATGGCTAGTATTGACATTTGACACTACTGTTTACAGCTGATTCACAGTGATCTCTTTTGGCACGTAGGCAGCGTGCAGATCTTTGAGTAGTGCATCCCGACGGGCTTCGGAACAGAACAACAATGATTGTATAGAGATCTTTGAAGGAGTCTAGTGGAGCTGATCCACAACTTTATAGTCGCTTCTTTTAATAATCCTCATAAACTCATCCATATCTTGGTCAAAGGATGATTTATGAGTTTCTTTCGGCGCAGATTCTTCTGGTATCACACTCTTCCCTTTAGTTTTGGCAACGACCTCTGCCTCAGTGTTGGTTCTAGGGACCTGTGATGCGAAGAGACGTCCGCTTCGGGTGAAGCCTCCGCCTCCCCCAACATTATCCACTTGGGGAGTGAGAACTGGAGAATCAAGAAGGACTTTCTCTCCGTTGCAGTACAGATCAGCATCATAATGCCATGGTATAGTACTGTCTTTATTATATGGGATTGGCCCGGGCACCGTGATAGTGATTGGGCTCACTAGCAGATGTTGGGACTGTAATAGTCAGTGGATCGTAGAAAATAGTAACAGGACCTCTGGTGGATGTTGGTGGAGGTGAATTGAAGCTTGTTTGAAACTGTTGAGATTGTTGGAAGTTGTTGGAATTCGGGACCGTTGTTGGGTCATAATAAATTGTGACAGTGGAAACATCATTATTGGTAGTTGTTGAAGTTGTAGTAGCAAGTACAAATGAATTGTTGTGTGTTGAAGTGTCAGATGGAATGATTGCTGCAGTTGTAGAAGAATCACTAGGGAAGATGGTTGTTGTATTTGTAGAAGAACCAATAGGAAAGATGGTTGTTGTATTTGTAGAAGATTCACTTGTTGTTGACTAAAGAGTTGATGGTGTTGTAGAAACGGTTGTTGTAATTTGTAGAATGCCTTCCTTGATTAAGCCATTAATTCCACTCCTCAAGCTAGCACACCCATTCTCAGAAAGTTTGCATGATTCACAATAGGCCTCACAACCTGGAAACACTTGGCACTTTAAAAGCTGAGCTTTAACCTCTGCCAGAGGTGTCTGAATACATGCAATATCTTCTATTAAAATCATGGGCGAACCATCCTCTACAGCATTAATCCTTGGCCCACTGTGGCTTGGCATAGGATTTTTCATTACATTGGGAGGAGGTGCAAATTTCAGGGCTTTTGAATCTACCAGATCCTGAATCTTCATATGCAGAGCTCTGCATTTTTCCGTAGAGTGACCAGGTGCGTTGGAATGAAAAGCACACCTAGCATTGACATCATAGTTTCTTGGAAGGTTTTGAGGATCAGGTGGAGCCAATGTCCTCAACTCAACAAGATTGAGCTTTAGGATTTGTGGCAACAGTGTAGCATACGGCATTGGAATGGGGTCAATCACCCTGTTGACTTGAGATGGCCGCTGTTGAAACGGGGGTTGTTGTTGATTATTGTTATTATTGAGGTATGATAAAGCAAACAAGACACACCGTGAGTGAGCTTGAAAAGATACCATCGTACTTAGATGATAAATCAAAGAAAAAGAAATTGGACTTCGGGGAATCGCAAAGCTTTTAGCACACTTGGGTGATAAAGCGAACAAGACATACCGTGAGTGAGCTTGAAAAGATACCATTGTACTTAGATTATAACTCAAAGAAAACGAAATGGAACTTGGGAAGAATCGCGAAGCATTGATCATACTTAGATGATGAAGCGAACAAGACAAACCATGAGTGAGCTTGAAAAGATACCATAGTACTTAGATGATAACTCAAAGAAACGAAACCATACTTATTCGGAATCGCAATGCATTTACCACACCTGGGTGATAAAGTGAACAAGACACACTTTGAGTGAGCTTGAAAAGATACCATCGTACTTAGATGATAACTCAATGAAAAAAATCACACTTGGGCGGAATCGTAAAGCATTTACCACACTTGGGTGATAAAGAGAACAAGACATGTCATGAGTGAGCTAGAAAATATACAATCATACTCAGATGATAACTCTAGAAAAAAAATCGGACTTGGGAGGAATCGCGAAGCATTTACCGCACTTGGGTGATAAAGCGAACAAGACACACTGTGAGTGAGCTTCATAAGATACCATCATAATTTGATGAGAACTCAAAGAAATGAAACCGGACTAGTATGGAATCCCAACGTTTTTACCACACTTGGGTGATAAAGCGAACAAGACACACCGTGAGTGAGCTTGAAATGATACCATCATACTTAGATGATAACTCAAAGGAAACGAAACCGCACTAGGGAAAAATCGTGAAGCATTTACAACACTTGGGTGATAAAGTGAACAAGACATACCGTGAGTGAGCTTGAAAAGATACCATCATACTTAGATGATAACTCAAAGAAAACGAAACCTTACTTTGGTGGAATTGCGAAGCATTTATCATACTTAGGTGATAAAGTAACAAGACACACCGTGATTGAGCTTGAAAAGATACCATCGTACTTAGATGATAACTCAAAGAAATGAAATCAGACTTGGGCGGAATTGCAAAGCATATACCGGACTTGGTTGATAAAGTGAACAAGACACACCGTGAGTGTGCTTGAAAAGATACCATCGTACTTAGATGATAACTCAAAGAAAATGAAACCGAACTTGGGCGGAAATCACGAAGCATTTACCACACTTGGGTGATAAAGAAAACAAGACACACCGTGAGTGACCTTGAAAAGATACCATCGTACTTAGATGATAACTCAAAGAAAACGAAACTGGACTTGGGCGGAATCGCAAAGCATTTACCACACTTGGGTGATAAAGCGAACAAGACACACCGTGAGTGAGCTTGAAAAGATACCATTGTACTTAGATGATAACTCAAAGAAAATGAAACCGCACTAGGGCAAAATCGTGAAGCATTTACAACACTTGGGTGATAAAATGATCAAGACACACTGTGAGTGAGCTTGAAAAGATACCATCATACTTAGATGATACCTCAAAGCAAACGAAACCATAATTTTATGGAATTGCGAAGCATTTATCATACTTGGGTGATAAAGTAACAAGACACACCGTTATTAAGCTTGAAAAGATACCATCATACTTAGATGATAACTCAACCCTGAGCCTTTCCAATCTCTCATTATCTAGACGGATGTCATTTCTCTCCCAGAGAGTCTTCTTCAAGGCTTCAGATAGCTGAGTATTCCTCTCTTTCAGCTTTTCAAACTCTTCCAAACTGACAGTAGCTGCAGGTTGTACTGTAGAAGGTCCAGGCATATCTTCTGAAGTGAAGGGCATCCGGGTGATATGAGCTCTTATACGAGACTAATAAGAATATTATGCTGAAGCAATGTTGTTGCACTTGCCAATGATGGTTATTCCCTTGGTCTGAATGTTATCCCAAGCCCAGGAAGCTTGTCTGACAACAACAAAGTTGGGTTGGATTTCACAGTAAAGAGTTTCAGCCAAATCTTGTCCTCTGGGAGGATGAGCCAAAGCATACCTTAATTGTCTTTTAAACAGTAAAGGATTATAGTTGATGCAACCTTTCACTCCTATCAAAGGCACATTAGGATATTGCCCACAACTAGTAATGATGTCCTTGCCCTTGGTGCTCTGAGTGCACCATCTAATGTCTTCTGATGTCAAGGCAATAAATCTCTTAGCCCAGTTCTTTTGCTGATGTGGGTTCAGGAAAGTATCTGATTTTGGCAAGTGTCTTAGCAACCAAGAGTAATAAAGAGGAGCACAACATCTGACTAGACTTCCTCTTTGCTACTCATTCCTCTGGTGTACTGAGTAGTAGAAGTCTCCTAGCAAGGTAGGAACTGGGTTCCTCAAGAAGAACAGGTGAATGGCATTCTTTCTCACAAACTTTGGCTCATCTGCAAACAAGATAACCCCATATATACTGAGGGCTAAAAGTGCACAGACAGCCTTCCATTCTCCTATTGCAACATGCAGGGTAGCCTGGGAGATCAAGAAGTCTAGGTCAAGGCCTGGAACCCCAGCCTTGGTTGTCATGTTCTGATCAATGAGGGCAGGCTCCAAATGCAATGCCCTGGCTATGTCTTCATTTCTGGGAGCAACCATCTCAGGGTCGAAAGGAATCCCTCTCCTGATAGGAACTCCTAACAACATGGAAAATTCTTCTAATAGAGGTCCCAACTGGAAATCAGGAAATATGAAACATCTGAGTGGAGGATCATAAAACTGCAAGCAGGTATGGATCATGCTCCTCTGAGATGCATCTAAATCCATGACCATGTCCAATATTCCTCCATAATGCTCTCTGAATAGTGGGACATGATCAGGAGTAATGAGGGACTGGATCTGCCTGTTGCCAGTCAGGGTGGGCTCAAAAAAGTGGTATGTGATGTTGCTCTTTCTTGAAGTGTCCATGGATGCTGGTAAAGAAGCTGAAAGCAATTGCTGATGAAGATCACTAAATGAGATGCTGGAGATGGATCTCTGATGAAGATAGTTGGAGAAGAATAACTGACAAACTGATGAAGGTGCTGGAGAAGATAACTGAGGAAGTCTGAGCAGCAGAAGGGGTCAAAACCAAACCAAAGATAATAAGATGGATACCCTGTAAAACAAATAAGCAAATGTTAAATGATGCAAAAATGATGTATGCAAAATGATATGCAAAGGGTTTGTGATCAAGAGATGGATTTGGTATTTGCCTTGGTAAAAGTCCATGTATGCTCATAAGTCTAGATGGAGGCTTAGAAATCCAGTAACCAGGTGGGGGACTCAAATAAAGAGTCACAAGTCCAGGGTAATCACAAGAACTGTCCAAATATTACAACCTAACAAATCAAGTAACAGGGTATGATGAGGCCAGGGGTTCCTGCAAACCTTCAAACATCCCAACCCCCTCACATGTATTGCTCTAGAACAAGGATCCTCAAATTTGGATCAGTTATGAGAAGTGTAAACACTTCTAACCCGGAGGTACAATGTTTACAATAACCATAAAAGATCCTCCTTTAATTCACCTCAGATGCTGAAGGTCATAAAAAAGGTAATCTAGACTTAGCAAGCTTCCCAGATAGCCCTAGTACTACAGGAAATTTGTAGCACAGAGTTCTCAAGAAGAAACCCATGTCTGAACCATGTTTCATATTCCCGCACCAGACCGAAATGGAATGGGAAAGAATATGAAGCCACTCTAGCTTATGTGTCACTCAGGTCCCAGGTATAGGACCTTGCCCACTCAAGGATCCCCACCCACCAAGGAAAATACAGATCCATCACATGATAATGACAGTATGAAATGCATAAAACTGTAAATGAAAGCAGTAAATAAAGCTGTACAGAAAGAAATAAATGAAGCAAATAAATAAACACAAGTACCACATAACACCCCCGTAAACACAAATCAAACAAGTTCTAGGAGGAACCCACAAAAAGAACCAGAATCCCTTGTTGCAGTATAAGGGTCCCCAGCAGAGTCGCCAAACTGTCGCTCCCCCGAAAAGACCCCGGGTCAGATAGGGTACAGACGCGAACGGTCCGCGAGAGGAGAAATGAAGGTGAACTGAAAAGAGTCGCCAGCTAGGCATTTTTATCCCGAAGGAAAGGTAATGTTGCATAAACCTAAGAAAAGATGGATAAGACGGTTGTGAACCAGAGAAATTGAGAAAGGGGTTGGTTACAACCTGGGAAGGTATTAGCACCCAGATTGTCTGTCGTACTCGACGGGATCCACGCTTAAAAGATTGTGTTTAAAGGGGTAGTGTATGTGTTATCTGTGTGCAAAAGCTAGAAAAGAATATACAAGTGTCAGTACAAGAAAATGAAGTGAGGTGCTCAGGAATGAGGCTTAAAAAGAATGTTGAAAGAGGGGGAAGACACAGAGACTTTTGTTCGATAATAGTTAAGTTATGCCTACGTATCCTCTTGTGCAATGAGGAAGTCAGAACACCGTAGTTCGACTCAAAGAGACTGAAAGATAAATTGACTGTGAACTGCTTGCTTGTCTATGCTCAAGTGTATGACTCGTCTGGCTCGAGTGCTAACTGTCTTGCATTAGACGGAAGAAACAAGTTCTCGTTTATGAATGAGTGAGGTGAGAAAAGAATCCCGGAGGAGACGATTATTGTTTGTTTTTGTGTTTTCAACCTTTTATGGCTTTTTTGTGTTTGTCAAAAGTTAATGAGCTTAAGCCTAAACCAAGGGTTAGTAAACTCATCATATCCTCCCTTTGATTAGGGATAATGAGAATACCTTAAGTATGAGATAAACATCTCAACTTAATTTCCATGATGGTGTAGGATTAAGATCATTAACCTACTTATGATTATTAAAGATGTTTTTGAGTTTTTGTTTAGTGTTAAGTAATGAGTTTAAGCCATAATCAAGGATTAGTGAACCCATTACACCATCCTAATAGAGGGATAATAGATGAGCACACTTAAGTTGAGGAAGATACCTCAACTTAATCCATGATTAGGGATTAACCTCATGACAAAACACACCTTTATTAAAGTGGATTTTAATTAAGGGTAAGATTAAGAAGTGGATTTTATGGTTTGTAAGACAACTTGAGAGGGACTTGTCCATTAAACACTAGGGTTAGTCCTTCTTAACCAATAAAGGAAGAATTAGAACCCTAATGCAAGGCCCATGTTACAAGTTAATGTCTTAGTGATTATTAATATGGATTGATTAAGAGGTTTAAACAGATTAAGGGTTTAACACTTAGGATTAAATTTGTACACCCCATCCTAAGAGAAGGATGCAGGCATAACCCTAATTCCAAAGTCTTACAACCTTAAAGGTTTAGTCTCTAATGATGAGGTGAGAAGAGAGACACAAAGAAGACACAAAGGTAAAAAGCTAAAGGGGGACTAATCACAACCCTAATTATTGTCATGCTTGGATGTTCCTATAGTTTGTAAGGCTTGAGAAAGATCT
Organism: Lathyrus aphaca; assembly: GCA_963966055.1. Classification (NCBI taxonomy): domain Eukaryota; kingdom Viridiplantae; phylum Streptophyta; class Magnoliopsida; order Fabales; family Fabaceae; genus Lathyrus; species Lathyrus aphaca. Next base: position 215,270,973 of record OZ014523.1, on the reverse strand, counting down.
TCAAGAAGCCACCAATGGAAGAAGCAGATGAAAGGAGGAGAAGCAGAAGAAACAAATTACTTACTTCACTGAAGAAGATAAGTAACTTGGAGAAAGAAAGTGAGATATGAACATGAATGATCAAGCTCACTCTAGGGCAAAGAAAAATGCAGTAATGATGCATATGAAGAAGATAAAGAGAAATGAGAAGTGAAGGCAAATTCACTTCTCAAGTTACTTACCACCTGAAAATGTTAGCATAAAGAAAGAGATGAAGTGAAATGAAGCATATGTAATGACAAAGAAACAAAACCAGAAGCAATCACATGATGCAAATGATTTTATGATATGATGCAAAGGCATACCAAGTGTCATGAATGTTCATAAGAGAGATTGGATGCAAATGAGGCATGCTTTGAAGTATGAAAACACATGTATGTTTATGAAATGAAATGGATGCAAGGCATAGAAAATGTATGAAGAAATGACCAAGCAATGTTCAAGCAATATCTTAATATGTCTAAAATGGCATACAAGTGCTTAGAATGTCATGGCAAGTTAACATGTTCATGCAATGCAATGTAAGATGCAAGTATGGATGCAAGATTAGGTTTTCATGAAAGGATGAGATGCAAATGGCAAAAAAAAAGCAATTCACATGATAAAAATTTGCAAATGAACTCCAACAAACCCTAACCCCATATGATATCACACCCCAAAGGAGAAGGTCCAACTCTTAACCTAAAAGAAGTTGTGATTTTTCTAAGTTAACTAGGGTTTTTGGGTACCTTAAGAGGGAAAATGCAAATCAAATGGAAAATGCAAGATGAATTCATGGAAAACATATCCTAGAAACTACATGTTATATGGAAAACAACACAAAAAGAATCATTGTCAAACCCTTCATGGTTAGGCAGAAAAGAATTTTCAAAGTTAGGGTCCTAAAAAGGGAATTTTATGAATCCTAAATTCAAGAAAAAAGTCAAAATTGGATCAAAACCAAAAAGAAATTTGTATGAATGGTTTGACAATGTTTCTAAATGTCCTAATATGCAATGTGAATTTTTTCGTAATTTTTAAAAACCTAAATGGTATTTTAATTAATTAATTAATTAAAATAAACATTTAAATATTTTTAAAATGATTTTTTAATGCAAAAAATAAAAATAAAAATGTTTTTGGGTGAAGAAAAATATTTGGAATTAAAATGCAGAAGGAAAATTGTTTAGGATTTTTCTAAGTATTTTAAATAAAATGGTAAAGAAAAATGCATTTAAATGAAATAAAAATGAAAATAAGTGAAGTCAACTGATCAAATGGCTGAGGTTTAAACCTGGTTTGACTGTGCGCGCAGATGAGTGGATGAGATTGAATTTGGCTTAATTAACTAATTAACCTAATTAATTAATAATTAAACTTAAGTGAAGTGATTTGAGCCTTTCATGCGCGCGAGAACCTAAATCCAAGGGCTGACATTTAAACCTGGCTGATTAACCCCAATTGCTAACCCTAATTATTTTCAGGTGACCGGAGCTAGCTCCGTTCATCTTCTCAGGCAGGACCCTCAACCCAACTTCTTCCCTAGGCCATTTCCAGAGCTTTAAAGCTCCAGATCACTTCCCCATACCTCCCTAAACATGAATCAAGCATCAAAACAATTTTCTCATTCATCATTTTCAAGATTCGAAGAAAATCATAAAAATGTTAAAACTTTCAGACAATCATGAAATCCTTAATACACAACCATTTTCAAAAATAAAAACATCAGCATGATCAGCACATCACATATATTCATTTAGGAACTTAAAATTTCATTTCTGAAAAAAAAGTTCTTGAGGTTACCTGAGCTTGAGCTTTCTTAGTTTGGAGCTTTTGGACCTCTTCTATTGTGCAAATCTACTCCTCTTGACTCCCTGATGAAGTTGCAATGCTTTCAAGGAGCTTAGAATTGCTGGATTGAGTGGTTGCACTTCAACTGGCCTGAAATCGTGTTTGTGTTTGGCTGGATTTCAGGGCTTGGTAATGGTTGGGAAATGCTCTAATGGTGATGGTGAGTTGAATGATGAAGTTTGTTTGGAGTTTGAGTGGTTGGACAGAGAGTTTCGAAAGTTTTTGCTTGAAGGTGATTTTTGTGAAACTTGGTGTATGAACAGATTCAGGCTTGTGTGTGTGTTATGGATTGTCTTGATTTTGGTCCACATAACATAACCCTATTTTCCAGAGAGTGGTTGTGGCTGCAGCTGATTGGTATGGGTCATTTTGCAAAAAGTCAACAAATAGTGTACTTGAGGTATGGGCTCATGTTGCAGCTGTTTTAGGGCATGTCCTGGGTCAGAATTGATCAATGAGAGCCATGGAAAATTTTTTGGGGTGATGCAGCAAGTTTATGAGAAGATTCATCCCCTTTTGCAAATTTGAAGAACTTTGGCCCCTTTTGAATTTCATGAAGTTCAAGGCATGAAACGGAATGATTCTGTGGGCAATTTTGGTCAAAATGCATTGTATTATGTTTGTATGATGCTTAGAGAGTAATTAGAGGTCACAAAATGACTTGGTTTGTGAAATTTCAAAAAATCCTCTTTGGTGTGAAAGTGAAAATTATAGGATTTTTATCACCTTTGCAAAGCCATAACTTGAGTTCCATAATGAATTAGAACTTGTTCTTGTACTTTTTGAAAAGGGAATGATCCAATCTACAACTTTCATGACCATCAATTGTTCATTTGAAGCATTTTTGGTTGAGAAAGAGGAGGTTGAAATAATTTCCCAAAATGGAAAGTTTCCATTACAAGTCATTTCCATTTTTGGCAACTTTTGGTTTAGCTCAAATTTCTTCAACTTTGTGAAATTCCAAGCACTTCAATGATCAAATAAAGATCATATAACCTCAATTTGATGAAAAATCCACTTTGGTTCCAATGTTGGGGGCCTCAGATGCCCTGATTTTGCTCTGACTTGCTCAAGAAGTTACCCAGTGAACAGATGACTTCTACAATGCATTTCTTCATCAAACTTGGTACACATGATCCTTATAACATATTGAGACTATTAGAAATAAGAATGACCAAAAAATTTGGAGTTATGGCCTCTGAAACCAAAACCCTAATTTCAGGTCATCTGTGCACTGAAACCCTAGCTATGCTTCCATGCTTTCCAAGTTCTTGTGATTCCCTGACTTCCTTGATCTTTGAGGGATATAATATGATGATAGAACACATATGGACCCTCTTGGAATGTTTGGAGGCCTTTGGAGTTGCTCAGATGGAATCTTGGATTGCTCAGATCACAAACCCTAAATGCAGATGAACATGAACTAATGCAGTGAAACAATAATGCAATATGAGATGATATGCTTAAACTTATGCAAAGAGGAAATATAACAAGCCAATGGTGTGAAATTAGTGAGGGAAAATTTGGGGTGTTTACATAAAGCATTTACCACACTTGGGTGATAAAGCGAACAAGAAACGTCGTGAGTGATCTAGAAAATATACAATCATACTCAGATGATAACTCTAGAAAACAAAATCGGATTTGGAAGGAACGCAAAGAGTTTACCACACTTGGGTGATAAAGCGAACAAGACACACCGTGATTGAGCTTGAAAAGATACTATCGTAATTAGATGATAACTCAAAGAAATGAAACCAGACATGGACGGAATTGCGAAGCATATACCAGACGTGGGCGATAAAGAGATCAAGGTACACCATGAGTGTGCTTGAAAACATACCATCGTACTTAGATGATAACTCAAAAAAATGAAACCGGACTTGGGAGGAAATCACGAAGCATTTACCACACTTGGGTGATAAAGGAAACAAGACACACCGTGAGTGAGTTTGAAAATATACCATCATACTTAGATGATAAATCAAAGAAACCGAAACTGGACTTGGGCGGAATCGCAAAGCTTTTACCACACTTGGGTATTAAAGCGAACAAGACTGTAAACACCCCAAATTTGCCCTCACCCATTCACACCATGGCTTGTGATCTCTTCATATGCATGATTTCAATCATAGATCCCCATATTGCATTTTTTGGTTCACTGCATTGGTTCAAAGTCATCTGCATCTAGGGTTTGTGATCTGAGCAATCCAAGAGCTTCTTGAGTCACTCCAAAGGTCATCAATCACTTCAAAGGGGTCCATGTATATTCAAGCATCATATTATATACCCTCAAAGTCAAGAATGTCAAAAAAATCACAAGAACTGGGATTGGCATGGAAGCAGAGCTAGGTTTAACTGCACAGATGACCTAGAATTAGGGTTTTGGTTTCAAAGGCCATAACTCCAAATTTTTTGGTCATTCTTGTTTCTACTGGTCTCTATATGGTATAGGGATCATGCATATCAATTTTCATGAAGAAATTCCATGGGGAAGGCATCTGATCAAGAGTTGACTTCTTGAGCAAGTCAGTGCAAAATCAGGGCATCTGAGGCCCCCAATGACCCAACCAAAGGGTGTTCATCATCATTTTGATTGTGTATGATCTTTATTTGATCATGGAAGATTTTATAAGTTCACAAGATTGAAGAATTTCAAGCCATTTGCAAAGTTGACTTTTTGGGAAATGACTTGTAATGGAAACTTGCCATTTTGGGAAACTTTTTCAACCCTTTGTAAACACCCCAAATTTTCCCTCACCTATTCACACCATGGCTTGTTATCTCTTCATATGCATAAATTCAATCATAGAATCTCATATCACATTTTTTGCTTCACTGCATTGGTTCAAAGTCATCTGCATCTAGGGTTTGTGATCTGAGCCATCCCAGAGCCACTTGAGCCACTCCAAAGGTCTTAAATCACTTCAAAGGGGTCCATGTGTGTTCAAGCATCATATTATATCCTCTCAGAGTCAATAAAATGAAAGAATCACAAGAACTGGGAATGACATGGAAGCAGAGCCAGGATTGACTGCCCAGATGACCTAGAATTAGGGTTTTGGTTTCAAAGGCCATAATTCCAAATTTTTTGGTCATTCTTGTTTCTATTGGTCTATATATGGTATAGGGATCATGCATATCAATTTTCATGAAGAAATTCAATGGGGAAGGCATCTGATCAAGAGTTGACTTTTTGAGCAAGTCAGTGCAAAATCAGGGCATCTGAGGCCCCAATGACCCAACCAAAGGGTGTTCTTCATCATTTTGATGGTGTATGATCTTTATTTGATCATAGAAGATGTTATAAGTTCACAAAATTGAATAATTTCAAGCCATTTGCAAAGTTGACTTTTTGGGAAAATGACTTGTAATGGAAACTTGCCATTTTGGGAAACTTTTTCAACCCTTGCTTTTTGATTCAAAAATGCTTCAAATGAGAAAACTTTGGTCATGAAAGTTGTAGAATGGATCATTCCCTTTTCAAAAAGTACAATAACTCATTCTAATTCATTTTGGATCAAAAGTTATGGCTTGTCAAAGTTGGAAAAAATCACATAATTTCAAGTTATGCACCAAAGAGGCATTTTGCAAAATGGTATGATCAAGCATTCTAAAGACTTCAAATGTGCACAAACTCATTACAACATGATCATGTGACTTCTAAAAATCATAATGGGCCCAAGAATTATGCATTTTGATGCCTTGAACTTCATGAATTTCCAAAGGGGCCAAACTTTGTGAAAATTGCAAAACATCTCACAAGCTTTGATCCACTTGCTGATTTGCCTCAAAACCAATTCCATGGACATCCTTAAACTCAGCTGAGCCAAGACAAGCCAAAAAGCCAGCTGTACCATTGCCCATACCTCAAGTACAAATCAAGTTGACATTTTGGCAACTTGCCCATACCAATCACAATAGGCCAACACCCACTCTCTGACCTATCACACTTCTTTATGTGGATCAAATGCAAGCAAAAGCACATAACACACAAGCCTGAAACACTCTCCAAGCCAGCATACTCAAAAATCCTCATTTTTGCAAAAGCCTTTGAATCCCTTGATTCAGCCATCAAACCTTAAAACTTTTTCCACCATTCAACTCCATAAACCTCACTGATCATTTCCCACCCTCCATCTTGCCCTAAAACCTCCACAATCAAAAACACGATTTTCACATTTCATGAACTGAGATTCTGCAAACTCTCTCTAGAGGCCATTTAAACTCCAGCTAAGAATCACAAACACTTGGAGGAAATCATTGGAGTGGATTTGAAGCAAACAACTGGCCAGAAAGTCCCTGATTCGAAAGCTCAAGCTCAGGTAGCCATGGCATTTATTTTTTCAGAACTCTCATTTTATGTTATAGGATGATTCTACATGTTTCACTGATTGCCATGATGTGTTTAGTTTTGAAAATAGTTGAGAAATAAGCATTTCATGAGCTTCTGAAATTTCTGAGTTCTTTTCCGTTTTGCTTTGATTCATGGATTTGATGATGAATAAATGAATTTGGATGACTGATTCTTGTTGGGGTTGGGGAGAGGATCATTTCTGGAGAGTTTTAGGGCTTAGGGATGCGTATTAAGAGAGATAGCATGAATGGTTGGCCGGGGAAGATGACCGGAACACTGTTCCGGTCATCTGAAAGTGATTAGGGTTCAGATTAGGGTTAATGACTTAATTAGCGTAGTTTGAATGTGAGCCGTCCAGATGCGCGCGCTGGTCAATTCCTTCCCTTTTTATTTGAATCTCAGCCATCAGATTGGCTGACTTTCTCATTTTTCATTTAAAATTCATTTTATTTTCATTTGTTTTGATTTATTTTGCACGAATTAATTAAAATAGCAAAAAATGTTTAAAAATTATGAAAATTTTTGTCAAGGTTTTCATTATTTTTCAGAACACAAAAATATTTTTATTTTTATTTTTTGCATTAAAAATTATTTTTAAATCATTTAAAAGTTTATTTTTAATTAATTAATGAAAATTAATTAATTAAAAATACTTTTAGGTATTTAAAAATCACAAAAAAATTCACATAGCATTTAAAAACATTTAGAAACATTGTCCAACTCTCAAACCAAATTTATTTTTTGTTCTTGATACCTTTTGATAATTTTCTTTGGAATTAATTCCATTTTGAGGCAATATTTTGTGTCAAACTTCAAAAATTCATTTCTGCCTAACCATTGAGAGTTGGATGATGATTCTTTTTGCATTGCATCTTGCATGACATGTAGTTTATAGGATAAAATTGGAATGAATTGATCTTGCATTTTCAATTTGTTTGGCATTTTTCTTGACAAGGTACCTTAAAACCCTAGCAATCTTAGGAAATTCATAACTTTCAATAGGTTAAGAGTTGGATCCCCTCCTTTGGGCAGTGAGCTTGTGTAGGTTTAGGGTTCCTTTGATTGCCTTTTCAAATTTTTATCATGTCATTTGCTTCTGGTTTTGGATTTTTGCTTTGTATGTTGCATATAACCCTAATTTATGCCTTCCTTTGCATCCGTCTTCCATTTGCTTGCATACCATGACTTGCCATGACATTTTATGCATTCATTTGATTCATAATACATCTTAAGACATATTAGAATCATGTTTGATCATTTCATCTTTCATTTTCCATGCTATATGTCTTGTGCATTCCATAACTTTTCATGAACATCCATGGTTCAAAGCATGCTTCTCTTACATCCCTATGTTTGTATGGTCATTCCCTTGCCTTGCATCATGTTTGCATCATCTCTTAGCATCATTAACATCATACTTATGCTTCTGGTTTTGGTTTGCATCATGACATTGCATCTTATTTTGCATTGCATTTCATTTCTTTTGCTAACTTTTCAGGTGGTAAGTTGTTTGGGAAGTGAATTTGCCTTCACTTCTCACAGTCTCTTTTCATCTCTCTTATGCATCATTGCTGCATTTTTGTATGTGTATTGGATTGAGCTTGCTCATTCTTGTTCATCTTACCTTCTTTCTTCAAGCAACTTGTCTTCTTAAGTGAAGCAAGTTGTTTTGCTTCTCTTTGCTCCTTTCATCTGCTTCTCTCCTTGGTGGCTCTTTCAAGATTTATTTCTTAAACCTCACAAACCCTAGGAATGACCAAGCATGAGAACAATTAGGGTTTGATTAGTCCCCCACTTAGCTTTTACCTTTGTGTCTCTTTGAGTCTTCTCTTCTCATCTCATAATCAGGGACTAAACCCTAAAGGCTTTAAGGCTTTGTGATTAAGCTTATACCTGCATCCTTCTATTAGGATGGAGTGTATAACTTTAATCCTAAGTGTTAAACCCTTAATGTGATTAAATCCTTTAATCAATTCACTTAATAATCATCAAGACATCAAGCTTGTAACTTGGGCCTTGCATTAGGGTTCTAATTCTTCCTTAATTGGTTAAGAAGGACTAACCCTAGTGTTAATGGACAAGTCCCCCTCAAGTTATCTTACAACCCATAAAAATCACTTCTTCATTCTTATCATTAACTAAAATCTACCTAATAAAGGCTTTGTTTTGTCATGAGGTTAATCCCTAATCATGGATTAAGTTGAGGAGTCTTCCTCAGCTTAAACATTCTCATCTATTATCCTTCTATTAGGATGGTGTAATGAGTCTGTTTAATCCCTGATTATGGGTTAAACTCATTACTTAACACTAAACAAAAACAACAAAAACATCTAACCAATCATATGTAGGTTAATGATCTTAATCCTACACCATGATGATTAAGTGTGAGATACTGACTTCACACTTAAGGTATTCTCATTACCCCTAATCAGAGGGAGGATGTGATGAGTTTACTAACCCATTGGTTTAGGCTTAAGCCCATTAACTTATGACAAACTCAAAAAAGCAATAAAAGATTGAAAACACAAAAAACAAACAATAATCGTCTCCTTCGGGATTCTTTTCTCATCATACTCACTCACAAACGAGAACTCGCTTCTTCCGTCTAATGCAAGATAGTTTGCACCTGAGCCAGACAGGTCATACACTTGAGCATAGGCAAGTAAGCAGTTCATCAGTCAATTTTACCTTTCAGTCTCTTTGGGTCGAACTACGGAGTTTTGACTTCCTCATTGCACGAGAGGATACGTAGGCATAACTTAACAGTTATCGAACAAAAGTCTCTGTATATTCCTCCTCCTTCCAGCATCATTCTTTTAGCCTCATTATCTTGAGCATTTCATCCTTGTTCTTACACTGACACTTTCATACTTCACATCACTCATATACTGTACACTGACACTTTTCTTATACACTTCACATTCTTTTTGCACTGACACTTGCATTCTTTCCAGCTTTAATACACAGATAGCACTGACACTACCCCTTTAAAACACAAATCTTTTAAGCGTGGATCCCGTCGAGTACGACGGACAATCTGGGTGCTAATACCTTCCCAGGTTGTAACCAACCCCCTTTCTCAGCCTCTCTGGTTCGCAACCGTCTTATCCATATCTTTCTAGGTTTATGCTGCATTACCTTTCCTTCGGGATAAAAATGCCTAGCTGGCGACTCTTGTCTTTCTGAGTTCACCCTTGTGTGTTCTCATCCTCTTTCGCCAACCGTTCGCGTCTGTACTCCTCTTGACCCGGATGTCATTTGGTGGGAGCGACAGCTTGGCGACTCTGCTGGGGAATCTTATACTGTAACCAGGGCTTCTGGTTCTTTTTGTGGGTTCCTCCTAGCGCTTGTTTGATTTGTGTTTACTGGGGTGTTATGTGCTATTTGTGTTTATAAAGTTGCTTTATTTATTGCTTTATGTACAACCTTATTTATTGCTTTCTTTACAGTTTTCATATTTCATACTGTCATTATCATTGTTGGATTTGTTCTTCTGTCTTGGTGGGTGGGGTTTCATTGAGAGTTTAATGTCCTATACCTGGGACCTGAGTGACACCTAGGCTAGAGTGGTTCATATTCTTTCCCATTCCATTTCGGTCTAGTGCGGGAATATGAAACACGGTTCAGATGTGGGTTTCTTCTTGAGAACTCTGTACTACAGATTTCCTGTAGTGCTAGGGCTATCAGGGAAGCCTGCTAAGTCTGGATGACCTTTATTATGACCTTCAGAAACTGAGGTGAATTAGAGGAGGATCTTTTATGGTTATTGTAAACACTGTACCTCCGGGTTAGAAGTGTTTACACTTCTCATAACTGATCCAAGTCTGAGGATCCTTGTTTTAGAACACCACCTGTGAGGGGGTGTGGCTGTTTACAGGTTTGCAGGTACCCTTGGCCACATCATACCCTGTTACTATTTGGTTTAAGAGTACCTCATTTTGGACAGTTCTTGTGATTAACCCTGGACATGTGACTCTTTATTTGAGTCCCCCACCTTGGTTACTGGATTTCTGAACCTCCATCTGGACTTCTTGAACATACTTTGACTTTATATCAAGACAGATAATCAGATCTGGCTTGATCACAAACCCTTGCATATCATTTGCATACATCATCATTGCATCATTTAACATTTGTTTATTTGTTTTTCAGGGTATCCACATTGTATCTGGCTTGGTTTTGACCCCTTCATCTGCATAGACTTCTGTTTCATCAGTTATCTACTTCAGCTATCTTCATCAGTTGTTTGCTTCAGTTACCTTCATCATTATCAGATTATCAGTGGCTCATCTCCAGTACCAGTCTTGATCTTCATCAGCATTTGTCTTCAGCACTTCATCAGCAGTCATGGCTCCTCCTAGGAAAAGCAACATTTCTTTGAGCCTGTGTTGACTGGTATCAGGCAGGTCCAGTCACTTATCACCCCTGACCACATCCCATTATTCATAGAGCATTATGGAGGCATCCTGGATATGGTTATGGACCTGGATCCTTCTCAGAGGAGTATGATTCACACCTGCCTATAGTTTTATGACCCTCCTTTGAGATGCTTCACATTCCAAGACTTTCAGCTAGGACCTCTTTTGGAGGAGTTTTCATCATTGATTGGAGTACCTGTCAGGGGTGTTGTCCCCTTCAACCTTGAGATGACTTCTCCCATTAATGGAGAAGTGGCAAAAGCACTATATCTGAAGCCTATTTTGATTGAGCAGAGTATGACAACAAAGGTTGGGATCCCTGGCTTACACTTAGACTTCCTGATTTCCCAAGCCATCCTGAAGGCCTCTTTGGGAGAATGGAGGGCAGTTTGTGCATTACTAGCTCTCAGCATATATGGGGTTGTACTGTTTGCAGATGAGCCCAAATTTATCAGCAAGAATGCCATTCATCTTTTCCTTCTAAGGAACCCAGTACCCACATTGCTGGGAGATTTCTATTACTCTATTCATCAGAGGAATGAGAAACAAAGGGGGAAGTTAGTGAGATGCTGTTCTCCTTTGTTTCACACCTGGCTGCTCAAACACCTACCCAAGACAGATGCCTTCCTGAATCCTCACCAACAGAAGAATTGGGCTAAGAGACTTATTTCTTTGTCTTCAGATGACATCAGATGGTGCACCCAGAGCACCAAAGGCAAAGACATAATCACCAGCTGTGGGCAATACCCAAATGTACCTCTGATAGGAGTAAAGGGTTGCATCAACTACAATCCTTTGCTGTTTAAAAGGCAACTGGGCTATGATTTGATTCACCCTCCTAGAGTGCAGGATTTAGCCGAGACCCTGTATTGCGAGATAAAGCCTAATCTAGCTGCTGTCAGACAAGCATCCTGGGCTTGGGACAACATCCAGACAAAGGGGATGGCTATTCTTGGAAGGTGCAATAATGTTGCTTCAGCTCAGTACTATGACTGGTCTCATTCTAGAGCTCAGATTACTGGGATGCCTTTCACCATTGAGGATATACCTGGACCATCCACAACTCAGCCAGCATCCACTGTTAGCCTGGAAGAGTTTGAGAAACTGAAGGAAAGGAATGAGAATCTGTCTCAAGCTTTGAAGAAGACCCTTTGGGAAAGGAGTGATGGTCGTCTGGACATTGAAAGGTTGGAGAAGCTTAAGGTGGAGCATCTGGCTAAGATTGAGAAAACAGAAGACTACATCAAGAAAGCAAGGGCTGGGGAACAAATATTGAAGAATGCCTGCAAAGAGGCCAAATTTCAGAAGGCTAGGACTGATCTCTATCTGCCAGAAAGTCAGGCTAGGTGGGCTAGGATCACTGAAGCCCGTACTCAAGAAGATCAGAAAACTCAAGCCAGGATTGAGCAGTTAGAAGCCAATGAAAAGAAGCAACAGGAAGCTTTGCTGGCAGCCCAGAAGGAGATTTCAGAGTTGAAGCTCAGGGCTGGTTTGAAGAGGTCAAAGGACCAGGATAGGCACAAGAAGCTGACCACTGCCATTGCCACCAGAAACCTCCTCATCAGAAACATCACAGAGCATCCAGCTGGTCTAGTGACCGATGCACTTCTGAAGGAGGTTAAGGAGGATGAGTTTGGACTAGATGTATGACCTTTTGATTGTTGTTGCTTTCATTTGATGTACTTTTCTTTTGTTGTATTTTGACCCTTCAGGGGCATATGTTGTAAAACAAACTATGTATGATTCACCATTTGTAATATATTTTAGTTTGTTTCCATTGTGGGATTTCTTTTTCTCAACAACATCAAAGCATCTTCCTCGGGGTCTGGAAAGGTTAAAACCAGGAACCAAGCCGGATACTTTGGAAAACAAATAAGCATACTGCATTGCATACTAACTTTTGTTTTGTTTTGTAGGTTTTGCCTTTGTTATGTTTGTTTCTAACTCTGTTGTGTCTCAGGAAATATTGCTCGCCGTCGGGTGTTCCCTCTCAACCGTACGCACCGGTATCCTACTCGCAACAACCTTCCTGGTATCCAAATGGATCAAGTACAGCAAGACCTGACAGAGGTCAGAACTAAGATGGCTAATGAAAGAGTGGAGATGAGAAACCAAATGGCCCAATTCATGACTGTAATGACTGGCTTGGCCCAGAGTCAGGAAAGGCTGAGGGCATTGGTAGAAAGACAAAACCCCGAGGAACCTCATCCTGGAACTGGAGGAACTAGTAATAATGAGGGAGGTCAGCCTCATGTTAACCCACCTGTATTTGGACCTCATCTAGATCCGAAAATCAACATTCCAATAAATGTACAGGGCAACACTGCTGCAGGCAGGATCTTGCAAGAAGATCCTCAAGAGGAGCAGTTTACTATAATGGGAGCTGGGGATGAAGTCTATGATAGAAGGTTTGATGAAATTGCTGAGAAGTTGAGATCTCTGGAGTCTCAAAATTCCTTAGGCTTCGATGTAATGGATATGGGGTTAGTGGATGGGGTGAGAATTCCCCACAAGTTCAAACCCCCGTGCTTCGAGAAATACAATGGAACCTCTTGTCCACGAACTCACTTACAGTCCTTCCTGGGAAGACTTAAAGCATATACCATGGATGAGAAACTGTGGATGTTCTATTTTGAAGATAGCTTGACTGGAGCTTCCAGAGAGTGGTATTCACACTTGACCAGGGCTACTATCAGGTGTTGGAAGGACCTAGCTGACGCTTTCATCAGGCAGTACCAATACAATCTGGATATGGCTCCCAACAGGACCCTCCTAATGGGAATGTCTCAATCCTCCAGAGAAAGCTTCAGGGAATATGCCCAAAGGTGGAGACAGCTTGCTGCTGCTGTCCAACCACCCATGTCGGAAAGAGAAATGGCCAACATGTTCATGAACACTCTACAAGGAACATATATTGACAGGCTAGCTTCCTTTTCTTCCACACGCTTCGTTGACATAGTCATAGTTGGAGAAAGAATTGAAAGCCTTCTGAAGATGGGTAAAATTTCTGATAATGGTGCAAGTTCGTCAAGTAATCCCAGGAAGCCTTTTGTGGGACCCAGAAGAACCGGTGAGACAAATGCCATTCATGCCGGCAGGGGCAGGCCTCAGTACCTTCACAGATTAGTAGCAACTGTCACTATTCCAGCTCCGATTCCTCAGCAACCAACATATCAACCACAACAACAACCACACTATCAACAGCAAGTTCAGTATCCGCCACAGAGGACTTACAACAACAACAACAGCAATCAACAGCAAAGACCTTTTCAGCAAAGACCACCACAGGCAAATAGGGTGATTGACCCTATCCCTATGCCTTATGCTGCCTTATTGCCACAACTCCTGAAACTCAACTTGGTTGAATTAAGGACATTGGCACCACCAGATCCCTCCAATCTCCCAAGGAATTATGATGTCAACGCCAGATGTGCTTTTCACTCAAATGCACCTGGCCACAATACTGAGAAATGCAGGGCTTTACAAATTAAAGTGCAGGATCTAGTGGATTCCAAAGCCCTCAATTTTGCACCCCCCGCCAAATGTCAACAAGAATCCCATGCCCAATCATGGAGGACCAAGAATTAATGTCATTGAGGAAGACAAGCCATCTTTCTTAATCACCAGTGTTGGGCAGATTCGGACACCTCTGGTAGAAATTAAAGCTCAGCTCCTAGAATGCCAGATGTTCCCCGGGTGTGAGCTCGGTTGTGGTTATTGCAACATTTCGGTCAACGGGTGTGATAATTTGAGAAGCGGCATAGATGGTCTTATCAAAAGTGGTATACTCCAGATCACAACTTCAGCGCCTACAAATCCAGCAATCCCTTTGACAACGATTCCTGACTCTTCTACAACTGCAACAACAATCATTCCAACCAATTCATCAATATCATCAACAATGGCTCCGTCCATCACTTCAACAAATCAGATGTCAAAAACCATTTCTTCTACAACATCAGCACCCATTTATTCAGCAGAATCTTCTACAACGCCAACAGAAATTGATGAAGATATTTCAGCAGTCACCATTTACTATGATCCATCATATGTTCCTCCAAACAACAACTTTCAACAACAAGCAGTGGCATCTCCTGCCAGGTCACCAGTCACCATTTACTACGATCCACACACCGTTTCAGTTCCTTCCTCTGCAGCAGTCAGTCCAGTTACCATCACGGTGCCTGGACCAGTTCCATATGAAAGCAGTAATGCCATCCCTTGGCATTATGGCTCTGACCTCTACTGCAACGGGGAGAAAATCACTTTGGACTCTTCAACTTCTTCTCCACAAATTGATAATGTTGGGGGAGGCGGAGGCTTCACCAGAAGCGGACACCTTTTTGCCTCACAATTGCAAAAACCTAATGCCGAAGTAGAAGCTGCTGCAAAAGCAAAAGGGAAGAGTGTGGTACCTGAAGAACCAATCATCAAAGAAACTCAGAAGACATCTTTCGAGCAAGATGTAGACGAGTTTATGAGAATCATAAAGAGAAGTGATTACAAGGTGGTGGATCAGCTTCACCAAACTCCATCCAAGATCTCCATATTATCTCTGTTGATGTGTTCTGAAGCTCACAGGAATGCATTATTGAAAGTCTTGCACGCAGCATACGTGCCAGAGGAGATCACTGTTAATCAGCTAGAAACTGTGGTGGCAAATGTCAACACCAGTCATGGACTGGGCATTACCAATGCTGACTTAACAACTGAGGGACGTAACCACAACAAGGCTTTACACATCACTCTAGAATGTAAGGGCGCTGTTCTATCCCATGTACTGGTGGACACTGGGTCTTCACTCAATGTTCTACCAAAGAAAGCCTTAGTGAAGCTGGAGTATGATGGCTTGGCACTGCGTCCGAGTAATTTGGTGGTAAGAGCCTTCGATGGCTCTAAAAGATCAGTGTTTGGGGAGATTGATATGCCTGTGATGATTGGCCCGCAGACTTTTAAGATTACCTTCTATGTGATGGACATTCAGCCGGCCTACAGCTGTTTGTTGGGTAGACCTTGGATCCATGCCGCTGGCACTGTTACGTCTACCTTTCACCAGAAGCTGAAATTCGAGTGGGAAGGCCAGATCATCACCATCTGTGGTGAAGAGGACATCTTTGTTAGACATCTGGCTACGTACAAGTATATTGAGATGGATGGGGAAATCCATGAAACCATGAGCCAGGGGTTTGAGGCCCTGAACATAAATGAAGCATCTTCTGTACTAGGAACCTCCATGACGTCTTATCAGCAAGCCAAGAAGGTTGTTGAAGAGGGTACTGCCCAAGGCTGGGGCAAGCTGCTACCTGTGGGGAAGAAAGAGGACAGATTTGGGTTGGGTTAGAAACCAACTCAACAAGATCAATCAGAGGCTGCTAAGAAGCCCAATTTTGTCAGCGGGGGAATGCTCACCCCGGATGCAGTGAACAACTTGGAAGATGAGTCGGAAGATGAGCACAACCTGGAGTGCTGGATACGTCCAAGGATCCCGGGGAGCCATATCTCAAACTGGTCTTCCCAGGAAATTATAAGGGTTACTCCTGCAGAGTAATTATTATTTCCTGTATATTTTAAGCATGTATCAAGTCTTGCATCTTGCCCAAGATGTCAAGACTCATTTTGTAATCGGGCCATCTTGTAATTTTGTGCAAACAGATCAATCAATGAATATCGCATATCTTTTGCAAATGAGTCTTTTTCTTTTTTGCTCACTGTTTTTCATTTTTCTTTTTGTACAAAAATAAAATGGCAATGTTTTCCAAAATGATAACTTTATTTCACTTTCTCTAAACAAAGATTAAAATCAATCACTAAAATGAACAATCTAAACCCTTGCAGAGAGTGCCTTTCAGACTGCACCGACAACAGCACAGCTATGGCTTTGTATGACTTTGACAATCCAATCAATCAAGCTGATGAAGGGGTTGAAGAAGATTATGAGCTACCTGAAGAACTAGCCAGGTTGTTAAGGCAAGAGGAGAAGGTTATCACTCCTCATCAGGAGGAGGTCGAAACGGTTAATCTTGGTACGGAAGAAGATGTGAAAGAGGTTAAGATCGGAGCCTGCTTACAAGATTCAGTAAAGGAACAACTGATTGACATGCTCCGGGAGTATGTGGATGTGTTTGCTTGGTCTTATCAGGATATGCCAGGGTTGGACACCGATATTGTCATGCACAAGCTGCCTTTAAAAGAAGACTGCCCGCCGGTAAAACAGAAACTGCGCCGCACTCGCCCAGATATGGCAATAAAGATCAAAGAAAAGGTACAAAAGCAGTGGGACGCCGGGTTCCTTGCTGTGACTAGCTATCCGCCGTGGGTTGCTAATATTGTACCGGTGCCCAAGAAGGATGGAAAGGTGAGAATGTGTGTAGATTACCGGGATCTGAACAGAGCCAGCCCAAAAGATGACTTCCCTTTACCTCACATTGATGTATGGTTGATAATACGGCTCAGTTCTCGGTATTCTCCTTCATGGACGGATTTTCAGGATACAATCAGATCAAGATGTCACCTGAAGACATGGAGAAGACAACTTTTATCACACCCTGGGGCACGTTCTGTTATAAGGTGATGCCGTTCGGACTAAAGAATGCGGGTGCCACTTATCAACGGGCTATGGTAACATTATTCCATGACATTATCCATAAAGAAATTGAATGTTATGTGGATGACATGATTGCCAAGTCCCTCACAAAAGAAGACCACCTGGTAAATCTGTTGAAGTTATTCAAGCGTCTGAGGAAGTACCAACTGAAGTTAAACCCCAACAAGTGCACATTCGGGGTGCGATCTGGTAAGCTGTTGGGATTTATTGTAAGTGAAAAAGGGATTGAAGTTGACCCTGATAAAGTTAAAGCCATTCAAGAAATGCCTGCACCTAAGTCTGAAAAAGAAGTTCGAGGTTTCCTAGGTAGATTGAACTACATTTCAAGGTTCATATCTCACCTCACAGCAACCTGTGAGCCTTTGTTCAAGCTGTTAAGAAAAGAACAAACGGTCAGGTGGAACGAAGACTGCCAGAGGGCTTTTGACAAAATCAAGGAGTACTTGCAAGAACCTCCAATCCTTATGCCTCCAGTTGAAGGAAGACCTCTAATCATGTACTTAACAGTTTTAGAAGAGTCAATGGGGTGTGTGTTGGGCCAGCATGACGAGTCTGGTCGAAAAGAGTATGCAATTTACTACCTGAGCAAAAAGTTTACCGACTGTGAACAACGTTATTCACTGCTCGAGAAAACTTGTTGTGCTTTAGCGTGGGCTGCTCGCCGACTAAGACAGTATATGTTGACCCACACTACTTTGTTGATTTCAAAGATGGACCCAGTTAAGTAAATTTTTGAGAAGCCAGCACTTACCGGACGGGTTGCAAGATGGCAAATGATCCTCACAAAATATGACATTCAGTACACATCTCAGAAAGCCATCAAAGGCAGTGTATTGTCTGATTATCTTGCTGAGCAACCCATTGATGATTACCAGCCTATGAGATTTGACTTCCCTGATGAAGACATCATGTTCATTAAAGCAAAAGATCATGAAGAGCCTGTTCACACTGAAGGGCCTGACCTGGAAGAAGAATGGACTATGATGTTTGACGGGGCTGTTAATATGAATGGTCGTGGTGTTGGTGCAGTTCTCATTACACCTAAAGGAGTTCACATGACTTTCTCGGTAAAACTCACTTTCAACTGCACTAACAACGAAGCCGGATACGAAGCTTGTATTATGGGTCTTGAGGAAGCCATTGACCTCAGGATCAAGACTTTAACTGTATTCGGAGATTCAGCTTTGGTAATCAATCAAACCAACGGCAAATGGTACACTCACCAGGATCATCTGATACCTTACAGGGATTATACAAGGAGGTTATTGACTTTCTTCACAACGGTCAAGCTTGAGTATATCCCTCGGGACGAGAATCAATTTGCAGATGCTCTGGCTACCATTTCATCCATGATCAAAGTTCAAGCTGCCAACTTTGTGCCTCAGATTTCAGTGTCCCGACTTGACAGACCAGCATATGTATTTACAACAGACATTGTCAAAGATGATAAGCCTTGGTTCCATGACATTAAGTGCTTCTTGGAGGATCAAACATACCCACCTGGGGCATCTTCCAATGACAAGAAGACATTAAGAAGGCTAGCTGGTAGTTTCTTCCTGAATACTGATGGTTCCCTTTAAAAGAGAAACTTTGATATGGTACTCATCAGATGCGTCGATAGAACAGAAGCAGACTTGTTAATGCACGAGGTGCACGAAGGATCCTTTGGTACCCATGCAGGAGGGCACGCAATGGCTAAGAAGTTGTTAAGATCAGGATATTACTGGATCACAATGGATGCCGACTGTTGTGCCTATGCCAGAAAATGTCACAAATGCCAGATTTATGCGGATAAAGTGCAAGTGCCTCCGAATCCTCTGAATGTGATGTCTTCACCTTGGCCCTTTGCCATGTGGGGCATTGATATGATTGGCAAGATTGAGCCGACTGCTTCAAACGGCCACAGATTCGTCCTGGTTGCTATTGACTATTTTACCAAGTGGGTTGAAGCAGCCTCCTATGCAAATGTTACAAGACAAGTGGTAGCCCGATTTCTGAAGAGAGATATCATCTGTCGGTATGGAGTTTCCGAGCGAATCATTACTGATAATGGTTCCAACTTAAACAACAAAATGATGGCAGAACTGTGCCGGGACTTCAAGATCCAACACCACAATTCTTCTCCTTACAGGCCAAAGATGAATGGCGCTGTTGAGGCAGCCAACAAGAATATCAAGAAGATTGTGCAGAAGATGGTGGTCACCTACAAAGACTGGCATGAAATGCTACCATTTGCCTTACATGGGTACCGTACGTCAATCAAAACATCCACTGGGGCAACACTGTATCAACTTGTGTATGGTATGGAGGCAGTCCTACCTGTTGAAGTTGAATTACCCTCCTTACGGGTATTAATGGATGTTAAGCTGAGTGAAGCAGAGTGGGTCCGGTCCCGATATGAACAACTGAGTCTGATTGAAGAGAAGAGATTAGCTGCAATTTGTCATGGGCAGCTGTATCAGAAAAGAATGAAGAAAGCCTTCGATCAGAAAGTCAGGCTCCGAGAATACCAAGTAGGAGATCTTGTGCTGAAAAGACTCCTCCCTTCTCATACAGACCACAGGGGCAAGTGGACTCCGAATTATGAAGGGCCATTCGTAGTAACGAAAGTTTTCTCCGGTGGAGCACTCATGCTCAGTACTATGGATGGTGAAGACTTCCCGTCCCCTGTGAATTCAGATGCAGTTAAAAAATACTTCGCATAAAAATGACCCGCTGGACATATAAACAGAATGTAAATCCAGGCAAAAATAGGGCATCCCGGCGAGTCAAAAACAGAATAAAGGACTCGGGCAAAAATAAGGGAAATAAATAAAAAATGTACACCCGCTGAGTTGAAAAGCCGCATTGGACGACTCAGGCAAAAAAGGGTATCCCGATGGATTGAAAACCCGAAAGGGCGATCCATGCAAAATAAGGGAATAAGCGAACAATTGCATTTTGAATTCGTCTGTATCTATTACAACTTGGAAAGCTTCGAAAGGTTCAAGCGCCGGTCAGAATCAGCCTTCTTCAGAAAGCAAGACGAGAAGAATGTAAAAAGTCATACGAGTCATAGCCAAAGGGAAGCTCCTTGAAGCGTCATCAACATTGCCAATACCTGTTATTTCTCAATTTGTAACAATCTCTTCATTTTAGGGGATTTGTTTCTTTGACTGTATTTGCCGATTCAGGGCACATGAATTAATAAAATCAGATTTTTCAGTCATGTTTCGTCTCGTACATTTTGTTTTCATTTGCAAGAATTTCCGATGTCTTTAAAATACTGATTGCATAAATACAGATGCTTTTCTTCTAAAAATACATGCGTGCAGGAAATATACTTACTCCCGGGAGTGTCTAAACTCCTATGATGGAATCCAGTAAGGGATACCTCGGGATTGCTTGTGCGCTTCTCTATCTTTTCAGGATTGCAGGCATTCAAAGCACAACATGGGGCATGAAGGCTTCTCCCCAGCAAGATGCCTAATCATTATTTACTCAGTCTATCTCCCGATTAGCACCAGAGGTGCTTTCTCCCCAGCTGAGTTGTCTGTCATCATTCCTCCTCAACCAAGTGCAAAGACCGGGAATCATCTCCCCGCAGAATTTCAGCCTCTATCCAGAAGAGCAACGTCTGAAGATCTCACAGCAGAGTAAAGAAAGATTCTACAAACCCCAGCTGGGTCCCCCTTTACCAAAGATAGGTCTATCAGTGACCTATATCCCCAAGCAGAGTCCCATATGCCAGATCTACCAATGATCTCACCCCCAGCTGGGATGTCCACTTCAAGCAGATCAGTCGGAGATCTTCGCAGCAATGGGATCCGAATCCCGGATCGGTATCTTTTGCATAATCATAGCATTCGCATCATATTCTCCCCACATAGCGTAGCATTCCGTCTAATACGGAGCATTACAGCAAAAATCAAACATATTGCATAATCATAAGCCATGGTCTGAATCAAACACTTGTAAATTTCAACAATTCATCAGAGATATACAGAAAACTCTCCAGATTCCCCGGCAGGAAGCCAAGGCATTTGCCTTACACTCATAAATACAAATGCACACCCTTTTTGGCACCCGTCCGTGTCATGGTTCCCCAGTAAAGTCGCCCAGGCTTTCTTTACAAACAGATACTTATATATTACAGATACTTCTTGACACCCGCCCGTGTCATATCCCCAGTAGAAAGCCAAAGCGTCCTCTTTGCACTCACAGATACATATATCCATACAGATTCCCTGACACCCGTCCGTGTCACCTTCCCCAACATAACTACCTGAATACTTTGTAAAGCATATACTTGTTTATAATATACTTTCTCCGAAACTCGTCTGTGTCACACTCTCCAGCAAGTTAAACACTCATCTGTACATCACTCATACTTGTTACCCCTGTTTTGCTGATACAGATACTCGCTCATATCTTGTATATACCCCTTATACCTCTGCAGATTCAACACTCGTCCGTGTTCTTTGTTAACCCGTTGGTACTCGTCCGTATCATCATCTCAGAACATGCGTCAAGCGTTTGTTTCTACCTGATACTCGTCTGTATCACAATCTTAAGGATGCTCGTCCGCATCTTTAATCCATACACGTGTCAAACACTCATGTCTTCTTGAATTTAGACACTCATCCGTGTCTACTATTCCCCAGAGGAGTCCCCACAGATTCAACACTTGTCCGTGTTCGTTGTTAACCAGTTGGTACTCGTCTGTATCATCATCTCTGAACACGCGTCAGCATTTGTTTCTACCTGATACCCGTATGTGTCATAGTCTTAAGGATGCTCGTCCGCATCTTTAATCTATACACCGTGCCAAACACTTATGTCTTCATGAGATTAGACACTCGTCCGTGTCTATTTTTCCCCAGCAAAGTCCCCAGCAAAACTTCTTTTCAATCTGGCATTCGTCCTATGTCATGATACCTTTCGGCAGCCGTACCCTGCCCGGTGATCGTCCTTCACCTTTGGATGACCGTCCCTCATCCTTTCCCCAGCGGAGTCTCCATTATTGGAACCCCTTTCTATCCGGCATTCGTCCTATGTCGTGATATTTAGCAGCCGTACCCTACTAGGTGATCATCCTTCACCTTTTGATGATCGTCCTTCATCATTTTATCCGATGGCCGTCCCCATCGTTAATCTTGTTATCTGACATTCGTCCTATGTCATGATAAACTCTGAGAGCAACCGTACCCTGCTAGGTGATCGTCCTTCACCTCGTGATGATCGTCCTTCATTGTGCTTATCCGATGGCCGTCCCCATTGTCGACCTTTTTATCCGACATTTGTCCTATGTCGCGGTACTTTCGGCAGCCGTACCCTGCCAGGTGATCGTCCTTCACCTTAGATGACCGTCCCTCATCTTATCCCAACAGAACAACCGTCCCCTGCTAGGTGATCGTCCTTCACCTTCGATGACCGTACCTCATCATTTATTTCACTTACCTAAATCCCCAGAGAATCTTATAGCCTTACTAGATGGCCGTCCCCATCATAATCTCTTATATCCCCAGCATGTCGGCCGTCCCCGTCATTGCTCTTTCCCCAGCAGTCGTCCTCTGCTCGACGGTCGTCCTCCGTCGCCTGCACTTTTTAAATAATTTATTTTTCCTTTTACAATCTATATCCTTTTTCTTCTTCATTCTGTGAGTGCAAATTTTGGACTGTCTTTGGTATTCAACCACAAGTTATCTTGTTTGCCTGTTAAGCCGTTGTTTACATCCTGCACAGCTAACTCATGTTTGAATAGGGGCAGCTGTAAACACCCCAAATTTTCCCTCACCCATTCACACCATGGCTTGTGATCTCTTCATATGCATAAATTCAATAATAGCATCTCATACCACATTTTTTGCTTCACTGCATTGGTTCAAAGTCATCTGCATCTAGGGTTTGTGATCTGAGCCATCCCAGAGCTACTTGAGCCACTCCAAAGGTCTTAAATCACTTCAAAGGGGTCCATGTGTGTTCAAGCATCATATTATATCCTCTCAAAGTCAATAAAATCAAAGAATCACAAGAACTGGGAATGGCATGGAAGCAGAGCCAAGATTGACTGCACAGATGACCTAGAATTAGGGTTTTGGTTTCAAAGGCCATAATTCCAAATTTTTTGGTCATTCTTGTTTCTATTGGTCTCTATATGGTATAGGGATCATGCATATCAATTTTCATGAAGAAATTCAATGGGGAAGGCATCTGATCAAGAGTTGACTTTTTGAGCAAGTCAGTGCAAAATCAGGGCATCTGAGGCCCCAATGACCCAACCAAAGGGTGTTCTTCATCATTTTGATGGTGTATGGTCTTTATTTGATCATAGAAGATTTTAGAAGTTCACAAAATTGAAGAATTTCAAGCCATTTGCAAAGTTGACTTTTTGGGAAAATGACTTGTAATGGAAACTTGCCATTTTGGGAAACTTTTTCAACCCTTGCTTTTTGATTCAAAAATGCTTCAAATGAGAAACCTTTGGTCATGAAAGTTGTAGAATGGATCATTCCCTTTTCAAAAAGTACAAGAACTCATTCTAATTCATTTTGGATCAAAAGTTATGGCTTGTCAAAGTTGGAAAAAATCACATAATTTCAAGTTATGCACCAAAGAGGCATTTTGCAAAATGGTATGATCAAGCATTCTAAAGACTTCAAATGTGCACAAACTCATTACAACATGATCATGTGACTTCTAAAAATCAGAATGGGCCCAAGAATTATGCATTTTGATGCCTTGAACTTCATGAATTTCCAAAGGGGCCAAACTTTATGAAAATTGCAAAACATCTCACAAGCTTTGATCCACTTGCTGATTTGCCTCAAAACCAATTCCATGGACATCCTTAAACTCAGTTGAGCCAAGACAAGCCAAAAAGCAAGCTGTACCATTGCCCATACCTCATAGAAAACGACACCACACTAGGGAAAAATCGTGAAGCATTTACAACACTTGGGTGATAAAGTGAACAAGACACAACATGAGTGAGCTTTAAAATATACCATCATACTTAGATGATAACTCAAAGAAAATGAAACCTTACTTTAATGGAATTACGAAGCATTTATCATACTTGGGTGATAAAGTAACAAGACACACCGTGATTGAGCTTGAAAAGATACCATCGTACTTAGATGATAACTCAAAGAAATAAAACCAGACTTGGATGGAATTGCGAAGCATATACCAGACTTGGGTGATAAAGCGAACAAGACACACCGTGAGTGTGCTTGAAAAGATACCATCGTACTTAGATGATAACTCAAATAAAATGAAACCGGACTTTGGCAAAAATAACGAAGCATTTAACCCACTTGGGTTATAAAGAAAACAAGACACATCGTGAGTGAGCTTGAAAAGATAACATCGTACTTAGATGGTAACTCAAAGAAAACGAAACTGGACTTGGGCAGAATCGCGAAGCATTTACCACACTTGGATGATAAAGCGAACAACACACACCGTGAGTGAGCTGGAAAAGATACCATCGTACTTAGATGAATACTAAAAGAAAATGAAATCGGCCTTGGGAGGAATCGCGAAGCATTTACCATACTTGGATGATAAAGCGAACAAGACACAACGTGAGTGAACTTGAAAAGATACCATAATACTTAGATGATAACTCAAAGAAAGGAAACCAGACTTATGCGGAATCTCGATGCATTTACCACACATGGGTAATAAAATGAACTAGACATACTATGAGTGAGCTTGAAAAGATACCATCGTACTTAGACGATAACTCCAAGAAAAAATTCACACTTGGGCGGAATCGTAAAGCCTTTACAACACTTGGGTGAAAAAGCGAACAAGACAGGCCGTTGTCGCTCCCACCAAAATGACACCGGGCCAAGAGGGGTACAGACACGAACGGTCGGCGAAAGGGGAATGTGAGAACACACAGGAGTGAACTCACAAGAAAAGAAAAGAGTCGCCAGCTAGGCATTTTTATCCCGAAGGAAAGGCAATGCTGCATAGACCTAGAAAGATATGGATAAGACGGTTGCGAACCAGAGAGACTGAGAAAGGGGGTTGGTTACAACCTGGGAAGGTATTAGCACCCAGATTGTCCTCCGTACTCGACGGGATCCACGCTTAAAAGATTTGTGTTTTAAAGGGGTAGTTCAATTTGTGTATCAAAGCTGGAAAGAATGCAAGTGTCGGTGTAAAAAGAATGTGAAGTGTATAAGAAAAATGTCAGTGTAAGGACAGAATGAAATGCTCATGATAATGAGGCTAAAAGAATAAGGCTGGAAAGAGGGGGAATTTACAGAGACTTTTGTTCGATAATCGTTAAGTTATGCCTACGTATCCTCTCGTGCAATGAGGAAGTCAGAACACCGTAGTGCGACCCAAAGAGAATGAAAGAAGAATTGACTTGTGAACTGCTTGCTTGTCTATGCTCAAGCGTATGACCTGTCTGGCTCAGGTGCTAACTGTCTTGCATTAGACGGAAGAAGCAAGTTCTCGTTTATGAGTGAATTAGATAAGGAAAGAATCCCGAAGGAGACGATTATTGTTTGTTTTTGAGTTTTCAATCTTTTATTGCTTTTTGAAGTTTGTCATAAGTTAATGAGCTTAAGCCTAAACCAATGGGTTAGTAAACTCATCACATCTTCCCTCTGATTAGGGGTAATGAGAATACCTTAAGTGTGAAGTCAGCATCTCACACTTAACCACCTTTGATGTAGGATTAAGATCATTAACCTATTTGTGATCATTTAGATGTTTTTGTTGTTTTTGTTTAGTGTTAAGTAATGAGATTAAGCCATAGTCAGGGATTAAACAGACTCATTACACCATCCTAATAGAAGGATAATAGATGAGAATGTTTAAGCTGAGGAAAACTCCTCAACTTAATCCATGATTAGGGATTAAACTCATGACAAAACTGTCGCTCCCGACAAATGAAACCGGTTCAGATGAAGGTACAGACGCGAACGGTCGGCGAGAGGGACAATGAGAACACACAGCCGTGAACTCACTGGAGAATGAATAGAGTCGCCAGCTAGGCATTTTTATCCCGGAGGAAAGGCAATGCTGCATAGACCTAGAAAGACATGGATAAGACGGTTGCGAACCAGAGAGACTGAGAAAGGGGGTTGGTTACAACCTGGGAAGGTATTAGCACCCAGATTGTCCGTCGTACTCGACGGGATCCACGCTTAAAAGATTTGTGTTTTAAAGGGGTAGTGTCAGTGCAATTTGTGTGTAAAAGAGGCTGGAAAAGATGTACAGGTGTCAGTGTAAAGAAAGTGTAAAGTGTGATATATACAGTGTCAGTGTAAGGATAAGAGTGAAATGCTCATGACAATGAGGCTTAAAGAATAATGCTGAAAGGAGGGGGAATAAACAGAGACTTTTGTTCGATAACCGTTAAGTTATGCCTACGTATCCTCTCGTGCAATGAGGAAGTCAGAACACCGTAGTTCGACCCAAAGAGACTGAAAGATGAATTGACTTGTGAACTGCTTACTTGTCTATGCTCAAGTGTATGACCTGTCTGGCTCAGGTGCAAACTGTCTTGCATTAGACGGAAGAAGCGAGTTCTCGTTTGTGAGTGAAGATGATGAGAAAAGAATCCCGAAGGAGACGATTACTGTTTGTTTTTGAGTTTTCAGTCTTTTATTGCTTTTGAAAGTTTGTCATAAGTTAATGAGCTTAAGCCTAAACCAATGGGTTAGTAAACTCATCACATCTTCCCTCTGATTAGGGGTAATGAGAATACCTTAAGTGTGAAGTCAGATTCTCACACTTAATCACCTTTGGTGTAGGATTAAGATCATTAACCTACTTGTGATTATTTAGATGTTTTTGGGATTTTTTTGTTTAGTGTTGAGTAATGAGGTTAAGCCATAATCAGGGATTAAACAGACTCATTACACCATCCTAAAGGAAGGATGATAGATGAGAATGTTTAAGCTGAGGAAAACTCCTCAACTTAATCCATGATTAGGGATTAAACCCATGACAAAACAAGCCTTTATTAAGTGGATTTTAGTTAATGATATGATGATGAAGTGAGTTTTATGATTTGTAAGACAACTTGAGGGGGACTTGTCCATTAACACTAGGGTTAGTCCTTCTTAACCACTTAAGGAAGAATTAGAACCCTAATGCAAGGCCCAAGTTACAAGCTTGATGTCTTGATGATTATTATGTGAATTGATTAAGAGATTTAAACACATTAAGGGTTTAACACTTAGGATTAAAGTTATACACTCCATCCTAATAGAAGGATGCAGGCATAAGCTTAATCACAAAGCCTTAAAGCCTTTAGGGTTTAGTCCCTGATTATGAGGTGAGAAGAGAGGACTCAAAGAGAGACACAAAGGTAAAACTATGGGGGGACTAATCAAAATCCTAATTCATTATCATGCTTGGTTGGTCCTAAGGTTTGTGAGGTTTTCAAGAACAATCTTCAAAGGAGCCACCAGGAAGCAGATGAATAAGATCAAGAGAAGCAAAGTGACTTGCTTCATTCAAGAAGTCAAGTCACTTGAAGAAAGAAAGTGGGAGGAACAAGAATGAGCAAGCTCAATCTCAAACACAAATAGAAATGCAGCAATGGATGCAAGAGAGATGAAAAGAAAAGTTATGAGAAGTGAAGGCAAATTCACTTCCCAAGTTACTTACCACCTGAAATGTTAGAAAGAAATGCAAAACAATGCAAGATGAGATGAAATGGCATGATACTAAGCAAAACCAGAAGCATATTGATGATGATTATGATGTTATGAGATGCTGCAAACATGAGGCAAGACATGGAGATGTTCATACAAGATCATGAATGCAAATGATGCAAGCTAAGGAGCATGAACAAACATGAAATGTTATGAAGCATACAAAGCAAATGACATGGCAAATATGTGATGCAATGATCAAACATGCTTCCTATATGTCTTAAGATGTCAAATGAATCACAAGAATGCACAAAATGCAAAGACAAGTCATGTTATGCAAGAGAATGCAAGAAGGATGCAAAAGAAAGCCCAAATTAGGGTTCATGGATCAAACATCAAACAAAAATCCAAAACAGAAGCAAACCCTAAGATAAAAATGGAAAATGCTAACCAAAGAAACCCTAAACCTATAATGAACCACTGCCCAAAGGAGAACTCTCAACTCTCAACCAAACTCAAGCTATGATTTTTACAAGTTATTGGGGTTTTTTAGGGTTCTTAACAAAAGAAATGTCAAACAATTGGAAAATGCAAGATCAAATCATGACCAATTTATCTTAGAAACTATATGCTAAACACAAAACAAAGCAAAAAGAATCAATGTCCAAACCTTCTCCAATAGGCAGAAATGAATTTTTGAATCCATGATCAAAATAATGCACAAAATATGATTTAATTCAATGAAAAATTCTTAAAATGCATCAAGATCAAAAAGAAATTTGGTTTGAAGGTTGGACAATGTTTCTAAATGTCTTAGAACATTTCATGAATTTTTTTGTAATTTTTAAATACCCAAAAGTATTTTTAATTAATTACTTCCCATTAATCAATTAAAAATAATCTTTTAAATATTTAAAAATACTTTTTTAATGATGAAAAATAAAATAAAAATGTTTTTGTGTCATAAAAATTATTAAAACTCAGAGGAAAAAGTTTCATAATTTTTATGTATTTTTTGCTATTTTAAAATAATTATGCAAGTTAATTGAAATAAAATGAATTAAAAATTAAATAAAATGAAAGTATGCAGCATGGAAGGCCAGGATTCAATCTGGAAATGAGAGGGTTGACTGCGCGCCAGATCCAATGGGCCACATTCAAACTGGGCTAAACTTGATTAATTAAATAAATTAAACCTAATTAAGTTAATGACAAGATCTGGGCCATTGGATGCGCGCGGGAGAAGACCTGGTCAACTCATCCAACGCCTGAAATTCAAACTGGGAGCCCTAACCCTAATCACATATTAATGACCCTCAGGTCACCGGAGACGAGCTCCGGTCGTCTTCTCCGGTGACCTTCTCCCCTGAAAACTTCCAAATCCTTCCCTAGGTCACTAAAATGAAATCTAAAACCATGGAAATGTTCTTCAACCTCTCACGAATCAAACCCCTCTCTCAAAACAAATTTATTCTTCCTAAACAAGCTGAATCGAAGAGAACAAGTTCTAGGGCACGCAAGCTTCAGAGACAAATTAAATACTCAAAACAAAGCCATTTCAAAAACTAAGAACATCAGGATGATCAGGACAACACAAAGAACAAGTTTGTAACAAGAAAAATGATTTCTGGAAAAATAATTTTCAAGCTACCTGAGATTTGAAGCTTTCAGTTTGAGGACTTTCTGGCCACTTCTCCTTGTGCAATCCACTCCACTTGGTCCGCAGAAGATGCTTGAATGCTCAAAAGGAGTTTAAGTTGGCTGGATAGTGAGATTCGAAAGCTCCTGCTCAAGCTTGGTCAGAAATGGCAATGGAGTTTCTGGAGGTTTCAGGCCATTGTGAATGATGGTTTGTGATCCTGAGGATAAATGGAGAAGGTCTGGAGTGTTTGTTGGTGTGTTTGTGGTTTGTGGAAGGAGATTCGATTGAAACTGCAAAATGAAGTGAGAAATGGCAGTGAGATGTTCAGGCTGTTTCAGGCTTGTGTTCTTGGTGCTGGGTGGTCTATGGAGCAAGGTGAGTTGAATGGTGAAGATAGTTTGAGTGTTTGCAAGCTGTGGAATCAGATTCGAAGCAAGTTGCAATTGGGAGTGTTTTTGTGAATGTCCTGAATGAGGATGCTTTAGGCTGGCTTTTTGTGTTATGTCTTGCTTGCAAATTGTCCACATAACTCTCTCTCATTGGTCAGTTGATTGGACATGTGCTTTATTGATTGGTGAGTTGCCTTTTGCAAAAAGTCAAGAATTGTGTAAGAGAGGTATGGTGAAGTGTTAGCTTGGTACAAAGCCTAGGGGCTGCGCAGCATGGTGTGTGTGTGAGGTTAGCTTGGTTCAGCAACCAATGCATCAAGTGGTAGAAGTGTCATGAGTGTTTTTGCAAGTTGTTGCTTTTTTGTACTTCATGAAAGAAAGCCTTGTTACATAAACCATGTGTAAACACCCCAAATTTGCCCTCACCCATTCACACCATGGCTTGTGATCATATCATATGCATAAACACAATCATATCAACTCATATCTCTTTTTTTGATTCACTGCATAGTTTTCAAGGCATCTGCACCTAGGGTTTGTGATCTGAGCAATCCAAGAGCATCTTGGGCCACTCCAAAGGCCACCAATCAACTCAAAGAGGTCCATGTGTGTTCTTATATCATATTCCATCTCCTCAAAGTCAAAATTGCAGAGGAATCACAAGAACTAGGGTTTGAGTGGATGCAGAGCCAGGATGAACTGCACAGTTGACTGAAAATTAGGGTTTTGGTTTCAGAGGCCATAACCCCAAATTTTTTGGTCATTCTTGTTTCCATTGATCTCTATATGGTATAGGGAGTATGCATATCAATTTTCATGAAGAAATTCCATGGGGAAGTCATCTGATCAAGAGTTGACTTTTCAGACAAGTCAGTGCAAAATCAGGGCATCTGAGGCCCCCAATGACCCAACCAATGGGTAATCTTCATCATTTTGAGTGTATATGATCTTTATTTGATCATGAAAGAAGGTTGAAGTTCATAGAAATCAAGAATTTAGGGTTTTTGCAAAGTTGACTTTTTGGGCATAGTTGACTTTTCAAGAATGCATCATTTTAGGTCATTTTTCAAGCCTTGATTCTTGATCCAAAAAAGGCTTCAAATGAAAAAACTTTGGTCATGAAAGTTGTAGATCTCATCTTTCCCTTTTCAAAAAGTACAAGAACATGATCAAACTCTTCTTGGATCAAAAGTTATGGCAATGCAAAATTGGCAAAAATCATTAATTTCTAAGGCATGCTTCAAATGGAAATTTTGCAAAGTCTTGAACCAATGCACATTGCAGCCTCTAATTCATCTCAAACCATTACATAAACATTCTCTAAGTCCTAAAAATCAGATTTGAACTAAGTTTGCCCATGGTTACATGTTTGGTTGGACAAAGAATCACATGTGAACCAAAATGTCACAAGTTGCAAAACTCATGATCATGCTCCCTCAACTTGCTGCCTTGGCCTTTGGACCTTGCTGGCTCTCTCACCACACCATGATGCGCCAGACCTAGCCTTGTACCAAGCTAGTATCAAGCCCATGCTTCTCTTACAAGATTTTTGACTTTTGGCAAAAGCAAACTTACCAATCACAAAAGCACAAGTCACATCATCCAGCCAATCAGATTTGTTTATGTTATTAATTTGCAAGCTAGCCATAACAAGAAGCAAGGCTGAAACCAACACATTCCACATATTCACAAAAACACTCCCATTTGCAACTTGCTTCGCATTCCTCTCCACAGCTTGCAAACACTCAAACCTTTTTCTCCATTCAACTCACTCTGCCTCATAGATCACAAAACACCAAGAACACAAGCCTGAAACAGCCAAGAGATCCCACTGCCATTTCTCACTTCAGTTTGCAGTTCCATTCGAATCTTCCATCCTAGCTCACAAACAGCCAAACAAACCTTGCAAAGCTTCTCCATACATCATTTGGACCTCAAACCATCATTCACAATGACCTGAAAGAGCCAGAACCTCCATTGCCATTTCTGATCAAGCTTGAGCAGAAGCTTTCAAAACTCATTATCCAGCCAGCACAAACTCATTTTGAGCACTCAAACATCTTTGGGGGATCAAGTGGAGTGGTTTGCACAAAGAAAGGTGGCCAGAAAGTTCTCAAACTGAAAGCTTCGAATCTCAGGTAGCCTGAAATTAATTTTTCCAGAAATCATTTCTCTTGTTACAAACTTGTTCTTCATGTCTTGCTGATCATTCTGGTACCATTAGTTTTTGAAATGGTTGTGATTTGAGCATTTAATTTGTTTCTGAAGCTTGCGTGACCTAGAACTTATTCTCTTCGATTCAGTTGATTTAGGAAATATAAATTTGTTTTGAGAGAGGGGTTTGATTCGTGAGAGGATGAGGATCATTTCCATGTTCTTAGTTTTCATTTTTGGTACGTTTTGAGAGGTTTGGAGATTTTTCAGGTGAGAGCTGGCCGGAGAAGACGACCGGAAGTCCTCTCCGGCCACCTGAAAGTAATTTGTGCCCTAATTGCGCAATTAATTTCAGTTTGAATGTGAGCCGTAGATAGCCATTGACCAGTTGACTTCCCTCTCTTTTGGATGGCCCAGATCAGCTTACTTATGCCCTAATCCACGTGTTAACTTAATTAATCCATAATTAAATAATTTAATCAGAGTCAATCCTGGCCACAAGATCACGCGCGCAGTCAATGAATTCAAACTCAGAGCCAATCTCATCCATCCATCCTGTTTACTTTTTATTTTATTTAATTTTATTCATTTTTCTTTCATTTAAATTGCATAATTATTTTAAAATAGCAAAAAATTCATAAAAATTATGAAACTTTTCCCTTAAGGTTTTATTAATTTTTATGACACAAAAATATTTTTATTTTATTTTTTATCATTAAAAAAGTATTTTTAAATATTTAAAAGATTATTTTTAATTGATTAATGGGAATTAATTAATTAAAAATACTTTTAGGTATTTAAAAATTACAAAAAAATTCATGAAATGTTCTAAGACATTTAGAAACATTGTCCAACCTTCAAACCAAATTTCTTTTTTGATCTTGATGCATTTTAAGAATTTTTCATTGAATTAAATCATTTTTTATGCATTATTTTGATCACATGTTTGAAAATTCATTTCTGCCTATTGGAGAAGGTTGAGACATTGATTCTTCTTGCATTGTTTTGTGTTTGACATGTATTTTCAAGGATAAAATGGCCATGACTTGTTTCCTCATTTTCTAAATTGATTGGCAATTCTTTTGTTAAGAACCCTAAAAAACCCTAATATCTTGTAAAATTCATAACTTAAGTTTGGTTGAGAGTTGAGAGTCCCCCTTTGGACAGTGGTTCATTGTAGGTTTAGGGTTTCTTTGGGTGCCATTTTCCATTTTTTATCATGAGGTTTGCTTCTGTTTTTGGTTTGTGTTTGATGTTTGATCCATGAACCCTAATTTGGGCTTCCATTTGCATCCTTCTTGCATTTCTTTGCATAACATGACTTGTCTTTGCATTTTGTGCATTCTTGTGATTCATTTGACATCATAAGACATGTAGAAAGTATGTTGGATCATTGCATTACATATTTGCTATGTCATTTGTCTTGTATGCTTAATAACATTCCATGTTTGTTCATGCTCCTTAACTTGCATCATATGCATTCATAAGCTTGTATGATCATTTCCATGTCTTGCCTCATGTTTGCAGCATCTCATAACATCATAATCATCATCAACATGCTTCTGGTTTTGCCTAGCATCATACCATTTCATCTCATCTTGTATTGCATTGCATTTCCTTCTAACATTTCAGGTGGTAAGTAAATTTGGGAAGTGGATTTGCCTTCACTTCTCATAACTTTTCTTTTCATCTCTCTTGCATCCATTGCTGCCTTTCTATTTGTGTTTGAGTTTGAGCTTGCTCATTCTTCTTCCTCCCACTTTCTTTCTTCAAGTGACTTGACTTCTTGAATGAAGCAAGTCACTTTGCTTCTCTTGATCCTGTTCATCTGCTTCCTGGTGGCTCCTTTGAAGACTTCTCTTGCAAACCTCACAAACCTTAGGAACAACCAAGCATGATAATGAACTAGGGTTTTGATTAGTCTCCCCTCATAGTTTTTACCTTTGTGTCTCTCTTTGAGTCTTCTCTTTTCATCTCATAATCAGGGACTAAACCCTAAAGGCTTTGAGACTTTGTGATTAAGCTTATGCCTGCATCCTTCTTTTAGGATGGAGTGTATAACTTCAATCCTAAGTGTCAAACCCTTAATGTGTTTAAATCTCTTAATCAATTCATTTAATAATCATCAAGACATCACACTTGTAACTTGGGCCTTGCATTAGGGTTCTAATTCTTCCTTAATTGGTTAAGAAGGACTAACCCTAGTGTTAATGGACAAGTCCCCCTCAAGTTGTCTTACAAATCATAAAATCCACTTCATCATCATATCATTAAATAAAATCCACTTAATAAAGGCTTTGTTTTGTCATGAGTTTAATCCCTAATCATGGATTAAGTTGAGGAGTTTTCCTCAGCTTAAACATTCTCATCTATTATCCTTCTTTTAGGATGATGTAATGGGTCTGTTTAATCCATGATTATGGCTTAACCTCATTACTCAACACTAAACAAAATCACAAAAACATCTAAATAATCACAAGTAGGTTAATGATCTTAATCCTACACCAAAGGTGATTAAGTGTGAGAATCTGACTTCACACTTAAGGTACTCTCATTACCCCTAATCAGAGGGAAGATGTGATGAGTTTACTAAATCCATTGGTTTAGACTTAAGCTCATTATCTTATGACAAACTTTCAAAAGCAATAAAAGACTGAAAACTCAAAAGCAAACAATAATCGTCTCCTCCGGGATTCTTTTCTCATCATCTTCACTCACAATCGAGAACTTGCTTCTTCCGTCTAATGCAAGACAGTTAGCACCTGAGCCAGACAGGTCATACACTTGAGCATAGGCAAGCAAGCAGTTCACAAGTCAATTCATCTTTCAGTCTCTTTGGGTCGAACTACGGTGTTCTGACTTCCTCATTGCACGAGAGGATACGTAGGCATAACTTAACGGTTATCGAACAAAAGTCTCTGTATATTCCCCCTCTTTCCAACCTTGTTCTTTAAGCCTCATGATCTTGAGCATATTCTCATTCCTGCACTGACACTTTCATATTTCACTTCACACTTCTTTTTGCACTGACACCTGTACATATTGCTTTCAGCTCTTTATACACAAATTGCACTGACACTACCCCTTTAAAACACAAATCTTTTAAGCGTGGATCCCGTCGAGTACGGCGGACAATCTGGGTGCTAATACCTTCCCAGGTTGTAACCAACCCCCTTTCTCAGTCTCTCTGGTTCGCAACCGTCTTATCCATATCTTTCTAGGCCTATGCAGTATTTCCTTTCCCCCGGGATAAAAATGCCTAGCTGGCGACTCTATTCATCTCCAGTGAGTTCACGGCTGTGTGTTCTCATTGTTCCCTTCGCCGACCGTTCGCGCTTGTACCGGGATGCAAATCTTCGGGAGCGACAGCTTGGCGACTCTGCTGGGGACCCTTATGCAGCAACCAGGGCTTCTGGTTCTTTTTATGGGTTCCTCCTAGCGCTTGTTTGATTTGTGTTTACTGGGGTGTTATGTGCTTGTTTGTGCTTGCATTTATTTTTGTTTATTGCTTTATGTACAGTTACTTTACTGCTTTCTTTATTGCATTTATATATTGTTGCTGGCTGGATCTGGTTTCTTGTTTTGGTGGGTGGGTGATTCATTGAGAGTTAAGGTCCTATACCTGGGACCTGAGTGACACCTAGGCTAGAGTGAATCATATTCTTTCCCATTCCATTTCGGTCTGGTGCGGGAATATGAAACACGGTTCAGATATGGGTTTCTTCTTGAGAACTCTGTGTTGCAGATTTCCTGCAATGCTAGGGCTATCTGGGAAGCCTGCTAAGTCTGGATGACCTTTTAGTATTGACCTTCGGAAACTGAGGTGAATTAGAGGAGGAATTGTTATGGTTATTGTAAACACTGTACCTCCGGGTTAGAAGTGTTTACACTTCTCATAACTGATCCAAGTCTGAGGATCCTTGTTCTAGATCACCACCTGTGAGGGGGTTGGGCTGTTTACAGGTTTGCAGGTATCTTGACCTCAGAATATCCTGTTACTTTGACTCTGTTAAGAATGCTCCATGTTGGATAGTTCTTGTGATTCTAAAACCCTGGACATGTGGCTCTTTATTTGAGCCCCCCACCCTGGTTACTGGATTTATAGACCTCCACCTGGATTTCTTGAACACACATGGATCTATACCAAGGCAGTTAATCAGATCCAGCTCAGTCACAAACCCTTGCATTTCATTTGCATACATACCCATTGCATCATATTAACATTTGCTTATTTGTGTTTCAGGGTATCCACCTTCATCTTTGGTTTTGGTTTTGACCCCATCTGCAGTTTTGACCTATCTCCACCAGCACTTGCTTCAGCCTGTCAGCCATATACTTCAGTTACTAGCACTAGCCAGCCAGTGGCCCACTCCTCAGCATCTTCATCAGCACTTATCCTACTCAGTCCTCAGCATCATGGCTCCAAAGAAAAGCAACATCACTTACCATTTCTTCCATCCAGACTTATCAGACATCAGGAGGATCCAAACCCTGATCACTCCAGATCACACACCTTTATTCAGGGAGCATTATGGGGATATACTTGACTTGGTCATGGATCTGGACCCATCTCAGAGAAGCCTGATCCATACCTGTATTCAGTTCTATGACCCCCCATTGAGATGTTTCACCTTTCAAGACTTTCAGTTGGGTCCTCTTTTGGAAGAATACTCATCATTGACTGGTCTGCCCATCAAAAGAGAAATCCCATTCAACCCTGAAATGGTCTTTCCTAGCAATGGAGAGGTAGCAAAAGCTTTGTATCTGGAGCCTGTTTTGATTGAACAGCATATGACCTCTAAAGCTGGGATCCCTGGATTTCATCTGGACTTCCTGATTTCTCAAGCTAGTCTGAAGGCCTCTTTGGGGGAGTGGAAAGCTGTTTGTGCTCTATTGGCCTTGAGTGTATATGGAATTGTATTGTTTGCAGATGAGCCTCGATTCATTAGCAAAAATGCAATCCATTTGTTCATCCTGAAGAACCCAGTGCCAACTTTACTGGGTGATCTCTATTACTCAGTCCATCAGAGAAATGAGAAGCAGAGGGGAAGATTAGTGAGGATTTGTGCTCCATTATTCCATGCTTGGCTTCTCAGGCATCTACCCAGGACAGATGCATTTCTAAATCCTCATCAGCAAAGCAACTGGGCTAAGAGGCTCACTACTCTCACTTCAGCAGATATCAGATGGTGTACTCAGAGCACCAAGGGCAGAGATATGATCACCAGCTGTGGGCACTTTCCCAATGTGCCTTTGATAGGAGTTAAGGGAAGTATCAACTACAACCCTCTGCTGTTCAGGAGGCAATTAGGCTATGCACTGGTCCATATTCCTAGGGTACAGGATTCGGTTGAGACCCTCTACTGTGAGAACAAGGTTAGTCTGGCAACTGTTAGGCAGGCTGCCTGGGCCTGGGATCATGTTCAAACCAAGGGAATCACCATTCTGGGGAAGTGCAATAATGTGGCATCAGTCCAATATTATGAGTGGTCCCATGCTAGGGCCCAATTCTCTGGAATGCCCTTTACCATAGAAGACATGCCTGAATCATCTTCAGCACCACCCCCTGCCACTATCAGTTTGGAGGAGTTTGAGAGCTTGAAGGAAAGAAATGAGAAGCTAGCCCAAGCCTTGCAGAAGACCCTCAGGGAGAGGAGTGAAGGTGTGAGGGAGATTGAGAGATTGGAGAAGTTGAGGGTGGAACACTTGACCAAGATTGAGAGGTCTGGAGATTATATCAACAAGTCTAAAGCTGGTGAACAGATTCTGAAGAATGCTTGTAAAGAAGCCCAGTTCCAAAGAGCGAGGACAGACTTGTATTTGAAAGAGAGTCAGGCCAGGTGGGTCCGGATCACTGAGGCCCGTACTCTAGAAGACAAGAGAATTCAAGACAAGATGGGACAGATGGAAAAAGCCCTGGCAGCAGCCCAGAAGGAAATATCAGAGCTAGAAATCAGAGCTGGAGTGAAGAGGTCTAAGGACCAAAGTCAGAACAAGAAGTTGACTGCAGCTGTTGCAACAAGAAACCTTCTCATCAGAGGTCTCACGGAGCGTCCGGCTGATCCTGTGACCGAAACACTTCTTAAGGAAGTTCGTGAGGATGAGTTTGGCCTTGGAGTTTGATCATTTGCTTGTTGTTGTTCCTTTTCCATGTACTTTTGCTTTTTGTGATGTATTTTGACCCTTTGAGGGCTTGTGTTGTAACTTGAACAAATTGTATTATTTCACTTTCGTAATATATCTGTGTTGGTTTCTATCTGGGTTCACTTCAAAAGCAACTTCAACAACATCATCTTCAAGGGTCTGGAAGGGTCAAAACTGAATGCCAAACCGGATACCTTGAGAACAAATAAGCATAACTGCATTGCATGCTAACCCTTTTGTTTGTTTTGTAGGTTTTTGTCTTGTTGTTGCTAACCTCTGTTGTGATATTCAGGAATTATTGCTCGCCGCCGGGTATTTCCTCTCAACAGGCCTCACAGGTACCCAACTAGAAACAACCTTCCGGGAATTCAGATGGATCAAATGCAACAAGACCTTACGGAGGTCAGAAACCAGATGACCAACGAAAGGTTGGAGATGAGAACGCAGATAACCCAGTTCATGGAAGTGATGAACAACTTAGCTCAAAGCCAGGAGAGGCTCAGAACTTTGGTAGAAGGGAGGAATCAAGAAGAGCCCCATGTGGGGACTGCAGGCACAAGTAACAATGAAAGGGTGCAACCACATGTTAACCCCCCTGTGTTTGGCCCACATCTCCATCCTGAAGTTAATATTCCTGCAAACATTCAAGGAACAGCTACTGCAGCCAGGGTACTTCAAGAAGATCCTCAGGAGGACCAATTTACAGTAATGGGTGCTGGAGAAGAGACTTATGATAGGCGGCTGGATGAAATAGCTGAGAAGTTGAGGTCCTTAGAATCTCAAAATTCTTTGGGTTTCGATGTCATGGACATGGGGCTGGTAGACGGGGTCAGGATCCCCCATAAGTTCAAGCCTCCTTGTTTCGAAAAGTATAACGGGACTTCATGTCCCCAGACTCATTTACAATCATTTCTGGGAAGGCTGAAAGCCTATACAATGGATGAGAAACTCTGGATGTTCTACTTCGAAGATAGCTTGACTGGAGCATCAAGGGAATGGTATTCCCATCTGACAAGAGCAACTATAAGATGCTGGAAGGACCTGGCAGAAGCCTTCATCAGACAGTATCAGTATAATCTAGATATGGCACCCAACAGGACCCTCCTAATGGGAATGTCACAGTCTTCGAGGGAGAGTTTCCGAGAGTATGCCCAGAGATGGAGGCAACTGGCTGCTGCCGTTCAACCACCAATGTCTGAGAGAGAAATGGCAGACATGTTTATGAACACTCTCCAGGGAACGTATATTGACAGGTTGGCTGCTTTCTCTTCCACCAGCTTCGCAGATGTTGTCATAGCTGGGGAGAGAATTGAAAGCTTGTTAAAAATGGGAAAGATCTCAGACAACGGTGCAAGCTCGTCCAGTAGTACAAGAAAGCCTTTTGCAGGCCCAAGAAGAACTGGCGAGACCAATGCCATCCATTCAAGCAGGGGCAGGCCCCAATATGTTCAAAGGTCAATAGCAGCAGTCACTATCCCTGCTCCAGCTCATCCACAGCCAGTCTATCAACCTCCTCAACAAAACTTCCAACAACAACCTCAGTATCAGCAGAATCAGTATCCTCCAAGGAACTACAACAACAACAACTCCAACAACAACAATCAACAGAGGCCATTCCAACAGAGGCCATCCCAAGCTAACAGAGTGATCGACCCGATCCCAATGCCGTATGCTGCCTTGCTGCCACAACTTCTGAAACTCAACCTGGTTGAGCTAAGAACGTTGGCACCTCCGGATCCCAACAGTCTACCAAGGAACTATGACTCTAATGCTAGGTGTGCTTTTCATTCAAACGCACCTGGTCACAGCACAGAAAAATGCAGGGCTCTGCATATGAAGGTACAAGACTTGGTAGACTCCAAGGCTCTGAATTTTGCACCTCCGCCCAATGTCAATAAAAACCCAATGCCAAACCATGGTGGTCCCCGAATTAATGCTATTGAAGAAGACCAACCGTCTTATTTAATAACTAGTGTGGATCAGATCCGGACACCATTGTTGGAAATCAAAGCTCAACTCCGTGAAAACCAAATATTTCCGGGGTGTGAACTAGGGTGTCCCTACTGCAATATTTCATGGAATGGGTGTGAAGACCTGAGGAATGGCATTGACAGCCTTATTCAGAGTGGCCTGCTACAGATCACTACATCATTTTCGACAAATCCGGCAACTTCATCAACAACGGTTTCAGACCCTCCTACAACTGCAGCAACTATTGTTCCCGACAATTCATCAGCACCATCAACAAGTACTTCACCTGTCCTTCCAAATGATCAGTTTTCAACAGTTTCTCCTGCTACAACTTCAGCTTCATTCCATTTCAAATCTCCATCAACAACAACAACAGTCCTTCCAACAGTACCTCCTACAACGCCAGCAATCAATCATGAAGATGTCTCTACTGTTACCATATTCTACGATCCTGAGAATAATTCCGCCTACCATTCAGAAGGTGCTGCTCCCACCAGAGCACCAGTTACAATCTTTTATGATCCACAAACAATTACAGTCCCTTCAGCAGCAGCAATCAGTCCAGTCACTGTCACGGTACCTGGACCAGTACCATATGAAAGCAATAGGGCCATCCCTTGGCACTATGGCTCTGACATATACTGCGAAGGAAAAAGAATCACTCTTGAAACATCAGCACCTGCACCACAAGTAGATAATGTGGGGGGAGGCGGAGGCTTCACTCGAAGCGGACGTCTCTTTGCTTCACAAGTTCAAAAACCTACTGCCGAAGCAGAAGCTGCTGCCAAGGCAAAAGGAAAAGGCCCGGTGCAGGAAGATTCAGCTGCCAAAGAAACCCTGAAGACTCCATTCGATCAGGAAGTTGATGAGTTTATGCGAATCATCAAAAAGAGTGATTACAAAATTGTGGATCAACTTCACCAGACGCCATCCAAAATCTCTATCCTCTCACTGCTTATGTGCTCCGAA
This sequence comes from Lathyrus aphaca, assembly GCA_963966055.1. Taxonomy (NCBI): domain Eukaryota; kingdom Viridiplantae; phylum Streptophyta; class Magnoliopsida; order Fabales; family Fabaceae; genus Lathyrus; species Lathyrus aphaca. The sequence goes on along the minus strand of OZ014523.1, from coordinate 215,229,846 downwards.
GCCCATCGGAATGCACTACTTAAAGTCTTGCACGCAGCTTACGTGCCTGAGGAGATTACTGTCAACCAATTGGAAACCGTGGTTGGAAATGTTACTGCTAGCAATGGGCTAGGGTTTACCAATTCTGACTTGACAGCGGATGGCCGCAATCACAACAGAGCCTTGCACATAACCATGGAATGCAAAGGAGCTGTCCTTTCTCATGTGCTGGTGGACACAGGTTCTTCCCTGAATGTCTTAACGAAGAAGGCTCTGGTGAAGCTTGAATATGATGGATTGGCATTGAGACCCAGCAACCTGGTAGTAAGAGCCTTTGATGGTTCTAAGAGATCGGTTCTGGGAGAGATTGAGTTGCCTGTGACAATTGTCCCACAGACCTTTAAAACTATCTTTTATGTGATGGACATTCAGCCCGCCTACAGCTGTTTGTTGGGTAGACCCTGGATTCACGCCGCCGGCGCAATAACGTCTACCCTTCACCAAAAGTTAAAATTTGAGTGGGAAGGTCAAGTTGTCACAATCTGTGGGGAAGAGGATATTTTCGTTAGCCATCTGGCTACTTACAAATACATTGAGATGGATGGAGAGATCCATGAGACAATGAGCCAAGGTTTTGAAGCCTTGAATGTCAATGAAGCATCTGCTGTGTCAGGGATCTCCATGTCATCTTACCAACAAGCCCGGAAGGTTGTTGAAGAAGGAACTGCCCTAGGCTGGGGCAAGGTTTTAGCTGTGGAGGAAAAGAAGGACAAATTTGGGTTGGGTTACAAACCAACTCGACATCGAGCAAAGGCTGCTGCAGAGCCTGGTTTTGTCAGTGGGGGGATGCTTACCCCCGATGCTATCAACTGTCTGGAAGACGAGCTGGAAGAGGAGCGCAATCTGGAGAATTGGATTCGTCCGAAGATCCCGGGGAGCAGTGTCTCGAACTGGTCTTCCCAGGAAATTATAAGAGTTACTCATGCAGAGTAATTATTATTTCCTGTATTTTTATAGCATGCATCAAAGTCTTGCATCTTGCCCAATATGACAAGACTCATTTTGTAATCAGGGCCATCTGTACTTTTGTGCAAACAAGATCAAATTAATGAAATATCAGACATCTTTTTGCAAACGAGTCTTTTTCTTTTATGCTCACTGTTTTTCCATTTTTCTTTTTGTACAAAAAATAAATGGCGGTGTTTTTCAAAATGATAACTTCATTTCACTTTTTTCTAAAGCAAGATTAAAATCAATCACTAAAATGAACAAACTTAACCCTTGCAGAGAGTGCCCTCCAGACAGCACCGACAACAGCACGGCTATGACATCGTATGACTTTGACAATCCAATCAATCAAGCTGATGAAGGGGTTGATGAAGAATATGAGCTTCCTGAAGAGCTAGCTAGGTTGTTGAGATAGGAGGAAAAGGTTATTACTCCTCACCAGGAGGAGATTGAAGTGATTAATCTTGGTACAGACGAAGACGTGAAAGAGGTTAAAATCGGGGCCTGCCTGCAAGACTCAGTGAAGAGACAACTGATAGATCTGCTTCAAGAGTATGTTGATGTGTTTGCTTGGTCGTATCAAGATATGCCAGGGTTGGATACCGACATTGTTGTGCACAAGCTGCCTTTGAGGGAAGAATGCCCACCAGTGAAACAGAAGCTGCGCCGAACTCGCCCAGACATGGCTATGAAAATCAAGGAAGAGGTACAAAAGCAATGGGACGCCGGGTTCCTTGCTGTGACTAGCTACCCGCCGTGGGTTGCTAACATAGTACCTGTGCCTAAGAAGGACGGCAAAGTAAGAATGTGTGTTGATTACCGGGATCTGAACAGAGCCAGCCCGAAAGATGACTTCCCATTACCTCACATTGATGTATTGGTGGATAACACGGCTCAGTTCTCGGTATTCTCATTCATGGATGGATTTTCAGGATATAATCAGATCAAGATGTCACCTGAAGACATGGAGAAGACAACATTCATCACACCTTGGGGCACGTTCTGTTACAAAGTGATGCCATTTGGACTGAAGAACGCTGGCGCCACATATCAACGGGCTATGGTGACATTATTCCATGATATGATCCACAAGGAAATAGAATGTTATGTGGATGATATGATCGCCAAGTCCCTTACAGAGGAAGATCACCTGGTGAATCTGCTGAAATTGTTCAAGCGTCTGAGGAAGTACCAACTGAAGCTGAACCCCAACAAGTGCACATTCGGGGTGCGATCCGGTAAGCTGCTGGGCTTTATTGTAAGTGAGAAAGGGATTGAGGTTGATCCTGATAAAGTCAAAGCTATTCAAGAGATGCCTGCACCGAGGACTGAGAAAGAAGTTCGAGGGTTCTTAGGTCGATTGAACTACATCTCACGGTTCATATCTCACCTCACAGCGACCTGTGAACCTTTGTTCAAGCTGTTAAGAAAGGAACAAACGGTCAGGTGGAACGAAGACTGCCAGAAGGCTTTTGACAAGATCAAGGAATATCTGCAAGAACCTCCAATCCTTATGCCGCCAGATGAAGGAAGACCTCTGATCATGTACTTGACAGTATTAGAAGAGTCAATGGGGTGTGTACTAGGTCAGCATGACGAGTCTGGTCGAAAAGAGTATGCAATATACTACCTAAGCAAAAAGTTTACCGACTGTGAACAACGTTATTCATTGCTCGAGAAAACTTGCTGTGCTTTAGCGTGGGCTGCTCGCCGACTGAGACAGTATATGTTGACCCACACTACCTTATTAATCTCAAAAATGGATCCAGTTAAGTACATTTTCGAGAAGCCAGCTCTTACTGGACGGGTTGCAAGATGGCAGATGATTCTCACAGAATACGACATACAGTACACATCTCAGAAAGCCATCAAAGGCAGTGTACTATCTGAATATCTTGCTGAGCAACCCATTGATGACTACAAGCCTATGAGGTTTGACTTCCCTGATGAAGATATCATGTTCATTAAAGCAAAAGATCACGAGGAGCCTATTCACACCGAAGGGCCTGACCCGGAGGAAGAATGGACTATGATGTTTGATGGGGCTGTCAACATGAATGGCCGTGGTGTTGGTGCAGTACTCATTACACCTAAAGGAGTTCACATGCCTTTCTCGGCAAAACTCACTTTCAACTGCACTAACAACGAAGCTGAATACGAAGCTTGCATTATGGGTCTGGAGGAAGCCATCGACCTCAGGATCAAAACATTGACCGTATTCGGGGATTCAGCTCTGGTAGTCAATCAAACCAACGGAAAATGGTACACACACCAGGATCATCTGATACCTTACAGGGATTATACAAGGAGGTTATTGACTTTCTTCACAACAGTCAAGCTTGAGTATATCCCTCGGGACGAGAATCAGTTTGCAGATGCTCTTGCTACCATTTCATCCATGATCAAAGTTCAAACGGCTAACTTTGTACCCCAGATTTCAGTGTCTAGACTTGATAGACCAGCATATGTATTTGCAGCAGATGTTGTAAAAGATGACAAGCCTTGGTTCCACGATATTAAATGCTTCTTGGAGGATCAGACATACCCACCTGGGGCATCTTCCAATGATAAGAAGACTTTGAGAAGGCTTGCTGGTAGTTTCTTCCTGAACACTGATGGATCTTTATACAAGAGGAACTTTGACATGGTACTCCTCAAATGTGTTGACAAGACAGAAGCAGATTTGTTGATGCGTGAAGTGCACGAAGGCTCCTTTGGTACCCATGCTGGAGGGCATGCCATGGCTAAGAAGTTGTTAAGATCGGGTTATTACTGGATCACAATGGATGCGGACTGTTGTGCTTATGCCAGGAAATGCCACAAATGCCAGATCTATGCAGACAAGGTGCACGTGCCTCCCAATCCTTTGAACATCATGTCTTCACCATGGCCCTTTGCTATGTGGGGTATCGATATGATTGGCAAGATTGAGCCGACTGCTTCAAATGGTCACAGATTCATCCTGGTCGCCATCGACTATTTCACCAAGTGGGTTGAAGCAGCCTCATATGCAAATGTTACTAGGCAAGTGGTAGCCCGATTTCTGAAGAGAGATATCATCTGTCGGTATGGAGTGCCCGAGCGAATCATTACTGATAATGGTTCCAACTTAAACAACAAGATGATGGCAGAGCTGTGCCGGGACTTCAAGATCCAACATCACAATTCTTCTCCTTACAGGCCAAAGATGAATGGCGCTGTCGAGGCAGCGAATAAGAATATCAAGAAGATTGTGCAGAAGATGGTAGTCACTTACAAAGACTGGCACGAAATGCTACCATTTGCCTTGCATGGGTACCGCACATCAATCAGAACATCCACTGGGGCAACACCGTATCAACTTGTATATGGTATGGAAGCAGTCCTACCTGTTGAAGTTGAACTACCCTCGTTACGGGTGTTAATGGATGTTAAACTGAGTGAAGCAGAATGGGTACGGTCCCGATTCGAGCAACTGAGTCTGATCGAAGAGAAAAGATTAGCGGCAATCTGTCATGGGCAGTTGTATCAGAAAAGAATGAAGAAGGCCTTCGATCAGAAAGTCAGGCACCGAGAGTACCAAGTGGGAGATCTTGTGCTGAAAAGAATCCTCCCTCCTCATACAGACCACAGGGGCAAATGGACTCCAAATTATGAAGGACCATTTGTTGTAAAGAAAGTTTTCTCGGGCGGAGCACTGATGCTCAGCACCATGGATGGTGAAGATTTCCCATCCCCTGTGAATTCAGATGCAGTTAAAAAATACTTCGCATAAAATGACCCGCTGGACATAAAAACAGAATGTAAGTCCAGGCAAAATAGGGCATCCCGGCGAGTCAAAAACAGAATAAAAGACTCGGGCAAAAGTAAGGGAAAATGAATAAAAAAAATGTACACCCGTTGAGTTGAAAAGCCGCATTGGACAACTCAGGCAAAAATGGGTATCCCGATGGATTGAAAACCCGAAAGGGCGATCCATGCAAAACAAGGGAATAAGCGAACAACTACATTCTGAATTCGTCTGTATCACCTACAACTTAGTAAGCTACGAAGGATCAAGCTTCAATCAGAATCAACTCTCTCCAGAAAGCAAGACGAGAAGAACGTCATTGTCATACGAGTCATAGCAGGAGAGGAAGCTCCTCAAAGCGTCACCAACACCGCCAGCACTTTATTTCTCAATTTGTAACAATCTCCTCATTTCAGGAGATATGTTTCTTTGACTGTATCTTGCCAATTCAGGGCACAGGAATTAATAAAATCAGATTTTCAGTCATGTTTCGTTTTTTACATTTATGTTTTGCAAAAATTGTCTGATATCTCTGAAAATACAATTGCATAAGTACAGATGCCTTTCTCTGAAAATAAAACACATGCTTGCAGGGAATATGATTACTCTCGAAAGTATTTATCTCCTACGACGGAATCCAGTAAGGGATACCTCGGGACCTTTTGTATGTTTCCTTACCTTTGCAGGATTGCAGGTATCCAGAACGCGACCTGGGGCATGCAAGTTACGTCTTAGCAAGTTGTTGAATCATTATCAACTTGGTCTATCTTCCACGTGGCACTGGAAGGTGCCCACTTCCCCAGCAAAGTTGCCAAATCGGCATGCACTCAATCTCAGCATCGGAAATGCTCTATCCCCAGCTGAGTTGCCTCTTGTTGCTCTCCCCAGCTGAGTTGCCTCTCACAATTCCCCAGCCGAGTTGCCATGTCATCCTCGGTTGAATACAGAAGTCAGGGAACCATCTCCCCACAGAGTTCCAGCCTCTATCCAGAAGAGCAACGCATGAAGAGATCACAACAGAGTGAAGAAAGCTTCTACAAACCCCAGCTGGGTTTCTCATTTATAAGGATATGTCAATCAGTGACCTATATCCCCAAGCAGATACGTCACTAGATCTACCAATGATCTCATCCCCAGCTGGGATATTCACTTCAAGCAGATCATCCAGAGATCTTCGCCGCAATGGGATCCGAATTCCGGATCGGTGCCTCTTTGCATAATCATAGCATTCGCATCATATTATACCCTTAGAGCGTAGCATTCCGTCTAATACGGAGCATTACGGCAAAAAAAATCGAATACATAGCATAATCATAAGTCATGTTGTGAATTGAACGCTTGTGATTAGTAACCATTCATCAGAATACAGATTACTTCCCACCAGAGTCCCAGCAAAAGCAGCTGCCTCTCAAATCACAAACACCAGTATATACACCTTTTGGCACCCGTCCGTGTCATCTTTCCCCAGTAAAGTCGCCTGAACACTCTTTACAAACAAATCACCCTTATTGCAGATGTGTCCTGACACCCGTCCGTGTCATATCCCAGCAGAAAGCCAAAGAGGTCCTCTTTGCACTCACATATACTTGTACATACACTTTTCTTGACACCCGTCCGTGTCATATCCCCAGCGCAGTCGCCTAGATTTGGCATATCAGATACTTGTTCATATTATACTTTTCTCTCTTGACACTCGTCCGTGTCACTCTCCCCAGCAGATAAACACTCATCAATACAATGCTCACTACTCATGGTACACTTATACAGATACTCGTCCGTATCTTGTATACATCATCACTCATATCCCCACAGATTCGACAGTAGTCCTTGTTCTTTGTTAACCAGTTGGTACTCGTCCGTACCGTCATCTCAGAACATTGCGTCTAGTGTTTGTTTCTACATGATACTCGTCCGTATCATAGTCTTAGGGATGCTCGTCCGCATCCTTAATCCATACACCGTGTCAAACACTCATGTCTTCTTGAATATAGATACTCGTTTGTGTCTACTATTCCCCAGAAGAATCCTTTCAGATGCAACACTCGTCCGTGTTCCTTGTTAACCAGTTGATACTCGTCCGTATCATCATCTCCGAACATGTGTCAGTTTGTTTCTACATGATACTCGTCCGTATCATAGTCTTAAGGATGCTCGTCCGCATCTTTAATCTATACACAATACCAAACACTTATACCCTTTGTTTCTTGGATGTAAACGCTCGTCCGTGTTTACTTTATCCCCAGTAGATCACCAACAAATTTTCTTTTTATCTAACACTCGTCCTGTGTTATGATACCTTTGAGAGCAGCCGTACCCTGCTAAGTGGTCGTCCTCAACTTCTTGATGGTCGTCCTCCATCATGCTCATCCGATGGCCGTCCCCATCGTTGATTTTAGCAGCCGTCCCCTGCTAGGTGGTCGTCCTCCACCCTTTGATGATCGTCCTCCATCACTTTATCCAATGGCCGTCCCTATTGTTGATGTTTGGTTATCTAACACTCGTCCTGTGTTATGATAAACCTCGAGAGCAGCCGTCCCCTGCTGAGTGGTCGTCCTCCACTTCTTGATGGTCGTCCTCCATCTTGCTCGTCCGATGGCCGTCCCCATCGTTGACCTTATCTATCCGATGGCCGTCCCCATCGTTGATATTTTCGGCAGCCGTACCCTGCCAGGTGGTCGTCCTCCACCTTTGATGGCCGTCCCCATCATATTTCTTTTATTCCCAACAGAGCAGCCGTCCCCTGCTAGGTGATCGTCCTTCACCTTTGATGGCCGTACCCCATCAACTGTTTATTTCTTTTATTCTTTAACCCGATGGCCGTCCCCGTCGTGGTCCCTTTTCTTTTTAACCCGATGGCCGTCCCCATCGTTGGTTACTTTACCTTTATGAACTTGATGGCCGTCCCCGTCATGTTTCATTAATTTCCAGAGAATTTTACAGCTTTATCTTGATGGCCGTCCCCATCATAATTTCTTTTCTTTCCCCAGCTAGTCGGCCGTCCCCGTCTTGGCTTTACCTTTTATCCCCAGCATGTCGGCCGTCCCCGTCATTGCTTTATTTTTCCTGCACTTTCCCCAGCATGTCGGCCGTCCCCGTTATTGCTTTATTTTCATACACTTTTCCCAGCATGTCGGCCGCCCCCGTCGTTGCTCTTTACCCAGCAGTCGTCCTCTGCCCGACGGTCGTCCTCCGTCGCCTATACTTTACAATATACTTTATCTTTCTTGCACAATCTATATCCCTTTTCTTCTTCATTCTGTGAGTGCAAATTTTGGACTGTCTTTGGTATTCAACCACAAGTTATCCTGTTTGCCTGTTAAGCCATCGCTTACAACCTGCACAGCTAACTCATGTTTGAATAGGGGCAGCTGTAAACACCCCAAATTTGCCCTCACCCATTCACACCATGGCTTGTGATTATATCATATGCATAAACACAATCATATCAACTCATATCTCTTTTTTTGATTCACTGCATAGTTTTCAAGGCATCTGCACCTAGGGTTTGTGATCTGAGCAATCCAAGAGCATCTTGGGCCACTCCAAAGGCCACCAATCAACTCAAAGAGGTCCATGTGTGTTCTTATATCATATTCCATCTCCTCAAAGTCAAAATTGCAGAGGAATCACAAGAACTAGGGTTTGAGTGGATGCAGAGCCAGGATGAACTGCACAGTTGACTGAAAATTAGGGTTTTGGTTTCAGAGGCCATAACCCCAAATTTTTTGGTCATTCTTGTTTCCATTGATCTCTATATGGTATAGGGAGTATGCATATCAATTTTCATGAAGAAATTCCATGGGGAAGTCATCTGATCAAGAGTTGACTTTTCAGACAAGTCAGTGCAAAATCAGGGCATCTGAGGCCCCCAATGACCCAACCAATGGGTAATCTTCATCATTTTGAGTGTATATGATCTTTATTTGATCATGAAAGAAGGTTGAAGTTCATAGAAATCAAGAATTTAGGGTTTTTGCAAAGTTGACTTTTTGGGCATAGTTGACTTTTCAAGAATGCATCATTTTAGGTCATTTTTCAAGCCTTGATTCTTGATCCAAAAAAGGCTTCAAATGAAAAAACTTTGGTCATGAAAGTTGTAGATCTCATCTTTCCCTTTTCAAAAAGTACAAGAACATGATCAAACTCTTCTTGGATCAAAAGTTATGGCAATGCAAAATTGGCAAAAATCATTAATTTCTAAGGCATGCTTCAAATGGAAATTTTGCAAAGTCTTGAACCAATGCACATTGCAGCCTCTAATTCATCTCAAACCATTACATAAACATTCTCTAAGTCCTAAAAATCATATTTGAACTAAGTTTGCCCATGGTTACATGTTTGGTTGGACAAAGAATCACATGTGAACCAAAATGTCACAAGTTGCAAAACTCATGATCATGCTCCCTCAACTTGCTGCCTTGGCCTTTGGACCTTGCTGGCTCTCTCACCACACCATGATGCGCCAGACCTAGCCTTGTACCAAGCTAGTATCAAGCCCATGCTTCTCTTACAAGATTTTTGACTTTTGGCAAAAGCAAACTTACCAATCACAAAAGCACAAGTCACATCATCCAGCCAATCAGATTTGTTTATGTTATTAATTTGCAAGCTAGCCATAACAAGAAGCAAGGCTGAAACCAACACATTCCACATATTCACAAAAACACTCCCATTTGCAACTTGCTTCGCATTCCTCTCCACAGCTTGCAAACACTCAAACCTTTTTCTCCATTCAACTCACTCTGCCTCATAGATCACAAAACACCAAGAACACAAGCCTGAAACAGCCAAGAGATCCCACTGCCATTTCTCACTTCAGTTTGCAGTTCCATTCGAATCTTCCATCCTAGCTCACAAACAGCCAAACAAACCTTGCAAAGCTTCTCCATACATCATTTGGACCTCAAACCATCATTCACAATGACCTGAAAGAGCCAGAACCTCCATTGCCATTTCTGATCAAGCTTGAGCAGAAGCTTTCAAAACTCATTATCCAGCCAGCACAAACTCATTTTGAGCACTCAAACATCTTTGGGGGATCAAGTGGAGTGGTTTGCACAAAGAAAGGTGGCCAGAAAGTTCTCAAACTGAAAGCTTCGAATCTCAGGTAGCCTGAAATTAATTTTTCCAGAAATCATTTCTCTTGTTACAAACTTGTTCTTCATGTCTTGCTGATCATTCTGGTACCATTAGTTTTTGAAATGGTTGTGATTTGAGCATTTAATTTGTTTCTGAAGCTTGCGTGACCTAGAACTTATTCTCTTCGATTCAGTTGATTTAGGAAATATAAATTTGTTTTGAGAGAGGGGTTTGATTCGTGAGAGGATGAGGATCATTTCCATGTTCTTAGTTTTCATTTTTGGTACGTTTTGAGAGGTTTGGAGATTTTTCAGGTGAGAGCTGGCCGGAGAAGACGACCGGAAGTCCTCTCCGGCCACCTGAAAGTAATTTGTGCCCTAATTGCGCAATTAATTTCAGTTTGAATGTGAGCCGTAGATAGCCATTGACCAGTTGACTTCCCTCTCTTTTGGATGGCCCAGATCAGCTTACTTATGCCCTAATCCACGTGTTAACTTAATTAATCCATAATTAAATAATTTAATCAGAGTCAATCCTGGCCACAAGATCACGCGCGCAGTCAATGAATTCAAACTCAGAGCCAATCTCATCCATCCATCCTGTTTACTTTTTATTTTATTTAATTTTATTCATTTTTCTTTCATTTAAATTGCATAATTATTTTAAAATAGCAAAAAATTCATAAAAATTATGAAACTTTTCCCTTAAGGTTTTATTAATTTTTATGACACAAAAATATTTTTATTTTATTTTTTATCATTAAAAAAGTATTTTTAAATATTTAAAAGATTATTTTTAATTGATTAATGGGAATTAATTAATTAAAAATACTTTTAGGTATTTAAAAATTACAAAAAAATTCATGAAATGTTCTAAGACATTTAGAAACATTGTCCAACCTTCAAACCAAATTTCTTTTTTGATCTTGATGCATTTTAAGAATTTTTCATTGAATTAAATCATTTTTTATGCATTATTTTGATCACATGTTTGAAAATTCATTTCTGCCTATTGGAGAAGGTTGAGACATTGATTCTTCTTGCATTGTTTTGTGTTTGACATGTATTTTCAAGGATAAAATGGCCATGACTTGTTTCCTCATTTTCTAAATTGATTGGCAATTCTTTTGTTAAGAACCCTAAAAAACCCTAATATCTTGTAAAATTCATAACTTAAGTTTGGTTGAGAGTTGAGAGTCCCCCTTTGGACAGTGGTTCATTGTAGGTTTAGGGTTTCTTTGGGTGCCATTTTCCATTTTTTATCATGAGGTTTGCTTCTGTTTTTGGTTTGTGTTTGATGTTTGATCCATGAACCCTAATTTGGGCTTCCATTTGCATCCTTCTTGCATTTCTTTGCATAACATGACTTGTCTTTGCATTTTGTGCATTCTTGTGATTCATTTGACATCATAAGACATGTAGAAAGTATGTTGGATCATTGCATTACATATTTGCTATGTCATTTGTCTTGTATGCTTCATAACATTCCATGTTTGTTCATGCTCCTTAACTTGCATCATATGCATTCATAAGCTTGTATGATCATTTCCATGTCTTGCCTCATGTTTGCAGCATCTCATAACATCATAATCATCATCAACATGCTTCTGGTTTTGCCTAGCATCATACCATTTCATCTCATCTTGTATTGCATTGCATTTCCTTCTAACATTTCAGGTGGTAAGTAAATTTGGGAAGTGGATTTGCCTTCACTTCTCATAACTTTTCTTTTCATCTCTCTTGCATCCATTGCTGCCTTTCTATTTGTGTTTGAGTTTGAGCTTGCTCATTCTTCTTCCTCCCACTTTCTTTCTTCAAGTGACTTGACTTCTTGAATGAAGCAAGTCACTTTGCTTCTCTTGATCCTGTTCATCTGCTTCCTGGTGGCTCCTTTGAAGACTTCTCTTGCAAACCTCACAAACCTTAGGAACAACCAAGCATGATAATGAACTAGGGTTTTGATTAGTCTCCCCTCATAGTTTTTACCTTTGTGTCTCTCTTTGAGTCTTCTCTTCTCATCTCATAATCAGGGACTAAACCCTAAAGGCTTTGAGACTTTGTGATTAAGCTTATGCCTGCATCCTTCTTTTAGGATGGAGTGTATAACTTAAATCCTAAGTGTCAAACCCTTAATGTGTTTAAATCTCTTAATCAATTCATTTAATAATCATCAAGACATCACACTTGTAACTTGGGCCTTGCATTAGGGTTCTAATTCTTCCTTAATTGGTTAAGAAGGACTAACCCTAGTGTTAATGGACAAGTCCCCCTCAAGTTGTCTTACAAATCATAAAATCCACTTCATCATCATATCATTAAATAAAATCCACTTAATAAAGGCTTTGTTTTGTCATGAGTTTAATCCCTAATCATGGATTAAGTTGAGGAGTTTTCCTCAGCTTAAACATTCTCATCTATTATCCTTCTTTTAGGATGATGTAATGGGTCTGTTTAATCCATGATTATGGCTTAACCTCATTACTCAACACTAAACAAAATCACAAAAACATCTAAATAATCACAAGTAGGTTAATGATCTTAATCCTACACCAAAGGTGATTAAGTGTGAGAATCTGACTTCACACTTAAGGTACTCTCATTACCCCTAATCAGAGGGAAGATGTGATGAGTTTACTAAATCCATTGGTTTAGACTTAAGCTCATTATCTTATGACAAACTTTCAAAAGCAATAAAAGACTGAAAACTCAAAAACAAACAATAATCGTCTCCCCCGGGATTCTTTTCTCATCATCTTCACTCACAATCGAGAACTTGCTTCTTCCGTCTAATGCAAGACAGTTAGCACCTGAGCCAGACAGGTCATACACTTGAGCATAGGCAAGCAAGCAGTTCACAAGTCAATTCATCTTTCAGTCTCTTTGGGTCGAACTACGGTGTTCTGACTTCCTCATTGCACGAGAGGATACGTAGGCATAACTTAACGGTTATCGAACAAAAGTCTCTGTATATTCCCCCTCTTTCCAACCTTGTTCTTTAAGCCTCATGATCTTGAGCATATTCTCATTCCTGCACTGACACTTTCATATTTCACTTCACACTTCTTTTTGCACTGACACCTGTACATATTGCTTTCAGCTCTTTATACACAAATTGCACTGACACTACCCCTTTAAAACACAAATCTTTTAAGCGTGGATCCCGTCGAGTACGGCGGACAATCTGGGTGCTAATACCTTCCCAGGTTGTAACCAACCCCCTTTCTCAGTCTCTCTGGTTCGCAACCGTCTTATCCATATCTTTCTAGGCCTATGCAGCATTGCCTTTCCCCCGGGATAAAAATGCCTAGCTGGCGACTCTATTCATCTCCAGTGAGTTCACGGCTGTGTGTTCTCATTGTTCCCTTCGCCGACCGTTCGCGCTTGTACCGGGATGCAAATCTTCGGGAGCGACACCATGAACATGTGATTTTGGTTCAATTCTGATTTTCATGACTTAGAGAATGTTTGTGTAATGGTTTCAAATGAATTAGAGGTCACATAATGCATTGGTTCATGACTTTGCAAAATTTCCATTTGAAGCATGCCTTGAAAATCAATGATTTTAGCCAACTTTGTCTTGCTATAACTTTTGATCCAAGAAGAGTTTGATCGTGTTCTTGTACTTTTTGAAAAGAGAAAGATGAGATCTACAACTTTCATGACCAAAGTTTTTCCATTTGAAGCATTTTTGGATCAAGAATCAAGGCTTGAAAAGTGACCTAAAATGATGCATTCTTGAAAAGTCAACCATGCCCAAAAAGTCAACATTTGCAAAAAACCCTAAATTCTTGATTTTTGTGAACTTCAACCTTCTTCCATGATCAAATAAAGATCATACACACTCAAAATGATGAAGATCATCCATTGGTTGGGTCATTGGGGGCCTCAGATGCCCTGATTTTGCACTGACTTGTCTGAAAAGTCAACCCTTGATCAGATGACTTCCCCATGGAATTTCTTCATGAAAAATGATATGCATACTCCCTATACCATATAGAGACCAATGGAAACAAGAATGACCAAAAAATTTGGAGTTATGGCCTTTGAAACCAAAACCCTAATTTTCAGTCAACTGTGCAGTCTAGCCTGGCTCTGCATCCACTCAAACCCTAGTTCTTGTGATTCCTTTGCATTTTTGACTTTGAGGAGATGGAATATGATATAAGAACACACATGGACCCCTTTGAGTTGATTGGTGGCCTTTGGAATGGCTCAAGATGCTTTTGGGATTGCTCAGATCACAAACCCTAGGTGCAGATGCCTTAGAAACTATGCAGTGAAACAAAAGTGAGATATGAGATGATATGTTTGTGTTTATGCATATGAGATGATCACAAGCCATGGTGTGAATGGGTGAGGGCAAATTTGGGGTGTTTACAGCTGCCCCTATTCAAACATGAGTTAGCTGTGCAGGATGTAAGCAACGGCTTAACAGGCGAACAAGATAACTTGTGGTTGAATACCAAAGACAGTCCAAAATTTGCACTCACAGAATGAAGAAGAAAAGGGATATAGGTTGTAAATGAAAAAAGTAAAGTATATTGTAAGGTGTGGGCGACGGAGGACGACCGTCGAGCAGAGGACGACTGCTGGGTAAAGAGCAATGACGGGGACGGCCGACATGCTGGGGTAAATGCGAAGCAAAGCGATGACGGGGACGGCCGACATGCTGGGGATAAAAGGTAGAGCTAAAACGGGGACGGCCGACTAGCTGGGAAAATAAGATATCATGATGGGGACGGCCATCAAGATAAAGCGGTAAAACTCTCTGGGGGTTAATGAAACATGACGGGGACGGCCATCAAGTTCATAAAGGTAAAGTAACCAACGATGGGGACGGCCATCGGGCTAAAGGAAAAAGGGACCACGACGGGGACGGCCATCGGGTTAAAGAATAAATGAAATAAACAGATGATGGGGTACGGCCATCAAAGGTGAAGGACGATCACCTAGCAGGGGACGGCTGCTCTGTTGGGTAATAAAGGAAATATGATGGGGACGACCATCAAAGGTGGAGGACGACCACCTGGCAGGGTACGGCTGCCGAAAATATCAACGATGGGGACGGCCATCGGATAGAAAAGGTCAACGATGGGGACGGCCATCGGACGAGCATGATGGAGGAAGACCATCAAGAAGTGGAGGACGACCACTCAGCAGGGTACGGCTGCTCTCGAGGTTTCATGACATAGGACGAATGCCAGTTAACCAAAATCAACAATGGGGACGGCCATTGGATAAAATGATGAAGGACGATCATCAAAAGGTGGAGGACGACCACCTAGCAGGGTACGGCTGCTAAAACAACGATGGGGACGGCCATCGGGCGAGCATGATGGAGGACGACCATCAAGAAGTGGAGGACGACCACTCAGCAGGGTACGGCTGCTCTCAAGGTTTATCATGACATAGGACGAATGTCAGATAGAAGAAAATTGCTTTGTTGGTGATCTACTGGGGAATAGTAAACACGGACGAGTGTTTATATCCAAGAAACAAAAGGTATAAGTGTTTAGACGCTGTGTATAGATTAAAGATGCGGACGAGCATCCCTAAGACTATGATACGGACGAGTATCAGGTAGAAACAAGTACTGACACATGTTCTGAGATGATGATACGGACGAGTACCAACTGGTTAACAAAGAACAAGGACGAGTGTAGATTCTGAGGGGACTCTTCTGGGGGATAGTAGACACAGGCGAGTGTCTATATTCATGAAGACAAAAGTGTTTGACACAGTGTATGGACTAAAGATGCGGACGAGCATCCTTAAGACTTATGATACGGACGAGCATCATGTAGAAACAAACATTAGACGCAATGTTCTGAGATGATGATACGGACGAGTACCAACTGGTTAACAAAGAACAAGGACTATTGTCGAATCTGTGGGGAGATATAAATGGTGTATACAAGATACAGACGAGTATCTGCATAAGTGAGATAAGTATGAGTGGTGTATAGATGAGTGCTTACTGCTGGTGAGGGTGACACGGACGAATGTCAAAAGGGGAAAAGTGTAAGATAAACAGAGTATATGGTATACAAAGTGTTTAGATTACTGTGCTGGGGAAAGCGACACGGACGGATGTCAAGGAATTATATGTATACAAGTATCTGCGAGTGCAAACGGGATGTCTTTGGCTTTCTGCTGGGGATATGACACGGACGGGTGCCACAAGGAGTATATACTGATGCTTGTGAATGCAAGGCAACTGTTTTAGCTTTGGTTCTCCGTTGGGGAATCTGGGGAGCATTATGTATACTGCTGACGGGTTGAAAGCTTTTAACTCTGATGGGAACGAAGTGTTGGCAACCTGATGCTTGTTGGAGAGGTTTTCACTGGAGGAAAGACGACTCTGCGTGAGGTATACTTCGTTTAACTGCTTTGAACATCTGCTGAGGATCTGATCATCCTGCTCTGACTCCACTGGGGAGAAATTCTTCTTGCTCTGCTGGGGAAATCCCTTGGAAATGAGAATCCCGATGACTCTATGGGGAAAGATCATCTTTAGACTTGGCTAGGGAAGATCCTTGATCACACAATCCTGCTGAGGAGAGGATTCTGATAATTCTAACTTTGTGGGGAAGCAAGGCCTTCAGCTGCCTGTTGGGAAAACTTCACTGTGGGCAGATAAGTCCACTTGGGGACGAGAACGATTCAATTAAC
This sequence comes from Lathyrus aphaca, assembly GCA_963966055.1. NCBI lineage: Eukaryota > Viridiplantae > Streptophyta > Magnoliopsida > Fabales > Fabaceae > Lathyrus > Lathyrus aphaca. The sequence continues at coordinate 215,213,340 of OZ014523.1, read as the reverse complement.
CTTGAAGTTCTGCTGGGGTTATCATCTATTCCAACTCAGCTGGGGATGTGTCAACCCTCTGGCATGGTTGAGAAAAGATTTGGCAATGCTCTGCTGAGGAGAGACTTTGCTGGAGAATCAAAATATGCCCCAAGTATAGCATAACAGCTGTGTTGGGAAGATATGCCAATGAAAATTGGACTTTGACTGAATGCGAATAACCAACTCCTCATGAGGGAATCCTGTCGGCTGAAAGAAGATATTTATGCTCGGGGAAGAAATAAACTTCCAATGCCCTGCTGGTAAAATAAATACCAGACATTCCCTGAGAATTAACACAGTGCTTCAAACTTCTGAGCTCAACAAAAGCATTACTGATCATCCTGAGTGAACTATCATTCCCTTAACTCCTCAATTATACCATACTGCATCATCCATAAAAAGATTGTCCTTAGAGGATTTTACAGAAGACTTGGCATCCAGAATTGCCCCAGTATCTTCAAACTCTCGCAAAAATTCAATAAGTCTTGAGATAACTGCCCCAGATTACGTCTTGAAACGATTCTTTCCCCACATCAGAGCTAAAACAGAAACCATGCGGTATGAAGATGCAATGCCAATGATGTATAATGCAGACGTATGCTCAATGCCAAGGATATGAAACAAGGATGGTTGGGCGCTAGGGCCAGGTTGATAGATATATATATATATTTTTTTGGTTGCTAAGCAATTGGACTTTTGAAGGTGAATTACCAGACGAGAACTGGTTTATTAAAGGTAGGCCAACAGACGAGAACTGATGGGCAAAGAATAAGTCGTCAGACGAGAACTGACTACTTGGGGTTCATTGTCAAACGAGAATTGACTCCGAAAACGAATGACTACCAGACGGGAACTGGCGTTCAACAGGCTAAATGAAAGGGTGACCAGACGAGAACTGGTAAAAAGATTCGCCTACCAGACGAGAACTGGTATTTGAAATTGGTTTGCCAGACGAGAACTGGACTTTGGGTTTGTCTGCCGGACGAGGACTAGACTCTGAAAAGTTTGCCAGACGGGAACTGGACTTTGAAAAGGCTTGCCAGACGAGAACTGGACTTTGAACGGTTTGCCAGACGAGAACTGGACTTTGAGATGTCAAGAAATTGGGGTTACGAGGCCCTGGATGAGATCTGATGTTGCGGGGTTACGACCAATGCAATTATGATGCATATGCTCTATATGTGACATGAATAACGTATGCAAATGATTTATGCAATGCTCATGAAAAGCTAGAAAAACTCCCAAGGATGGGAAAAAAAAGTCATAGGTGACAAGGCTTCTAATGAGAAGGGTGACAAAGGCGAGGGTGGGTAATACGATTTCCCGATACCCGTCATGAACTCGAAGATCACTGATACAAATTGCTTTGTGTAGCTAAAATTTTCCCCTGTTGGGCGAGTCTCTGAACAGACTATCACTAATTATCCAATTCTTGGCATGGCGGACTTGGATGCCCTCTCGAGGAGAGTTGCACTTAGTGAGCTCTGGAATTATTCTGCCCCGGTATGAGCGTGGAAGCGACTTGACTCACTCTGACTGGGCATTGGAAGATTTCATCCTTGGACAACAGAAATTTCGGATGGCCTGCCCCTATTTGGCAGATTCAGCTCTGATCAACTGACTTTGAATGACGTTCCTCGATCAACTGATGCTTGGGAACACTCTTTACCCTAACAGATTCCTTGGTCAACAAAACCACTGGATAACATGCCCCTGATTCATAGGCTGACAAGATGCTCTTGATTCTGGTCATCATTGTTGAATAATCAAGTTTTCCTCTGATTGTCCTTTGTAGGAACTTCCCGGGTGTCACAAACTGACTTGCAATTAGAACTGTACATTCACAAATGGTAATTTTAATGCAGTGCACATGCAAGTTTTGAAAATTTATTTTATTTAAATGTTGTGACAGTGTGTGACGAATGGACGATTAGTCCAAACGTAGTGCTGAATTAGCAAACCTTTAGGAGTCAGTTTACGCAACCTTGTCGTAATATGCTTTCAGAATTGAACCCGATTCAATTAGGACTTTCAAGGGTTGTAACGTGGTCTGGTTCACGGTTTTAGAAAGAAGGATTTATGGCTCAAAGTTTATTTGTGCCCACCCATTCTCCTTGATGTTCTCTAGTCCTATGTTCAGCTAATTCGACTTAAGCGCTCGCTTCTCACAAGGGTTTTGTAATGATTGAGGAACCAATGACGTTGATGGTTTACGCACCAATGAGGTTTCTTGGAGTAACAGTCACCCATTCTGACTTTGTGTCTGGTCACACGACTTTGTTCTTATGAAACTTTTTCTTTTTGATATTTTTACTCCCTAATTTTTGCCTGGACTGATTCTTTTTGAATTTTCGATTTTGAAGTCCAGCGGGATGCCCTAACTTTTTCCTAAGTCATTGGTTTTCATATTTTTTCGACTTAGCAGGCTTTATTTCTTTTTTTTTTGCTTTGATTTTTGAACAAATCGTGTGACACTGGTTTGTCATGACTTGCTGAAAGGGTTGACTGCCTCATTCCTTTGCTGTGGAGGGATAACCATTGTGGTTCCACGTCTCTTGACCTCTTGAGGTGTAATGAATAAAGGTAATGGATCCTCGGATGCACACTCCTTTGGAAATTTGAACGCTCGGTCATATTTACTGATAACTACCCTGCCCCGGGTTGAATGTGAGGGGTTTTTTTGTTTAGAAAAGAAACTCCTACTTCAAGGCTCAAAGAGGTTGACGAGGGTCTATCTCCCTTATATCTCCGGTGTTTGGGAATTGAAAAAAAAAAATGCCTGTACATCGTCAGCAGGTTCTACTCTGAAAGCATACCTTTAACAATTATGAGTATTCAGTTGTCATCATCCTCCCTCAAACCTGCTAAACAACAGTGAAATAAATGGGAGGTAAATGGATGCAATTTTTTTTTTTTTTTTTTTTTTTCAATGCAAGTAAAGAAAAATGAGCGAATGCGACATAATTGATTCAAAAGTACAAGATCACTACATTAACATTACCATTTAAAATAACAATGCTTAAAAGACAAGTAGCTGCTAACAGGAAAGAAACTACAATGCAAATGATAAAAGGATACAATGATCACCAACTCTGATGACATACTGTTGTCTGAGCCACTGAAATCAAGATACGCTTCTTCTGAAGTCTTTGAACTCAATCAGGTGAAAAGTTGACGTGCACAACCAAGCTTCCTTTTGGAAAGGAGATGTAGCCCTTGTCGATCAATTGTTGTACTTTGGCTTGAAAAGCTTTGCAATCTTCAGTTGAATGCCCCATTGATCCACCATGATACCCACACTGCTCATGAGGATTGTACCCTGGAGGGTACGGCTCTGACAACGGCTTGAGAGGCTTAGGAACCACCAAAGAGCTCTGAATTAGATGTGGCAAGAGTTCACTGTATGCCATGGGGACTAGATGAAGAGGAGCAATCCTTCTTTCCAGATTGTTACGAGGCCTAGGCTGGCTCTGAAGTTGATTCTGAGGTCTTAGACCATGAGATTGCAGATTTGGACGAGGAGGAGCCCAGGGTTTCTGATACGGTGCTCTGAGCACTGCCGAATGCCCGTAAGAGTAATCGGATTCAGGAAAAGATGATCTCTTAGAAGATGTTGTTCTAGAATATTCGATATTTGCCATGACTGCACTGACGTCATCCCATTCTTCCTCTTGGGAGCTAACAACAGACTCACCTTCACTAGCTGGGATATTCGAAAAGTCCTGAATCTTTCTACTTTTGAGCAGGCTCTCAATGCGTACTCCAACTATCATCAAATCAGAGAAGCTTGTCATCCCAATGCTACTCATTCTTTCCAAGTATGGACCCTGCAAGGTGCCCACGAACAGGTCAATTAATTCTCTGTCTGAAAGTGGTGGTTGCACTTGGGCTGCCAATTCTCTCCACCGCTGTGCATATTCTCTGAAAGATTCACCACTCCTCTGGGATAGGCTCTGCAAGTGCGTGCGATTGGGCGCCACGTCCATATTGTACTGATATTGCTTTAACGAAAGCTCTGGATAAATCATTCCAAGATCGGATATGACTGCTTTCCAAATCCATGTACCAACTTAAAGATGCCCCACTTAAACTGTCCTGAAAACATTGAATCATCAACTTATCATTGCAGGCATACGAAGTCATTTTTCTACAGAACATCACCAAATGACGCTTCGGGCAACTGACACCAGTGTATTTCTCGAACTTCGGAGTCTTGAAATCTGGAGGAACGACAAGACCAGGCACCAAACACAGGGTTAGAGCATCAAAAACGAAGGCATCAGGATGCGCTAAGGCTTTGAGTCGCTCGTCCAACACACGAAATCTTTCGGCAGGATCAATAACTTGTGGATCCTTGGTTTTCACAAGAGGGATTGCCCCTTGGAAGTCTGGCATAGGGAAGGCAAAATTCTGATAATTTGTAGTATCAGAAGAAGATGAAGGTCCACCTCGGACAACAGATGGTTCAGGTACATTCTGATTCATGATCGGGGTCTGTACGGGTTGAGCTTGAGCAAGATTGTACACTTGCAGAAAATCATCATCAGGAGAAAGACCATACAAAGGATTGGTCATTGAAGTGAAACCAAGTGGAAACTCAACATTCTGACGGTTGTTCTCTGACATAGCTACTGACGGCTTTCAAACTGACCCTTTACCTCTTGACACTGTTCAGTCTAGCTGCACACACTCTGTCGTCTTCTAACTGTTACCACTTGTTCAAACTGAGTACCGGGAAATCAGCTGGCTGGCCATGGACAAAAGAGGAAGGATGAGCTCTCTGGAAGAGGAAAATGCAATGCAGATGCAAATGCTATATGATGATGCAAAAGATGCAAAGACATGGGATCACAGCTGGAAACTGCCTGGAATCTGGGATACTGCCAAGAATCAAGTGTCTGTAACCACAAGATCTCTGTATAGTAACCCAAAATAGTAACAGAGAACCAGAGGTCAATAACTTCAGGATCATAGTGACCGGATCAACAACTGTACTGGTAATGAGGGTATATTGAGGTCAAGGGTTCCTGCAAACCTGTAAACAGCCCAACCCCCTTACAGGTGGTGTTCTAAAACAAAGATCCTCAGACTCGGATCAGTTATGGGAAGTGTAAACACTTCCAACCCGGAGGTACAGTGTTTACAATAACCATAAAAAGTCCTCCTCTAATTCACCTTAGTTTCTGAAGGTCAATACTAAAAGGTCATCCAGACTTAGCAGGCTTCCCAGATAGCCCTAGCATTGCAGGAAATCTGCAACACAGAGTTCTCAAGAAGAAACCCATATCTGAACCGTGTTTCATATTCCCGCACCAGACCGAAATGGAATGGGAAAGAATATGATTCACTCTAGCCTAGGTGTCACTCAGGTCCCAGGTATAGGACCTTAACTCTCAATGGAACACCCACCCACCAAAACAAGAAACCAGATCCAGCCAGCAACAATGATAGTATGATATAGACAAATGCAATAAAGAAAGCAGTAAAGTAACTGTACATAAAGCAATAAACAAATACAAGCACAAACAAGCACATAACACCCCAGTAAACACAAATCAAACAAGCGCTAGGAGGAACCCACAAAAAGAACCAGAAGCCCTGGTTGCAGTATAAGGTTCCCCAGCAGAGTCGCCAAGCTGTCGCTCCCAACAAATGAAACCGGATCAGATGAAGGTACAGACGCGAACGGTCGGCGAGAGGGACAATGAGAACACACAGCCGTGAACTCACTGGAGAATGAATAGAGTCGCCAGCTAGGCATTTTTATCCCGGAGGAAAGGCAATGCTGCATAGACCTAGAAAGACATGGATAAGACGGTTGCGAACCAGAGAGACTGAGAAAGGGGGTTGGTTACAACCTGGGAAGGTATTAGCACCCAGATTGTCCATCGTACTCGACGGGATCCACGCTTAAAAGATTTGTGTTTTAAAGGGGTAGTGTCAGTGCAATTTGTGTGTAAAAGAGGCTGGAAAAGATGTACAGGTGTCAGTGTAAAGAAAGTGTAAAGTGTGATATATACAGTGTCAGTGTAAGGATAAGAGTGAAATGCTCATGACAATGAGGCTTAAAGAATAATGCTGAAAGGAGGGGGAATAAACAGAGACTTTTGTTCGATAACCGTTAAGTTATGCCTACGTATCCTCTCGTGCAATGAGGAAGTCAGAACACCGTAGTTCGACCCAAAGAGACTGAAAGATGAATTGACTTGTGAACTGCTTACTTGTCTATGCTCAAGTGTATGACCTGTCTGGCTCAGGTGCAAACTGTCTTGCATTAGACGGAAGAAGCGAGTTCTCGTTTGTGAGTGAAGATGATGAGAAAAGAATCCCGAAGGAGACGATTACTGTTTGTTTTTGAGTTTTCAGTCTTTTATTGCTTTTGAAAGTTTGTCATAAGTTAATGAGCTTAAGCCTAAACCAATGGGTTAGTAAACTCATCACATCTTCCCTCTGATTAGGGGTAATGAGAATACCTTAAGTGTGAAGTCAGATTCTCACACTTAATCACCTTTGGTGTAGGATTAAGATCATTAACCTACTTGTGATTATTTAGATGTTTTTGGGATTTTTTTGTTTAGTGTTGAGTAATGAGGTTAAGCCATAATCAGGGATTAAACAGACTCATTACACCATCCTAAAGGAAGGATGATAGATGAGAATGTTTAAGCTGAGGAAAACTCCTCAACTTAATCCATGATTAGGGATTAAACCCATGACAAAACAAGCCTTTATTAAGTGGATTTTAGTTAATGATATGATGATGAAGTGAGTTTTATGATTTGTAAGACAACTTGAGGGGGACTTGTCCATTAACACTAGGGTTAGTCCTTCTTAACCACTTAAGGAAGAATTAGAACCCTAATGCAAGGCCCAAGTTACAAGCTTGATGTCTTGATGATTATTATGTGAATTGATTAAGAGATTTAAACACATTAAGGGTTTAACACTTAGGATTAAAGTTATACACTCCATCCTAATAGAAGGATGCAGGCATAAGCTTAATCACAAAGCCTTAAAGCCTTTAGGGTTTAGTCCCTGATTATGAGGTGAGAAGAGAGGACTCAAAGAGAGACACAAAGGTAAAACTATGGGGGGACTAATCAAAATCCTAATTCATTATCATGCTTGGTTGGTCCTAAGGTTTGTGAGGTTTTCAAGAACAATCTTCAAAGGAGCCACCAGGAAGCAGATGAATAAGATCAAGAGAAGCAAAGTGACTTGCTTCATTCAAGAAGTCAAGTCACTTGAAGAAAGAAAGTGGGAGGAACAAGAATGAGCAAGCTCAATCTCAAACACAAATAGAAATGCAGCAATGGATGCAAGAGAGATGAAAAGAAAAGTTATGAGAAGTGAAGGCAAATTCACTTCCCAAGTTACTTACCACCTGAAATGTTAGAAAGAAATGCAAAACAATGCAAGATGAGATGAAATGGCATGATACTAAGCAAAACCAGAAGCATATTGATGATGATTATGATGTTATGAGATGCTGCAAACATGAGGCAAGACATGGAGATGTTCATACAAGATCATGAATGCAAATGATGCAAGCTAAGGAGCATGAACAAACATGAAATGTTATGAAGCATACAAAGCAAATGACATGGCAAATATGTGATGCAATGATCAAACATGCTTCCTATATGTCTTAAGATGTAAAATGAATCACAAGAATGCACAAAATGCAAAGACAAGTCATGTTATGCAAGAGAATGCAAGAAGGATGCAAAAGAAAGCCCAAATTAGGGTTCATGGATCAAACATCAAACAAAAATCCAAAACAGAAGCAAACCCTAAGATAAAAATGGAAAATGCTAACCAAAGAAACCCTAAACCTATAATGAACCACTGCCCAAAGGAGAACTCTCAACTCTCAACCAAACTCAAGCTATGATTTTTACAAGTTATTGGGGTTTTTTAGGGTTCTTAACAAAAGAAATGCCAAACAATTGGAAAATGCAAGATCAAATCATGACCAATTTATCTTAGAAACTATATGCTAAACACAAAACAAAGCAAAAAGAATCAATGTCCAAACCTTCTCCAATAGGCAGAAATGAATTTTTGAATCCATGATCAAAATAATGCACAAAATATGATTTAATTCAATGAAAAATTCTTAAAATGCATCAAGATCAAAAAGAAATTTGGTTTGAAGGTTGGACAATGTTTCTAAATGTCTTAGAACATTTCATGAATTTTTTTTGTAATTTTTAAATACCCAAAAGTATTTTTAATTAATTACTTCCCATTAATCAATTAAAAATAATCTTTTAAATATTTAAAAATACTTTTTTAATGATGAAAAATAAAATAAAAATGTTTTTGTGTCATAAAAATTATTAAAAATCAGAGGAAAAAGTTTCATAATTTTTATGTATTTTTTGCTATTTTAAAATAATTATGCAAGTTAATTGAAATAAAATGAATTAAAAATTAAATAAAATGAAAGTATGCAGCATGGAAGGCCAGGATTCAATCTGGAAATGAGAGGGTTGACTGCGCGCCAGATCCAATGGGCCACATTCAAACTGGGCTAAACTTGATTAATTAAATAAATTAAACCTAATTAAGTTAATGACAAGATCTGGGCCATTGGATGCGCGCGGGAGAAGACCTGGTCAACTCATCCAACGCCTGAAATTCAAACTGGGAGCCCTAACCCTAATCACATATTAATGACCCTCAGGTCACCGGAGACGAGCTCCGGTCGTCTTCTCCGGTGACCTTCTCCCCTGAAAACTTCCAAATCCTTCCCTAGGTCACTAAAATGAAATCTAAAACCATGGAAATGTTCTTCAACCTCTCACGAATCAAACCCCTCTCTCAAAACAAATTTATTCTTCCTAAACAAGCTGAATCGAAGAGAACAAGTTCTAGGGCACACAAGCTTCAGAGACAAATTAAATACTCAAAACAAAGCCATTTCAAAAACTAAGAACATCAGGATGATCAGGACAACACAAAGAACAAGTTTGTAACAAGAAAAATGATTTCTGGAAAAATAATTTTCAAGCTACCTGAGATTTGAAGCTTTCAGTTTGAGGACTTTCTGGCCACTTCTCCTTGTGCAATCCACTCCACTTGGTCCGCAGAAGATGCTTGAATGCTCAAAAGGAGTTTAAGTTGGCTGGATAGTGAGATTCGAAAGCTCCTGCTCAAGCTTGGTCAGAAATGGCAATGGAGTTTCTGGAGGTTTCAGGCCATTGTGAATGATGGTTTGTGATCCTGAGGATGAATGGAGAAGGTCTGGAGTGTTTGTTGGTGTGTTTGTGGTTTGTGGAAGGAGATTCGATTGAAACTGCAAAATGAAGTGAGAAATGGCAGTGAGATGTTCAGGCTGTTTCAGGCTTGTGTTCTTGGTGCTGGGTGGTCTATGGAGCAAGGTGAGTTGAATGGTGAAGATAGTTTGAGTGTTTGCAAGCTGTGGAATCAGATTCGAAGCAAGTTGCAATTGGGAGTGTTTTTGTGAATGTCCTGAATGAGGATGTTTTAGGCTGGCTTTTTGTGTTATGTCTTGCTTGCAAATTGTCCACATAACTCTCTCTCATTGGTCAGTTGATTGGACATGTGCTTTATTGATTGGTGAGTTGCCTTTTGCAAAAAGTCAAGAATTGTGTAAGAGAGGTATGGTGAAGTGTTAGCTTGGTACAAAGCCTAGGGGCTGCGCAGCATGGTGTGTGTGTGAGGTTAGCTTGGTTCAGCAGCCAATGCATCAAGTGGTAGAAGTGTCATGAGTGTTTTTGCAAGTTGTTGCTTTTTTGTACTTCATGAAAGAAAGCCTTGTTACATGAACCATGAACATGTGATTTTGGTTCAATTCTGATTTTCATGACTTAGAGAATGTTTGTGTAATGGTTTCAAATGAATTAGAGGTCACATAATGCATTGGTTCATGACTTTGCAAAATTTCCATTTGAAGCATGCCTTGAAAATCAATGATTTTAGCCAACTTTGTCTTGCTATAACTTTTGATCCAAGAAGAGTTTGATCATGTTCTTGTACTTTTTGAAAAGGGAAAGATGAGATCTACAACTTTCATGACCAAAGTTTTTCCATTTGAAGCATTTTTGGATCAAGAATCAAGGCTTGAAAAGTGACCTAAAATGATGCATTCTTGAAAAGTCAACCATGCCCAAAAAGTCAACATTTGCAAAAAACCCTAAATTCTTGATTTTTGTGAACTTCAACCTTCTTCCATGATCAAATAAAGATCATACACACTCAAAATGATGAAGATCATCCATTGGTTGGGTCATTGGGGGCCTCAGATGCCCTGATTTTGCACTGACTTGTCTGAAAAGTCAACCCTTGATCAGATGACTTCCCCATGGAATTTCTTCATGAAAAATGATATGCATACTCCCTATACCATATAGAGACCAATGGAAACAAGAATGACCAAAAAATTTGGAGTTATGGCCTTTGAAACCAAAACCCTAATTTTCAGTCAACTGTGCAGTCTAGCCTGGCTCTGCATCCACTCAAACCCTAGTTCTTGTGATTCCTTTGCATTTTTGACTTTGAGGAGATGGAATATGATATAAGAACACACATGGACCCCTTTGAGTTGATTGGTGGCCTTTGGAATGGCTCAAGATGCTTTTGGGATTGCTCAGATCACAAACCCTAGGTGCAGATGCCTTAGAAACTATGCAGTGAAACAAAAGTGAGATATGAGATGATATGTTTGTGTTTATGCATATGAGATGATCACAAGCCATGGTGTGAATGGGTGAGGGCAAATTTGGGGTGTTTACAAAAACAAAGCCTTTATTAAGGGGATTTTAGTTAATGATATGATGAAGAGGTGATTTTTATGATTTGTAAGACAACTTGAGGGGGACTTGTCCATTAACACTAGGGTTAGTCCTTCTTAACCAATTAAGGAAGAATTAGAACCCTAATGCAAGGCCCAAGTTACAAGCTTGATGTCTTAGTGATTATTAGGTGGATTGATTAAGGGATTTAAACACATTAAGGGTTCAACACTTAGGATTAAAGTTATACACTCCATCCTAATAGAAGGATGCAGGCATAAGCTTAATCACAAAGCCTTAAAGCCTTTAGGGTTTAGTCCCTGATTATGAGATGAGAAGAGAAGACTCAAAGAGACACAAAGGTAAAAGCTAAGTGGGGAACTAAACAATCCTAAAAAGTTATCATGCTTGGAATTCCTAGGGTTTGTGAGGTTTAAGAGAAAGATCTTCAAAGAACCACCAAGGAGGGAAGCAGATGGAAGGAGCAAAGAGAAGCAAAACAACTTGCTTCACTCAAGAAGTCAAGTTGCTTGAAGAAAGAAAGTAAGATGAACAAGAATGAGCAAGCTCAATCCAATACATATACACAAATGCAGCAATGATTCATAAGAGAGATGAAAAGAGATTATGATAAGTGAAGGCAAATCCACTTCTCAAAACAACTTACCACCTGAAAAGTTAGTAAAGAAATGAAATGCAATGCAAAATGAGATGAAGTGTGATGATGCAAACCAAAAACAGAAGCATGAGTATGATGTTAATGATGCTAAGAGATGATGCAAACATGAGGCAAGGCATTAGAATGATCATACAAACATATGGATGCAAGAGAAACATGCTTAGAACCATGAATATACATGAAAAGTTATGAAATGCAAATGACATACAACATGGAAAATGAAAGATGAAATGATCAAACATGATTCTAATGTGTCCTAAGATGTGTTATGAATCAAATGAATGCATAAAATGTCATGGCAAGTCATGGTATGCAAGCAAATGGAAGATGAATGCAAAGAAGGGCATGCATTAGGGTTTATGATCAATGCTCAAAACAAAATTCAAAACCAGAAGCAAACAACATGATAAAAATTTGAAAAGTCATTCAAAGGAACCCTAAACCTATACAAACTCACTGCCCAAAGGAGAGGATCCAATAATTAACCTAGTGTAAGTTATGAATTTCCTAAGTTGGCTAGGGTTTTAAGGTACCTCATCAAGAAAAATGTCAAACAAATTGAAAATGCAAGATCAATTTAAACCAATTTAATCCTATAAACTACATGCTATGCAAGATGAAATGCAAAAAGAATCATTGTCCAACTCTCAATGGTTGGGCAGAAATGAATTTTTGAAGCTTGAATCAAAATAATGCCTAAAAAATGAAATTAAATCCATTGAAAATTGTCAAAAGGCATCAAGATCAAAAAAGAAATTTGGTTTGAGAGTTGGACAATGTTTCTAAATGATTTTAAATGTTACATGAATTTTTTTGTGATTTTTAAATACCTAAAAGTATTTTTAATTAATTAATTCTCATTAACAATTAAAAAATAAACTTTTAAATGATTTAAAAATATTTTCCAATGCAAAAAATAAAAATAAAAATATTTTTGGTTTCTGAAAATTAATAAAAGGTTTGATAAAAATTTTCAGAATTTTTCAATGTATTTTGCTATTTTTAATAAAATGTAAAAAACAAAACAAATAAAATGAAAATAAAATGAATAAATGAGAAAGTAATCAGAATCAAGGGCCAGCATTTAAATGGATTGCGCGCGCATTGACTGGCGCCAGATCCTGTGGTCTATATTCAAACTGACCTAATTAAAATAAACTGAATTAATTAATCTAATTAAAAATGATTAGGGTTTTAATGAGAGATCCTGTCCATTCAAACACGCGCGGGTCAGCCCTGGTCAACCCATCCTACGCTCCACATTCAAACTCACATTAATGACACAGATTAACCCTAATCAACTTCAGGTGGCCGGAGAAGACTTCCGGTCGTCTTCTCCGGCGGGACTCTCACCTGAAAGTTGCTAACTTCTTCAAAACTTCCCCCCAAGCCCCCTAAAGCTCCAGAATCACTCAACCAACAACAAGGAACAAGAATCCAGGCACAAAAACAATTTATTCTCAGAAACAAGCATGAATCGAATCAATCTTTTTTTAGGTCAAAAATTTCAGAGATTCGGTTCATGCTCATTTCTTCACCATTTTCAAAACCACAAAGCTTAGATTAATCAGGAGACCATGAGGAACAATTCTATAACTTAAAAAAAGATTTCTGGAAAAAAGTTTGAGAGTGCTACCTGAGCTGGAGTTCTTCTGATTCCAAGCTCCCTGGCCTCAAGCTTTGCACAAACCTTCTCCTCTGATCCTCCTGATGATGGACTGAAGCTTAGAAAGCTTTGAAAGTGGCTGGTTTGGGAGATTGACAGAGTTCTGTTCAATGTATTTTTCTATTTTTAATAAAATGTAAAAAACAAAACAAATAAAATGAAAATAAAATGAATAAATGAGAAAGTAATCAGAATCAAGGGCCAGCATTTAAATGGATTGCGCGCGCATTGACTGGCGCCAGATCCTGTGGTCTATATTCAAACTGACCTAATTAAAATAAACTGAATTAATTAATCTAATTAAAAATGATTAGGGTTTTAATGAGAGATCCTGTCCATTCAAACACGCGCGGGTCAGCCCTGGTCAACCCATCCTACGCTCCACATTCAAACTCACATTAATGACACAGATTAACCCTAATCAACTTCAGGTGGCCGGAGAAGACTTCCGGTCGTCTTCTCCGGCGGGAATCTCACCTGAAAGTTGCTAACTTCTTCAAAACTTCCCCCCAAGCCCCCTAAAGCTCCAGAATCACTCAACCAACAACAAGGAACAAGAATCCAGGCACAAAAACAATTTATTCTCAGAAACAAGCATGAATCGATTGTGGTTTTGAAAATGGTGAAGAAATGAGCATGAACCGAATCTCTGAAATTTTTGACCTAAACCAAGGGTTAGTAAACTCATCATATCCTCCCTTTGATTAGGGATAATGAGAATACCTTAAGTATGAGATAAACATCTCAACTTAATTTCCATGATGGTGTAGGATTAAGATCATTAACCTACTTGTGATTATTTAGATGTTTTTGAGTTTTTGTTTAGTGTTAAGTAATTAGTTTAAGCCATAATCAAGGATAACTGAACCCATTACACCATCCTAATAGAGGGATAATAGATGAGCACACTTAAGCTGAGGAAGATACCTCAACTTAATCCATGTTTAGGGATTAACCTCATGATAAAACAAACCTTTATAAAAGTGGATTTTAATTAAGGGTAAGATTAAGAAGTGAATTTTATGGTTCGTAAGACAACTTGAGAGGGACTTGTCCGTTAAACACTAGGGTTAGTCCTTCTTAACCAATAAAGGAAGAATTCTTCAGTCCAAAAGGCATCACCTTATAACAATATGTGCCCCAAGGTGTAATGAAGGTTGTCTTCTCCATATCTTCGGGTTACATTCTGATCTGATTATACCCGAAAATTCCATCCATGAAAGAGAATACCGAGAACTGAGTTGTGTTGTCGACCAATACATCTATGTGAGGTAGAGGGAAATCATCCTTCGGGCTAGCTCTGTTCAGATCCCGGTAATCCACACACATCCGTACTTTGCCATCCTTCTTAGGCACTGGTACAATGTTAGCAACCCACGGCGGGTAACTAGTTACAGCGAGGAAACCGGCGTCCCACTGTTTTTGTACCTCTTCCTTAATCTTCATAGCCATATCTGGACGAGTACGGCGCAACTTCTGTTTCACTGGAGGAAAATCTTCTTTCAAAGGCAGCTTGTGCATAACAATGTCCTTATCTAGACCTGGCATGTCATGATAGGACCAAGCAAAGACGTCGACGTATTCTCGAAGCATATAAATAAGTTGTTCCTTCACTGAATCTTGCAGACTGGCCCCGATCTTCACTTCTTTCAAGTCTTCTTCGGTACCAAGATTAACTGTTTCAACCTCCTCATGATGAGGAGTAATCATTTTCTCCTCTAGTCTCAACAACCTGGCTAACTCTTCAGGTAACTCATAGTCTTCTTCAACCCCTTCGTCAGCTTGATTAATCGGATTGTCGAAGTCATACAAGGTCATAGCAGTGTTGTTGTTGGTGCAATCTGGAGGATGATCTCTGCAAAGGTTGAGATTGGTTCGTTTTAGTGATCAGTTTTAATCTTGTTTTAGAAAAAAGTGAAAATGAAGTTATTTATTTTGAAAACATTGCCATTTTATTGTTTTTGTACAAAAGTGAAAAATGAAAAGACAGTGAGCGAAAAAGAGACTCGTTTGCAAAAGATGTCAGATATTCATTGATTAATCATTTGCACAAAATTACAACATGACCCTATTACAAAATGAGTCATGACACCTTGGGCAAGATGCAGGACTTGATAAATGCTAAAAAGATAGGAAATAATAATTACTCTGCAGGAGTAACCCTTATAATTTCCTGGGAAGACCAGTTAAGGACTTGGTTCCCCGGGATCCTTGAACGTATCCAGCTCTCCAGGTTGTGGTTGCTTTCCGCCTCGTCTTCCAGATTGTTAACAACATCTGGGGTAAGCGTCCCCCCACTGATGAATTTGGGCTCCTTTGCAGCCTCTGATTGATCTTGTCGGAATGGTCTGTAACCCAAACCGAATCTATCTTCGTTCTTCTCTACCGGCAGCAGCTTGCCCCAACCTTGGGCATTACCGTCTTCAACAACCTTTCGAGCTTGCTGATAAGAGACAATTTAAGTACCCATCTTGTCTTCCTGGGATGCAGCAAATACTTCAGTAGCCTCATTGACATTCAGGGCCTCGAACCCTTGGCTCATTGTCTCATGGATTTCACCATCCATCTCTATATACTTGTATGTAGCCATATGGCTAAAAAATATGTCCTCCTCACCACAGATGGTGATAATCTGTCCTTCCCATTCGTACTTCATTTTCTGGTGACGGGTCGACGTTACTGCACCTGCGGCGTGAATCCAGGGTCGACCTAGCAAATAGTTGTATGCCGACTGTTTGTCCATCATATAGAAAATGGTCTTAAAGACCCGTGGACCGATTATCACTAGCAACTCCACCTCTACAAGAACAGATCTTTTGGAGCCATCAAAAGTCCTGACCACAAGGTTACTTGGCCGGAGAGCTATCCCAGCGTACTCGAGCTTGACAAGGGCTTTCTTGGGTAAGACATTGAGTGAGGACCCAGTGTCTACGAGAACATGAGATAGTACATCTCCCTTGCACTCCCGGGTTATGTGCATGGCTTTTTTGTGGAAACGTCCTTCTGTGGTCAAATCAGCATCAGTGAACCCTAGCCCATGGCTAGTATTGACATTTGACACTACTGTTTACAACTGATTCACAGTGATCTCTTTTGGCACGTAGGCAGCGTGCAGATCTTTGAGTAGTGCATCCCGACGGGCTTCGGAACAGAACAACAATGATAGTATAGAGATCTTTGAAGGAGTCTGGTGGAGCTGATCCACAACTTTATAGTCGCTTCTTTTAATAATCCTCATAAACTCATCCATATCTTGGTCAAAGGATGATTTATGAGTTTCTTTCGGCGCAGATTCTTCTGGTATCACACTCTTCCCTTTAGTTTTGGCAACGACCTCTGCCTCAGTGTTGGTTCTAGGGACCTGTGATGCGAAGAGACGTCCGCTTCGGGTGAAGCCTCCGCCTCCCCCAACATTATCCACTTGGGGAGTGAGAACTGGAGAATCAAGAAGGACTTTCTCTCCGTTGCAGTACAGATCAGCATCATAATGCCATGGTATAGTACTGTCTTTATTATATGGGATTGGCCCGGGCACCGTGATAGTGACTGGGCTCACTGTAGCAGATGTTGGGACTGTAATAGTCAGTGGATCGTAGAAAATAGTAACAGGACCTCTGGTGGATGTTGGTGGAGGTGAATTGAAGCTTGTTTGAAACTGTTGAGATTGTTGGAAGTTGTTGGAATTCGGGACCGTTGTTGGGTCATAATAAATTGTGACAGTGGAAACATCATTATTGGTAGTTGTTGAAGTTGTAGTAGCAAGTACAAATGAATTGTTGTGTGTTGAAGTGTTAGATGGAATGATTGCTGCAGTTGTAGAAGAATCACTAGGGAAGATGGTTGTTGTATTTGTAGAAGAACCAATAGGAAAGATGGTTGTTGTATTTGTAGAAGATTCACTTGTTGTTGACTAAAGAGTTGATGGTGTTGTAGAAACGGTTGTTGTAATTTGTAGAATGCCTTCCTTGATTAAGCCATTAATTCCACTCCTCAAGCTAGCACACCCATTCTCAGAAAGTTTGCATGATTCACAATAGGCCTCACAACCTGGAAACACTTGGCACTTTAAAAGCTGAGCTTTAACCTCTGCCAGAGGTGTCTGAATACATGCAATATCTTCTATTAAAATCATGGGCGAACCATCCTCTACAGCATTAATCCTTGGCCCACTGTGGCTTGGCATAGGATTTTTCATTACATTGGGAGGAGGTGCAAATTTCAGGGCTTTTGAATCTACCAGATCCTGAATCTTCATATGCAGAGCTCTGCATTTTTCCGTAGAGTGACCAGGTGCGTTGGAATGAAAAGCACACCTAGCATTGACATCATAGTTTCTTGGAAGGTTTTGAGGATCAGGTGGAGCCAATGTCCTCAACTCAACAAGATTGAGCTTTAGGATTTGTGGCAACAGTGTAGCATACGGCATTGGAATGGGGTCAATCACCCTGTTGACTTGAGATGGCCGCTGTTGAAACGGGGGTTGTTGTTGATTATTGTTATTATTGTGGTATGATAAAGCAAACAAGACACACCGTGAGTGAGCTTGAAAAGATACCATCGTACTTAGATGATAAATCAAAGAAAAAGAAATTGGACTTCGGGGAATCGCAAAGCTTTTACCACACTTGGGTGATAAAGCGAACAAGACATACCGTGAGTGAGCTTGAAAAGATACCATTGTACTTAGATTATAACTCAAAGAAAACGAAATGGAACTTGGGAAGAATCGCGAAGCATTGATCATACTTAGATGATGAAGCGAACAAGACAAACCATGAGTGAGCTTGAAAAGATACCATAGTACTTAGATGATAACTCAAAGAAACGAAACCATACTTATTCGGAATCGCAATGCATTTACCACACCTGGGTGATAAAGTGAACAAGACACACTTTGAGTGAGCTTGAAAAGATACCATCGTACTTAGATGATAACTCAATGAAAAAAATCACACTTGGGCGGAATCGTAAAGCATTTACCACACTTGGGTGATAAAGAGAACAAGACATGTCATGAGTGAGCTAGAAAATATACAATCATACTCAGATGATAACTCTAGAAAAAAAATCGAACTTGGGAGGAATCGCGAAGCATTTACCGCACTTGGGTGATAAAGCGAACAAGACACACTGTGAGTGAGCTTCATAAGATACCATCATAATTTGATGAGAACTCAAAGAAATGAAACCGGACTAGTATGGAATCCCAACGTTTTTACCACACTTGGGTGATAAAGCGAACAAGACACACCGTGAGTGAGCTTGAAATGATACCATCGTACTTAGATGATAACTCAAAGGAAACGAAACCGCACTAGGGCAAAATCGTGAAGCATTTACAACACTTGGGTGATAAAGTGAACAAGACACACCGTGAGTGAGCTTGAAAAGATACCATCATACTTAGATGATAACTCAAAGAAAACGAAACCTTACTTTGGTGGAATTGCGAAGCATTTATCATACTTAGGTGATAAAGTAACAAGACACACCGTGATTGAGCTTGAAAAGATACCATCGTACTTAGATGATAACTCAAAGAAATGAAATCAGACTTGGGCGGAATTGCAAAGCATATACCGGACTTGGTTGATAAAGTGAACAAGACACACCGTGAGTGTGCTTGAAAAGATACCATCGTACTTAGATGATAACTCAAAGAAAATGAAACCGAACTTGGGCGGAAATCACGAAGCATTTACCACACTTGGGTGATAAAGAAAACAAGACACACCGTGAGTGACCTTGAAAAGATACCATCGTACTTAGACGATAACTCAAAGAAAACGAAATTGGACTTGGGCGGAATCGCAAAGCATTTACCACACTTGGGTGATAAAGCGAACAAGACACACCGTGAGTGAGCTTGAAAAGATACCATTGTACTTAGATGATAACTCAAAGAAAACGAAACCGCACTAGGGAAAAATCGTGAAGCATTTACAACACTTGGGTGATAAAATGATCAAGACACACTGTGAGTGAGCTTGAAAAGATACCATCATACTTAGATGATACCTCAAAGCAAACGAAACCATAATTTTATGGAATTGCGAAGCATTTATCATACTTGGGTGATAAAGTAACAAGACACACCGTTATTAAGCTTGAAAAGATACCATCATACTTAGATGATAACTCAACCCTGAGCCTTTCCAATCTCTCATTATCTAGACGGATGTCATTTCTCTCCCAGAGAGTCTTCTTCAAGGCTTCAGATAGCTGAGTATTCCTCTCTTTCAGCTTTTCAAACTCTTCCAAACTGACAGTAGCTGCAGGTTGTACTGTAGAAGGTCCAGGCATATCTTCTGAAGTGAAGGGCATCCGGGTGATATGAGCTCTTGTACGAGACCAATAAGAATATTATGCTGAAGCAATGTTGTTGCACTTGCCAATGATGGTTATTCCCTTGGTCTGAATGTTATCCCAAGCCCAGGAAGCTTGTCTGACAACAACAAAGTTGGGTTGGATTTCACAGTAAAGAGTTTCAGCCAAATCTTGTCCTCTGGGAGGATGAACCAAATCATACCTTAATTGTCTTTTAAACAGTAAAGGATTATAGTTGATGCAACCTTTCACTCCTATCAAAGGCACATTAAGATATTGCCCACAACTAGTAATGATGTCCTTGCCCTTGGTGCTCTGAGTGCACCATCTAATGTCTTCTGATGTCAAGGCAATAAATCTCTTAGCCCAGTTCTTTTGCTGATGTGGGTTCAGGAAAGTATCTGATTTTGGCAAGTGTCTTAGCAACCAAGAGTAATAAAGAGGAGCACAACATCTGACTAGACTTCCTCTTTGCTACTCATTCCTCTGGTGTACTGAGTAGTAGAAGTCTCCTAGCAAGGTAGGAACTGGGTTCCTCAAGAAGAACAGGTGAATGGCATTCTTTCTCACAAACTTTGGCTCATCTGCAAACAAGATAACCCCATATATACTGAGGGCTAAAAGTGCACAGACAGCCTTCCATTCTCCTATTGCAACATGCAGGGTAGCCTGGGAGATCAAGAAGTCTAGGTCAAGGCCTGGAACCCCAGCCTTGGTTGTCATGTTCTGATCAATGAGGGCAGGCTCCAAATGCAATGCCCTGGCTATGTCTTCATTTCTGGGAGCAACCATCTCAGGGTCGAAAGGAATCCCTCTCCTGATAGGAACTCCTAACAACATGGAAAATTCTTCTAATAGAGGTCCCAACTGGAAATCAGGAAATATGAAACATCTGAGTGGAGGATCATAAAACTGCAAGCAGGTATGGATCATGCTCCTCTGAGATGCATCTAAATCCATGACCATGTCCAATATGCCTCCATAATGCTCTCTGAATAGTGGGACATGATCAGGAGTAATGAGGGACTGGATCTGCCTGTTGCCAGTCAGGGTGGGCTCAAAAAAGTGGTATGTGATGTTGCTCTTTCTTGAAGTGTCCATGGATGCTGGTAAAGAAGCTGAAAGCAATTGCTGATGAAGATCACTAAATGAGATGCTGGAGATGGATCTCTGATGAAGATAGTTGGAGAAGAATAACTGACAAACTGATGAAGGTGCTGGAGAAGATAACTGAGGAAGTCTGAGCAGCAGAAGGGGTCAAAACCAAACCAAAGATAATAAGATGGATACCCTGTAAAACAAATAAGCAAATGTTAAATGATGCAAAAATGATGTATGCAAAATGATATGCAAAGGGTTTGTGATCAAGAGCTGGATTTGGTATTTGCCTTGGTAAAAGTCCATGTATGCTCATAAGTCTAGATGGAGGCTTAGAAATCCAGTAACCAGGTGGGGGACTCAAATAAAGAGTCACAAGTCCAGGGTAATCACAAGAACTGTCCAAATATTACAACCTAACAAATCAAGTAACAGGGTATGATGAGGCCAGGGGTTCCTGCAAACCTTCAAACATCTCAACCCCCTCACATGTATTGCTCTAGAACAAGGATCCTCAAATTTGGATCAGTTATGAGAAGTGTAAACACTTCTAACCCGGAGGTACAATGTTTACAATAACCATAAAAGATCCTCCTTTAATTCACCTCAGATGCTGAAGGTCATAAAAAAGGTAATCTAGACTTAGCAAGCTTCCCAGATAGCCCTAGTACTACAGGAAATTTGTAGCACAGAGTTCTCAAGAAGAAACCCATGTCTGAACCATGTTTCATATTCCCGCACCAGACCGAAATGGAATGGGAAAGAATATGAAGCCACTCTATTTTATGTGTCACTCAGGTCCCAGGTATAGGACCTTGCCCACTCAAGGATCCCCACCCACCAAGGAAAATACAGATCCATCACATGATAATGACAATATGAAATGCATAAAACTGTAAATGAAAGCAGTAAATAAAGCTGTACAGAAAGAAATAAATGAAGCAAATAAATAAACACAAGTACCACATAACACCCCCGTAAACACAAATCAAACAAGTTCTAGGAGGAACCCACAAAAAGAACCAGAATCCCTTGTTGCAGTATAAGGGTCCCCAGCAGAGTCGCCAAACTGTCGCTCCCCCGAAAAGACCCCGGGTCAGATAGGGTACAGACGCGAACGGTCCGCGAGAGGAGAAATGAAGGTGAACTGAAAAGAGTCGCCAGCTAGGCATTTTTATCCCGAAGGAAAGGTAATGTTGCATAAACCTAAGAAAAGATGGATAAGACGGCTGTGAACCAGAGAAATTGAGAAAGGGGTTGGTTACAACCTGGGAAGGTATTAGCACCCAGATTGTCTGTCGTACTCGACGGGATCCACGCTTAAAAGATTGTGTTTAAAGGGGTAGTGTATGTGTTATCTGTGTGCAAAAGCTAGAAAAGAATATACAAGTGTCAGTACAAGAAAATGAAGTGAGGTGCTCAGGAATGAGGCTTAAAAAGAATGTTGAAAGAGGGGGAAGACACAGAGACTTTTGTTCGATAATAGTTAAGTTATGCCTACGTATCCTCTTGTGCAATGAGGAAGTCAGAACACCGTAGTTCGACTCAAAGAGACTGAAAGATAAATTGACTGTGAACTGCTTGCTTGTCTATGCTCAAGTGTATGACTCGTCTGGCTCGAGTGCTAACTGTCTTGCATTAGACGGAAGAAACAAGTTCTCGTTTATGAATGAGTGAGGTGAGAAAAGAATCCCGGAGGAGACGATTATTGTTTGTTTTTGTGTTTTCAACCTTTTATGGCTTTTTTGTGTTTGTCAAAAGTTAATGAGCTTAAGCCTAAACCAAGGGTTAGTAAACTCATCATATCCTCCCTTTGATTAGGGATAATGAGAATACCTTAAGTATGAGATAAACATCTCAACTTAATTTCCATGATGGTGTAGGATTAAGATCATTAACCTACTTGTGATTATTAAAGATGTTTTTGAGTTTTTGTTTAGTGTTAAGTAATGAGTTTAAGCCATAATCAAGGATTAGTGAACCCATTACACCATCCTAATAGAGGGATAATAGATGAGCACACTTAAGTTGAGGAAGATACCTCAACTTAATCCATGATTAGGGATTAACCTCATGACAAAACACACCTTTATTAAAGTGGATTTTAATTAAGGGTAAGATTAAGAAGTGGATTTTATGGTTTGTAAGACAACTTGAGAGGGACTTGTCCATTAAACACTAGGGTTAGTCCTTCTTAACCAATAAAGGAAGAATTAGAACCCTAATGCAAGGCCCATGTTACAAGTTAATGTCTTAGTGATTATTAATATGGATTGATTAAGAGGTTTAAACAGATTAAGGGTTTAACACTTAGGATTAAATTTGTACACCCCATCCTAAGAGAAGGATGCAGGCATAACCCTAATTCCAAAGTCTTACAACCTTAAAGGTTTAGTCTCTAATGATGAGGTGAGAAGAGAGACACAAAGAAGACACAAAGGTAAAAAGCTAAAGGGGGACTAATCACAACCCTAATTATTGTCATGCTTGGATGTTCCTATAGTTTGTAAGGCTTGAGAAAGATCTTCAAGAAGCCACCAATGGAAGAAGCAGATGAAAGGAGGAGAAGCAGAAGAAACAAATTACTTACTTCACTGAAGAAGATAAGTAACTTGGAGAAAGAAAGTGAGATATGAACATGAATGATCAAGCTCACTCTAGGGCAAAGAAAAATGCAGCAATGATGCATATGAAGAAGATAAAGAGAAATGAGAAGTGAAGGCAAATTCACTTCTCAAGTTACTTACCACCTGAAAATGTTAGCATAAAGAAAGAGATGAAGTGAAATGAAGCATATGTAATGACAAAGAAACAAAACCAGAAGCAATCACATGATGCAAATGATTTTATGATATGATGCAAAGGCATACCAAGTGTCATGAATGTTCATAAGAGAGATTGGATGCAAATGAGGCATGCTTTGAAGTATGAAAACACATGTATGTTTATGAAATGAAATGGATGCAAGGCATAGAAAATGTATGAAGAAATGACCAAGCAATGTTCAAGCAATATCTTAAGATGTCTAAAATGGCATACAAGTGCTTAGAATGTCATGGCAAGTTAACATGTTCATGCAATGCAATGTAAGATGCAAGTATGGATGCAAGATTAGGTTTTCATGAAAGGATGAGATGCAAATGGCAAAAAAAAAGCAATTCACATGATAAAAATTTGCAAATGAACTCCAACAAACCCTAACCCCATATGATATCACACCCCAAAGGAGAAGGTCCAACTCTTAACCTAAAAGAAGTTGTGATTTTTCTAAGTTAACTAGGGTTTTTGGGTACCTTAAGAGGGAAAATGCAAATCAAATGGAAAATGCAAGATGAATTCATGGAAAACATATCCTAGAAACTACATGTTATATGGAAAACAACACAAAAAGAATCATTGTCAAACCCTTCATGGTTAGGCAGAAAAGAATTTTCAAAGTTAGGGTCCTAAAAAGGGAATTTTATGAATCCTAAATTCAAGAAAAAAGTCAAAATTGGATCAAAACCAAAAAGAAATTTGTATGAATGGTTTGACAATGTTTCTAAATGTCCTAATATGCAATGTGAATTTTTTCGTAATTTTTAAAAACCTAAATGGTATTTTAATTAATTAATTAATTAAAATAAACATTTAAATATTTTTAAAATGATTTTTTAATGCAAAAAATAAAAATAAAAATGTTTTTGGGTGAAGAAAAATATTTGGAATTAAAATGCAGAAGGAAAATTGTTTAGGATTTTTCTAAGTATTTTAAATAAAATGGTAAAGAAAAATGCATTTAAATGAAATAAAAATGAAAATAAGTGAAGTCAACTGATCAAATGGCTGAGGTTTAAACCTGGTTTGACTGTGCGCGCAGATGAGTGGATGAGATTGAATTTGGCTTAATTAACTAATTAACCTAATTAATTAATAATTAAACTTAAGTGAAGTGATTTGAGCCTTTCATGCGCGCGAGAACCTAAATCCAAGGGCTGACATTTAAACCTGGCTGATTAACCCTAATTGCTAACCCTAATTATTTTCAGGTGACCGGAGCTAGCTCCGTTCATCTTCTCAGGCAGGACCCTCAACCCAACTTCTTCCCTAGGCCATTTCCAGAGCTTTAAAGCTCCAGATCACTTCCCCATACCTCCCTAAACATGAATCAAGCATCAAAACAAATTTCTCATTCATCATTTTCAAGATTCGAAGAAAATCATAAAAATGTTAAAACTTTCAGACAATCATGAAATCCTTAATACACAACCATTTTCAAAAATAAAAACATCAGCATGATCAGCACATCACATATATTCATTTAGGAACTTAAAATTTCATTTCTGAAAAAAAAGTTCTTGAGGTTACCTGAGCTTGAGCTTTCTTAGTTTGGAGCTTTTGGACCTCTTCTATTGTGCAAATCTACTCCTCTTGACTCCCTGATGAAGTTGCAATGCTTTCAAGGAGCTTAGAATTGCTGGATTGAGTGGTTGCACTTCAACTGGCCTGAAATCGTGTTTGTGTTTGGCTGGATTTCAGGGCTTGGTAATGGTTGGGAAATGCTCTAATGGTGATGGTGAGTTGAATGATGAAGTTTGTTTGGAGTTTGAGTGGTTGGACAGAGAGTTTCGAAAGTTTTTGCTTGAAGGTGATTTTTGTGAAACTTGGTGTATGAACAGATTCAGGCTTGTGTGTGTGTTATGGATTGTCTTGATTTTGGTCCACATAACATAACCCTATTTTCCAGAGAGTGGTTGTGGCTGCAGCTGATTGGTATGGGTCATTTTGCAAAAAGTCAACAAATAGTGTACTTGAGGTATGGGCTCATGTTGCAGCTGTTTTAGGGCATGTCCTGGGTCAGAATTGATCAATGAGAGCCATGGAAAATTTTTTGGGGTGATGCAGCAAGTTTATGAGAAGATTCATCCCCTTTTGCAAATTTGAAGAACTTTGGCCCCTTTTGAATTTCATGAAGTTCAAGGCATGAAACGGAATGATTATGTGGGCAATTTTGGTCACAATGCATTGTATTATGTTTTTATGATGCTTAGAGAGTAATTAGAGGTCACAAAATGACTTGGTTTGTGAAATTTCAAAAAATCCTCTTTGGTGTGAAAGTGAAAATTATAGGATTTTTATCACCTTTGCAAAGCCATAACTTGAGTTCCATAATGAATTAGAACTTGTTCTTGTACTTTTTGAAAAGGGAATGATCCAATCTACAACTTTCATGACCATCAATTGTTCATTTGAAGCATTTTTGGTTGAGAAAGAGGAGGTTGAAATAATTTCCCAAAATGGAAAGTTTCCATTACAAGTCATTTCCATTTTTGGCAACTTTTGGTTTAGCTCAAATTTCTTCAACTTTGTGAAATTCCAAGCACTTAAATGATCAAATAAAGATCATATAACCTCAATTTGATGAAAAATCCACTTTGGTTCCAATGTTGGGGGCCTCAGATGCCCTGATTTTGCTCTGACTTGCTCAAGAAGTTACCCAGTGAACAGATGACTTCTACAATGCATTTCTTCATAAAACATGGTACACATGATCCTTATAACATATTGAGACTATTAGAAATAAGAATGACCAAAAAATTTGGAGTTATGGCCTCTGAAACCAAAACCCTAATTTCAGGTCATCTGTGCAGTGAAACCCTAGCTATGCTTCCATGCTTTCCAAGTTCTTGTGATTCCCTGACTTCCTTGATCTTTGAGGGATATAATATGATGATAGAACACATATGGACCCTCTTGGAATGTTTGGAGGCCTTTGGAGTTGCTCAGATGGAATCTTGGATTGCTCAGATCACAAACCCTAAATGCAGATGAACATGAACTAATGTAGTGAAACAATAATGCAATATGAGATGATATGCTTAAACTTATGCAAAGAGGAAATATAACAAGCCAATGCTGTGAAATTAGTGAGGGAAAATTTGGGGTGTTTACATAAAGCATTTACCACACTTGGGTGATAAAGCGAACAAGAAACGTCGTGAGTGATCTAGAAAATATACAATCATACTCAGATGATAACTCTAGAAAACAAAATCGGATTTGGAAGGAACGCAAAGAGTTTACCACACTTGGGTGATAAAGCGAACAAGACACACCGTGATTGAGCTTGAAAAGATACTATCGTAATTAGATGATAACTCAAAGAAATGAAACCAGACATGGACGGAATTGCGAAGCAT
The DNA here is from genome assembly GCA_963966055.1 of Lathyrus aphaca. NCBI lineage: Eukaryota > Viridiplantae > Streptophyta > Magnoliopsida > Fabales > Fabaceae > Lathyrus > Lathyrus aphaca. The sequence goes on along the minus strand of OZ014523.1, from coordinate 215,186,610 downwards.
ATACCAGACGTGGGCGATAAAGAGATCAAGGTACACCATGAGTGTGCTTGAAAACATACCATCGTACTTAGATGATAACTCAAAAAAATGAAACCGGACTTGGGAGGAAATCACGAAGCATTTACCACACTTGGGTGATAAAGGAAACAAGACACACCGTGAGTGAGTTTGAAAATATACCATCATACTTAGATGATAAATCAAAGAAACCGAAACTGGACTTGGGCGGAATCGCAAAGCTTCTTGAGTCACTCCAAAGGTCATCAATCACTTCAAAGGGGTCCATGTATATTCAAGCATCATATTATATACCCTCAAAGTCAAGAATGTCAAAAAAATCACAAGAACTGGGATTGGCATGGAAGCAGAGCCAGGTTTAACTGCACAGATGACCTAGAATTAGGGTTTTGGTTTCAAAGGCCATAACTCCAAATTTTTTGGTCATTCTTGTTTCTATTGGTCTCTATATGGTATAGGGATCATGCATATCAATTTTCATGAAGAAATTCCATGGGGAAGGCATCTGATCAAGAGTTGACTTCTTGAGCAAGTCAGTGCAAAATCAGGGCATCTGAGGCCCCCAATGACCCAACCAAAGGGTGTTCATCATCATTTTGATTGTGTATGATCTTTATTTGATCATGTAAGATTTTATAAGTTCACAAGATTGAAGAATTTCAAGCCATTTGCAAAGTTGACTTTTTGGGAAATGACTTGTAATGGAAACTTGCCATTTTGGGAAACTTTTTCAACCCTTTGTAAACACCCCAAATTTTCCCTCACCCATTCACACCATGGCTTGTGATCTCTTCATATGCATAAATTCAATCATAGCATCTCATACCACATTTTTTGCTTCACTACATTGGTTCAAAGTCATCTGCATCTAGGGTTTGTGATCTGAGCCATCCCAGAGCCACTTGAGCCACTCCAAAGGTCTTAAATCACTTCAAAGGGGTCCATGTGTGTTCAATCATCATATTATATCCTCTCAGAGTCAAGAAAATCAAAGAATCACAAGAACTGGGAATGGCATGGAAGCAGAGCCAGGATTGACTGCCCAGATGACCTAGAATTAGGGTTTTGGTTTCAAAGGCCATAATTCCAAATTTTTTGGTCATTCTTGTTTCTATTGGTCTCTATATGGTATAGGGATCATGCATATCAATTTTCATGAAGAAATTCAATGGGGAAGGCATCTGATCAAGAGTTGACTTTTTGAGCAAGTCAGTGCAAAATCAGGGCATCTGAGGCCCCAATGACCCAACCAAAGGGTGTTCTTCATCATTTTGATGGTGTATGATCTTTATTTGATCATAGAAGATGTTAGAAGTTCACAAAATTGAAGAATTTCAAGCCATTTGCAAAGTTGACTTTTTGGGAAAATGACTTGTAATGGAAACTTGCCATTTTGGGAAACTTTTTCAACCCTTGCTTTTTGATTCAAAAATGCTTCAAATGAGAAAACTTTGGTCATGAAAGTTGTAGAATGGATCATTCCCTCTTCAAAAAGTACAAGAACTCATTCTAATTCATTTTGGATCAAAAGTTATGGCTTGTCAAAGTTGGAAAAAATCACATAATTTCAAGTTATGCACCAAAGAGGCATTTTGCAAAATGGTATGATCAAGCATTCTAAAGACTTCAAATGTGCACAAACTCATTACAACATGATCATGTGACTTCTAAAAATCATAATGGGCCCAAGAATTATGCATTTTGATGCCTTGAACTTCATGAATTTCCAAAGGGGCCAAACTTTGTGAAAATTGCAAAACATCTCACAAGCTTTGATCCACTTGCTGATTTTCCTCAAAACCAATTCCATGGACATCCTTAAACTCAGCTGAGCCAAGACAAGCCAAAAAGCTAGCTGTACCATTGCCCATACCTCAAGTACAAATCAAGTTGACATTTTGGCAACTTGCCCATACCAATCACAATAGGCCAGCACCCACTCTCTGACCTATCACACTTCTTTATGTGGATCAAATGCAAGCAAAAGCACATAACACACAAGCCTGAAACACTCTCCAAGCCAGCATACTCAAAAATCCTCATTTTTGCAAAAGCCTTTGAATCCCTTGATTCAGCCATCAAACCTTAAAACTTTTTCCACCATTCAACTCCATAAACCTCACTGATCATTTCCCACCCTCCATCTTGCCCTAAAACCTCCACAATCAAAAACACGATTTTCACATTTCATGAACTGAGATTCTGCAAACTCTCTCTAGAGGCCATTTAAACTCCAGCTAAGAATCACAAACACTTGGAGGAAATCATTGGAGTGGATTTGAAGCAAACAACTGGCCAGAAAGTCCCTGATTCGAAAGCTCAAGCTCAGGTAGCCATGGCATTTATTTTTCCAGAACTCTCATTTTATGTTATAGGATGATTCTACATGTTTCACTGATTGCCATGATGTGTTTAGTTTTGAAAATAGTTGAGAAATAAGCATTTCATGAGCTTCTGAAATTTCTGAGTTCTTTTCCGTTTTGCTTTGATTCATGGATTTGATGATGAATAAATGAATTTGGATGACTGATTCTTGTTGGGGTTGGGGAGAGGATCATTTCTGGAGAGTTTTAGGGCTTAGGGATGCGTATTAAGAGAGATAGCATGAATGGTTGGCCGGGGAAGATGACCGGAACACTGTTCCGGTCATCTGAAAGTGATTAGGGTTCAGATTAGGGTTAATGACTTAATTAGCGTAGTTTGAATGTGAGCCGTCCAGATGCGCGCGCTGGTCAATTCCCTCCCTTTTTATTTGAATCTCAGCCATCAGATTGGCCGACTTTCTCATTTTTCATTTAAAATTCATTTTATTTTCATTTGTTTTGATTTATTTTGCACGAATTAATTAAAATAGCAAAAAATGTTTAAAAATTATGAAAATTTTTATCAAGGTTTTCATTATTTTTCAGAACACAAAAATATTTTTATTTTTATTTTTTGCATTAAAAATTATTTTTAAATCATTTAAAAGATTATTTTTAATTAATTAATGAAAATTAATTAATTAAAAATACTTTTAGGTATTTAAAAATCACAAAAAAATTCACATAGCATTTAAAAACATTTAGAAACATTGTCCAACTCTCAAACCAAATTTATATTTTGTTCTTGATACCTTTTGATAATTTTCTTTGGAATTAATTCCATTTTGAGGCAATATTTTGTGTCAAACTTCAAAAATTCATTTCTGCCTAACCATTGAGAGTTGGATGATGATTCTTTTTGCATTGCATCTTGCATGACATGTAGTTTATAGGATAAAATTGGCATGAATTGATCTTGCATTTTCAATTTGTTTGGCATTTTTCTTGACAAGGTACCTTAAAACCCTAGCAATCTTAGGAAATTCATAACTTTCAATAGGTTAAGAGTTGGATCCCCTCCTTTGGGCAGTGAGCTTGTGTAGGTTTAGGGTTCCTTTGATTTCCTTTTCAAATTTTTATCATGTCATTTGCTTCTGGTTTTGGATTTTTGCTTTGTATGTTGCATATAACCCTAATTTATCCCTTCCTTTGCATCCGTCTTCCATTTGCTTGCATACCATGACTTGCCATGACATTTTATGCATTCATTTGATTCATAATACATCTTAAGACATATTAGAATCATGTTTGATCATTTCATCTTTCATTTTCCATGCTATATGTCTTGTGCATTCCATAACTTTTCATGAACATCCATGGTTCAAAGCATGCTTCTCTTACATCCCTATGTTTGTATGGTCATTCCCTTGCCTTGCCTCATGTTTGCATCATCTCTTAGCATCATTAAAATCATACTTATGCTTCTGGTTTTGGTTTGCATCATGACATTGCATCTCATTTTGCATTGCATTTCATTTCTTTTGCTAACTTTTCAGGTGGTAAGTTGTTTGGGAAGTGAATTTGCCTTCACTTCTCACAGTCTCTTTTCATCTCTCTTATGCATCATTGCTGCATTTTTGTATGTGTATTGGATTGAGCTTGCTCATTCTTGTTCATCTTACCTTCTTTCTTCAAGCAACTTGTCTTCTTAAGTGAAGCAAGTTGTTTTGCTTCTCTTTGCTCCTTTCATCTGCTTCTCTCCTTGGTGGCTCTTTCAAGATTTATTTCTTAAACCTCAAAAACCCTAGGAATGACCAAGCATGAGAACAATTAGGGTTTGATTAGTCCCCCACTTAGCTTTTACCTTTGTGTCTCTTTGAGTCTTCTCTTCTCATCTCATAATCAGGGACTAAACCCTAAAGGCTTTAAGGCTTTGTGATTAAGCTTATACCTGCATCCTTCTATTAGGATGGAGTGTATAACTTTAATCCTAAGTGTTAAACCCTTAATGTGATTAAATCCTTTAATCAATTCACTTAATAATCATCAAGACATCAAGCTTGTAACTTGGGCCTTGCATTAGGGTTCTAATTCTTCCTTAATTGGTTAAGAAGGACTAACCCTAGTGTTAATGGACAAGTCCCCCTCAAGTTGTCTTACAACCCATAAAAATCACTTCTTCATTCTTATCATTAACTAAAATCTACCTAATAAAGGCTTTGTTTTGTCATGAGGTTAATCCCTAATCATGGATTAAGTTGAGGAGTCTTCCTCAGCTTAAACATTCTCATCTATTATCCTTCTATTAGGATGGTGTAATGAGTCTGTTTAATCCCTGATTATGGGTTAAACTCATTACTTAACACTAAACAAAAACAACAAAAACATCTAACCAATCATAAGTAGGTTAATGATCTTAATCCTACACCATGATGATTAAGTGTGAGATACTGACTTCACACTTAAGGTATTCTCATTACCCCTAATCAGAGGGAGGATGTGATGAGTTTACTAACCCATTGGTTTAGGCTTAAGCCCATTAACTTATGACAAACTCAAAAAAGCAATAAAAGATTGAAAACACAAAAAACAAACAATAATCGTCTCCTTCGGGATTCTTTTCTCATCATACTCACTCACAAACGAGAACTCGCTTCTTCCGTCTAATGCAAGACAGTTTGCACCTGAGCCAGACATGTCATACACTTGAGCATAGGCAAGTAAGCAGTTCATCAGTCAATTTTACCTTTCAGTCTCTTTGGGTCGAACTACGGTGTTCTGACTTCCTCATTGCACGAGAGGATACGTAGGCATAACTTAACAGTTATCGAACAAAAGTCTTTGTATATTCCTCCTCCTTCCAGCATCATTCTTTTAGCCTCATTATCTTGAGCATTTAATCCTTGTTCTTACACTGACACGTTCATACTTCACATCACTCATATACTGTACACTGACACTTCTCTTATACAATTCACATTCTTTTTGCACCGACACTTGCATTCTTTCCAGCTTTGATACACAGATAGCACTGACACTACCCCTTTAAAACACAAATCTTTTAAGCGTGGATCCCGTCGAGTACGACGGACAATCTGGGTGCTAATACCTTCCCAGGTTGTAACCAACCCCCTTTCTCAGCCTCTCTGGTTCGCAACCGTCTTATCCATATCTTTCTAGGTTTATGCAGCATTACCTTTCCTTCGGGATAAAAATGCCTAGCTGGCGACTCTTGTCTTTCTGAGTTCACCCTTGTGTGTTCTCATCCTCTTTCGCCGACCGTTCGCGTCTGTACCCCTCTTGACCCGGGTGTCATTTGGTGGGAGCGACACCCTTGCTTTTTGATTCAAAAATGCTTCAAATGGGAAAACTTTGGTCATGAAAGTTGTAGAATGGATCATTCCCTTTTCAAAAAGTACAAGAACTTGTTCTAATTCATTTTGGATCAAAAGTTATGGCTTGTCAAAGTTGGCCAAAATCACATAATTTGAAGTTTTCTACCAAAGAGGCATTTTGCAAAATGGTATGATCAAGTGTTCTAAAGGCTTCAAAAGTGTACAAACTCTTCACAACATGATCACATGACCTCTAAAGATCAGAATTGGCCAAAGAATATTGCACTTTGATGCCTTGAATCTCATGAATTTTCAAAGGGGCCAAACTTTGTGAAAATTGTAAAACATCTCATAAGCCTTGATCCACTTGCTGATTTATCTCATAAACAATTCCATGGTTCTCCTTAAACTAAGCTGAGCCAAGACAAGCAAAAAGGCTAGCTATACCATTGCCCATACCTCAAGTACAAGTCAAGTTGACATTTTGGCAACTTGCCCATACCAATCACAACAGGCCACCAACAACTCTCTGCCCAATCCAGACTTTACAAACACACCCCAAGGCCTCATTTTCATAAGACACACAAGCCTGAAAGCAACAAGAGGACAACCTTCTCATTTTCCACCTCATATTCAAAACCATTCAAAACACTCTCCACAAGCATCAAACACACAAAAAAACTTCACCATTGATCTCAACATGACTCACTGATCACAAACCAACCATTGAAACAGCCTGAAAGTCACTGAAATCAAAACACGATCATCACCCTCCCTGAACAGAACTTCTGCAATCTCCCAAATCAGCCATCAACAAAAGCTTTGAAGCATTCCATTGAGCTCAGGGGGACCAGAGGAGTCAGTTTGCATAAGAGAAAGGCTCAGAAAGCTCCAGTTCAAAGAACTTCAGTTCAGGTATCCATCAAGAACAAATTTTCCAGAACTTCATTTACTTGTTATAAATTGATTCTACATGTTATCCTGATCATCATGATGTGCTTAAAAATGAAAATGGTGGAGTATTGAGTATGTATGAGTTGTCTGAAACTTTCTGCCCTAAATATGTTTTGCTTCGATTTGCATGATTAATGAATGAAAAATGGTTTTTGTTTGGGGATTTTGATTCAGTGATGAGTGGGGTTTGATTCTGTGCAGAGAGATTTCATTTTTATGGAGTTTGGAGAGAGTTAGAAAAATGGCTCGTCGGAGAAGACGACCGGAACACTGTTCCGGCCGTCTGAAGGTCATTAATGTTAATTAGGGTTTAAGTCCAGGTTTGAATGTGGAGCATTGATCTGGTTGACTAAGTCAATCTCCCGCGCGCGTGTGTGGCCCAGATTTGTCATTAAGCCCTAATTCCACTTAATTAAATTAATTAATCAGTTTTAATCAAGTTTGAATTTCAACCACTGGATAACGCGCGCAGTCAACTCCCGCGTGTCCAGTTTGAATACCAGCCCTCAGATCTGATTACTTCCTCATTTATTCATTTTTATTTTCATTTTATTTCATTTGTTTTGCATATTTAATTTAAAATAGTAAAAAAGGTCTAAAAATTCTGAAATTTTTTATCCAAGCTTTAATTAATTTTCAGAACACAAAAAATATTTTTATTTTCATTTTTTGCATTGAAAAATTTTTTTAAATCATTTAAAAGTTTATTTTTAATTGATTAATGAGAATTAATTAATTAAAAATACTTTTAGGTATTTAAAAATCACAAAAAAAATCATGTAACATTTAAAATCATTTAGAAACATTGTCTAACTCTCAAACCAAATTTCTTTTTTGATCTTGATGCCTTTTGACAATTTTCAATGGATTTAATTTCACTTCAAGGCATTATTTTGATTCAAACTTCAAAAATTCATTTCTGCCTAGTCATTGAGAGTTGGACAATGATTCTTTTTGCATTGCATCTTGCATAACATGTAGTTTATTGGATTAAATTGGCATGAATGGATCTTGCATTTTCAAGTTGTTTGGCATTTCTCTTGACAAGGTACCTTAAAACCCTAGCAATCTTAGGAAATTCATAACCCTCATTAGGTTAAGAGTTAGAACCCCTCCTTTGGGCAGTGAGTTTGTGTAGGTTTAGGGTTCCTTTGATTGCATTTTCAATTTTTTATCATGATGTTTGCTTCTGGTTTTGGATTTTGTTTTGTGCATTGATCATAAACCCTAATCCATGTTTTCCTTTGCATCCATCTTCCATTTGTTTGCATACCATGACTTGCCATGACATTTTATGATTCCATTTGATTCATATGACATCTTAAGACATATTAGAATCATGTTTGATCTTTGCATCTTTCATTTGCCATGTTGTATGTCTTTTGCATTCCATAACTTTTCATGAACATCCATGTTTCAAAGCATGCTTCTCTTGCATCCATAAGTTTGTATGATCATTCTCATGCCTTGCCTCATGTTTGCACCATCTCTTAGCATCATTAACATCATACTCATGCTCCTGGTTTTGGTTTGCACCATTGCATTTCATCTCATTTGCATTATATTTCATTTCTTTGCTAACTTTTCAGGTGGTAAGTTGTTTTGAGAAGTGGATTTGCCTTCACTTCTCACAATCTCTTTTCATCTCCCTTATGCATCATTGCTGCATTTTATCTTGTGTATTGGATTGAGCTTGCTCATTCTTGTTCATCTTACTTTCTTTCTTCAAGCAACTTGTCTTCTTAAGTGAAGCAAGTTGTTTTGCTTCTCTTTGTTCCTTTCATCTGCTTCCTGGTGGTTTCCCTGAAGATCTTCTTGCAAACCTCACAAACCCTAGGAACAACCAAGCATGACAACAATTAGGGTTGATTAGTCCACCACTTAGCTTTTACCTTTGTGTCTCTTTGAGTCTTCTCTTCTCACCTCATAATCAGGGACTAAACCCTAAAGGCTTTAAGGCTTTGTGATTAAGCTTATGCCTCCATCCTTCTATTAGGATGGAGTGTATAACTTTAATCCTAAGTGTTAAACCCTTAATGTGTTTAACTCCTTTAATCAATTCATCTTAATAATCATCAAGACATCAAGCTTTTAACTTGGGCCTTGCATTAGGGTTCTAATTCTTCCTTAATTGGTTAAGAAGGACTAACCCTAGTGTTAATGGACAAGTCCCCCTCAAGTTGTCTTACAAACCCTAAAAATCACTTCATCATCATATCATTAACTAAAATCCACTTAATAAAGGTTTTGTTTTGTCATGGGGTTAATTCCTAATCATGGATTAAGTTGAGGAGCTTTCCTCAGCTTAAACATTCTCATCTATTATCCTTCTATTAGGATGGTGTAATGAGTCTGTTTAATCCCTGATTATGGCTTAATCTCATTACTCAACACTAGACAAAAACTCCAACAAAAACATCTAAATAATCACAAGTAGGTTAATGATCTTAATCCTACACCATGGTGATTAAGTGTGAGATGCTGACTTCACACTTGAGGTATTCTCATTACCCATAATCAGAGGGAAGATGTGATGAGTTTGCTAACCCATTGGTTTAGGCTTAAGCTCATTAACTTATGACAAACTTTCAAAAGCAATAAAAGACTGAAAACTCAAAAACAAACAATAATCGTCTCCTCCGGGATTCTTTTCTCATCTCATTCACTCACAAACGAGAACTTGCTTCTTCCGTCTAATGCAAGACAATTTGCACCTGAGCCAGACAGGTCATACACTTGAGCATAGACAAGTAAGCTGTTCACAAGTCAATTCATCTTTCAGTCTCTTTGGGTCGAACTACGGTGTTCTGACTTCCTCATTGCACGAGAGGATACGTAGGCATAACTTACCAGTTATCGAACAAAAGTCTCTGTATATTCCCCCTCTTTCCAGCTTTATTCTTTAAGCCTCAAAATCTTGAGCATTTCATTCTTATTCTCACACTGACACTTCACACATACACTACACTTCTTTTACACTGACACCTGTACATCCTTTTCCAGCTCTTTGATACACAAATAGCACTGACACTACCCCTTTAAAACACAAATCTTTCAAGCGTGGATCCCGTCGAGTACGACGGACAATCTGGGTGCTAATACCTTCCTAGGTTGTAACCAACCCCCTTTCTCAGTCACTCTGGTTCGCAACCTTCTTATCCATATCTTTCTAGGTCTATGCAGCATTACCTTTCCTTCGGGATAAAAATGCCTAGCTGGCGACTCTTGTCTTTCTGAGTTCACCCTTGTGTGTTCTCATCCTCTTTCGCCGACCGTTCGCGTCTGTACCCCTCTTGACCCGGGTGTCATTTGGTGGGAGCGATACCCTTGCTTTTTGATTCAAAAATGCTTCAAATGGGAAAACTTTGGTCATGAAAGTTGTAGAATGGATCATTCCCTTTTCAAAAAGTACAAGAACTTGTTCTAATTCATTTTGGATCAAAAGTTATGGCTTGTCAAAGTTGGCCAAAATCACATAATTTGAAGTTTTCTACCAAAGAGGCATTTTGCAAAATGGTATGATCAAGTGTTCTAAAGGCTTCAAAAGTGTACAAACTCTTCACAACATGATCACATGACCTCTAAAGATCAGAATTGGCCAAAGAATATTGCACTTTGATGCCTTGAATCTCATGAATTTTCAAAGGGGCCAAACTTTGTGAAAATTGTAAAACATCTCATAAGCCTTGATCCACTTGCTGATTTATCTCATAAACAATTCCATGGTTCTCCTTAAACTAAGCTGAGCCAAGAAAAGCAAAAAGGCTAGCTATACCATTGCCCATACCTCAAATACAAGTCAAGTTGACATTTTGGCAACTTGCCCATACCAATCACAACAGGCCACCAACAACTCTCTGCCCAATCCAGACTTTACAAACACACCCCAAGGCCTCATTTTCATAAGACACACAAGCCTGAAAGCAACAAGAGGACAACCTTCTCATTTTCCACCTCATATTCAAAACCATTCAAAACACTCTCCACAAGCATCAAACACACAAAAAAAACTTCACCATTGATCTCAACATGACTCACTGATCACAAACCAACCATTGAAACAGCCTGAAAGTCACTGAAATCAAAACACGATCATCACCCTCCCTGAACAGAACTTCTGCAATCTCCCAAATCAGCCATCAACAAAAGCTTTGAAGCATTCCATTGAGCTCAGGGGGACCAGAGGAGTCAGTTTGCATAAGAGAAAGGCTCAGAAAGCTCCAGTTCAAAGAACTTCAGTTCAGGTATCCATCAAGAACAAATTTTCCAGAACTTCATTTACTTGTTATAAATTGATTCTACATGTTATCCTGATCATCATGATGTGCTTAAAAATGAAAATGGTGGAGTATTGAGTATGTATGAGTTGTCTGAAACTTTCTGCCCTAAATATGTTTTGCTTCGATTTGCATGATTAATGAATGAAAAATGGTTTTTGTTTGGGGATTTTGATTCAGTGATGAGTGGGGTTTGATTCTGTGCAGAGAGATTTCATTTTTATGGAGTTTGGAGAGAGTTAGAAAAATGGCTCGTCGGAGAAGACGACCGGAACACTGTTCCGGCCGTCTGAAGGTCATTAATGTTAATTAGGGTTTAAGTCCAGGTTTGAATGTGGAGCATTGATCTGGTTGACTAAGTCAATCTCCCGCGCGCGTGTGTGGCCCAGATTTGTCATTAAGCCCTAATTCCACTTAATTAAATTAATTAATCAGTTTTAATCAAGTTTGAATTTCAACCACTGGATAACGCGCGCAGTCAACTCCCGCGTGTCCAGTTTGAATACCAGCCCTCAGATCTGATTACTTCCTCATTTATTCATTTTTATTTTCATTTTATTTCATTTGTTTTGCATATTTAATTTAAAATAGTAAAAAAGGTCTAAAAATTCTGAAATTTTTTATCCAAGCTTTAATTAATTTTCAGAACACAAAAAATATTTTTATTTTCATTTTTTGCATTGAAAAAAAATTTTTAAATCATTTAAAAGTTTATTTTTAATTGATTAATGAGAATTAATTAATTAAAAATACTTTTAGGTATTTAAAAATCACAAAAAAAATCATGTAACATTTAAAATCATTTAGAAACATTGTCTAACTCTCAAACCAAATTTCTTTTTTGATCTTGATGCCTTTTGACAATTTTCAATGGATTTAATTTCACTTCAAGGCATTATTTTGATTCAAACTTCAAAAATTCATTTCTGCCTAGTCATTGAGAGTTGGACAATGATTCTTTTTGCATTGCATCTTGCATAACATGTAGTTTATTGGATTAAATTGGCATGAATGGATCTTGCATTTTCAAGTTGTTTGGCATTTCTCTTGACAAGGTACCTTAAAACCCTAGCAATCTTAGGAAATTCATAACCCTCATTAGGTTAAGAGTTAGAACCCCTCCTTTGGGCAGTGAGTTTGTGTAGGTTTAGGGTTCCTTTGATTGCATTTTCAATTTTTTATCATGATGTTTGCTTCTGGTTTTGGATTTTGTTTTGTGCATTGATCATAAACCCTAATCCATGTTTTCCTTTGCATCCATCTTCCATTTGTTTGCATACCATGACTTGCCATGACATTTTATGATTCCATTTGATTCATATGACATCTTAAGACATATTAGAATCATGTTTGATCTTTGCATCTTTCATTTGCCATGTTGTATGTCTTTTGCATTCCATAACTTTTCATGAACATCCATGTTTCAAAGCATGCTTCTCTTGCATCCATAAGTTTGTATGATCATTCTCATGCCTTGCCTCATGTTTGCACCATCTCTTAGCATCATTAACATCATACTCATGCTCCTGGTTTTGGTTTGCACCATTGCATTTCATCTCATTTGCATTATATTTCATTTCTTTGCTAACTTTTCAGGTGGTAAGTTGTTTTGAGAAGTGGATTTGCCTTCACTTCTCACAATCTCTTTTCATCTCCCTTATGCATCATTGCTGCATTTTATCTTGTGTATTGGATTGAGCTTGCTCATTCTTGTTCATCTTACTTTCTTTCTTCAAGCAACTTGTCTTCTTAAGTGAAGCAAGTTGTTTTGCTTCTCTTTGTTCCTTTCATCTGCTTCCTGGTGGTTTCCCTGAAGATCTTCTTGCAAACCTCACAAACCCTAGGAACAACCAAGCATGACAACAATTAGGGTTGATTAGTCCACCACTTAGCTTTTACCTTTGTGTCTCTTTGAGTCTTCTCTTCTCACCTCATAATCAGGGACTAAACCCTAAAGGCTTTAAGGCTTTGTGATTAAGCTTATGCCTCCATCCTTCTATTAGGATGGAGTGTATAACTTTAATCCTAAGTGTTAAACCCTTAATGTGTTTAACTCCTTTAATCAATTCATCTTAATAATCATCAAGACATCAAGCTTTTAACTTGGGCCTTGCATTAGGGTTCTAATTCTTCCTTAATTGGTTAAGAAGGACTAACCCTAGTGTTAATGGACAAGTCCCCCTCAAGTTGTCTTACAACCCCTAAAAATCACTTCTTCATCATATCATTAACTAAAATCCACTTAATAAAGGTTTTGTTTTGTCATGGGGTTAATTCCTAATCATGGATTAAGTTGAGGAGCTTTCCTCAGCTTAAACATTCTCATCTATTATCCTTCTATTAGGATGGTGTAATGAGTCTGTTTAATCCCTGATTATGGCTTAATCTCATTAATCAACACTAGACAAAAACTCCAACAAAAACATCTAAATAATCACAAGTAGGTTAATGATCTTAATCCTACACCATGGTGATTAAGTGTGAGATGCTGACTTCACACTTGAGGTATTCTCATTACCCCTAATCAGAGGGAAGATGTGATGAGTTTGCTAACCCATTGGTTTAGGCTTAAGCTCATTAACTTATGACAAACTTTCAAAAGCAATAAAAGACTGAAAACTCAAAAACAAACAATAATCGTCTCCTCCGGGATTCTTTTCTCATCTCATTCACTCACAAACGAGAACTTGCTTCTTCCATCTAATGCAAGACAATTTGCACCTGAGCCAGACAGGTCATACACTTGAGCATAGACAAGTAAGCTGTTCACAAGTCAATTCATCTTTCAGTCTCTTTGGGTCGAACTACGGTGTTCTGACTTCCTCATTGCACGAGAGGATGCATAACTTACCAGTTATCGAACAAAAGTCTCTGTATATTCCCCCTCTTTCCAGCTTTATTCTTTAAGCCTCAAAATCTTGAGCATTTCATTCTTATTCTCACACTGACACTTCACACATACACTACACTTCTTTTACACTGACACCTGTACATCCTTTTCCAGCTCTTTGATACACAAATAGCACTGACACTACCCCTTTAAAACACAAATCTTTCAAGCGTGGATCCCGTCGAGTACGACGGACAATCTGGGTGCTAATACCTTCCTAGGTTGTAACCAACCCCCTTTCTCAGTCACTCTGGTTCGCAACCGTCTTATCCATATCTTTCTAGGTCTATGCAGCATTACCTTTCCTCTGGGATAAAAATGCCTAGCTGGCGACTCTTTCTTTTCTGAGTTCACCTCTGTGTGTACTCTCCTCTTTTCGCCGACCGTTCGCGTCTGTACCCCTCTTGGCCCCGTGTCATTTTGGCGGGAGCGACAGCTTGGCGACTCTGCTGGGGAAACCTATACTGTAACCAAGGCTTCTGGTTCTTTTTATGGGTTCCTCCTAGCGCTTGTTTGATTTGTGTTTACTGGGGTGTTATGTGCTATTTGTGTTTGTATATTTGCTTTATTTACTGCTTTATGTACAGTTATTTATTGCTTTCTTTACAGCTTTATATATCATACTGTCATATTGTCATCTGGCTGGATCTGGTTTTTGCTTTGGTGGGTGGGGTTCTATTGAGAGTTTAAAGGTCCTATACCTGGGACCTGAGTGACACCTAGGCTAGAGTGGTTGATGTTCTTTCCCATTCCATTTCGGTCTGGTGCGGGAATATGAAACACGGTTCAGATATTTGTTTCTTCTTGAGAACTCTGTGCTACAGATTTCCTGTAGTGCTAGGGCTATCTGGGAAGCCTGCTAAGTCTGGATGACCTTTACTATGACCTTCAGAAACTGAGGTGAATTAGAGGAGGATCCTTTATGGTTATCGTAAACACTGTACCTCCGGGTTAGAAGTGTTTACACTTCTCATAACTGATCCAAGTCTGAGGATCCTTGTTTTAGAAAACCACCTGTAAGGGGGTTGGGCTGTTTACAGGTTTGCAGGAACCCTTTGGCCACATCATACCCAGTTACTTGTTGTGTTTAAAGAGTACCTCACTTTGGACAGTTCTTGTGATTTTAACCCAGGACATGTGACTCTTTATTTGAGTCCCCCACCTTGGTTACTAGACTTCTGAACCTCCATCTGGACTTCTTAAGACATACATGGGCTCTATATCAAGACAGTTAATCAGATCCAGCTTGATCACAAACCCTTGCATATCATTTGCATACATCATCATTGCATCATTTTAACATTTGCTTATTTGTTTTTCAGGGTATCCATATTACATTTGGCTTGGTTTTTGACCCCTTCATATGCATAGACCCCTGTTCATCAGCTATCTGCTTCAGCCATCTTCATCAGTTGCCTGCTTCAGCTACCTCCATCATCATTCTCAGCCTATCAGTGGCCCATCTCCAGTATCAGTCTTCATCATCAGCATTTGTTCTCAGCTCTTCATCAACAGTTATGGCACCCAAGAAGAGCAACATCTCATATCATTTCTTTGAGCCTGTGCTGGCTGGCATCAGACAGGTCCAGGCACTTATTACTCCAGACCATATCCCATTATTCAGAGATCATTATGGAGGCATCCTTGATATGGTTGTGGACTTGGACCCTTCTCATAGGAGTTTGATTCACACTTGCCTACAGTTTTATGATCCTCCTTTGAGATGCTTCACTTTCCAGAATTTTCAGTTGGGACCTCTGTTGGAGGAGTTTTCATCACTGATTGGAGTACCTGTCAGGGGTAGTGTCCCCTTCAACCCAGAAATGGCTTTTCCCAGCAATGAAGAAGTGGCAAAAGCACTGTATCTGGAACCTATTCTGATTGAGCAGAACATGACAACAAAGGCTGGAATCTCTGGTCTACACTTGGGTTTCTTAACTTCTCAGGCTATCCTGAAGGCCTCCTTGGGAGAATGGAAGGCAGTTTGTGCATTGTTAGCCCTCAGTATATATGGGGTTATACTTTTTGCAGATGAGCCCAAGTTTATCAGCAAGAATGCCATTCATCTTTTCATTCTGAGGAACCCAGTGCCCACATTGCTGGGAGATTTCTATTATTTTGTTCACCAAAGGAATGAGAAGCAGAGAGGGAGGTTGGTAAGGTGTTGTGCTCCTCTATTTCATACCTGGTTGCTTAAACATTTACCCAAGACTGATGTCTTCTTGAATCCTCACCAACAGAAGAATTGGGCTAGGAGACTTATTGCTTTAACCTCAGATGACATCAGGTGGTGTACCCAGAGCACCAAAGGCAGGGAAATAATAATTAGTTGTGGGCAGTTCCCCAATGTACCTCTGATAGGAGTGAAGGGTTTCATCAACTACAATCCTTTGCTGTTCAAGAGACAGTTGGGCTATGCTTTGGTCCACCCTCCAAGAGTGCAAGACTTGGCTGAAACCCTTTATTGTGAGATAAAGCCTAATCTAGCTGTTGTCAGACAAGCATCCTGGGCTTGGGACAACATCCAGACCAAAGGGATGGCCATTCTTGGAAGATGCAATAATTTGGCTTCAACTCAGTATTATGAGTGGTCTCATGCTAGGGCTCAGATTTCTGGGATGCCCTTCACCATTGAGGATGCGCCTGGACCATCCACAGCACCACCTCCAGCCACTATCAGCCTGGAAGAATTTGAGAGACTGAAGGAGAGGAATGAGAATTTGTCTCAAGCTCTGCAGAAGACCCTCTGGGAGAGGAGTGATGGTCATCTAGACATTGAGAGGTTGGAGAAGCTTAAAATGGAGCATCTGGCCAAGATTGAGAAGGCAGAAGACTATATCAAGAAATCAAGAGCCGGAGAGCAAATATTGAAGAATGCCTGTAAAGAGGCCCAGTTTCAGAAGGCTAGGACTGATCTCTATCTGAAAAAAAGTCAAGATAGGTGGGTCAGGATCACTGAAACTCGCACTCAAGAAGATAAGAGAACTCAGGCCAGGATTGAGCAGTTAGAGGCCATTGAGAAGAAACAACAGGAGGCTCTGCTATCAGCCCAGAAGCTGACCACTGCTATTACCACCAGGAACCTTCTTATCAGGAACATCACAGAGCATCTGGCTGGTCCTGTGACTGAAGCACTTTTGAAGGAGGTTAAGGAGGATAAGTTTGGCTTAGATCTTTGATTTCTTTGCTTGTTGTTATTTCCATTTGATGTACTTTTCTATTTATGTTGTATTTTGACCCCACAGGGGCATATGTTGTAAAAAACAGACTATGTATTATTCACTATTTGTAATGTATTTGTCAGTTTGTTCCATTGATGTCTCTCTCTCTCAAGCAACATCAAAGCATCTTCCTCAGGGTCTGGAAAGGTCAAAACCAAGTGCCAAGCCGGATACCTTGGAAGCAAATAAGCATACTGCATTGCATACTAACTTTTGTTTTGTTTTGTAGGTTTTTGTTTTGTTTGTTACTAACTCTGTTGTGGTTCAGGAATTATTGCTCGCCGTCGGGTGTTCCCTCTCAACCGTCCACACAGATATCCTACTCGCAACAACCTTCCTGGTATCCAGATGGACCAAGTACAGCAAGAGCTGACAGAGGTCAGAACCCAGATGGTTAACGAAAGGCTGGAGATGAGAAATCAAATGACCCAGTTCATGGAAGTAATGAATGGCTTGGCTCAAAGCCAAGAGAGATTGAGGGCATTGGTAGAAAGGCAGACCCCAGAAGAACCCCATCTAGGGACTGGAGGAACGAGTAACAATGAGAGGGTTCAGCCTCATGTCAACCCACCAGTATACGGGCCTCATCTGCATCCGGAAGTCAACATCCCGGGTATTGTGCAAGGAAATACAACGGGAGGAAGAGTCTTACAAGAAGACCCCCAAGAAGAGCAGTTTACTGTGATGGGAGCTGGGGATGAAGCCTATGATAGGATGCTTGATGAAATTGCTGAGAAATTGAGATCCCTGGAGTCTCAAAACTCCTTGGGTTTTGATGTCATGGATATGGGACTAGTGGATGGGGTAAGAATTCCCCACAAGTTTATACCCCCGTGCTTCGAGAAGTACAACAGAACTTCCTGTCCACGAACCCACTTACAATCCTTTCTGGGGAGGCTTAAGGAATACACCATGGATGAAAAACTGTGGATGTTTTATTTTGAAGATAGTTTGACTGGGGCCTCAAGAGAGTGGTACTCTCACTTGACCAGAGCTACTATCAGGTGCTGGAAGGACCTAGCTGAAGCTTTTATCAGGCAATACCAATACAATCTGGACATGGCTCCTAACAGAACCCTTCTGATGGGAATGTCTCAGTCATCCAGAGAAAGCTTCAGGGAATATGCCCAGAGGTGGAGACAGCTTGCTGCTGTTGTCCAGCCACCCATGTCGGAAAGAGAAATGGCCGACATGTTTATGAACACGCTGCAAGGGACATATATTGACAGGCTAGCCGCCTTTTCTTCCACCAGCTTCGCTGACGTAGTTATAGCTGGAGAAAGAATTGAAAGCCTTCTGAAAATGGGCAAGATTTCTGATAATGGTGCAAGTTCATCAAGTAATCCCAGGAAACCTTTTGTGGGACCTAGAAGGACTGGTGAGACAAATGCCATTCATGCCAGCAGGGGCAGACCTAAGTATGTTCATAGATCAGTGGCAGCTGTCACTATTCCAGCTCCGATTCCTCAGCAACCAGCATATCAACCACAACAACAACCATACTACCAGCAACAAGTTCAGTATCCGCCACAAAGGACCTACAACAACAACAACAACAATCAACAGCAAAGACCCTTCCAACAAAGACCATCACAGGCAAATAGGGTGATTGACCCTATCCCTATGCCTTATGCCGCTTTATTGCCACAACTCCTGAAGCTCAACTTGGTTGAGTTAAGGACATTGGCACCTCCAGATCCTGCCAGTCTTCCAAGAAATTATGATGTCAACGCCCGGTGTGCTTTTCACTCCAATGCACCTGGCCACAGTACAGAGAAATGCAGGGCTTTACAAATGAAGGTACAAAATCTGGTGGATTCCAAGGCCCTCAACTTTGCACCCCCGCCTAATGTCAACAAGAATCCCATGCCCAATCATGGAGGACCAAGAATTAATGCTATTGAGGAAGATAAACCATCTTTCTTAATCACCAGTGTTGGGCAGATTCGGACACCTCTGGTAGAGATTAAAGCTCAGCTCTTGGAATGCCAGATGTTCCCCGGGTGTGAGCTCGGTTGTGGTTATTGCAACATTTCGGTCAACGGGTGTGATAACTTGAGAAGCGACATAGCTGGTCTTATCAAAAGTGGTATACTCCAGATCACAACATCAGCACCTACAAATCCAGCAATCCCTTTGACAACAATTCCTGACTCTTCTACAACTGCAACAACAATTATTCCAACCAATTCATCAATATCATCAACCATGACTGCATCCACCACTTCAGCAAACCAGATGTCAACAACCATTTCTTCTACAACATCAGCACCCCTTTATTCAGAATCTTCTACAACGCCAACAGACATCTCAGCAGTCACTATCTATTATGATCCAGCATATGTTCCTCCAAATAACAACTTTCAACAACAAACAGTGGCATCTCCTGCCAGGTCACCAGTCACCATCTACTACGATCCGCACACCATTTCAGCACCCTCCTCTGTAGCAGTCAGTCCAGTTACCATCACGGTGCCTGGACCCGTCCCATATGAAAGCAGTAATGCCATCCCTTGGCATTATGGCTCTGACCTTTACTGCAACGGGGAGAAAATCACTTTGGACTCTTCAACTTCTTCTCCACAAATTGATAATGTTGGGGGAGGCGGAGGCTTCACTCGAAGCGGACGCCTTTTTGCCTCACAATTACAAAGACCTAATGCTGAAGCAGAAGCTGCTGCCAAAGCAAAAGGAAAGAGTGTGGTGGTTGAAGAGCCAGCTATCAAAGAAACTCAGAAGACGTCTTTTGAACAGGATGTAGACGAGTTTATGAGAATTATAAAAAGAAGTGATTACAAGGTGGTGGATCAGCTTCACCAAACTCCCTCAAAGATCTCCATATTATCCCTGCTGATGTGTTCTGAAGCTCACCGGAATGCATTATTAAAAGTCCTGCACGCAGCATACGTGCCAGAGGAGATCACAGTTAATCAGCTAGAAACCGTGGTAGCAAATGTCAACACCAGCCATGGATTGGGTTTCACCAATGCTGATCTGACAACTGAGGGACGTAACCACAACAAGGCTTTACACATCACTCTAGAATGCAAGGGTGCTGTTCTATCTCATGTACTGGTAGATACTGGGTCTTCACTCAATGTTCTACCAAAGAAAGCCTTAGTGAAGATGGAGTATGCTGGCTTGGCACTGCGTCCAAGTAATTTGGTGGTGAGAGCTTTTGATGGCTCTAAAAGATCAGTGCTATGGGAGATTGATCTGCCTGTGATGATTGGCCCGCAGACGTTTAAAATTACCTTCTATGTGATGGACATTCAGCCGGCCTACAGCTGTTTGTTGGGTAGACCCTGGATCCATGCCGCTGGCGCAGTTACGTCTACCCTTCACCAGAGGCTGAAATTCGAGTGGGAAGGCCAAATCATCACCATCTGTGGTGAAGAGGACATCTTTGTTAGCCATCTGGCTACATACAAATACATTGAGATGGATGGAGAAATCCATGAAACCATGAGCCAGGGATTTGAGGCCCTGAACATTAATGAAGCATCTGCTGTACTGGGAACCTCCATAACATCTTATCAGCAAGCCAGGAAGGTTGTTGAAGAGGAGACTGCCCAAGGCTGGGGCAAGCTGCTGCCCGTGGAGAAGAAGGAGGACAGATTTGGGTTTGGGTTACAAACCAACTCAACAAGATCAATCAGAGGCTGCTAAGAAGCCTAGTTTTGTCAGTGGGGGAATGCTCACCCCAGATGCAGTGAACAACTTGGAAGATGAGTCGGAAGATGAGCGCAACCTGGAGAACTGGATACGTCCAAGGACCCCGGGGAGCCATATCTCAAACTGGTCTTCCCAGGAAATTATAAGGGTTACTCCTGCAGAGTAATTATTATTTCCTGTATATTTTAAGCATGCATCAAGTCTTGCATCTTTCCCAAGATGTCAAGACTCATTTTGTAATCGGGCCATCTTGTAATTTTGTGCAAACAGATCAATCAATGAATATCGGACATCTTTTGCAAATGAGTCTTTTCCTTTTTCGCTCACTGTTTTTCACTTTCTCTTTTTCTACAAAAAATAAAATGGAAATGTTTTCAAAATGACCAGACTTTACTTCACTTTTTTCTAAATAAAATCGATCACTAAAATGAACAATCTAAACCCTTGCAGAGAGTGCCTTTCAGACTGCACCGACAACAGCACAGCTACGGCTTCGTATGACTTTGACAATCCAATCAATCAAGCTGATGAAGGGGTTGAAGAAGAATATGGGCTTCCTGAAGAGCTAGCCAGGTTGTTAAGGCAAGAGGAGAAGGTTATCACTCCTCATCAGGAGGAGGTCGAAACGGTTAATCTTGGTACGGAAGAAGATGTGAGAGAAGTTAAGATCAGGGCCTGTTTACAAGATTCAGTAAAAGAGCAACTGATTGACATGCTTCGTGAATATGTGGATGTCTTTGCTTGGTCTTATCAGGATATGCCAGGGTTGGACACCGATATTGTTATGCACAAGCTGCCTTTAAAGGAAGATTGCCCACCGGTTAAACAGAAACTGCGCCGTACTCGCCCAGATATGGCAATAAAGATCAAAGAAGAGGTACAAAAGCAGTGGGACGCCGGGTTCCTTGCTGTGACTAGCTATCCGCCGTGGGTTGCTAATATTGTACCTGTGCCTAAGAAGGATGGCAAGGTGAGGATGTGTGTGGATTACCGGGATCTGAACAGAGCCAGCCCGAAAGATGACTTCCCTTTACCTCACATTGATGTATTGGTGGACAATACAGCTCAATTCTCGGTGTTCTCCTTCATGGACGGATTTTCAGGATACAATCAAATCAAAATGTCACCTGAAGACATGGAGAAGACAACTTTCATCACTCCCTGGGGCACGTTCTGTTATAAGGTGATGCCTTTCGGACTGAAGAATGCTGGTGCAACATATCAACGGGCTATGGTAACATTATTCCACGACATGATCCATAAAGAAATTGAATGTTATGTGGATGACATGATTGCCAAGTCCCTCACAGAAGAAGACCACCTGGTAAATCTGTTGAAGTTATTCAAGCGTCTGAGGAAGTACCAACTGAAGTTAAATCCCAACAAGTGCACATTCGGGGTGCGATCCGGTAAGTTGCTGGGATTTATTGTAAGCGAAAAAGGGATTGAAGTTGACCCTGATAAAGTCAAAGCCATTCAAGAGATGCCTGCGCCGAAAACTGAGAAAGAAGTTCGAGGTTTCCTAGGTAGATTGAGCTACATTTCAAGGTTCATATCTCACCTTACAGCAACCTGTGAACCCTTGTTCAAGCTGTTAAGAAAAGAACAAACGGTCAGGTGGAATGAAGACTGCCAGAGGGCTTTTGACAAAATCAAGGAGTACTTGCAAGAACCACCAATACTTATGCCTCCAGTTGAAGGAAGACCTCTAATCATGTACTTGACAGTATTAGAAGAGTCAATGGGGTTTGTGTTGGGCCAGCATGACGAGTCTGGTCGAAAAGAGTATGCAATATACTACCTAAGCAAAAAGTTTACCGACTGTGAACAACGTTATTCACTGCTCGAGAAAACTTGTTGTGCTTTAGCGTGGGCTGCTCGCCGACTGAGACAGTATATGTTGACCCATACTACCTTATTGATCTCAAAGATGAACCCAGTTAAGTACATTTTTGAGAAGCCAGCACTTACCGGACGGGTTGCAAGATGGCAAATGATCCTCACAGAATATGACATCCAGTACACGTCTCAGAAAGCCATCAAGGGCAGTGTATTGTCTGATTATCTTGCTGAGCAACCTATTGATGATTACCAGCCTATGAGATTTGACTTCCCTGATGAAGACATCATGTTCATAAAAGCAAAAGATCATGAAGATCCTGTTCACACTGAAGGGCCTGACCCAGAAGAAGAATGGACTATGATGTTTGACGGGGCTGTTAATATGAATGGTCGTGGTGTTGGTGCAGTACTCATTACACCTAAAGGAGTTCACATGCCTTTCTCGGCCAAACTCACCTTTAACTGCACTAACAACGAAGCTGAATACGAAGCTTGCATTATGGGTCTTGAGGAAGCCATTGACCTCAGGATCAAAACTTTGACTGTATTCGGAGATTCAGCTTTGGTAATCAATCAAACCAACGGCAAATGGTACACGCACCAGGATCATCTGATACCTTACAGGGATTATACAAGGAGGTTATTGACTTTCTTCACAATGGTCAAGCTTGAGTATATCCCTCGAGACGAGAATCAATTTGCAGATGCTCTTGCCACCATTTCATCCATGATCAAAGTTCAAGCTGCCAACTTTGTACCTCGGATTTCAGTGTCCAGGCTTGACAGACCAGCATATGTATTTGCAGCAGATGTTGCCAAAGATGACAAGCCTTGGTTCCATGACATTAAGTGCTTCTTGGAGGATCAAACATACCCACCTGGGGCATCTTCCAATGATAAGAAGACTTTGAGAAGGCTTGCTGGTAGTTTCTTTCTGAATACCGATGGTTCCTTGTACAAAAGAAACTTTGATATGATACTTCTCAGATGCGTTGATAGGACAGAAGCAGACTTGTTGATGCACGAGGTGCACGAAGGATCCTTTGGTACCCATGATGGAGGGCATGCGATGGCAAAGAAGTTGCTAAGATCAGGTTATTACTGGATCACAATGGATGCCGACTGTTGTGCCTATGCCAGAAAATGCCATAAATGCCAAATTTATGCGGATAAAGTGCACGTGCCTCCCAATCCTTTGAATGTGATGTCTTCACCTTGGCCCTTTGCCATGTGGGGCATTGATATGATTGGCAAGATTGAACCGACTGCTTCAAACGGCCACAGATTCATCCTGGTTGCTATTGACTATTTCACCAAGTGGGTTGAAGAAGCTTCTTATGCAAATGTTACAAGGCAAGTGGTGGCCCGAATTCTAAA
The DNA here is from genome assembly GCA_963966055.1 of Lathyrus aphaca. NCBI lineage: Eukaryota > Viridiplantae > Streptophyta > Magnoliopsida > Fabales > Fabaceae > Lathyrus > Lathyrus aphaca. The sequence goes on along the minus strand of OZ014523.1, from coordinate 215,162,718 downwards.
GAGAGATATCATCTGTCGATACGGAGTTCCCGAGCGAATCATTACTGATAATGGTTCCAACCTGAACAACAAAATGATGGCAGAAATGTGCCGAGACTTCAAGATCCAACACCACAATTCATCTCCTTACAGGCCAAAGATGAACGGCGCTGTAGAGGCAGCAAATAAGAATATCAAGAAGATTGTGCAAAAGATGGTAGTTACCTACAAAGACTGGCATGAAATGCTACCATTTGCCTTGCATGGGTACTGTACGTCAATCAGAACATCCACTGGGGCAACACCGTATCAACTTGTGTATGGTATGGAGGCAGTCCTACCTGTTGAAGTTGAGTTACCCTCCTTACGGGCATTAATGGATGTTAAGCTGAACAAAGCAGAATGGGTCCGATCCCGATACGAACAACTGAGTCTGATCGAAGAAAGGAGATTAGCTGCAATTTGTCATGGGCAGCTGTATCAGAAAAGAATGAAGAAAGCCTTTGATCAGAAAGTCAGGCTCCGAGAATACCAAGTAGGAGATCTTGTGCTGAAAAGACTCCTCCTTCCTCATACAGACCACAAGGGCAAGTGGACTCCGAACTATGAAGGGCCATTCGTAGTAAAGAAAGTTTTCTATGGTGGAGCACTCATGCTTAGTACTATGGATGGTGAAGACTTCTTGTCCCCTGTGAATTCAGATGCAGTTAAAAAATACTTCTCATAAAATGACCCGCTGGACATAAAAACAGAATGTAAGTCCAGGCAAAAACAAGGCATCCCGGTGAGTCAAAAACAGAATAAAAGACTCGGGCAAAAATAAGGGAAAATAAACAAAAAAATGTACACCCGCTGAGTTGAAAAGCCGCATCGGACGACTCAGGAAAAAATGGGTATCCCGATGGATTGAAAATCCGAAAGGGCGATCCATGCAAAACAAGGGAATAAGCGAACAACTGCATTCTGAATTCATCTGTATCACTTACAACTTGGTAAGCTTCGGAAGGGTCAAGTTTCTTCCAGAATCAGTCTTCTTCAGACAGCAAGACGAGAAGAACGTCAAATGTCATACGAGTCATAGCAAAAGGGAAGCTTCTTGAAGCGTCATCAACATTGCCAAATACCTTTTATTTCTCAATTTGTAACAATCTCCTCATTTTAGGGGATTTGTTTCTTTGACTGTATCCTGCCAATTCAGGGCACATGAATCAATAAAATCAGATTTTTCAGTCATGTTTCGTCTCGTACATTTTGTTTTCATTTGCAAAAATGTCCGATGTCCCTAAGATACTGATTGCATAAATACAGATGTTTCTTTCCTAGAAAATACGTGCTTACAGGAAATATACTTACTCCCGGGAGTGTCTGAACCCCTATGACGGAATCCGGTAAGGGATACCTCGGGATCACTTGTGCGTTTCTCTGACTTTTCAGGGTTGCAGGTACTCAAAGCACAACATGGGGGCATGAAAGCTTCATCCCAGCAAGCTGACTAACCATTGTCTACTCAGTCCTAGCACCAGAGATGGTTTCTCCCCAGCTGAGTTGTCCAGTATCATCCTCAGCAGGACCCCTACAGAAATCTCCAGGAAGACCTTCCCATAGTCTTTCCTGCTTCCCCAGCTGAGTTTCCATTCACTATTTCTCCCCAGCCGAGTACAAAAGCCGGGAAATCAACTCCCCACAGAGTTTCAAGCCTCTATCCAGAAGAGCAACGCGCGAAGAACTCACAACAGAGTGAATAAAGCTTCTACAAAACCCGGCTGGGTCCCTCATTACCAAAGATAGGTCTATCAATGACCTATATCACCAAGCAGAGTCCCATAGGCCAGATCTACCAATGATCTCATCCCCAGCTGGGATGTTCACTTCAAGCAGATCAACCTGAGATCTTCGCAGGAACGGGACCCGAATCCCGGATCGGTATCTTTGCATAATCATAGCATTCGCATCATATCTCCCCGCAGAGCGTAGCATTCCGTTTAATACGGAGCATTACGGCAAAAAAAAACATATTGCATAATCATAAGCCATGTTCTGAATCAAACACTTGTGAATACTGACAATACATCAGCAATATACAGAAAACTCCCCAGATTCCCCGGCAGAAAGCCAAAGCATTTCCCTTAAAGATACTTCCTGGCACCCGTCTGTGTCATATCCCCAGTAGAAAGCCAAAGCGTCCTCTTTGCACTCACAGATACATATATATACAAATTCCCTGACGCTCGTCTGTGTCGCTTTCCCCAACATAGCTACCTAAACACTTTGTAAATCATATACTTGTTTATATTACACTTTTCTATTTTTTTGACACTCGTCCGTGTCACCCTCCCCAGCAAGTTAAACACTTGTCGGTGTACCACTCATACTTGTTACTCCCATTTCACTCATACAGATACCCGTCCGTATCTTGTGCATATCACCCAAATCCCCTTAGAGTCGACAATCGTCCGTGTTCTTTGTTAACTCGTTGGTACTCGTCCGTACAATCATCTCAGAGCATGCGTCAAGCGTTTGTTTCTACCTGATACTCGCCCGTATCATAGTCTTAGGGATGCTCGTCCGTATCCTTAATCCATACACGTGTCAAACACTCATGTCTTCTTGAATTTAGACACCCGTCCGTGTCTACTATTCCCCAGAAGAGTCCCTTCAGATTCGACACTCGTCCGTGTTCTTTGTTAACCAGTTGATACTCGTCCGTATCATCATCTCAGAGCATGCGTCAGCGTTTGTTTCTACTGATACTCGTCCGTATCACATTCTTAGGGATGCTCGTCCGCATCTTTAATCTATACACAACGTCAAAACACTTATACCTTTTATTTCTTGGATGTAAACACTCGTCCGTGTTTACTATTCCCCAGTAGGTCGCCAGCAAAGCAACCTTTTTTCTATCTGACATTCGGCAGCCGTACCCTGTCAGGTGATCGTCCTTCACCTTTGGATGACCGTCCCTCATCCCTTCCCCAGCGGAGTCTCTATTTCATTAGAACCCCTTCTCTATCCGACATTCGTCCTATGTCGTGATTTTTAGCAGCCGTCCCCTGCTAGGTGATCGTCCTTCACCTTTTTGATGATCGTCCTTCATCATTTTATCCGATGGCCGTCCCCATCATTGATCTTGTTATCTGACATTCGTCCTATGTCATGATAAGCCTTGAGAGCAGCCGTCCCCTGCTAGGTGATCGTCCTTCATCATGCTCATCCGATGGCCGTCCCCATCGTTGATCTTGTTATCTGACATTCGTCCTATGTCATGATAAGCCTTGAGAGCAGCCGTCCCCTGCTAGGTGATCGTCCTTCACCTCTTAATGATCGTCCTTCATCACGCTCATCCGATGGCCGTCCCCATCGTCGACCTTTTATCCGGCATTCGTCCTATGTCGCGATACTTTCGGCAGCCGTACCCTGCCAGGTGATCGTCCTTCACCTTAGATGACCGTCCCTCATCTTATCCCCAACAGAGCAGCCGTCCCCTGCTATGTGATCGTCCTTCACCTTTGATGACCGTCCCTCATCATTATTTCATTTATTCTTTAACCCGATGGCCGTCCCCGTCGTGGTCCCTTTTCCTTTTCCTGGTGATCTTCCTTCACCTTTGATGACCGTCCCTCATCATTATTTCATTTATTCTTTAACCCGATGGTCGTCCCCGTCGTGGTCCCTTTTCCTTTTCCTGATAATCGTCCTTCATCAGTTTAGCCCGATGGTCGTACCCATCATTGTTTACATTACTTTATGAACCTGATGACTGTACCTCATCATTTATTTTTACTTATAATCCCCAGAAAATCTTTGTCACTTTATCTTGATGGCCGTCCCCATCATAATCTCTTATATCCCCAGCATGTCGGTCGTCCCCGTCATTGCTCTTTCCCCAGCAGTCGTCCTCTGCTCGACGGTCGTCCTCCGTCGCCCGCACTTTATAAATATACTTTATCTCCTTTTACAATCTATATCCCTTTTCTTCTTCATTCTGTGAGTGCAAATTTTGGACTGTCTTTGGTATTCAACCACAAGTTATCTTGTTTGCCTGTTAAGCCGTTGCTTACATTCTACACAGCTAACTCATGCTTGAATAGGGGCAGCTGTAAACACCCCAAATTTGACCTCACCCATTCACACCATGGCTTGTGATCTCTTCATATGCATGATTTCAATCATAGCATCCCATATTGCATTTTTTGGTTCACTGCATTGGTTCAAAGTCATCTGCATCTAGGGTTTGTGATCTGAGCAATCCAAGAGCTTCTTGAGCCACTCCAAAGGTCATCAATCACTTCAAATGGGTCCATGTATGTTCAAGCATCATATTATATCCCCTCAAAGTCAATAATGTCAAAAAAATCACAAGAACTGGGATTCGCATGGAAGCAGAGCCAGGTTTAACTACACAGATGACCTAGAATTAGGGTTTTGGTTTCAAAGGCCATAACTCCAAATTTTTTGGTCATTCTTGTTTCTATTGGTCTCTATATGGTATAGGGATCATGCATATCAATTTTCATGAAGAAATTCCATGGGGAAGGCATTTGATCAAGAGTTGACTTCTTGAGCAAGTCAGTGCAAAATCAGGGCATCTGAGGCCCCCAATGACCCAACCAAAGGGTGTTCATCATCATTTTGATTGTTTATGATCTTTATTTGATCATGGAAGATGTTAGAAGTTCACAAGATTGAAGAATTTCAAGCCATTTGCAAAGTTGACTTTTTGGGAAATGACTTGTAATGGAAACTTGCCATTTTGGGAAACTTTTTCAACCCTTGCTTTTTGATTCAAAAATGCTTCAAATGGGAAAACTATGGTCATGAAAGTTGTAGAATGGATCATTCACTTTTCAAAAAGTACAAGAACTTGTTCTAATTCATTTTGGATCAAAAGTTATGACTTGTCAAAGTTGGCCAAAATCACATAATTTGAAGTTTTATACAAAAGAGGCATTTTGCAAAATGGTATGATCAAGTGTTCTAAAGGCTTCAAAAGTGTACAAACTCTTCACAACATGATCACATGACCTCTAAAGATCAGAATTGGCCAAAGAATATTGCACTTTGATGCCTTGAATCTCATGAATTTCCAAAGGGGCCAAACTTTGTGAAAATTGCAAAACATCTCATAAGCCTTGATCCACTTGCTGATTTATCTCATGAACAATTCCATGGTTCTCCTTAAACTCAGCTGAGCCAAGACAAGCAAAAAGGCTAGCTATACCATTGCCCATACCTCAAGTACAAGTCAAGTTGACATTTTGGCAACTTTCCCATACCAATCACAACAGGCCACCAACAACTCTCTGCCCAATCCAGACTTTACAAACACACCCCAAGGCCTCATTTTCATAAGACACACAAGCCTGAAAGCAACAAGAGGACAACCTTCTCATTTTCCACCTCATATGCAAAACCATTCGAAACACTCTCCACAAGCATCAAACACACAAACAAACTTCACCATTGATCTCAACATGACTCACTGATCACAAACCAACCATTGAAACAGCCTGAAAGTCACTGAAATCAAAACACGATCATCACCCCTCCCTGAACAGAACTTCTGCAATCTCCCAAATCAGCCATCAACAAAAGCTTTCAAGCATTCCATTGAGCTCAGGGGGACCAGAGGAGTCAGTTTGCATAAGAGAAAGGCTCAGAAAGCTCAAGTTCAAAGAACTTTAGTTCAGGTATCCATCAAGAACAAATTTTCCAGAACTTCATTTACTTGTTATAAATTGATTCTACATGTTATCCTAATCACCATGATGTGTTTAAAAATGAAAATGGTGGAGTATTGAGTATGTATGAGTTGTTTGAAACTTTCTTCCCTAAATATGTTTTGCTTAGATTTGCATGATTAATGAATGAAAAATGGTTTTTGTTTGGGGGTTTTGATTCAGTGATGAGTGGGGTTTTTATTCTGTGCAGAGAGATTTCATTTTTATGTAGTTTGGAGAGAGTTAGAAAAATGGCTAGTCGGAGAAGACGACCGGAACACTGTTCCGGCCATCTGAAGGTCATTAATGTTAATTAGGGTTTAAGTCCAGGTTTGAATGTGGAGCGTTGATCTGGTTGACTAAGTCAATCTCCCGCGCGCGTGTGTGGCCCAGATTTGTCATTAAGCCCTAATTCCACTTAATTAAATTAATTAATCAGTTTTAATCAAGTTTGAATTTCAACCACTGGATAACGCGCGCAGTCAACTCCCGCGCGTCCAGTTTGAATACCAGCCCTCAGATCTGATTACTTCATCATTTAGTCATTTTTATTTTCATTTTATTTCATTTGTTTTGCATATTTAATTTAAAATAGTAAAAAAGGTCTAAAAATTCTGAAATTTTTTATCCAAGCTTTAATTAATTTTCAGAACACAAAAAATATTTTTATTTTCATTTTTTGCATTGAAAAAAATTTTTAAATCATTTAAAAGTTTATTTTTAATTGATTAATGAGAATTAATTAATTAAAAATACTTTTAGGTATTTAAAAATCACAAAAAAATTCATGTAACATTTCAAATCATTTAGAAACATTGTCTAACTCTCAAACCAAATTTCTTTTTTGATCTTGATGCCTTTTGACAATTTTCAATGGATTTAATTTCACTTCAAGGCATTATTTTGATTCAAACTTCAAAAATTCATTTCTGCCTAGTCATTGAGAGTTGGACAATGATTCTTTTTGCATTGCATCTTGCATAACATGTAGTTTATAGGATTAAATTGGCATGAATGGATCTTGCATTTTCAAGTTGTTTGGCATTTCTCTTGACAAGGTACCTTAAAACCCCAGCAATCTTAGGAAATTCATAACCCTCATTAGGTTAAGAGTTAGAACCCCTCCTTTGGGCAGTGAGTTTGTGTAGGTTTAGGGTTCCTTTGATTGCATTTTCAATTTTTTATCATGATGTTTGCTTCTGGTTTTGGATTTTGTTTTGTGCATTGATCATAAACCCTAATCCATGTTTTCTTTTGCATCCATCTTCCATTTGTTTTCATACCATGACTTGCCATGACATTTTGTGATTCCATTTGATTCATATGACATCTTAAGACATATTAGAATCATGTTTGATCTTTGCATCTTTAATTTTCCATGTTGTATGTCTTTTGCATTCCATAACTTTTCATGAACATCCATGTTTCAAAGCATTCTTCTCTTGCATCCATAAGTTTGTATGATCATTCTCATGCCTTGCCTCATGTTTGCACCATCTCTTAGCATCATTAACATCATACTCATGCTCCTGGTTTTGGTTTTCACCATTGCATTGCATATCATTTGCATTATATTTCATTTCTTTGCTAACTTTTCAGGTGGTAAGTTGTTTTGAGAAGTGGATTTGCCTTCACTTCTCACAATCTCTTTTCATCTCCCTTATGCATCATTGCTGCATTTTATCTTGTGTATTGGATTGAGATTGCTCATTCTTGTTCATCTTACTTTCTTTCTTCAAGCAACTTGTCTTCTTAAGTGAAGCAAGTTGTTTTGCTTCTCTTTGTTCCTTTCATCTGCTTCCTGGTGGTTTCCCAGAAGATCTTCTTGCAAACCTCACAAACCCTAGGAACAACCAAGCATGACAACAATTAGGGTTGATTAGTCCCCCACTTAGCTTTTACCTTTGTGTCTCTTTGAGTCTTCTCTTCTCACCTCATAATCAGGGACTAAACCCTAAAGGCTTTAAGGCTTTGTGATTAAGCTTATGCCTGCATCCTTCTATTAGGATGGAGTGTATAACTTTAATCCTAAGTGTTAAACCCTTAATGTGTTTAACTCCTTTAATCAATTCATCTTAATAATCATCAAGACATCAAGCTTGTAACTTGGGCCTTGCATTAGGGTTCTAATTCTTCCTTATTTGGTTAAGAAGGACTAACCCTAGTGTTAATGGACAAGTCCCCCTCAAGTTGTCTTACAAACCCTAAAAATCACTTCTTCATTACCCCTAATTAGAGGGAAGATGTGACGAGTTTGCTAACCCATTGGTTTAGGCTTAAGCTCATTAACTTATGACAAACTTTCAAAAGCAATAAAAGACTGAAAACTCAAAAACAAACAATAATCGTCTCCTCCAGGATTATTTTCTCATCTCATTCACTCACAAACGAGAACTTGCTTCTTCCGTCTAATGCAAGACAGTTTGCACCTGAGCCAGACAGGCCATACACTTGAGCATAGACAAGTAAGCTGTTCACAAGTCAATTCATATTTCAGTCTCTTTGGGTCGAACTACGGTGTTCTGACTTCCTCATTGCACGAGAGGATACGTAGGCATAACTTAACAGTTATCGAACAAAAGTCTCTGTATATTCCCCCTCTTTCCAGCTTTATTCTTTAAGCCTCAAAATCTTGAGCATTTCATTCTTATTCTCACACTGACACTTCACACATACACTACACTTCTTTTACACTGACACCTGTACATCCCTTTCCAGCTCTTTGATACACAGATAGCACTGACACTACCCCTTTAAAACACAAATCTTTCAAGCGTGGATCCCGTCGAGTACGACGGACAATCTGGGTGCTAATACTTTCCCAGGTTGTAACCAACCCCCTTTCTCAGTCTCTCTGGTTCGCAACCGTCTTATCCATATCTTTCTAGGTCTATGCAGCATTACCTTTCCTCTGGGATAAAAATGCCTAGCTGGCGACTCTTTCTTTTCTGAGTTCACCTCTGTGTGTACTCTCCTCTTTTCGCCGACCGTTCGCGTCTGTACCCCTCTTGGCCCCGTGTCATTTTGGCGGGAGCGACAAAGACACACCGTGATTGATCTTGAAAAGATACCATCGTACTTGGATGATAACTCACAGAAAAAGAAATCTGACTTGGGCGGAATCGCGAAGCATTGACCATACTTGGATGATAAAGCGAACAAGGCACACCGTGAGTGAGCTTGAAAAGATACCATCATAATTTGATGATAACTCAAAGAAACCAAACCGGACTTGTACGAAATCTTGAAGCATTTACCAAACTTGGGTGATAAAGCGAACAAGACACACCGTGTGTGAGCTTGAAATGATACCATCGTACTTAGATGATAACTCAAAGAAAACGAAACTGCACTAGGGCAAAATTGTGAAGCATTTACAACACTTGGTTGATAAAGTGAACAAGAACCACTGTGAGTGAGCTTGAAAAGATACCCTCATACTTAGATGATAATTCAAAGAAAACGAAACCTTACTTTGATGGAATTGTGAAGCATTTATCATACTTGGGTGATAAAGTCACAAGACACACCGAGATTGAGCTTGAAAAGATACCATCGTACTTAGATGATAACTCAAAGAAATGAAACCAGACATGGACGGAATTGCGAAGCATATACCAGACGTGGGCGATAAAGAGATCAAGACACGCCATGAGTGTGCTTGAAAACATACCATCATACTTAGATGATAACTAAAAAAAATGAAACATGACTTGGGCGGAAATCACGAAGCATTTACCACACTTGGGTGATAAAGCAAACAAGACACACCGTGAGTGAGCATGAAAAGATACCATCGTACTTAGATGATAACTCAAAGAAAACGAAATTGGACTTGTGCGGAATCGAGAAGCTTTTACAACACTTGGGTGATAAAGCGAACAAGACATACCGTGATTGAGCTTGAAAAGATACCATCGTACTTGGATGATAACTGAAAGAAAACGAAATTGGACCTGGACGGAAACGCGAAGCATTGACCATACTTGAATGATAAAGCGAACAAGGCACACCGTGAGTGAGTTCTAAAAGATATCATCATAATTTGATGATAACTCAAAGAAACGAAACCGGACTTGTACTGAATCCCGATGCATTTACCACACTTGGTGATAAAGCGAACAAGACACACCGTGAGTGAGCTTGAAAAGACACCATTGTACATAGATGATAACTCAACAGAAACGAAACTGCACTAGGGAAAAATCGTGAAGCATTTAGAACACTTGGGTGATAAAGTGAACAAGACACACCGTGAGTGAGCTTGAAAAGATACCATCATACTTAGATGATAACTCAAAGAAAACGAAACCTTACTTTGATGGAATTGCAAAGCATTTATCATACTTGGGTGATAAAGTCACAAGACACACCCTGATTGAGCTTGAAAATATACCATCGTACTTAGATGATAACTCAAAGAAATGAAACCAGACATGGACGGAATTGCGAAGAATATACCAGACGTGGGTGATAAAAAGATCAAGACACACCATGAGTGTGCTTGAAAACATACCATCGTACTTAAATGATAACTCAAAAAAAATGAAACATGACTTGGGCGGAAATCACGAAGCATTTACCACACTTGGGTGATAAAGCAAACAAGACACACCGTGAGTGAGCATAAAAAGATACCATCGTACTTAGATGATAATTCAAAGAAAACGAAATTGGACTTGTGCGGAATCGAGAAGCTTTTACAACACTTGGGTGATAAAGCGAACAAGACATACCGTGATTGAGCTTGAAAAGATACCATCGTACTTGGATGATAACTGAAAGAAAACGAAATTGGACCTGGACGGAATCGCGAAGCATTGACCATACTTGATTGATAAAGCGAACAAGGCACACCGTGAGTGAGTTCTAAAAGATACCATCATAATTTGATGATAACTCAAAGAAACGAAACCGGACTTGTACGGAATCTCGATGCATTTACCACACTTGGTGATAAAGTGAACAAGACACACCGTGAGTGAGCTTGAAATGATACCATCGTACCTAGATGATAACTAAAAGAAAACGAAACCGCACTAGGGAAAAATCGTTAAGCATTTACAAAACTTGGGTGATTAAGTGAACAAGACACGCCATGAGTGAGCTTGAAAAGATACCATCATACTTAGATGATAACTCAAAGAAAACGAAACCTTACTTTGATGGAATTGCGAAGCATTTATCATACTTGGGTGATAAAGTAAAAAGATACACCGTGATTGAGCTTGAAAAGATACCATTGTACTTAGATGATAACTCAAAGAAATGAAACTAGAAATGGACGGAATTGCGAAGAATATACCAGACGTGGGAGATAAAGAGACCAAGACACACCATGAGTGTGCTTGGAAACATACCATCGTACTTAGATGATAACTCAAAGAAAATGAAACCGGACTTGGGCGGAAATCACGAAGCATTTACCACACCTGGGTGATAAAGAAAACAAGACACACCGTGAGTGAGCTTGAAAAGATACCTTCGTACTTAGATGATAACTCAAAGAAAGAAACTGAACTTGGGCGGAATCGCGAAGCTTTTACCATACTTGGGTGATAAAGCGAAGAAGACACACTGTGATTGAGCTTGAAAGGATACCATCGTACTTGGGTGATAACTAAAAGAAAACGAAATCGGACTTGGGCGGAATCGCGAAGCATTGATTATACTTGGATGAAAAAGCGAACAAGGTACACCGTGAGTGAGCTTTAAAAGATACCATAGTACTTAGATGATAACTCAAAGAAACGAAACCAGACTTATACAAAATCGTGATGCATTTACCACACATGGGTGATAAATTGAACAAGACACACTATGAGTGAGCTTGAAAAGATACCATCGCACTTAGATGATAACTCAAAGAAACAAATCACACTTGGGCGGAATCGTAAAGCATTTACCACACTTGGGTGATAAAGCGAACAAGACACGTCATGAGTGAGCTAGAAAATATACAATTGTACTCAGATGATAAGTCTAGAAAACGAAATTGGACTTGGGAGGTATCGCTAAGCATTTACCACACTTGGGTGATAAAGCGAACAAGACACACCGTGAGTGAGCTTGAAAAGATACCATCATAAATAGATGATATCTCAAAGAAACGAAAACGAACTAGTACAGAATCTCAAAGCATTTACCACACTTGGGTAATAAAGCGAACAAGACACACCGTGAGTGAGCTTGAAAAGACAACATTGTACATAGATGATAACTCAATGGAAACGAAAATGCACTAGGGAAAAATCGTGAAGCATTTAGAACACTTGGGTGATAAAGTGAACAAGACACACAGTGGGTGAGCTCAATAAGATAACATGATGATAACTCAAAGAAAACGAAACATTACTTTGGTGAAATTGAGAAGCATTTATCATACTTGGGTGATAAAGTAACAAGACACACCGTGATTGAACTTTAAAAGATACCATCGTACTTAGATGATAACTCAAAGAAATGAAACCAGACATGGACGAAATTGCGAAGCATATACCAGACTTGGGTGATAAAGAGAACAAGACACACCGTGAGTGTGCTTGAAAAGATACCATCGTACTTAGATGATAACTCAAAGAAAAAGAAACCGTACTTGGGCGGAAATAACAAAGCATTTACCCCAGTTGGGTTATAAAGCAAACAAGACACACCATGTGTGAGCTTGAAAAGATACCATCGTACTTAGATGATAAATATAAGAAAACAAAACTGGACTTGGGCAGAATCGCCAAGCATTTGCCACACTTGGATGATAAAGCGAACAAGACAAACTATGAGTGAGCTTGAAAAGATACCATCGTACTTAGATGCTAACTCAAAGAAAATTAAATCGGACTTGGGAGGAATCGCGAAGCATTTACCATACTTGGATGATTAAACGAACAAGACACACCGTGAGTGAGCATGAAAAGATACCATAGTACATGGATGATAACTGAAAGAAAGGAAACATGACTTATGCGGAATCTCGATGCATTTACCACACATGGGTGATAAAATGAACAAGACACACTATGAGTGAGCTTGAAAAGATACCATTGTACTTTGATGATAACTCAAAGAACAAAAATCACACTTGGGCGGAATCGTAAAGCATTTACCACACTTGGGTGATAAAGCGAACAAGACACGTCATGAGTGAGCTAGAAAATATACAATCGTACTCAGATGATAACTCTAAAAAACAAAATCGGACTTGGGAGGAACGCGAAGCATTTACCACATTTAGGTGATAAATAAAACAAGACACACCGTGAGTGAGCTTGAAAAGATTCCATCGTACTTAGATGATAACTCAGAAAACGAAACTGGACTTGGGCGGAATTGCGAAACTTTTACCACACTTGGATGATAAAGCGAACAAGACACACCGTGATTTAGCTTGAAAAGATACCATCGTACTTGGATGATAACTCAAAGAAAACGAAATCGGACTTTGGAGGAATCGTGAAGCATTGACCATACTAGGATGATAAAGCGAACAAGGTACACCGTGAGTGAGCTTGAAAAGATACCATAGTACTTAGATGATAACTCAAAGAAACGAAACCAGAATTATGAGAAATCGTGATGCATTTACCACACATGAGTTATAAAGTGACCAAGACACACTATGAGTAATCTTGAAAAGATACCATCATACTTAGATGATAACTCAAAGATACAAATCACACTTGGGCGGAATCGTAAAGCATTTACCACACTTGGGTGATAAAGCGAACAAGAAAAGTCATGAGTGAGCTAGAAAAAATACAATCGTACTCAGATGATAACTCTAGAAAACGAAATCGGACTTGATAGGAATTGTGAACCATTTACCACACTTGGATGATAAAGCGAACAAGACACACCGTGAGTGAGCTTGAAAAGATACCATCATAATTAGATGATAACTCAAAGAAACGAAAATGGACTAGTACGGAATCCTAAAGCATTTACCACACTCGGGTGATAAAGCGAACAAGACACACCGTGAGTGAGCTTGAAAAGACACCATCGTACATAGATGATAACTCAAAGGAAACGAAACCGCACTAGTGCAAAATCGTGAAGCATTTACAATACTTGGGTGATAAAGTAAATAAGACACACAGTGGGTGAGCTCGATAAGATAACATCATACTTAGATGATAACTCAAAGAAAACGAAACCTTACTTTGGTGAAATTGAGAAGCATTTATCATACTTGGGTGATAAAGTAACAAGACACACCGTGATTGAGCTTTAAAAGATACCATCGTACTTAGATGATAACTCAAAGAAATGAAACCAGACTTGGACGAAATTGCGAAGCATATACCAGACTTGGGTGATAAAGCGAACAGGACACACTGTGAGTGTGCCTGAAAAGATATCATCGTACTTAGATGATAACTCAAAGAAAAAGAAACTTGACATGGGCGGAAATAACGAAGCATTTACCCCAGGTGGGTTATAAAGCAAACAAGACACACCGTGTGTGACTTGAAAAGATACCATCGTAATTAGATGATAAATATAAGAAAACAAAACTGGACTTGGGCAGAATCGCAAAGCATTTGCCACACTTGGATGATAAAGCGAACAAGACAAACTATGAGTGAGCTTGAAAAGATACCATCGTACTTAGATGATAACTCAAAGAAAATTAAATCGGACTTGGGAGGAATCGCGAAGCATTTACCATACTTGGATGATTAACCGAACAAGACACACCGTGAGTGAGCATGAAAAGATACCATAGTACTTGGATGATAACTGAATGAAAGGAAACATGACTTATTCGGAATCTCGATGCATTTACCACACATAGGTGATAAAATGAACAAGACACACTATGTGTGAGCTTTAAAAGATACCATTGTACTTCGATGATAACTCAAAGAAAAAAAATCACACTTGGGCGGAATCGTAAAGCATTTACCACACTTGGGTGATAAATCGAACAAGACACGTCATGAGTGAGCTAGAAAATATACAATCGTACTCAGATGATAACTCTAGAAAAAAAAATCGGACTTGGGAGGAACGCGAAGCATTTACCACACTTAGGTGATAAATAAAACAAGACACACTGTGATTGAGCTTGAAAAGATTCCATCGTACTTAGATGATAACTCAGAAAACGAAACTGGACTTGGGCGGAATTGCGAAGCTTTTACCACACTTGGGTGATAAAGCGAACAAGACACACCGTGATTGAGCTTGAAAAGATACCATCGTACTTGGATGATAACTCGAATAAAACGAAATCGGACTTTGGAGGAATCGCGAAGCATTGACCATACTTGGATGATAAAGCGAACAAGGTACACCGTGAGTGAGCTTGAAAAGATACCATAGTACTTAGATGATAACTCAAAGAAACGAAACCAGAATTATGAGAAATCGTAATGCATTTACCACACATGAGTTATAAAGTGACCAAGACACACTATGAGTAATCTTGAAAAGATACCATCATACTTAGATGATAACTCAAAGATACAAATCACACTCGGGCTGAATCGTAAAGCATTTAGCACACTTGGGTGATAAAGCGAACAAGAAAAGTCATGAGTGAGCTAGAAAAAATACAATCGTACTCAGATGATAACTCTAGAAAACGAAATCGGACTTGATAGGAATTGTGAACCATTTACCACACTTGGATGATAAAGCGAACAAGACACACCGTGAGTGAGCTTGAAAAGATACCATCATAATTAGATGATAACTCAAAGAAACGAAAAAGGACTAGTACGGAATCCCAAAGCATTTACCACACTCGGGTGATAAAGAGAACAAGACACACCGTGAGTGAGCTTGAAAAGACACCATCGTACATAGATGATAACTTAAAGGAAACGAAACTGCACTAGTGCAAAATCGTGAAGCATTTACAATACTTGGGTGATAAAGTGAACAAGACACACGGTGGGTGAGCTCGAAAAGATAACATCATACTTAGATGATAACTCAAAGAAAACGAAACCTGACTTTGGTGAAATTGAGCAGCATTTGTCATACTTGGGTTATAAAGTAACAAGACACACCGTGATTGAGCTTTAAAAGATACCATCGTACTTAGATGATAACTCAAAGAAATGAAACCAGACTTGGACGAAATTGCGAAGCATATACTGTAAACACCCAAAATTTGCCCTCACTTATTTCAACATGGCTTGTGATTCTTTTCATATTGCATAAGTTCAATCATATCATCTCATATAGGATTTGTCATCTGAGCAAACCAAAGGTCATCTGAGCCACTCCAAGGGTTTCCAATCATCTAAAGATGGTCCATATATGTTCAAGCACCATGTTATATCCTCCCAAGGCCAAGGAAGTCAAAGAATCACAAGAACTGAGAAAGGCATGGAAGCAGAGCCAGGTTTAACTATACAGATGACCTAGAATTAGGGTTTTGGTTTCAGAGGCCATAACTCCAAATTTTTTTGTCATTCTTGTTTCTATTGGTCTCTATATGTTATGAGGATCATTCATATCAATTTTCATGAAGAGATTCAATGGGGAAGGCATATGATCACAAGATGACTTCTTGAGCAAGTTAGTGCAAAATCAGGGCATCTGAGGCCCCCAATGACCTAACCAAAGGGGTTTCTCCATCATTTTGAATGTGTATGATCTTTATTTGATCATAGAAGATGTTAGAAGTTCACAAAATTGAAGAATCTCAAGCCACTTGCAAAGTTTCCTTTTTGGGAAAGTGACTTATAATGTAAACTTGCCATTTTGGGAAAGTTTTTCAACCTCCTCTTTTTGATTCAAAATTGCTCCAAATGGAAAAACTTTGGTCATTAAAGTTGTAGATTGGATCTTCCCATTTTCAAAAAGTACAAGAACTCATTCTAATTCATTTTGGATCAAAAGTTATGGCCTTGCAAAGTTGGACAAAATCACTAAAATTTCACTTTTACACCAAAAGAAGAAAGTTGCAAAACCTCATGCCAAGGCCAAATGTGACTTCAAACCAGCTTCTAATCATCACACAAACATAATTCATGGCTCATAATTCAGATTTGCCCAAGAAATTTCTCACTCTCATGTTTTGAATTCCAAGTAACCATAAGTCATTTTCCATAAAAGTGAAAAATGAGGAATTCTTGCAAAATGATTCCCAAGGGTTTGTATGGTCTCTAGCTGGTCTCAAGACATTACCATAACCTCATGAAGCATCTCACAACAAAAATTCAGCAAGGAAAGTGACATGTCCATGACCAAAAACCACAAAATGTAACAAGTTGCAAAATTGCAAAACATGTGGCATCTCACCCTTCATCCATCCCAACTCACATCAGAACATCTAAGGGCCTTCCTTGAAGCTGGCTGAGGCAATCCAAACACAGAAATCTTCTCTGCCATGGCACATACCTATAGTACACCATTTTTGACTTTTTGGCCAATCATCCCATACCAATCCCACAATGCATATCTGCCCTCCAGAATTGTTGGGATTGCTTATGGATTACATGAGGATCATAAAACACAAAGGGAAGAGGCTGAGAACACACACACAACCAGCTTGCACAAAATCTGTCCAAACCTTCATCTCTTCGAAACTCCTTCCTCAGCCATCAAAAATCAAAATTTCCTTCACCAACAAATCACATATCACTCACAGAACAAAACCCAACCCCTGAAACAGCCTGAATCCCCACATACACAAACCTCCATTTCTGCTATACCAGAACTGAAACATTCAAACCAGTCATTACCAAAACTTTCTAAGCTTCATTTCATCATCAGGGTGTTCAAAGAAGTGGGCTTGCACAAAGGGAGAGTCCAGAAAGCTCAGAACCAGAGAGTCTTCATCTCAGGTAACATGAAGAACTTTTTTCCCAGAAGCTAAGTTTTAAGTTCTTTTATGATTCTGCATGTTCCCCTGATCATGGGGATGTATTTACTTTTGAAAATGGTTGTGAAACCATCATGTATGATGTCTCTGAACATTTGCCCGTGTTTTACATTTTGCTTCGATTCATGCTTGTGAGGTGAAATAAATGAGTTTTAGATGAGGGTTTAGGTCTAGAATGATTAGAGGATCATTTTTGTGAAAGAAATTTGAAGTTTAGTGACCTGTAGAAGAAGCTAGGGTTTCGTGTTGTCGGAGAAGACGACCGGAACACTGTTCCGGTCGCCTGAGAGTGATTAGCCCTAATTGCATTTAATTAGCCAATTTGAATAATAGCCCTTGATCTGGCTTTCCCGCGCGTGAATGGATGGTCCAGATGGCTCATTAAACCCTAATCAGTCATTAATTAGTTTAATCTAGGATTAATTAAATATTTAATAAAGTTTAGGGAAGTTTGAACCTGGGCCGTCCAGATGCGCGCCAGGTCAAACTTCCCAAGCCCAGAATCAATCTGGACCCTCCATTTGGCATACTTTCATTATTTTTAATTTTTATTTCATTTTGTTTGTATTTTATTTCTACGAATTTTTAAAAATAGTAAAATGCATTAAAAAATTCTGAAAATTTTTATCAAATCTTTTATTAATTTTCAGAACCCAAAAATATTTTTATTTTTATTTTTTGCATCAAAAATTATTTTTAAATCATTTAAATGTTTATTTTTAATTAGTTAATGAAGATTAATTAATTAAAAATGCATTTGGGTATTTAAAAATCAATAAAAAATTCACATTGCATTTTAAAACATTTAGAAACATTATCAAACTCAAAACAAATTTATTTTTGGTCCTTGATGTATTTTGACATTTTTCATTGGAATTAAAGTCTTTAAAAGTCAATATTTTGGTCCTAACTTAGAAAAATCCATTCTGCCTAGCCATGAGGAGTTTGATGATGGTTCCTCTTGCATTGCATTCTTCATATCATGTAGTTTCTAGGGTAAAATTGGTTTGAATTTATCTTTCATTTTCAATTTGATGTGCATTTTTCCTTTTGAGGAACCTTGAAACCCTAGTTGACTTGAGAAAATCATAATTTCCCATTAGGTTAAGAGTTAGGTCCCCTCCTTTGGGCAGTGAACTTGTGTAGGCTTAAGGTTCCTTTGATCCCATTTTCAATATTTTTATCATGTCATTTGCTTCTGATTTTGAATTTTTGTGTTGCATGTTATGCATAAACCCTAATTCTTGCCTTCCTTTGCATCCATCTCTCATATGCTTGCATTCAAGAACTTGCCATGGCATTTTATGCATCAATGTGACACATAAGACATCTTAGGACATATTAGAATCATGTTTGATCATTTCATCATTCATTTGCCATGTTATATGTTCATTCCATTTCATAAACTTTCATGAATCTTTATGGTTCAAAGCATGCTTCATTTGTATCCTCGTCCTTGTTTGATCATCCACAACTCTTGACATGTGTTTGCATCATCTTTAAGCATCATTAATATCATGTTCATGCTTCTGACTTTGTCTTGCATCATGGCATTCCATCTCATTTTCATTGCATTGCATTTCTTTTGCTAACTTTTCAGGTGGTAAGTTGTTTTGAGAAGTGAATTTGCCTTCACTTCTCACAATCTCTTCTCATCTCTCTTGCATCATTGCTGCATTTTATCTTTGTATTTGAGTGAGCTTGTTCATTCATGTCTCCTTCTCACTTTCTTTCTTCAAGCAACTTGTCTTCTTAAGTGAAGCAAGTTGTCTTATTTCTTTCTGCTTCTCCTCCTTTCATCTGTTTCTTTCCTGGTGGCTTTTCTCCTGAATATCTTTTGCAAGCCTCATAAACCCTAGGAACAACCAAGCATGATCACAATTAGGGTTTGATTAGTTCCCCATTTAGTTTTGCCTTTGTGTCATCTTTTGAGTCTTCTCTTCTCATCTCATAGTCAAGGGCTAAACCCTAAAGGTTTTAAGGCTTTGTGATTAAGTTTATGCCTGCATCCTTCTATTAGGATGGAGTGTATAACTTTAATCCTAAGTGTTAAACCCTTAATGTGTTTAAACCCTTTAAATCAATTCATTTAATAATCACTAATACATCAAGCTTGTAACTTGGGCCTTGCATTAGGGTTCTAATTCTTCCTTAATTGGTTAAGAAGGACTAACCCTAGTGTTAATGGACAAGTCCCCCTCAAGTTGTCTTATAAATCATAAAATCCACTTCTTAATCTTATCATTAACTAAAATCCACTTTAATAAAGGCTTTGTTTTGTCATGAGGTTAATCCCTAATCATGGATTAAGTTGAGGAGCCTTTCTTAGCTTAAAGGTTCTCATCTATTATCCTTCTATTAGGATGGTGTAATGGGCCCATTAAATCCTTGATTGTGGCTTAAACTCATTACTTAACACTAAACAAAAACAACAAAAACATCTAAATAAATGCAATGGTGATTAAGTATGAGGTGTTTACTTCATACTTAAGGCATTCTCATCACCCCTAATCAGAGGGAGGATGTGATGAGTTTACTAACCCTTGGTTTAGGCTTAAGCTCATTTTCTTATGACAAACACCAAAAACAATAACAAAATTGAAAACACAAAACAAACAATAATCGTCTCCTTCGGGATTCTTCTCTCATCTCATTCACTCACAAACGAGAACTTGCTTCTTCCGTCTAATGCAAGACAGTTTGCACCTGAGCCAGACAGGTCATACACTTAAGCATAGACAAGTAAGCAGTTCACAAGTCAATTTATCTTTCAGTCTCTTTGAGTCGAACTACGGTGTTCTGACTTCCTCATTGCATGAGAGGATACGTAGGCATAACTTAACAGTTATCGAACAAAAGTCTTTGTATATTCCCCCTCCTTCCTGCATCATCCTTTAAGCCTCATTATCTTGAGCTTTGCACTCCTGTTCCAGCACTGACACTTCACATATTTCACTTCACTTTCTTCTAGCACTGACACTTGCATTCTTTCCAGCTTTGATACACAGATTGCACTGACACTACCCCTTTAAAACACAAATCTTTCAAGCGTGGATCCCGTCGAGTACGACGGACAATCTGGGTGCTAATACCTTCCCAGGTTGTAACCAACCCCCTTTCTCAGTTTCTCTGGTTCGCGACCGTCTTATCCATCCTTTCTTAGGTCTATGCAGCATTACCTTTCCTTCGGTATAAAAATGCCTAGCTGGCGACTCTATTCATTCGTTCTCTTTTCGCCGACCGTTCGCGTCTGTACCCCTTCTGAACAGGTGTCATTTGGTGGGAGCGACAGCTTGGCGACTCTGCTGGGGACCCTTATACTGTAACTAGGGCTTCTGGTTCTTTTTGTGGGTTCCTCCTAGCGCTTGTTTGATTTGTGTTTACTGGAGTGTTATGTTCTAATTGTGTTCATTTATTTGCTTTATTCACTGCTTTATGTACAACTTTATTTATTGCTTTCCTTTACAGTTTTTCATATTTCATACTGTCATTATCATTGCTGGATATGGCTTCTGTTTTGGTGGGTGGGGTTTCATTGAGTGATTAATGTCCTATACCTGGGACCTGAGTGACACCAAGGCTAGAGTGGTTCATGTTCTTTCCCATTCCATTTCGGTCTGGTGCGGGAATATGAAACACGGTTCAGATGTGGGTTTCTTCTTGAGAACTTTGTGCTACAGATTTCCTGTAGTGCTAGGGCTATCTGGGAAGCCTGCTAAGTCTGAATGACCTTTATTATGACCTTCAGAAGCTGAGGTGAATTAGAGGAGGATTTTTTATGATTATTGTAAACACTGTACCTCCGGGTTAGAAGTGTTTACACTTCTCATAACTGATCCAAGTCTGAGGATCCTTGTTCTAGAACACTACATGTGAGGGGGTTGGGCTGTTTACAGGTTTGCAGGTACCCTTGGACACATCATACCCTGTTACTTGTTTTGTTTAAGAGTACCTCATTTTGGGCAATTCTTGTGATTTAACCCTGGACATGTGACTCATTATTTGAGTCCCCCACCTTGGTTACTGGATTTCTGGACCTTCATCTGGACTTATTTTGAACATATATGGGCTTATATCGAGACAGATAATCAGATCCAGCTTGATCACAAACCCTTGCATATCATTTGCATACATCCTCATTTGCATCATTTAACATTTGTTTATTTGTTTTTCAGGGTATCCACATCATATCTGGTTTGGTTTTGACCCCTTCTTCTACATAGACCTCTGCTTCATCAGTTATCTTCTTCAGCTATTCTCATCATCACCAGCATCAGCCTGTCAGTAGCTCATCTCCAGCATCAGTCTGTGATCTTCATCAGCATTTGTCTTCAGCTTCTTCAGCAGCACTCATGACTACTCCCAGGAAGAGCAACATATCTTATCACTTCTTTTAACCTGTATTGACTGGAATTAGGCAGGTCCAGTCACTCATCACACCTGACCACATCCCACTGTTTAGAGAGCATTATGGAGGTATCTTGGATATGGTTATGGACCTTGACCCTTCTCAGAGGAGCATGCTCCACACATGCTTGCAGTTTTATGACCCACCATTGAGATGCTTCACATTTCCAGACTTTCAGCTAGGGCCTCTGCTAGAAGAGTTTTCCTTATTGCTTGGAGTACCTATCAAGGGTGGACTCCCTTTCAACCCAGAAATGACTTTTCCCAGCAATGGAGAAGTAGCAAAGGCACTGTACCTAGAGCCTGCCTTGATTGAGCAAAGCATGACAACAAAAGCTGGGATCCCTGGTTTGCACTTGGATTTCTTGATTTCTCAAGCCATCCTGAAGGCCTCTTTGGGAGAATGGAGGGCAGCATGTGCACTGTTAGCCCTCAACATATATGGGGTTATACTGTTTGCAGATGAGCCCAAATTTGTCAGCAAGAATGCCATTCATCTCTTCCTTCTGAGGAACCCAGTACCCACATTGCTGGGAGATTTCTATTACTCCATTCATCAGAGGAATGAGAAACAAATGGGGAAGTTGGTGAGATGTTGTGCTCCTTTGTTTCACACCTGGCTGCTCAGACATCTACCTAAAACAGATGCCTTCTTGAATCCTCACCAGCAGAAGAATTGGGCTAAGAGGCTCATTGCTTTGACTTCAGATGATATTAGATGGTGCACCCAGAGTACCAAAGGCAAAGACATTATCACCAGTTGTGGACAATACCCAAATGTACCTCTGATAGGAGTAAAGGGTTGCATCAACTACAATCCTTTGTTGTTTAAGAGACAACTGGGCTATGCTTTGGTTCACCCTCCCAGAATGCAAGATTTAGCTGAGACCCTGTATTGTGAAGTGAAGCCTAATTTAGCTGCTGTCCGACAAGCATCCTGGGCTTGGGACAACATCCAGACAAAAGGGATGGCTATTCTAGGAAGGTGTAATAATGTTGCTTCAGCTTAGTACTATGATTGGTCTCGTACTAGAGCTCAGATTACTGGAATGCCTTTCACCATTGAGGACATACCTGGACCATCTACAGCTCAGCCAACAGCAACTGTCAGCCTGGAAGAATTTGAGAAGCTGAAGGAAAGGAATGAGAATTTGTCTCAAGCTTTGAATAAGACCCTTTGGGAAAGGAGTGATGGTCGTCTGGACATTGAGAGGTTGGAAAAGCTTAGGGTGGAGCATCTTGCCAAAATTGAGAAGACAGAGGACTACATCAGAAAAGCAAGAGATGGGGAACAAATATTGAAGAATGCCTGTAAAGAAGCCAAGATTCAAAAGGCCAGGACTGAGCTCTATCTGCAAGAGAGTCAGGCTAGGTGGGTCAGGATCACTGAAGCCCGGACACAGGAAGACCAGAAAACTCAAGCTAAGATTGAACAATTAGAGGCCAATGAAAAGAAGCAGCAGGAAGCTTTGTTGGCAGCCCAGAAAGAGATTTCAGAGTTGAAGCTCAGAGCAGGATTGAAGAGATCAAAGGACCAGGATAGGCACAAGAAGCTGACCACTGCCATTGCCACCAGGAACCTCCTCATTAGGACCATTATAGAGCACCCAGCTGGTCCAGTGACTGAGGCACTCCTGAAGGAAGTCAAAGAGGACGAGTTTGGACTGGATGTTTGACTTCTTTGCTTGTTGTTCATTTTTCATTTGATGTACTTTTTTCTTTTTGTATTTTGACCCTCCAGGGGCATGTGTTGTAAAACAAACTATGTATTTGTTCATCATTTGTAATATATTAGTTTGCTTTCATTGGGTTTCTTTTCTCAACAACATCAAGCATCTTCCTCGAGGTCTGGAATGGTCAAAACCAAGAACCAAGCCGGATACCTTGAAAAAAACAAATAAGCATACTGCATTGCATACTAACCTTGTTTTGTTTTGTAGGTTTTGTTATTATTTGTTTCTAACTCTGTTGTGATCTCAGGAAACATTGCTCGTCGCCGAGTGTTCCCTGTCAACCGCACACACCGGTACCCTACTCGCAACAACTTTCCTGGTATTCAAATGGATCAAGTACAACAGGACCTGACTGAGGTCAAAACTCAGATGGCTAATGAAAGGGTGGAGATGAGGAACCAAATGACTCAATTCATGGCTGTAATGACTGGCTTGGCCCAGAGTCAAGAAAGGTTAAGGGAACTAGTGGAAAGACAAACTCCCGAGGAACCTCATCTTGGAACTGGAGGAACAAGTAACAATGAGCGGGGCCAGCCTCATGTTAATCCACCAGTATTTGGACCTCATCTAGATCCGGAAGTCAACATCCCGAGAAATGTACAAGGAAATACTGCTGGGGGGAGAATCTTGCAGGAAGATCCCCAAGAAGAGCAGTTTACTGTTATGGGAGCAGGAGATGAAGTCTATGACCGGAGGTTAGATGAAATTGCTGAGAAATTGAGATCTTTGGAGTCCCAGAATTCCTTGGGCTTCGATGTAATGGACATGGGGCTAGTGGATGGAGTGAGAATTCCCCACAAATTCAAGCCCCCTTGCTTTGAGAAATACAATGGGACCTCTTGTCCACGAACTCACCTGCAGTCTTTCCTGGGAAGACTTAAAGCATATACCATGGATGAAAAGTTGTGGATGTTCTACTTTGAAGACAGTCTGACTGGGGCTTCAAGAGAGTGGTATTCACACTTGACCAGAGCTACCATTAGATGCTGGAAGGACTTAGCTGAAGCCTTCATCAGGCAGTATCAATACAATCTGGACATGGCTCCTAACAGGACCCTCCTTATGGGAATGTCCTAGTCTTCCAGAGAAAGCTTCAGGGAATATGCCCAAAGGTGGAGACAGCTTGCTGCTGCTGTCCAACCACCCATGTCGGAAAGAGAAATGGCCGACATATTCATGAATACGTTGCAAGGAACATATATTGATAGACTGGCTGCCTTTTCTTCTACCAGTTTTGCTGACGTAGTTATAGCTGGGGAAAGGATTGAAAGCCTTTTAAAAATGGGCAAAATTTCTGACAGTGGTGCAAGTTCATCCAGTAATCCCAGGAAGCCTTTTGTGGGACCCCGAAGAGCCGGTGAGACCAATTCCATTCATGCAAGCAGGGGCAGACCTCAGTATGTTCACAGATCAGTAGCAGCTGTTACCATTCCAGCTCCGATTCCTCAACAATCAGCATATCCTCAACAACAACAACCACAATATCAACAACAAGTCCAGTATCCACAACAGAGAACCTACAACAACAACAATAACAACCAACAACAGCGTCCTTTCCAGCAAAGACCATCACAGGCAAACAGGGTGATTGACCCCATCCCTATGCCTTATGCTGCCTTATTGCCACAACTCCTGAAGCTTAACTTGGTTGAGTTAAGGACGTTGGCACCACCAGATCCCCTAAATCTCCCAAGGAATTATGATGTCAACGCCAGGTGTGCTTTCCACTCCAATGCACCTGGTCACAGCACTGAAAAATGCAGGGCCTTACAAATGAAAGTCCAAGATCTGGTGGATTCTAAAGCCCTCAACTTTGCACCTCCTCCGAATGTCAACAAAAATCCTATGCCTAATCATGGCGGGCCGAGGATTAATGACATTGAGGAAGACAAACCATCTACCTTGATCACCAGTGTTGCACAAATTCGAACACCTTTGGTCGAAATTAAAGCTCAGCTCTTAGAGTGCCAAGTGTTCCCCGGGTGTGAGCTCGGTTGTGGGTATTGCAACATTGCAGTCAATGGGTGTGAAAGGTTGAGAGACGGAATAGACGGTCTTATCAAGGATGGTATCCTTCAGATTTCAACAACGGCGCCTACAAATCCAACAATTCCTTTAACGACAATTCCCGATTCTTCTACAACAACAACAACAATCATTCCTACCGATTCATCAATATCATCAGCAATGGCCCCGTCCATCACTTCAACGAATCAAATGTCAACAACCCTTTCTTCTACAACATCAGCATCCATGTTATTAGCAGAATCTTCTACAACGCCAGCAAAAATTAACGAAGATGTTTCAACAGTTACAATCTATTATGACCCATCAGATGTTCCTCCCAGCAGCAATTTCCAACAACAAGCCATGGCACCTCCTGCCAGATCACCAGTCACAATTTACTATGATCCGCACACCATTACAGTACCCTCCTCTGCAGCAATCAGTCCGGTCACCATTACGGTGCCTGGACCCGTTCCTTATGAAAGTAGTAATGCCATACCTTGGCATTACGGCTCTGATCTCTACTGCAACGGGGAGAAAATCACTCTGGATTCATCAACCTCTTCTCCACAAATTGATAATGTTGGGGGAGGCGGAGGCTTCACCAGAAGCGGACGCCTTTTTGCCTCACAAGCACAAAGACCTAATGTTGAAGCAGAGGCTGCTGCCAAAGCAAAAGGAAAGAGTGTGGTATCTGAAGAGCCAATTGTCAAAGAAACTCAGAAGACATCTTTTGAACAAGATGTAGACGAGTTCATGAGAATCATAAAAAGAAGTGATTACAAGGTGGTGGACCAGCTTCACCAAACTCCCTCAAAAATCTCCATATTATCACTGTTGATGTGTTCTGAAGCTCACAGGAACGCACTGTTGAAAGTCATGCACGCAACATACGTGCCGGAGGAGATTACTGTTAATCAGCTAGAAACTGTGGTTGCGAATATCAATACCAGTCATGGACTGGGTTTTACCAATGCTAACTTAACAACAGAGGGACGTAACCACAACAAGGCTTTACATATCATCTTGGAATGCAAGGGTGCTGTTCTATCTCATGTACTGGTGGACACTGGGTCATCGCTCAATGTAATACCAAAGAAAGCCTTGGTGAAGCTGGAGTATGATGGCTTGGCATTGCGTTCGAGTAATTTGGTGGTGAGAGCATTTGATGGCTCTAAAAGATTAGTGCTTGAGGAAATTGATCTGCCTGTGATGATTGGCCCGCAGACTTTTAAAACTACCTTCTTTGTGATGGACATACAGCTGGCCTACAGCTGTCTGTTGGGTAGACCCTGGATCCACGCCGCTGGCGCTGTTACGTCTACCCTTCACCAGAAGTTGAAGTTCGAGTGGGAAGGCCAGATCATCACCATCTGTGGGGAGGAGGACATCTTTGTTAGCCAGCTGGCTACGTATAAGTACATTGAAATGGACGGAGAGATCCATGAAACCATGAGCCAAGGGTTTGAGGCCTTGAACATTATTGAAGCATCTGCTGTACTGGGAACTTCCATAACATCATACCAGCAAGCCCAGAATGTTGTTGAGGAAGGTACCGCCCAAGGCTGGGGCAAGCTGTTGCCCGTGGAGAAGAAAGAAGACCGAATTGGGTCGGGTTACAAACCAACTCAACAAGATCAATCAGAGGCTGCCAAGGAGCCCAAGTTTGTCAGCGGGGGAATGCTCACCCCGGATGCTGTGAACAATTTGGAAGACAAGGAGGAAAGCAACCACAACCTGGAGAGCTGGATACGTCCAAGGATCCCGGGGAGCCAAGTCCTTAACTGGTCTTCCCAGGAAATTATAAGGGTTACTCCTGCAGAGTAATTATTATTTCCGGTATTTTAAAGCATGCATCAAGTCTTGCATCTTTCCCAAGATGTCAAGACTCATTTTGTAATCGGGCCATCTTGTATTTTGTGCAAAGATCAAATTAATGAATATCAGGACATCTTTTGCAAATGAGTCTTTTCTTTTTCGCTCACTGTTTTTCATTTTTCACTTTTTGTACAAAAATAAAATGGCAGTGCTTTTCAAAATAAATAACTTCATTTTCACTTTTTCTAAATAATATAAAACTGGTCACTAAAATGAACAAATCTAAAACCTTGCAGAAAGTGCCCTCCAGATTGCACCAACAACAACACTGCTATGACTTCGTATAACTTTGACAATCCAATCAATCAAGCCGATGAAGGGGTTGAAGAAGATTATGAGCTACCTGAAGAACTAGCCAGGTTGTTGAGACAAGAGGAAAAGGTTATTACTCCTCATCAGGAGGAGGTTGAGACAGTTAATCTTGGTACAGAAGGAGAAGTGAAAGAAGTCAAGATCGGGGCCTGCTTACAAGATTCAGTGAAAGAGCAACTGATTGACATGCTTCGAGAATATGTGGATGTTTTTGCTTGGTCTTATCAGGATATGCCAGGGTTGGACACCGACATTGTCATGCACAAGCTGCCTCTGAAAGAAGACTACCCACCAGTAAAACAGAAGTTGCGCCGTACTCGCCCAGATATGGCAATGAAGATAAAAGAAGAGGTACAAAAGCAGTGGGACGCCGGTTTCCTTGTTGTGACTAGCTATCCGCCGTGGGTTGCTAATATTGTACCTGTGCCTAAGAAAGACGGCAAGGTGAGGATGTGTGTGGATTACCGGGATCTGAACAGAGCCAGCCCGAAAGATGACTTCCCTTTACCTCACATTGATGCATTGGTTGATAATACGGCTCAGTTCTCGGTGTTCTCCATCATGGATGGATTTTCAGGATACAATCAGATCAAAATGTCACCTGAAGACATGGAGAAGACAACTTTTATCACACCCTGGGGCACGTTCTGTTATAAGGTGATGCCATTCGGACTGAAGAATGTGGGTGCCACTTATCAACGGGCTATGGTTCACAAAGAAATTGAATGTTATGTGGATGACATGATTGCCAAATCCCTCACAGAATAAGACCACCTGGTGAATCTGTTGAAGTTATTCAAGCGTCTGAGGAAGTACCAACTGAAGTTGAACCCCAACAAGTGTACATTCGGGGTGCGGTCCGGTAAGCTGCTGGGATTTATTATAAGTGAAAAAGGGATTGAAGTTGACCCTGATAAAGTCAAAGTCATTCAAGAAATGCCTCCACCGAAGACTGAAAAAGAAGTTCGGGGATTTCTAGGTAGATTGAACTACATTTCAAGGTTCATATCTCACCTTACAGCAACCTGTGAGCCTTTGTTCAAGCTGTTAAGAAAAGAACAAACGGTCAGGTGCAATGAAGATTGCCAAAGGGCTTTTGACAAGATCAAGGAATACTTACAAGAGCCTCCGATCCTTATGCCTCCAGTTGAAGGAAGACCTCTAATCATGTACTTGACAGTATTAGAAGAGTCAATGGGGTGTGTGCTGGGCCAGCATGACGAGTCTGGTCGAAAAGAGTATGCAATTTACTACCTAAGCAAAAAGTTTACCGAATGTGAACAACGTTATTCACTGCTCGAGAAAATTTGTTGTGCTTTAGCGTGGGCTGCTCGCTGACTGAGACAGTATATGTTGACCCACACTACTTTATTGATATCAAAGATGGACCCAGTCAAGTATATATTTGAGTAGCCAGCACTTACCGGACGGGTTGCAAGATGGCAAATGATTCTCACAGAGTATGATATTCAATACACCTCTCAGAAGGCCATCAAAGGCAGTGTATTGTCTGATTATCTCACTGAGCAACCTATTGATGATTACCAGCCTATGAGATTTGACTTCCCCGATGAAGACATCATGTTCATAAGAGCAAAAGATCACGAAGAGCCTGTTCACACTGAAGGGCCTGACCCAGAAGAAGAATGGACTATGATGTTTGATGGGGCTGTTAATATGAATGGTCGTGGTGTTGGTGCAATACTCATTACACCTAAGGGAGTTCACATGCCTTTCTCGGCAAAACTCACCTTTAACTGCACTAACAACGAAGCTGAATACGAAGCTTGTATTATGGGTCTTGAGGAAGCCATTGACCTCAGGATCAAGACTTTGACTGTGTTCGGAGATTCAGCTCTGGTAATTAATCAAACCAATGGCAAATGGTACACTCACCAGGATCATCTGATACCTTATCGGGATTATACAAGGAGGTTGTTGACTTTCTTCACAACAGTCAAGCTTGAGTATATACCTCGAGACGAGAATCAGTTTGCAGACGCTTTGGCTACCATTTCATCCATGATCAAAGTTCAAGCTGCCAACTTTGTGCCTCAGATTTCAGTGTCTAGACTTGACAGACCGGCATATGTATTCTCCGCAGATGTTGTCAAAGATGACAAGCCTTGGTTCCATGACATTAAGTGCTTCTTGGAGGATCAAACATACCCACCTGGGGCATCATCCAATGATAAGAAGACTTTAAGAAGGCTAGCTGGTAGTTTCTTCCTGAATGCTGATGGTTCCCTGTACAAGAGAAATTTTGATATGGTACTTCTCAGATGTGTTGATAGGGCAGAGGCAGACTTGTTGATGCACGAGGTGCACGAAGGATCTTTTGGTACCCATGCTGGAGGGCATGCTATGGCTAAAAAGTTGCTAAGATCAGGCTACTACTGGATCACAATGGATGCAGATTGTTGTGCCTATGCTAGAAAATGCCATAAATGCCAGATTTATGCGGATAAAGTGCATGTGCCTCCCAATCCTCTGAATGTGATGTCTTCACCCTAGCCCTTTGCCATGTGGGGCATCGATATGATTGGCAAAATTGAACCGACTTCTTAAAATGGCCACAGATTCATCCTAGTAACCATTGACTATTTTACCAAGTGGGTCGAAGCAGCTTCTTATGCAAATGTTACAAGACAAGTGGTAGCCAGATTTCTGAAGAGAGATATCATCTGTCGGTATGGAGTGCCTGAGCGAATCATTACTGATAATGGTTCCAACTTAAACAACAAAATGATGGCAGAACTGTGCCGGGACTTCAAGATCCAACACCACAACTCTTCTCCTTACAGGCCAAAGATGAATGGCGCTGTAGAGGCAGCTAACAAGAACATCAAGAAGATTGTGCAGAAGATGGTGGTTACCTACAAAGACTGGCATGAAATGCTACCATTTGCTTTGCATGGGTACCGAACGTCAATCAGAACATCCACTGGGGCAACACCGTATCAGCTTGTGTATGGTATGGAGGCAGTCCTACCTATTGAAGTTGAATTACCCTCCTTGCGGGTACTAATGGATGTTAAACTGAATGAAGCAGAATGGGTCCGATCCCGATACGAGCAACTGAATCTGATTGAAGAAAAGAGATTGGCTTCAATTTGTCATGGGCAGCTGTATCAGAAAAGAATGAAGAAAGCCTTCGATCAGAAAGTCAGGCTTCGAGAATACCAAGTAGGAGATCTTGTGCTGAAAATACTCCTCCCTCCTCATAAAGACCACAGGGGCAAGTGGACTCCGAATTATGATGGCCCATTCATAGTAAAGAAGGTTTTCTATGGTGGAGCACTGATGCTCAGTACTATGGATGGTGAAGACTTCCTGTCCCATATGAATTCAGATGTAGTTAAAAAATACTTCGCATAAAAATGACCTGCTGGACATAAAAACAGAATGTAAGTCCAGGCAAAAACAGGGCATCCCAGCGAGTCAAAAACAGAATAAAAGACTCGGGCAAAAATAAGGGAAAATAAATAAAAATAAAAAAATGTGTACACCCGCTGAGTTGAAAAGCCACATTGGACAACTCAGGCAAAAATGGGTATCCCGGTGGATTGAAAACCCGAAAGGGAGATCCACGCAAAATAAGGGAATAAGCGAACAACTGCATTCTGAATTCGTCTGTATCACCTATAACGTGGTAAGCTTCGAAAGGTTCAAGCCTCGGTCAGAATCAGCCTTCTTCAAAAAGCAGGATGAGAAGAACATCAATGTCATACAGGTCATAGCAAAAGGGAAGCTCCCTGAAGCGTCATCAACATTGCCAGCATCTTTTTGTTTCTCAATTTGTAACAATCTCCTCATTTCAGGGGATATGTTTCTTTGACTGTACTTGCCAATTCAGGGCATACAAATTAATAAAATCATATTTTCAGACACATCCTGTCTCGTACGTTTTATTTGCAAAATGTCCGATGTCCTTAAGATGTTGATTTGCATAAGTACAGATGCGCCTTTTCTAAATTACGTGCTTACAGGAAATACATTACTCCCGGGAGTGCCTAAGCTCCTGTGACGGGATCCAGTAAGAGATACCTCAGGATACTTGTGCGTTTCTTTTGTCTTTACATGGTTGCAGGTATCCAAGGTGTGACATGGGGCACGAAAGTTCATCCCCAGCAAGCTGTCAAAACACCATTTCCACAGCACATCTTCCAAACAAAACCAGAGTTGCTTTCTCCCCAGCTGAGTTGCCAGTCATCATTCCTCCTCAGCCAAGTGCAAAGACAGGAAACTATCTCCCCGCAGAGTTTCAGCCTCTATCTAGAAAAGCAACGCCTGGAGATTTCACAACAGAGTGACGAAAGCTTCTACAGACCCTAGCTGGATCCCTCATTACTAAGATAGGTCTATCAGTGATCTATTTCCTCAAGCAGAATCATATATGTCAGATCTACCAAGGATCTCATCCCCAGCTGGGACATCCGTTTCAAGAAGATCAGCCAGAGATCTCCACAACAACGGGATCCGAATCCCGGATCGGTATCTTTGCATAATCATAGCATTCACATCATATTTCCCCCCAGAGCGTAGCATTCTGTCTAATACGGAGCATTACGGAAAAAATCAAACATATTGCATAATCATAAGCCATGTTCTGAATAAAACACTTGTAAATACTGACGTTCCATCAACAATATACAAAATACTTCTTAGATTCCCCCGGCAGAATATTAAGGCATTTTCCTCTACACTCACAAATACAGATACATGCTCCTTGTGGCACTCGTCCGTGTCATCATTCCCCAGTAAGTCGCCTGAGCGCTCTCTGCAAATAGATGTTTATACGATATAGATGCTTCTTGACACTCGTCTGTGTCACATCCCCAGCAGAAAGCCAAAGCGTCCCCTTTGCACTCACAAATACATGTTTACATATATCTACACACTTCCCTGTCATCCGTCCGTGACACCTCCCCCAGCATAGTTGCCTAAACACTTTATAGACCAAATACTTGTGTATAATACACTTCTTCCGACACCCGTCCGTGTCATGCTCTCCCCAGCAAGTTGAACACTCATTTGTGTCTCACTCATGTTTGCTTATTTCAGATACTCGTCCGTATCTCGTATATACCGCTTAAATCCCCTCAGAGTCGGCACTCGTTCGTGTTCTTTGTTAACTAGTTGGTACTCGTCCGTATCATCATCTCTGAACATGCGTCAAGCGTTTTGTTTCTACTGATACTCGTCCGTATCATAGTCTTAAGGATGCTCGTCCGCATCTTTAATCTATACACCGTGTCAGACACTTATTCCTTTTCTTTCTTAAAATTAGGCACTCGTCTGTGTCTACCACTCCCCAGAGGAATTCCCGGCAAATCGTGATAAATTATCTCCTTTTATCCGACATTCGTCCTATGTCGTGATATTTTCGGCAGCCGTACCCCGTCAGGTGATCGTCCTTCGTCATCCCCAGCGGAGTCTCTATTCATAAGAACCCCTTCCTATCCGACATTCGTCTTATGTCGTGATATTTTTAGCAGCCGTCCCCTGCTAGGTGATCGTCCTTCACCTCTTGATGATCGTCCTTCATCATTTTTATCCGATGGTCGTCCCCATCGTTGATCTTGTTGTCCGACATTCGTCCTATGTTGTGATAAACTCCAAAGAGCAGCTGTACCCTGCTAGGTGATCGTCCTTCACCTCTTGATGATCTTCCTTCATCATGCTTATCCGATGGCCGTCCCCATCGTCGACCTTCTCTATCCGGCATTCGTCCTATGTCGTGATACTTTCGGCAGCCGTACCCTGCCCGGTGATCGTCCTTCACCTTGGATGATCGTCCTTCATCCTTATCCCCAACAGAGCAGCCGTCCCCTGCTAGGTGATCGTCCTTCACCTTTGATGACCGTTCCTCATCATTATTTTCTGCAACTCGATGGTCGTCCCCATCATTTACCTTCAATCCCCAGAAAGTCTTATTACTTTCCCCAGCATGTCGGTCGTCTCCGTCATTGCTTCATTCTCAGCAGCCGTCCTCTGCTCGACGGTCGTCCTCCGTCGCCTGAGCTTTATAAAACATAATTCACTTCCTTTCACAATCTATATCCCTTTTCTTCTTCATTCAGCGAGTGCAAATTTTGGACTGTCTTTGGTATTCAACCACAAGTTATCTTGTTTGCCTGTTAAGCCGTTGCTTACATCCTGCACAGCTAACTCATGCTTGAATAGGGGCAGCTGTAAACACCCCAAATTTGCCCTCACTCATTTCACCATGGCTTGTGATTCTTTTCATATTGCATAAGTTCAATTATATCATCTCATATTGCATTCTTGCTTCATTGCATTGGTTCAAAGTCATCTGCATCTAGGGTTTGTGATCTGAGCAAACCAAAGGTCATATGAGCCACTCCAAGGGTCTCCAATCATCTCAAGAGGGTCCATATATGTTCAAGCACCATGTTATATCCTCCCAAGGCCAAGGAAGTCAAAGAATCACAAGAAATGAGAAAGGCATGGAAGTAGAGCCAGGTTTAACTGCACAGATGACCTTGAATTAGGGTTTTGGTTTCAGAGGCCATAACTCCAAATTTTTTGGTCATTCTTGTTTCTATTGGTCTCTATATGTTATGAGGATCATGCATATCAATTTTCATGAATAGATTCAATGGGGAAGGCATCTGATCACAAGATGACTTCTTGAGCAAGTTAGTGCAAAATCAGGGCATCTGAGGCCCCCAATGACCTAACCAAAGGGGTTTCTCCATCATTTTGAATGTGTATATTCTTTATTTGATCATAGAAGATGTTAGAAGTTTACAAAATTGAAGAATCTCAAGCCATTTTCAAAGTTTCCTTTTTGGGATATTGACTTATAATGTAAACTTGCCATTTTGGGAAAGTTTTTCAACCTCCTCTTTTTGATTCAAAATTGCTCCAAATGGAAAAACTTTGGTCATGAAAGTTGTAGATTGGATCTTCCCATTTTGAAAAAGTACAAGAACGCATTCTAATTCATTTTGGATCAAAAGTTATGGCCTTGCAAAGTTGGACAAAATCACTAAAATTTCACTTTTACACAAAAAGAAGAAAGTTGCAAAACCTCATGCCAAGGCCAAATGTGACTTCAAACCAGCTTCTAATCATCACACAAACATAATTCATGGCTCATAATTCAGATTTGCCCAAGAAATTTCTCACTCTCATGTTTTGAATTCCAAGTAACCATAAGTCATTTTCCATAAAAGTGCAAAAGGAGGAATTCTTGCAAAATGATTCCCAAGGGTTTGTATGGTCTCTAGCTGGTCTCAAGACATTACCATAACCTCATGAAGCATCTCACAACAAAAATTCAGCAAGGAAAGTCACATGTCCATGACAAAAAACCACAAAATGTAACAAGTTGCAAAATTGCAAAACATGTGGCATCTCACCCTTCATCCATCCCAGCTCACATCAGAACATCTAAGGGCCTTCCTTGAAGCTGGCTGAGGCAATCCAAACACAGAAATATTCTCTGCCATGGCCCATACCTATAGTACACCATTTTTGAATTTTTGGCCAATCATCCCATACCAATCCCACAGTGCATACCTGCCCTCCAGAATTGTTGGGATTGCTTATGGATTACATGAGGATCATAAAACACAAAGGGAAGAGGCTGAGAACACACACACAACCAGCTTGCACAAAATCTGTCCAAACCTTCATCTCTTCGAAACTCCTTCCTCAGCCATCAAAAATCAAAATTTCCTTCACCAACAAATCACATATCACTCACAGAACAAAACCCAACCCCTGAAACAGCCTGAATCCCCACATACACAAACCTCCATTTCTGCTATACCAGAACTGAAACATTCAAACCAGCCATTACCAAAACTTTCTAAGCTTCATTTCATCATCAGGGTGTTCAAAGAAGTGGGCTTGCACAAAGGGAGAGTCCAAAAAGCTCAGAACCAGAGAGTCTTCATCTCAGGTAATATGAAGAAATTTTTTCCCAGAAGCTAAGTTTTAAGTTATTTTATGATTCTGCATGTTCCCCTGATCATGGGGATGTATTTACTTTTGAAAATGGTTGCGAAACCATCATGTATGATGTCTCTGAACATTTGCCCGTGTTTTACATTTTGCTTCGATTCATGCTTGTGAGGTGAAATAAATGAGTTTTAGATGAGGGTTTAGGTTTAGAATGATTAGAGGATCATTTTTGTGAAAGAAATTTGAAGTTTGGTGACCTGTAGAAGAAGCTAGGGTTTCGTGTCGTCGGAGAAGACGACCGGAACACTGTTCCGGTCGCCTGATATTGATTAGCCCTAATTGCATTTAATTAGCCAGTTTGAACAATAGCCCTTGATCTGGCTTTCCCGCGCGTGAATGGATGGTCCAGATGGCTCATTAAACCCTAATCAGTCATTAATTAGTTTAATCTAGGATTAATTAAATATTTAATAAAGTTTAGGGAAGTTTGAACCTGGGCCGTCCAGATGCGCGCCAGGTCAAACTTCCCAAGCCCAGAATCAATTTGGACCCTCCCTTTGGCATACTTTCATTATTTTTAATTTTTATTTCATTTTGTTTGTATTTTATTTCTAAGAATTTTTAAAAATAGTAAAATGCATTAAAAAATTCTGAAAATTTTTATCAAATCTTTTATTAATTTTCAGAACCCAAAAATATTTTTATTTTTATTTTTTGCATCAAAAATTATTTTTAAATCATTTAAATGTTTATTTTTAATTAGTTAATGAAGATTAATTAATTAAAAATGCATTTGTGTATTTAAAAATCACAAAAAAATTCACATTTCATTTTAAAACATTTAGAAACATTATCAAACTCTCGAAACAAATTTCTTTTTGGTCCTTGATGTATTTTGACATTTTTCATTGGAATTAAAGTCTTTAAAAGTCAATATTTTGGTCCTAACTTAGAAAAATCCATTCTGCCTAGCCATCAGGAGTTTGATGATGGTTCTTCTTGCATTGAATTCTTCATATCATGTAGTTTCTAGGGTAAAATTGGTTTGAATTTATCTTTCATTTTCAATTTGATGTGCATTTTTCCTTTTGAGGAACCTTGAAACCCTAGTTGACTTGAGAAAATCATAATTCCCATTAGGTTAAGAGTTAGGTCCCCTCCTTTGGGCAGTGAACTTGTATAGGCTTAAGGTTCCTTTGATCCCATTTTCAATTTTTTTATCATGTCATTTGCTTCTGATTTTGAATTTTTGTGTTGCATGTTATGCATAAACCCTAATTCTTGCCTTCCTTTGCATCCATCTCTCATATGCTTGCATTCAAGAACTTGCCATGACATTTTATGCATCAATGTGACACATAAGACATCTTAGGACATATTAGAATCATGTTTGATCATTGCATCATTCATTTTCCATGTTATATGTTCATTCCATTTCATAAACTTTCATGAATCTTTATGGTTCAAAGCATGCTTCATTTGCATCCTCATCCTTGTATGATCATCCACAACTCTTGACATGTGTTTGCATCATCTTTAAGCATCATTAATATCATGTTCATGCGTCTGACTTTGTCTTGCATCATGGCATTCCATCTCATTTTCATTGCATTGCATTTCTTTTGCTAACTTTTCAGGTGGTAAGTTGTTTTGAGAAGTGAATTTGCCTTCACTTCTCACAATCTCTTCTCATCTCTCTTGCATCATTGCTGCATTTTATCTTTGTATTTGAGTGAGCTTGTTCATTCATGTCTCCTTCTCACTTTATTTCTTCAAGCAACTTGTCTTCTTAAGTGAAGCAAGTTGTCTTATTTCTTTCTGCTTCTCCTCCTTTCATCTGTTTCTTTCCTGGTGGCTTTTCTCCTGAAGATCTTTTGCAAGCCTCATAAACCCTAGGAACAACCAAGCATGATCACAATTAGGGTTTGATTAGTTCCCCATTTAGTTTTGCCTTTGTGTCATCTTTTGAGTCTTCTCTTCTCATCTCATAGTCAAGGGCTAAACCCTAAAGGTTTTAAGGATTTGTGATTAAGTTTATGCCTGCATCCTTCTATTAGGATGGAGTGTATAACTTTAATCCTAAGTGTTAAACCCTTAATGTGTTTAAACCCTTTAAATCAATTCATTTAATAATAACTAAGACATCAAGCTTGTAACTTGGGCCTTGCATTAGGGTTCTAATTCTTCCTTAATTGGTTAAGAAGGACTAACCCTAGTGTTAATGGACAAGTCCCCCTCAAGTTGTCTTATAAATCATAAAATCCACTTCTTAATCTTATCATTAACTAAAATCCACTTTAATAAAGGCTTTGTTTTGTCATGAGGTTAATCCCTAATCATAGATTAAGTTGAGGAGCCTTTCTCAGCTTAAATGTTCTCATCTATTATCCTTCTATTAGGATGGTGTAATGGGCCCATTAAATACTTGATTGTGGCTTAAACTCATTACTTAGCACTAAACAAAAACAACAAAAACATCTAAATAAATGCAAGTAGGTTAATGATCTTAATCCTACATCAATGGTGATTAAGTATGAGGTGCTTACTTCATACTTAAGGCATTCTCATCACCCCTAATCAGAGGGAGGATGTGATGAGTTTACTAACCCTTGGTTTAGTCTTAAGCTCATTTTCTTATGACAAACACCAAAAACAATAACAAAATTGAAAACACAAAACAAACAATAATCATCTCCTTCGGGATTCTTCTCTCATCTCATTCACTCACAAACGAGAACTTGCTTCTTCCGTCTAATGCAAGACAGTTTGCACCTGAGCCAGACAGGTCATACACTTGAGCATAGACAAGTAAGCAGTTCACAAGTCAATTTATCTTTCAGTCTCTTTGAGTCGAACTACGGTGTTCTGACTTCCTCATTGCACGAGAGGATACGTAGACATAACTTAACAGTTATCGAACAAAAGTCTCTGTATATTCCCCCTCCTTCCTGCATCATCCTTTAAGCCTCATTATCTTGAGCTTTGCACTCATGTTCCAGCACTGACACTTCACATATTTCACTTCACTTTCTTCTAGCACTGACACTTGCATTCTTTCCAGCTTTGATACACAGATTGCACTGACACTACCCCTTTAAAACACAAATCTTTCAAGCGTGGATCCCGTCGAGTACGGCGGACAATCTGGGTGATAATACCTTCCAAGGTTGTAACCAACCCCCTTTCTCAGTTTCTCTGGTTCGCGAACGTCTTATCCATCCTTTCTTAGGTCTATGCAGCATTACCTTTCCTTCAGGATAAAAATGCCTAGCTGGCGACTCTATTCATTCGTTCTCTTTTCGCCGACCGTTCGCGTCTGTATCCCTTCTGACCAGGTGTCATTTGGTGGGAGCGACATATACCAGAATTGGGTGATAAAGCGAACAAGACACACCGTGAGTGTGCTTGAAAAGATACCATCGTACTTAGATGATAACTCAAAGAAAAATAAACTTGACATGGGCGGAAATAACGAAGCATTTACCCCAGTTGGGTTCTAAAGCAAAGAAGACACACCGTGTGTGAGCTTGAAAAGATACCATCGTACTGAGATGATAAATATAAGAAAACAAAACTGGACTTGGGCAGAATCACAAAGCATTTACCACACTTGGATGATAAAGCGAACAAGACAAACTACGAGTGAGCTTGAAAAGATACCATCATACTTAGATGATAACCTAAAGAAAATTAAATCGGACTTGGGAGGAATCGCGAAGCATTTACCATACTTGGATGATTAAGCGAACAAGACACACCGTGAGTGAGCATGAAAAGATACCATAATACTTGGATGATAACTGAAAGAAAGGAAACATGACTTATGCGGAATCTCGATGCATTTACCACACATGGGTGATAAAATGAACAAGACACACTATGAGTGAGCTTGAAAAGATGCCGTTGTACTTCGATGATAACACAGAAAAAAAATCACACTTGGGCGGAATCGTAAAGCATTTACCACACTTAGGTGATAAAGCGAACAAGACACGTCATGAGTGAGCTAGAAAATATACAATCGTACTCAGATGATAACTCTAGAAAACAAAGTCGGACTTGGGAGGAACGCGAAGCATTTACCACACTTTGGTGATAAATAAAACAAGACACACCGTGAGTGAGCTTGAAAAGATTCCATCGTACTTAGATGATAACACAGAAAACGAAACTGGACTTGGGCGGAATTGCGAAGCTTTTACCACACTTGGGTGATAAAGCGAACAAGACACACCGTGATTGAGCTTGAAAAGATACCATCGTACTTGGATGATAACTCAAAGAAAAGAAAATCGGACTTTGGAGGAATCGCGAAGCATTGACCATACTTGGATGATAAAGCGAACAAGGTACACCGTAAGTGAGCTTGAAAAGATACCATAGTACTTAGATGATAACTCAAAGAAACGAAACCAGAATTATGCGAAATCGTGATGCATTTACCACACATGAGTTATAAAGTGACCAAGACACACTACGAGTAAGCTTGAAAAGATACCATCATACTTAGATGATAACTCAAAGAAACAAATCACACTTGGGCGGAATCGTAAAGCATTTACCACACTTGGGTGATAAAGCGAACAAGACACGTCATGAGTGAGCTAGAAAAAATACAATCGTACTCAGATGATAACTCTAGAAAATGAAATCGGAATTGATAGGAATCGCGAAGCATTTACCAAACTTGGGTGATAAAGCGAACAAGACACACCGTGAGTGAGCTTGAAAAGATACCATCATAATTAGATGATAACTCAAAGAAACGAAAAAGGACTAGTACGGAATCCCAAAGCATTTACCACACTCGGGTGATAAAGAGAACAAGACACACCGTGAGTGAGCTTGAAAAGACACCATCGCACATAGATGATAACTCAAAGGAAACGAAACCGCACTAGTGCAAAATCGTGAAGCATTTACAATACTTGGGTGATAAAGTGAACAAGACACACGGTGGGTGAGCTTGAAAAGATAACATCATACTTAGATGATAACTCAAAGAAAACGAAACCTTACTTTGGTGAAATTGAGAAGCATTTATCATACTTGGGTGATAAAGTAACAAGAAACACCGTGATTGAGCTTTAAAAGATACCATCGTACTTAGATGATAACTCAAAGAAATGAAACCAGACTTGGACGAAATTGCGAAGCATATACCATACTTGGGTGATAAAGCGAACAAGACACACCGTGAGTGTGCTTGAAAAGATACCATCGTACTTAGATGATAACTCAAAGAAAAAGAATCTTGACATGGGCGGAAATAACGGAGCATTTACCCCAGTTGGGTTATAAAGAAAACAAG
This sequence comes from Lathyrus aphaca, assembly GCA_963966055.1. Classification (NCBI taxonomy): domain Eukaryota; kingdom Viridiplantae; phylum Streptophyta; class Magnoliopsida; order Fabales; family Fabaceae; genus Lathyrus; species Lathyrus aphaca. The sequence goes on along the minus strand of OZ014523.1, from coordinate 215,121,600 downwards.
ACACACCGTGTGTGAGCTTGAAAAGATACCATCGTACTGGGATGATAAATATAAGAAAACAAAACTGGACTTGGGCAGAATCGCAAAGCATTTACCACACTTGGGTGATAAAGCGAACAAGACAAAATATGAGTGAGCTTGAAAAGACACCATCGTACTTAGATGATAACTCAAAGAAAATTAAATCGGACTTGGGAGGAATCGCGAAGCATTTACCATACTTGGGTGATTAAGCGAACACGACACACCGTGAGTGAGCATGAAAAGATACCATAGTACTTGGATGATAACTGAAAGAAAAGAAACATGACTTATGCGGAATCTCGATGCATTTACCACACATGGGTGATGAAATGAACAAGATACACTATGAGTGAGCTTGAAAAGATACCATTGTACTTCGATGATAACTCAAAGAAAAAAAATCACACTTGGGCGGAATCGTAAAGCATTTACCACACATGAGTGATAAAGCGAACAAGACACATCATGAGTGAGCTTGAAAAGATACCATCATAATTAGATGATAACTCAAAGAAACGAAAAAGGACTTGATAGGAATCGCGAAGCATTTACCACACTTGGGTGATAAAGCGAACAAGACACACCGTGAGTGAGCTTGAAAAGATACCATCATAATTAGATGATAACTCAAAGAAACGAAAAAGGACTAGTACAGAATCCCAAAGCATTTACCACACTCGGGTCATAAAGAGAACAAGACACACTGTGAGTGAGCTTGAAAAGACATCATCGTACATAGATGATAACTCAAAGGAAACGAAACCGCACTAGTGTAAAATCGTGAAGCATTTACAATACTTGGGTGATAAAGTGAACAAGACACACGGTGGGTGAGCTCGAAAAGATCACATCATACTTAGATGATAACTCAAAGAAAACGAAAACTTACTTTGGTGAAATTGAGAAGCATTTATCATACTTGGGTGATAAAGTAACAAGACACACCGTGATTGAGCTTTAAAAGATACCATTGTACTTAGATGATAACTCAAAGAAATGAAACCAGACTCGGACGAAATTGCGAAGCATATACCAGACTTGGGTGATAAAGCGAACAAGACACACCGTGAGTGTGCTTGAAAAGATACCATCGTACTTAGAGGATAACTCAAAGAAAAAGAAACTTGACATGGGCGGAAATAACGAAGCATTTACCCCAGTTGGGTTATAAAGCAAACAAGACACACCGTGTGTGAGCTTAAAAAGATACCATCGTACTGAGATGATAAATATAAGAAAACAAAACTGAACTTGGACAGAATTGCAAAGCATTTACCACACTTGGATGATAAAGCGAACAAGACAAAATATGAGTGAGCTTGAAAAGATACCATCGTACATAGATGATAACTCAAAGGAAACGAAACCGCACTAGTGCAAAATCGTGAAGCATTTACAATACTTGGGTGATAAAGTGAACAAGACACACGGTGGGTGAGCTTGAAAAGATAACATCATACTTAGATGATAACTCAAAGAAAACGAAACCTTACTTTGATGAAATTGAGAAGCATTTATCATACTTGGGTGATAAAGTAACAAGACACACCGTGATTGAGCTTTAAAAGATACCATCATACTTAGATGATAACTCAAAGAAATGAAACCAGACTTGGACGAAATTGCGAAGCATATACCAGACTTGGGTGATAAAGCGAACAAGACACACCGTGAGTGTGCTTGAAAAGATACCATCGTACTTAGATGATAACTCAAAGAAAAAGAATCTTGACATGGGTGGAAATAACGGAGCATTTACCCCAGTTGGGTTATAAAGAAAACAAGACACACCGTGTGTGAGCTTGAAAAGATACCATCGTACTGGGATGATAAATATAAGAAAACAAAACTGGACTTGGGCAGAATCGCAAAGCATTTACCACACTTGGGTGATAAAGCGAACAAGACAAAATATGAGTGAGCTTGAAAAGATACCATCGTACTTAGATGATAACTCAAAGAAAATTAAATCGGACTTGGGAGGAATCGCGAAGCATTTACCATACTTGGGTGATTAAGCGAACACGACACACCGTGAGTGAGCATGAAAAGATACCATAGTACTTGGATGATAACTGAAAGAAAAGAAACATGACTTATGCGGAATCTCGATGCATTTACCACACATGGGTGATGAAATGAACAAGATACACTATGAGTGAGCTTGAAAAGATACCATTGTACTTCGATGATAACTCAAAGAAAAAAAATCACACTTGAGCGGAATCGTAAAGCATTTACCACACTTGAGTGATAAAGCGAACAAGACACATCATGAGTTAGCTTGAAAAGATACCATCATAATTAGATGATAACTCAAAGAAACGAAAAAGGACTTGATAGGAATCGCGAAGCATTTACCACACTTGGGTGATAAAGCGAACAAGACACACCGTGAGTGAGCTTGAAAAGATACCATGATAATTAGATGATAACTCAAAGAAACGAAAAAGGACTAGTACAGAATCCCAAAGCATTTACCACACTCGGGTGATAAAGAGAACAAGACACACCGTGAGTGAGCTTGAAAAGACATCATCGTACATAGATGATAACTCAAAGGAAACGAAACCGCACTAGTGTAAAATCGTGAAGCTTTTACAATACTTGGGTGATAAAGTGAACAAGACACACGGTGGGTGAGCTCGAAAAGATAACATCATACTTAGATGATAACTCAAAGAAAACGAAAACTTACTTTGGTGAAATTGAGAAGCATTTATCATACTTGGGTGATAAAGTAACAAGACACACCGTGACTGAGCTTTAAAAGATACCATTGTACTTAGATGATAACTCAAAGAAATGAAACCAGACTCGGACGAAATTGCGAAGCATATACCAGACATGGGTGATAAAGCGAACAAGACACACCGTGAGTGTGCTTGAAAAGATACCATCGTACTTAGAGGATAACTCAAAGAAAAAGAAACTTGACATGGGCGGAAATAACGAAGCATTTACCCCAGTTGGGTTATAAAGCAAACAAGACACACCGTGTGTGAGCTTGAAAAGATACCATCGTACTGAGATGATAAATATAAGAAAACAAAACTGAACTTGGACAGAATTGCAAAGCATTTACCACACTTGGATGATAAAGCGAACAAGACAAAATATGAGTGAGCTTGAAAAGATAACATCGTACATAGATGATAACTCAAAGGAAACGAAACCGCACTAGTGCAAAATCGTGAAGCATTTACAATACTTGGGTGATAAAGTGAACAAGACACACGGTGGGTGAGCTTGAAAAGATAACATCATACTTAGATGATAACTCAAAGAAAACGAAACCTTACTTTGGTGAAATTGAGAAGCATTTATCATACTTGGGTGATAAAGTAACAAGACACACCGTGATTGAGCTTTAAAAGATACCATCGTACTTAGATGATAACTCAAAGAAATGAAACCAGACTTGGACGAAATTGCGAAGCATATACCAGACTTGGGTGATAAAGCGAACAAGACACACCGTGAGTGTGCTTGAAAAGATACCATCGTACTTAGAGGATAACTCAAAGAAAAAGAAACTTGACATGAGCGGAAATAACGAAGCATTTACCCCAGTTGGGTTATAAAGCAAACAAGACACACCGTGTGTGAGCTTGAAAAGATACCATCGTACTGGGATGATAAATATAAGAAAACAAAACTGAACATGGACAGAATTGCAAAGCATTTACCACACTTGGATGATAAAGCGAACAAGACAAAATATGAGTGAGCTTGAAAAGATACCATCGTACATAGATGATAACTCAAAGGAAACGAAACCGCACTAGTGCAAAATCGTGAAGCATTTACAATACTTGGGTGATAAAGTGAACAAGACACACGGTGGGTGAGCTTGAAAAGATAACATCATACTTAGATGATAACTCAAAGAAAACGAAACCGTACTTTGGTGAAATTGAGAAGCATTTATCATACTTGGGTGATAAAGTAACAAGACACACCGTGATTGAGCTTTAAAAGATACCATCATACTTAGATGATAACTCAAAGAAATGAAACCAGACTTGGACGAAATTGCGAAGCATATACCAGACTTGGGTGATAAAGCGAACAAGACACACCGTGAGTGTGCTTGAAAAGATACCATCGTACTTAGATGATAACTCAAAGAAAAAGAATCTTGACATGGGTGGAAATAACGGAGCATTTACCCCAGTTGGGTTATAAAGAAAACAAGACACACCGTGTGTGAGCTTGAAAAGATACCATCGTACTGGGATGATAAATATAAGAAAACAAAACTGGACTTGGGCAGAATCGCAAAGCATTTACCACACTTGGGTGATAAAGCGAACAAGACAAAATATGAGTGAGCTTGAAAAGATACCATCGTACTTAGATGATAACTCAAAGAAAATTAAATCGGACTTGGGAGGAATCGCGAAGCATTTACCATACTTGGGTGATTAAGCGAACACGACACACTGTGAGTGAGCATGAAAAGATACCATAGTACTTGGATGATAACTGAAAGAAAAGAAACATGACTTATGCGGAATCTCGATGCATTTACCACACATGGGTGATGAAATGAACAAGATACGCTATGAGTGAGCTTGAAAAGATACCATTGTACTTCGATGATAACTCAAAGAAAAAAAATCACACTTGAGCGGAATCGTAAAGCATTTACCACACTTGAGTGATAAAGCGAACAAGACACATCATGAGTTAGCTTGAAAAGATACCATCATAATTAGATGATAACTCAAAGAAACGAAAAAGGACTTGATAGGAATCGCGAAGCATTTACCACACTTGGGTGATAAAGCGAACAAGACACACCGTGAGTGAGCTTGAAAAGATACCATGATAATTAGATGATAACTCAAAGAAACGAAAAAGGACTAGTACAGAATCCCAAAGCATTTACCACACTCGGGTGATAAAGAGAACAAGACACACCGTGAGTGAGCTTGAAAAGACATCATCGTACATAGATGATAACTCAAAGGAAACGAAACCGCACTAGTGTAAAATCGTGAAGCTTTTACAATACTTGGGTGATAAAGTGAACAAGACACACGGTGGGTGAGCTTGAAAAGATAACATCATACTTAGATGATAACTCAAAGAAAACGAAAACTTACTTTGGTGAAATTGAGAAGCATTTATCATACTTGGGTGATAAAGTAACAAGACACACCGTGATTGAGCTTTAAAAGATACCATTGTACTTAGATGATAACTCAAAGAAATGAAACCAGACTCGGACGAAATTGCGAAGCATATACCAGACTTGGGTGATAAAGCGAACAAGACACACCGTGAGTGTGCTTGAAAAGATACCATCGTACTTAGAGGATAACTCAAAGAAAAAGAAACTTGACATGGGCGGAAATAACGAAGCATTTACCCCAGTTGGGTTATAAAGCAAACAAGACACACCGTGTGTGAGCTTGAAAAGATACCATCGTACTGAGATGATAAATATAAGAAAACAAAACTGAACTTGGACAGAATTGCAAAGCATTTACCACACTTGGATGATAAAGCGAACAAGACAAAATATGAGTGAGCTTGAAAAGATACCATCGTACATAGATGATAACTCAAAGGAAACGAAACCGCACTAGTGCAAAATCGTGAAGCATTTACAATACTTGGGTGATAAAGTGAACAAGACACACGGTGGGTGAGCTTGAAAAGATAACATCATACTTAGATGATAACTCAAAGAAAACGAAACCTTTCTTTGGTGAAATTGAGAAGCATTTATCATACTTGGGTGATAAAGTAACAAGACACACCGTGATTGAGCTTTAAAAGATACCATCGTACTTAGATGATAACTCAAAGAAATGAAACCAGACTTGGACGAAATTGCGAAGCATATACCAGACTTGGGTGATAAAGCGAACAAGACACACCGTGAGTGTGCTTGAAAAGATACCATCGTACTTAGATGATAACTCAAAGAGAAAGAATCTTGACATGGGCGGAAATAACGGAGCATTTACCCCAGTTGGGTTATAAAAAAAACAAGACACACCGTGTGTGAGCTTGAAAAGATACCATCGTACTGGGATGATAAATATAAGAAAACAAAACTGGACTTGGGCAGAATCGCAAAGCATTTACCACACTTGGGTGATAAAGCGAACAAGACAAAATATGAGTGAGCTTGAAAAGATACCATCGTACTTAGATGATAACTCAAAGAAAATTAAATCGGACTTGGGAGGAATCGCGAAGCATTTACCATACTTGGGTGATTAAGCGAACACGACACACCGTGAGTGAGCATGAAAAGATACCATAGTACTTGGATGATAACTGAAAGAAAAGAAACATGACTTATGCGGAATCTCGATGCATTTACCACACATGGGTGATGAAATGAACAAGATACACTATGAGTGAGCTTGAAAAGATACCATTGTACTTCGATGATAACTCAAAGAAAAAAAATCACACTTGGGCGGAATCGTAAAGCATTTACCACACTTGAGTGATAAAGCGAACAAGACACATCATGAGTGAGCTTGAAAAGATACCATCATAATTAGATGATAACTCAAAGAAACGAAAAAGGACTTGATAGGAATCGCGAAGCATTTACCACACTTGGGTGATAAAGCGAACAAGACACACCGTGAGTGAGCTTGAAAAGATACCATCATAATTAGATGATAACTCAAAGAAACGAAAAAGGACTAGTACAGAATCCCAAAGCATTTACCACACTCGGGTGATAAAGAGAACAAGACACACCGTGAGTGAGCTTGAAAAGACATCATCGTACATAGATGATAACTCAAAGGAAACGAAACTGCACTAGTGTAAAATCGTGAAGCATTTACAATACTTGGGTGATAAAGTGAACAAGACACACGGTGGGTGAGCTCGAAAAGATAACATCATACTTAGATGATAACTCAAAGAAAACGAAAACTTACTTTGGTGAAATTGAGAAGCATTTATCATACTTGGGTGATAAAGTAACAAGACACACCGTGATTGAGCTTTAAAAGATACCATTGTACTTAGATGATAACTCAAAGAAATGAAACCAGACTCAGACGAAATTGCGAAGCATATACCAGACTTGGGTGATAAAGCGAACAAGACACACCGTGAGTGTGCTTGAAAAGATACCATCGTACTTAGAGGATAACTAAAAGAAAAAGAAACTTGACATGGGCGGAAATAACGAAGCATTTTCCCCAGTTGGGTTATAAAGCAAACAAGACACACCGTGTGTGAGCTTGAAAAGATACCATCGTACTGAGATGATAAATATAAGAAAACAAAACTGAACTTGGACAGAATTGCAAAGCATTTACCACACTTGGATGATAAAGCGAACAAGACAAAATATGAGTGAGCTTGAAAAGATACCATCGTACATAGATGATAACTCAAAGGAAACGAAACCGCACTAGTGCAAAATCGTGAAGCATTTACAATACTTGGGGGATAAAGTGAACAAGACACACGGTGGGTGAGCTTGAAAAGATAACATCATACTTAGATGATAACTCAAAGAAAACGAAACCTTACTTTGGTGAAATTGAGAAGCATTTATCATACTTGGGTGATAAAGTAACAAGACACACCGTGATTGAGCTTTAAAAGATACCATCGTACTTAGATGATAACTCAAAGAAATGAAACCAGACTTGGACGAAATTGCGAAGCATATACCAGACTTGGGTGATAAAGCGAACAAGACACACCGTGAGTGTGCTTGAAAAGATACCATCGTACTTAGATGATAACTCAAAGAAAAAGAATCTTGACATGGGCGGAAATAACGAAGCATTTACCCCAGTTGGGTTATAAAGAAAACAAGACACACCGTGTGTGAGCTTGAAAAGATACCATCGTACTGAGATGATAAATATAAGAAAACAAAACTGGACTTGGGCAGAATCGCAAAGCATTTATCACACTTGGGTGATAAAGTGAACAAGAAAAAATATGAGTGAGCTTGAAAAGATACCATCGTACTTAGATGATAACTCAAAGAAAATTAAATCGGACTTGGGAGGAATCGCGAAGCATTTACCATACTTGGGTGATTAAGCAAACACGACACACCGTGAGTGAGCATGAAAAGATACCATAGTACTTGGATGATAACTGAAAGAAAAGAAACATGACTTATGCGGAATCTCGATGCATTTACCACACATGGGTGATGAAATGAACAAGATACACTATGAGTGAGCTTGAAAAGATACCATTGTACTTCGATGATAACTCAAAGAAAAAAAATCACACTTGGGCGGAATCGTAAAGCATTTACCACACTTGAGTGATAAAGCGAACAAGACACATCATGAGTGAGCTTGAAAAGATACCATCATAATTAGATGATAACTCAAAGAAACGAAAAAGGACTTGATAGGAATCGCGAAGCATTTACCACACTTGGGTGATAAAGCGAACAAGATACACCGTGAGTGAGCTTGAAAAGATACCATCATAATTAGATGATAACTCAAAGAAATGAAAAAGGACTAGTACAGAATCCCAAAGCATTTACCACACTCGGGTGATAAAGAGAACAAGACACACCGTGAGTGAGCTTGAAAAGACACCATCATACATAGATGATAACTCAAAGGAAACAAAACCGCACTAGTGCAAAATCGTGAAGCATTTACAATACTTGGGTGATAAAGTGAACAAGACACACGGTGGGTGAGCTCGAAAAGATAACATCATACTTAGATGATAACTCAAAGAAAACGAAAACTTACTTTGGTGAAATTGAGAAGCATTTATCATACTTGGGTGATAAAGTAACAAGACACACCGTGATTGAGCTTTAAAAGATACCATTGTACTTAGATGATAACTCAAAGAAATGAAACCAGACTTGGACGAAATTGCGAAGCATATACCAGACTTGGGTGATAAAGCGAACAAGACACACCGTGAGTGTGCTTGAAAAGATACCATCGTACTTAGAGGATAACTCAAAGAAAAAGAAACTTGACATGGGCGGAAATAACGAAGCATTTACCCCAGTTGGGTTATAAAGCAAACAAGACACACCGTGTGTGAGCTTGAAAAGATACCATCGTACTGAGATGATAAATATAAGAAAACAAAACTGAACTTGGGCAGAATTGCAAAGCATTTACCACACTTGGATGATAAAGCGAACAAGACAAAATATGAGTGAGCTTGAAAAGATACCATCGTACATAGATGATAACTCAAAGGAAACGAAACTGCACTAGTGCAAAATCGTGAAGCATTTACAATACTTGGGTGATAAAGTGAACAAGACACACGGTGGGTGAGCTTGAAAAGATAACATCATACTTAGATGGTAACTCAAAGAAAACGAAACCTTACTTTGGTAAAATTGAGAAGCATTTATCATACTTGGGTGATAAAGTAACAAGACACACCGTGATTGAGCTTTAAAAGATACCATCGTACTTAGATGATAACTCAAAGAAATGAAACCAGAATTGGACGAAATTTCGAAGCATATACCAGACTTGGGTGATAAAGCGAACAAGACACACCGTGAGTGTGCTTGAAAAGATACCATTGTACTTAGATGATAACTCAAAGAAAAAGAATCTTGACATGGGCGGAAATAACGAAGCATTTACCCCAGTTGGGTTATAAAGAAAACAAGATACACCGTGTGTGAGCTTGAAAAGATACTATCGTACTGAGATGATAAATATAAGAAAACAAAACTGGACTTGGGCAGAATCGCAAAGCATTTACCACACTTGGGTGATAAAGCGAACAAGACAAAATATGAGTGAGCTTGAAAAGATACCATCGTACTTAGATGATAACTCAAAGAAAATTAAATCGGACTTGGGAGGAATCGCGAAGCGTTTACCATACTTGGGTGATTAAGCGAACACGACACACCGTGAGTGAGCATGAAAAGATACCATAGTACTTGGATGATAACTGAAAGAAAAGAAACATGACTTATGCGGAATCTTGATGCATTTACCACACATGGGTGATGAAATGAACAAGATACACTATGAGTGAGCTTGAAAAGATACCATTGTACTTCGATGATAACTAAAAGAAAAAAAATCACACTTGGGCGGAATCGTAAAGCATTTACCACACTTGAGTGATAAAGCGAACAAGACACATCATGAGTGAGCTTGAAAAGATACCATCATAATTAGATGATAACTCAAAGAAACGAAAAAGGACTTGATAGGAATCGCGAAGCATTTACCACACTTTGGTGATAAAGCGAACAAGACACACCGTGAGTGAGCTTGAAAAGATACCATCATAATTAGATGATAACTCAAAGAAACGAAAAAGGACTAGTACAGAATCCCAAAGCATTTACCACACTCGGGTGATAAAGAGAACAAGACACACCGTGAGTGAGCTTGAAAAGACACCATCGTACATAGATGATAACTCAAAGGAAACGAAACCGCACTAGTGTAAAATCGTGAAGCATTTACAATACTTGGGTGATAAAGTGAACAAGACACACGGTGGGTGAGCTCGAAAAGATAACATCATTCTTAGATGATAACTCAAAGAAAACGAAAACTTACTTTGGTGAAATTGAGAAGCATTTATCATACTTGGGTGATAAAGTAACAAGACACACCGTGATTGAGCTTTAAAAGATACCATTGTACTTAGATGATAACTCAAAGAAATGAAACCAGACTTGGACGAAATTGCGAAGCATATACCAGACTTGGGTGATAAAGCGAACAAGACACACCGTGAGTGTGCTTGAAAAGATACCATCGTACTTAGAGGATAACTCAAAGAAAAAGAAACTTGACATGGGCGGAAATAACGAAGCATTTACCCCAGTTGGGTTATAAAGCAAACAAGACACACCGTGTGTGAGCTTGAAAAGATACCATCGTACTGAGATGATAAATATAAGAAAACAAAACTGAACTTGGGCAGAATTGCAAAGCATTTACCACACTTGGATGATAAAGCGAACAAGACAAAATATGAGTGAGCTTAAAAAGATACCATCGTACATAGATGATAACTCAAAGGAAACGAAACCGCACTAGTGCAAAATCGTGAAGCATTTACAATACTTGGGTGATAAAGTGAACAAGACACACGGTGGGTGAGCTTGAAAAGATAACATCATACTTAGATGGTAACTCAAAGAAAACGAAACCTTACTTTGGTAAAATTGAGAAGCATTTATCATACTTGGGTGATAAAGTAACAAGACACACCGTGATTGAGCTTTAAAAGATACCATCGTACTTAGATGATAACTCAAAGAAATGAAACCAGAATTGGACGAAATTTCGAAGCATATACCAGACTTGGGTGATAAAGCGAACAAGACACACCGTGAGTGTGCTTGAAAAGATACCATCGTACTTAGATGATAAATCAAAGAAAAAGAATCTTGACATGGGCGGAAATAACGAAGCATTTACCCCAGTTGGGTTATAAAGCAAACAAGACACACCGTGTGTGAGCTTGAAAAGATACCATCGTACTGAGATGATAAATATAAGAAAACAAAACTGGACTTGGGCAGAATCACAAAGCATTTACCACACTTGGGTGATAAAGCGAACAAGCCAAAATATGAGTGAGCTTGAAAAGATACCATCGTACTTAGATGATAACTCAAAAAAAATTAAATCGGACTTGGGAGGAATCGCGAAGCATTTACCATACTTGGGTGATTAAGCGAACACGACACACCGTGAGTGAGCATGAAAAGATACCATAGTACTTGGATGATAACTGAAAGAAAAGAAACATGACTTATGCGGAATCTCGATGCATTTACCACACATGGGTGATGAAATGAACAAGATACACTATGAGTGAGCTTGAAAAGATACCATTGTACTTCGATGATAACTCAAAGAAAAAAAATCACACTTGGGCGGAATCGTAAAGCATTTACCACACTTGAGTGATAAAGCGAACAAGACACATCATGAGTGAGCTTGAAAAGATACCATCATAATTAGATGATAACTCAAAGAAACGAAAAAGGACTTGATAGGAATCGCGAAGCATTTACCACACTTTGGTGATAAAGCGAACAAGACACACCGTGAGTGAGCTTGAAAAGATACCATCATAATTAGATGATAACTCAAAGAAACGAAAAAGGACTAGTACAGAATCCCAAAGCATTTACCACACTCGGGTGATAAAGAGAACAAGACACACCGTGAGTGAGCTTGAAAAGACACCATCGTACATAGATGATAACTCAAAGGAAACGAAACCGCACTAGTGTAAAATCGTGAAGCATTTACAATACTTGGGTGATAAAGTGAACAAGACACACGGTGGGTGAGCTCGAAAAGATAACATCATACTTAGATGATAACTCAAAGAAAACGAAAACTTACTTTGGTGAAATTGAGAAGCATTTATCATACTTGGGTGATAAAGTAACAAGACACACCGTGATTGAGCTTTAAAAGATACCATTGTACTTAGATGATAACTCAAAGAAATGAAACCAGACTTGGACGAAATTGCGAAGCATATACCAGACTTGGGTGATAAAGCGAACAAGTCACACCGTGAGTGTGCTTGAAAAGATACCATCGTACTTAGAGGATAACTCAAAGAAAAAGAAACTTGACATGGGCGGAAATAACGAAGCATTTACCCCAGTTGGGTTATAAAGCAAACAAGACACACCGTGTGTGAGCTTGAAAAGATACCATCGTACTGAGATGATAAATATAAGAAAACAAAACTGAACTTAGGCAGAATTGCAAAGCATTTACCACACTTGGATGATAAAGCGAACAAGACAAAATATGAGTGAGCTTGAAAAGATACCATCGTACATAGATGATAACTCAAAGGAAACGAAACCGCACTAGTGCAAAATCGTGAAGCATTTACAATACTTGGGTGATAAAGTGAACAAGACACACGGTGGGTGAGCTTGAAAAGATAACATCATACTTAGATGGTAACTCAAAGAAAACGAAACCTTACTTTGGTAAAATTGAGAAGCATTTATCATACTTGGGTGATAAAGTAACAAGACACACCGTGATTGAGCTTTAAAAGATACCATCGTACTTAGATGATAACTCAAAGAAATGAAACCAGACTTGGACGAAATTGCGAAGCATATACCAGACTTGGGTGATAAAGCGAACAAGACACACAGTGAGTGTGCTTGAAAAGATACCATCGTACTTAGATGATAACTCAAAGAAAAAGAATCTTGACATGGGCGGAAATAACGAAGCATTTACCCTAGTTGGGTTATAAAGCAAACAAGACACACCGTGTGTGAGCTTGAAAAGATACCATCGTACTGAGATGATAAATATAAGAAAACAAAACTGGACTTGGGCAGAATCGCAAAGCATTTACCACACTTGGGTGATAAAGCGAACAAGACAAAATATGAGTGAGCTTGAAAAGATACCATCGTACTTAGATGATAACTCAAAGAAAATTAAATCGGACTTGGGAGGAATCGCGAAGCATTTACCATACTTGGGTGATTAAGCGAACACGACACACCGTGAGTGAGCATGAAAAGATACCATAGTACTTGGATGATAACTGAAAGAAAGGAAACATGACTTATGAGGAATCTCGATGCATTTACCACACATGGGTGACGAAATGAACAAGATACACTATGAGTGAGCTTGAAAAGATACCATTGTACTTCGATGATAACTCAAAGAAAAAAAATCACACTTGGGCGGAATCGTAAAGCATTTACCACACTTTAGTGATAAAGCGAACAAGACACATCATGAGTGAGCTTGAAAAGATACCATCATAATTAGATGATAACTCAAAGAAACGAAAAAGGACTTGATAGGAATCGCGAAGCATTTACCACACTTGGGTGATAAAGCGAACAAGACACACCGTGAGTGAGCTTGAAAAGATACCATCATAATTAGATGATAACTCAATGAAACGAAAAAGGACTAGTACAGAATCCCAAAGCATTTACCACACTCGGGTGATAAAGAGAACAAGACACACCGTGAGTGAGCTTGAAAAGACACCATCGTACATAGATGATAACTCAAAGGAAACGAAACCGCACTAGTGCAAAATCGTGAAGCATTTACAATACTTGGGTGATAAAGTGAACAAGACACACGGTGGGTGAGCTCGAAAAGATAACATCATACTTAGATGATAACTCAAAGAAAACGAAAACTTACTTTGGTGAAATTGAGAAGCATTTATCATACTTGGGTGATAAAGTAACAAGACACACCGTGATTGAGCTTTAAAAGATACCATTGTACTTAGATGATAACTCAAAGAAATGAAACCAGACTTGGACGAAATTGTGAAGCATATACCAGACTTGGGTGATAAAGCGAACAAGACACACCGTAAGTGTGCTTGAAAAGATACCATCGTACTTAGAAGATAACTCAAAGAAAAAGAATCTTGACATGGGCGGAAATAACGAAGCATTTACCCCAGTTGGGTTATAAAGCAAACAAGACACACCGTGTGTGAGCTTAAAAAAATACCATCGTACTGAGATGATAAATATAAGAAAACAAAACTGAACTTGGGTAGAATTGCAAAGCATTTACCACACTTGGATGATAAAGCGAACAAGTCAATATATGAATGAGCTTGAAAAGATACCATCGTACATAGATGATAACTCAAAGGAAACGAAACCGCACTAGTGCAAAATCGTAAAGCATTTACAATACTTGGGTGATAAAGTGAACAAGACACACGGTGGGTGAGCTTGAAAAGATAACATCATACTTAGATGATAACTCAGAGAAAACGAAACCTTACTTTGGTGAAATTGAGAAGCATTTATCATACTTGGGTGATAAAGTAACAAGACACACCGTGATTGAGCTTTAAAAGATACCATCGTACTTAGATGATAACTCAAAGAAATGAAACCAGACATGGACGAAATTGCGAAGCATATACCAGACTTGGGTGATAAAGCGAACAAGACACACCGTGAGTGTGCTTGAAAAGATACCATCGTACTTAGATGATAAATCAAAGAAAAAGAATCTTGACATGGGCGGAAATAACGAAGCATTTACCCCAGTTGGGTTATAAAGCAAACAAGACACACCGTGTGTGAGCTTGAAAAGATACCATCGTACTGAGATGATAAATATAAGAAAACAAAACTGGACTTGGGCAGAATCGCAAAGCATTTACCACACTTGGGTGATAATGCGAACAAGACAAAATATGAGTGAGCTTGAAAAGATACCATCGTACTTAGATGATAACTCAAAGAAAATTAAATCGGACTTGGGAGGAATCGCGAAGCATTTACCATACTTGGGTGATTAAGCGAACACGACACACCGTGAGTGAGCATGAAAAGATACCATAGTACTTGGATGATAACTGAAAGAAAAGAAACATGACTTATGCGGAATCTCGATGCATTTACCACACATGGGTGATGAAATGAACAAGATACACTATGAGTGAGCTTGAAAAGATACCATTGTACTTCGATGATAACTCAAAGAAAAAAAATCACACTTGGGCGGAATCGTAAAGCATTTACCACACTTTAGTGATAAAGCGAACAAGACACATCATGAGTGAGCTTGAAAAGATACCATCATAATTAGATGATAACTCAAAGAAACGAAAAAGGACTTGATAGGAATCGCGAAGCATTTACCACACTTGGGTGATAAAGCGAACAAGACACACCGTGAGTGAGCTTGAAAAGATACCATCATAATTAGATGATAACTCAATGAAACGAAAAAGGACTAGTACAGAATCCCAAAGCATTTACCACACTCGGGTGATAAAGAGAACAAGACACACCGTGAGTGAGCTTGAAAAGACACCATCGTACATAGATGATAACTCAAAGGAAACGAAACCGCACTAGTGCAAAATCGTGAAGCATTTACAATACTTGGGTGATAAAGTGAACAAGACACACGGTGGGTGAGCTCGAAAAGATAACATCATACTTAGATGATAATTCAAAGAAAACGAAAACTTACTTTGATGAAATTGAGAAGCATTTATCATACTTGGGTGATAAAGTAACAAGACACACCGTGATTGAGCTTTAAAAGATACCATTGTACTTAGATGATAACTCAAAGAAATGAAACCAGACTTGGACGAAATTGTGAAGCATATACCAGACTTGGGTGATAAAGCGAACAAGACACACCGTAAGTGTGCTTGAAAAGATACCATCGTACTTAGAGGATAACTCAAAGAAAAAGAAACTTGACATGGGCGGAAATAACGAAGCATTTACCCCAGTTGGGTTATAAAGCAAACAAGACACACCGTGTGTGAGCTTGAAAAGATACCATCGTACTGAGATGATAAATATAAGAAAACAAAACTGAACTTGGGCAGAATTGCAAAGCATTTACCACACTTGGATGATAAAGCGAACAAGACAAAATATGAGTGAGCTTGAAAAGATACCATCGTACATAGATGATAACTCAAAGGAAACGAAACCGCACTAGTGCAAAATTGTGAAGCATTTACAATACTTGGGTGATAAAGTGAACAAGACACACGGTGGGTGAGCTTGAAAAGATAACATCATAATTAGATGATAACTCAAAGAAAACGAAACCTTACTTTGGTGAAATTGAGAAGCATTTATCTTACTAGGGTGATAAAGTAACAAGACACACCGTGATTGAGCTTTAAAAGATACCATCGTACTTAGATGATAACTCAAAGAAATGAAACCAGACTTGGACGAAATTGCGAAGCATATACCAGATTTGGGTGATAAAGCGAACAAGACACACAGTGAGTGTGCTTGAAAAGATACCATCGTACTTAGATGATAACTCAAAGAAAAAGAATCTTGACATGGGCGGAAATAACGAAGCATTTACCCCAGTTGGGTTATAAAGCAAACAAGACACACCGTGTGTGAGCTTGAAAAGATACCATCGTACTGAGATGATAAATATAAGAAAACAAAACTGGACTTGGGCAGAATCGCAAAGCATTTACCACACTTGGGTGATAAAGCGAACAAGACAAAATATGAGTGAGCTTGAAAAGATACCATCGTACTTAGATGATAACTCAAAGAAAATTAAATCAGACTTGGGAGGAATCGCGAAGCATTTACCATACTTGGGTGATTAAGCGAACACGACACACCGTGAGTGAGCATGAAAAGATACCATAGTACTTGGATGATAACTGAAAGAAAGGAAACATGACTTATGAGGAATCTCGATGCATTTACCACACATGGGTGACGAAATGAACAAGATACACTATGAGTGAGCTTGAAAAGATACCATTGTACTTCGATGATAACTCAAAGAAAAAAAATCACACTTGGGCGGAATCGTAAAGCATTTACCACACTTTAGTGATAAAGCGAACAAGTCACATCATGAGTGAGCTTGAAAAGATACCATCATAATTAGATGATAACTCAAAGAAACGAAAAAGGACTTGATAGGAATCGCGAAGCATTTACCACACTTGGGTGATTAAGCGAACAAGACACACCGTGAGTGAGCTTGAAAAGATACCATCATAATTAGATGATAACTCAATGAAACGAAAAAGGACTAGTACAGAATCCCAAAGCATTTACCACACTCGGGTGATAAAGAGAACAAGACACACCGTGAGTGAGCTTGAAAAGACACCATCGTACATAGATGATAACTCAAAGGAAACGAAACCGCACTAGTGCAAAATTGTGAAGCATTTACAATACTTGGGTGATAAAGTGAACAAGACACACGGTGGGTGAGCTCGAAAAGATTACATCATACTTAGATGATAACTCAAAGAAAACGAAAACTTACTTTGATGAAATTGAGAAGCATTTATCATACTTGGGTGATAAAGTAACAAGACACACCGTGATTGAGCTTTAAAAGATACCATTGTACTTAGATGATAACTCAAAGAAATGAAACCAGACTTGGACGAAATTGCGAAGCATATATCAGACTTGGGTGATAAAGCGAACAAGACACACCGTAAGTGTGCTTGAAAAGATACCATCGTACTTAGAGGATAACGCAAAAGAAAAAGAAACTTGACATGGGCGGAAATAACGAAGCATTTACCCCAGTTGGGTTATAAAGCAAACAAGACACACCGTGTGTGAGCTTGAAAAGATACCATCGTACTGAGATGATAAATATAAGAAAACAAAACTGGACTTGGGCAGAATTGCAAAGCATTTACCACACTTGGATGATAAAGCGAACAAGACAAAATATGAGTGAGCTTGAAAAGATACCATCGTACATAGATGATAACTCAAAGGAAACGAAACCGCACTAGTGCAAAATTGTGAAGCATTTACAATACTTGGGTGATAAAGTGAACAAGACACACGGTGGGTGAGCTTGAAAAGATAACATCATAATTAGATGATAACTCAAAGAAAACGAAACCTTACTTTGGTGAAATTGAGAAGCATTTATCTTACTAGGGTGATAAAGTAACAAGACACACCGTGATTGAGCTTTAAAAGATACCATCGTACTTAGATGATAACTCAAAGAAATGAAACCAGACTTGGACGAAATTGCGAAGCATATACCAGACTTGGGTGATAAAGCGAACAAGACACACAGTGAGTGTGCTTGAAAAGATACCATCGTACTTAGATGATAACTCAAAGAATAAGAATCTTGACATGGGCGGAAATAACGAAGCATTTACCCCAGTTGGGTTATAAAGCAAACAAGACACACCGTGTGTGAGCTTGAAAAGATACCATCGTACTGAGATGATAAATATAAGAAAACAAAACTGGACTTGGGCAGAATCGCAAAGCATTTACCACACTTGGGTGATAAAGCGAACAAGACAAAATATGAGTGAGCTTGAAAAGATACCATCGTACTTAGATGATAACTCAAAGAAAATTAAATCGGACTTGGGAGGAATCGCGAAGCATTTACCATACTTGGGTGATTAAGCGAACACGACACACCGTGAGTGAGCATGAAAAGATACCATAGTACTTGGATGATAACTGAAATAAAGGAAACATGACTTATGAGGAATCTCGATGCATTTACCACACATGGGTGACGAAATGAACAAGATACACTATGAGTGAGCTTGAAAAGATACCATTGTACTTCGATGATAACTCAAAGAAAAAAAATCACACTTGGGCGGAATCGTAAAGCATTTACCACACTTTAGTGATAAAGCGAACAAGACACATCATGAGTGAGCTTGAAAAGATACCATCATAATTAGATGATAACTCAAAGAAACGAAAAAGGACTTGATAGGAATCGCGAAGCATTTACCACACTTGGGTGATTAAGCGAACAAGACACACCGTGAGTGAGCTTGAAAAGATACCATCATAATTAGATGATAACTCAATGAAACGAAAAAGGACTAGTACAGAATCCCAAAGCATTTACCACACTCGGGTGATAAAGAGAACAAGACACACCGTGAGTGAGCTTGAAAAGACACCATCGTACATAGATGATAACTCAAAGGAAACGAAACCGCACTAGTGCAAAATTGTGAAGCATTTACAATACTTGGGTGATAAAGTGAACAAGACACACGGTGGGTGAGCTCGAAAATATTACATCATACTTAGATGATAACTCAAAGAAAACGAAAACTTACTTTGATGAAATTGAGAAGCATTTATCATACTTGGGTGATAAAGTAACAAGACACACCGTGATTGAGCTTTAAAAGATACCATTGTACTTAGATGATAACTCAAAGAAATGAAACCAGACTTGGACGAAATTGCGAAGCATATACCAGACTTGGGTGATAAAGCGAACAAGACACACCGTAAGTGTGCTTGAAAAGATACCATCGTACTTAGAGGATAACTCAATGAAAAAGAAACTTGACATGGGCGGAAATAACGAAGCATTTACCCCAGTTGGGTTATAAAGCAAACAAGACACACCGTGTGTGAGCTTGAAAAGATACCATCGTACTGAGATGATAAATATAAGAAAACAAAACTGAACTTGGGCAGAATTGCAAAGCATTTACCACACTTGGATGATAAAGCGAACAAGACAAAATATGAGTGAGCTTGAAAAGATACCATCGTACATAGATGATAACTCAAAGGAAACGAAACCGCACTAGTGCAAAATCGTGAAGCATTTACAATACTTGGGTGATAAAGTGAACAAGACACACGGTGGGTGAGCTTGAAAAGATAACATCATAATTAGATGATAACTCAAAGAAAACGAAACCTTACTTTGGTGAAATTGAGAAGCATTTATCATACTAGGGTGATAAAGTAACAAGACACACCGTGATTGAGCTTTAAAAGATACCATCGTACTTAGATGATAACTCAAAGAAATGAAACCAGACTTGGACGAAATTGCGAAGCATATACCAGACTTGGGTGATAAAGCGAACAAGACACACAGTGAGTGTGCTTGAAAAGATACCATCGTACTTAGATGATAACTCAAAGAAAAAGAATCTTGACATGGGCGGAAATAACGAAGCATTTACCCCAGTTGGGTTATGAAGCAAACAAGACAAACCGTGTGTGAGCTTGAAAAGATACCATCGTACTGAGATGATAAATATAAGAAAACAAAACTGGACTTGGGCAGAATCGCAAAGCATTTACCACACTTGGGTGATAAAGCGAACAAGACAAAATATGAGTGAGCTTGAAAAGATACCATCGTACTTAGATGATAACTCAAAGAAAATTAAATCGGACTTGGGAGGAATCGCGAAGCATTTACCATTCTTGGGTGATTAAGCGAACATGACACACCGTGAGTGAGCATGAAAAGATACCATAGTACTTGGATGATAACTGAAAGAAAGGAAACATGACTTACGCGGAATCTCGATGCATTTACCACACATGGGTGATGAAATGAACAAGACACACTATGAGTGAGCTTGAAAAGATACCATTGTACTTCGATGATAACTCAAAGAAAAAAAATCACACTTGGGCGGAATCGTAAAGCATTTACCACACTTGAGTGATAAAGCGAACAAGACACGTCATGAGTGAGCTAGAAAAAATACAATCGTACTCAGATGATAACTCTAGAAAATGAAATTGGACTTGATAGGAATCGCGAAGCATTTACCATACTTGGATGATTAAGCGAACAAGACACACCGTGAGTGAGCATGAAAGGATACCATAGTACTTGGATGATAACTGAAAGAAAGGAAACATGACTTATGCGAAATCTCGATGCATTTACCACACATGGGTGATGAAATGAACAAGACACACTATGAGTGAGCTTGAAAAGATACCATTGTACTTCGATGATAACTCAAAGAAAAAAAATCACACTTGGACGGAATCGTAAAGCATTTACCACACTTGAGTGATAAAGCGAACAAGACACATCATGAGTGAGTTAGAAAAAATACAATCGTACTCAGATGATAACTCTAGAAAACGAAATCGGACTTGATAGGAATCGCGAAGCATTTACCATACTTGGATGATTAAGCGAACAAGACACACCGTGAGTGAGCATGAAAAGATACCATAGTACTTGGATGATAACTGAAAGAAAGGAAACATGACTTATGCGGAATCTCGATGCATTTACCACACATGGGTGATGAAATGAACAAGACACACTATGAGTGAGCTTGAAAAGATACCATTGTACTTCGATGATAACTCAAAGAAACAAAATCACACTTGGGCGGAATCGTAAAGCATTTACCACGTTTGAGTGATAAAGCGAACAAGACACTTTGTGAGTGAGCTAGAAAATATACAATCGTACTCAGATGATAACTCTAGAAAACAAAATCGGACTTGGGAGGAACGCGAAGTATTTACCACACTTAGGTGATAAAGCAAACAAGACACACCGTGAGTGAGCTTGAAAAGATACCATCGTACTTAGATGATAACTCAGAAAATGAAACTGGACTTGGGCGGAATTGCGAAGCCTTTACAACATTTGGGTGATAATGCGAAAAAGACACGCCGTGATTGAGCTTGAAAAGATACCATCGTACTTGGATGATAACTCAAAGAAAACGAAATCGGACTTTGGCGGAATCGCGAAGCATTGACAATAGTTGGATGATAAAGCGAACAAGGTACACCGTGAGTGAGCTTGAAAAGATACCATAGTACTTAGATGATAACTCAAAGAAATGAAACCAGAATTATGCGAAATCGTGATGCATTTACCACACATGGGTGATAAAGTGAACAAGACACGCTATGAGTGAGCTTGAAAAGATACCATCGTACTTAGATGATAACTCAAAGAAACAAATGACACTTGGATTGGAATCGTAGAGAATTTACCACACTTGGGTGATAAAGAGAACAAGACACGTCATGAGTGAGCTAGAAAATATACAATCGTTCTCAGATGATAACTCTAGAAAACGAAATTGGACTTGGGAGGAATCGCGAAGCATTTACTACACTTGGTTGATAAAGCGAACAAGACACACCGTGAGTGAGCTTAAAAAAATAACAACATAATTAGATGATAACTCAAAGAAAAGAAAATGGACTAGTACAGAATCCCAAAGCATTTACCACACTTGGGTGATAAAGTGAATAAGACACACCGTGTGTGAGCATGAAAAGACACCATTGTACATAGATGATAACTCAAAGGAAACGAAACCGCACTAGGGCAAAATTGTGAAGCATTTACAACACTTGGGTGATAAAGTGAAGCATTTACCACACTTGGGTGATAAAGCAAACAAGACACGTCGTGAGTGAGCTTGAAAAGATATCATCGTACTTAGATGATAAATCAAAGAAAACAAAACTGGACATGGGCAGAATCGCAAAGCATTTACCACACTTGGATGATAAAGCGAACAAGACAAACTGTGAGTGAGCTTGAAAAGATACCATCATACTTAGATGATAACTCAATGAAAATGAAATCGGACTTGGGAGGAATCGTGAAGAATTTACCATACTTGGATGATTAAGCGAACAAGACACACCGTGAGTGAGCTTGAATAGATACCATAGTACTTGGATGATAACTCAAAGAAAGGAAACCAGACTTATGTGGAATCTCGATTCATTTACCACACATTGGTGATAAAATGAACAAGACACACTATGAGTGAGCTTGAAAAGAAACCATTGTACTTAGATGATAACTCAGAAAAAAATCACACTTGGGCGGAATTGTAAAGCATTTACCACACTTGGGGATAAAGCGAACAAGACACGTCATGAGTGAGCTAGAAAATATACAATCAAACAAGACATGGAATTGCGAAGCATATACCAGACTTAGGTGATAAAGCAAACAAGACACACCATGAGTGTGCTTGAAAAGATACCATCGTACTTAGATGATAACTCAAAGAAAATGAAACCTGACTTGGGCGGAAATCATGAAGCATTTACCACACTTGGGTGATAAAGCAAACAAGACACACCGTGAGTGAGCTTGAAAAGTGTAAACACCCCAAATTTTCCCTCACTCATATCACACCATGGCTTGTGATCATTCATTTTTTCATAAGCATAAGCATACCACATCTCAGATTGCATTTTTTCTTCACTGCATAAGTTCAAGTTCATCTGCATCTAGGGTTTGTGATCTGAGCAATCCAAGACTCCATCTGAGCCATCCCAAAGGCCTCAAAGATTTCTAAGAGGGTCCATGTGTGTTCTACCATCATATTATTTCCCTCAAGGTTCATGGAAGTCAAGAGATCACAAGAACTGGCAAGGCATGGAAGCAGAGCTAGGGTTTTCACTACACAGATGACCAAAATTAGGGTTTTGGTTTCAGAGGCCTTAACTCCAAAATTTTGGACCATTTTTGTTTCTAATGTTCTTAAGATATTATAAGGATCATGTGTACCAAGTTTGATGAAGAAATTCATTGTTAAAGTCATTTGTTCATTGGGTTACTTCCTGAGCAAGTTAAGTCAAAATCAGGGCATCTGAGGCCCCCAACAATGGAACCAAAGGGGTATTTTCATCAAATTGAAGTTCTATGATCTTTATTTGATATTAGAAGTGGTTGGAAGTTCACAAGATTGAAGAATTTTTAGCCATTTGCAAACTTGCCAAAAATAGAAATGACTTGTAATGGAAACTTTCCTTTTTGGGAATGTTTTTCAACCTCCTCTTTCTCAACCAAAAATGCTTCAAATGAAAAATTATTGGTCATGAAAGTTGTAGATTCGGTCTTTCCCTTTTCAAAAAGTATAAGAACATGTCTTGATTCATCCTAGAACTCAAGATATGGCCTTTCAAAGTTGGCAAAAATCCTAAAATTTCAACTTTCATGTCAAAGAGGGATTTTGAAAATTGGCATATTCAAGCATTCTAATGACTTCAAATATGAACAAACACTTCACAATATGTCAAACAAACCTCAAAGGATCAGAATTGTGCTTTGGACCATGCATTTTCATGACTTGAACTTCAAGAAATCAAAAAGGGCCAAAACTTTCAAGAATTGCAAAATGGTATGAAACTCTTCATCCACTTGTGCCAGCACATCAAAACCAATTCCATGGCTCTCCACAAAGTCAGCTGAGGCCAGACACCCCAAGAAATCAGACCTGCACCATGCCCATACCTCAAAGTACAAAATCTTGACTTCTTGCAAAAGCTCCCATACCAATCACACTATGCCACCACCCACTATCTGAACACTCTCATTGGCATATACTAACCTTATGGACCTCATTTCACATAACACACAAGCCTGAATCTTCCCCACACTCAGAATCCACAAAATTTGTCAAAAACTTCAAGTCTTCGAATCTCACTGCTCAGCCACTCAAACTCACTCATTCTTTCACCATTCATCTCAAAATCATCCATAGAACACAAAGCACCCTTCACCATAGCCTAAAAGCCACTGAATCAGAAATACGATTTCTGCATCCTCATAACCAAACACCTCAAAACAGCCATCACAAGCTTGCTCTAAGCTCATCTTCATCATCAGGAAGATCATTGGGGTGATTTTGAACCAAGAGGGAGGCCAGAAAGCTCAAGAACACAAAGCTTAAACTCAGGTAGCTTCATGAACTTTTTTTCCAGAACTTGTTATTTAAGTTTCTAAATGATTCCTTATGCTTCACTGATCATCCTGATATAATTTGTTTTGAAAATGATTGAGAAATAAGCATGTATTGAACTTCTGAAAGTTTTGTTTATTTTCACGATTTGCTTCGAATCTTGTTTTTAATGTAAGATAAATGTGTTTTGATGATGGATTCTTGCTTAGTGGTGTTAGGGGATTGATTCGGGAGCTTTAGAGCTTTTGATTTAGCCTAGGGAAGAAGTTAGGTGTTTTGGCCTGCCGGAGAAGATCACCGGAGCTAGCTCCTGTCACCTGAAAGTGCTTAGGGTTCTTAATTAGGGTTTAATCTTCAGTTTAAATGTGAGCCGTAGGATGTGAGTTTCGCGCGTGGATGAAGGGCCCAAATGTCTCATTAAAACCCTAATTAGTTAATTAGGTTAATTAATTAGGATTAATTAATAAATTTTCCAGATCAGATCCTGACCACACAATCACGCGTGCAGTCAACCCTCCCCCCTTGAGTTTGAATCTCAGCCCTCAGATGCGTTTACTTTCATTTTATTTCATTTAATTTAATTTTTATTCTATTTCTTTTGCATAATTTATTTAAAATACCAAAAAGCATCAAAAAAATATGAAACTTTGCATTTTTGTTTCAAATAATTTTCTTAACCTGAAAAAAAATTTTATTTTTATTTTTTGCATTAAAAAAAGCATTTTTAAAATATTTAAATGTTATTTTTAATTAATTAAAGTCTTTTAATTTATTAAAAATACATTTAGGATTCTAAAAATCACCAAAAAAATCATGAATTATTCCAATGCATTTAGAAACATTTTCAAACTCTTCAAACAAATTTCTTATTAGGTTTGATCATAATTTGTGGATTTTCTTTGAATTAAGGGTCATTAAAATCTTATTTTTGAACCCTAACTTTAAGAAATCATTTCTTCCTAACCAAGAAGAGTTTGAAGATGATTCTTTTTGAATTGTGTTACATATTGCATGTAGTTTATAGGACATTTTCCTCATAAATTTATCTTGCATTTTCAAATTAATTTGCATTTTTCCCTTTGAACCATCCAAAAACCCTAGAAAACTTAGGAAAATCATAACTTTTGATTGGTTAGGCTTCTGACCTTCTCCTTTGGGGTGTGACCTAATATGGGATTAGGGTTTGTTTGAGCTTAATTGAAAATTTTTATCCTATCATATGCTTCTGTTTTGGTCATTTGCATCTCATACTTCCATATAACCTTAATTTCTCATGTTCACTTGCATCCACCTTGCATATGCATTAATACATGAACTTTCCATGGCATTTCTTGCATTCATATGTCACCTTAGATATCTTAGGACATGTTAGAATCATGCTTGATCATTTCTTCATTAATTTGCCATGATTTGCATTCTTTTCATTTCATTAACTTTCATGTGTTTTCAAACTTCAAAGCATGCTTACATGACATCTCATTCTTGTATGATCATACATATGCACTTTGTATGCCTTTGCATCATCTCACATGACATTAAAATTGCATAAAAAATTCTGACTTTGGTCATTTCATCTCATTGCATCTCATTTCATTTCATTTCTTTATGCTTTGTACTTTATGCATTCATGCTAACATTTTCAGGTGGTAGGTTACTTTGAGAAGTGGATTTTCCTTCACTTCTCACTTATTCTTATCTCTTTAATTTGAACTCTTACTTGTCTCTTAAGTGAACTTGTTCACTTGTGTTCCATCTCTCTCACTTTCTTCCTTCAAGTTACTTATCTTCTTCAATGAAGTAAGTAACTTACTCTTCTGCTTCTTCCTCCTTTCATCTGTTCCTTCCATTTTTGGCTTTCTTGAAGATCTTTCTTAAGCCTTACAAACCATAGGAACATCCAAGCATGATAATAATTAGAGTTGTGTTTAGTTCCCCTTAGCTTTTACCTTTGAGTCTCCTTGAGTCTCTCTTCTCATCTTCAAAATCAGAGACTAAACTTTTAAAGTTTTAGGACTTTGGAATTAGGGTTATGCCTGCATCCTTCTCTTAGGATGGAGTGTATAACTTTAATCCTAAGTTTTAAACCATTAATTTTTTTAAACCTCTTAATAAAATCACACTAATAATCACCAAGACTTTATCTTGTAACTTGGGCCTTACATTAGGGTTCTAATTCTTCCTTATGGTTAAGAAGGACTAAACCTAGTGTTTAATGGACAAGTCCCCCTCAAGTTGTCTTATAAACCATAAAATTCACTTCTTAATCTCATCCCTTAATCAAAATCCACTTAATAAAGGCTTTGTTATATAATGAATTTAATCCCTAACCATGGATTAAGTTGAGGTATCTTCCTCAGCTTAAGTGTTCTCATCTATTATCCTTCTATTAGGATGGTGAAATGAGCTCACTAATATGTGATTAGAGATTAAACTCAATACTTAACACTAAACAAAAACCCAAAAACATCTAATTAATCACAAGTAGGTTAATGATCTTAATCCTACATCATCATGGTAATTAAGTTGAGATGCTTATCTCATACTTAAGTAGGCTCATTATCCCTAATCATGGAGGATATATTGAGTTTACAAGCCTTTGATTTAGGCTTAAGCTCATTAACTTATGCAAAACACCAAAAACAATAACAAAACTGA
Organism: Lathyrus aphaca; assembly: GCA_963966055.1. Classification (NCBI taxonomy): domain Eukaryota; kingdom Viridiplantae; phylum Streptophyta; class Magnoliopsida; order Fabales; family Fabaceae; genus Lathyrus; species Lathyrus aphaca. The sequence continues at coordinate 215,093,949 of OZ014523.1, read as the reverse complement.
AAACACAAAAACAAACAATAATCGTCTCCTTCAGGATTCTTTTCTTATCATACTCATTCACAAACGAGAACTTGCTTCTTTTGTCTAATGCAAGACAGTTAGCACTCGAGCCAGACGAGTCATACACTTGAGCATAGACAAGTAAGCAGTTCACAGTCATTTTCTTTCGGTCTCTTTGAGTCGAACTACGGTGTTCTGACTTCCTCATTGCACGAGAGGATACGTAGGCATAACTTAACAGTTATCGAACAAAAGTCTTTGTGTCTTCCCCCTCTTTCAGCATTCTTTTCTAAGCCTCAATTCCCGAGCATTCACCTTTTTTTGCACTGACACTTGTATATTTCTTTTCCAGCTCTTGCACACAGACAACACATACACTACCCCTTTTAAACACAATATTTTAAGCGTGGATCCCGTAGAGTACGACGGACAATCTGGGTTCTAATACCTTCCCAGGTTGTAACCAACCCCCTTTCTCAGTTTCTCTGGTTCGCGACCGTCTTATCCATCTCTTTCTAGGTTTAGGCAGCATTACCTTTCCTTCGGGATAAAAATGCCTAGCTGGCGACTCTATTAAGTTCATTTCATTTTCTCCCTTCGCTCACTGTTCGCATTTGTACCGGGATGCAAATCTTCGGGAGCAACAGCTTGGCGACTTTGTTGGGGACTGAGATCTTGCAACCAGGGCTTCTGGTTCTTTTTGTGGGTTTCTCCTAGCGCTTGTTTGATTTGTGTTTATGGGAGTGTTATGTGCTACTTGTGTATATTGTTTATTTCTTTATTTATTGATTTCTGTACAACTTTATTTATTGCTTTCATTTACAGTTTTATGCATTTCATACTGTTATCATCATCTGTGTTGGATCTGTTGTTTTGCTTTGGTGGGAGGGATCATTGAGTGAGTAAGGTTCCATACCGGGGACTTGAGTGACACATAGGATAGAGTGGCTTCATATTCTTTCCCATTCCATTTCTGTCTGGTGTGGGAATATGAAACACGGTTCAGACATGGGTTTCTTCTTGAGAACTCTGTGCTACGGATTTCCTGTAGTACTAAGGCTATCTGGGAAGCCTGCTAAGTCTGGATGACCTTTTATGTCCTTCAGCATCTAAGGTGAATTAGAGGAGGATCCTTTATGGTTATTGTAAACACTGTACCTCCGGGTTAGAAGTGTTTACACTTCTCATAATTGATCCAAGTCTGAGGATCCTTGTTCTAGAACAATACATGTGAGGGGGTTGGGATGTTTACAGGTTTGCAGGAAACCTTGGCCACATCATGCCTTGTTGCTAGTTTTGTTAAGGTTGTATCATTTTGGATTGTTCTTGTGAAACCTTGGACTTGTGACCATTTATTTGAGTCCCCCACCTAGTTACTGGTTTTCTAAGCCTCCATCCGGACTTTTGAACACACATGGACCCTATCAAGGCAGATAACAGATCCGACACTTGATCACAAACCCTTTGCATATCATTCTGCATACATCATTTAACATTTGTCTATTTGTTTTACAGGGTATCCACATCTTGTCGTTGGTTTGGTTTTGACCTGTTCTACTACTCAGATTCCTTCAACTATCTGCACCAACTATCTTCTCCAGAGATTCTTTTCGGTTCTCTTCATCAGTTATCTTCATCAGAGATCCTCTCCAGTATCTTCTCTAGTTATTTTCAGCAGTTATCCTCAGTCTCCTTCACCAGCATCCATTGTCAGCATGGACACATCCAGGAAGAGCAACATCACCTACCATTTCTTTGAGCCTACTCTGACAGGCATCAGACAGATCCAGTCTCTCATCACTCATGATTATTTCCCTTTATTCAGGGAACATTATGGTGGCATTATGGACATGATCATGGACCTGGATGCCTCCCAGAGGAGCATGATCCACACCTGTCTCTAGTTCTATGACCATCCTCTCAGATGCTTTACTTTCCCATATTTTCAGCTAGGACCATTGATGGAAGAGTTCTCCATGTTGTTAGGTGTCCCTATCAGGAGAGGGATTCCTTTCAACCCTAAGATGGTTGCTCCCAAGAATGAAGATATAGCTAAGGCTTTACACTTGGAGCCTACCCTCATTGACCAGAATATGACAACCAAGGCTGGGATCTCAGGCCTTCATTTGGATTTCTTGGTTACTCAGGCCACCCTGCATGCTGCAGCAGGGAAGTGGGAAACTGTTTGTGCTCTCCTAGCCCTCAGCATATATGGAGTTATCTTGTTTGTAGACGAGCCAAAGTTTGTAAGCAAGAGTGTTATTCACCTGTTCTTATTGAGGAACCCAATTCCTACCTTGCTTTGAGACTTTTACTACTCAGTGCATCAAAGGAATGAGAAACAGAAGGGAAGATTGGTCAGATGTTGTGCACCCCTTTTCTACTGTTGGTTGTTAAGGCACTTGCCGAAGTCAGACACTTTCCTAAATCCTCATCAGCCAAGGAACTGGGCTAAGAGAATGATTGCCCTTACATCAGAAGACATCAGATGGTGCACTCAGAGCACCAAGAGCAAAGATATCATTACTAGTTGTGGGAAGTATCCCAATGTACCCTTGATTGGAGTAAATGGTTGCATCAACTAAAACCCTTTGCTTTTCAAAAGGCAATTAGGGTATGCTTTGGTACATCCCCCAAGAGGGCAAGATTTGACAGAAACCATCTATTGTGACATCCAGCACAACCTTGCCATTGTCAGACAGGCAGCCTGGGCCTGGGACAAAATTCAGACTAAGGGGACAGCTATCCTTGGCAAGTGCAACAATATAGCTTCAGCTCAGTATCTTGACTGGTCTCGTGTCAGGGGACAGATCACTCGGATGCCATTCACCTTAGAGGATGTACCTGGAACATTAGCAGTGGAACCTGCAGCTACTGTCAGTTTAGAGGAGTTTGAGAAATTAAAGAAAGGAATGCTCAGCTCTCTGAAGCTTTGAAGAAGAGCCTCTGGGAGAGGAATGACAGCCTTCTGGATAATGAAAGGTTAGAGAAGCTCCATATTGAGCACATGACCAAGATTGAGAGGACGGATGACTACATCAAAAAGGCTAGAGTAGGGGAGCTAGTGCTGAAGAATGCTTGCAAGGAAGCTAAGACTCAGAAGGCCAGAGCTGAGCATTACTTAAAGGAGAGTCAGGCTAGGTGGATCAGGATCACTGAGGCTCGCGCACAGGAAGATCAAAGGATCCAAGCTAGGATAGAGCAGCTGGAGGCTAGTGAGAAGAAGAATCAGGCAACTTTGTCAGCAGCACAGAAGGAGATCTCTGAGTTGAAACTCCGGGCGGGGTTGAAGAGGTCAAAGGATCAGGATAAGCACAAGAATTTGACCAGTGCCATTGCCACCAGGAACCTTCTTATCAGGACCATCACAGAACACCCAGTAGGTCCAGTGACTGAGGCTCTCCTGAAGGAAGTCAGAGAGGATGACTTTGGATTGGATGTTTGATTTCCTTGTATTTGTATCTCTTTTCGTTTGTACTTTTGATTTTTTTGTTGTATTTTGACCCACCATAGGGATTTTGTTGTAATCAAACTATGTATTTTCACAGTTTTGTAATATATGGTTTGTGTTTTTCTGTGGGTTTTATCTCTCTGCAACATCATCATTTCCTCGAGGTCTGGAAAGGTCAAAACCAAAGAACCAAACCGGATACCCTTGAAAGACAAATAGGCATCCTGCATTGCATACTAACATCCTTTCTTTGTTTTGTAGGTTTTGTTTTTGTTGTTGTTTCTCACTTTGTTGTGGTTTCAGGAAACATTGCTCGTAGAAGAGTGTTCCCCGTCAATAGACTGCACCGGTATCCGACAAGAAACAACCTTCCGGGATTACAAATGGATCAGGTTCAACAAGACTTGACTGATGTGAGGAACCAAATGGCCAATGAAAGGACAGAGATGAGGGCCCAAATTAATCAATTTATGGCAGTGATGACTGGTTTGGCTCAGAAAGAGGAGACACTGAGAGAGTTAGTCGAGTGGCAAACTACCGAGGAAAACCATCCAGGTACAGGGGGTACCAGTAACAACGATCACGTACAACCTCGTACTGATCCCCCAGAGTTTGGACCTCATATGAACCCAGAAATGAATGCTATAAGAAAACCCAAGGTAACACGAGAGGGAGGGCCTTGCAGGAGGACCCTCAGGAAGAACAATTTACTGTGGTTGGGGCTGGAGACGAAGTTTACGATCTTCGGTTGATTGAAATAGCAAAAAAGCTAAGGTCTCTTGAATCCCAAAACTCTCTGGGTTTTGATGTCATGGTCATGGGATTAGTGGAGGGGGTTAGAATTCCTCATAAGTTCAAACCTCCCTGTTTTGAAAGATACAATGGCACATCCTGCCCAGGTACCCATCTTCAGTCTTTCCTGGGGAGATTGAAAGCCTACACCATGGATGAGAAATTGTGGATGTTTTACTTTGAGGATAGCTTGACAGGGGCATCCCGAGAGTGGTACTCTCACTTGACCAGGGCCACAGTTAGAAATTGGAAAGACCTGGCCGAAGCCTTCATTCGTCAGTATCAATATAATTTGGACATGGCTCCAAACAGAACCCTTCTGATGGGAATGTCATAGTCTTCCCGTGAAAGTTTCAGAGAGTACACCCAAAGGTGGAGACAACTAGCTGCTGTCGTTCAACCCCTGATGTCAGAAAGGGAGATGGAAGATATGTACATGAACACTCTCAAGGGTACTTATATTGATAGACTGGATTCATTTTCTTCCACCAGCTTTGCAGACGTGGTTATAGCTGGGGAAAGAATTGAGAGCTTACTGAAGATGGGAAAGATTTCTGACAACGGTGCCAGTTCAAGCAGTGCAAGGAAGCCATTTGTAGGGCCCCATAGATCCCGTGAAACAAATTATGTACATATGGGAAGAGGGAGATCCCAATATCTGCCAATATCAGTTGCCGCCTTCACTATCCCTGCTCCTCCTCCTCAATATACTCAACAACCACAACACTTTCCTCAACAGCCCACAGTTTCCTCAACAAAGATCCTACAACAACAATAACAACAACCAACAACAACGCCCTTTCCAACATCGGCCATCTCAGATCAACAGGGTCATTGACCCTATTCCAATGTCATATGCCACATTGCTGCCACAACTCCTAAAGCTCAATCATGTCGAGTTAAGGACATTGGCTCCACTAGATCCTCAAAACCTTCTGAGAAATTACGACGTCAATGCCAGGTGTGCTTTTCATTCTAATGCACCTGGTCACTCCACAGAAAAGTGCAGGGCTCTGCATATGAAGGTCCAGGATCTGGTAGATTCAAAGGCCCTGAATTTTGCACCACCTCCCAATGTCACAAAGAATCCTATGCCCAGTCACGATGGGCCAAGGATTAATGCAATAGAGGAAGGCTCACCCATGAGTTTGATTGAAGATATTGCAAGTATTCAGACACCTCTGGCAGAGGTTAAAGCTCAGCTCTTGAAATGCCAAGTGTTTCCAGGTTGTGAGGCCTGTTGTGAATCTTGTAAGGTTTCCGTGAACGGGTGTGCAAGCTTGAGGAATGGCATCAATGGCCTGATCAAAGAGGGCATTCTTCAAATAACAACAACAACTTCTACAACACTAGCAACTCCTTTTTCAACAACAAATGATCCTCCTACAACTGCAAAGACAATTGTTCCTACAGACTCGTCTACAAAATCAGCAACCACCTCTTCCATCACTTCAACAAAAAACAGTTCCATCTCATCTACTTCTACAACTACAACAACCACCAACAATGACGTCTCCACAGTTACTATCTATTATGACCCTTCAACGGTCCCAAACTCCAACAACTTTCAACAACAACCTCAGCAACAGTTTCAACAAAAATCAAGCTTCAAATCATCGCCACCAACATCCACCAGAAGTCCTGTCACCATTTTCTATGATCCACATACAATAACGGTTCCAACCTCTGCCGCAGTTAGCCCAGTCACCATCACGGTGCCAGGGCCTATTCCATATGTTAAAGACAATGTTGTACCATGGCATTATGGTGCAGACCTTTACTACAACAGAGAACAAGTCCTTCTTGATTCTTCAGTTCCTACCTCATAGGTGGATAATGTCGGGGGAGGCGAAGGCTTCACCCGAAGAGGACATCTCTTCGCGTCACAAGCTCCAAGAACTAGTATTGAGGCAGAGGCTGCTGCCAAAGCCAAAGGGAAAAGTGCGACACCTGAAGAACCTGCACCAAAAGAGACTCATAAATCATCCTTTGATCAGGATGTGGATGAATTTATGAGGATAATTAAAAGAAGTGACTACAAGATTGTGGATCCGCTCCACCAGAATCCTTCCAAGATCTCCATCTTATCCCTGCTGCTGTGTTCCGAAGCTCATCGGGATGCACTACATAAAGTTTTACACGCTGCCTACGTGCCGGAGGAGATCACAGTGAATCAGCTTGAGACAATGGTGTCCAATGTTAATACTAGCCATGGGATAGGTTTCACCAATGCTGACTTAACAATGGAAGGACGTCACCACAACAAAGCTTTACACATCACTTTGGAGTGTAAAGGGGTTGTGCTTTCTCATGTTCTTGTTGACACTGGGTCTTCACTCAATGTCTTACCAAAGAAAGCCATTGTCAAGCTTGAGTATGATGGAATAGCTCTCTGGCCAAGCAATCTGGTGGTCAGGGCTTTTGATGGCTCCAAGAGGTCTGTTCTTGGAGAGGTGGAGCTGCTTGTGATAATCGGTCCGCAGGTCTTTCAGACTACTTTCTATGTGATGGACATTCAGCCGGCCTACAGTTGTTTGTTGGGTCGACCATGGATTCACGCCGCTGGCGCAGTTACGTTGACCCTTTACCAGAAATTGAAATATGAGTAGGAAGGACAGATTATCACCATCTGTGGTGAAGAGGACATCTTTGTTAGCCATCTGGATACATACAAATACATTGAGATGGATGGTGAAATCCATGAAACTATGAGCCAGGGGTTCGAAGATCTGAACGTCAATGAGGTGACAACTGAAGTATTTGCTGCATCCCAGGAGGATAGGATGTGTACTTCAATTGTCTCCTATCGGCAAGCCCGGAAGGTTGTTGAAGATGGAAATTCCCAAGGCTGGGGAAAGCTGCTACCAGTGGAGAAGAAGGAGGACAGATTCGGTTTGGGTTACAAACCATTCCGGCAAGATCAATCAGAGTCTGCTAAAGAGCCCAAGTTCATCAGGGGGGAATGCTCACCCCGGATGATGTTAACAACTTGGAAGACGAGGCGGAAAGCGACCTTAACCTGGAGGGCTAGATATGTCCAAGGATCCCGGGTCACCAAGTCCTTAACTGGTTTTCCCATGAAATTATAAGGGTTACTCCTGCAGAATAATTATTATTTCCTGCCCTTTTTAGCATGCATCAAGTCCTACATCTTTCCCAAGGTGTTAGGACTCATTTTGTAATAGGGCCATATTGTAATTTTATGCAAATTGATTATCAATGAATATCGGACATCTTTTGCAAACAAGTCTCTCTTTCGCTCACTGTCTTTTCATTTTTTACTTTTGTACAAAACAATAAAATGACAACGTTTTCAAAATAAATAACTTCATTTTTCAATTTTCTAATTAAAATTGATCACTAAAACAAACAAATCTCAACCCTTGCAGAGATTATCCTCCAGATTGCACCGACAACAGCACTGTTATGACCTTGTATGACTTCGACAATCCAATTAATCAAGCTGATGAAGGGGTTGAAGAAGACTATGAGTTACGTGAAGAGTTAGCTAGGTTGTTAACGCAAGAAGAGAAAGTGATCACTCCTCATCAGGAGGAGGTTGAGACAGTTAATCTTGGTACCGAAGAGGATTTGAAAGAAGTAAAGATTGGGGCCAGTCTGCAGACTTCAATAAAAGAACAACTCATTGACATGCTTTGAGAATACGTTGACGTCTTTGCTTGGTCCTATCAAGACATGCCAGGTCTATATATGGATATTGTTATGCACAAGCTGCCATTGAAAGAAAATTCCCCTCTAGTGAAGCAAAAGCTACGCCGTACTCACCCAGATATGGCCATGAAGATAAAGGAAGAAGTACAAAAATAGTGGGATGTCGGTTTCTTTGTTGTAACTAGTTACCTACCGTGGGTTGCTAACATTGTACCAGTGCCTAAGAAAGATGGCAAAGTACGTATGTCTGTGGATTATTGGGATCTGAGCAGAGCTAGCCCGAAGGATGATTTCCCATTACCTCACATTGATGTATTGGTCGACAACATAGCTCAGTTCTTGGTATTTTCTTTCATGGATGGATTTTCTAGGTATAATCAGATTAAGATGTCACCCGAAGACATGGAGAAAACAACCTTCATCACACCTTGGGGCACATTTTGTTACAAGGTAATGCCTTTTGGACTAAAGAATGCCGGTGCGACTTATCAACGGGCTATGGTAACATTATTCCACGATATGATCCACAAAGAAATTGAATGCTACGTGGATGACATGATTGCCAAGTCCCTTACTAAAGAAGACCATCTGGTAAATCTGCTGAAGTTGTTCAAGCGTTTGAGAAAGTATCAGCTGAAGCTAAACCCCAACAAATGCACATTCAGGGTACGTTCCGGTAAGTTGCTGGGATTTATCGTAAGTGAAAAGGGAATTGAAGTCAATCCTGATAAAGTCAAAGCCATTCGGGAGATGCCTGCACCAAGGACCGAAAAAGAAGTTCGGGGGTTCTTAAGTATATTGAACTATATATCAAGGTTCATATCTCATCTTACTACAACCTATGAGCCCTTGTTCAAGTTGTTAAGAAAGGAACAGACGGTCAGGTGGAACGAAGATTGTCAGAAGGCTTTTGACAAGATCAAGGAGTATCTGCAAGAACCTCCAATCCTCATGCCTCCAATTGAAGGAAGACCTCTAATAATGTACCTTGTCGTATTAGAAGGATCAATGGGGTGTGTTCTGGGCCAGCATGACGAGTCTAGTCGAAAAGAGTATGCAATATACTACCTAAGCAAAACGTTTACCGACTGTGAACAACGTTATTCACTACTCGAGAAAACTTGATGTGTTTTAGCGTGGGCTGCTCGCTGACTGAGACAGTATATGTTGACTCACACTACTTTGTTGATCTCAAAAATGGACATCGTCAAGTACATATTTGAGAAGCCAGCACTTACCAGAAGAGTTGCAAGATGGCAAATGTTTTTGATAGAGTATGACATTCAGTACACATCTCAAAAGGCCATCAAAGGAAGTGTATTGTCTGACTATCTAGCCGAGCAACCCATTGATGATTACCAGCCTATGAGATTTGACTTCCCTGATGAAGACATCATGTACCTGAAAGCAAAAGATCATGAAGAGCCGGTTCACACCGAAGGGCCTGACCCAGAAGAATAGTGGACAATGATGTTTGATGGGATTGTCAATATGAATGGTCGTGGAGTTGGTGCAGTGCTCATTACACCTAAAGGAGTTCATATGCCTTTCTCGACAAAACTCACCTTTGCCTGCACTAACAACGAAGCTGAATAAGAAGCTTTCATCATGGGTCTTGAGGAAGCCATTGACCTCAGGATTAAGACGTTGAATGTATTCGGATATTCGGCTTTGGTAATCAATCAAACCAACGACAAATGGTACAATCACCAAGAGCATCTGATTCCATACCGTGACTACACGAGGAGATTATTGAATTTCTTAACAACAGTTAATCTTGAATACATCCCTCGAGACGAAAATCAGTCCGCAGATGCTATAGCTACCATTTCCTCCATGATCAAGGTTCAGACTACCAATTATGTGCCTCGTATTCCGGTATCCAGATTGGATCGACCAACATATGTATTCTCTGTGGACATTGCCAAAGATGACAAACTGTGGTTCCATGACATCAAATGCTTCTTAGAGGATCAAACATACCCACCAGGGGCATCATCCAATGATAAGAAAACATTAAGAAGGCTGCCCGGTAATTTCTTCCTTAATGCTGATGGTTCATTATACAAGCGAAACTTTGACATGGTTCTTCTCAGATGTGTTGATAAGAAAGAAGAAGACTTGCTGATGCACGAGGTGCATGATGGATCTTTCGGTACCCATGCTGGAGGACATGCAATGGCTAAGAAATTGTTAAGATCAGGTTACTACTGGATCACAATGAATGCAGACTGTTGTGCCTATGCCAGAAAATGCCACAAATGCCAAATCTACGCGGATAAAGTGCATGTACCTCCAAATATTTTGAACGTGATGTCTTCACCTTGGCCCTTTGCCATGTGGGGGAATTGACATGATTGGAAAGATTGAAACGACTTCTTCAAATGGCCACAGATTCATCCTGAGCGCCATTGATTACTTCACCAAATGGGTTGAAGCAGCTTCATATGCAAACGTCACCAGACAAGTGGTGGCCAGATTTTTGAAAAGAGACATCATCTGTCGATATGGAGTTCCCGAGCGAATCATTACTGATAATGGTTCCAATTTGAACAACAAAATGATGGCAAAACTGTTCCAGGACTTCAAAATTCAACATCACAACTCTTCTCCTTATAGGCCAAAGTTGAATGGCGTTGTTGAGGCAGCTAACAAGAACATCAAGAAGATTGTGCAGAAGATGGTGGTCACTTACAAAGACTGGCACGAAATGCTACTGTTTTCCTTGCATGGGTATCAAATCTCAATCAGAACATCTACTGGGGCAACACCTTATCAGCTTGTGTACGGTATGGAGGCAGTCCTACCTGTTGAAGTTGAGCTACCCTCCTTACGGGTACTGATGGATGTAAAGCTAGACGAAGCAGAATGGTGTAAATCCCCAAATTTTCCCTCACTCATTTCACCATGGCTTGTGATATTTCATATTTGCATAAAGTTTAAGCATATCATCTCATATTGCATATTTGTTTCACTGCATTAGTTCAAGTTCATCTGCATCTAGGGTTTGTGATCTGAGCAATCCAAGGATCCATCTGAGCCACTCCAAAGGTCTCCAATCATTCCAAGAGGGTCCATGTGTGTTCTATAATAATATTATATCCCTCAAAGATCAAGGAAGTCAAGAAATCACAAGAACTTGGAAAGCATGGAAGCAGAGCTAGGGTTTCACTGCACATATGACCTGAAATTAGGGTTTTGGTTTCAGAGGCCATAACCCCAAATTTTTTGGTCATTCTTGTTTCTAATAGTCTCAATATGTTATAAGTATCATGTGTACCAAGTGTGATGAATAAATTCATTGTGGAAGTCATTTGTTCACTGGGTAACTTCTTGAGCAAGTCAGAGCAAAATCAGGGCATCTGAGACCCCAACAATGGAACCAAAGTGGATTTTTCATCAAATTGAAGTTATATGATCTTTATTTGATCATTGAAGTGCTTGTAAGTCCACAAAATTGAAGAAAAATGAGCTAAACTAAAAGTTGCTAAAAATGGAAATGACTTGTAATAGAAACTTTCCATTTTGGGAAAGTTTTTTCAACCTCCTCTTTCTCAACCAAAAATGCTTCAAATTAAAAATTGTTGGGCATGAAATTTGTAGATTGGATCATTCCTTTTCAAAAAGTACAAGAACAAGTCCTAATTCATTATAGAACTCAAGTTATGGCTTGGCAGAGTTGGCAAAAATCACATAATTTTCACTTTCACACCAAAGAGGATTTTTTGCAATTTCACAAACAAAGTCATTTTGTGACCTCTAATCACTCTCTAAACATCATACACACATGACACAATGCATTGTGACCATGATTTCCCTAAGAGCCACTTGCTTTCATGCCTTGCACTTCAAGATTTTTCAAAGGGGGAAAATCACATAACACTTGCAAAACCTATGAGATCTTTGCTTCTAAGCCATCCAGCTGCATAATCTCAATCCCATGGCTCTCCTTGATCAATGTTGAGGCCAGACATGCCCTTGAACAACCCCTGCCATAGCCCATACCTCAAGTACAAGTTATGTTGACATTTTTGCAACTTGCCCATACCAATCACCACAGGCCACCACCCACTTTCTGACCTATCAAATATTGTTATGTGGATCAAAAGCAAACCAATCCATACATCACACAACCTCAGATCATCACAAACACCAAGCTTCACAAAAATCACCCCAGGGAAAAAACCTTCGAAACTTTCTGTCCAGCCATCAAACTTCAGAACAAACTTCACCATTCATTCAGAAATGATCCATAGAGCATAAACCAACCATCAAACAAGCCTCAAAGCCCCTCTACACAAAACACGATTCTGGTGCAGCAAGAGTGAAATCTCTCATTCCAGCCATTCTAAACTCCATCAAAGGATTCTAACATCATCAGGAGAACAAGAGGAGTAGATTTGTACAAGAGAGGAGGTCCAAAAGCTCCAAACTGAGAAAGCTCAAGCTAAGGTAACCTCAAGAACATTTTTTCCAGAAGCATGATTTTATGTTTCTAAATTGTTCCTTATGCTTTGCTGATCACCATGATCTAATTTATTTTGAAAATAAGTGAGAAATGGCCATGTATGCTTGCTCTAAAATTTTGCCCGTGAAACTTGTTTTCTTCGAATCTTAAAAATGGTGAATGAGAAATGTGTTTTGATACTTGATTCATGTTTGGGGAGGTGTGGGAAAGTGATCTGGAGCTTTAGAGATCTATAAATGACCTAGGGAAGAAGTTTGCAATTTGGTCTCGCCGGAGAAGACGACCTAAAGTCTTTTCCGGCCACCTGAATCTGATTAGGGTTAATCCACGTAATTAGGGAATGTTTGAATTTGAGTCGTTGGATGAGGATTAGGGTTAGGCAGTGGATGGCTCAGATTAGCTCATTAAGATTAAAATGGATTAATTAATTATAAAATCAAATTAAAGCTCAAATTAATTCCTGGACATTGAGATGCACGCGTAGTCAAACAGAATCCCCCAGTTCAAATCCTGTCCATTAGATCATCATACTTTCTCTTATTTTAATTTTATTTTCATTTTTATCCATTTATTTTGTGCATTTTATTTAACATACTTAGAAATTTCCAAAAATATTTTTCTTCTGCATTTTGACTTCAAATATTTTTCTTCACCCAAAAACATTTTTATTTTTATTTTTTGCATTAAAAAATCAATTTAAAAATTCACATTGCATCTTAGGACATTTAGAAACATTGTCAAACCATTCATACAAATTTCTTTTTTGTTTTGATTCAACTTTGACATTTTTCTTGAATTTAGGGTTCATAAAAATCCCTTTTTGGAACCCTAATTTTGAAAATTCTTTTCTACCTAACCATGAAGGGTTTGACATTGGTTCTTTTTGCATTGTTCTTCATATAGAATTTAGTATCTAGAATATTTTTGTCATAAATGTATCTTGCATTTTCCATTTGATTTGCATTTTCCCTCTTAAGGTACCCAAAAACCCTAGCAAACTTAGAAAAATCACAACTTTCTTTAGGTTAAGAGTTAGACCTTCTCCTTTGGGGTGTGATATCATATGGCGTTAGTGTTCATTTGAGTTCATTTGCAATTTTTTATCATGTGATTTGCTTCTGTTTTTGACATTTGCATCTCATCCTCTCATGTAACTCTAATATTGCATCCAGACTTGCATCTTACATTGCATTGCATGAACATGTGAACTTGCCATGACATTCTAAGAATTTGTATGCCATATTAGACATGTTAAGACATTTCTTAAACATTTCTTGGTAATTTATTCATACATTTTCCATGCTTTGCATCCATTTCATTTCATAAGCATACATGTGTTTTCATGCTTCCTACATGCTTCATTTGCATTCTTTCTCTTTGTATGAACATTCATTGCACTTGATTTGCCTTTGCGTCATCTCATAGCATCATTTGCATCATGTATTTGCTTCTGGTTTTGGTTTTTACCTTTGCATACATTTCATTTTCATTTCATTCCTTTCCTTATGCTAACATTTTCAAGTGGTAAGTAATTTGAGAAGTGAATTTGCCTTCACTTCTCATTTCTCTTCTCATTCTTCTTATGAATCCTTGCTGCATTTTCATTTGCCTTAGAGTGAGCTTGCTCATTCATGTTCATCATTCACTTTCTTTCCTCAAGTTACTTATCCTCTTCAGTGAAGTAAGTAACTTATTTCTTCTGCTTCTCCTCCTCTCATCTGCTCCTTCCATTGGTGGCTTCTCTGAGGATCTTTCTCAAGCCTTACAAACCATAGGAACACCCAAGCATGACAATAATTAGGGTTGTGATTAGTCCCCTTTAGCTTTTACCTTTGTCTTCTTTGTGTCTCTCTTCTCACCTCATCATTAGAGACTAAACCTTTAAGGTTTTAAGACTTTGTGATTAGGGTTATGCCTGCATCCTTCTCTTAGGATGGAGTGTATAACTTTAATCCTAAGTCTTAAACTCTTAATTTGCTTAAACATCTTAATCAACCCATCTTAATAATCACTAAGACATTAACTTGTAACTTGGGCCTTGCATTAGGTTTCTAATTCTTCCTTTATTGGTTAAGAAGGACTAACCCTAGTGTTAATGGACAAGTCCTCCTGAAGTTGTCTTACAAATCATAAAACTCATTTCTTAATCTCAACCTTAATTTAAAATCCATTTAATAAAAGTTTGTTTTGTCATGAGTTTAATCCCTAATCATGGATTAAGTTGAGGTATCTTCCTCAGCTTAAGTGCTCTCATCTATTATCCTTCTATTAGGATGGTGTAATGGGTTCACTAATCCTTGATTATGGCTTAAACTCATTACTTAACACTAAACAAAAACTCAAAAACATCTAAATAATCACAAGTAGGTTAATGATCTTAATCCTACATCATCATGGTAATTAAGTTGAGATGTTTACCTCATACTTAAGGTATTCTCATTATCCCTAATCAAAGGGAGGATATGATGAGTTTACTAACCCTTGGTTTAGGCTTAAGCTCATTAGCTTATGACAAACTCCAAAAGCAATAAAAGATTGAAAACACAAAAAACAAACAATAATCGTCTCCTTCGGGATTCTTTTCTCATCATCTTCACTCATAAATGAGAACTTGCTTCTTCCTTCTGATGCAAGACAATTAGCACTTGAGCCAGATAAGTCATACACTTGAGCATAGACAAGCAAGCAGTTCATCAGTCAATTTATCTTTCAGTCTCTTTGAGTCGACCTACGGTGGTCTGACTTCCTCATTTCACGAGAGGATACGTAGGTATAACTTAACTGTTATCGAACAAAAGTCTATGTTTCTTCCCCCTCCTTCAGCATTCTCTTTTAAGCCGCATTCCTAAGCACCTCACTTCATTTTCTTGCACTGACACCTGTACATTCTTTTCCAGCTTTTGCACATAGATAGCACAGACACTACCCCTTTAAACACAATCTTTTAAGTGTGGATCCCGTCGGGTACGACGGACAATCTGGGTGCTAATACCTTCCCAGGTTGTAACCAACCCCCTTTCTCAGTATCTCTGGTTCTAAACCGTCTTATCCATTTCTTTCTAGGTTTATGCAGCATTACATTTCCTTCGGGATAAAAATGCCTAGATGGCGACTTTATTCAGTTCACCTTCATTTCTCCTTTCGCCGGCCGTTCGCGCTTGTACAGGGAGGCAAATCTTAGGGAGCGACAGCTTGGCGACTCTACTGGGGATGTCTTATATTGCAACCAGGGCTTCTGGTTCTTTTTGTGGGTTCCTCCTAGAGCTTGTTTGATTTGTGTTTACGGGGGTGTTATGTGCTACTTGTGCTTATTTACTGCTTTATTTATTGCTTTTTGTACAACTTTATTTATTGCTTTCATTTACAGTTTTATGAATTTCATACTTGCATTATCATGTGCTGGATCTCTTGTCTGTTTTGGTGGGTGGGGTTCACTAAGTGATTAAGGTCCTATACCTGGGACCTGAGTGACACATAGGCTAGTGTGGCTTCATATTCTTTTCCATTCCATTTCGGTCTGGTGCGGGAATATGAAACACGGTTCAAACATGGGTTTCTTCTTGAGAACTCTGTGCTACAGATTTCCTGTAGTACTAGGGCTATCTGGGAAGCCTGCTAAGTCTAGATGACCTTTTTATGACCTTCAGCATCTGAGGTGAATTAGAGGAGGATCCTTTATGGTTACTGTAAACATTGTACCTCCAAGTTAGAAGTGTTTACACTTCTCATAACTGATCCAAGTCTGAGGATCCTTGTTCTAGAGCATTACATGTGAGGGGGTTAGGATGTTTGCTGGTTTGCAGGAACCCTTGGTCTCATCATACCCTGTTACTAGATTTGTTAAGGTTGTATTATTTGGACAGTTCTTGTGATTACCCTGGACTTGTGACTCTTTATTTGAGTCCCCCACCCGGTTACTGGATTTCTAAGCCTCCATCTGGATTTATGGACATACATGGACTTTTACCAAGGCAGATAAACAGATCCCGCACTTGGTCACAAACCCTTTTCATATCATTTTGAATACATCATTCTTGCATCATTTAACATTTACTTATTTGTTTTACAGAGTATCCATCTTTATCTTTGGTTTGGTTTTGACCCCTTCTGCTGCTCGGACTTCTCCAGTACTTTCATTAGTTTGTCTTCACCAGAGCCCCCCTTCAGTTCTCTTCTTCAGTCTTCAGCATTTATCTTCCTCAGGGTTTTATCTCAGCTTCTTCACCAGCACCCATTATCAGTATGGACACTTCAAGAAAGAGCAACATCACTTACCACTTCTTTGAGCCCACCCTGACTGGCATCAGGCAGATCCAGTCCCTCATTACTCCTGACCATATCCCTCTGTTCAGAGAGCATTATGGAGGCATATTGGACATGGTCATGGATTTAGATGCATCTCAGAGGAGCATGATCCATACTTGCTTACAGTTTTATGATCCTCCACTCAGGTGTTTCACATTTCCTGATTTCCAGTTGGGACCTCTGCTAGAAGAATTTTCTATGTTGTTAGGAGTTCCTGTCAGGAGAGGAATTCCTTTTAACCCTGAGATGTTTGCTCCCAGAAATGAAGACATAGACAGGGCATTGCATTTGGAGCCTGCCCTCATTGATCAGAACATGACAACCAAGGCTGGGGTTCCAGGCCTTCACCTAGACTTCTTGATCTCCCTGGCTAACCTGCAGGCTGCCATAGGGGAATGGAGGGCTGTCTGTGAACTTCTAGCCCTCAGTATATATGGGGTTATCTTGTTTGCAGATGAGCTAAAGTTTGTGAGCAAGAATGCCATTCACCTATTTTTATTGAGAAACCCAGTTCCTACCTTGCTTGGGGACTTCTACTACTTAGTACACCAGAGGAATGAAAAGCAAAGAGGAAGACTGGTCAGATGTTGTGCTCCTCTTTATCACTCTTGGCTGCTAAGGCACTTTGCCAAAATCAGATACCTTCTTTATCCCTCATCAGCAGAAGAATTGGGCTAAAAGGTTCATTGCCTTGACATCAGATGACATTAGATTGTGCACTCAGAGCACCAAAGGCAAGGACATCATTACTAGCTATGGGCAATATCCTAATGTGCCTTTGATAGGAGTGAAAGGTTGCATCAACAACAACCCTTTACTATTTAAGATACAATTAGGGTATGCTTTGGTTCATCCTCCCAGAGGAAAAGATTTGGCTGAAACTCTTTACTGTGAAATCCAACCCAACTCTGCTGTTGTCAGACAAGCTGCCTGGGCTTGGGATAACATTCAGACCAAGGGAACAACCATCCTTGGAAAGTGCAACAACATTGCTTCAGCACAGTATTCTGATTAGTCTCGTACCAGAGGTCAGATCACCCAGATGCCATTTACCTTAGAAGATGTACCTGGGACTTCTACAATGCAACCTGTAGTTACTGTCAGTCTGGAAGAGTTTGAAAAGATAAAAGAAAGGAATACTCAGCTATCTGAAGCCTTGAAGAAGACTCTTTGGGAGAGAAATGACAGTCGTCTAGATAATGAGAGATTAGAAAGGCTTAGGGTTGAGCATTTGACCAAGATTGAGAAGACGAATGACTGCATCAGGAAGGCTAGGGCAGGGGAGTTAGTACTGAAGAATGCCTGCAAAGAAGCAAAGACTCAGAAGGCTAGGGCAGAGCACTATCTAGAGGAAAGCCAAGCTAGGTGGATCAGGATCACTGAAGCCCGTGCACAGGAAGATCAAAGGACTCAGGCTAAGATAGAGAAGCTGGAGGCTGATGAGAAGAAACATCAGGAGGCATTATTGGCAGCTCAGAGGGAGATATCTGAATTGATACTCCGGGCGGGGTTGAAGAGGTCAAAGGATCAGGACAAGCATAAGAAGTTAACTAGTGCCATTGCTACCAGGAACCTCCTCATCAGGACTATCACAGAGCACCCAGTAGGTCCAGTGACTGAGGCCCTCCTGAAGGAAGTCAGAGAGGATGACTTTGGATTAGATGTTTGACTCTTTTTTTTTGTTGAAATTTTCTTTTGTTGTTGTATTTTGACCCACCATGGGAATGTATTGTAATCAAACTATGTATTTTCACTCTTTGTAATATATCAGTTTGTATTATTTTGGTTGGCTTTATCTATCTCTACAACATCATCAGTATTTCCTGGAGGTCTGGAAAGGTCAAAACCAAAGAACCAAACTGGATACCCTTGGAAGAAAAATAGGCATATTGCATTGCATACTAACATTTTCTTTGTTTTGTAGGTTTTTGTTTTATTGTTGTTTCTCACTTTGTTGTGGTTTCAGGAAACATTGCTCGCAGAAGAGTGTTCCCTGTCAACAGAACACACTGGTACCCGACAAGAAACAACCTTCCGGGACTCCAGATGGATCAAGTGCAACAAGACTTGAATGAAGTAAGGACCCAGATGGCCAATGAGAGGGGTGAGATGAGGAATCAGATAACCCAGTTCATGACTGTAATGACTGGTTTAGCTCAAAGCCTGGAAATACTAAGGGAGTTGGTTGAAAGGAAAACTCCTGAAGAACATCATCCAGGTACAGAAGGTACCAGTAACAAAGATCACGTGCAACCTCGCACTGATCCACCAGAGTTTGGGCCTCAGCTAAACCCCGAAATCAATGCCATAAGGAATACTCAGGGTAACACTGCTGGAGGAAGGGTCTTGCAGGAGGATCCTCAAGGAGAGCAGTTTACAGTTGTTGGAGTTGGGGATGAAGTTTACGACCGTAGGCTGGATGAAATTGCAGAGAAGCTGAGGTCTCTTGAATCCCAGAATTCCCTAGGGTTTGATGTAATGTACATGGGACTGGTGGAAGGGGTGAGAATTCCTCACAAGTTCAAAACCCCGTGTTTTGAAAGGTATAATGGCACATCCTGCCCACGCACCCACCTTCAATCATTCTTGGGAAGATTAAAAGCATACACCATAGACGAGAAGCTGTGGATGTTTTACTTCGAGGATAGTCTAACAGGGGCATCCCGAGAATGGTATTCCCACCTGACCAGAGCCACAGTAAGGAACTGGAAAGACTTGGCTGAAGCCTTTATCCGTCAGTATCAGTATAACCTAGACATGGCTCCAAACAGGACCCTTCTAATGGGAATGTCTCAGTCTTCCCGTGAAAGCTTCAGAGAATATGCCCAAAGGTGGAGGCAACTGGCTGCTGCAGTTCAACCTCCTATGTCTGAGAGGGAGATGGCATACATGTTCACGAATACCCTTCAAGAAACCTACATTGACAGATTGGCTGCATTTTCTTCTACCAGCTTCGCAGATGTGGTGATAGCTGGGGAAAGAATAGAGAGCCTGTTGAAGATGGGAAAGATCTCCGATAACGGTGCCAATTCAAGCAGTACAAAAAAACCATTTGCTGGGCCCCGTAGATCTGGTGAGACAAACTCTGTACACATGGGAAGAAGAAGACCCCAATACTTTCCTAGAACAGTTGTTGTTATTACTATCCATGGTCCACCTCCTCAGTATGCTCAACAACCGCAACACTTTCCGCAATAACAACAATTTCCTCAACAGAGATCATACAACAATAACAACAACAGTCAACAACAACTCCCGTTTCAACAGCGGCCATCTCAGGTCAACCGGGTGATTGACCCCATTCCAATGCCATATGCTACACTACTGCCACAACTCCTAAAGCTCAATCTTGTTAAGTTGAGGACGTTGGTTCCACCTGATCCTCAAAACCTTCCAAGAAACTATGATGTCAATGCTAGGTGTGCTTTCCATTCCAACGCACCTGGTAACTCTACGGAAAAATGCAGAGCTCTGCATATGAAGGTTCATGATCTCGTAGATTCAAAAGCCCTAAACTTTGCACCTCCTCACAATGTAATGAAAAATCCTATGCCAAGCCACAGTGGACCAAGGATTAATGTTGTAGAGGATGGCTCACCCATGAGTTTAATAGAAGACATTGCATGTATTCAAACACCTCTGGCAGAGGTTATAAGCCCAGCTTTTAAAATGCCAAGTTTTTCCAGGTTGTGAGGCCTGTTATGAATTATGCAAACTTTCTGACAATGGGTGTGCTAGCTTGAGGAAAGGCATCAATGACTTGATTAAAGAAGGCTTTATGCAAATTACAACCACAGCTTCTACAACGCCAACAACTCTTTTGTCAACAACAAGTGAATCTTCTACAAATGCAACAACCAATTTTCCTACTGATTCTTCTACAAATACAACAACCATCTTTCCTACTAATTCTTCTAAAAATACAACAACCATTGTTCCAAATGATTTGGCTACAACTTCAGCAATCATTCCATCTGGCACTTCAACACACAAAATTTCATTCGCACCAACTGCTACAACTTCAGCAAACACCAACAATGATGTTTCCACTGTCACAATTTATTATGACCCGACAATGGTCCCGAGTTCCAACAACTTTCAACAGTCTCAACGGTCTCAACAAAGTTTCAATTCACCTCCACCAACATCCACCAGGGGTCATGTTACTATTTTCTATGATCCACACACTATTACAGTCCCAACATCTGCTATAGTGAGCCAAGTCACTATCACGGTGCACGGGCCAATCCCATATGATAAAGATGATGCTATACCATGGCATTATGGTGCTGATCTGTACTGCAATGGAGAGAAAGTCCTTCTTGATTCTCTATTTATCACTCCTCAAGTGGACAATGTTGGGGGAGGCGGAGGCTTCACCTGAAGCGGACGTCTCTTCGCATCACAAGTCCCTAGAATCAACACTGAGGCAGAGGCTGCTGCCAGAGCCAAAGGGAAGAGTGTGATACCGGAAGAATCTGCACCAAAACAAACTCACAAATCATCCTTCGATCAATATGTGGATGAGTTTATAAGAATTATTAAAAGAATTGACTATAAAGTTGTGGACCAGCTCCACCAGACTCCTTCAAAGATATCAATATTATCTCTGCTGTTGTGTTCCGAAGCCCATCGGGATGCACTACTCAAAGTTCTGCACGCTGCCTACGTGCCAGAAGAGATCACTGTAAATCAGCTGGAAACAGTGGTGTCAAATTTCAATACTAACCATGGGCTAGGTTTCACTGACGCTGATTTGACAACTGAAGGACGTCTCCTCAACAAAGCCTTGCACATAACCCTGTAGTGCAAAGGAGATGTACTATCTCATGTTCTGGTGGACACTAGGTCCTCACTCAATGTCTTACCCAAGAAAGCCCTTGTCAAGCTCGAGTATGATGGGATAGCTCTCCGGCCAAGTAACCTTGTGGTTAGGGCTTTTGATGGCTCCAAAAGATCTGTTCTTGGAGAGGTGGAGCTGCCAGTGATAATCGGTCCACAAGTCTTTAAGACCATTTTCTACGTGATGGACATACATCCTTCTTATAGCTGTTTGTTAGGTTGACCCTGGATTCACGCCGCAGGCGCAGTAACGTCGACCCTTCACCAGAAACTGAAGTACGAGTGGGAAGGACAAATTATCACCATTTGTGGTGAGGAGGACATATTTGTTAGCCATCTGGCTACATACAAGTATATTGAGATGGATGGTGAAATCCATGAGACAATGAGCCAAGGGTTTGAGGCCCTGAATGTCAATGATGCTACTGAAGTATTTGCTGCATCCCAGGAAGACAGGATGGGTACTTCAATTGTCTCTTATCAGCAAGCCCGAAAGGTTGTTGAAGAAGGTAATTCTCAAGGCTGGGGCAAGCTGCTGCCAGTAGAAAAGAAGGAAGATAGATTCGGTTTGGGTTACAGACCATTCCGACAAGATCAATCAGAGGCTGCAAAAGAGCCCAAGTTCATCAGTGGGGGGATGCTCACCCCAGATGTTGTTAACAATCTGGAAGACAAGGAGGAAAGCGACCGCAACCTGGAGAGCAGGATACATCCAAGGATCCCGGGGAATCAAGTCCTTAACTGGTCTTCCCAGGAAGTTATAAGGGTTACTCCTGCAGAGTAATTATTATTTCCTATCCTTTTTAGCATGCATCAAGTCCTGCATCTTGCCCAAGGTGTCAGGACTCATTTTGTAATAGGGCCATATTGTAATTTTGTGCAAATGATTAATCAATGAATATCGGACATCTTTTGCAAACAAATCTCTTTTTCGCTCTCTGTCTTTTCATTTTTTCACTTTTGTACAAAACAATAAAATGGAAATGTTTTCAAAATAAATAACTTCATTTTCACTTTTTCTAAAGAAGATTAAAATTGATCACTAAAACGAACCAATCTCAACCGTTGCAGAGATTATCCTCCAGATTGCACCGACAACAGCACTGCTATGACCTTGTATGACTTCGACAATCCGATTAATCAAGCTGATGAAGGGGTTGAAGAAGACTATGAGTTTCCTGAAGAGTTCGCCAGGTTGTTGAGGCAAGAATAGAAAGTAATTACTCCTCATCAGGAGGAGGTTGAAACAGTTAATCTTGGTACCAAAAAAGACTTGAAAGAAGTGAACATCGGGGCCAGTCTGCAAGATTCAGTGAAGGAACAGCTCATTGACATGCTTCGAGAGTACGTCGTCGTCTTTGCTTGGTCGTATCAAGACATGCCAGGTCTGGATACTAATATTGTTATGCACAAGTTGCCTTTGAAAGAAGATTGTCCTCTAGTGAAACAAAAGCTATGCCGTACTCGTCCGGATATGGCCATGAAGATAAAGGAAGAAGTACAAAAATAGTGGGACGCCGGTTTCCTTGCTGTAACTAGTTATCCGCCGTGGGTTGCTAATATTGTACCAGTGCCTAAGAAGGATGGCAAAGTACGAACGTGTGTGGATTACCGGGATCTGAACAGAGCTAGCCCTAAGGATGATTTCCCTCTACCTCACATTAATGTATTGGTCTACAACACAACTCTGTTCTCGGTGTTTTCCTTCATGGATGGTTTTTCCGGGTATAATCAGATCATGATATCACCCGAAGACATGGAGAAGACTACCTTCATCACACCCTGGGGCACATTCTGTTATAAGGTAATGCCTTTTGTACTAAAGAATGTTGGTGCTACTTATCAATGGGCTATGGTAACATTATTCCACGACATGATCCATAAAGAAATTAAATGCTACGTGGATGACATGATTGCCAAGTCCCTCACTGAAGAAGATCATCTAGTAAATCTACTAAAGTTGTTCAAGCGTCTGAGAAAGTATCAACTGAAGCTAAACCCCAAAAAATGCACATTCGGGGTGTGGTCCGGTAAGCTGCTGGGATTTATAGTGAGTGAAAAAGGAATCGAAGTTGATCCTGACAAAGTCAAAGTCATTCAGGAGATGCCTGCACCTAGGACTAAAAAGGAAGTTCGGGGGTTCTTGGGTTGATTGAACTATGTAAACACCCCAAATTTGCCCTCACCCATTCACACCATGGCTTGTGATCATTTCATGTGCATAGATTCAATCATATCATCTCATATCTCACTTTTGATTCACTACATAGATTCAAAGTCATCTGCACCTAGAGTTTGTGATCTGAGCAATCCAAGAGCTTCTTGAACCACTCCAAAGGCCACCAATCACTTCAAGGGGATCCATGTGTGTTCATCTATCATATTACATCCTCTCAAGGTCAAGATTTCAAAAGAATCACAAGAACTAGGGTTTGAATGGATGCAGAGCCAGGTTTGACTGCACAGTTGACCTAAAATTAGGGTTTTGGTTTCAGAGGCCATAACACCCAATTTTTTGGTCATTCTTGTTTCCATTGGTCTCTATATGGTATAAGGAGTATGCATATCAATTTTCATGAAGAAATTCCATGGGGAAGTCATCTGATCAAGGGTTGACTTTCTGGACAAGTCAGTGCAAAATCAGGGCATCTGAGGCCCCCAATGACCCAACCAATGGGCATTCTTCATCATTTTGAGTGTATATGATCTTTATTTGATCATGGAAGAAGGTTGAAGTTCACAAAAATCAAGAATTTGGAGTTTTTGCAAATGTTGACTTTTTGGGCATAGTTGACTTTTCAAGAATGCTTCATTTTAGGTCATTTTTCAAGCCTTGATTCTTGATCCAAAAATGCTTCAAATAGAAAAACTTTGGTCATGAAAGTTGTAGATTACATCTTTCCCTTTTCAAAAAGTACAAGAACATGATCAAACTCTTCTTGGATCAAAAGTTATGGTGTGACAAAGTTGGCAAAAATCATTGATTTTCAAGGCATGCTTCAAATGAGAATTTTGCAAAATCATGAACCAAAGCCAATTGTAACTTCTAATTCACTTCAAACCAGTATGCAAACATTCAATATGTCCTAAAAGTCAGAATTGGACCAAAGATTACATGTTTATGGTTTGTGTAACAAGGCATTTTTCATAAAGTTTCAAAAAGTGACAACTTGCAAAAACACTCATCACACTTCACCAACTTGATGCATTGGTTGCTGCACCTTGCTAGCCCTTTCACCCCATCTTGCTGCACCAGAACCATGCCTTGTACTAGCTATAACTTAGCCCATGCCTCTCTTACAAAGAAGTTGACATTTTGCAAAAGGTGACTTACCTATCACAGCAGGCCATGTCACATCATCTGGCCAATTAGAATTGTTTATACTTTCCATTTGCAAGAAAAACATAACACCAAGCAAGGCAAAAACTCTCTCAAGCATCACAAACACAAACACACCCCATTTTGCAAATTGCTTCGAATCTGCCTCCACAAACTACAAACACTCAAACAAATTCCTCCAATCATCTCACCCTGCCTTGTTGAGTAGAAACCACCAAGAGTCAGGCCTGATTTGAGCAAGAACACTCCATTGCCATTTCTCACCTCAGCCTGCATTTCTCTTCGAATCAACTTCCTCAGCCATCAAACATCCAAGCTCTTTTCACCAACAAATCAAGCACATCAAAAGGAGTCAAAACCACCCATCACCTTGATCTGAGACAGTCTGTACACAAAGCTCATTTTCTGCTATATCAGTTTGGTACCTCTTGAAATAGCTTGCTAAAGCTCATTCCAAGCTTGCCATTAGCACCAGGGGAGTCAGTGGAGCTAGCTTGCATCAAGGAACTGCTCTGAAAGCCCAGAAACAGGAGTTTTCACCTCAGGTATGGCCATGAAACTTTTCTCTCAAAGCTTTGATTTTTTGTTATAAAGTGAAAGTGCATGCTCTAAGGATCATTGTGGTGTGTTTAGAATTAAAAATGGTGGAAAAATGAGCATTTTATGAGTGTCTGAAAGTTTGGCCCCATTTTTGTTTTGCTTCGATTCAGCTTGTTCTTGCTAGTTAAATGTTGATTGATTGTTGATTTAAGTTGCTAGAAGTGTGAGGTTTGTTTCTGGGCGTTTAATTTAGCTTGGGGTGGTCTGAATCGTGTTCTAGGGTTTTGGTAGCGCCGGAGAAGATGACCGGAGCCTCCCTCCGGTCACCTGAGAGTTGTTATGCCCTAATCCCAGTCATTAAGCCAGTTTGAATCTTGGGCGTTGGATGGGGTTGACTGGTTGACTTCGCGCGTGAGTGAAGGGCTCAGATCCATTTGATTAGCCCTAATTCAATTAATTAGTTTAATTAATTCGTAATTAAGTTAATTGGCTCAGATGCAACCCCAGCCGTCCAGATGCGCGCTGGTCAACCAATTTAAATCCAGGGTTCATCTCATCCCTCCATTCTGTTTACTTCCCCTTTTATTTGTTTTTATTTTTCATTTATTTCATTTAACTTGCACAATTATTTTAAAATAGTAAAAAATGTGTAAAAATTATGAAACTTTTTCTCATAAGTTTTATTAATTTTTATGACACAAAAATATTTTTATTTTTATTTTTATCATTAAAAAAGTATTTTAAAATATTTAAAAGATTATTTTTAATTGATTAATGGAAATTAATTTATTAAAAATACTTTTAGGTATTTAAAAATCACCAAAAAATTCATGAAATGTTCTAAGACATTTAGAAACATTTTCCAACCTTCAAACCAAATTTATTTTTTGATCTTGATGCATTTTGAGAATTTTTCATTGAATAAAAATCATTTTTATGCATTAATTTGATCCAAAGTTCAAAAAATCATTTCTGCCTATCTATGAAGAGTTGGACATTGATTCTTCTTGAATTGCATTGTGTTTAGCATTTAGTTTTTGAGATAAAATGGCCATGATTTGATCTTGCATTTTTCATTTGTTTGGCATTTCTTTTGGTTAGGAACCTTAAAAACCCTAATAACTTGTAAAATTCATAACTTGAGATTGGTTAAGAGTTGAGACCTCCCCTTTGGACCTTGGTTTAGTATAGGGTTAGGGTTTCTTTGAGTGGCATTTTCCATTTTTTATCTTAGGGTTTGCTTCTGTTTTTGGTTTTTGTTTGTTGTTTGATCCATAAACCCTAATTTGGGCTTCCATTTGCATCCTTCTTGCATTCTCTTGCATAACATGACTTGCCATGACATTTCAATCATCCATTTGATTCATTTGACATCTTAAGACATATAGAAATCATGTTTTATCATTGCATCTTGCATTGGCCATGTTGTTTGCCATGTATGTTTCATAACTTTTCATGTAAGTTCATGCTCCTTAACTTGCATCATTTGCATCCATGATCTTGTATGAACATTTCCATGTGCTGCCTCATGTTTGTATCACTTCATAGCATCATTATCATCATCAGCATGCTTCTGGTTTTGTTCTCATCATGTCATCTTATCTCATTTGGCTTTGCATTGCATTTATTTTCTAACATTTCAGGTGGTAAGTAATGTTGAGAGGTGAATTTGCCTTCACTTCTCATGACTTTTCTTTTCATCTCTCTTGCATCCATTGCTGCATTTTTACATGTGTATGAGATTGAGCTTGCTCATTTTTCTCCTTCCCACTTTCTTTCTTCAAGTGACTTGACTTCTTGAATGAAGCAAGTCACTTTGCTTCTCTTGATCCTTTTCATCTGCCTCCTGGTGGTTTCATTGAAGATTATTCTTGATAAACCTCACAAACCCTAGGAACAACCAAGCATGACAATGATTAGGGTTTTGATTAGTCTCCCCTCTTAGTTTTACCTTTGTGTCTCTTTTGAGTCTTCTCTTCTCATCTCATAATCAGGGACTAAACCTTAAAGGCTTTAAGGCTTTGTGATTAAGCTTATGCCTGCATCCTTCTCTTAGGATGGAGTGTATAACTTTAATCCTAAGTGTTAAACCCTTAATGTGTTTAAATCTCTTAATCAATTCACTTAATAAATCATCAAGACATCACACTTGTAACTTGGGCCTTGCATTAGGGTTCTAATTCTTCCTTAATTGGTTAAGAAGGACTAACCCTAGTGTTAATGGACAAGTCCCCCTCAAGTTGTCTTACAAACCATAAAACCCACTTCATCATCATATCACTAAATAAAATCCACTTAATCAAAGGCTTGTTTTGTCATGAGTTTAATCCCTAATCATGGATTAAGTTGAGGAGCTTTCCTCAGCTTAAACATTCTCATCTATTATCCTTCTATTAGGATGGTGTAATGAGTCTGTTTAATCCCTGATTATGGCTTAATCTCATTACTTAACACTAAACAAAAACACCAAAAACATCTAAATAATCACAAGTAGGGAAGATGTTTAATCCCTGATTATGGCTTAATCTCATTACTTCACACTTAAGGTATTCTCATTACCCCTAATCAGAGGGAAGATGTGATGAGTTTACTAAATCCATTGGTTTAGACTTAAGCTCATTAACTTATGACAAACTTTCGAAAGCAATAAAAGACTGAAAATACAAAAAACAAACAATAATCGTCTCCTTCGGGATTCTTTTCTCATCATCCTCACTCACAAACGAGAACTTGCTTCTTCCGTCTAATGCAAGACAGTTTGCACCTGAGCCAGACAGGTCATACACTTGAGCATAGACAAGTAAGCAGTTCACAAGTCAATTCATCTTTCAGTCTCTTTGGGTCGAACTACGGTGTTCTGACTTCCTCATTGCACGAGAGGATACGTAGGCATAACTTAACAGTTATCGAACAAAAATCTCTGTATATTCCCCCTTTTTCAGCTTCATTCTTTTAGCCTCATGATCTTGAGCATACTCTCATCCTTACACTGACACTGTACATTTATACACTTCACATTCTTTCTCTACACTGACACCTGTACATCATCTTTCCAGCTCTTTATACACAGATTGCACTGACACTACCCCTTTAAAACACAAATCTTTTTAAGCGTGGATCCCGTCGAGTACGACGGAAAATCTGGGTGCTAATACCTTCCCAGGTTGTAACCAACCCCCTTTCTCAGTCTCTCTGGTTCGCAACCGTCTTATCCATCTTTTTCTAGGCCTATGCAGCATTGCCTTTCCTTCGGGATAAAAATGCCTAGCTGGCGACTCTATTCATCTCCAGTGAGTTCACGGCTGTGTGTTCTCATTGTCCCTCTCGCCGACCGTTCGCGTCTGTACCTTTATCTGGGCCATTCCCATTTATCGGGAGCGACAGCTTGGCGACTCTGCTGGGGACCCTTATACTGCAACCAGGGCTTCTGGTTCTTTTTGTGGGTTCCTCCTAGCGCTTGTTTGATTTGTGTTTGCTGGGGTGTTATGTGCTTATTTGTGTTTGTATTTTTGTATTTATTGTTGCTTTATGTACAGTTGCTTTACTGCTTTCTTTATTGCTTTTGTATATATCATACTGTCATGCTGCTGGCTGGATCTGGTCTTTGTTTTGATGGGTGGGTGATTCATTGAGAGTTAAGGTCCTATACCTGGGACCTGAGTGACACCTAGGCTAGAGTGAATCATATTCTTTCCCATTCCATTTCGGTTTGGTGCGGGAATATGAAACACGGTTCAGATATGGGTTTCTTCTTGAGAACTCTGTGTTGCAGATTTCCTGCAATGCTAGGGCTATCTGGGAAGCCTGCTAAGTCTGGATGACCTTTAGTATTGACCTTCAAAAACTGAGGTGAATTCGAGGAGGAACTTTTATGGTTATTGTAAACACTGTACCTCCGGGTTAGAAGTGTTTACACTTCTCATAACTGATCCAAGTCTGAGGATCCTTGTTCTAGAACACCACCTGTGAGGGGGTTGGGCTGTTTACAGGTTTGCAGGTACCTTGACCTCAGAATACCTTGTTGCTTTGATTGTTTAAGAATACTCCAATTTGGGACAGTTCTTGTGATTCTAAAACCCTGGACACGTGGCTCTTTATTTGAGTCCCCCACCTTCGTTACTGGATTTATAGACCTCATCTGGAATTCTTGAACATACATGGACTTATATCAGAGCATTTGATCAGATCCAGCTCAGTCACAAACCCTTGCACATCATTTGCATACATGCTCATTGCATCATACTGACATTTGCTTATTTGTGTTTCAGGGTATCCATCTTCATTTGATTTTGGTTTTGACCCCATCTTCAGTATTGACCTATCTTCATCAGCACCTGCTTCAGCTATCAGTTATCTACTTCAGTCTCCTGCACCAGCCAGTCAGTGGCCCACCCTTCAGTATCATCACCAGCACTTGTTTCTACTCAGTCTCAGCCTCATGGCTCCAAAGAAAAGCAACATCACCTACCACTTCTTCCAGCCAGAGTTATCAGACATCAGGAGGATTCAAACCCTGATCACTCCAGATCACATACCATTGTTCAGGGAAAGTTATGGAGATATACTTGATATGGTTATGGATCTGGACCCATCACAGAGAAGCCTGATCCACACCTGCATTCAGTTCTATGATCCCCCACTGAGATGTTTCACTTTCCAAGACTTTCAGTTGGGCCCTCTATTAGAAGAATACTCATCATTGGTTGGTTTGCCTATCAAGGGTGGAATCCCTTTCAACTCAGAGATGGTCTTTCCTAGCAATGGAGAAGTAGCAAAGGCTCTGCATCTGGAACCTGTCCTGATTGAGCAGCATATGACTTCCAAAGCTGGAATCCCCGGTTTTCATCTGGATTTCCTGATCTCTCAAGCTACCCTGAAGGCTTCTTTAGGAGAGTGGAAGGCTGTCCGTGCCTTGCTGGCCTTGAGTGTATATGGAATTGTGTTGTTTGCAGATGAGCCTCGATTCATTAGCAAGAATGCAATCCATCTTTTCATCTTGAAGAACCCAGTGCCAACTTTATTGGGGGATCTTTACTACTCAGTGCATCAGAGGAATGAAAAGCAGAGGGGAAGGTTAGTGAGGTGTTGTGCTCCATTGTTCCACACTTGGCTTCTCAAGCATCTACCCAGGGCAGATGCCTTTCTAAATCCTCATCAGCAGAGCAACTGGGCTAAGAGACTCACTGTTCTAACTTCAGCTGACATCAGATGGTGCACTCAGAGCACCAAGGGCAGGGATATCATCACCAGCTGTGGGCATTTTCCCAATGTGCCCCTAATAGGAGTTAAGGGAAGTATCAATTACAACCCTCTACTGTTTAAACGACAACTGGGCTATGCACTGGTCCACACTCCTAGGGCACAGGACTTGGTTGAGACTCTCTATTGTGAGAACAAGATTAATTTGGCTACTGTTAGGCAGGCTGCCTGGGCCTGGGATAATGTTCAAACCAAGGGAGTAACCATTCTGGGGAAGTGCAATAATGTGGCATCAACACAATACTATGAGTGGTCCCATGCCAGGGCCCAATTCTCTGGAATGCCCTTTACTATAGAAGATATGCCTGAGTCATCTTCAGCACCACCCCCTGCCACTATCAGTTTGGAAGAGTTTGAGAGCCTGAAGGAAAGAAATGAGAAGCTAACCCAGGCTTTGCAGAAGACCCTCCGGGAGAGGAGTGAGGGTATGAGGGAAATTGAGAGGTTGGAGAAGTTGAGAGTAGAGCATCTGACTACGATTGAGAAGTCTGGGGATTATATCAAAAAGTCTAAAGCTGGAGAACAAATCCTGAAGAATGCTTGCAAAGAAGCCCAGTTCCAGAGAGCAAGGACAGACTTGTATTTAAAGGAGAGTCAAGCCCGGTGGGTCAGGATCACCGAAGCTCGTACTCTAGAGGACAAGAGAGTTCAAGACAAGATGGAGCAACTGGAAGCTAGTGCAAAAGAACAGCAAGAAGCCCTGGGAGCAGCCCAGAGGGAGATATCAGAACTGAAAATCAAAGCAGGGGTGAAGAGGTCCAAAGAACAAACTCAGCACAAGAAGCTAGCAGCAGCTGTTACGACCCGGAATCTCCTCATCAGGAATCTCACGGAGCGTCCGGCTGATCCTGTGACCGAAGCACTTCTCAAGGAAGTTCGTGAGGATGAGTTTGGTCTTGGTGTTTGACCATTTGTTTGTTGTTGCTTTCTTTCCATGTACTTTTATTTTCTTGTACTGTATTTTGACCCCTTAGAGGGCTTGTGTTGTAAAATGAACAAGTTGTATTATTTCATCTTCTGTAATATATTTGTGTTAGTTTGCTTCATCTGAGTTTTCTTCAAGCAACAACAACAGCATCTTCAAGGGTCTGGAAGGGTCAAAACTGAATGCCAAACCGGATACCTTGAGAACAAATAAGCATAACTGCATTGCATGCTAACCCTTTGTTTGTTTTGTAGGTTTTGTTTTATTGTTGCTAACCTCTGTTGTGATGCCTCAGGAACTATTGCTAGGCGCCGGGTATTTCCCCTCAACCGTCCGCACCGTTATCCAACCCGAAACAACCTTCCGGGCATTCAAATGGATCAGATGCAGCAGGACCTTACTGAGGTCAGAAATCAAATGGCAAACGAAAGGCTAGAAATGAGGAACCAAATGACTCAGTTTATGGAAGTGATGAACAACATGGCTCAGAGCCAGGAAAGATTAAGGGCCATGGTGGAAAGGCAGAATCAAGAAGATCCACATATAGGGACTGCCGGCACAAGCAATAATGAAAGGGTACAACCTCATGTCAACCCTCCGGTATTTGGACCACACCTCCATCCTGAGGTCAATATTCCAGCAAATGTTCAAGGGACTGCCACCGCAGCCAGGGTACTACAAGAAGATCCTCAGGAGGACCAATTCACAGTAATGGGCGCTGGGGAAGAAGCTTATGATAGAAGATTGGATGAGATAGCTGAGAAATTGAGGTCCTTAGAATCTCAAAACTCTTTGGGCTTCGATGTCATGGACATGGGCTTGGTAGACGGGGTCAGGATCCCCCATAAGTTCAAGCCTCCTTGCTTTGAAAAATACAACGGGACTTCATGCCCCCGGACTCATTTACAGTCATTTCTGGGAAGGCTGAAGGCCTATACTATGGATGAGAAGCTCTGGATGTTCTATTTCGAGGATAGCTTAACTGGAGCGTCAAGAGAATGGTATTCTCACTTGACAAGGGCAACTATTAGATGCTGGAAGGACCTGGCAGAGGCCTTCATCAGACAGTATCAGTATAACTTAGACATGGCACCCAACAGGACCCTCCTAATGGGAATGTCACAGTCTTCAAGGGAGAGTTTCCGAGAATATGCCCAGAGATGGAGGCAATTGGCTGCTGCTGTTCAACCACCTATGTCTGAACGGGAAATGGCAGATATGTTCATGAATACCCTTCAGGGAACTTATATTGACAGGTTGGCTGCTTTCTCTTCCACTAGCTTTGCAGATGTTGTCATAGCCGGGGAGAGAATTGAAAGCTTGTTAAAAATGGGAAAGATCTCAGACAATGGTGCAAGCTCGTCCAGTAGTACAAGAAAGCCTTTTGCAGGCCCAAGAAGAGATGGCGAGACCAATGCCATCCACACCAACAGGGGCAGGCCCCAATATGTTCAAAGGTCGATAGCAGCAGTCACCATTCCTGCTCCAGCTCATCCACAACCAGTCTATCAACCTCCGCAGCAAAACTATCAGCCACAACCTCAGTACCATCAATAAAATCAGTATCCTCCAAGGAATTACAACAACAGCAACACCAACAACAGTCAACAAAGGCCATTTCAGCAGAGGCCATCTCAAGCTAACAGGGTGGTCGATCCGATCCCTATGCCATATGCTACATTGCTGCCACAGCTCCTGAAACTCAACCTAGTTGAGCTAAGGACGTTGGCACCTCCGGATCCCAACAGTTTACCCAGGAACTATGACTCCAATGCTAGGTGTGCTTTTCATTCGAATGCACCTGGCCACAGTACAGAAAAGTGCAGAGCCCTGCATATGAAGGTACAAGACCTGGTAGACTCAAAAGCTCTGAATTTCGCACCACCACCCAATGTCAATAAAAACCCAATGCCGAACCACGGTGGTCCTAGAATTAACGCTATTGAAGAAGACAAGCCGTCTTATTTAATAACCAGTGTGGGACAGATCAGGACACCGTTGGTGGAAATCAAGGCTCAACTCCTGGAATGTCAAACGTTCCCGGGGTGTGAGTTGGGTTGTGCTTACTGCAATATCTCAGTAAATGGGTGCGATAATTTGAGGAATGGCATAGATGGCCTAATTCAGAGTGGCCAGCTTCAGATCACCACATCATTTCCAACAAATCCAGCAATCTCATCAGCAACGGTTTCAGAACCTCCTACAACTGCAACAACCATCGTTCCCGACAATTCTTCGGCTTCATCAACAAGTACTTCATCTGTCTTCTCAACTGATCAGTTTTCAACAAATTTTCCTGCTACAACTTCAGCTTCACTCCATTTGGAACCTCCTACAACGACAACATCCATTCTTCCAACGATGTCTCCTACAACACCAGCAACCAATCATGAAGATGTCTCAACTGTTACCATATTCTATGATCCTGAAAACAACTCTGTCTACAACTCAGAAGGTGCTGCTCCCATTAGAGTACCAGTTACAATCTATTATGATCCTCAGACTATCACAATTCCTTCAACAGCTGCAATCAGTCCAGTCACCATCACGGTGCCTGGACCGGTACCTTATGAAAGCAGTAATGCCATCCCCTGGCATTATGGCTCTGACTTGTACTGTGAAGGACAAAGAATCACTTTCGAATCATCAACCCCTGCACTACAAATAGACAATGTGGGCGGAGGCGGAGGCTTCACTCGAAGCGGACGTCTTTTCGCTCCACAAATTCAGAAACCCACTGCCGAAGCAGAAGCTGCTGCCAAGGCAAAAGGGAAGAGTCCTGTGCAGGAAGATCAAGCTGTTAAGGAAGCTTTGAAGACACCATTCGATCAAGAGGTTGATGAGTTCATGCGAATCATCAAAAAGAGTGATTATAAGATAGTGGATCAGCTTCATCAGACGCCTTCCAAGATCTCAATCCTATCATTGCTTATGTGCTCCGAAGCCCATCGGAATGCACTACTCAAAGTCCTGCACGCAGCTTACGTGCCTGAAGAGATCACTGTCAATCAGCTGGAAGCAGTAGTTGGGAATGTTAATGCTAGTCACGGACTAGGGTTCACCAATACTGATTTGACAATGGAAGGCCGCAACCACAACAAAGCCTTGCACATAACCATGGACTGCAAAGGCGCTGTCCTTTCCCATGTGCTGGTAGACACGGGGTCATCCCTTAATGTCCTACCTAAAAAGGCTCTGGTGAAGCTAGAATATGACGGATTGGCGTTGAGACCCAGCAACCTGGTGGTAAGAGCCTTTGATGGTTCAAAGAGATCGGTTCTGGGAGAGATTGAATTACCCATAACGATTGGCCCGCAGACTTTCACAACTATCTTCTACGTGATGGATATACAGCCCGCCTACAGCTGTTTATTGGGTAGGCCATGGATTCACGCCACTGGCGCCGTGACCTCCACCCTTCACCAGAAGTTAAAATATGAGTGGGAGGGTCAGATCGTTACAATCTGTGGAGAAGAGGACATTTTTGTCAGCCACCTGGCAACCTATAAGTACATTGAGATGGATGGGGAGATCCATGAAACAATGAGCCAGGGGTTTGAAGCCTTGAATGTGAATGAGACATCTGATGTGCCTGGTACTTCAATATCATCATACCAACAAGCCCGAAAGGTTGTTGAGGGAGGAAATGCCCAAGGCTGGGGCAAACTGCTATCGGTGGAGAAGAAAGAAGACAGATTTGGGTTGGGTTACAAACCAACTCAACAAGATCAAACAGCGGCTGCGAAAGAGCCCAACTTTGTGAGTGGGGGGATGCTTACCCCTGATACTATCAACTGTCTGGAAGACGAGCTGGAAGAGGAACGCAACCTGGAAAGCTGGATTCATCCAAAGATCCCGGGGAGCAGTATCTCGAACTGGTCTTCCCAGGAAATTATAAGAGTTACTCATGCAGAGTAATTATTATTTCCTGTATTTTTTATAACATGCATCAAAGTCTTGCATCTTGCCCAAGATGACAAGACTCATTTTGTAATCGGGCCATCTGTACTTTTTGTGCAAACAAGATCAATTAATGAAATATCAGACATCTTTTTGCAAACGAGTCTTTTGCTTTTCGTTCACTGTTTTTCCATTTTTCTTTTTGTACAAAAAATAAATGGCGGTGTTTTCAAAATGACAACTTCATTTCACCTTTCTAAATAAGACTAAAATCAGATCACTAAAATGAACAAGCTTAACCCTTGCAGAGAGTGCCTTCCAGACAGCACCGACAACAGCACGGCTATGACTTCGTATGACTTTGACAATCCAATCAATCAAGCTGATGAAGGGGTTGAGGAAGAATATGAGCTTCCTGAAGAGCTAGCCAGGTTGTTAAGACAAGAGGAAAAGGTTATTACTCCTCACCAGGAGGAGGTTGAAGTGATCAATCTTGGTACAGATGAAGACGTGAAAGAAGTTAAAATCGGGGCCTGCCTGCAAGGCTCAGTGAAGAGACAACTGATTGATCTGCTTCAAGAGTATGTAGATGTGTTTGCTTGGTCTTACCAAGATATGCCAGGGTTGGATACCGATATTGTCGTGCACAAGCTGCCTTTGAGAGAAGAATGCCCGCCAGTTAAACAGAAACTGCGCCGTACTCGTCCAGACATGGCTATGAAAATCAAGGAAGAGGTACAAAAGCAATGGGACGCCGGATTCCTTGCCGTGACTAGCTACCCGCCGTGGGTTGCTAACATAGTACCTGTGCCTAAGAAAGACGGCAAAGTAAGAATGTGTGTGGATTACCGGGATCTGAACAGAGCCAGCCCGAAAGACGATTTCCCTTTACCTCACATTGATGTATTGGTGGATAATACGGCTCAGTTCTCGGTATTCTCCTTCATGGACGGATTTTCAGGATACAATCAGATTAAGATGTCACCTGAAGACATGGAGAAGACAACATTCATCACACCTTGGGGCACATTCTGTTACAAAGTGATGCCATTCGGACTGAAGAATGCTGGTGCAACATATCAACGGGCTATGGTGACACTATTCCACGATATGATCCATAAAGAAATAGAATGTTATGTGGATGATATGATCGCCAAGTCCCTTACAGAGGAAGATCACCTGGTGAATCTGCTCAAGTTATTCAAGCGTCTGAGGAAGTACCAACTGAAGTTGAACCCCAACAAATGCACATTCGGGGTGCGATCCGGTAAGCTGCTGGGCTTTATTGTAAGCGAGAAAGGGATTGAAGTTGACCCTGATAAAGTCAAAGCTATTCAAGAGATGCCTGCACCGAGGACTGAGAAAGAAGTTCGAGGGTTCTTAGGTCGATTGAATTACATTTCACGGTTCATATCTCACCTAACGGCAACCTGCGAACCTTTGTTCAAGCTGTTAAGGAAAGAACAAACGGTCAGGTGGAATGAAGACTGCCAAAAGGCTTTTGACAAGATCAAAGAATATCTGCAAGAACCTCCAATCCTTATGCCTCCAGTTGAAGGAAGACCTCTGATAATGTACTTGACAGTATTAGAAGAGGCAATGGGGTGTGTGCTGGGCCAGCATGACGAGTCTGGTCGAAAAGAGTATGCGATATACTACCTAAGCAAAAAGTTTACCGACTGTGAACAACGTTATTCACTGCTCGAGAAAACTTGCTGTGCTTTAGCGTGGGCTGCTCGCCGACTGAGATAGTATATGTTGACCCACACTACTTTGTTGATATCAAAAATGGACCCAGTTAAGTACATTTTCGAGAAGCCAGCTCTTACCGGACGGGTTGCAAGATGGCAAATGATTCTCACGGAATATGACATCCAATACACATCTCAGAAAGCCATCAAGGGCAGTGTATTGTCTGAATATCTTGCTGAGCAACCCATTGATGACTACCAGCCTATGAGATTTGACTTCCCGGATGAAGACATCATGTTCATTAAATCAAAAGATCATGAGGAGCCTGTTCACACTGAAGGGCCTGACCCGGAAGAAGAATGGACTATGATGTTTGATGGGGCTGTTAACATGAATGGTCGTGGTGTTGGTGCAGTACTCATTACACCTAAAGGAGTTCACATGCCTTTCTCGGCAAAACTCACTTTCAACTGCACTAACAACGAAGCTGAATACGAAGCTTGCATTATGGGTCTTGAGGAAGCCATTGACCTCAGGATCAAGACATTGACTGTATTCGGAGATTCAGCTCTGGTAGTTAATCAAACCAACGGAAAATGGTACACCCACCAGGATCATCTGATACCTTACAGGGATTATACAAGGAGGTTATTGACTTTCTTTACAACAGTCAAGCTTGAGTATATCCCTCGGGACGAGAATCAGTTTGCAGATGCTCTGGCTACCATTTCATCCATGATCAAAGTTCAAGCTGCTAACTTTGTACCTCAGATTTCAGTGTCCAGACTTGATAGACCAGCATATGTGTTCGCAGCAGATGTTGTTAAAGATGATAAGCCTTGGTTCCATGACATTAAGCGCTTCTTGGAGGACCAAACATACCCACCTGGGGCATCTTCCAATGATAAGAAGACTTTGAGAAGGCTTGCGGGAAGTTTCTTTCTGAACACTGATGGGTCTCTATACAAAAGGAACTTTGATATGGTACTCCTCAGATGTGTTGACAAGACAGAAGCAGGTGTGTTGATGCATGAAGTGCACGAGGGATCCTTTGGTACCCATGCTGGAGGGCATGCCATGGATAAAAAGTTGCTAAGATCAGGCTATTATTGGATCACAATGGATACAGACTGTTGTGCCTACGCCAGGAAATGCCACAAATGCCAGATCTATGCGGATAAAGTGCACGTGCCTCCGAGCCCTCTGAATGTGATGTCTTCACCTTGGCCCTTCGCTATGTGGGGCATTGATATGATTGGCAAAATCGAGCCAACTGCTTCAAATGGCCACAGATTCATCCTGGTCGCCATTGACTATTTCACCAAGTGGGTTGAAGCAGCCTCATATGCAAACGTTACAAGGCAAGTGGTAGCCAGATTTCTGAAAAGAGATATCATCTGTCGGTATGGAGTGCCCGAGCGAATCATTACTGACAATGGTTCCAATCTAAACAACAAAATGATGGCAGAGCTGTGTCGGGACTTCAAGATTCAACATCACAATTCTTCTCCTTACAGGCCAAAGATGAATGGCGCTGTTGAGGCAGCAAACAAAAATATCAAGAAGATTGTGCAGAAGATGGTAGTCACCTACAAAGACTGGCATGAAATGCTACCGTTCGCCTTGCATGGGTACCGCACGTCAATCAGGACGTCCACTGGGGCAACACCGTATCAGCTTGTGTATGGAATGGAAGCGGTCCTACCAGTTGAAGTTGAATTACCCTCCTTGCGAGTGTTGATGGATGTCAAACTAAGTGAAGCAGAATGGGTTAGGTCCCGATACGAGCAACTGAGTCTGATCGAAGAAAAGAGGCTGGCTGCAATCTGTCATGGGCAGTTGTATCAGAAGAGAATGAAGAAAGCCTTCGATCAGAAAGTCAGGCACCGAGAGTACCAAGTGGGAGATCTTGTGCTGAAGAGAATCCTCCCTCCGCATACAGACCACAGGGGCAAATGGACTCCAAATTATGAAGGACCATTTGTGGTAAAGAAAGTTTTCTCTGGTGGAGCACTGATGCTCGGCACCATGGATGGTGAAGATTTCCCGTCCCCTGTGAATTCAGATGCAGTTAAAAAATACTTCGCATAAAATGACCCGCTGGACATAAAAACAGAATGTAAGTCCAGGCAAAAATAGGGCATCCCGGCGAGTCAAAAACAGAATAAAAGACTTGGGCAAAAATAAGGGAAAATAAATGAAAAAATGTACACCCGCTGAGTTGAAAAGCCGCATTGGACAGCTCAGGCAAAAATGGGTATCCCGATGGATCGAAAACCCGAGAGGGCGATCCATGCAAAATAAGGGAATAAGCGAACAACTGCACTCTGAATTCGTCTGTATCACTTACAACTTGGAAAGCTTCAACAGAATCAAGCTTCAATCAGAATCAGCCTTCTTCAGAAAGCGAGACGAGAAGAACGTCATTGTCATACGGGTCATAGTGAAGAGGAAGCTCCTTTAATGCGTCATCAACACTGCCAGCATTTTGTTTCTCAATTTGTAACAATCTCCTCATTTCAGGAGATACGTTTCCTTGACTGTATCTTGCCAATTCAGGGCACCCGAATTAATAAAATCAGATTTTTCAGTCATGTTTCGTCTTGTACATATTTCGTTTGCAAAGAATGTCTGATGTCTCTAAAACTAATTGCATAAGTACAGATGTTTTTCACTAAAAATAGAAACACATGCTTGCAGGGAATATACTTACTCTTGAGAATGCTTAACTCCTATGACGGAATCCAGTAAAGGATACCTCGGGACCTTTTGTGCGTTTCCTTATCTTTGCAGGGTTGCAGGTATCCAGAACGCAACCTGGGGCATGCAAGTTACATCCCAGCAAGTTGGCAAATCAACAAACAGTCTTAGCACTCAAGGTGCTTTCTCCCCAGCCGAGTTTGCCTCTCATTACTCTCCCCAGCTGAGTTACCAACAACATTCCCCAGCTGTATTACCAATCGTTCTTCCTCGGCAGAATGCAAAGTCAGGGAATCATCTCCCCACAGAATCCTCAGCCTCTATTCAGAAGAACAACGCATGAAGGAGTCACAACAGAGTACAGAAGGCTTCCACAAACCCCAGCTGGGTCCTATATTACAGGGATATGTCAATCAGTGACCTAGATCCCCAAGCAGATGCATCTCATCAGATCTGTCA
This sequence comes from Lathyrus aphaca, assembly GCA_963966055.1. Lineage (NCBI taxonomy): Eukaryota > Viridiplantae > Streptophyta > Magnoliopsida > Fabales > Fabaceae > Lathyrus > Lathyrus aphaca. The sequence continues at coordinate 215,053,604 of OZ014523.1, read as the reverse complement.
ATAATCTCACCCCCCAGCTGGGATGTCCGCTTCAAGCAGATCGACCAGAGATCTTCACAGCATCGGGACCCGAATCCCGGATCGATAGCTTTGCATAATCATGGCATTTGCATCATATTCACCCACAAAGCGTAGCATTCCGTCTAATACAGAGCATTACGGCAAAATTCAAACACATAGCATAATTATAAGTCATGTTGTGAATCAAACACTTGTGAATAATAAACCATCTGTCAGTATACAGAATACAATACACAAAAATCCCCACCAGAGTCCCCGGCAAAAACAGCTGCCTCACAATCACAAACACCAGTATATACTCATTTTGACACCCGTCCTTGTCATCTTTCCCCAGTAAAGTCACCTGAACACTCTTTACAAACAAGGTCACCCGCACTACAAATACGTCCTGACACCCGTCCGTGTCATATCCCCAGCAGAAAGCCAAAGACATCCTCTTTGCACTCACATATACCTATATATACAATCCTTTGACACCCGTCCATGTCATTTCCCCAGCGCAGTCGCCTACACTTTTACAATCCATATACTTGTTGATACTATTATTTTATCTTGACACTCGTCCGTGTCACACTCTCCCAGCAGATAAACACTCATCTATACAATACTCATACTCATTACTCATGTTACACCCATACAGATACTCGTCCGTATCTTGTATATACCATTCATATCCCCACAGATTCAACAGTAGTCTTTGTTCTTTGTTAACCAGTTGGTACTCGTCCGTACCATCATCTCAGAACATTGCGTCTAGTGTTTGTTTCTACGTGATACTCGTCCGTATCATAATCTTAAGGATGCTCGTCCGCATCTTTAATCCATACACCGTGTCAAACACTTATGTCTTCTTGAATGTAGACACTCGTCTGTGTCTACTATTCCCCAGAAGAGTCCCCTCAGATACAACGCTCGTCCGTGTTCTCTGTTAACCAGATGATACCCGTCCGTATCATCATCTCTGAACACGTGTCGGTTTGTTTCTACCTGATACTCGTCCGTATCATAGTCTTAAGGATGCTCGTCCGCATCTTTAATCTATACACTAACATCTAAACACTTATACCTTTTGTTTCTTGGATATAAACACTCGTCCGTGTTTACTTCTCCCCAGTAGATCGTCAACAAAGCAAATTTTCCTTTTTATCTAACACTCGTCCTGTGTTATGATAACCCTGAGAGCAGCCGTACCCTGCTAGGTGGTCGTCCTCCACCTCTTGATGGTCGTCCTCCATCATGCTCATCCGATGGCCGTCCCCATCGTTGATTTAGCAGCCGTCCCCTGCTAGGTGGTCGTCCTCCACCTTTTGATGATCGTCCTTCATCATTTTATCCAATGGCCGTCCCCATTGTGGATTTTGGTTATCTGGCATTCGTCCTATGTCATGAGAAACCTTGAGAGCAGCCGTTCCCTGCTAGGTGGTCGTCCTCCACCTCTTGATGGTCGTCCTCCATCATGCTCGTCCGATGGCCGTCCCCATCGTTGACCATTTTATCCGGCATTCATCCTATGTCGCGATATTTTCGGCAGCCGTACCCTGCCAGGTGATCGTCCTTCACCTTAGATGACCGTCCCTCATCTTAACCTCGACAGAGCAGCCGTCCCCTGCTAGGTGATCGTCCTTCACCTTTGATGACCGTACCTCATCACCTGTTTATTTCATTTATTCTTTAACCCGATGGCCGTCCCCGCCGTGGTCCCTTTTCTTTTTAGCCCGATGGCCGTCCCCATCGTCGGTCACTTCGCTTTATGAACTTGATGGTCGTCCCCTTCATGTTTCATCCGATCCCCAGAAAATTTTACAGCTTTATCCTGATGGCCGCCCCCATCATAGTTTCTTATTGTTCCCAGCTAGTCGGCCGTCCCCGTCTTGGCTTTACCTTTTATCCCCAGCATGTCGGCCGTCCCCGTCATTGCTCTCTACCCAGCAGTCGCCCTCTGCTCGACGGTCGTCCTCCGTCGCCCACACTTTACAACATACTTTATTTTCCTTTTACAATCTATATCCCTTTTCTTCTTCGTTCTGTGAGTGCAAATTTTGGACTGTCTTTGGTATTCAACCACAAGTTATCTCGCTTGCCTGTTAAGCCGTTGCTTACACCCTGCACAGCTAACTCATGTTTGAATAGGGGCAGCTGTAAACACCCCAAATTTGCCCTCACCCATTCACACCATGGCTTGTGATCATTTCATGTGCATAGATTCAATCATATCATCTCATATCTCACTTTTGATTCACTACATAGATTCAAAGTCATCTGCACCTAGAGTTTGTGATCTGAGCAATCCAAGAGCTTCTTGAACCACTCCAAAGGCCACCAATCACTTCAAGGGGATCCATGTGTGTTCATCTATCATATTACATCCTCTCAAGGTCATGATTTCAAAAGAATCACAAGAACTAGGGTTTGAATGGATGCAGAGCCAGGTTTGACTGCACAGTTGACCTAAAATTAGGGTTTTGGTTTCAGAGGCCATAACACCCAATTTTTTGGTCATTCTTGTTTCCATTGGTCTCTATATGGTATAAGGAGTATGCATATCAATTTTCATGAAGAAATTCCATGGGGAAGTCATCTGATCAAGGGTTGACTTTCTGGATAAGTCAGTGCAAAATCAGGGCATCTGAGGCCCCCAATGACCCAACCAATGGGCATTCTTCATCATTTTGAGTGTATATGATCTTTATTTGATCATGGAAGAAGGTTTAAGTTCACAAAAATCAAGAATTTGGAGTTTTTGCAAATGTTGACTTTTTGGGCATAGTTGACTTTTCAAGAATGCTTCATTTTAGGTCATTTTTCAAGCCTTGATTCTTGATCCAAAAATGCTTCAAATAGAAAAACTTTGGTCATGAAAGTTGTAGATTACATCTTTCCCTTTTCAAAAAGTACAAGAACATGATCAAACTCTTCTTGGATCAAAAGTTATGGTGTGACAAAGTTGGCAAAAATCATTGATTTTCAAGGCATGCTTCAAATGAGAATTTTGCAAAATCATGAACCAAAGCCAATTGTAACTTCTAATTCACTTCAAACCAGTATGCAAACATTCAATATGTCCTAAAAGTCAGAATTGGACCAAAGATTACATGTTTATGGTTTGTGTAACAAGGCATTTTTCATAAAGTTTCAAAAAGTGACAACTTGCAAAAACACTCATCACACTTCACCAACTTGATGCATTGGATGCTGCACCTTGCTAGCCCTTTCACCCTATCTTGCTGCACCAGAACCATGCCTTGTACTAGCTATAACTTAGCCCATGCCTCTCTTACAAAGAAGTTGACATTTTGCAAAAGGTGACTTACCTATCACAGCAGGCCATGTCACATCATCTGGCCAATTAGAATTGTTTATACTTTCCATTTGCAAGAAAAACATAACACCAAGCAAGGCAAAAACTCTCTCAAGCATCACAAACACAAACACACCCCATTTTGCAAATTGCTTCGAATCTGCCTCCACAAACTACAAACACTCAAACAAATTCCTCCAATCATCTCACCCTGCCTTGTTGAGTAGAAACCACCAAGAGTCAGGCCTGATTTGAGCAAGAACACTCCATTGCCATTTCTCACCTCAGCCTGCATTTCTCTTCGAATCAACTTCCTCAGCCATCAAACATCCAAGCTCTTTTCACCAACAAATCAAGCACATCAAAAGGAGTCAAAACCACCCATCACCTTGATCTGAGACAGCCTGTACACAAAGCTCATTTTCTGCTATATCAGTTTGGTACCTCTTGAAATAGCTTGCTAAAGCTCATTCCAAGCTTGCCATTAGCACCAGGGGAGTCAGTGGAGCTAGCTTGCATCAAGGAACTGCTCTGAAAGCCCAGAAACAGGAGTTTTCACCTCAGGTATGGCCATGAAATTTTTCTCTCAAAGCTTTGATTTTTTGTTATAAAGTGAAAGTGCATGCTCTAAGGATCATTGTGGTGTGTTTAGAATTAAAAATGGTGGAAAAATGAGCATTTTATGAGTGTCTGAAAGTTTGGCCCCATTTTTGTTTTGCTTCGATTCAGCTTGTTCTTGCTAGTTAAATGTTGATTGATTGTTGATTTAAGTTGCTAGAAGTGTGAGGTTTGTTTCTGGGCGTTTAATTTAGCTTGGGGTGGTCTGAATCGTGTTCTAGGGTTTTGGTAGCGCCGGAGAAGATGACCGGAGCCTCCCTCCGGTCACCTGAGAGTTGTTATGCCCTAATCCCAGTCATTAAGCCAGTTTGAATCTTGGGCGTTGGATGGGGTTGACTGGTTGACTTCGCGCGTGAGTGAAGGGCTCAGATCCATTTGATTAGCCCTAATTCAATTAATTAGTTTAATTAATTCGTAATTAAGTTAATTGGCTCAGATGCAACCCCAGCCGTCCAGATGCGCGCTGGTCAACCAATTTAAATCCAGGGTTCATCTCATCCCTCCATTCTGTTTACTTCCCCTTTTATTTGTTTTTATTTTTCATTTATTTCATTTAACTTGCACAATTATTTTAAAATAGTAAAAAATGTGTAAAAATTATGAAACTTTTTCTCATAAGTTTTATTAATTTTTATGACACAAAAATATTTTTATTTTTATTTTTATCATTAAAAAAGTATTTTAAAATATTTAAAAGATTATTTTTAATTGATTAATGGAAATTAATTTATTAAAAATACTTTTAGGTATTTAAAAATCACCAAAAAATTCATGAAATGTTCTAAGACATTTAGAAACATTGTCCAACCTTCAAACCAAATTTCTTTTTTGATCTTGATGCATTTTGAGAATTTTTCATTGAATAAAAATCATTTTTATGCATTAATTTGATCCAAAGTTCAAAAAATAATTTCTGCCTATCTATGAAGAGTTGGACATTGATTCTTCTTGCATTGCATTGTGTTTAGCATGTAGTTTTTGAGATAAAATGGCCATGATTTGATCTTGCATTTTTCATTTGTTTGGCATTTCTTTTGGTTAGGAACCTTAAAAACCCTAATAACTTGTAAAATTCATAACTTGAGATTGGTTAAGAGTTGAGACCTCCCCTTTGGACCTTGGTTTAGTATAGGGTTAGGGTTTCTTTGAGTGGCATTTTCCATTTTTTATCTTAGGGTTTGCTTCTGTTTAATTTGGGCTTCCATTTGCATCCTTCTTGCATTCTCTTGCATAACATGACTTGCCATGACATTTCAATCATCCATTTGATTCATTTGACATCTTAAGACATATAGAAAGCATGTTTGATCATTGAATCTTGCATTGGCCATGTTGTTTGCCATGTATGTTTCATAACTTTTCATGTAAGTTCATGCTCCTTAACTTGCATCATTTGCATCCATGATCTTGTATGAACATTTCCATGTGCTGCCTCATGTTTGTATCACTTCATAGCATCATTATCATCATCAGCATGCTTCTGGTTTTGTTCTCATCATGTCATCTTATCTCATTTGGCTTTGCATTGCATTTCTTTTCTAACATTTCAGGTGGTAAGTAATGTTGAGAGGTGAATTTGCCTTCACTTCTCATGACTTTTCTTTTCATCTCTCTTGCATCCATTGCTGCATTTTTACATGTGTATGAGATTGAGCTTGCTCATTTTTCTCCTTCCCACTTTCTTTCTTCAAGTGACTTGACTTCTTGAATGAAGCAAGTCACTTTGCTTCTCTTGATCCTTTTCATCTGCCTCCTGGTGGTTTCATTGAAGATTATTCTTGATAAACCTCACAAACCCTAGGAACAACCAAGCATGACAATGATTAGGGTTTTGATTAGTCTCCCCTCTTAGTTTTACCTTTGTGTCTCTTTTGAGTCTTCTCTTCTCATCTCATAATCAGGGACTAAACCTTAAAGGCTTTAAGGCTTTGTGATTAAGCTTATGCCTGCATCCTTCTCTTAGGATGGAGTGTATAACTTTAATCCTAAGTGTTAAACCCTTAATGTGTTTAAATCTCTTAATCAATTCACTTAATAAATCATCAAGACATCACACTTGTAACTTGGGCCTTGCATTAGGGTTCTAATTCTTCCTTAATTGGTTAAGAAGGACTAACCCTAGTGTTAATGGACAAGTCCCCCTCAAGTTGTCTTACAAACCATAAAACCCACTTCATCATCATATCACTAAATAAAATCCACTTAATCAAAGGCTTGTTTTGTCATGAGTTTAATCCCTAATCATGGATTAAGTTGAGGAGCTTTCCTCAGCTTAAACATTCTCATCTATTATCCTTCTATTAGGATGGTGTAATGAGTCTGTTTAATCCCTGATTATGGCTTAATCTCATTACTTAACACTAAACAAAAACACCAAAAACATCTAAATAATCACAAGTAGGGAAGATGTTTAATCCCTGATTATGGCTTAATCTCATTACTTCACACTTAAGGTATTCTCATTACCCCTAATCAGAGGGAAGATGTGATGAGTTTACTAAATCCATTGGTTTAGACTTAAGCTCATTAACTTATGACAAACTTTCGAAAGCAATAAAAGACTGAAAATACAAAAAACAAACAATAATCGTCTCCTTCGGGATTCTTTTCTCATCATCCTCACTCACAAACGAGAACTTGCTTCTTCCGTCTAATGCAAGACAGTTTGCACCTGAGCCAGACAGGTCATACACTTGAGCATAGACAAGTAAGCAGTTCACAAGTCAATTCATCTTTCAGTCTCTTTGGGTCGAACTACGGTGTTCTGACTTCCTCATTGCACAAGAGGATACGTAGGCATAACTTAACAGTTATCGAACAAAAATCTCTGTATATTCCCCCTTTTTCAGCTTCATTCTTTTAGCCTCATGATCTTGAGCATACTCTCATCCTTACACTGACACTGTACATTTATACACTTCACATTCTTTCTCTACACTGACACCTGTACATCATCTTTCCAGCTCTTTATACACAGATTGCACTGACACTACCCCTTTAAAACACAAATCTTTTTAAGCGTGGATCCCGTCGAGTACGACGGACAATCTGGGTGCTAATACCTTCCCAGGTTGTAACCAACCCCCTTTCTCAGTCTCTCTGGTTCGCAACCGTCTTATCCATCTTTTTCTAGGCCTATGCAGCATTGCCTTTCCTTCGGGATAAAAATGCCTAACTGGCGACTCTATTCATCTCCAGTGAGTTCACGGCTGTGTGTTCTCATTGTCCCTCTCGCCGACCGTTCGCGTCTGTACCTTTATCTGGGCCATTCCCATTTATCGGGAGCGACAAACTACATATCAAGGTTCATATCTCACCTCATTGCAACCTGTGAACCCCTGTTCAAATTGTTAAGAAAGGAACAAACGGTCAGGTGGAACGAAGATTGTCAGAAGGCTTTTGACAAAATCAAGGAGTACTTACAAGAACCTCCAATTCTCATGCCTCAAGTTGAAGGAAGACCTCTAATAATGTACCTGACATTATTAGAAGGATCAATGGGGTGTGTGTTGGGCCAGCATGACGAGTCTGGTCGAAAATAGTATGTAATATACTACCTAAGCAAAAAGTTTACCGACTGTGAACAACGTTATTCACTGCTCGATAAAACTTCTTGTGCTTTAGCGTGGGCTGCTCGCCGACTAAGACAATATATGTTGACTCACACTACCTTGTTGATCTCAAAGATGGATCCAGTCAAGTACATATTTGAGAAGCCAACACTTACCGGAAGGGTTGCATGATGGCAAATGATTCTGACAGAATATGACATTCAGTATACATCTAAAAAGGCCATAAAAGGCAGTGTACTGTCTGACTATCTAGCTGAGCAACCCATTGATGATTACCAACCAATGAGATTTGACTTCCCTGATAAAGACATCATGTTCCAGAAAGAAAAAGATCATGAAGAGCCTATTCACACTGAAGGGCCTGACCCAGAAGAAGAATGGACAATGATGTTTGATGGGGCTATCAACATGAATGGGCGTGGAGTGGGTGCAGTGCTGATTACACCTAAGGGAGTTCATATGCCTTTCTCGTAGAAACTCACCTTTGCATGCACTAACAACGAAGCTGAATACGAAGCTTGTATCATGGGTCTTGAGGAAGCTATTGACCTCAGGATCAAGACATTAACTGTATTCGGAGATTCAGCTTTGGTAATCAATCAGACCAACGGAAAGTGGTACACCCACCAAGAGCATCTAATTCCATACCGTGACTATACGAGGAGATTATTGAATTTCTTTACAACAGTCAAACTTGAGTACATCCCTCGAGACAAGAATCAGTTCGCAGATGCTCTAGCTACCATTTCCTCCATGATCAAGGTTCAGGCTGCCAATTATGTGCCTCGAATTTCGGTATCCAGACTTGACCGACCGGCATACGTATTCTCTGTGGACATTGCTAAAGATGACATGCCTTGGTTCCATGACATCAAGTGCTTCTTAGAGGATCAAACATACCCACTTGGGGCATCATCCAATGATAAGAAGACATTAAGAAGGTTGGCTGGTAGTTTCTTCCTTAATGCTGATAATTCATTATACAAGCAAAACTTTGACATGGTACTACTCAGATGTGTTGATAAGAAAGAAGCAGACTTGCTGATGCACGAGGTGCATGAAGGATCTTTTGGTACCCATGCTGGATGACATGCAATGGCAAAGAAATTTTTAAGATCAAGTTACTACTGGATCACAATGGATGCAGACTGTTGTGCCTATGCCAGAAAATGCCACAAATGCCAGATCTATGCAGACAAGGTGCATGTACCTCCAAGTCCTTTGAACGTGGTGTCTTCACCTTGGCCCTTTGCCATGTGGGGCATTGACATGATTGGAAAGATCGAACCGACTGCTTCAAATGGCCACAGATTCATCCTGGTAGCCATTGATTACTTCACCAAATGGGTTGAAACAGCTTCGTATGCAAACGTCACCAGACAAGTGGTAGCCAGATTCCTGAAAAGAGACATCATCTGTCGATATGGAGTACCCGAACGAATCATAATTGATAATTGTTCCAATTTGAACAACAAGATGATGGCAGCACTGTGTCGGGACTTCAAAATCCAACATCACAACTCTTCTCCTTACAGGCCAAAGATGAATGGCGCTGTTGAGGTGGCTAACAAGAATATCAAGAAGATTGTGCAAGATATGGTGGTTACTTACAAAGACTGGCATGAGATGCTACCATTTGCTTTACATGGGTACCGAACCTTAATCAGAACGTCCACTGGGGCGACACCTTATCAACTTGTGTATGGTATGGAAGCTGTCCTACCTATTGAAGTTGAGTTACCCTCATTACGAGTACTGATGGATGTAAAGCTGAATGAAGTAGAATGGGTCCGTTCTCGGTACAATCAACTGAATCTGATCGAAGAAAAGAGGTTAGTTGAAATTTGTCATAGGCAGCTATATCAGAAAAGAATGAAGAAAGCCTTCGATCAGAAAGTTAGGCTTCGGGAATACCAAGTGGGAGATCTTGTGCTGAAGAGGCTTCTTCCTCCTCATACAAACCACAGAGGCAAGTGGACTCCAAATTACGATGGTCCATTCATAGTAAAGAAGGTTTTCTCTAGTGGAGCACTGATGCTCACTACTATGGATGGAGAAGATTTCTTGTCCCCAGTGAATTCAGATGCAGTTAAAAAATACTTCGCATAAAATGACCCGCTGGACATAAAAACAGAATGTAAGTCCAGGCAAAAATAGGGCATCCCGGCGAGTCAAAAACAGAATAAGAGACTCGGGTAAAAATAAGGGAAAATTAAAAAATGTACACCCGCTGAGTTGAAAATCCGCATTGGACAGCTCAGACAAAAATAAGTATCTCGGTGGATTGAAAATCCGAAAGGGCGATCCACGCAAAATCAGGGAATAAGCGAACAACTGCATTCTGAATTCGTCTGTATCACTTAAAACATGGCAAGTTTCGAAAGGTTAAAGCATCAGTCAGAATCAATCTCCTTCAGAAATCAAGATAAGAAGAACACCAAGGTCATACAGGTCATAGCAAAGGAAGCTCGTTGGAGCGTCGTCAACATTGCCAGCACTTTTACTTTTTCAATTTGTGACAATCTCCTCATTCTAGGGGATTTGTTTCTTTGACTGTATTTGTCAATTCAGGGCACCCAGATTAATAAAATCAGAGTTTTCAGTCACACCTCGTTTCGTGCATTTTTGTTTCGTTTGCAAAATGTCCAATATCCATGATATAACGTTTTCATAAAACAAATGAGCCATTCTTAATAAAATACTTGCCGGAAATAATCTTACTTCCAGGAATATCTAACACCTATGATTGAATCCGGTAGGGATACCTCGGGATACTTGTGCGTTTCTTTATCTTAACAGGATTGCAGGTATTCAAATGCGCAACATGGGGCATGCCAAGCATCACCTTCCCCAGCACACCTCCTCTAAGCAGTATCTGGAATACTTTTTCCCAGCGTAGTTGTCAAAGCCTCCTCATCCCCAGCCGAGATCCCCACGGAGTCCTCTAGGAAGATCGTTAAGTGATCTTTCCTCCCCCGAACAGAGTGCGTCTCTAAAAGACAAAAGAATCGACTCCCTGCAGAGTTCCAGCCTCTCCTCAGAAGAGCAAGGCCTGAAATTCTCACGTAACAAAGTGACGGAAGTTTCCTCATCCCCAGCTGGGTTATTTCCTTACCGGATAGATCTATCAATGATCTATTTCCCCCAAGCAGAGCCATATATTTTATCAGATCTACCAATGATCTCATCCCTAGCTGGGATATCCTTCCAAGCAGATCAACCAGAGATCTTCACAACAGCAGGATCCGAATCCCGGATCGGTTTCTTTTGCATAATCATAGCATTTGCATCATCTTTCCCCACAAAGCGCAGCATTCCGTTTAATACGGAGCATTATGGCAAAAATCAAACATTTTGCATGATCACAAGTCAGGTTCGAACCAGTCACCTGTAAATACCAACAGTACCTCATCGGCAATATATATAAGGACTCGCATCCCTTGCAAATAAAAGCCAAAGCGTCCCCTTTGCACTCCCCAACAAATGCTTGTTTATATATTACAAAATTTGACACTCGTCCGTGTCACCTTTCCCCAGCAAGTTGAATACTCGTCTGTGTCTTGCTCATACTTCACAATACTTGTTCATACTTATACGGATACTCGTATGCATCTTGTATATACACTTATTCCCCACAGAATCAACACTCGTCCGTGTTCTTTGTTAAACAGTTGGTACTCGTCCGTACCATCATCTCTGAACATGTGTCAGCGTTTGTTCCTACCGATACTCGTCCATATCATAGTCTTAAGGATGCTCGTCCGCATATTTAATATATATACATTGTCAAACACTTATAGCTTTTTATTCTTGAGCGTAAGCACTCGTCCATGTTTACCATTCCCCAGTAAGTCGCAAGCAGAACAACTTTTCTTATATCTGACATTCGTCCTATGTCGTGATACTTTCGGCAGCCGTACCTTGCCAGGTGATCGTCTTTCACCTTTGGATGACCGTCCCTCATCCCTATCCCCAGCGGAGTCTCCATTATTGGAACCCCTGTCTATCCGGCATTCGTCCTATGTCGTGATATTTAGAAGCCGTCCCCTGCTAGGTGATCGTCCTTCACATTTTGATGATCGTCCTTCATCATTTTATCCGATGTTCGTCCCCATCGTTGATCTTGTTATCCGACATTTGTCCTATGTCGTGATAAACCCCGAGAGCAGCCGTACCCTTCTAGGTGATCGTCCTTCACCTCTTGATGATCGTCCTTCATCATGCTTATCCGATGGTCGTCCCCATCGTCGAACTTTTCTATCCGACATTTGTCCTATGTCGTGATAAAGAGCAGTCGTCCCCTGCTAGGTGATCGTCCTTCACCTTTGATAACCGTACCTCATAATTTATTTCATTAATTCTTTGAACCGATGGCCGTCCCCATCATTGTTTACCTTACTTTGCAAACCTGATGGTCGTCCCCATCATTGACTTTACCTTTAATCCCCAGAGAACTTTGTTAATTTACTTGATGGCCGTCCCCATCATGATCTCTTTATTTCCCCAGCTTGTCGGCCGTCCCCGTCATTGCTTTATCCCCAGCAGTCGTCCTTTGCTCGATGGTCGTCCTCCATCGCCCGCATTTTGATAATCATACTATACTTTCTTTTACAATTTATATCCCTTTTCTTCTTCTCCCCAGTGAGTTCAAATTCCGGACTGTCTTTGGTATTCAACCACAAGTTATCTTGTTTGTCTGTTAAGCCAGGCGCTTACATCCTGCACAGCTAACTCATGTTTGAATAGGGGCAGCTATAAACACCCCAAAGTTTCCCTCACTCATTTCACCATGGCTTATTATCTTTCATCTTTTCATAAATTTTAAGCATATCATCTCATATTGCATATTTGTTTCACTACATTAGTTCAAGTTCATCTGCATCTAGGGTTTGTGATATAAGCAATCCAAGGATCCATCTGATCCACTCCAAAGGTCTCCAATCATTCCAAGAGGGTCCATGTGTTTTCTATCATCATATTATATCCCTCAAAGATCAAGGAAGTCAATAAATCACAAGAACTTGGAAAACATGGTAGCAGAGCTAGGGTTTCACTACACAGATGACCTGAAATTAGGGTTTTGGTTTCAGAGGCCATAACCCCAAATTTTTTGGACATTCTTGTTTCTAATAGTCTCAATATGTTATAAGGATCATGTTTACCAAGTTTGATGAAGAAATTCATTGTGGAAGTCATCTTTTCACTAGGTAACTTCTTGAGCAAGTCAGAGCAAAATCAGGGCATCTGAGACCCCCAACAATGGAACCAAAGTGGATTTTTCATCAAATTGAAGTTATATGATCTTTATTTGATCATTGAAGTGCTTGGAAGTCCACAAAATTGAAGAAATTTTAGCTAAACCAAAAGTTGCAAAAATGGAAATAACTTGTAATGGAAACTTTCCATTTTGGGAAAGTTTTTCAATCTCCTCTTTCTCAACCAAAAATGCTTCAAATGAAAACTTGTTGGTCATGAAAATTGTAGATTGGATAATTCCCTTTTCAAAAAGTCCAAGAACAAGTCCTAATTCATTATAGAACTCAGGTTATGGCTTGGCAAAGTTGGCAAAAATCACATAATTTTCACTTTCACACTAAAGAGGATTTTTTGCAATTTCACAAACCAAGTCATTTTGTGACCTCTAATCACTCTATAAACATCATACACACATGACACAATGCATTGTGACCAATATTGCCCAAAGAACCACTTGCTTTCATGCCTTTCACTTCAAGATTTCTCAAAGGGGGAAAATCACATAACACTTGCAAAACCTATGAGATCTTTGCCTCTAAGCCATCCAGTTGCATAATCTCCATCCCATGGCTCTCCTTGATCAATGTTGAGGCCAGAAATGCCCTTGAACAACCCTTGCCATAGCCCATACCTCAAGTACAAGTTATGTTGACATTTTGGCAACTTGCCCATACCAATCACCACAGGACACCACCCACATTCTGACCTATCAAACATTGTTATGTGGATCAAAAGAAAGCCAATCCATACATCACACAACCTCGGATCATCCCAAACACCAAGCTTCACAAAAATCACCCCAAAGCAAAAACATTCTAAACTTTTTGTCCAGCCATCAAACATCAAAACAAACTTCACCATTCATTCAGAAATGATCCATATAGCATAAACCAACCATCAAACAAGCCTCAAAGCCCCTCTACACAAAACACAATTATGGTGCAGCAAGAGTGCAATCTCTCATTCTAGCCATTCTAAACTCCATCAAAGCATTCCAACATCATCAGGAGGACAAGAGGAGTAGATTTGCACAAGAGAGGAGGTCCAAAAGCTCCAAACTGAGAAAGCTCAAGCTCAGGTAACCTCAAGAACATTTTTCCCAGAAGCGTGATTTTAAGTTTCTAAATTGTTCCTTATGCTTTGCTGATCACCATGATCTAATTTGTTTTGAAAATGAGTGAGAAATGGCCATGTATACTTGCTCTGAAATTTTTCCCGTGAAATTTGTTTTCTTCGAATCTTAAAAATGGTGAATGAGAAATGTGTTTTGATGCTTGATTCATGTTTGGGGAGGTGTAGAGAAGTGATTTGGAGCTTTAGAGCTCTGGAAATGACCTAGGGAAGAAGTTTGCAATTTGGTCTCGCCGGAGAAGACGATCGGAAGTCTTTTTCGGCCACCTGAATCTGATTAGGGTTAATCCACATAATTAGGGAAATTTGAATTTGGGCCATTGGATGAGGATTAGGGTTAGGCAGTGGATGGCTCAGATTAGCTCATTAAGATTAAACTGGATTAATTAATTATAAAATCAAATTAAAGCTCAGATTAATTCCTGTCCATTGAGATGCGCGCGTAGTCAAACAGAATCCCCCAGTTCAAATCATGTCCATCAGATCATCATACTTTCTCTTATTTTAATTTTATTTTCATTTTTATCCATTTATTTTGTGCATTTTATTTAAAATACTTAGAAAATTCCAAAAATATATTTCTTCTGCATTTTGACTTCAAATATTTTTCTTCACCCAAAAACATTTTTATTTTTATTTTTTGCATTAAAAAATCATTTTAAAAATATTTAAATGTTTATTTTAATTAATTAATGGAAATTAATTAATTAAAATACCATTTAGGTTTCTAAAAATTCCAAACAAATTCGCATTGCATCTTAGAACATTTAGAAACATTGTCAAACCACTCATAAAAATTTCTTTTTGGTTTTGATTCAACTTTGTCATTTTTCTTGAATTTAGGGTTCATAAAAATCCCTTTTTGGAACCCTAATTTTGAAAATTCTTTTCTGCCTAACCATGAAGGGTTTGACATTGGTTCTTTTTGCATTGTTCTTTGTATGGCATGTAGTATCTAGCATATTTTTTTCATAAATTTATCTTGCATTTTCCATTTGATTTTCATTTTCCCTCTTAAGGTACCCAAAAACCCTAGCAAAATTAGAAAAATCACAACTTTCTTTAGGTTAAGAGTTAGACCTTCTCCTTAGGGGTGTAATATCATATGGGGTTAGGGTTCATTTGAGTTCATTTGCAATTTTTTATCATGTGATTTGCTTTTGTTTTTGACATTTGCATCTCATCCTCTCATGTAACCCTAATATTCCATCCATACTTGCATCTTACATTGCATTGCATGAACATGTGACCTTGCCATGACATTCTAATAATTTGTATGCCATCTTAGACATCTTAAGACATTTCTTGAACATTTCTTGGTCATTTATTCATACATTTGCCATGCTTTGCATCCATTTCATTTCATAAGCATACATGTGTTTTCATGCTTCGTACATGCTTCATTTGCATTCTTTCTCTTTGTATGAACATTCATTGCACTTGATTTGCCTTTGCATCATCTCATAGCATCATTTGCATCATGTATTTGCTTCTGGTTTTGGTTTTTACCTTTGCATACATTTCATTTTCTTTTCATTCCTTTCCTTATGCTAACATTTTCAGGTGGTAAGTAATTTGAGAAGTGAATTTGCCTTCACTTATCATTTCTCTTCTCATTCTTCTTATGCATCCTTGCTGCATTTTCGTTTGCCTTAGAGTTAGCTTGCTCATTCATGTTCATCATTCACTTTCTTTCCTCAAGTTACTTATCTTCTTTAGTGAAGTAAGTAACTTGTTTCTTCTGCTTCTCCTCCTCTCATCTGCTCCTTCCATTGGTGGCTTCTCTGAGGATCTTTCTCAAGCCTTACAAACCATAGAAATACCTAAGCATGACAATAATTAGGGTTGTGATAAGTCCCCTTTAGCTTTTACCTTTGTCTTCTTTGTTTCTCTCTTCTCACCTCATCATTAGAGACTAAACCTTTAAGGTTTTAAGACTTTGTGATTAGGGTTATGCCTGCATCCTTCTCTTAGGATGAAGTGTATAACTTTAATCCTATGTGTTAAACCCTTAATTTTTTTAAACCTCTTAGTCAACCCATCTTAATAATCACTAAGACATTAACTTGTAACTTGGGCCTTGCATTAGGGTTCTAATTCTTCCTTTATTGGTTAAGAAGGACTAACCCTGGTGTTAATGGACAAGTCCTCCTCAAGTTGTCTTACAAATCATAAAACTCATTTCTTAATCTCACACTTAATTTAAAATCCATTTAATAAAGGTTTTTTTTGTCATTAGGTTAATCCCTAATCATGGTGTAATGGGTTCACTAATCCTTGATTATGGCTTAAACTCATTACTTAACATTAAACAAAAACTCAAAAACATCTAAATAATCACAAGTAGGTTAATGATCTTAATCCTACATCATCATGGTAATTAAGTTGAGATGTTTATCTCATACTTAAGGTATTCTCATTATCCCTAATCAAAGGGAGGATATGATGAGTTTACTAACCCTTGGTTTAGGCTTAAGCTCATTAGCTTATGACAAACTCCAAAAGCAATAAAAGGTTGAAAACGCAAAAAACAAACAATAATCGTCTCCTTCGGGATTATTTTCTCATCATCTTCACTCATAAACGAGAACTTGCTTCTTCTGTCTGATGCAAGACAGTTAGCACTTGAGCCAGACAAGTCATACACTTGAGCATAGACAAGCAAGCAGTTCATCCGTCAATTTATCTTTCAGTCTCTTTGAGTCGAACCACGGTGTTCTGACTTCCTCATTGCACGAGAGGATACGTAGGCATAACTTAACTGTTATCGAACAAAAGTCTTTGTTTCTTCCCCCTCCTTCAGCATTCTCTTTTAAGCCTCATTCCTAAGCACCTCACATCATTTTCTTGCACTGACACCTGTACATTCTTTTCCAGCTTTTGCACACATATAACACAGACACTACCCATTTAAACACAATCTTTTAAGCGTGGATCCCGTCGGATACGACAGACAATCTGGGTGCTAATACCTTCACAGGTTGTAACCAACCCCCTTTCTCAGTATCTCTGGTTCGCAACCGTCTTATCCATTTCATTCTAGGTTTATGCAGCATTACCTTTCCTTCAGGATCAAAATGCCTAGTGTGCGACTCTATTCAGTTCACCTTCATTTCTCCTTTCGCCGGCCGTTCCCGCTTGTACCGGGATGCAAATCTTCGGGAGCGACAAATGGGTCCGGTCTCGTTATAATCAATTGAATCTGATCAAAGAAAAGAGATTAGCTGCAATCTGTCTTGGTTAGTTATATCAGAAAAGAATGAAGAAAGCCTTCGATCAGAAAGTTAGGCTTCGGGAATACCAGGTAGGAGATCTGGTGCTGAAAAGACTTCTTCCTCCTCATACAAACCACAGGGGAAAGTGGACTCCAAACTATGATGGTTCGGTCATTGTAAAGAAGGTTTTCTCTGGTGGAGCACTGATGCTCACTACTATGGATGATGAAGATTTCTTATCCCCTGTGAATTCAGATGCAGTTAAAAAATACTTCGCATAAAATGACCCGCTGGACATAAAAACAGAATGTAAGTCCAGGCAAAAAAATAGGGCATCCCGGCGAGTCAGAAAAAGAATAAAAGACTCAGGTAAAAATAAGGGAAAATTGAAAAAAATGTACACCCGCTGAGTTGAAAAGCCGCATTGGACAGCTCAGGCAAAAATGGGTATCCCGGTGGATTGAAAACCCGAAAGGGCGATCCACGCAAAATCAGGGAATAAGCGAACAACTACATTCTGAATTCGTCTGTATTCTTCACAACATGGCAAGCTTCGAATGGATAAACCATCAGTCAAAATCAACATTCTTCGGAAAGCAAGATGAGAAGAACGTCAAGGTCATACAGGTCATAGCAAAGGAAGCTCACTTGAGCGTCGTCAACATTGCCAATACTTTTTGTTTTCTCAATTTATAGCAACCCCCTCATTTCAGGGGATTTGTTTCTTTGACTGTATTTGCCAATTCAGGGCACCCAGATTAATAAAATCATAATTTTCAGTCACATCTCGTTTTGTACATTTTTGTTTCGTTTGCAAAATGTCCAATATTCATGATACAATACTTGCGTAAAAATAATGAGCCGTTATTTTTAATAAATGCTTGCAGGAAATATATTACTTTCAGGAAGATCTAACTCCTATGACAGAATCCGGTAAGGGATACCTCGGGGTACTTGTGTGTTTCTTTTGTCTTACCAGATTGTAGGTATTCAATACACAACACGGGGCATATCAAGCATCGCATCCCCAACATGCTACTCCTCGGAAGTTACCTCATCCCTGTTGCACCCCAAAATTTTCCCTCACCTAGACCATACATTGTATACCAAGAGGTTCACAAGGTTCACAAGGCATCCCAAGAGGTTCACAAGGTTCACAAGGTTCACAATTAGTCAGAAAGCTTGGAAGTTCCCTCAGACAAGGCCTCCTCCTAAGCAATGCACCCTAAACTAGGGTTTTGGATTTCATCAGGATAAATGGACTTCCAAGGCTTCAATAATCCCTATTTCAAGTTTCAAGGCTTTCCCAAAAGGTTTGCTTAGTCAGATGATCAGATATGCAAAAATTAGTCAAAGTGGTTAAAAAGTCAAATTGAGGTCAACTGTGGTCAAACCAAAGTCAAACTTCATGATTTTTTGCCAACATCAAGTTTATGAAGTAAAATTAATCATTTGATCAAGGGTTGATCATGATTCATCAAAGAGATTTCAGATCATCAAGAATCAGGAGTTTCTAAATTAGGGTTTTCCCAGGAAAAGTCAACTAAACTTTGACCAGCCATAACTTTCACATGCTTCATCAAATATTTCCCATCCAAAGCTCATTTTGAAGGAAATTGAATTCTCTACAACTGTGTCTCACAAGCCAAGCCTAAAAATGCTTCATTTGGAAGGTATGAGCTACGACATTATAGGTCATTTCAAAAGTCAACAAAAAGTCAACATCTTCCAAAGGGCATAACTTGAAAATGGTAAAAGATATGGACATAAGACCAATGAGGTTGGTTATAAGACTCTCTAAGCTTTATAAAATGTCAAAGAACACCCTCATAGCCTTAAAATTGAGGGATATATGTCTTTGCAAAGTTGGGAAATATTTGGGAGGTTTATGAAGCAAATGGGGCCTTAAAACCAAATTTCTCCAAATGGGCTTGCAATGTTGTGATCCATTCCATACAAGGACCTCTAGCTCGACCCAAAGCAACCAAATTCTGATTTTTTTTATTATTTATTTATTATTTATTTTGATTTTATCCATTAAAAGTCAAATTAAATCTAAATAAAATATAAAAATCAATATTTGGAAATGATTCTTCTTCTAGAAATTCTTAAAATTCATTTAAAGTTGATTGGAATCATGTAAAATCAGATTGACCCAATTTATAGAGGTTTTATAAGATATTTTTCAATATTTGAAAGTGTGAATCTTCATGATCAAGGAATCACTACAAAGCCCAAAAATCCTGCTTCTTTTGACCTAATTCTACTTCATACATATACACAAACTTAAAGCAATCACAAGGTCACGAATTGGCTGCCTCCAAGAGCAAGAACAAAGCTTCAAATTTTACCAAAAAAACTCATAATCGGATTCTTATTTGCAGGCCATATCAAAGTGTTTTGAAGGTTGCAACATGTTTCTTGAGCATCATTGATACTACTTCAATGCTTTACATCATCAAAATCATCCTTGAATGCATAAACCGAATCCAACTTTGAGCTTGGAACTTTTATTTTCGATTTTGCCTATATAAGCTATATAAATGAAATTTGATTGTATATTATTGTTTATGTTGATGTTTGCAATGTTTCTGGGTGGTTTGATTTGATGTTTGATGCAGGAACGACCAAACGCCATTTTTAGGGTTCATAAAACCATGAATTAGGGCTTCACCAAATAAGTAATTTCAGACCAAATTGTGGACCTATTTGGACTTAGAGGACATGTATCAATTGATTTGAACCCTTAGAATGAATTTATATTGTGTATGTTGTGCTTTTGAATTTCCAGGTCATGTAGCTACGAGAAAAATCCGTCACTATAAGCTCTAGTGACGGATGAAGTGTCACTATAGCCTAAGCAGACGGCTGGAGGAAGAAGATGATGCTTGGCGCGAAATTCTGTTTGAATATTTGTTTATTTTTATTATGTTTTGTTTAGGTAATATTATCACAACGCGTTGGTGGCTCAGTTGGCAAGGCGTATGTGTGTTTGGGGTGAGGACCAGGGTTCGAGTCTGGCCGAAGGCAATTTTGTTTTTAACTTCATTTGTTTTGCAGGTTTATAATAAAAGAATTGTGTTGCCTACAGCTATCACCAGCACATGCTGGCTCAGCTGGTTTTGAGGGTTGCTGATTGAGGTAAGGGACCTGGGTTCAAATCCCAGGTCCTATCTTTTTAGCCAATTTCTCATCTTTTTTTCTTATTTTCTATTTTTTTCATATATTAACATTATTTTGATTAATTTATTAAATATAAATCATAAAAAATAATTTTTAAATAAATATTATAATATTTTCCTATAAAACTTATATTTTCAAATTCATAATTTATTTTCTTAAAATTAAATTGTTTCTATTTATTTTATAATATGTTTATATTTATTATTATCATATATATATATATATATATATATATATATATATATATATATATATATATATATATATATATATATATATATATATATATATTGTAAATAAATTAATTAGGTTTAGATTAATTTTCAAAACCCTAATTTTTAAAACCCTAATTTTCTTAACCCTAATTTTCTTAACCCTCGTTTTTTATTAACCTTAATATTTAACCTAATTTTTTCTAAACCATAATTAACCATTAATCATTATTTTAATATGTAAATAGTTTATTGTTTATTATTATTAAAACTTATTTTCTTAATTAATTCCTAAAAAACATTTCTAACATTTTTTTTTCTTCTTGCAAAAATTCTTATTTATTTTATTATTCTAACCTTTATTCTTATTTTTTTTATTACTACTAATATTTAATTATTGCTTTTTTTTTATTATTATTATTATTATTTCTCGATTATATTGTAATTATCCCAAAGCCTTGTAATATTTATAGGTTTATATTTTTCTTTATTTTTATTGTAAATGTATATATATATATATATATATATATATATATATATATTGTATGGTTAGTAATTTAGGGAGTGTATAACATGTTTGTAATTAAAATCAATTTAGAATAATTAACTTAAATAAGATAAATATTTGAATATGAACACGCACACACGTAAGTCGATCTTTGATCGCCATCTTGCACTTCCTAGGGCTGCCTCTTAGTTGGCTATTTCAAAAGGTCAAGTAGGGTGTCTTAAGCAAGTCCCTTCATAAATATCATCAAGTCCCTATAGTTTTAAAGATCAAGTCCCTTCGAGGTTGCCTACGATAAATGATCTTGTCCCTTCGAATAAAAGACGATAAGTCCCTACGAATTGCTAAAGACACCCTACATTTGCCTATATTCAGATGTCCCTACACATGTCCCTTGATCACATCCAAGGTAATGACTACCTATTACTTAATAATAGGGATAGTCTTACCATTGAAAGAACATAAGAACAATAAAGGCTTAATATATGGTAGGTTTCTCTTAATTATTTGCTCACATTTCAAAATACTCTTTACACCACACTTTTCAAACAAACTTTCAAAAACAAGGCTTTGTATACATCCATACGAGGATCATTACAAAGTACTTAGAAAATTTTAATCACACACTACACTCTTCAAAAACAATTTAAGTGAGCTAAGTAACTAAGAGCCCATGGATAACCATGGATATAAAGGGTGCTAACACCTTCCCTTTGTATAACCTACCCCCCGAACTCAAGTCTTTTAAAAACAGGTCTTTCCTGTTCTTTTATGTCCTTTCCTTATGGATAAAATAAAAGTCGGTGGCGACTCTTGCTATCCGCAACATGACTAAAAAGTCAGTTCTCCCACCGTGTTACAGAACTGGCGACTCTATTGGGGATTTAATAAAAAAAGGGTACCCTTAGGAATTAGATCACTTTAAATTGTTTGCTTTGTTTTCTTTACTTTACTTGTTGGGGCTCTTATGTGTAAAAGATCCTAACCCGGATCTAGTGTACCTTAGGTAAATGGCAATAGACCAAGGAAACTGTACGGCGTATACCGATATGGTTGATCTGGTGGCCATAGTTAG
The DNA here is from genome assembly GCA_963966055.1 of Lathyrus aphaca. Lineage (NCBI taxonomy): Eukaryota > Viridiplantae > Streptophyta > Magnoliopsida > Fabales > Fabaceae > Lathyrus > Lathyrus aphaca. The sequence continues at coordinate 215,031,515 of OZ014523.1, read as the reverse complement.
TGTGACTTCTTGGTTGGTGCTTATGTTCCTTAAGCAAGTTGAGGATAATATGAGGCTGCCATATGTTGTCAATACACTAACTGGCTTTTAGAACCCTAGTTATCCCATCTTGGCCTTTAGAAAGTAGTGAGATAGCCGGCTTTGGTGAAGACTAAAGTTTGTTGATACTCGATACTACACTCATTGAGATCCTAAACTTGGAGGGTTTTGGTTGGCAAGTAAGTTGCCTACTGAACAACCACCCTTGTGAAGGATCAATGATATTGAGATCCCTTAGAACCTGGTTACTTTTGTAGGACAGGATGAACCAACTAAACTTCAGGGGAGGGTACTTACCTTTAAACCTCATGCAAGCCTTCAAAACTAGGGCTATTGTGTGACTTGTTTGTGTGTGCCACATGTTTGTGATTGAGCATAACATCATAACATCATCATGCATCATAAGCATAGCATTTTCACTAACCATTTCAAGGACCAAAGGATTTATCTTTGTTCTTTGTTGCAGGTCATGGCTTCTGCTCGTAGGAATACTATCCGGATCAACTTTGTAGGGATACCTCCTAAGCTTAAGGAATTGGTCTCTCAAGTTTCTGAAAACTCCCATTTCATCAAGAGACATGGTCACCTACTGGATCTAGTCACTTCAGGGTTCAATGAAGACATGATGAGTGTCATGTTTCAGTTCTTTGATCCTAAACATCATTGTTTCACATTCCCCGACTATCAGCTGGTTCCTACAATGGAGTAGTTCTCTAAACTACTGGGTATACCTAATCTTGATTAGAGACCCTTTACAGGCTTAGAGAAGGAGCCTAAACCTGAAGTCATTGTTGCAGCCCTACATCTGAAAAAATCAGACATTGTCCTAGAAACGAAAAGTGGAGTTAAGGGTATCCTTGCTAAGGTATTGATGGATAAAGCTCAAGTGTTCCTGAAGGCTATGAGTTATGATGCTTTTGAGGAGATCTTGGCCTTACTAATCTATGGCCTAGTGTTGTTCCCTAATCCAGACCAGTTCATAGACGTACACGCCATCAACATATTTCTGACTCGCAATCTAGTGCCTACATTACTTGGAGACATCTTACATTCTCTCCATACTCGTACTATGAAGGCACGATGAACTATGATGTGTTGTATACCTCTACTGTCTAGGTGGTTTATTTCTCACCTTCCTCGATCAGTGATGAATAATGATCAAGGGTTCAGGTGGTCTAAGAGGATTATGTCAGTTTCCCATTTAGATATTCATTGGTGCTCTCAGTCCATGGAGAATGTTACTATCATTGACCGTTGTGGGGAGTTCCCTAATGTGCCACTCCTTGGCATAAGAGGGGGCATTACCTACAACCCTTCTTTAGCTCTACGTCAGTTTGGTTATGCTCGGAGTGATGATCCTCATGACATGCTTATTCAGGGTATTGTGTTCGACTACGACAACGATCTGCAAGGTTAGCGTCAAAGGATCATACGATCTTGGGGTAAAGTGAACAAGGTTGACAGCAAGACTCTGGAACCAAAGTACTCCATTCATATGGAACCTTATCTCAGATGGGTACGAGCACGTGCTTAGAGTCTTATGATGCCATATCCTGCTATCCTGCCAGTTACCATGGAGCCTGTTGCTGAAGGAGATACTCCTTATATCATTCTTCATCCAGACATGCCTACTGACATGGAAGAGTTGCAGAGATCCTAGATCTAGTTAAAGGAACAAAGGGATACTTTTGAGACTCATTTCAAAGCTAGTCAAGAAAGAATCCTGGAGCTGACAAAACAACTTCACGAGGAGCGGAATCTCAACTCATACCTCAACACAAAGAGGAAACATCCATGGGAGACTTAAAATCCCATCTTTGTATTTATTTCATTTTATTGTAAGCCCAAGAGACAAACAAGTTTATTGATTACTAATAAAGTTTACTTTCTGGTTGTTTGAACAAATTTAAATCCTGCGGCCCTTGAAAACATTGCATATGCATTTACATACGATGTCATTGCGTCACAGGTTTCTTATGAACAGGTATCTTATCGCCTCGCCGTTTATTTCAGCAAAAATGGCTCTTGAGCAGACTGTCAAGGATCTCTAGGCTCAGAATGCATAATTTCAAGAGCTGATCCTAAACTTGTCCAAGGGACAGGATGAGTTGAAGACACTGCTGGCTAAGAAGAAGAAGAAGACTAGAAAATCAGGAGGCCTTATCAACTTGGGTAGAAGGTTCAGAGGTCCTGTCAAGACAAAGGAAGAGGTTGAGGATTCTGAGTCTGAGAATTTTGAGAAAGAGGGAGGTAGTTTTCATGATACTGTGGGAGATTCTGATTCTGAAGCAAACTATTACCATGATCCTGCTAGTGAGGAGAAGTACAAGATATTGGTAGACAGAATGAACACTATGGAACTATAAGAATCTTCTGGGCTTGATTTTGAAGATTTTAGTTTAGTTTCTGGAGTGGTTATACCTATTGGCTTCAAGGTTCCTGTTTTTGTGGTGTATGATGGTGTCTCATGTCCTAAGCTGCACCTGAGATCCTATGTCCGGAGGATTCAACCACATACTGCTGATAAGAAACTATGGATTCATTTCTTCCAATAGATCTTGTCTGGAGCTCAATTGGAATGGTACTATCAACTGGAGAGTGTTAATATTCGTGATTGGAATGATCTTGCTGAGGCCTTCTATAAGCAATACCAATATACTGTTGATTTAGCACCAACTCGCATGCAGCTTCAAAGCATGACTATGGGTGCTAAAGAGAGTTTCAAAGAGTATGCCCAGAAATGGAGAGACCTGGCTGGCAGAGTTCAACCTCCACTGACTGACAGGGAGCTGGTGGATATGTTTATGAGTACGCTGAATGGTCCTTTCTATAGTCACCTCATTGGAAGCTCATCATTTGGTTTCACCGAGCTGATAATGACTGGAGAGAATGTGGAAAGTGATATAAGAAGTGGTAAGATACATGTGAGTGCCTCTTCACCAAGAACTGCTAAGAAGCCCCCTAGTGGGAAGAAGGAGTCTAAGGTTGTGTATGGTCAACATAGTCGTAACATGAGTCACCAATCTTTGGGAGAAGTTTACATCTCCAATCCTGCTTCTACAGCACCAGAGCAACAACAAAACAATCAACAGAAGCCTATAAGACAGTTCACCAAGATTAACATGTCACTGGCCCAAGCCTTGCAACACATGTTTAAAGGGGAACTCATTACTTTGAGGGATCCTCCTCAGAATCCTAATACTTCCTCTCCTTGATACAATCCTAATGCAAGATGTGCATATCATTCTAATAGTCTGGGACATGACACCAACAACTGCTGGGTGTTGAAAAACAAGATTCAAGACATGATCGAAGCTGGAGAAATTGAATTTGACCCTCCTGGGACCCCAAATATGATCACTGCTCCTATGCTCAATCATGAAAAGACTGTTAATGTTGTTGATGAGGTTTCCTATGTTTCCTCAGTAGCAGATGTGACTACTCCTCTATCCATTATCAAGAAGAAGTTGGTGCAGGCTGGATTTTTTCCAGGTTGCAATGAAGACTGTTTCTATTGTGCTTACAAACCTGATAGTTGCTGGAAGTTGAAAGATGGTATTCAACGCCTCATGGACAATTACACTATATTGTTTGAGAGGACACCTTCTGTTGAAAGTATGTGTGAACATCTGACTCGAAGTACGAAGCTTGAAGATGTAGCTATGGTTGATAAAGTACCAGTGAAGATTACCTCCAAAGGCCCTGTCAGGATCACCTCTAAGGGTCCTGTCTGGATTACTGCTGAAGGCCTTGTGAAGACTGTTGCTGAAGTTATAATGGCTTCCATGATCATTACCACTCCCGGTCCTGTTCCTTATACTTCTGATAAAGCTATACCCTGGAATTATGGTTCTGATGTTTATATCCATGGTGTTAAACAAGAACCTGTGACTGATGCACCTGTTATTGATGTTAATCTTGATGTTGATAATATTGATGGATCTAGTAAGATCACCAGAAGTGGAAGAATCTTCTCTCCTCAGGCTACCTCCAAAAGTGCAGCTACTCCAACTACTACCTCCAATTCTGGGCCAAGTACTGATGCCCGGGGCAAGGGTCCTGTGACTGAACATGTACAAGTTGAGGCACCAACTGCTGAAAATATTTCTAAACAGATGGAAGAGGTGCTGAAGATCATTCGTAAAAGTGATTATGATATTGTTGACCAGTTGGGGCATACTCCCTCCAAAATCTCCATGTTATCTTTGCTGCTGTGTTCTGAGGCTCATGCTAAAGCCTTAATCAAATTCCTGAAGACTACTCATGTGTCAAATGAAATTTCTATGGACCAATTTGAGAATTGTGTGGCACATCTGACTAGTGATAATGGGCTGGGCTTTTCTGATGCTGATTAGACTCCTACAAAGAGAAACACTAACAGAGGTCTGCATATTTCCATTGAATGTAAAGGCACTATGATAACACTAAATTTCACCGTATTTCTGACTCCGATTTCACATGCATTCTTAGCTTTTATTGTTATTTTGTTATGTTATTTCTTTGTTTTTCTTTATTTTCAGATTTTCTATGTAATCAGGGCCTTAATCGAGAAAAGGAGCGAAAAAGGAGTGGAAACGGACGAAAACCAAGAAATTCAGCTTTCTACACTTACGGCATCCACCATGGCGGGCGCCATGGGGTCTGCCATGACGTGGCCACGTCTCAAGACCACTCAACAACTGCCAAGACCCATTATCCCCACTCTCTCATTCCATATTAGTCTCATGGCGGGCGCCATGTGCCTGTGGCGGGCGCCACAAGATAAAAACTTTTCCCTCCAATTTTTAGTGGAGGGGGCATCCTAATCTTTTCCTGCTTTTTGTTTTCCTATAAATAGGGCCTTAGATTTTCGTTTTCAAGCATCCAAACGTAGAATCTCTTAGGCATATATCAGTTTTAAAGCAGTTATCATTCCACATCGGGGTGTTACTGCAATCGAGTGATCGAGTTTGTATACGTCTGTGTGATCGAGTTTTGGAGCACTCTGGGAGGAAGTTAATCCTGCCGCCATTTTAATTCTAGTTGGTATTTTATTTTTCCGCATTGCTTTACTTTTATTTACTTTCCGCATTGCTTTACTTTTATTTATTTCCCGCACTCGCTTTACTTTATTTATTTCTCGCACTCGCACTACTTTCGTTTATTTTCCACACTCGCTTTAAATATCTTTATTTCTCGCACTCGCACTACTTTTATTTACTTTCCGCATTCGCACTACTTTTATTTACTTTCCGCACTCGCACTAATTACTTTTATGAAAAATTATAAAAAGAACTTTTACTTTACCATGTCTAACTAAATCCATAAAGGTTAGAATGTAAGGATCGTAATTGAACCAGTAATCCATACAATTGTTCGTGGAAACACTTAAGGGCTATTTTATCTTTCAATTTAAGTAATTGTTTTTAACTATTTCAAAAACAACCAAAAGTGCTTTGTCTAGTTCATTAGGAGTTTTTGGATTAAAAAGAAAAGGGATTTTAAAACGATTATCGGACGCGTTAAGAAGTTTAGAGTCTGGTTCGTGAGAACCCTTTTTGCTAAGAAATCCAGGTTAAAATACTTTTCAACTTAGTTAAGATAATATATTTCTTAAAAATAGGTTTACTACTCTAACGCATTACGCACCTTTTTATCCGTGACAAATAAGAGGGGTTGATTAGGGAGTACAACTCGGTTCTGAATACGCGAAAGCGACAGTTCTTGTTAAATTAGTTCTTTTCAAAGTGGAAAACATTGCCCATAAGTAGTTCTATTAACAAGTACTGGACCATCTATTGATTACGTGAATTACATTCGAGCATGTCTTTATTAATTTTTTAAAATTACCATTTTATTTACCATTGCGCACTCCTTAAAACCCTTATATTCAGTTGCCTTAGATACACACCATAACATCAGGTACGATAGATTGACACTTGGTCTCTGTGGATTCGACAATCTTTTATATTACTCTGACGTGTTCGTACACTTGCGAAAAACACGCATCAAGTTTTTGGCGCCGTTGTCGGGGACCAATTTCGTCAAATTTCATACCCTGTAGTTATACCGTTTAGACTTAGGTTGTTACCCACCGGTCAATGCGAAAGACTCACAGTGCCGGAAGTTTAGTAGACCCTCTAGCTGAACCTGAACGTTACGCTTGCGCACGTTTGTTTATCCATAGGAATAGGAGAGCTATGGTCGAAGATCAAAACCGAAGACCTCTTAAGGACTTCGCCTAACCATCAAACGAGGAACCTAGTTCCAGTATAGTAAACCCCGTTATCCCAGCCAATAATTTTGAGCTTAAACCATCCCTGCTGCAATTAGTGCAACAGAGACAATTCGCAGGTCTTGCTACTGAGAACCCAAACCAACATTTAAAAAACTTTCTTCAGTTAGCAGACACCTTTAAAACCAATGGAGCTCCTCTTGAGGCGATACGCTTAAGATTATTTCGCTTTTCCCTCAGAGATAAAGCTCTATCTTGGTTAGATTCCCTTCCACCCAATTCCATAACAACTTGGGAAGACCTAAGAAGAGTATTCCTTGCTCGATATTTTCCTCCAAGTAAGACCGCTCTTCTTCGAAACCTTATAACCATATTTACCCACACCAAGGAGAGTCGTTGTTCGAAGCCTGGGAGAGATATAAAGAGCTATTAAGAGCATGCCCACATCATGGCTTAGAGAATTGGCTAATCATTCAAACCTTCTATAATGGACTTCATTATAACACTAAGATGACCATCGACGTTGCCGCTGGTGGCGCACTGATGAACAAACCTTACCCTGAAGCTAGGGCCCTTATCGAAGATATGGCCCAAAACCATCAATCATGGGGAGTAGAACGAGCGCCAGTGGAAAAGAAGGAAGCCCAAGGAGGAATTCATGAGCTAAACTCTGTGGACATGATGCAAGCTAAAATGGACGCATTGGCCCTTAGAGTCGAACATATGTGTACAGCCCCGAATACTGTAGCCGCAGTTTCTCCGAGTTGTGAGATATGTGGGACGCAAGGACACCAATCCACCGAATGTATTCTATTAAATGAGACCAACCCTGAGCAAGTAAACTACACCCAAGGGAACCCATTTTGAAACACATATAACCCTGGATGGAGGAATCACCCAAACTTCTCCTATAAAATTAACAACCCTATCCAAAATACCGCACCTCCGAGACAACAAGGTTACCAAGCCCCAAGAACAAATCAACCTATGCAACCTGTACCACCAAGTTCGAGCCTTGAGAAAATTGTAGAAAAGTTTATCACCGCTCAAACACAACAAAACAAAGAGTTCATGAACCAAAACGTCCATGTTAACGAAATAATTACCCAGTTAGGAACCAAGGTTGACCAGATTATTACTCATAACAAGATGCTTGAAACCCAGATCTCTCAGGTAGCTTTAAACCAAGCCCCACAGACTACACCTGGAGGACAGTTCCCTGGACAACCTCAACAAAACCAAAAAGGGCAAGAAAATGCCATTACTCTACGAAGTGGAACCGCTTATAAGGAACCTTCAAACCCTATATTAAGTGATCCCGAAACTTCTGAGAGAAATGAGGAGAAGGAACCAGAGGAATCTGAAAACCCAGAAAGTCAAGAAAAAGGAGAAGAACCTAAAAACAAAACCTATGTACCACCCCCGCCATACAAACCACCAATACCATACCCTCAAAGATTAAAGAAAGCCCAAATCGATAATCAGTATCAAAAATTCGTTAAGGTTATAGAAAAACTTCACGTAGAAATCCCCTTTACATAAGCCATCACCCAAATACCTTCTTACGCTAAGTTTCTCAAAGACATACTTACAAATAAACGTAGACTTGAAGATCTAAAACCCTTGGAATGTAATTCTATTTCCGAAGATAGGTTAGCAAAGAAAGATAAAGATCCCGAAAATTTTTCCATTCCTTGTATTTTGGGGAATCATGTCATCGAAAAAGATTTTCTAGACTTAGGAGCTAGTGTGAGCTTAATGCCTTTAGCAGTTTGTGAGAGATTAAACTTAGAAGAATTACAACCTACTAAGATTTCACTTCAATTAGCCAATAGATCCGTTAAATACCCTATAGGCATACTTGAAGACGTCCCTGTTAGGATAGGTCAGCTGTTTATACCTACTGATTTTGTTGTCATGGACATCAAAGAAGATGACGACATACCAATCCTCTTAGGTAGACTGTTCTTATCGACTGCTGGAGTCATAATAGATGTTAAGAAAGGGAAACTAACCTTTGAGGTAGGTGACGAAAAGATAGAATTTGTACTTTCAAAATTCCTTATGGTACCTGTAATAGGAGATGCTTGTTATGCCTTAGATATCATTGATGAATGCATTAGGGAATTAGAACAAGAAGAAGAAACTGAATCTATAAAATTGCCATCAACCCTTATTTTGGAAGATGACAATTATAAAAAACCCTACATTGATGATAACCTTCACGAATGTTTATCTCTTACCCCAGATCCTATGCCTTGCCCTATGAAACCGACCGTAAAACTTAAGGAACTGCCTAAAAACCTGAGATATGAATTTCTTGATGAAGAAATGAACCGTCTAGTTATAGTCAGTGCTACCTTAAACCAAGAGGAAACAGACCAATTATTAGATGTTTTACGAAGGTATCCCTCAGCCTTAGGATATAAGATCTCAGATCTAAAAGGAATAAGCCCATTCGTATGCATGCATCGGATTTTGCTTGAAGAAGATTCAAAACCCTCCAGAGAACACCAACGAAGAATAAATCATATGATGAGTAATGTAGTTAAGACTTGAGTTCTTAAGTTACTAGAGGCAAGTATAATATATCAGATCTCAGACAGTAAATGGGTAAGTCCTGTGCATGTAATACCTAAAAAGGGAGGCATCACAGTCGTCCAAAACGAGAAGGGCGAACCTGTAGCAAAAAGAACCGATGGAGGTTGGCGTATGTGCATAGATTATAGAAAATTAAATAAAGAAACTTGGAAGGACCATTTCCCATTACCATTCATAGACCAAATGTTGGAGCGCCTAGCCAGACACTCTTACTTTTGTTACCTAGATGGATATTCAAGATTCTTCCAAATACCTATTCACCCGGAAGATCAAGAAAAAACTACCTTTACATGCCCAGTTGGAACTTTTGCCTATAGAAGAATGCCTTTTGGACTTTGTAATGCCCCTGCCACTTTCCAATGCTGCATGATGTCTATCTTTGCAGACTATTTAGATGGAATCATGGAAGTATTTATGGACGATTTCTCGGTTTGTGGATCTAATTTCAAAAATTGTCTTATCAACCTTGAGAAAATCCTGGAAAGATGTGTGGAGGTAAACCTTGTGCTAAATTGGAAAAAATGTCATTTCATGGTCACCGAAGGGATTGTTTTAGGACATATAGTTTCCGAAAAAGGTATAGAGGTAGACAAAGCTAAAATAGAAGTCATATAGAATCTAAAACCGCCGAAGACTATCAGGGAGATAAGAAGTTTTCTTGGACATGCCGGATTTTACCAACGTTTTATCAAGGACTTCTCCAAAATAACAAAGCCCTTAACTGGTCTTTTAATGAAAGATGTTGAATTCATCTTCGATGAAAAATGTACTGAAGCATTTAATCTTCTGAAGCAAGCTCTGATTTCAGCTCCTATAATGAAACCCCCTGATTGGTCGGAACCGTTTGAGATAATGTGTGACGCTAGTGACTATGCTGTTGGAGCCGTTCTAGGTCAGAGAAAAGATAAAAAGTTACACGTAATTTATTATGCCAGTAGAACCCTAGACGCTGCACAGCTCAACTACACAACAACCGAAAAAGAGATCCTAGCTGTAGTTTTCGCCATAGACAAATTTAGGCTCCTAGCTGCTATTCGTTACTTACTAAGTAAAAAGGATGCCAAACCTAGGTTACTTCGATGGATTCTATTACTGCAAGAGTTTGATTTAGATATCCGTGATAAGAAAGGCACAGGTAATGTAGTAGCTGATCACCTTTCTAGGCTAGAATACTTGAAACCTGACTAAGTACCCATAAATGACGATTTTTCCTATGATAGACTGATAGCCCAACTAGAAACTATTGAAGATGATAACCCAGACCCACATGAGCATTGTCATAAATCCTTAGCTATAAGTAATGCACCTTGGTATGCAGACTTTGTTAATTACCTAGCCGCTGACATCATACCCCCTGATCTAAACTACCACCGGAAGAAGAAGTTCTACAGTGATGTGAGAAACTTCTATTGGGACGAACCATTTCTTTTCAAGAGAGGTAAAGATGGCATTTTCTGCCGTTGTGTTCCAGAAGAAGAGGTAAATAATATAATTGAGCATTGTCACTCTGTACCCTATGGTGGACATGCAAGCACATCTAAGACCCACGCCAAGATTCTTCAAGCTGGCCTATTCTGGCCTTCTATGTGGCGTGATGTCCATGCTTTCATTGTCAAGTGTGACAGATGCCAACGCACAAGGAATATTTCAAGACGTAATGAAATGCCTTTGAGAAATATCCAAGAAATAGAACTCTTTGACGTATGGGGTATAGACTTTATGGGACCATTCCCACCATCTTTAGGAAATCAGTACATCTTAGTAGTTGTTGACTACGTGTCTAAATGGATTGAAGCTATCGCCGCACCCACGAACGACACCAGAGTAGTCATCAAATTGTTAAAAAACTATATATTTCCAAGTTTGGAACCCCCCGTTTAGTCATAAGTGATGGAGGATCACACTTCATATCGAGAATATTTGATAAACTTTTAAGCAAGTATGGAGTTAAGCATAAAGTAGCAACACCGTACCACCCACAGACCAATGGAAAAGTTGAATGATCTAATAGGGAGATCAAACAAATTCTTGAGAAGACTGTCTCTATATCTAGAAAAGATTGGTCACAGAAACTTCAAGAAGCATTATAGGCCTATAGAACCGCTTTCAAAACCCCTATAGGAACAACCCCTTATCAACTGGTCTATGGAAAATCATGTCACTTACCTTTTGAGTTGGAGCATAAGGCCTATTGGGCCATCAAAACTTTGAATTTGGATTACCTAACTGCTAGTGAAAAACGTATCCTTGATATCCACAAATTAGAAGAGCTCAGACATTCTGCCTACGAAAATGCCATCATATACAAAGAAAGAACAAAAGTTTGGCATGACAAAAGAATCATAAGAAAAGACTTTAAAATAGGCGATCTTATTCTCTTGTTCGATTCTAGGTTACGACTTTTTCCAGGGAGGCTTTGTTCAAGATGGACTGGCCCTTTCGAAGTATCTAAGATCCTAAGATCTGGTGCTATTGAAATCAAGAACCAAACATGTAAACTGTTCATCGTCAATGGATAGAGGTTGAAGCCCTACAAAGGAGGTGACATCCCAACAACGTACACCTTTCATACTCTGAGTGATCCACCATATCCTTCAAATGATGTATAAAAACCGGTCGTTGAGCTAATGACATTAAACAAGCGCTGCATGGGAGGCAACCCATGGTTTTCTTATTTACGTACTTTTTATTTTTCCTTTATTTTAATTTGTTTTACTTTATTATTATGTCAGGATTAACGATTGAATGTTTTATGTGATTTCAGGACTTGTTTGCTAACCTTGTGCAGAATGCAGAACCCCGATGACATGCACGTGGCCTTTAGAGACGACGCACAGAGAGAGCGTTACTATGTCCACATGAGATGCCCTATGGCTCCTACCAGGTACCCTGACCAAGATTACATGGATGCCTTGGGGATAGAGCCAAGCGTCAGATTCTTATGCCACCAACTCCAGTGGGACCAGTTTGACGATATGAACAACACTTACAGGAACTTGACTCTAGAGTTCCTCAGCTCGTTTCATTATGATCCTTGGGATGGACCCGATGGATATGCTGTTTTCAGGTTGTTCGGGATTGACTACTCCTTCTCTCACAAAGAGTTTGATGATTTACTAGGTTTTCAGACTACTCCTGATGTTATTCCAGAGACACCGATGGGGTATTTTATGAGCAAAAAAGTGGAAATGTTTTGGTCTAACATCTCAGGTGGAGGGAGCCAAGATCCTTCCACTCAGTTTTCTCAGGTAATCCACAACCCTGCGTTAAGGTACTTCCAGATGATTCTAGCACATTCTTTCCTCGGTTTGCCAGATACAGAGACTCTGCTGAGTGAAGAGGAGATTTTCCTACTGTTTTGTGCGACTCAGTCACGCCCAGTTGCTTGTGGCAACTTTCTGTTGAAGGGCCTTGCTAGTGTTGCCAGATCATCTGTAGGCATTATACATGTCGGTGGGATTGTTACACAGATAGCTACTGCATTGGGTTTGTCTCGCTAATTATTGAACCTAAGGACCTTCTGCTGCTACACCACCCTGGATGTTGACTTTTGTCTTGACAGAGGACTGATGAGGAGGGCCTCTTTTGAGCCTAACACATTTAGATTATTGATCGACAACGAAGTGATACATTACTTTACATTACCAGACTCGCTGATGACCAGTGTCCATGATCCTGCTAATTGGAGTTATGCTTTAGAGGGTTATGGAGAGACTGTCGAAGAGCCGAAATCATCTCCCGCCACTGAGTACACTCCTACACCTCTTTCTCCCCGATTCACTGTTATGTCAAACAATATGTCTTTGCAGCCGCCTGATCTACAAACTTAGATTTATGAACTCTGCAAGGAGACTGCCCTGCTCAAGCAGGAAGTAGCGGACTTGGAATTACAGATTCAGGTATCTGATCTCACTCATGCCTCAGAGGCCGATGCTCTATATCAGGAGATTGAAGAGCTTCAGAGGGAGATAACTGAGATTCGTGGATCAAACTAGGAAGAGAAGCCTACCACATGATTTGTTTTACACTGACATTATTACCCTAGTATTTGATTTGTTTTTCATGCTTTATTTTATTTCTCGCATCTCCAGACATATATTACATTATTGCATCTATTACATTTTCTTTTTTTCATGTACTTTGAGTTTATCTTTTATATATATTATTTCGTGCACTAATCTCACTTTTTCTCTTTTCTTTTTCTTTTTATTTTATTTTATTTTTGTCGAGTAAAGAAAAAAAAATATAAAGACAAAAATATTTTCATTTTTGTCTTCATAAAAAAAAATGCAAGCTTCATGCCTTAGAAGAGAGAATAAAACGCTATCCGGACCCCCCGAAGACTGAAGGTGCAAGAGGACCCAAAAGAGTGTTGCACCCCAAAATTTGCCCTCACAATACAAGACTTTGTGTTCTAAGAAGGTTCACAAGGTTCACAAGCTTCCCAATGCTTTCAAGACCTTTCATGAGGTTCATGAAGTCTACAAATTACTTCTTGAAGGTTCACAAGGTTCACAAGTTCTATAATGCTTTCAACACCTTTCATGAAGTTCATGAAGTCTACAAGTTACTTTATGAAGGTTCACAAGGTTCACAAGTCCCACAATGCTTTCAAGACCTTTCATGAAGTTCATAAAGTCTACAAGTTACTTTATGAAGGTTCACAAGCTTCACAATATCTCCCATGAGGTTCACAAGACATTTTATGATGGTTCACAAGGTTCACAAAGTTCACAATGGGTCAGAAGAGTTGACAATTCCCTCAGACAATGCACCTCCTAAGCAGTGCATCCAAAACTAGGGTTTTGACTTTAATCAGGCTAAATGGACTTCCAATACCTCAAGTGAACTTCATAATATCTTATATGTGTATAAGAACCCTCATGACAAGTTTCAAGACTTTTCTCAAAAGTTTGCTCAGTCAGATGATCAGATAAGTCAAAATCAGTCAATGCAGTTAAAAAGTCAAACTGAGGTCAACTGTGGTCAAACCAAAGTCAAACTTCATGATTTTTTGCCAACATCAAGTATATGAAGTAAAATTCATCATTTGATCAAGGGTTGATCATGATTCATCAAGAAGATTCCAGATCATCAATAATCAGGAGTTTCTAAATTAGGGTTTCCTCAGTAAAAGTCAACTGAACTTTGACCAGCCATAACTTTCACATACTTTATCACCAAGTCTCCATCCAAAGCTCATTTTGAAGGAAATTGAATTCTATACAACTTTGATGTTGAAAGTTAAGCCCAAAAATGCTTCATTTGAAAGATATGATCTAAGACATTATAGGTCATTTCAAAAGTCAACAAAAAGTCAACAACTTCAAAAGGGCATAACTTGAGATTGGTAAATGATATGGACCTGAAACCAATGGGGTTGTTTAGAGGACTCTTCAAGCTTTCGATAAAGTCCAATAACACCCTCATACCTTTAAAATTGAGGGAGATGTGCCCTTGCAAAGTTGGGAAATTTTGTGATGGTTTATGTTGAAAATGGAGGCCTAAAAGTAATTCTTTCCAAATGGGCTTGCTAAGTTGTGACCCAATCCACCTCATATCATTATGCACGACCCAATTGACCAAAATTCAGCATTTTTATTATTTTATTTTTATTTATTATTGATTTAATTCATAAAAATCATTTTAAATAAATATAAAATATGAAAATCTATTTTTGGGTGAAGATTGAGTTTCTAGAATTTCATAATTGATTATTGAATTTGAAAGAGAAAGGAATCATGTGATTAGTCCAAGAATAGCAAGTCTTCATGATCAAATATTTGAACTTTTACACCATGATCTTTTTCAATATTTTTTGGATCAAATCTTCACACAACCAATCCATATTTCTGACCTAATTCACTCACATATATATACTAAACATAAACCTAACAAAGGGGGACGAATTCCAGCAGCCCATAGGTAAGTTCAAAAACTCAAAAATCCTTCCAAAAAGTGAGATTCGGATTTTGAATTCCAGGGCGTTTGAAAGCAAAGTAAGAACATAGAGATGTTTATTGGACATTGTTGAAGCAAAATCATCACTCATATGCATCTCATGTGCACCATATGGCTCTACCCGAACTCATCTTTGCCTTGAATTCAATTTTTTCGAATCCATTAATATATGTATTATGAATTGTTTTTGATGACTGATATGTGTTTATTTTGATCCCTAGAACGATTCTGGACAATTGGATTGAAGGATGAGTGTCTAAAACGTAAACGGCCATGTTAGGGTTCATAACCTCACAATTAGGGTTTATCATTTGAATGCATATAAATAAATTCTGGAAACATAGAATTGTTGTGTGAATTGTGAGAATTATAAATCACTAACCAATTTCATGAATTGATGTGGTTTTGCTTGAGTTTCATTTTCGTAGGTTTTGCTGGGGTTTGTATTTCGCAGGAAAACTTGTATCTAATTTCGCAGCAAATTTTGAAGGACAGGAGGTTGAAGACGAAGGCCATTCGCGCCTGTTTTGAAAGTTTAAATTTTGTTTTAAAATATTATGTGCTCTTTCTGTTTATTATCACAACAGGTTGCCTAGCCCAGTGGTTGGAGGTGTGCGCTCACATTGGTTTGGTTTGGGGTTCGATTCCCTGTTTATGACATTTTGTGCTTTTATTTTGTTTGCTTTTCAGGTTGAATATATTATCAATCATAGCCATATGTTAACAGAATTGGCTCTTCCAGCCGGGTGGTAATGCGCGTGTTTGAATGTATAAAGGTCCTGGGATCAAATCCCACCCCAGGCCTTTTGCTTCTTTATTTTTTCTGAATTTTTCAAGATATGGCATAAAAACAATTGCAGTCATCCTATGATTACCAACGCATGGTTGGTCTAGTGGAATGTTTTGGTGCTGGCAGGCATGAGGACCTGGGTTCAAACCCAGCCAAGGTAAGTTCTCAATTTTTGTCATTTTTTTCTATTTTTCTTAATTAATTAGTTTATTTGTTTTATATTCTTAATAAAATTTAAATCATATATATATTCCAAATTTAAAATAACATCATATTCTCTAAAATTTCTGAACTTTCTATTTTTTTTATTATTCAAAAATTTATTTTATTATTTTATATAATTATAATATGTATATGTATATTAGTTAATTTTGTATATAACTAAACCCTATTTTTTTTAAAACCCTAAAAAATATTTTCTAAAATAAAACCTAATTCTATTTTTTCTAAATAATTTTATTTTCTAATTATTAATATAATTATAATATATATTTATTTATTTAGTATGATTCATGTAAATATTGTAAATATAATTATAAATTATTTTTCTCATATAAGATGTAAATATATTTCATGCTATTAGAAATTAAATCTTGTAAAATTAAAATAATTGTTTGTTCATATTTCTTTTTAAATATAATTGTTCATATGAAAATTTATTAATTTCTTATTCTCATAATTTTGATTAGTTTTATTTATTATTGTTATTACTAACCATATTATTTATTTTGCTTTATTAATTTTATATGTTATTTCACTAATTTTTATTATTTCACTAACCTCTCTTATTTTATTATTACTAACTTTTTGCTTATTATTTAAATATTATTATTTATCACTAACCCAATATTTATTTATTTATTGCTTACTATTTTGCTTATATATTTTTCAATTTGCTTATTATTTAATTTGCTTATTATAATTATGTTGTAATTGTTTCCTGGATGTAAATTTTATAATTATTTAATTGTTGCTATGGTTAGTAATTTAGGGAGTGTAAATATGTATTCTCTTAAAATAAATTTAGATAATTTTAATCATAAGATAATTAAAATAAACACTCACACACACGTAAGTCGATTTTTATCGCCGTCTCACTTTCTAAGGTTATCCCTCAAGTTGCCTACGAATAATGGTTAAGTGGGGTGTATAAAGTAAGTCCCTTTAAAAAGAAAATCATCAAGTCCCTCATGGTTGCCTATACGAATCGAGTCCCTTCGAATAATGATGATAGTCCCTTCAGTATGCTTATTACACCCCACAGTTGCCTTCTTAAAATAGAATGTCCCTCTCATGTCCCTTTACATCCAAGGTAATGACTACCTACTCCTTAATAGTAGGGATAGTCTTACCAATGAAAGGATAAAGAATAAGAAAGACTTTAAACATTAGGGTAGGTTCCTCTTATGTACTTGCTCACTTCAAAAATTTTCAAACTCTTCACAATTTCAAACAAATTTTCAAAAACAAGTTTTTACACATCCGTACATGGATTATTATTAACTATTCTGAAAATTTTTCTATTCACACACTACAATTTCAAAAAACAATTTAAAGTGAGCTAAGTAACTAAGAGCCCATGGATAACCATGGATGAAAAGGGTGCTAACCCCTTCCCTTTACATAACCTACCCCCCGGACCCAAAATATTCTCTTAAGGTCTTTCCTGTTCTTTTATACCCTTTCCTTTTGGATAAAATAAAAGTCGGTGGCGACTCTTGCTATCCGCAACATAACTTAAAGTCAGTTCTCCCACCGTGTTACAGAACTGGCGACTCTGCTGGGGATCTATTTAAGAGGGGTACCCTTAGGAATTAGATCACTTTAAATTGTGTGCCTTGTTTGCTTTATTATTATATTGTTGGGGTGCTCTTATGAGTGAAAGGTCCTAACCCGGATCTAGTGTACCTTAGGTAAATGGCAATAGACCAAGGAAACTGTACGACGTATATCGATACGGTTGATCTGGTGGCCATAGTTAGTGCGACTTCTTGGTTGGTGCTTATGTTCCTTAAGTCAAGTTGAGGATAATATGAGGCTGCCATATGTTGTCAATGCACTAACTAACTTTTAGAACCCTAGTTAACTCATCTTGGCCTTTAGAAAGTAGTGAGGTAACCGGCTTTGGTGCAGACTGAAGTTGGTTGACACTCGATACTACACTCATTGAGATCTTAAACTTGGAGGGTTTTGGTTGGCAAGTAAGTTGCCTTCTGATCAACCACCCTTGTGAAGGATCAATGATATTGAGATCCCTTAGAACCTGGTTACTTTTGTAGGACAGGATGAACCATCTAACCTCAGGGGAGGGTACTTACCTTTAAACCTCATGCAAGCCTTTAAACCTAGGGCTATGGTGTGACTTGTTTGTGTGTGCCACATGTTTGTGATTGAGCATAACATCATGACATCATCATGCATCATAAGCATAGCATTTTCACTAACCATTTCAAGGACCAAGGGATTTATCTTTGTTCTTTATTGCAGGTCATGGCTTCTGCTCGTAGAAACACTATCAGGATCAACTTTGTGGGGATACCTCCCAAGCTTAAAGAGTTGGTCTCTCAAGTATCTGATCACTCCCAGTTCAACAAGAGACATGGTCACCTATTGGATCTAGTCACTTTAGGGTTCAATGAAGACATGATGAGTGTCCTGTTCCAGTTCTTTGACCCTAAGCACCATTGCTTCACATTCCCCGACTATCAGCTAGTTCCAACCATGGAGGAGTTCTCTAAACTTCTGGGCATACCTGTTCTTGATCAAAGACCCTTCACAGGTCTGGAGAAGGAGCTTAAACCAGAAGTTATTGCTGCAGCTCTACATCTGAAGAAGTCTGACATTGTTCTAGAAACGAGAAGTGGAGTCAAGGGTATTCTGGCCAAGGTGCTAATGGATAAGGATCAAATGTTCTTGAAGGCCATGAGCTATGATGCTTTTGAGGAGATCTTAGCCTTGCTGATATATGGCTTAGTATTGTTCCCCAATCCAGATCAGTTCATAGATATTCATGCCATCAACATTTTCCTGAGTCATAATCCAGTGCCTACATTGCTTGGAGACATCCTGCATTCTCTTCACACTCGTACTACAAGGGCAAGAGGAACTTTGATGTGCTGCATCCCTTTGCTTTCTAGGTGGTTTATTTCTCACCTTCCTCGCTCAGTAATGAAGAATGAGCAAGGATTCAGATGGTCCAAGAGGATCATGTCACTTTCTCACTCAGACATCCATTGGTGTTCCAGATCTATGGAGAATGTCACCCTCATTGACCGTTGTGGGGAGTTTCCTAATGTGCCACTTCTAGGCATAAGAGGAGGCATCACCTACAACCCCTCTCTAGCTTTACGGCAGTTTGGTTACGCCCGAAGTGATGGACCACATGACATGTTGATTCAGGGCATTGTGTTTGATTACGACAACGATCTTCAGGGTTACCGTCAGAGATTCATCCGAGCTTGGGGAAAGGTAAACAGGATTGACAGCAAGACACTGGAGCCTAAGTATACTATTCCTATGGAGGCTTATCTCAGATGGGTACGATCTCGTGCTCAGACACTCATGATGCCATATCCTGCCGTCCTACCAGTTACCATGGAACCTGTTGCTGAAGGAGACACTGCTTATACCATCCTTCACCCAGACATGCCTACTGATATGGAAGACTTGCAGAGATCATGGATCCAACTGAAGGAGCAAAGGGATACTTTCGAGGCTCATTACAAAGAAAGCCAAGCAAGGATCCTAGAGCTAACAAAGCAGCTTCACGAGGAGCGAAACCTCAATTCATACCTCAACATAAAGAGGAAACGACCATGGGAGACTTAAAACCCCATCTTTTGTACTTATTTTATTTTATTTCATTGATGTACGCCTAAAAGGCAAAACAAAGTTATTACTAATAAAAGTTTACTTTCGTGTTTGTCTAAGCAAATTTAAATCCTGCGGTCCTTGAAAACATTGCATATGCATTACCATATCATTTCATTGCATCACAGGTTTATAATTGTGCACAGGTTTCTCATCTTCTCGCTGTTTATTTCAGCAATGGCTCTTGAACAATCAGTTAAGGATCTTCAGGCACAGAATGCACAGTTCCAAGAGCTGATCCTGAACCTGTCCAAGGGGCAGGATGAATTGAAGGCACTGCTGGCCAAGAAGACTAAGAAGACTAGAAGGTCTGCTAGGTTGATCAACATGGGAAGAAGGTTCAAAGGTCTTGCCAAGACCAAAGAACCAGCTGAAGACTATGAATCTGAGGAATCTAAGCAAGAGGTAGGCAGTCTCCACCATACAATGGGGGACTCTGATTCTGAGGCTAACTACTACCATGAGTCTAATGAAGACAAATTCAAGATGCTGGTGGATAGGATGGATGCTATGGAGTTGCAGAAATCATCTGGGCTGGATTTTGAGGATTTGAGTCTGATATCTGGGGTGGTCATACCTGTGGGTTTCAAGGTTCCTACATTTGTTGTCTATGATGGGGTCTCTTGTCCCAAATTGCATCTGAGGTCATATGTCAGAAGGATTCAACCCCACACTGCTGATAAAAAGTTGTGGATCCATTTCTTTCAAGAGAGTTTATCTGGAGCTCAGTTGGAGTGGTATTATCAGTTGGAGAGTGTCAATATCAGAGACTGGAATGATCTTGCTGAAGCTTTCTATAAGCAGTACCAATACAATGCTGACTTAGCCCCCACTCGCATGCAGCTTCAGAGCATGTCTATGGGTGCCAAAGAAAGTTTTAAAGAGTATGCTCAGAAGTGGAGAGATTTAGCTGGAAGAGTTCAACCCCCTTTGACTGACAGGGAATTGGTTGATATGTTCATGTGTACGCTGAATGGTTCGTTCTACAGTCATCTCATTGGAAGCTCATCATCTGGCTTCACTGAGTTGATCATGACAGGAGAGCGAGTAGAGAGTGGTATCAAGAATGGTAAGATCCAGGTGGGCACTTCTTCATCAGGTGCTGCAAAGAAGCCTCCCACTGGGAAGAAGGAATCCAATGCTGTGTATGGTCAACCTGATCGTAACAGAAGGCATCAGTCTGTTAGTGCAGTTCATATTTCAAATCCAACTCCTGCAACAACAGAGCAGCCTCAGGGCAACCAACAGAGGGCTAGAAGACAGTTCACGAAGATCAACATGTCAATGGCTCAGGCATTGCAACACTTGTTGAAGGCTGAACTTATTACCCTGAGGGAGGCTCCTCAGAATCCCAATGTTACCTCTCCCAAGTACAATCCCAATGCACGATGTGCATATCATTCAAACTGTCCAGGACATGATACTAATAACTGCTGGGTCTTGAAGAACAAAATTCAAGATATGATTGATGCTGGAGAAATTGAATTTGATCCTCCAGGTACCCCCAATGTGATTACTGCTCCAATGCCAAACCACGAGAAGACTGTCAATGCCATTGAGGAAGATCTGCATATCCGTTCAGTTGATGAATTGACCACACCATTGGCCATCATCAGAAAGAAGTTAGTGCAAGCTGGGTTCTTTCCGGGTTGTCGTGAAGATTGTGTTTATTGTGAGTATGATCCAGAGAAGTGCTTCAGGTTGAAAGATGGCATTCAACGTCTCATGGATAAGTATACCATAGTGTTTGAAAGAAGACCAGCATCTGTAGAAAGTATGGTGGATCATCTGACTCAGGGTAAGAAGATTGAAGAGGTTGATATGGTTGACAAAGTACCGGTGAGAATCACTTCAAAGGGTCCCATTAAAATCACTCATCAGGGCCCAATCAAGATTACTGCTGAAGGTCCTGTGAAAGTTGTTGCTGAAGCCAGAGTGGCTCCTCTGATCATTACCACTCCTGGTCCTATTCCTTATATATCTGACAAAGATGTGCCTTGGCACTATGGGTCTGACGTTTACATCCATGGTGTTAAGCAAGAGCCTTTACCTGATGTGCCTGTTGACATTGATAATATTGCTGGATCTAGCAAGATCACTCGTAGTGGAAAAGTCTTCTCTCCTCCAGATGCTTCCAAGAATGCAGTTACTCCTGCTGTTACTTCCACCACTGAGGCTCGGGGCAAGGGTCCTGTTATTGAGCCTGTATCTACTGATGTGCCAGCTGCTGATGATCTCTCTAAGCAGATGGAAGAAGTATTGAAAATCATTCGCAAGAGTGATTATGACATTGTGGATCAGTTGGGGCATACTCCCTCAAAGATTTCTATGTTGTCCTTGTTGTTATGTTTTGAGGCTCATGCCAAGTCATTGATCAAGTTTCTGAAGATGGCTCATGTAACCAGTGCAATTTCTGTTGACCAATTTGAAAACTGTGTTGCCCACCTGACCTATGACAATGGGTTAGGATTTTCTGATGCTGATTTGACCCCTGCCAAGAGGGATCATAACAGGGCCTTGCATATTTCAATTGAATGCAGGGGCACTACCCTGTCACATGTGCTGATAGACAATGGTTCCTCTTTGAATGTGTTGCCCAAGGAAGTCCTGAATAAGCTGAGTCCTGAAGATGCTGTGCTGAAACCCAGTAATATTGTGGTGAAGGCTTTTGATGGTTCTAGAAGAGTAGTACATGGGGAAATTGATCTTCCAATCCAAGTTGGTTCCCAGGTGTTTACTGCTACATTTTTTGTGATGGATATTCGCCCTTCGTACTCTTGTCTGCTTGGTCGTCCTTGGATCCATGGGGCAGGTGCTGTAACCTCTACATTGCACCAAAAGTTGAGATATCCGGTGGATGGAAAGGTTGTTACTGTCTATGGAGAAGAAGAATACTTTGTCAGCCATGTCAATACCTTCAAGTATCTGGAAATGGAAGGTGAATACATTGAGACTCCGTGTCAGTCATTTGAAGTGGTTCCCTGGGTTATTAATGATTATGTAGCTCCTCCTGCTGTGAAGAAAGTTCCTGTTGTCACCAGAAAACCTCCAACAATGGCGATGGCCTCCCTCAATGATGCTAGAGCCGTGGTGGATGAAGGTGGTTGTACTATTTGGGGTCAGCTTCCTGATATTCCTTACAAGTCTGACAAGTTTGGTTTGGGTTTCACTGCAGAGTCCCAGAAGGCTGTTCATCGTGCTCGTGCTGCCCGTGTCACTGATCAAGGGGTTGTGAAAAACCAGATTAATGCTGTGGGAGACTATGATGAAGACTACAACTTGGATGCTTGGATTTTTCCTACTGTGGGTGCTGGACTCAATAATTGGAAAGCTGAAGATGTTATCCCTATCTCCTTTAGTCAGGAGTAAATACTATTACTGTGTTATGTTTTAAATTTGTAATTTCTTGAACAATAAAAACTTTCAAGCCATGTGCCTTACCCGGGGCACAATGGTGTGCTTGTTACGGGCTGTCATTTCATTTGCATACTTCATTCAATAAAATCAGTGGACGTTTCGTTTCGTAAATATTGTGTTCCTTGTCTTTCTTTTCTTTTTATTTTTGCTTTATCAGCTATGTGTTCTTACACACATCCACATCACTAAAATGCAGATCCTCATCCACTCTGGATCCTGTTGATAACAGTTCTACTATTGCCAATTATAATTTCGAGAATCCGATCTATCAAACTGAAGACGGAAATGAGGACAATTGTGAAATACCTGTAGAGCTTGCTAGGTTGTTACAACAAGAAGAGAAAGCTATACAGCCACATGAAGAGCCAGTCGAAGTTGTGAATCTGGGAACTGAAGAAAACAGAAAAGAGGTTAAGATAGGGGCTGATTTAGAGGACAGTGTCAAGAGCAGGTTGATTCAGATGTTATGTGATTATGTGGAGATCTTTGCTTGGTCTTATGAAGATATGCCAGGGTTGGATACAGACATTGTGGTTCACCGTTTACCAGTGAAAGAAGATTGTCGTCCAAAGAAGCAGAAGGTTCGTCGTATGCGTCCTGAAATGTCAGAAAAGATTAAGGCAGAGGTAATGAAACAGTTCAATGCAGGGTTCTTAGCAGTGACTTCTTATCCTCAGTGGGTCGCAAATGTGGTACCAGTTCCTAAGAAAGATGGTAAGGTACGTATGTGTGTGGACTACAGAGATTTGAACAAGGCTAGCCCCAAAGATGACTTTCCACTTCCTCATATTGATATTTTGGTAGACAACACTGCTCAGCATAAGGTATTCTCTTTTATGGATGGTTTCTCTGGTTACAATCAAATCAAGATGGCACCTGAAGATATGGAGAAGACAACATTTGTGACACAGTGGGGAACCTTTTGCTATAAGGTAATGCCATTTGGTTTGAAGAATGCAGGGGCAACATATCAGCGTGCTATGGTGGCTTTGTTTCATGATATGATTCATCATGAGATAGAGGTATATGTAGATGATATGATAGCCAGGTCTCAGAATGAAGAGCAACATCTTGATCATTTGCATAAATTGTTTGAGAGGTTGAAGAAATACAAGTTGAGATTGAACCCAAACAAGTGTACTTTTGGAGTTAGATATGGAAAGCTCCTGGGTTTCATTGTCAGTGGAAAATGTATTGAAGTGGATCCTGCAAAAGTGAAATCTATACGAGAGATGCCAGCTCCCCGCACTGAGAAGGAGGTTAGGGGTTTCTTGGGACGATTGAACTACATTGCAAGATTTATTTCCCAGTTAACCACCATCTGTGAGCCAATCTTCAAGTTGTTGAAGAAAGATCAGGTGATGGAATGGAATGATGAGTGCCAGATTGCCTTTGATGAAATCAAGAAATATCTGCTAGAACCTCCAATTTTGATGCCACCAGTTGATGGAAGACCCTTGATTATGTACTTAACAGAATTAGACAACTCAATGGGGTGTGTATTGGGGCAACATGACGAGTCTGGTCGAAAAGAGCAGGCAATATACTACCTTAGCAAAAAGTTTACCGACTGTGAAACAAGATACTCACTGCTCGAGAAAACTTGCTGCGCTTTGGCATGGGCTGCTCGCCGACTAAGACAATATATGTTGACCCATACTACCTTATTGATTTCGAAGATGGATCCAATCAAGTATGTATTTGAGAAACCTGCTCTCTCCGGAAGAATTGCAAGATGGCAAATGATCTTGACAGAATATGATATACAGTATACTACTCAGAAGGCCATTAAAGGAAGTGTTGTTGCTGATCATTTGGCTCATCAAGCAGTGGATGATTATCAGTCAATGAATTTTGAGTTCCCTGATGAAGACATTATGATTATTACCAAAGAACCTGGACAATATGACGGACCTGAACAAGGATCCCGATGGACTATGGTTTTTGATGGTGCCTCTAATGCACTTGGTAATGGTGTTGGTGTTGTGATTAGTTCCCCTGAAGGTTGTCATACCCCGATTACTGCCAGACTTTGTTTTCATTGTACCAATAACATGGCTGAGTATGAGGCATGTATCCTGGGTATTAAAGCTGCTATTGATATGAAGATTCAGTTCCTTGAGGTGTATGGAGATTCAGCCCTGGTAGTCAGTCAGATTAAAGGAGATTGGGATACCAAGCATGATAACCTCATTCCTTACAGAGAGCATGTGTTGTCTTTGATCCCACATTTCAAAGAGATTACCTTTGAACATATTCCACGAAGAGAGAACCAGTTGGCAGATGCATTGGCCACCATGGCATCCATGTTTGAGATTAGTTGGGATGATGAAGCTCCTAAGATTACCATTGATAGATTTGAGAAGCCTGCATACTGCAATGAGATTGACACTGAAGTGCCAGAGGAGAAGCCTTGGTTCTATGAAGTGAGAAGATATCTCGAAGCTCAGGAGTTCCCTGAAGGGGCATCTGTCAAAGATAGGAAGTTCCTGAGAAGGTTTTCTGCTAAGTTCTTTCTGAGTAATGGCATTCTGTATAAGCGCAATCATGATTCAACTATGCTTCGTTGTGTGGATAAAAAGGAAGCAGCTGAGATTATGGAAGAGATGCATGATGGGACCTTTGGCACTCATTCTAGTGGTCACACTATGGCAAAGAAGATATTGAGAGCAGGTTACTATTGGTCTACCATGGAAGCTGATTGCTATCAATACTCCAGAACTTGTCACAAATGTCAAATTTATGCTGATAAAGTCCATGTACCTCCATCACATTTAAATGTGTTGACTGCTCCTTGGCCTTTTGCCATGTGGGGCATTGATATGATCGGTGAGATCAAACCTACTGCTTCTAATGGGCATCGTTTCATCCTGGTTGCTATTGATTACTTCACAAAGTGGGTAGAGGCAGCTTCATTTACATCTGTTACCAAGAATGTTGTGGCTCGGTTCATTAAGAATAATCTCATATGTAGGTATGGCATCCCTGAGAGGATTATCACCGACAATGGCTCTAATCTGAACAACACTATGATTACTGATCTCTGTACGCAGTTCAAGATTAAGCATCACAACTCTTCTCCGTATCGTCCAAAGATGAATGGGGCAGTTGAAGCTGCTAATAAGAACATTAAGAAGATAGTACAGAAGATGACTGTTACCTACAAAGATTGGCATGAGATGTTACCATTTGCTCTTCATGGTTATCGTACCACAATACGTACTTCAACAGGGGCAACCCCATTCTCCTTAGTTTATGGTATGGAAGCAGTTCTGCCCATTGAAGTTCAGATTCCCTCCTTGAGAATTATGAAGGATGTAGGCTTGGATGAAGATGAGTGGATTCAGACTCGACTTGACCAGATAAATTTGATTGATGAGAAGAGGTTAGCAGCAGTTTGTCATGGCCAGATATACCAGAAACGGATGATCAAAGCTTTTAACAAGAAGGTTAAGCCAAAGGTATATCAGGTTGGTGACTTGGTAATCAAGCGTATCATATTACCACAGGGTGATCCTAGGGGCAAATGGACTCCAACATATGAAGGACCATTTGTAGTCAAGACAATGTTCTCAGGAGGTGCCATGATACTGACTACAATGGATGGTGAGGACTTCCCACAGCCTGTAAACGCAGACATAGTTAAAAAATACTACGCATAAAAAGAGACCCGCTAGGTTGACAGGCCTAGGCAAAAATAAGGGCATCCCGGCAAACCAAAAGGGTTTGGGCAAAAATTAGGGATATATATAAAAAGATGTACACCCGGCAAGTCGAAAACCTGAAAAGGCGGCTTGGGCAAAAAAGGGTATCCCGGTGGATTGAAAACCTGAAAGGGCAATCCAGGCAAAAGTTAGGGATTAAAAGCGTATGACTATGTCTCGTTTGGATCGCCCATGAAACTGCAACCAGTTGTACTACTTATTCAAGCTCGAACAGATAAAGCTCAATTCAATCGTTTCCGTCTCAACAGCAAGAGGATGAGATACTTGAATGGCAATAGTAGAATTGAAACTCGATAGGATTGTTTCCCACATAGCTGATACTCTCTGTTTTATAAAAACTTTATGGCAAAATCCTCTTACTAGGGTTTATGTCTCCTTGTACAAACTTACCCGTATATGGGTCACTTTTTGATATAAATAAATTCCATCTTTTGAATCCAGATTTACTTTTACCCTATTTACATAAGCGAAACGTCCATTGGTTGTGTTTGAATGTATGTATGCTTTTGAATATGATTGATGTTTACCAGAAATGCATGTATGCTTAATATGATTGATGTTTACCAGAAAGGCATGAAAATGCAGTAATAGTATTTACTAAGGACGAACGAGGGAAGGATTTCAACGAAGCTTCGCCGGTTCACCTTTATAAGACAGTTACAAATCCCTCAGTAGGACAAATCCATCTTCATAAAGTCTCATCTCCCCTGGAATTTATATCCATCTCTTTTATCCTCATACGGATGTACGGGAAATTACTTTCCAATAAGGGTACGACAAACGAAGACGGGATGTTATACTTATCCTACTATCAAACGAAGACGAAGGTTATATATACCCTACTATCCCCAACAACGGGAGGTTATATATACCTTGCCATCCCCAGTAACGGGAGGTTATATCTATACCTTATTATCCCCAGCAGACAGAGGGTTATATATTCTTCAGCAACGAATTGGGATTTATTTTCCCTGGCCAGCAGTTGTTATACGAAGATATCCAGACGCTTCCGGCCGAATCATATCATACATACATCATTTACATCATACCATAACATACATATCCATAGACATAATACATTACTTGAGTACATCATATCATACATGTATACATAAAGCATAAACTAATGCTATACAAAATGCTGCCTTGTTTTCAGGTTAATTATCCAACAAACAAACTTATGATCTTCGGGACTGCTTTATTGTAACCTCAGGGTTACTTTATCCTCCTGATGAGCTTCTTATTACTTTGGGACTGCTTTATCGTAACCTCAGGGTTACTTTATCCTCCTGATAAGCTTCTTATTGCTTTGGGACTGCTTTATCGTAACCTCAGGGTTACTTTATCCTCCTGATAAGCTCCTTATTACTTTGGGACTGCTTTATCGTAACCTCAGGGTTACTTTATCCTCCTGATAAGCTCCTTATTACTTTGGGACTGCTTTATTGTCGCCTCAGGGTTACTTTATCCTCCTGATAAGCTTCTTATTACTTTGGGACTGCTTTATTGTCACCTTAGGGTTACTTTATCCTCCTGATAAATTCTCATTATTTCAAGACTGCTTTAGAGTTATCATTATTGATGGCTCTATCCTCCTGAAATCATTACTTCAAGACTGCTTTAGAGTTATCATTATTGATTGCTCTATCCTCCTGAAGACACATCACATTATTATTTCAAGACTGCTTTGGAGTTGTCATTATTGATTGCTCTATCCTCCTGAAATCATATTATTATTTCAAGACTGCTTTAGAGTTATCATTATTGATGGCTCTATCCTCCTGAAATTACTACTTCAAGACTGCTTTAGAGTTATCATTATTGATTGCTCTATCCTCCTGAAATCATATTATTACTTCAAGACTGCTTTAGGGTCATCATTATTGATTGCTCTATCCTCATGAAGACATGTTGTTACATCAGTATTACTCCAGTATCCTGAAAGCATATCATCAATACCTCAGGACTGCTCCAGACTCCTGACAGCTTTCATTATACCTCCATATTTTGGACTGTTTTATCTTCCAAGAAATACATCTGATGAACTTTCCCCTAGTGGCATCTTTAAGCCCACTCAGTCATATTCAATTAGCTGTATGTATCACTCTAATGCACCGGTGAGTGCAAATTTTTGGGCTTTTGTGTTCAATCCCCTTCAACCTTCCAGGTCACGACTGGCAAATATACCAATCTAACCCCTCAGGTTTCAGAAAATTGAACAGGGGCAGCTGTTGCACCCCAAAATTTGCCCTCACAATACAAGACTTTGTGTTCTAAGAAGGTTCACAAGGTTCACAAGCTTCCCAATGCTTTCAAGACCTTTCATGAGGTTCATGAAGTCTACAAATTACTTCTTGAAGGTTCACAAGGTTCACAAGTTCTATAATGCTTTCAACACCTTTCATGAAGTTCATGAAGTCTACAAGTTACTTTATGAAGGTTCACAAGGTTCACAAGTCCCACAATGCTTTCAAGACCTTTCATGAAGTTCATAAAGTCTACAAGTTACTTTATGAAGGTTCACAAGCTTCACAATATCTCCCATGAGGTTCACAAGACATTTTATGATGGTTCACAAGGTTCACAAAGTTCACAATGGGTCAGAAGAGTTGACAATTCCCTCAGACAATGCACCTCCTAAGCAGTGCATCCAAAACTAGGGTTTTGACTTTAATCAGGCTAAATGGACTTACAATACCTCAAGTGAACTTCATAATATCTTATATGTGTATAAGAACCCTCATGACAAGTTTCAAGACTTTTCTCAAAAGTTTGCTCAGTCAGATGATCAGATAAGTCAAAATCAGTCAATGCAGTTAAAAAGTCAAACTGAGGTCAACTGTGGTCAAACCAAAGTCAAACTTCATGATTTTTTGCCAACATAAAGTATATGAAGTAAAATTCATCATTTGATCAAGGGTTGATCATGATTCATCAAGAAGATTCCAGATCATCAATAATCAGGAGTTTCTAAATTAGGGTTTCCTCAGTAAAAGTCAACTGAACTTTGACCAGCCATAACTTTCACATACTTCATCACCAAGTCTCCATCCAAAGCTCATTTTGAATGAAATTGAATTCTCTACAACTTTGATGTTGAAAGTTAAGCCCAAAAATGCTTCATTTGAAAGATATGATCTAAGACATTATAGGTCATTTCAAAAGTCAACAAAAAGTCAACAACTTCAAAAGGGCATAAATTGAGATTGGTAAATGATATGGACCTGAAACCAATGGGGTTGTTTAGAGGACTCTTCAAGCTTTCCAAAAAGTCCAAGAACACCCTCATACCTTTAAAATTGAGGGATATGTTCCCTTGCAAAGTTGGGAAATTTTGTGATGGTTTATGTTGAAAATGGAGGCCTAAAAGTAATTCTTTCCAAATGGGCTTGCTAAGTTGTGACCCAATCCACCTCATATCATTATGCACGACCCAATTGACCAAAATTCAGCATTTTTATTATTTTATTTTTATTTATTATTGATTTAATTCATAAAAATCATTTTAAATAAATATAAAATATGAAAATCTATTTTTGGGTGAAGATTGAGTTTCTAGAATTTCATAATTGATGATTGAATTTGAAAGAGAAAGGAATCATGTGATTAGTCCAAGAATAGCAAGTCTTCATG
Source organism: Lathyrus aphaca (assembly GCA_963966055.1). Lineage (NCBI taxonomy): Eukaryota > Viridiplantae > Streptophyta > Magnoliopsida > Fabales > Fabaceae > Lathyrus > Lathyrus aphaca. The sequence goes on along the minus strand of OZ014523.1, from coordinate 215,001,265 downwards.
ATCAAATATTTGAACTTTTACACCATGATCTTTTTCAATATTTTTTGGATCAAATCTTCACACAACCAATCCATATTTCTGACCTAATTCACTCACATATATATACTAAACATAAACCTAACAAAGGGGGACGAATTCCAGCAGCCCATAGGTAAGTTCAAAAACTCAAAAATCCTTCCAAAAAGTGAGATTCGGATTTTGAATTCCAGGGCGTTTGAAAGCAAAGTAAGAACATAGAGATGTTTATTGGACATTGTTGAAGCAAAATCATCACTCATATGCATCTCATGTGCACCATATGGCTCTACCCGAACTCATCTTTGCCTTGAATTCAATTTTTTCGAATCCATTAATATATGTATTATGAATTGTTTTTGATGACTGATATGTGTTTATTTTGATCCCTAGAACGATTCTGGACAATTGGATTGAAGGATGAGTGTCTAAAACGTAAACGGCCATGTTAGGGTTCATAACCTCACAATTAGGGTTTATCATTTGAATGCATATAAATAAATTCTGGAAACATAGAATTGTTGTGTGAATTGTGAGAATTATAAATCACTAACCAATTTCATGAATTGATGTGGTTTTGCTTGAGTTTCATTTTCGTAGGTTTTGCTGGGGTTTGTATTTCGCAGGAAAACTTGTATCTAATTTCGCAGCAAATTTTGAAGGACAAGAGGTTGAAGACGAAGGCCATTCGCGCCTGTTTTGAAAGTTTAAATTTTGTTTTAAAATATTATGTGCTCTTTCTGTTTATTATCACAACAGGTTGCCTAGCCCAGTGGTTGGAGGTGTGCGCTCACATTGGTTTGGTTTGGGGTTCGATTCCCCGTTTATGACATTTTGTGCTTTTATTTTGTTTGCTTTTCAGGTTGAATATATTATCAATCATAGCCATATGTTAACAGAATTGGCTCTTCCAGCCGGGTGGTAATGCGCGTGTTTGAATGTATAAAGGTCCTGGGATCAAATCCCACCCCAGGCCTTTTGCTTCTTTATTTTTTCTGAATTTTTCAAGATATGGCATAAAAACAATTGCAGTCATCCTATGATTACCAATGCATGGTTGGTCTAGTGGAATGTTTTGGTGCTGGCAGGCATGAGGACCTGGGTTCAAACCCAGCCAAGGTAAGTTCTCAATTTTTGTCATTTTTTTCTATTTTTCTTAATTAATTAGTTTATTTGTTTTATATTCTTAATAAAATTTAAATCATATATATATTCCAAATTTAAAATAACATCATATTCTCTAAAATTTCTGAACTTTCTATTTTTTTTATTATTCAAAAATTTATTTTATTATTTTATATAATTATAATATGTATATGTATATTAGTTAATTTTGTATATAACTAAACCCTATTTTTTTAAAACCCTAAAAAATATTTTCTAAAATAAAACCTAATTCTATTTTTTCTAAATAATTTTATTTTCTAATTATTAATATAATTATAATATATATTTATTTATTTAGTATGATTCATGTAAATATTGTAAATATAATTATAAATTATTTTTCTCATATAAGATGTAAATATATTTCATGCTATTAGAAATTAAATCTTGTAAAATTAAAATAATTGTTTGTTCATATTTCTTTTTAAATATAATTGTTCATATGAAAATTTATTAATTTCTTATTCTCATAATTTTGATTAGTTTTATTTATTATTGTTATTACTAACCATATTATTTATTTTGCTTTATTAATTTTATATGTTATTTCACTAATTTTTATTATTTCACTAACCTCTCTTATTTTATTATTACTAACTTTTTGCTTATTATTTAAATATTATTATTTATCACTAACCCAATATTTATTTATTTATTGCTTACTATTTTGCTTATATATTTTTCAATTTGCTTATTATTTAATTTGCTATTTATTTTGCTTATTATAATTATGTTGTAATTGTTTCCTGGATGTAAATTTTATAATTATTTAATTGTTGCTATGGTTAGTAATTTAGGGAGTGTAAATATGTATTCTCTTAAAATAAATTTAGATAATTTTAATCATAAGATAATTAAAATAAACACTCACACACACGTAAGTCGATTTTTATCGCCGTCTCACTTTCTAAGGTTATCCCTCAAGTTGCCTACGAATAATGGTTAAGTGGGGTGTATAAAGTAAGTCCCTTTAAAAAGAAAATCATCAAGTCCCTCATGGTTGCCTATACGAATCGAGTCCCTTCGAATAATGATGATAGTCCCTTCAGTATGCTTATTACACCCCACAGTTGCCTTCTTAAAATAGAATGTCCCTCTCATGTCCCTTTACATCCAAGGTAATGACTACCTACTCCTTAATAGTAGGGATAGTCTTACCAATGAAAGGATAAAGAATAAGAAAGACTTTAAACATTAGGGTAGGTTCCTCTTATGTACTTGCTCACTTCAAAAATTTTCAAACTCTTCACAATTTCAAACAAATTTTCAAAAACAAGTTTTTACACATCCGTACATGGATTATTATTAACTATTCTGAAAATTTTTCTATTCACACACTACAATTTCAAAAAACAATTTAAAGTGAGCTAAGTAACTAAGAGCCCATGGATAACCATGGATGAAAAGGGTGCTAACCCCTTCCCTTTACATAACCTACCCCCCGGACCCAAAATATTCTCTTAAGGTCTTTCCTGTTCTTTTATACCCTTTCCTTTTGGATAAAATAAAAGTCGGTGGCGACTCTTGCTATCCGCAACATAACTTAAAGTCAGTTCTCCCACCGTGTTACAAAGAGGAATTGAAAATCCAAGGCCCAACAGGATTTGGCCTCATGGCGGGCGCCATGGACCCTGTGGCGGGTGCCACACCGTCCTTCATCAAAAACGGGGTTGATTCCCCATCTCCTCCATTTTTACACCTTGCAACCTCAAAAACCCATTTTTACAACTTCCAAAAAACCCATTGAACCCCATTAAAGCTCCCTCATTTCCAAAATATTCACCATCTATAAAACCTATCTAAAATCCATTTTCATTTTCATCCACCACAAACCATAAAAATCAAACCTTTATCATTTCTCTCATAAACCATTTTTCACCACTTTTCACTTCTCAAGGAGCAACAACAATGGAGTTCAATGGATATCTTCTTCGCGATGGAAGACCGGGTGATAGGCAAAGGAAAATTATTCAAAGGCTTCAGAGTCGATAGATTTTTTAGGCTTGCATAATATTTTTGTTAACCAGGAACCTACCTATGAGAGGCTGACAGTTGAGTTTTTAAGTTCATTGATATACACTGTCAGTCCTAACACTGCTAGCACAGTCGGTACTGTTAATTTTAGACTGTTTGGAATTGAATACGAATACAGTACCGACGAACTAACAGGTTTGTTAGGAATCCCTCATAGGGAAGGTGCAATATGTGAGGCACCTTTGGATGCGGAATGGTCGGCCAAAGTATTTGCCTTCTGGAAGAGGCTGTCAAGTACTTCAATAAATTCTTTTGAGGGAATACTTGCGTCGACCATCCATAACCCGGCCATAAGAGTTTTCAGATATCTTTTGGCATGTACTATTTTTGGCCGGGAGAGTCCAAATAAGGTAAGTGCTAGAGAACTCCTATTTTTGCAAGGATGCCTCACTAGTACCCATATCAATCTGGTCCCGTTTATGCTTGTACACATGGCTTTAACTACTAATAAAATAGGACCGATTGTTTTGGGAGGACTTGTTACGTCTATTGCTCGGGCTCTTGACATGAACAATGAGATAGCTACACTTGAACCACTACCTCCTCGCACAATTAATTTAAAATTTCTAAAAGACATGAAATTGTGCCGAACAAGGAGAGAAGGTGGTTATGAGTTGATGGTTCATGGGGTAGCTATCTGTAAACACCCCAAATTTGCCCCCACCCATTCACACCATGGCTTGTGATCTTCTCATATGCATAAACTCAACCATAGCATCTCATATTGCATTTTTGATTCATTGCACTGGTTTTAAGTCATCTGCATCTAGGGTTTGTGATATGAGCAATCCAAGAGCTATTTGAGCCACTCCAAAGGTCTTCAATCACTTCAAAGGGGTCCATGTATGTTCAAGCATCATATTATATCCTCTCAAAGTCAATAATGTCAAAAAAAATCACAAGAACTGAGATTGGCATGGAAGCAGAGCCAGGTTTAACTGCACAGATGACCTAGAATTAGGGTTTTGGTTTCAAAGGCCATAACTCCAATTTTTTTGGTCATTCTTGTTTCTATTGGTCTCTATATGGTATAGGGATCATGCATATCAATTTTAATGAAGAAATTTAATGGGGAAGGCATCTGATCAAGAGTTGACTTTTTGAGCAAGTTAGTGTAAAATCAGGGCATCTGAGGCCCCCAATGACCCAACAAAAGGGTGTTCTTCATCATTTTGATTATGTATGATCTTTATTTGATCATAGAAGATGTTAGAAGTTCACAAAATTGAATAATTTCAAGCCATTTGCAAAGTTGACTTTTTGGGAAAATGACTTGTAATGGAAACTTGCCATTTTGGGAATCTTTTTCAACCCTTGCTTTTTGATTCAAAAATGCTTCAAATGGGAAAACTTTGGTCATGAAAGTTGTAGAATGGATCATTCCCTTTTCAAAAAGTACAAGAACTTGTCCTAATTCATTTTGGATCAAAAGTTATGGCTTGTCAAAGTTGGGAAAAATCACATAATTTCAAGTTTTCTACCAAAGAGGCAAAGTTGCAAAATCACTTGCCAGGGCAATTTGAGACCTCAAAGTGACTTCTAACCTTTGTACAAACATGAAGCATTGCCTAAAAGTCAGATTGCATCAAAAGTTCAATCATTTTCATGACTTGTGGATCAAGAAACTTCAAAAGGGGCAAAGTTGATCAAAGTTGCAAAACCTATGATAAACCCTAATCCACTTGCTGCATTGCTTCTAATCAAATTCCATGGTTCTCCCTAAACTCAGCTGAGCCAAGCCATGCCCCTATCACAACCTCACACTTGCCCATACCTCAAGTACACCTAGACTTGACTTTTTGCAAAAACCCCCATACCAATCCCACAGTGCCACACCAAATCCTCTGACCTCTCTAGTTGTGATAAGTGGACCAAAGCCAGCATAACACACCACACACACAAGCCTGAAACACTCTCCAAGCCAACATTCTCATTTTTCACCTCTTATGCAAAACCATTCGAAACACACAGCGCAAGCATCAAACCTCCAAACAAACTTCACAAAACATCTCAGCACATCCTCCTGATCATTTCCCTGCCCTCTTCATCCTTGAAACCCCCTGAAATCAAAACACGATTTCTCACCTCTCCTGAACAGAACTTGATCAAACTCCCAAATCAGCCAAAAGAAATTCTTCACAAGCATCAAGACTTCATCAGGAGCTCAAGGGGAGTGGTTTGCGCAAAGAAAGGAGGTCTGAAAGTCCAGAACTGAGAAAGCTCAAGCTCAGGTACCTCCTTGAAACATTTTTCCAGAACTCATATTTTTTGTTTCTAAAATGATCTACATGCTTCCCTGAATGCACTGAACCTTTTATTTTTGAAAATGATTGAGTATTGAGTGTGTATTGCATCTCTGAAAGTTTGGACATTTTTACATTTTTGTTTCGAATCATGGTTTTAGGCAAGAAGAAATGAGTTTGGAGGTTAGATTCAGGTTCAGGGAGGTGAATAGAGTTGATCTGGAGCTTTAGAGCTCCAGAAATAACCTAGAAGTGAGGTTTTGGTTTTACTCAGGGGAGGTGTGGCCGGAGAAGACGACCGGAAGTCTTTTCCGGCCACCTGAAAGTGATTAGTGCATTAATGAGGATTAGGGCTCAGTTTGAATATGGAGCGTAGGATGGGCTGACTTTGTTTGACCCGCGCGTGTTTGGATGGCCTGGATTGTTTCATTAAAACCCTAATCCACGTCATTATCCATTTAATTAAGTTTATGAATTAATCCTGCCATTTTGAATTCCAGCCTTTAGATCTGGCGCCAGTCAACTCCCGCGCGTCTCATTTGAATATCAGCCACTGGATCTGTTGACTTCCCATTAAATCAATTTTAATTTCATTTTTCTTGCATTTTCTTGCATATTTATTTTAAAATAGCTAGAAATATCCCAAAAATATTTCCTTTTGCATTTTTGTTTCAAATATTTTTCTCAATCAGAAAACATTTTTATTTTTATTTTTTGCATTAAAAATTATTTTTAAATCATTTAAAAGTTTATTTTTAATTAGTTAATGAAAATTAATTAATTAAAAATACTTTTAGGTATTAAAAAATCACAAAAAAATTCATGAAACATTTAAAAAAATTTAGAAACATTGCCCAACTCTCAAACCAAATTTATATTTTGTTCTTGATGCCTTTTGACAATTTTCTTTGGATTTAATTTCATTTCAAGGCATTATTTTGTGACAAACTTCAAAAATTCATTTCTGCCTAACCCTTGAAAGTTGGACAATGATTCTTTTTGCATTGCATCTTGCATAACATGTAGTTTATAGGATAAAATTGGCTTGAATTGATCTTGCATTTCCTATTTGTTTGGCATTTTTCTTGATAAGGTACCTTAAAACCCTAGCAATCTTAGGAAATTCATAACCCTCATTAGGTTAAGAGTTAGAAACCCTCCTTTGAGCAGTGAGTTTGTATAGGTTTAGGGTTCCTTTGATTGCATTTTCAAATTTTTATCATGTCATATGCTTCTGGTTTTGGATTTTTTCTTTGTATGTTGCATATAACCCTAATTTATGCCTTCCTTTGCATCCATCTTCCATTTGCTTGCATACCATGAACTGCCATGACATTTTGTGCATCCATTTGATTCATAGCACATCTTAAGACATATTAGAATCATGTTTGATCATTGCATCTTTCATTTGCCATGTTGTATGTCATTTGCATTTCATAACTTTTCATGAACATCCATGGTTCAAAGCATGCTTCTCTTGCATCCATATGTTTGTATGATCATTCTAATGCCTTGCCTCATGTTTGAATCATCTCTTAGCATCATTAACATCATATTCATGCTTCTGGTTTTGGTTTGCATCATCACATCTCATCCCATTTGCATTGCATTTCATTTCTTTACTAACTTTTCAGGTGGTAAGTTGTATTGAGAAGTGAATTTGCCTTCACTTCTCACAATCTCTTCTCATCTCTCTTGCATCATTGCTGCATTTTTTGTATGTGTATTGGATTGAGCTTGCTCATTCTTGTTCATCTCACCTTCTTTCCTCAAACAACTTGACTTCTTAAGTGAAGCAAGTTATTTTGCTTCTCTTTGTTCCTTTCATCTGCTTCTCTCCTTGGAGGTTCTTTGAAGATTTCTTTCTTAAACCTCATAAACCCTAGGAATGACCAAGCATGATAATAATTAGGGTTTGATTAGTCCCCCACTTAGCTTTTACCTTTGTGTCTCTTTGAGTCTTCTCTTCTTATCTCATAATTAGGGACTAAACCCTAAAGGCTTTAAGGCTTTGTGATTAAGCTTATGCCTGCATCCTTCTATTAGGATGGAGTGTATAACTTTAATCCTAAGTGTTAAACCCTTAATGTGTTTAAATTCTTTAATCAAACCACTTAATAATCATCAAGACATCAAGCTTGTAACTTGGGCCTTGCATCAGGGTTCTAATTATTCCTTAATTGGTTAAGAAGGACTAACCCTAGTGTTAATGGACAAGTCCCCCTCAAGTTGTCTTACAAACTATAAAACTCACTTCTTCATCTTATCATTAAATAAAATCCACCTAATAAAGGCTTTGTTTTGTCATGAGGTTAATCCCTAATCATGGATTAAGTTGAGGAGCTTTCCTCAGCTTAAACACTTTCATCTATTATCCTTCTATTAGGATGGTGTAATGAGTCTGTTTAATCCCTGATTATGGCTTAAACTCATTACCTAACACTAAACAAAAACAACAAAAACATCTAACTAATCACAAGTAGGTTAATGATCTTAATCCTACATCATGGTGATTAAGTGTGAGACACTGACTTCACACTTAAGGTATTCTCATTACCCCTAATCAGAGGGAAGATGTGATGAGTTTACTAACCCTTGGTTTAGGCTTAAGCTCATTTTCTTATGACAAATCTCCAAAAGCAATAAAAGATTGAAAACACAACAAACAAACAATAATCTTCTCCTCCGGGATTCTTTTCTCATCTCATTCACACACAAACGAGAATTTGCTTCTTCCGTCTAATGCAAGACAGTTAGCACCCGAGCCAGACAGGTCATACACTTGAGCATAGACAAGTAAGCAGTTCACAAGTCAATTTATCTTTCAGTCTCTTTGGGTCGAACTACGGTGTTCTGACTTCCTCATTGCACGAGAGGATACGTAGGCATAACTTAACAGTTATCGAACAAAAGTCTCTGTACATTCCCCCTCTTTCTAGCCTCATTCTTTAAGCCTCATGGTCATGAGAATTTCCTTCTTATTCTTACACTGACACTTTACTAATACACTTCACTTTTCTTTTACACTGACACTTGCATTCCTTCCAGCTTTGATACACAAATTGCACTGACACTACCCCTTTAAAACACAAATCTTTTAAGCGTGGATCTCGTCGAGTACGACGGACAATCTGGGCGATAATACCTTCCCAGGTTGTAACCAACCCCCTTTCTCAGTCTCTCTGGTTCGCAACCGTCTTATCCATATCTTTCTAGATTCATGTAGCATTACCTTTCCTTCGGGATAAAAATGTCTAGCTGGCGACTCTTGTCTTTCTGAGTTCACTTCTGTGTGTTCTCCTCTCCTTTCGCCGACCGTTCGCGTCTGTACCCCTCTTGGCCCTGTGTGTCATTTGGCGGGAGCGACAGCTTGGCGACTCTGCTGGGGACCCTTATACTGTAACCAGGGCTTCTGGTTCTTTTTGTGGGTTCCTCCTAGTGCTTGTTTGATTTGTGTTTACTGGGGTGTTATGTGCTGATTGTGTTTGTATATTTGTATTTGCTTTATGTACAATTATTTATTGCTTTCTTTACAGCTTTATATATCATACTGTCATACTGTTATCTGGCTGGATCTGGTTTTTGTCTTGGTGGGTGGGGTTTCATTGAGAGTTTAAGGTCCTATACCTGGGACCTGAGTGACACCTAGGCTAGAGTGGTTCATGTTCTTTCCCATTCCATTTCGGTCTGGTGCGGGAATATGAAACACGGTTCAGATGTGGGTTTCTTCTTGAGAACTCTGTGCTACAGATTTCCTGTAGTGCTAGGGCTATCTGGGAAGCCTGCTAAGTCTGGATGACCTTTATTATGACCTTCAGAAACTGAGGTGAATTAGAGGAGGATCTTTTATGGTTATTGTAAACACTGTACCTCCGGGTTAGAAGTGTTTACACTTCTCATAACCGATCCAAGCCTGAGGATCCTTGTTTTAGAACACTACCAGTAAGGGGGTTGGGCTGTTTACAGGTTTGCAGGGACCCTTGGCCACATCATAGCCTGTTACTTATTGTGTTTAAGATTGCTTCACTTTGGACAGTTCTTGTGATTTAACCCAGGACATGTGACTCTTTATTTGAGTCCCCCACCTTTGTTACTGGACTTTTGAACCTCCATCTGGACTTCTTAAACATACATGGGCCTTTTATATCAAGACAGATGATCAGATCCAGCTTGATCACAAACCCTTGCATATCATTTGCATACATCATCATTGCATCATTTAACATTTGTTTATTTGTTTTTTCAGGGTATCCATATTACATTCTGGCTTGGTTTTGACCCCTTCATCTGCATAGACCTCTGTTTCATCAGCTATCTGCTTCAGCTACCTCCATCCTCATCATCATCCTATCAGTGGTTCATCTCCAGTATCAGTCATCATCATCATCATCTGTTTTCAGCTCTTCATCAGCAGTCATGGCACCCAAGAAGAGCAACATTTTATACCACTTCTTTGAGCCTGTGCTGGCTGGCATCAGGCAGGTCCAGGCACTTATTACTCCAGACCACATCCCTTTATTCAGAGAACATTATGGAGGCATCCTTGATATGGTTATGGACTTGGACCCTTCTCAGAGGAATTTGATCCACACCTGCCTACAGTTCTATGATCCTCCTTTGAGATGCTTCACTTTCCAGAATTTTCAGTTGGGACCTCTGTTGGAGGAGTTCTCATCATTGGTTGGAGTACCTGTCAGGGGTGGTATCCCCTTCAACCCAGAAATGGCCTCTCCCAGCAATGAAGAAGTGGAAAAGGCATTGTATTTGGAACCTATTTTGATTGAGCAGAACATGTCAACAAAGGCTGGAATTCCTGGCCTACACTTGGACTTTCTAACTTCTCAGGCCATCCTGAAGGCCTCCTTGGGAGAATGGAAGGCAGTTTGTGCATTGTTAGCCCTCAGTATATATGGGGTTATACTTTTCGCAGATGAGCCCAAGTTTATCAGTAAGAATGCTATTCATCTCTTCCTTTTGAGGAACCCAGTGCCCACCTTGCTGGGAGATTTCTATTATTCTGTTCACCAAAGGAATGAGAAGCAGAGAGGGAGGTTAGTAAGGTGTTGTGCTCCTCTATTTCATACCTGGCTGCTCAAACACTTACCCAAAACTGATGCTTTCCTGAACCCTCACCAACAAAAGAATTGGGCCAGGAGGCTTATTGCTTTGACCTCAGATGACATCAGGTGGTGCACCCAGAGCACCAAAGGAAGGGACATAATTACTAGCTGTGGACAGTTCCCTAATGTACCTCTGATAGGAGTGAAGGGGTGCATCAACTACAATCCTTTGCTGTTTAAGAGACAGTTGGGCTATGCTTTGGTTCACCCTCCTAGAGTGCAAGACTTGGCTGAAACCCTTTATTGTGAGATAAAGCCTAATCTAGCTGTTGTCAGACAAGCATCCTGGGCTTGGGACAACATCCAGACCAAAGGGATGGCCATTCTTGGGAGATGCAATAATGTGGCTTCAACTCAGTATTATGAATGGTCTCATGCTAGGGCTCAGATTTCTGGGATGCCTTTCACCATTGAGGATGCACCTGGACCATCCACAGCACCACCTCCAGCCACTGTCAGCCTGGAAGAATTTGAGAAACTGAAGGAGAGGAATGAGAATCTGTCTCAAGCTCTGAAGAAGACCCTCTGGGAGAGGAGTGATGGTCGTATAGACATTGAGAGGTTGGAAAAGCTTAAGTTGGAACATCTAGCCAAGATTGAGAAAGCAGAGGACTACATCAAGAAATCAAGAGCTGGAGAGTAAATATTGAAGAATGCCTGTAAAGAGGCCCAGTTTCAGAAGGCTAGGACTGATCTCTATCTGAAAGAGAGTCAGGATAGGTGGGTCAGAATCACTGAAGCTCGCACTCAAGAGGATAAGAGGATTCAAGCAAGGATTGAGCAGTTGGAGGCCAATGAGAAGAAGCAACAGGAGGCTTTGTTGGCAGCCCAGAAGGAAATTTCAGAATTGAAGCTTAAGGCTGGTGTGAAGAGGTCAAAGGACCAAGACAGGCACAAGAAGCTGACCACTGCTATTGCCACCAGAAACCTTCTTATCAGAAACATCACAGAGCATCCAGCTGGTCCTGTCACTGAAGCACTTTTGAAGGAGGTTAAGGAGGATGAATTTGGTTTAGATGTTTGACTTCTTTGCTTGTTGTTATTTCCATTTCATGTACTTTTCTTTTTTATGTTGTATTTTGATCCCTCAGGGGCATATGTTGTAAAAACAAACTATGTATTTATTCACCATCTGTAATGTATTCGTCAGTTTTGTCTCACTAAGTTCTTTTTCTCTCAAGCAACATCAAATCATCTTCCTCAGGGTCTGGAAAGGTCAAAACCAAGAGCCAAGCCGGATACCTTGGAAAATAAATAAGCATACTGCATTGCATACTAACTTTTGTTTTGTTTTGTAGGTTTTGTTTTGGTTTGTTTGTTACTAACTCTGTTGTGGTTCAGGAATTATTGCTCGCTGTCGGGTGTTCCCTCTCAACTGTCCGCACAGATATCCTAATCGCAACAACCTTCCTGGTATCCAGATGGATCAAGTACAGCAAGAGCTGACAGAGGTCAGAACCCAGATGGTTAACGAAAGGCTGGAGATGAGAAACCAAATGACCCAGTTCATGGAGGTAATGAATGGCTTGGCTCAAAGTCAAGAAAGGCTGAGGGCATTGGTGGAAAGACAAACCCCGGAAGAACCTCCTCTGGGAACTGGAGGAACAAGTAATAATGAGAGAGGTCAACCTCATATTAACCCACCAGTATATGGGCCTCATCTACATCCGGAAGTTAACATCCCGGGTAATGTGCAAGGAAATACTACTGGAGGAAGAGTCTTACAAGAAGACCCCCAGGAAGAACAGTTCACTGTGATGTGAGCTGGGGAAGAAGTTTATGATAGAAGGTTTGATGAAATTGCTGAGAAGTTGAGATCGCTGGAGTCTCAAAATTCCCTAGTTTTTGATGTTATGGATATGGGGTTAGTGGATGGGGTAAGGATTCCCCATAAGTTTAAACCCCCGTGCTTCGAGAAGTACAACGGAACTTCCTGTCCACGAACTCACTTGCAGTCTTTCTTGGGGAGACTTAAGGCATACACCATGGATGAAAAACTGTGGATGTTTTACTTTGAAGATAGTTTGACTGGGGCTTCAAGGGAGTGGTACTCTCACTTGACCAGAGCTACTATCAGGTGCTGGAAGGACCTAGCTGAAGCTTTCATTAGACAGTACCAATACAATCTGGACACGGCTCCTAACAGAACCCTTCTGATGGGAATGTCTCAATCCTCCAGAGAAAGCTTCAGGGATTATGCCCAGAGGTGGAGACAGCTTGCTGCTGCTGTCCAGCCACCCATGTCGGAAAGATAAATGGCCGAATATTGACAGGCTAGCTGCCTTTTCTTCCACCAGCTTCGCTGACGTAGTCATAGCTGGGGAAAGAATTGAGAGCCTTCTGAAGATGGGTAAGATTTCTGATAATGGTGCAAGCTCGTCAAGTAATCCCAGAAAGCCTTTTGTGGGACCTAGAAGGACCGGTGAGACAAATGCCATTCATGCTGGCAGGGGCAGACCTCAGTATGTCCACAGGTCAGTAGCAGCTGTCACTATTCCAGCTCCGATTCCTCAGCAACCAGCCTATCAACCACCACAACAACCACACTATCAACAGCAAGTTCAATATCCGCCACAGAGAAACTACAACAACAATAACAATAGCAATCAACAACAAAGACCTTTTCAACAAAGACCATCACAGGCAAATAGGGTGATTGACCCAATCCCTATGCCTTATTCCGCTTTATTGCCACAACTCCTGAAACTCAACCTGGTTGAACTAAGGACATTGGCACCACCAGATCCTTCCAATCTTCCAAGGAATTATGATGTCAACGCCCGGTGTTCTTTTCATTCCAATGCACCTGGCCACAATACAGAGAAATGCAGGGCTTTACAAATGAAGGTACAAGATCTGTTGGATTCTAAAGCCCTCAACTTTGCACCCCCACCAAATGTCAATAAGAATCCCATGCCCAACCATGGAGGACCGAGAATTAATGCCATTGAGGAAGACAAACCATCTTTCTTAATCACCAGTGTTGGGCAGATTCGGACACCTCTGGTAGAGATTAAAGCTCAGCTCCTAGAATGCCAGATGTTCCCCGGGTGTGAGCTCGGTTGTGGTTATTGCAACATTTCGGTCAATGGGTGTGATAACTTGAGAAGCGGCATAGATGGTCTTATCAAAAGTGGTATACTTCAGATCACAACATCAGCGCCTACAAATCCAGCAATCCCTTTAACAACAATCCTTGACTCTTCTACAACTGCAACAACAATCATTCCAACCAATTCATCAATATCATCAACAATGGCTCCGTCCATCACTTCAACAAATCAGATGTCAACAACCATTTCTTCTACAACATCAGCACCCCTTCATTCAGCAGAATCTTCTACAACGCCAACAGAAATTGATAAAGATATCTCAGCAGTCACCATTTACTATGACCCATCATATGTTCCCCCAAACAACAACTTTTAACAACAAGCAGTGGCATCTCCTGCCAGGTCACCAGTCACCATTTACTACGATCTGCACACCATTTCAGTACTCTCCTCTGCTGCAGTCAGTCTAGTTACCATCACGGTGCCTGGACCCGTTCCATATGAAAGCAGTAATGCCATCCCTTGGCATTATGGCTCTGACCTCTACTGCAACGGGGAGAAAATCACTTTGGATTCTTCAACCTCTTCTCCACAGATTGATAATGTTGGGGGAGGCGGAGGCTTCACTCGAAGCGGACGCCTTTTTGCCTCACAAGCACAGAAACCAAATGCCGAAGCAGAAGCTGCTGCCAAAGCAAAAGGAAAGAGTGTCGTATCTGAAGAGCCAACTGTCAAAGAAACTCAGAAGACATCTTTTGAACAAGATGTAGACGAGTTTATGAGAATCATAAAGAGAAGTGATTACAAAGTGGTGGATCAGCTTCACCAAACTCCCTCAAAAATCTCCATATTATCCCTGTTGATGTGTTCTGAAGCTCACAGGAATGCATTATTGAAAGTCTTGCACGCAGCATACGTGCTAGAGGAGATCACTGTTAATCAGCTAGAAACTGTGGTGGCAAATGTCAACACCAGTCATGGGCTGGGCATTACCAATGTTGATTTAACAGCTGAGGGACGTAACCATAACAAGGCTTTACACATCACTCTAGAATGCAAGGGTGTTATTCTATCTCATGTACTGGTGGACACTGGGTCTTCACTCAATGTTCTACCAAAGAAAGCCTTAGTGAAGCTGGAGTATGATGGCTTGGCATTGCGTCCGAGTAATTTGGTGGTAAGAGCCTTTGATGGCTCTAAAAGATCAGTGCTTGGAGAGATTAATCTGCCTGTGATGATTGGCCCGCAGACCTTCAAAATTACCTTCTATGTGATGGACATTCATCCGGCCTACAGCTGTTTGTTGGGTAGACCTTGGATCCATGCCGCTGGCGCAGTTACGTCTACCCTTCACCAGAAGCTGAAATTCGAGTGGGAAGGCCAGATCATCACCATCTGTGGTGAAGAGGACATCTTTGTTAGCCATCTTGCTACGTACAAGTACATTGAGATGGATGGAGAAATCCATGAAACCATGAGCCAAGGGTTTGAGGCCCTGAATATTAATGAAGCATCTGCTGTACTGGGAACCTCCATGACATCTTATCAGCAAGCCAGGAAGGTTGTTGAAGAGGGGACGGCCCAAGGCTGGGGCAAGCTGTTGCCTATGGAGAAGAAGGAGGACAGATTTGGGTTGGGTTACAAACCAACTCAACAAGATCAATCAGAGGCTGCTAAGAAGCCCAATTTTGTCAGCGGGGGAATGCTCACCCCGGATGCAGTGAACAACTTGGAAGATGAGTCGGAAGATGAACGCAACCTGGAGAGCTGGATACGTCCAAGGATCCCGGGGAGCCGCATCTCAAACTGGTCTTCCCAGGAAATTATAAGGGTTACTCCTGCAGAGTAATTATTATTTCCTGTATATTTTAAGCATGCATCAAGTCTTGCATCTTGCCCAAGATAACAAGACTCATTTTGTAATCGGGCCATCTTGTAATTTTGTGCAAACAGATCAATCAATGAATATCGGACATCTTTTGCAAATGAATCTTTTTCTTTTCCGCTCACTGTTTTTCCATTTTTCTTTTTGTAAAAAATAAAATGGCAATGTTTTCCAAAATGATAACTTTACTTCACTTTTTCTAAACAAGATTAAAATCGATCACTAAAATGAACAATCTAAACCCTTGCAGAGAGTGCCTTTCAGACTGCACCGACAACAGCACAGCTATGACTCTGTATGACTTTGACAATCCAATCAATCAAGCTGATGAAGGGGTTGAAGAAGATTATGAGCTTCCTGAAGAGCTAGCCAGGTTGTTAAGGCAAGAGGAGAAGGTTATTACTCCTCATCAGGAGGAGGTCGAAACGATTAATCTTGGTACGGATGAAGATGTGAAAGAGGTTAAGATCGGGGCCTGCTTACAAGACTCAGTGAAAGAGCAACTGATTAACCTGCTTCGTGAATATGTGGATGTGTTTGCTTGGTCTTATCAGGATATGCCAGGGTTGGACTCCGATATTGTTATGCACAAGCTGCCTTTAAGAGAAGATTGCCCACCTGTAAAACAGAAGTTGCGTCGTACTCGCCCAGATATGGCAATGAAGATCAAAGAAGAAGTACAAAAGCAATGGGACGCCGGATTCCTTGCTGTAACCAGTTACCCACCGTGGGTTGCTAATATTGTACCTGTGCCTAAGAAGGATGGCAAAGTGAGGATGTGTGTGGATTACCGGGATCTGAACAGGGCCAGCCCGAAAGATGACTTCCCTTTACCTCACATTGATGTATTGGTTGATAATACGGCTCAGTTCTCGGTATTCTCCTTCATGGATGGATTTTCAGGATACAATCAGATCAAGATGTCACCTGAAGACATGGAGAAGACAACTTTCATCACACCCTGGGGCACGTTCTGTTACAAGGTGATGCCATTCAGACTGAAGAATGCTGGTGCAACTTATCAACGGCTATGGTAACATTATTCCATGACATGATCCATAAAGAAATTGAATGTTATGTGAATGACATGATTGCCAAGTCCCTCACAGAAGAAGACCACCTGGTAAATCTATTGAAGTTATTCAAACGTCTGAGGAAATACCAACTGAAGTTAAACCCCAACAAATGCACATTCGGGGTGCGATCTGGTAAGCTGCTGGGATTTATCGTAAGTGAAAAAGGGATTGAAGTGGATCCTGATAAAGTCAAGGCAATTCAAGAAATGCCTGCACCAAAGTCAGAAAAAGAAGTTCGAGGGTTCTTAGGTAGATTGAACTACATTTCGCGGTTCATATCTCACCTTACGGCAACCTGTGAGCCCTTGTTCAAGCTGTTAAGGAAAGAACAAACGGTCAGGTGGAACGAAGAATGCCAGAGGGCTTTTGAAAAAATCAAGGAGTAATTGCAAGAACCTCCAATCCTTATGCCTCCAGTTGAAGGAAGACCTCTAATCATGTACTTGACAGTATTAGAAGAGTCAATGGGGTGTGTGATGGGCCAGCATGACGAGTCTGGTCGAAAAGAGTATGCAATATACTACCTAAGAAAAAAGTTTACTGACTGTGAACAACGTTATTCACTGCTCGAGAAAACTTGCTGTGCTTTAGCGTGGGCTGCTCGCTGACTGAGACAGTATATGTTGACCCACACTACCTTGTTGATCTCAAAGATGGATCCAGTTAAGTATATTTTTGAGAAGCCAGTACTTACCGGACGGGTTGCAAGATGGAAAATGATCCTCACAGAATATGACATCCAGTACACATCTCAAAAAGCCATCAAGGGCAGTGTATTGTCTGATTATCTTGCTGAGCAACCCATTGATGATTACCAGCCTATGAGATTTGACTTCCCTGATGAAGACATCATGTTCATAAAAGAAAAAGATAATGAAGAGCCTGTTCACACTGAAGGGCCTGACCTAGAAGAAAAATGGACTATGATGTTTGATGGGGCTGTTAACATGAATGGCCGTGGTGTTGGTGCAGTACTTATCACACCTAAAGGAGTTCACATGCCTTTCTCGGCAAAACTCACTTTCAACTGCACTAACAACGAAGCTGAATACGAAGCTTGTATTATGGGTCTTGAGGAAGCCATTGACCTCAGGATCAAAACTTTGACCGTGTTCGGAGATTCAGCTCTGGTAATCAATCAAACCAACGGCAAATGGTACACCCACCAAGATCATCTGATACCTTATCGGGATTATACAAGAAGGTTATTGACTTTCTTCACAACAGTCAAGCTTGATTATATCCCTCGAGACGAGAATCAATATGCAGATGCTCTTGCCACCATTTTATCCATGATCAAAGTTCAAACTGCCAACTTTGTACCTCGGATTTCAGTGTCCAGACTTGACAGACCAGCATATGTATTTGCAGCAGATGTTGTTAAAGATGATAAGCCTTGGTTCCAGGACATTAAGTGCTTCTTGAAGGATCAGACATACCCACCTGAGGCATCTTCCAATGACAAGAAGACATTAAGAAGGCTTGCTGGTAGTTTCTTCCTGAATACTGATGGTTCTCTCTATAAGAGAAACTTTGATATGGTACTTCTCAGATGCGTTGATAGGACAGAAGCAGATTTGTTAATGCACGAAGTGCACGAAGGATCCTTTGGTACCCGTGCAGGAGGGCATGCCATGGCCAAGAAGTTGCTAAGACCAGGCTATTACTGGATCACAATGGATGCCGACTGTTGTGCCTATGCCAGAAAATGCCATAAATGCCAGATTTATGCGGATAAGGTGCATTTGCCTCCCAATCCTCTGAATGTGATGTCTTCACCCTGGCCCTTTTCTATGTGGGGTATTGATATGATTGGCAAGATTGAACCGACTGCTTCAAATGGCCACAGGTTCATCCTGGTTGCTATTGACTATTTTACCAAGTGGGTCGAAGCTGCTTCTTATGCAAATGTTACAAGGCAAGTGGTAGCCCGATTTCTGAAGAGAGACATCTTCTGTCGGTATGGAGTGCCCGAACGAATCATTACTGATAATGGTTCCAACTTGAACAACAAAATGATGGCAGAACTGTGCCGGGACTTCAAGATCCAACACCACAATTCTTCTCCTTACAGGCCAAAGATGAATGGCGCTGTTGAGGCAGCTAATAAGAATATCAAGAAGATTGTGCAAAAGATGGTAGTTACCTACAAAGACTGGCATGAAATGCTACCATTCGCCTTGCATGGGTACCGTACGTCAATTAGGACATCCACTGGGGCAACACCGTATCAACTTGTGTATGGTATGGAGGCAGTCTTACCTGTTGAGGTTGAATTACCCTCCTTACGGGTATTAATGGATGTTAAGTTGAATGAAGCAGATTGGGTCCGATCCCGATACGAACAACTGAGTCTGATTGAAGAAAAGAGATTAGCTGCAATCTTTCATGGGCAGCTATATCAGAAAAGAATGAAGAAAGCCTTCGATCAGAAAGTCAGGCTCTGAGAATACCAAGTAGGAGATCTTGTGCTGAAAAGACTCCTCCCTCCTCATACAGACCACAGGGGCAAGTGGACTCCGAACTATGAAAGGCCATTCGTAGTAAAGAAAGTTTTCTCCGGTGGAACACCCATGCTCAGTACTATGGATGGTGAAGACTTCCCGTCCCCAGTGAATTCAGATGTAGTTAAAAAATACTTCGCATGAAAATAACCCGCTGGACATAAAAACAGAATGTAAGTCCAGGAAAAAATAGGGCATCCCGGCGAGTCAAAAACAGAATAAAATACTCGGGAAAAAATAAGGGAAATAAACAAAAAAAATGTACACCCGCTGAGTTGAAAAGCCGCATTGGACAACTCAGGCAAAAATGGGTATCCCGATGGATTGAAAACCCGAAAGGGCGATACATGCAAAACAAGGGAATAAGCGAACGACTGCATTCTGAATTCGTCTGTATCACTTACAACTTGGTAAGCTTCGAAGGGTTCAAGCGCCGGTCAGAATCAGCCTTCTTCAGAAAGCAAGACGAGAAGAACGTCGAATGTCATACGAGTCATAGCAAAGGGAAGCTCCCTGAAGCGTCATCAACATTGCCAACATCTTTTATTTCTCAATTTGTAACAATCTCCTCATTTCAGGGGATTTGTTTCTTTGACTGTATCTTGCCAATGCAGGGCACATGAATTAAATAAAATCAAATTTTTCAGTCATGTTTTGTCTCGTATAGTTTGTTTTCATTTGCAAGAATGTCCGATGTCTTTAAAATACTGATTGCATAAAAACATATGCTTCTTTTCTAAAATACGTGCTTGCAGGAAATATACTTACTCCCGGGAGTGTCTAAACTCCTATGATGGAATCCGGTAAGGGATACCTCGGGATTACTTGTGCATTTCTTTGTCTTTTCAGGATTGAAGGTGTTCAAAGCACAACATGGGGCATGAAAGCTTCACCCCAGCAAGCTGGAAAATCATTACCTACTTAGTTTTAGCACCGGAGGTGCTTTCTCCCCAGCTGAGTTGCCATTTGTTATTTCCTCCTCAGCCAAGTACAAAAGCCAGGGAACTATCTCCCCACAGAGCTCCAGCCTCTATCCAGAAGAGCAACGCATGCAGATCTCACAACAGAGTGAAGAAATCTTCTACAAACCCCAGTTGGGCCCCTCATTACCAAGACAGGTCTATCAGTGACCTATATCCCCAAGCAGAGTCCTATATGTCGGATCTACCAATGATCTCATCCCCAGCTGGGATGTACACTTCAAGCGGATCAGTCGGAGATCTCCTCAGCAACGGGACCCGGATCCCGGATCGGTATCTTTGCATAATCATAGCATTCACATCATATTCTCCCCACAGAGCGTAGCATTCCGTCTAATACGGAGCATTACGGCAAAAATCAAACATATTGCATAATCATGAGCCATGTTCTGAATCAAACACTTGTAAATACTGGCAATCCATCAACAAGATACAGAAAACTCTCCAAAATTCCCCGGCAGAGAACCAGGCATTTGCCTTACACTCATAAATACAAATACACACTCCTTTTGGCACCCGTCCGTGTCATAATTCCCCAGCAAAGTTGCCCGAGCAAACAGACACTTCTTGACACCCGTCCGTGTCATATCCCCAGCAGAAAGCCAAAGCGCCCTCTTTGCACCCACATATACATATATCCATACAGATTCCCTGACACCCGTCCGTGTCACCTTCCCCAGCATAATTACCTAAACACTTTGTAAACCATACATTTGTTTATAATATATATCTTCCGACACTTGTCTGTGTCACCCTCCCCAGCAAGTTGAACACTCATCTGTACACTACTCATACTTATTACTCCTGTTTCACTCACACAGATACTCGTCCGTATCTTGTCTACACCACTTATACATCCTCAGATTCGACACTCGTCCGTGTTCTTTGTTAACCAGTTGATACTCGTCCGTATCATCATCTCAGAACATGCGTCAAGCATTTGTTTCTACCTGATACTCGTCCGTATCATAGTCTTAGGGATGCTCGTCCGCATCTTTAATCCATACACGTGTCAAACACTTATGTCTCCTTGAATTTAGACACTCGTCTGTGTCTAATATTCCCCAGGAGAGTCCCCTCAGAATCAACACTCGTCCGTGTTCTTTATTAACCAGTTGGTACTCGTCTGTATCATCATCTCAGAGCTTGCGTCAGTGTTTGTTTCTACTGATACTCGTCCGTATCACGGTCTTAGGGATGCTCGTCCGCATCTTTAATCTATACACAACGTCTAAACACTTATACCTTTTATTTCTTGGATGTAAACACTCGTCCGTGTTTACTATTCCCCAGTAGGTCGCCAGCAAAGCAAAACTTCTTTTCTATCTGACATTCGTCCTATGTCATGATACCTTTCGGCAGCCGTACCCTGCCCGGTGATCGTCCTTCACCTTTGGATGACCGTCCCTCATCCTTTACCCAGTGGAGTCTCCATTATTGGAACCCTTTTCTATCCGACATTCGTCCTATGTCGTGATATTTAGCAGCCGTCCCCAGCTAGGTGATCGTCCTTCACCTCCTGATGATCGTCCTTCATCATTTTATCCGATGGCCGTCCCCATCGTTGATCTTGTTATCTGACATTCGTCCTATGTCATGATACCTTCAGAGCAGCCGTACCCTGCTAGGTGATCGTCCTTCACCTCTTGATGATCGTCCTTCATCATACTTATCCGATGGCCGTCCCCATCGTCGATCTTTTTATCCGACATTCATCCTATGTCGCGATGCTTTTGGCAACCGTACCTTTCCCGGTGATCGTCCTTCACCGTAGATGACCGTCCCTCATCTTATCCCCATCAGAGCAGCCGTCCCCTGCTAGGTGATCGTCTTTCACCTTTGATGACCGTAACTCATCATTTATTTTTACCTCTAATCCCCAGAGAATCTTTGTCACTTTATTTTGATGGTCGTCCCCATCATAATCTCTTATATCCCCAGCATGTCGGCCGTCCCCGTCATTTCCCTTTCCCCAGCAGTCGTCCTCTGCTCGACGACGTCCTCCGTCGCCCGCACTTTATAAATATACTTTATTTTCTTTTACAATCTATATCCCTTTTCTTCTTCATTCTGTGAGTGCAAATTTTGGACTGTCTTTGGTATTCAACCACAAGTTATCTTGTTCGCCTGTTAAGCCGTTGCTTACATCCTGCACATCTAACTCATGCTTGAATAGGGGCAGCTGTAAACACCCCAAATTTGCCCCCACCCATTCACACCATGGCTTGTGATCTTCTCATATGCATAAACTCAACCATAGCATCTCATATTGCATTTTTGATTCATTGCACTGGTTCTAAGTCATCTGCATCTAGGGTTTGTGATCTGAGCAATCCAAGAGCTATTTGAGCCACTCCAAAGGTCTTCAATCACTTCAAAGGGGTCCATGTATGTTCAAGCATCATATTATATCCTCTCAAAGTCAATAATGTCAAAAAAAATTACAAGAACTGAGATTGGCATGGAAGTAGAGCCAGGTTTAACTGCACAGATGACCTAGAATTAGGGTTTTGGTTTCAAAGGCCATAACTCCAATTTTTTTGGTCATTCTTGTTTCTATTGGTCTCTATATGGTATAGGGATCATGCATATCAATTTTCATGAAGAAATTCAATGGGGAAGGCATCTGATCAAGAGTTGACTTTTTGAGCAAGTCAGTGTAAAATCAGGGCATCTGAGGCCCCCAATGACCCAACCAAAGGGTGTTCTTCATCATTTTGATTATGTATGATCTTTATTTGATCATAAAAGATGTTATAATTTCACAAAATTGAATAATTTCAAGCCATTTGCAAAGTTGACTTTTTGGGAAAATGACTTGTAATGGAAACTTGCCATTTTGGGAAACTTTTTCAACCCTTGCTTTTTGATTCAAAAATGCTTCAAATGGGAAAACTTTGGTCATGAAAGTTGTAGAATGGATCATTCCCTTTTCAAAAAGTACAAGAACTTGTCCTAATTCATTTTGGATCAAAAGTTATGGCTTTTCAAAGTTGGGAAAAATCACATAATTTCAAGTTTTCTACCAAAGAGGCAAAGTTGCAAAATCACTTGCCAAGGCAATTTGAGACCTCAAAGTGACTTCTAACCTTTGTACAAACATGAAGCATTGCCTAAAAGTCAGATTGCATCAAAAGTTCACTCATTTTCATGACTTGTGGATCAAGAAACTTCAAAAGGGGCAAAGTTGATCAAAGTTGCAAAACCTATGATAAACCCTAATCCACTTGCTGCATTGCTTCTAATCAAATTCCATGGTTCTCCCTAAACTCAGCTGAGCCAAGCCATGCCCCTATCACAACCTCACACTTGCCCATACCTCAAGTACTCCTAGACTTGACTTTTTGCAAAAACCCCCATACCAATCCCACAGTGCCACACCAACTCCTCTGACCTCTCTAGTTGTGATAAGTGGACCAAAGCCAGCATAACACACCACACACACAAGCCTGAAACACTCTCCAAGCCAGCATTCTCATTTTTCACCTCTTATGCAAAACCATTCGAAACACACAGCACAAGCATCAAACATCCAAACAAACTTCACAAAACATCTCAGCACATCCTCCTGATCATTTCCCTGCCCTCATTCATCCTTGAAACCCCCTGAAATCAAAACACGATTTCTCACCTCTCCTGAACAGAACTTGATCAAACTCCCAAATCAGCCAAAAGAAATTCTTCCCAAGCATCAAGACTTCATCAAGAGCTCAAGGGGAATGGTTTGCGCAAAGAAAGGAGGTCTGAAAGTCCAGAACTGAGAAAGCTCAAGCTCAGGTACCTCCTTGAAACATTTTTCCAGAACTCATATTTCTTGTTTCTAAAATGATCTACATGCTTCCCTGAATGCACTGAACCTTTTATTTTTGAAAATGATTGAGTATTGAGTGTGTATTGCATCTCTGAAAGTTTGGCCATTTTTACATTTTTGTTTCGAATCATGGTTTTGAGCAAGAAGAAATGAGTTTGGAGGTTAGATTCAGGTTCAGGGAGGTGAAGAGAGTTGATCTGGAGCTTTAGAGCTCCAGAAATAACCTAGAAGTGAGGTTTTGGTTTTACTCAGGGGAGGTGTGGCTGGAGAAGACGACCGGAAGTCTTTTCCGGCCACCTGAAAGTGATTAGTGCATTAATGAGGATTAGGGCTCAGTTTGAATGTGGAGCGTAGGATGGGCTGACTTTGTTTGACCCGCGCGTGTTTGGATGGCCTGGATTGTTTCATTAAAACCCTAATCCACGTCATTATCCATTTAATTAAGTTTATGAATTAATCCTGCCAGTTTGAATTCCAGCCTTTAGATCTGGCGCCAGTCAACTCCCGCGCGTCTCATTTGAATATCAGCCACTGGATCTGTTGGCTTCCCATTAAATCAATTTTAATTTCATTTTTCTTGCATTTTCTTGCATATTTATTTTAAAATAGCTAGAAAAATCCCAAAAATATTTCCTTTTGCATTTTTGTTTCAAATATTTTTCTCAATCAAAAAACATTTTTATTTTTATTTTTTGCATTAAAAATTATTTTTAAATCATTTAAAAGTTTATTTTTAATTAGTTAATGAAAATTAATTAATTAAAAATACTTTTAGGTATTAAAAAATCACAAAAAAATTCATGAAACATTTAAAAACATTTTGTTCTTGATGCCTTTTGACAATTTTCTTTGGATTTAATTTCATTTCAAGGCATTATTTTGTGACAAACTTCAAAAATTCATTTCTGCCTAACCCTTGAAAGTTGGACAATGATTCTTTTTGCATTGCATCTTGCATAACATGTAGTTTATAGGATAAAATTGGCTTGAAATGATCTTGCATTTCCTATTTGTTTGGCATTTTTCTTGACAAGGTACCTTAAAACCCTAACAATCTTAGGAAATTCATAACCCTCATTAGGTTAAGAGTTAGAACCCCTCCTTTGGGCAGTGAGTTTGTATAGGTCTAGGGTTCCTTTGATTGCATTTTCAAATTTTTATCATGTCATATGCTTCTGGTTTTGGATTTTTGCTTTGTATGTTGCATATAACCCTAATTTATGCCTTCCTTTGCATCCATCTTCCATTTGCTTGCATACCATGACATGCCATGACATTTTGTGCATCCATTTGATTCATAGCACATATTAAGACATATTAGAATCATGTTTGATCATTGCATCTTTCATTTGCCATGTTGTATGTCATTTGCATTTCATAACTTTTCATGAACATCCATGGTTCAAAGCATGCTTCTCTTGCATCCATATGTTAGTATGATCATTCTAATGCCTTGCCTCATGTTTGCATCATCTCTTAGCATCATTAACATCATACTCATGCTTCTGGTTTTGGTTTGCATCATCACATCTCATCCCATTTGCATTGCATTTCATTTCTTTACTAACTTTTCAGGTGGTAAGTTGTATTGAGAAGTGAATTTGCCTTCACTTCTCACAATCTCTTCTCATATCTCTTGCATCATTGCTGCATTTTTTGTATGTGTATTGGATTGAGCTTGCTCATTCTTGTTCATCTCACCTTATTTCCTCAAGCAACTTGACTTCTTAAGTGAAGCAAGTTGTTTTGCTTCTCTTTGCTCCTTTCATCTGCTTCTCTCCTTGGTGGTTCTTTGAAGATTTCTTTCTTAAACCTCATAAACCCTAGGAATGACCAAGCATGATAATAATTAGGGTTTGATTAGTCCCCCACTTAGCTTTTTCCTTTGTGTATCTTTGAGTCTTCTCTTCTTATCTCATAATCAGGGACTAAACCCTAAAGGCTTTAAGGCTTTGTGATTAAGCTTATGCCTGCATCCTTCTATTAGGATGGAGTGTATAACTTTAATCCTAAGTGTTAAACCCTTAATGTGTTTAAATCCTTTAATAAAACCACTTAATAATCATCAAGACATCAAGCTTGTAACTTGGGCCTTGCATCAGGGTTCTAATTCTTCCTTAATTGGTTAAGAAGTACTAACCCTAGTGTTAATGGACAAGTCCCCCTCAAGTTGTCTTACAAACTATAAAACTCACTTCTTCATCTTATCATTAACTAAAATCCACCTAATAAAGGCTTTGTTTTGTCATGAGGTTAATCCCCAATCATGGATTAAGTTGAGGAGCTTTCCTCAGCTTAAACACTCTCATCTATTATCCTTCTATTAGGATGGTGTAATGAGTCTGTTTAATCCCTGATTATGGCTTAAACTCATTACCTAACACTAAACAAAAACAACAAAAACATCTAACTAATCACAAGTAGGTTAATGATCTTAATCCTACATCATGGTGATTAAGTGTGAGACACTGACTTCACGCTTAAGGTATTCTCATTACCCCTAATCAGAGGGAAGATGTGATGAGTTTACTAACCCTTGGTTTAGGCTTAAGCTCATTTTCTTATGAAAAATCTCCAAAAGCAATAAAAGATTGAAAACACAACAAACAAATAATAATCGTCTCCTCCGGGATTCTTTTCTCATAACATTCACTCACAAACGAGAATTTGCTTCTTCCGTCTAATGCAAGACAGTTAGCACCCGAGCCAGACAGGTCATACACTTGAGCATAGACAAGTAAGCAGTTCACAAGTCAATTTATCTTTCAGTCTCTTTGGGTCGAACTACGGTGTTCTGACTTCCTCATTGCACGAGAGGATACGTAGGCATAACTTAACAGTTATCGAACAAAAGTCTCCGTACATTCCCCCTCTTTCTAGCCTCATTCTTTAAGCCTCATGGTCATTGTAAACACCCCAAATTTGCCCTTACCCATTCACACCATGGCTTGTGATCATCTCATATGCATAAACACAATCATATCACCTCATATCTCACTTTTGATTCACTGCATAGTTTCTAAGGCATCTGCACCTAGGGTTTGTGATCTGAGCAATCTCAGGGCATCTTGAGCCACTCCAAAGGCTACCAATCACTTCAAAGGGGTCCATGTGTGTTCTTATATCATATTACATCCTCTCAAAGTCAAAAATTCCAAAGAATCACAAGAACTAGGGTTTGAATGGATACAGAGCCAAGTTTGACTGCACAGTTGACCTTAAAATTAGGGTTTTGGTTTCAGAGGCCATAACCCCAAATTTTTTGGTCATTCTTGTTTCCATTGGTCTCTATATGGTATAGGTAGTATGCATATCAATTTTCATGAAGAAATTCCATGGGGAAGTCATCTGATCAAGGGTTGACTTTCTGGACAAGTCAGTGCAAAATCAGGGCATCTGAGGCCCCCAATGACCCAACCAATGGGTGATCTTCATCATTTTGAGTGTATATGATCTTTATTTGATCATGGAAGAAGGTTGAAGTTCATAGAAATCAAGAATTTGGAAGTTTTGCAAATGTTGACTTTTTGGGCATAGTTGACTTTTCAAGAATGCTTCATTTTAGGTCATTTTTCAAGCCTTGATTCTTGATCCAAAAATGCTTCAAATGGCAAAACTTTGGTCATGAAAGTTGTAGATCTCATCTTTCCCTTTTCAAAAAGTACAAGAACATGATCAAATTATTCTTGGATCAAAAGTTATGGTGTGACAAAGTTGGCAAAAATCATTGATTTTCAAGTTATGCACCAAGTATGAAATTTTGCAAAACCATGAACCAATGCCTTTTACAACCTCTAGTTCATTTCAAACCAGCACACAAACATTCTACAAGTGATAAAAATCAGATTTGAACCAAGAATGCTCATGTGTTATGGTTTGTGGGTTAAGGAAATCACATGTGAACCATAAAGCAACAACTTGCAAAACTCATGATCACTCTTTCCCCCACTTGCTGCATTGGTTACTGCACTTTGCTAGCCCTTCCCCTCACCCTTTCTGCATAGCCCATGCCTTGTACTAAGCCTAGAACCACACCATACTTCTCTTACACAAAAGGTTGACATTTTGCAAAAGCAAACTTACCTATCACAGCAGGCCATGTCACATCATCCAGCCAATTGGATTAGTTTATACTTTTCATTTGCAAGCCATTTCATATACCAAGCCAGGCTGAAGCTCTACACACATTGACATTCACAAAACACACCCCAGCTGCATTTGTCTTCGAAACTCTCTGCCCAGCCTTCAAACACAAAAACCATTTCCACACTTCAACTCACCATACTTCATAGACCTCAAACCACCAAGAACCAGGCCTGAAACAAGCAAGAACACCCCACTGCCATTCTTCACCTCAACTTGCAGTTCCATTCAAATCTCTCTCCCTAGCTCACAAACATCAAAACCAACACCACAGACCTTCTCCACACATCATCTGGACCACAAACAACCACTCACAATGGCCTGAAACTGCCTGAATCATCCCTGCCATTTCTGACTGAGCTTGAGCAGAAGCTTGTCAAACTCCTCATCCAGCCAACATAAATTCCTTTTGAGCATTCAAACATCATCTGGGGATCAAGTGGAGTGGATTGCACTGAAGGGAGTGGCCAGAAAGTCATCAGGGTGAAAGCTTCGAATCTCAGGTAGCTTGAAAAACATTTTTTCCAGAAATCATTTTTATTGTTATAAACTTGTTCTCTATGCTTCACTGAGTATCCTGGTGCTTTTGGTTTTTGAAATGGTGTTGAAATGAGTATTTAATTAGTTTCTGAAACTTGCGTGCCCTAAAATTTGTTTGTTTCGATTCATGGTTCTGGGGAAATATAAATTTGTTTTGACTTAGGGTTTTAGTTCAGGGGATCATGGGAATCATTTCTGTATGCTTAGGTTTCATTTTTGTTACGATTTGAGGGGTTTTGGGGATTTTCAGGGGAGATGCTGGCCGGAGAAGACGATCGGAAGTCTTCTCCGGCCGCCTGAAAGTGATTTGTGCCCTAATTGCGTGATTAGTGTCATTTGAATGTGGGACGTTGGATGAGGTTGACTGGTTGACTCCCCGCGCGAATGAAAGGCCCAGATCAATCTGTTTAGCCCTAATCTCTCTCATTAGTTTTAATTAATTTTAATTAAGATAATTTAATCAGATGCAATCTGGACCCTCCACTAGCGCGCGTGGTCAACCATTTTAAACTCAGACCCAATCCTGGCCCTCCATTCTGATTACTTTCCATTATTTTCATTTTAATTCATATTTATTTCATTTGTTTTGCATATTTAATTTAAAATAGTAAAAATTGTCTAAAAATTATGAAACTTTTTCTCTTAAGTTTTATTAATTTTTATGACCCAAAAATATTTTCATTTTATTTTTTATCATTAAAAAAGTATTTTTAAATATTTAAAGGATTATTTTTAATTGATTAATGGAAATTAATTAATTAAAAATACTTTTAAGTATTTAAAAATCACCAAAAAATTCATGAAATGTTCTAAGACATTTAGAAACATTGTCCAACCTTCAAACCAAATTTATTTTTTGATCTTGATGCATTTTGAGAATTTTCCATTGAATTAAATCATTTTTGGTGCATTATTTTGATCATAAATTCAAAAATTCATTTCTGCCTATTTGAGAAGAGTTGGACATTGATTCTTTTTGCTTTGTCTTGTGTTTAGCATGTAGTTTCTAGGATTAAATGGCCATGTTTTGTTCCTTCATTTTCAATTTGTTTGGCATTTCTTTTGTTTAGGAACCCTAAAAACCCTAATAACTTAGAAAAATCATAACTTGAGATTGGTTAAGAGTTGAGACCTCTCCTTTGGGCCTTGGTTTAGTATAGGTTTAGGGTTTCTTTGGGTGGCATTTTCCATTTTTTATCTTAGGGTTTGCTTCTGTTTTTGGTTTTTTGTTTGATGTTTGATCCATAAACCCTAATTTGGGCTTCCATTTGCATCCTTCTTGCATTCTCTTGCATACCATGACTTACCATGACATTCCATGCTTCCATTTGATTCATTTGACATCATAAGACATATAGAAAGCATGTGTGATCATTGCATCTTGCATTTGCCATGTTGTTTGCCATGTATGTTTCATAACTTTTCATGTAAGATCATGCTCCTTAACTTGCCTCATTTGCATCCATGAACTTGTATGAACATCTCCATGCCTTGCCTCATGTTCATAACACTCCATATCATCATTATCATCATCAACATGCTTCTGGTTTTGTTTAGCATCATACCATTTCATCCCATTTTTGCATTGCATTGCATTTCTTTCTAACATTTCAGGTGGTAAGTAAACTTGAGAAGTGAATTTGCCTTCACTTCTCATAACTTTTCTTCTCATCTCTCTTGCATCCATTGCTGCATTTTGTTTGTGTTTGAGATTGAGCTTGCTCTTTCTTTTTCTTCTTACTTTCTCTCTTCAAGTGACTTGACTTCTTGAATGAAGCAAGTTACTTTGCTTCTCTTGATCCTTTCATCTGCTTCCTGGTGGTTCCTTTGAAGATTGTTCTTGAAAACCTCACAAACCTTAGGATCAACCAAGCATGACAATGATTAGGGTTTTGATTAGTCTCCCCTCTTAGTTTTACCTTTGTGTCTCTTTTGTGTCTTCTCTTCTCATCTCATAATCAGGGACTAAACCCTAAAGGCACTACAACAAACAAGACCTTAGACAGCGCTTTTTTAAGCCTTAGACAGCGCTTTAAAGCGCTGTCTAAACCTCCGCTGCTAAAGGTTTAGACAGCGCTTTTGAAAATGTTAAAAGCGCTGTCTAATCCCCCCCCCCTTTGACAGCGCTTTGGCCAAAAGCGCTTTAAAAGACCCTCTTAATTTAAATTTTTTAGGTACACCTTAGACAGCGCTTTTCAAAAGCGCTGTCTAAGCCCCCTACCTTAGACAGCGCTTTGGCCAAAAGCGCTGTCTAAGCCCCTCCTATTTTAATTTTTTTAGGTATACCTTAGACAGCGCTTTGGCCAAAAGCGCTGTCTAAGCCCCTCCTATTTTAATTTTTTAGGTATACCTTAGACAGCGCTTTGGCCAAAAGCGCTGTCTAAGCCCCCCCATTAGACAGCGCTTTTGCCTAAAGCGCTTTCTAATCTCCCCCTTAGACAGCGCTTTTGGCATAAGCGCTGTCTAAGGTATACGAAATTTTTTGTAGGATTTGTTTGTAACCACATTTTTTCCAAGTTTATAAACCAGAATTGGTACCTGTTTTCAACCAGATTTTTGCAGTCAATTATCACATTTTATATATCCATTTTGGCCTTTTTTTACCAAAATTTGGCTAACTAATTCAAACCAAATTTGCCATAAATGTATCAAAATATATACAAATTTATGTTTACATTTATAAGTCATTACATATACTACTACAAATGTACACATTAATTACACACTTTGAGCTCTATCATGTATTGACACCACTCCTCTTTGATTTCGTCCACTTGATCCATTGTATAAGATGCACACTTGAATTCATCAAAGTACTACATAATAATATAACATATTTTGAATTAATTCCAACTATTTAATTATATAAGATATGTGTAAATATAAAAGTAACTCATAAGTTTGAAATACATACATCGGTGGGAATCTCTAATCGGCCCAACATGAGAGTATCTCGCATAAACCTCAACATGAAATACCCGCAATCTATTTGATTACGTTGAAGAGGACACTACATATGAAAAAAAAATATGAATTATAAATCCTAAGTTTTATCAAGTGTAGTCATCACTAATATAATAAAAAACGCGGTAATTAAAAATATACCGCCACTTTAATCCATGAAATGGAGTTGGCGCCCCTCCTTGAGGTCTGGATAACTCGTTGGGCACGAAAAGCTTGTAGGACGCTAATAAAATAAAAATGAAGCAATTAGAACAATTCACATAAACTAAGAAAAATTTTGAACATTCTCACTTACGTGTCAATTAGGTCCTTCATATCCGGGTATGTTGTCCAATCATTTCCTAACGAGTCAAGATAATACACGATTTCTCGGATAGGATTGATTGCGAGCAACAACCAATGTCCACTGTAATGATTAGGCAAATGTTAGATGGTAACTTGGAAAATAATTATAATAGATGAATTTAGAAAGAAATGCTAACCCGGTATTAAACGGTACAAAAAACAACTTCTCCGCATTTTTATTCTCCACGAGGATCCGAAGAACGTACTCCGTCACGGTATCTGGTCTACTTATCATTAAACCTAAGTTGACGGTCGCGGGTGCTAAGAATCCGAATGACACGTCCAAACCATTGGGGCGCATAAATTTGTCATACAAAAACCTAATATAAAAACATCATTAACATAAAGTAAACATCATTAAAATAAGTTGTTTAATTAATAAAACAAAGTAGTCCGAATTTACCTAACATAT
This sequence comes from Lathyrus aphaca, assembly GCA_963966055.1. Lineage (NCBI taxonomy): Eukaryota > Viridiplantae > Streptophyta > Magnoliopsida > Fabales > Fabaceae > Lathyrus > Lathyrus aphaca. Next base: position 214,968,973 of record OZ014523.1, on the reverse strand, counting down.
GTATTGACAACGGTGACGCCGATTTCTTCACGACCAAAAACTTGCATGAAGTCCTCATTACCAATCATTTGTTCGTAATCAAAGCCGAAAATCCCTACCTCCATAGGTATAATCCGAGCACCTCCGGTCGGTATATCGGTCATCTCTAGAAATGTCCTGAGGCACGACCTATACTTGGTGGTAGGTTTTTTCCTAGCTACGGACTTCTTAGCACCAGAACTTTGTACCCGTGCGGAGGCGTTGCTAACCTCCTTTTTTTGTTGTGCGGAGGCATTGCTAGCCTCATTTTCTTGAACCTACATGTCATATAAATAGTTAGATCAAATTAAGAATGTAACAACTTCCATGAATATATGTCATATAATTGTATATTACCTCTTTTCTTGAAACCGTGGACTCGGTATGCCGTGGAATCGCAGCTTCTTTTGATTTGGATTGTGTGGGAGTCTATTTAACATAGGAAAATATGTAAGTAAAATTTTAAGCATAAATTTTAAACTTTGAATATACCAAGGAAAGTTAACATAAGTTTTAATCATACCTCATATCCTACGCATATGAGGTTTGTCGGCCATGCAACAAACGAACCTACTGCTTCGTGCACCGTTGTTGCATCCGAATCATCGCTAGGATATGGTAATGCTGCATTCGGCTCAACTGCAATATCAACTGATACCTTCAAACATCCAGCAGGGAGCTCTCTAGTGTGGAGTAATACTCCGCTAACGTTATGCACTTTTCCCTTGCCAACCATCCGATAGTATGGTGACGACAAATACAGCTGACAATGGGAAATGCCCTAAAACCAATAATAACAAGAAATCGTTAATGTGTATATATGTCAAATACATAATTTAAGAAAATAGTTCAATTTAAGACAATTATATGTAATTACCTCTGGAATGTTCGGCTGAAAGGTACAGTTGATACTGTCTTTGTCCGAAGCATCTCTGTATACTGTTGAGGCGCTAGCCTCTCTTTCTCTCCTCAATGCATCAAGCTCAGCTTGCATGGCTTCCATTCTTGCATGAAGCTCCCGATTACTAGGAGCCTTTCCTTTTTTAATACTCATGGAGGTCGGAGTGACTCCAAATCCCTTACCCCTCACCCGACCAGAGTACTCAGGGACATCTAATGCCCGACCAAGTATGCTCCTAGTATCATCGGGAGATAAATACTGAGATAGCTCCTCCTGAAAAATCAGATGAATATCGTACACTTGTCAAATATTTGTGTATAAAAATGTTATTCAATTAATGAAAAAATGTTATACTTACACATTTCTGGTATACTTGTAAAACTTCTTCTTGAGCAACTCCAGATTTGCCCACACGGGCTTCCTTCCACAAAACATGTGCAGGAAGAGATGATTCTGAACTTTCCTCCTTCTGCAGCTACACATTAAGTCATACAATTTTATCAGATAAAACTAATATATGATGAACAAATTTGTTATCGCAATTTAAAAATACTTACCATGGATTGTTCTAAACGTCCATATCCGACACGTCCTTTTCGGTACGGATATGCGGGACTTGATGCTCTTTCCCGATTTGTAGCACTTATTCTTTGAAAAACCAGGTCTTGTCTTTTGGATTTGAACGCTTCCCATTCTTCAGCCGATATCAAACTTTCATATTTTTTGGGAAGCTCCGCATCCACAAAATTACCATCCGCATCCTTAAGGAACTTGGATGATAAAAATGTTCGAAACCCTCTTAGAAGCTTTCCGGCCAATTTCATACAAAAGCCTCTTCTTTCGTCTTCGATGTTAAAACATCGCTAAGAAAAACATACAGATTGATAGTTAGTATCGGTAATTGAAAAAACATAATTGAAAAAACATGATTGTACCTTTATCTCACTCCAAATTTTATCTTTGGACTCTTTCAGCTCTTTGTTTCTCCAATCATCACATGTAATGGGAATTTCATTCCTTACTAGTGCACCGATAAAACTAGTTAAGGTATGCCCATTAGGTTCTATAAGCTGCCCCTGGGTGCTCCAATAGACATCTAGTATGATGCCTCGAGATCTTCCTTGGACCACCCTTCTCATTACTGTGATGCCTCTTCGAATTTCTTCTTCCGCGGATACTTTTTTAGGAACTTCCTCAGGTTGGTCATCAGCCATGTCTAACCTGTAATAAACCAAGGAAACCATCAAATATCAAATATAACTTATAATCAAAACAATCGAAAAAATAAAATAAAGAAACCATGGATAATTTACCTAAGTCACTAACATCTCTTTCTTTTCTTTGTTGGAATATTAATCACTTGTTTCTTAGCAATGCGTACGGATGAATTGATCCAAATTCCCTCATTATGATCGTTTCTTATATATGACTCATCCGGTATAAGATCCTCAACTTCATCATTTCTATTCAACTCATTCCGTCTAATGCATGACTCATTCTCAACATCAATATCACATTGATCGACACCGCTATCATCAGTCACTTTGTTAGAGAAAAGCACTATAGACCATTTTGTACTCTTCGGGTCATTCACATAGAACACTTGTTTAGCCTGAGATGCTAGAATAAAAGTTTCATCTTTGTACCCCACCCTAGTAAGATCAACTTGCAAAAATCCAGACTTATCCATTCGTATGCCACTACTATTCACCCACTTGCAACCAAAGATGGGAATCTGAAACTTCTCGTAATCAAACACCCAAATGTGCTCAATAACTCCAAAATACGACAGATTTGCATATTTGGGGTTTAAGTCCTTCATGCTTGATATATGCATTGCTTCAGCTAGCACGGTGACACCACTATTTTGCATAGTACTCTTATCATCTTGTTCTTTGGTATAAAATGTGTATCCATTAATTGAATATGCGCTATGAGAAAACACATGCAAACTTGGACCATATGCCAAACATCTCAACCTTTCTGTTACCGAAGAAGGATCTGAAGAGCGCTTCAAGTAAATATGATCCTTCAACCATTGTATGAAACTTTGATTGTGCTCTATAACTATCCAATTTTCATTTCTGTTCGGATTTAACCTTCGGAGTACATCCTTGTGCATTTCAACATATGGCTCAACCTCATTATTATTGTGCAGAACATACAAATGAACTTGATCCCGTTCATCCCTTGATATTGTCACAATTTTATTCCCAATTAATTTTTTACCTTCCATTTTGTCGAAAATCTGAGCTCTGGGGAGTCCAATCGATTGAACGTTAGACAAATATTCAGTACAAAACTCAACAGCTTCTTCAACAATGTATCGTTCAACAATACAACCCTCTGGTCGACTTCGGGATTTCACGTACCCTTTTAATATTTTCATATACCGTTCAGCAGGGTACATCCATCTCATATAAGCTGGTCCACACAACTGTGTCTCTTTCACAAGATGAACAACTAAATGAACCATTATGTCAAAAAAAGACGGAGGAAAATACATTTCAAGCTCACACAAGGTAATTACAATCTCTTTTTGTAGTGTTGGTAACATCTCGGGATCGATCACCTTACCACAAATTGACCTAAAGAAAAAACACAATTTAGTTATGGAACTTCTTACTTTTTCTGGCAAAATAGAACGTATACCGATCGGTAGAAAATGTTCCATTATAACGTGACAATCATGTGTCTTCAAATTCTTCAACTTGAGGTCTTTCATAGAAACAAGTCTTCTGATATCAGATGAGTATCCTTCTGGAACCTTAACTTCACTCAGAGACTTACACAAAATTTTTTTCTCCTTTCTAGATAAAGTAAAAGCAGCAGGTGGTAGATATGTTCGTCTTCCTTTCTTCACGGGTGCTAATTCAGTTCTCATTCCCATTTTTAACATGTCCTCCCTTGCTTTAAGGCCATCCTTAGACTTGCCTTTTATATTGAGTAATGTACCGATAACACTTTCAAATACGTTTTTTTCAATATGCATAACATCGAGAAAATGTCTCACGTACAAAGACTTCCAATATGGCAATTCAAAAAATATCGACCTTTTCTTCCACCCACCTTTCACAATCTTATGTGCAAAAGGCTTGCCAAACTCAGTACGCACATCTTTCACCTTTTCAAAAACTTGTTCACCTGACAATGCGGGTGGAGCTCTACGATGTTCGGTGTCTCCATTGAATGCTTTTCTCCACCCACGGTAATGATGTTTAGAATGTAAGAATCTACGATGACCGAGAAACACATTCTTCTGGCAAAGTTCCAATCGGATCGTATCGGTTCCGTCTTCACAAACAGGACACGCACGTTGACCCTTGATGCTATACCCAGATAGATTCCCGTATGCTGGAAAATCATTAATTGTGCCAAACAACATCGCCCTCAGATTGAAACTTTCTTTCCTATATCCATCATAAACCTCCACACCGTTCTCCCACAAAATCTTTAAATCTTCGATCAGAGGTGTCAAGTATACGTCTATGTCATTACCTGGTTGTTTAGGCCCAGAGATTAACATAGATAACATCATGTACTTACGCTTCATACATAGCCACGGAGGTAGGTTATAAATCATAAGAATCACATGCCATGTGGTATGTGAAATACTTTGAAGACCATGTGGGTTCATTCCATCAGTAGATAATGCCAATCGAAGGTTTCTTGCTTCTGATCCAAACTCAGGATAATCATTATCAATCTTCGACCACTGTGGTGAATCAGCCGGATGCCGATACTTTCCATCGGTGATTCTTTCATCTGCATGCCAAGTAAGATGTCTTGCATCGGTTTCACTACGAAACATGCGCCTAAATCTCGGAATTATCGGAAAATACCATAAGACTTTTGCGGGAGATAATTTTTTCTTATATCGAGACAAACCGCATTTGGGGCACTCAGTTAACGTTGCATATTCGTTACGAAACAAAATGCAATCGTTAGGACAAGCATGTATCTTATCATAGCTCATGCCAATAGAGCACAACATTTTTTTTGCCTCATAGGTTCGATTAGGAAGAACATTATCATCCGGTAGCATTTCTCTCATAAGGGCCAACAACTCTGTGAAACTTTTATCCGACCATCCATTGCCCGCCTTTAAGTTGTACAACTTTAATACCGCAGAAAGTCTTGAGAATTTAGTGCAACCTTTGTACAACGGTTTCTCTGCATCGCTTACCATCCTCTCAAACATTTCAGGACAATCATGAAGATCTTCTTCCAGTGCTTCTACAATCTCTTCAACTCGATCACAATCATATGTTTCCGTGTCTTTGTCGTATGAAGCATAGGTCGTATTACTTTTTCCACTCGATTCAACATTCCCGTTAATTTTCTCACCATGAAATATCCAACACTGATAACTTTGATCAATTCCATGCCTCAGCAAATGCGATTTCAATCCATGTGCGTCAACCTTACCAATATAACAACAACGCAAGCAAGGACAATGCATTCGTCTGGGGTTTTCAGCGTGTTGAACAGCATACTTAACGAATTCCGCAACCCCACTCTCGTACTCTTTGGTCATTCGATCGGCACAGATCCATGTTTTATCCATGGTTTTCCTACTTATTTAAAAGAACACTCAATTAATGATAAATAAAATTTAAATATATTAGTTAAAATATTCAAATAATAGAAAAATTAATGGCATTTTTTAACTTGTTACCAATAAGTCTTTTTTATTTGTCCAATATCTCTATCACTCTTCACGATAAGTAAATTGTTCTTGTGGTCAACCTCCACGGTATAAAACCAAATTAAGATTCTGTAGCGTATCTTGTCAACTTCATAAGATATGGATAAAACCTCTAAGAAGCCTCAATTGCAAATGCATATTCCTAAACTAGAAATACTTTAAAATCTCTTAACAAAGTTTATTCAAAGTCCTTTAACGTGAAACATCTAATTACAAGTATCAAAGTTCAGAACATCTAAATACACATATCACCATTAAGAAACACATTATATGGAATATCAAGACACTTGTTTGTGGCATCAATTGGAACAAAAACAATCAACAAAGAAACATTATATTTTCAACAATTTACAAGCTTCAGACAGTCACACACATTTTTCTGAAATAAATAAATAAATAAATAGGCAAAATAAATAAATAAACTTAGCAGGACAAACTACAACAATAGCATACACATCAAGAACAATAGCAGTAACATGGCATGTTTTCTACTTAGTTCTTTCTCAAAGCTTATAAATAAACTCTTAAAAAACAAACATGTATCAAAACAATGGCAGGCTGGTCGCTGGTAGGTCGCTGGTAGGGTTTGTTCGAAGAAATGAAACAGAACAAATGAAAAAATGAAAAAATGAACATACCTCAATGAAGAACAGTAGAAACGATTGAATCTTTAAACACTTTCAAAGACTGAAACGAATGAACGAATGAAGGAAAACGATTGATTCTTTAAACGATTGAAGTTCGCTGTAATGGGGTTCGTTCGCTGGTAGGGTTCGTTCGCTGGGAGGGAAAACAAAAACAACAGAGAACGAAAATATAACTCTGAAATTTAATTTTAATAAGACCTTAGACAGCGCTTTTGAGGAAAGCGCTTTCTAAGATATGCCTTAGACAGCGCTTTCCAAAAGCGCTTTCTAAACCCCCCATTAGACAGCGCTTTTGGTTTTAAATTTTTTTTTAATTTTAAGACTTTAAACAGCGCTTTATCAAAAGCGCTGACTAAGGTATATATTTAAAAGCGCTTTCTATAAGCGCTGTCTAAGGGGGGGTCTTAGACAGCGCTTTCTAAAAGCGCTGTCTAAAACCCCCCCTTAGACAGCGCTTTCGTTATATTTTTTTAACATTTTCCGTGTTTTATTTTTATTTTAACCTTAGACAGCGCTTTCTTTTAAAAGCGCTGTCTAAGATGCGCTGTTAAAAAGCCTTTTTGGCGTAGTGAGGCTTTAAGGCTTTGTGATTAAGCTTATGCCTGCATCCTTCTCTTAGGATGGAGTGTATAACTTTAATCCTAAGTGTTAAACCCTTAATGTGTTTAAATCTCTTAATCAATTCACTTAATAAGTAACAAGACATTACACTTGTAACTTGGGCCTTGCATTAGGGTTCTAATTCTTCCTTAACTGGTTAAGAAGGACTAACCCTAGTGTTAATGGACAAGTCCCCCTCAAGTTGTCTTACAAACCATAAAAATCACTTCATCATCATACCACTAAATAAAATCCACTTAATCAAAGGCTTGTTTTGTCATGAGTTTAATCCCTAATCATGGATTAAGTTGAGGAGTTTTCCTCAGCTTAAACATTCTCATCTATTATCCTTCTATTAGGATGGTGTAATGAGTCTGTTTAATCCTTGATTATGGCTTAACCTCATTACTCAACACTAAACAAAAACCACCAAAAACATCTAAATAATCACAAGTAGGTTAATGATCTTAATCCTACACCAAAGGTGGTTAAGTGTGAGAATCTGACTTCACACTTAAGGTATTCTCATTACCCCTAATCAGAGGGAAGATGTGATGAGTTTACTAAATCCATTGGTTTAGACTTAAGCTCATTAACTTATGACAAACTTTCAAAAGCAATAAAAGACTGAAAACTCAAAAACAAACAATAATCGTCTCCTCCGGGATTCTTTTCTCATCACCTTCACTCACAAACGAGAACTCGCTTCTTCCGTCTAATGCAAGACAGTTTGCATCTGTGCCAGACAGATCATACACTTGAGCATAGGCAAGTAAGCAGTTCACAAGACAATTCATCTTTCAGTCTCTTTGGGTCGAACTACGGTGTTCTGACTTCCTCATTGCACGAGAGGATACGTAGGCATAACTTAACGGTTATCGAACAAAAGTCTCTGTATATTCCCCCTCTTCCAGCCTCATTCTTTAAGCCTCATGATCTTGAGCAATTCATTCTCATTCTTACACTGACACTGTATATATTACACTTCACCTTCTTTTACACTGACACCTGTACATCCTTTTCCAGCTATTTTTCACACAAATTGCACTGACACTACCCCTTTAAAACACAAATCTTTTAAGCGTGGATCCCGTCGAGTACGACGGACAATCTGGGTGCTAATACCTTCCCAGGTTGTAACCAACCCCCTTTCTCAGTCTCTCTGGTTCGCAACCGTCTTATCCAACTTTTTCTAGGCTTATGCAGCATTGCCTTTCCTCCGGGATAAAAATGCCTAGCTGGCGACTCTATTCATCTCCAGTGAGTTCACGGCTGTGTGTTCTCATTGTCCCTCTCGCCGACCGTTCGCGTCTGTACCTTCATCTGATCCATTTTCATTTGTCGGGAGCGACAGCTTGGCGACTCTGCTGGGGATACCTTATACTGCAACCAGGGCTTCTGGTTCTTTTTGTGGGTTCCTCCTAGCGCTTGTTTGATTTGTGTTTACTGGGGTGTTATGTGCTTGTTTGTGCTTGTATTTATTTATTTATTTATTTTTTTGTTTATTGCTTTATGTACAGTTGCTTTACTGCTTTCTTTATTGCATTTGTATATATCATACTGTCATTGTTATTGGCTGGATCTGTTGTTTTCTTTGGTGGGTGGGTGATTCATTGAGAGTTAAGGTCCTATACCTGGGACCTGAGTGACACCTAGGCTAGAGTGAATCATATTCTTTCCCATTCCATTTCGGTCTGGTGCGGGAATATGAAACACGGTTCAGATATGGGTTTCTTCTTGAGAACTCTGTGTTGCAGATTTCCTGCAATGCTAGGGCTATCTGGGAAGCCTGCTAAGTCTGGATGACCTTTTAGTATTGACCTTCAGAAACTGAGGTGAATTAGAGGAGGAATTGTTATGGTTATTGTAAACACTGTACCTCCGGGTTAGAAGTGTTTACACTTCTCATAACTGATCCAAGTCTGAGGATCCTTGTTCTAGAACACCACCTATGAGGGGGATGGGCTGTTTACAGGTTTGCAGGTACCTTGACCTCAGAATACCCTGTTACTTTGTTTGTTAAGAGTACTCCATGTTGGACAGTTCTTGTGATTCTAAACCCTGGACATGTGGCTCTTTATTTGAGTCCCCCACCTTGGTTACTGGATTTATAGACCCCAACTGGTATTCTTGAACACACATGGACTTATATCAGAGCATTTTGATCAGATCCAGCTCAGTCACACACCCTTTGCATATCATCTGCATACATAATCATTGCATCATATTGACATTTGCTTATTTGTTTCAGGGTATCCATCTTCATTTGGTTTTGGTTTTGACCCCATCTTCAGTACTGACCTATCTTCACCAGCATCTGCTTCAGTTATCACCAGCATCAGCCAATCAGTGGCCCCTTCTTCAGTATCTTCATCAGCACCTGTCCCTACTCAGTCTTCAGCATCATGGCTCCTAAAAAGAGCAACATCACCTATCACTTCTTCCAACCAGAGTTATCAGACATCAGGAGGATTCAGACCCTGATCACTCCAGATCACATACCATTGTTTAGGGAGAGTTATGGAGATATACTTGATATGGTTATGGATCTGGACCCATCACAGAGAAGCCTGATCCACACCTGCATTCAGTTTTATGATCCCCCACTGAGATGTTTCACTTTTCAAGACTTTCAGTTGGGCCCTTTATTGGAAGAATACTCCTCATTAGTTGGTATACCTATCAGAGGTGGAATCCCTTTCAACCCTGGGATGGTCTTTCCTGCTAATGGAGAAGTAGCAAAGGCTTTGCATCTGGAACCTGTCCTGATTGAGCAGCATATGACTTGTAAAGCTGGGATCCCTGGTTTTCATCTGGATTTCTTGATCTCTCAAGCTACCCTGAAAGCTTCTCTAGGAGATTGGAAAGCTGTTTGTGCTTTACTGGCCTTGAGTATATATGGAATTGTATTGTTTGCAGATGAGCCTCGATTCATTAGCAAGAATGCAATCCATCTGTTCATCTTGAAAAACCCAGTGCCAACTTTATTGGGGGACCTTTACTACTCAGTGCATCAGAGGAATGAAAAACAGAGGGGGAGGTTAGTGAGGTGTTGTGCTCCATTGTTTCACACTTGGCTCCTCAGGCATCTACCTAGGACAGATGCATTTTTGAACCCTCATCAACAGAGCAACTAGGCTAAGAGACTCACTGTTCTAACTTCAGCTGACATCAGATGGTGCACTCAGAGCACCAAGGGCAGGGATATCATCACCAGCTGTGGGCATTTTCCTAATGTGCCTTTGGTAGGAGTTAAGGGTAGTATTAATTACAATCCTCTGCTGTTCAGAAGGCAACTGGGCTATGCACTGGTCCACACTCCTAGGGTACAGGACTTGGTTGAGACCCTCTATTGTGAGAACAAGATTAGTTTGGCTGTTGTTAGGCAGGCTGCCTGGGCCTGGGATCATGTTCAAACCAAGGGAGTCATCATTCTGGGGAAGTGCAATAATGTGGCATCAGCACAATACAATGAGTGGTCCCGTGCCAGGGCCCAACTCTCTGGGATGCCCTTTACCATAGAAGACATGCCTGAGTCATCTTCAGCACCACCCCCTGCCACTATCAGTTTGGAAGAGTTTGAGAGCTTGAAGGAAAGGAATGAGAAGCTAACCCAGGCCTTGCAGAAGACCCTCCGGGAGAGGAGTGAGGGTATGAGGGAGATTGAGAGATTGGAGAAGTTGAGAGTAGAGCATCTGACTAAGATTGAGAAGTCTGGGGATTATATTAAAAGTCTAAGGCCGGTGAACAAATTCTGAAGAATGCTTGCAAAGAAGCCCAGTTCCAGAGAGCAAGGACAGACTTGTATTTGAAGGAGAGTCAAGTCCGGTGGGTCAGGATCACCGAGGCCTGTACCCTGGAGGACAAGAGAGTTCAAGACAAGATGGAGCAACTTGAAGCTAATGCAAAAGAACAGCAAGAAGCCCTGGCAGCAGCCCAGAGGGAGATATCAGAACTGAAGATCAGAGCAGGGGTGAAGAGGTCCAAGGACCAAACTCAGCACAAAAAGCTAACAGCAGCTGTTACAACCCGGAATCTCCTCATCAGGAATCTCACGGAGCGTCCGGCTGATCCTGTGACCGAAGCACTTCTCGAGGAAGTTCGTGAGGATGAGTTTGGTCTTGGTGTTTGACCATTTGTTTGTTGTTGCTTTCTTTCCGTGTACCTTTATTTTCTTGTACTGTATTTTGACCCCTTAGAGGGCTTGTGTTGTAAAATGAACAAGTTGTATTATTTCACCTTCTGTAATATATTTGTGTTAGTTTGCTTCGTCTGAGTTTTCCTCAAGCAACAACAACAGCATCTTCAAGGGTCTGGAAGGGTCAAAACTGAATGCCAAACCGGATACCTTGAAAGCAAATAAGCATAACTGCATTGCATGCTAACCCTTTGTTTGTTTTGTAGGTTTTGTTTTATTGTTGCTAACCTCTGTTGTGATAAATCAGGAACTATTGCTAGGCGCCGGGTATTTCCCCTCAACCGTCCGCACCGTTATCCAACCCGAAACAACCTTCCGGGAATTCAAATGGATCAGATGCAGCAGGACCTCACTGAGGTCAGAAATCAAATGGCAAATGAAAGGCTAGAGATGAGGAATCAAATGACTCAGTTTATGGAAGTTATGAACAACATGGCTCAGAGCCAGGAAAGATTGAGGGCCATGGTGGAAAGGCAAAATCAAGAGGATCCACATATAGGGACTGCCGGTACCAGTAACAATGAAAGGGTACAACCTCACGTCAATCCTCTGGTATTTGGACCACACCTCCATCCTGAGGTCAATATTCCAGCAAATGTTCAAGGGACTGCCACCGCAGCCCGAGTACTTCAAGAAGATCCTCAAGAGGACCAATTCACGGTAATGGGTGTTGGGGAAGAAGCTTATGATAGGAGATTGGATGAGATAGCCGAGAAGTTGAGGTCCTTAGAATCTCAAAACTCTTTGGGCTTCGATGTCATGGACATGGGCTTGGTAGACGGGGTCAGGATCCCCCATAAGTTCAAGCCTCCTTGTTTCGAAAAGTATAATGGGACTTCATTCCCCCGGACTCATCTACAATCATTTCTGGGAAGGCTGAAGGCCTATACAATGGATGAGAAGCTCTGGATGTTCTACTTCGAAGACAGCTTGACTGGAGCATCAAGGGAATGGTATTCCCATTTGACAAGGGCAACTATTAGATGCTGGAAGGACCTGGCAGAGGCCTTCATCAGACAGTATCAGTATAATCTGGACATGGCACCCAACAGGACCCTCCTAATGGGAATGTCACAGTCTTCAAGGGAGAGTTTCCGAGAATATGCCCAGAGATGGAGGCAATTGGCTGCTGCCGTTCAACCACCTATGTCTGAAAGGGAAATGGCAGACATGTTCATGAACACCCTTCAGGGAACTTATATTGACAGATTGGCTGCTTTCTCTTCCACTAGCTTTGCAGATGTTGTCATAGCCGGGGAGAGAATTGAAAGCTTGTTAAAAATGGGAAAAATCTCAGACAACGGTGCAAGCTCGTCCAGTGGTACAAGAAAGCCTTTTGCAGGCCCGAGAAGAACTGGCGAAACCAATGCCATCCATTCAAACAGGGGCAGGCCCCAATATGCTCAAAGGTCAATAGCAGCAGTCACCATTCCTGCTCCAGCACATCCTCAACCCGTCTATCAACCTCCTCAGCAAAACTATCAGCCACAACCTCAGTACCACCAACAGAATCAGTATCCTCCAAGGAATTACAACAACAGCAACAGCAACAACAATAACCAGCAAAGGCCATTCCAACAGAGGCCATCTCAAGCTAACAGAGTGATCGATCCGATCCCCATGCCATATGCTACATTGCTGCCACAGCTTCTGAAACTCAACCTAGTTGAGCTAAGAACGTTGGCACCTCCGGATCCCAACAGTCTACCAAGGAACTATGACTCCAATGCTAGGTGTGCTTTTCATTCAAACGCACCTGGCCACAGTACAGAAAAGTGCAGAGCTCTGTATATGAAGGTACAAGACCTGGTAGACTCCAAGGCTCTGAATTTCGCACCACCGCCCAATGTCAATAAAAACCCAATGCCAAACCATGGTGGTCCCAGGATTAACGCTATTGAAGAAGACAAGCCGTCTTATTTAATAACCAGTGTGGGACAGATCAGGACACCATTGGTAGAAATCAAGGCTCAGCTCTTGGAATGTCAGATGTTCCCAGGGTGTGAATTGGGTTGTGCTTACTGTAATATCTCGGTAAATGGGTGCGATAATTTGAGGAATGGCATAGATGGCCTTATTCAGAGTGGCCAACTTCAGATCACCACATCATTTCCAACAAATCCAGCAATATCATCAGCAACGGTTTCAGAACCTCCTACAACTGCAGCAACTATTGTTCCTGACAACTCTTCGGCTTCATCAACAAGTACTTCATCTATCATCTCAACTGATCAGTTTTCAACAAATTTTTCTGCTACAACTTCAGCTTCACTCCACTTCGAGACTCCTACAACGACAACATCCATTCTTCCGCCAATATCTCCTACAACTCCAACAACCAATCATGAAGATGTCTCTACTGTCACAATATTTTATGATCCTGAAAACAACTCTGCCTACCATTCAGAAGGTGCTGCTCCCACCAGAGCACCAGTTACAATCTTTTATGATCCACAAACAATTACAGTCCCTTCAGCAGCAACAATCAGCCCAGTCACTGTCACGGTGCCTGGACCAATACCATATGAAAGCAATAGGGCCATCCCTTGGCACTATGGCTCTGACGTGTACTGCGAAGGAAAAAGAATCACTCTTGAAACATCAACACCTGCACCACAAGTAGATAACGTGGGGGGAGGCGGAGGCTTCACTCGAAGCGGACGTCTCTTTGCTCCACCAATTCAAAGACCTACCGCCGAAGCAGAAGCTGCTGCTAAGGCAAAAGGGAAGAGCCCTGTGCAGGAAGATCAAGCTGTTAAAGAAGCCTTGAAGACACCGTTCGATCAAGAAGTTGATGAGTTTATGAGAATCATCAAAAAGAGTGATTACAAAATTGTGGATCAACTTCACCAAACGCCATCCAAAATCTCTATCCTCTCACTGCTTATGTGCTCCGAAGCCCATCGGAATGCACTACTTAAAGTCCTGCACGCAGCTTACGTGCCTGAAGAGATTACTGTCAACCAGTTGGAAACCGTAGTTGGAAACGTTACTGCTAGCAATGGGCTAGGGTTCACCAATACTGACTTGACAGCGGATGGCCGCAACCACAACAAAGCCTTGCACATCACCATGGAATGCAAAGGAGCTGTCCTTTCACATGTGCTGGTGGACACAGGTTCATCCCTGAATGTCTTACCAAAGAAGGCTCTGGTGAAGTTAGAATATGACGGATTGGCATTGAGACCCAGCAACCTGGTGGTAAGAGCCTTTGATGGTTCTAAGAGATCGGTTCTGGGAGAGATTGAGCTACCTGTGACAATTGGCCCACAGACCTTTAAAACTATCTTTTATGTGATGGACATTCAGCCCGCCTACAGCTGTTTGTTGGGTAGACCCTGGATTCACGCCGCCGGCGCAATAACGTCTACCCTTCACCAAAAGTTAAAATTTGAGTGGGAAGGCCAAGTTGTTACAATCTGTGGGGAGGAGGATATATTTGTTAGCCATCTGGCTACTTATAAGTATATTGAAATGGATGGGGAGATCCATGAAACGATGAGCCAAGGATTTGAGGCCTTGAATGTGAATGAAGCATCTGCTGTATCTGGGATCTCCATGTCATCTTACCAACAAGCCCGGAAGGTTGTCGAGGAAGGAACTGCCCTAGGCTGGGGCAAGGTTTTAGCTGTGGAGGAGAAGAAAGACAAATTTGGGTTGGGTTACAAACCAACTCAACATCAAGCAAAGGCTGCTGGAGAGCCTGGTTTTGTCAGTGGGGGGATGCTTACCCCTGATGCTATCAACTGCCTGGAAGACGAGCTGGAAGAGGAGCGCAACCTGGAAAGCTGGATTCGTCCAAAGACCCCGGGGAGCAGTGTCTCGAACTGGTCTTCCCAGGAAATTATAAGAGTTACTCATGCAGAGTAATTATTATTTCCTGTATTTTTATAAGCATGCATCAAAGTCTTGCATCTTGCCCAAGATGACAAGACTCATTTTGTAATCGGGCCATCTGTACTTTTTGTGCAAACAAGATCAATTAATGAAATATCAGACATCTTTTTGCAAATGAGTCTTTTTCTTTTCGTTCACTGTTTTTCCATTTTTTCTTTTTGTACAAAAAAATAAATGGCGGTGTTTTCAAAATGACAACTTCATTTCACTTTTCTAAATAAAGATTAAAATCAGATCACTAAAATGAACAAATTAAACCCTTGCAGAGAATGCCTTCCTGACAGCACCAACAGCAGCACGGCTATGACTTCGTATGACTTTGACAATCCGATCAATCAAGCTGATGAAGGGGTTGAAGATGAGTATGAGCTTCCTGAAGAGCTAGCCAGGTTGTTAAGGCAGGAGGAAAAGGTTATTACTCCTCACCAGGAGGAGGTTGAAGTGATCAATCTTGGTACAGATGAAGACGTGAAAGAGGTTAAAATCGGGGCCTGCCTGCAAGACTCAGTGAAGAGACAACTGATTGATCTGCTTCAAGAGTATGTAGATGTGTTTGCTTGGTCTTACCAAGATATGCCAGGGTTGGATACCGATATTGTTGTGCACAAGCTGCCTTTAAGAGAAGAGTGCCCTCCAGTCAAACAGAAACTGCGCCGTACTCGTCCAGACATGGCTATGAAAATCAAGGAAGAGGTACAAAAGCAATGGGACGCCGGGTTCCTTGCTGTGACTAGCTATCCGCCGTGGGTCGCTAACATAGTACCTGTGCCTAAGAAAGACGGCAAAGTAAGGATGTGCATCGACTACCGGGATCTGAACAGAGCCAGCCCGAAAGATGACTTCCCATTACCTCACATTGATGTATTGGTGGATAACACGGCTCAGTTCTCGGTATTCTCCTTCATGGATGGATTTTCAGGATACAATCAGATAAAAATGTCACCTGAAGACATGGAGAAGACAACATTCATCACACCTTGGGGCACATTCTGTTACAAAGTGATGCCATTCGGACTGAAGAACGCCGGCGCCACATATCAACGGGCTATGGTGACATTATTCCACGATATGATCCATAAAGAAATAGAATGTTATGTGGATGATATGATTGCCAAGTCCCTTACAGAGGAAGATCATCTGGTGAATCTGCTCAAGTTATTCAAGCGTCTGAGGAAGTACCAACTGAAGTTGAACCCCAACAAATGCACATTTGGGGTGCGATCCGGTAAGTTGTTGGGATTTATTGTGAGCGAGAAAGGGATTGAAGTTGACCCTGATAAAGTCAAAGCCATCCAAGAGATGCCTGCACCGAAGACAGAAAAAGGAGTTCGAGGGTTTCTAGGTCGATTGAACTACATCTCACGGTTCATATCTCACCTTACAGCAACTTGTGAACCTTTGTTCAAGCTGTTAAGAAAGGAACAAACGGTCAGGTGGAATGAAGATTGCCAAAAGGCTTTTGACAAGATCAAGGAATATCTGCAAGAACCTCCAATCCTCATGCCTCCAGTTGAAGGAAGACCTATGATCATGTACTTGACAGTATTAGAAGAGTCAATGGGGTGTGTGCTGGGCCAGCATGACGAGTCTGGTCGAAAAGAGTATGCAATATACTACCTAAGCAAAAAGTTTACCGACTGTGAACAACGTTATTCACTGCTCGAGAAAACTTGCTGTGCTTTAGCGTGGGCTGCTCGCCGACTAAGGCAGTATATGTTGACCCACACTACCTTGTTAATCTCAAAAATGGATCCAGTCAAGTACATATTTGAGAAGCCAGCTCTTACCGGACGGGTTGCAAGATGGCAAATGATTCTCACAAAATACGACATCCAATACACTTCTCAGAAAGCCATCAAGGGCAGTGTATTGTCTGAATATCTTGCTGAGCAACCCATTGATGACTACCAGCCTATGAGATTTGACTTCCCTGATGAAGACATCATGTTCATTAAAGCAAAAGATCATGAAGAGCCTATTCACACTGAAGGGCCGGACCCAGAAGAAGAATGGACTATGATGTTTGATGGGGCTGTCAACATGAATGGTCGTGGTGTTGGTGCAGTACTCATTACACCTAAAGGAGTTCACATGCCTTTCTCGGAAAAACTCACTTTCAACTGCACTAACAACGAAGCTGAATACGAAGCTTGCATCATGGGTCTTGAGGAAGCCATTGACCTCAGGATCAAGACATTGACCGTATTCGGGGATTCAGCTTTGGTAGTCAATCAGACCAACGGAAAATGGTATACACACCAGGATCATCTGATACCCTACAGGGATTATACAAGGAGGTTATTGACGTTCTTCACAACAGTCAAGCTTGAGTATATCCCTCGGGACGAGAATCAGTTTGCAGATGCTCTCGCTACCATTTCATCCATGATCAAAGTTCAAGCTGCTAACTTTGTACCTCAGATTTCAGTATCGAGACTTGATAGACCAGCATATGTATTTGCAGCAGATGTTGTCAAAGACGATAAGCCTTGGTTCCATGACATTAAGTGCTTCTTGGAGAATCAAACATACCCACCTGGGGCGTCTTCCAATGATAAGAAGACTTTGAGAAGGCTTGCTGGTAGTTTCTTTCTGAACACTGATGGGTCCTTATACAAAAGGAACTTTGATATGGTACTCCTCAGATGTGTTAACAAGACGGAAGCAGATTTACTGATGCATGAAGTGCACGAAGGCTCCTTTGGTACCCATGCTGGAGGACATGCAATGGCCAAGAAGTTGCTAAGATCAGGTTATTACTGGATCACAATGGATGCAGACTGTTGTGCTTACGCCAGAAAATGTCACAAATGCCAGATCTACGCAGATAAGGTGCATGTGCCTCCCAATCCTTTGAACATCATGTCTTCACCATGGCCCTTTGCTATGTGGGGCATTGATATGATTGGCAAGATTGAGCCAACTGCTTCGAATGGCCACCGATTCATCCTGGTCGCCATCGACTATTTTACCAAGTGGGTCGAAGCAGCCTCATATGCAAACGTCACAAGACAAGTGGTAGCCAGATTCCTAAAGAGAGATATCATCTGTCGATATGGAGTGCCCGAGCGAATCATTACTGATAATGGTTCCAATCTAAACAACAAGATGATGGCTGAATTATGCCGGGACTTCAAGATCCAACATCACAATTCTTCTCCTTACAGGCCGAAGATGAATGGCGCTGTTGAGGCGGCAAATAAGAATATCAAGAAGATTGTGCAGAAGATGGTAGTCACCTACAAAGATTGGCATGAAATGCTACCATTTGCCCTGCATGGGTATCGCACATCAATCAGGACATCCACTGGGGAAACACCGTATCAACTTGTGTATGGTATGGAAGCAGT
Source organism: Lathyrus aphaca (assembly GCA_963966055.1). NCBI lineage: Eukaryota > Viridiplantae > Streptophyta > Magnoliopsida > Fabales > Fabaceae > Lathyrus > Lathyrus aphaca. The sequence goes on along the minus strand of OZ014523.1, from coordinate 214,950,654 downwards.
CATACCTGTTGAAGTTGAGTTACCCTCCCTACGGGTACTAATGGATGTTAAGCTGAACGAAGCAGAATGGGTTCGGGCCCGATACGAACAACTGAGTCTGATTGAAGAGAAAAGGTTGGCTGCAATCTGTCATGGGCAGTTATATCAGAAGAGAATGAAGAGAGCCTTCGATCAGAAAGTCAGGCACCGAGAGTACCAAGTGGGAGATCTTGTGCTGAAAAGAATCCTCCCTCCTCATACAGACCACAGGGGCAAATGGACTCCAAATTATGAAGGGCCATTCGTGGTAAAGAAAGTTTTCTCTGGTGGAGCGCTGATGCTCAGCACCATGGATGGTGAAGATTTCCCATCCCCTGTGAATTCAGATGCAGTTAAAAAATACTTCGCATAAAATGACCCGCTGGACACAGAAACAGAATGTAAGTCCATGCAAAAACAGGGCATCCCGGCGAGTCAAAAACAGAATAAAAGACTCGGGCAAAAATAAGGGAAAATAAATAAAAAAAATTTGTACACCCGCTGAGTTGAAAAGCCGCATTGGACAGCTCAGGCAAAAATGGGTATCCCGATGGATTGAAAACCCGAAAGGGCGATCCATGCAAAATAAGGGAATAAGCGAACAACTGCATTCTGAGTTCGTCTGTATCATCTACAACTTGGTAAGCTTCAACGGGATCAAGCTTCGATCAGAATCAGCCTTCTTCAGAAAGCAAGGTGAGAAGAACGTCAATTGTCATACGAGTCATAGCAGAAGGGGAAGCTCCCTAAAGCGTCGTCAACATTGCCAGTATTTTGTTTCTCAATTTGTAACAATCTCCTCATTTCAGGGGATATGTTCCTTCGACTGTATCTCGCCAATTCAGGGCATACGAATTAATAAAATCAGATTTTCAGTCATGTCTCGTTTTAAACATTTTATTTGCAAAAAATGTCTGATGTCTTAAAAGAAAAAACTGATTGCACAAGAATACAGATGCTTATCTTCAAATAAAAACATGCCTGCAGGAAATATACTTACTCTCAGAAGTATCCTAACTCCTATGACGGAATCCAGTAAGGGATACCTCGGGATTATCTTGTGCGTTTTTCTATCTTTTTCAGGATTGCAGGTATCCAGAACGTAACTTGGGGCATGAAAGCTTCACCCTCAGCAAGCTGGCAGATCATTATCAACTCGGTCTATCTTCCATGTGGCGCTGAAAGGTGCCCCTTTCCCCAGCGAAGTTGCCAAATCAACATACACTCAATCTCAGCATCTGAGATGCTCTATCCCCAGCTGAGCTGCCTCTCATGACTTCCCCCAGCTGAGTTGCCTCTTGTTGCTCTCCCCAGCTGATTTGCCTATCATAATTCCCCAGCCGAGTTGCCATCTCATCCTCAGCCGGAGCACAGAAGTCAGAGAGCTATCCCCCCACAGAGCTCCAGCCTCTGTCCAGAAGAGCAGCGCATGGAGGATCACAACAGAGTGAAGAAAGCTTCTACAACCCCAGCTGGGTTTCTCATTTACAAGGATATGTCTATCAGTGACCTATATCCCCAAGCAGATGCATCTCATCAGATCTATCAATGATCTCATCCCCAGCTGGGATGTCCATTTTGAGCAGATCGACCAGAGATCTTCACAGCAACGGGATCCAAATCCCGGTTTGGTACCTTTGCATAATCATAGCATTCGCATCATATTCACCTACAAAGCGTAGCATTCCGTCCAATACGGAGCATTACGGCAAAAATCAAACATATTGCATAATCATAAGTCATGTTCTGAATTAACACTTGTGAATAATAGCAGTTCATCAACATACAGAAGAAAAATCCCCACCAGAGTTACCAGCAAGAGCAGTTGCCTCACAAATCATCAAACACCAGTATATATACACCTTTTGGCACCCGTCCGTGCCATCTTTCCCCAGTAAAGTCGCCTGAACACTCTTTACAAACAAATTACCCATGTCACGGATACTTCATGACACCCGTCCGTGTCATATCACCAGCAGAAAGCCGAAGACACCCTCTTTGCACTCACACATACTTATATATACACTTTCTTGACACCCGTCCGTGTCATATCCCCAGCGCAGTCGCTTACACTTTTGCAACCCATATACTTGTTGATATCACACTTTTCTCCTTTTGACGCTCGTCCGTGTCACCCTCCCCAGCAGTTAAACACCATCTATACAACACTCGCTCTCATACAGATACTCGTCCGTATCTTGTACATACCAGTTATATACCCCACAGATTCAACAGTAGTTTTTGTTCTTTGTTAACCAGTTGGTACTCGTCCGTACCATCATCTCAGAACATTGCGTCTAGTGTTTGTTTCTACATGATACTCGTCCGTATCATAGTCTTAAGGATGCTCGTCCGCATCTTTAATCCATACACCGTGTCTAACACTTGTGCCTTCTTGAATATAGATACTCGTCTGTATCTACTATCCCCAGAAGAATCCCTTCAGATTCAACACTCGTCCGTGTTCTCTGTTAACCAATTGATACTCGTCCGTATCATCATCTCTGAACATGTGTCAGTTTGTTTCTACCCGATACTCGTCCGTATCGTAGTCTTATGGATGCTCGTCCGCATCTTTAATCTATACACAACATCTAAACACTTACACTTTCCTTTCTTGGTTGTGAACGCTCGTCCGTGTTCACTATATCCCCAGTAGATCACCAACAAAGCTTTTTCTTTTATCTGACACTCGTCCTGTGTCATGATAACCCTGAGAGCAGCCGTACCCTGCTGAGTGGTCGTCCTCCACTTCTTGATGGTCGTCCTCCATCATGCTCATCCGATGGCCGTCCCCATCGTTGATTTTAGCAGTCGTCCCCTGCTAGGTGGTCGTCCTCCACTTTTTGATGATCGTCCTTCATCATTTTATCCAATGGCCGTCCCCATTGTTGATTTCGGTTATCTGGCATTCGTCCTATGTCATGAGAAACCTCGAGAGCAGCCGTACCCTGCTGAGTGGTCGTCCTCCACTTCTTGATGGTCGTCCTCCATCATGCTCGTCCGATGGCCGTCCCCATCGTTGACCTTTTCTATCCGATGGCCGTCCCCATCGTTGATATTTTCGGCAGCCGTACCCTGCCAGGTGGTCGTCCTCCATCTTTGATGGCCGTCCCCATCATATTTCTTTTATCCCCAACAGAGCAGCCGTCCCCTGCTAGGTGATCGTCCTTCACCTTTTATGGCCGTACCCCATCATCTATTTATTTCATTTATTCTTTAACCCGATGGCCGTCCCCGTCGTGGTCCCTTTTCTTTTTTTTAGCCCGATGGCCGTCCCCATCAGTGGTTACTTTGCTCTATGAACTTGATGGCCGTCCCCGTCATGTTTCATTAAATCCTCAGAGAATTTTACAGCTTTATCTTGATGGCCGTCCCCATCATGATTTTATTTTCCCCAGCTAGTCGGCCGTCCCCGTCTTGGCTTTACCTTTTATCCCCAGCATGTCGGCTGTCCCCGTCATTGCTATTTACCCAGCAGTCATCCTCTGCTCGACGGTCGTCCTCCGTCGCCCACACTTTACAACATACTTTATTTTTCTTTACAATCTATATCCCTTTTCTTCTTCATTCTGTGAGTGCAAATTTTGGACTGTCTTTGGTATTCAACCACAAGTTATCTTGTTTGCCTGTTAAGCCGTTGCTTACATCCTGCACAGCTAACTCATGTTTGAATAGGGGCAGCTGTAAACACCCCAAATTTTCCCTCACCCATTCACACCATGGCTTGTGATCATCTCATATGCATAAACACAATCATATCACCTCATATCTCACTTTTGATTCACTGCATAGTTTCTAAGGCATCTGCACCTAGGGTTTGTGATCTGAGCAATCTCAGGGCATCTTGAGCCACTCCAAAGGCTACCAATCACTTCAAAGGGGTCCATGTGTGTTCTTATATCATATTACATCCTCTCAAAGTCAAAAATTCCAAAGAATCACAAGAACTAGGGTTTGAATGGATACAGAGCCAAGTTTGACTGCACAGTTGACCTTAAAATTAGGGTTTTGGTTTCAGAGGCCATAACCCCAAATTTTTTGGTCATTCTTGTTTCCATTGGTCTCTATATGGTATAGGGAGTATGCATATCAATTTTCATGAAGAAATTCCATGGGGAAGTCATCTGATCAAGGGTTGACTTTCTGGACAAGTCAGTGCAAAATCAGGGCATCCGAGGCCCCCAATGACCCAACCAATGGGTGATCTTCATCATTTTGAGTGTATATGATCTTTATTTGATCATGGAAGAAGGTTGAAGTTCATAGAAATCAAGAATTTGGAAGTTTTGCAAATGTTGACTTTTGGGGCATAGTTGACTTTTCAAGAATGCTTCATTTTAGGTCATTTTTCAAGCCTTGATTCTTGATCCAAAAATGCTTCAAATGGAAAAACTTTGGTCATGAAAGTTGTAGATCTCATCTTTCCCTTTTCAAAAAGTACAAGAACATGATCAAATTCTTCTTGGATCAAAAGTTATGGTGTGACAAAGTTGGCAAAAATCATTGATTTTCAAGTTATGCACCAAGTATGAAATTTTGCAAAACCATGAACCAATGCCTTTTACAACCTCTAGTTCATTTCAAACCAGCACACAAACATTCTACAAGTGATAAAAATCAGATTTGAACCAAGAATGCTCATGTGTTATGGTTTGTGGGTTAAGGAAATCACATGTGAACCATAAAGCAACAACTTGCAAAACTCATGATCACTCTTTCCCCCACTTGCTGCATTGGTTACTGCACTTTGCTAGCCCTTCCCCTCACCCTTGCTGCATAGCCCATGCCTTGTACTAAGCCTAGAACCACACCATACTTCTCTTACACAAAAGGTTGACATTTTGCAAAAGCAAACTTACCTATCACAGCAGGCCATGTCACATCATCCAGCCAATTGGATTAGTTTATACTTTTCATTTGCAAGCCATTTCATATACCAAGCCAGGCTGAAGCTCTACACACATTGACATTCACAAAACACACCCCAGCTGCATTTGTCTTCGAAACTCTCTGCCCAGCCTTCAAACACAAAAACCATTTCCACACTTCAACTCACCATACTTCATATACCTCAAACCACCAAGAACCAGGCCTGAAACAAGCAAGAACACCCCACTGCCATTCTTCACCTCAACTTGCAGTTCCATTCGAATCTCTCTCCCTAGCTCATAAACATCAAAACCAACACCACAGACCTTCTCCACACATCATCTGGACCACAAACAACCACTCACAATGGCCTGAAACTGCCTGAATCATCCCTGCCATTTCTGACTGAGCTTGAGCAGAAGCTTGTCAAACTCCTCATCCAGCCAACATAAATTCCTTTTGAGCATTCAAACATCATCTGGGGATCAAGTGGAGTGGATTGCACTGAAGGGAGTGGCCAGAAAGTCATCAGGGTGAAAGCTTCGAATCTCAGGTAGCTTGAAAAACATTTTTTCCAGAAATCATTTTTATTGTTATAAACTTGTTCTCTATGCTTCACTGAGTATCCTGGTGCTTTTGGTTTTTGAAATGGTGTTGAAATGAGTATTTAATTAGTTTCTGAAACTTGCGTGCCCTAAAATTTGTTTGTTTCGATTCATGGTTCTGGGGAAATATAAATTTGTTTTGACTTAGGGTTTTAGTTCAGGGGATCATGGGAATCATTTCTGTATGCTTAGGTTTCATTTTTGTTACGATTTGAGGGGTTTTGGGGATTTTCAGGGGAGATGCTGGCCGGAGAAGACGACCGGAAGTCTTCTCCGGCCGCCTGAAAGTGATTTGTGCCCTAATTGCGTGATTAGTGTCATTTGAATGTGGGACGTTGGATGAGGTTGACCGGTTGACTCCCCGCGCGAATGAAAGGCCCAGATCAATCTGTTTAGCCCTAATCTCTCTCATTAGTTTTAATTAATTTTAATTAAGATAATTTAATCAGATGCAATCTGGACCCTCCACTAGCGCGCGTGGTCAACCATTTTAAACTCAGACCCAATCCTGGCCCTCCATTCTGATTACTTTCCATTATTTTCATTTTAATTCATATTTATTTCATTTGTTTTGCATATTTAATTTAAAATAGTAAAAATTGTCTAAAAATTATGAAACTTTTTCTCTTAAGTTTTATTAATTTTTATGACCCAAAAATATTTTCATTTTATTTTTTATCATTAAAAAAGTATTTTTAAATATTTAAAGGATTATTTTTAATTGATTAATGGAAATTAATTAATTAAAAATACTTTTAAGTATTTAAAAATCACCAAAAAATTCATGAAATGTTCTAAGACATTTAGAAACATTGTCCAACCTTCAAACCAAATTTCTTTTTTGATCTTGATGCATTTTGAGAATTTTCCATTGAATTAAATCATTTTTGGTGCATTATTTTGATCATAAATTCAAAAATTCATTTCTGCCTATTTGAGAAGAGTTGGACATTGATTCTTTTTGCTTTGTCTTGTGTTTAGCATGTAGTTTCTAGGATTAAATGGCCATGTTTTGTTCCTTCATTTTCAATTTGTTTGGCATTTCTTTTGTTTAGGAACCCTAAAAACCCTAATAACTTAGAAAAATCATAACTTGAGATTGGTTAAGAGTTGAGACCTCTCCTTTGGGCCTTGGTTTAGTATAGGTTTAGGGTTTCTTTGGGTGGCATTTTCCATTTTTTATCTTAGGGTTTGCTTCTGTTTTTGGTTTTTTGTTTGATGTTTGATCCATAAACCCTAATTTGGGCTTCCATTTGCATCCTTCTTGCATTCTCTTGCATACCATGACTTACCATGACATTCCATGCTTCCATTTGATTCATTTGACATCATAAGACATATAGAAAGCATGTGTGATCATTGCATCTTGCATTTGCCATGTTGTTTGCCATGTATGTTTCATAACTTTTCATGTAAGATCATGCTCCTTAACTTGCCTCATTTGCATCCATGAACTTGTATGAACATCTCCATGCCTTGCCTCATGTTCATAACACTCCATATCATCATTATCATCATCAACATGCTTCTGGTTTTGTTTAGCATCATACCATTTCATCCCATTTTTGCATTGCATTGCATTTCTTTCTAACATTTCAGGTGGTAAGTAAACTTGAGAAGTGAATTTGCCTTCACTTCTCATAACTTTTCTTCTCATCTCTCTTGCATCCATTGCTTCATTTTGTTTGTGTTTGAGATTGAGCTTGCTCTTTCTTTTGCTTCTTACTTTCTCTCTTCAAGTGACTTGACTTCTTGAATGAAGTAAGTTACTTTGCTTCTCTTGATCCTTTCATCTGCTTCCTGGTGGTTCCTTTGAAGATTGTTCTTGAAAACCTCACAAACCTTAGGATCAACCAAGCATGACAATGATTAGGGTTTTGATTAGTCTCCCCTCTTAGTTTTACCTTTGTGTCTCTTTTGTGTCTTCTCTTCTCATCTCATAATCAGGGACTAAACCCTAAAGGCTTTAAGGCTTTGTGATTAAGCTTATGCCTGCATCCTTCTCTTAGGATGGAGTGTATAACTTTAATCCTAAGTGTTAAACCCTTAATGTGTTTAAATCTCTTAATCAATTCACTTAATAAGTAACAAGACATTACACTTGTAACTTGGGCCTTGCATTAGGGTTCTAATTCTTCCTTAACTGGTTAAGAAGGACTAACCCTAGTGTTAATGGACAAGTCCCCCTCAAGTTGTCTTACAAACCATAAAAATCACTTCATCATCATACCACTAAATAAAATCCACTTAATCAAAGGCTTGTTTTGTCATGAGTTTAATCCCTAATCATGGATTAAGTTGAGGAGTTTTCCTCAGCTTAAACATTCTCATCTATTATCCTTCTATTAGGATGGTGTAATGAGTCTGTTTAATCCTTGATTATGGCTTAACCTCATTACTCAACACTAAACAAAAACCACCAAAAACATCTAAATAATCACAAGTAGGTTAATGATCTTAATCCTACACCAAAGGTGGTTAAGTGTGAGAATCTGACTTCACACTTAAGGTATTCTCATTACCCCTAATCAGAGGGAAGATGTGATGAGTTTACTAAATCCATTGGTTTAGACTTAAGCTCATTAACTTATGACAAACTTTCAAAAGCAATAAAAGACTGAAAACTCAAAAACAAACAATAATCGTCTCCTCCGGGATTCTTTTCTCATCACCTTCACTCACAAACGAGAACTCGCTTCTTCCGTCTAATGCAAGACAGTTTGCATCTGTGCCAGACAGATCATACACTTGAGCATAGGCAAGTAAGCAGTTCACAAGACAATTCATCTTTCAGTCTCTTTGGGTCGAACTACGGTGTTCTGACTTCCTCATTGCACGAGAGGATACGTAGGCATAACTTAACGGTTATCGAACAAAAGTCTCTGTATATTCCCCCTCTTCCAGCCTCATTCTTTAAGCCTCATGATCTTGAGCAATTCATTCTCATTCTTACACTGACACTGTATATATTACACTTCACCTTCTTTTACACTGACACCTGTACATCCTTTTCCAGCTATTTTTCACACAAATTGCACTGACACTACCCCTTTAAAACACAAATCTTTTAAGCGTGGATCCCGTCGAGTACGACGGACAATCTGGGTGCTAATACCTTCCCAGGTTGTAACCAACCCCCTTTCTCAGTCTCTCTGGTTCGCAACCGTCTTATCCAACTTTTTCTAGGCTTATGCAGCATTGCCTTTCCTCCGGGATAAAAATGCCTAGCTGGCGACTCTATTCATCTCCAGTGAGTTCACGGCTGTGTGTTCTCATTGTCCCTCTCGCCGACCGTTCGCGTCTGTACCTTCATCTGATCCATTTTCATTTGTCGGGAGCGACAGTCATGAGCATTTCCTTCTTATTCTTACACTGACACTTCACTTATACACTTCACTTTTCTTTTACACTGACACTTGCATTCCTTCCAGCTTTGATACATAAATTGCACTGACACTACCCCTTTAAAACACAAATCTTTTAAGCGTGGATCCCGTCGAGTACGAAGGACAATCTGGGTGCTAATACCTTCCCAGGTTGTAACCAACCCCCTTTCTCAGTCTCTCTGGTTCGCAACCATCTTATCCATATCTTTCTAGGTTCATGCAACATTACCTTTCCTTCGGGATAAAAATGCCTAGCTGGCGACTCTTGTCTTTCTGAGTTCACTTATGTGTGTTCTCCTCTCCTTTCGCCGACCGTTCGCGTCTGTACCCCTCTTGGCCCTGTGTGTCATTTGGCGGGAGCGACACTATCCCATCTGTTGCTTTACCTTGCAGTAGACGTACTAATGTACGTAATGAAAGGAACTGGACCTATGATTTGAATGCTCCACCTGTTTTGGGTCCACTTCCTCCTAATATTCTTGATGGGGAGGCACATGACACTGATGAAGAATATGATCGGAGAGAGCAGTCTCCCATACCTCACATGTCCCCCCATCGTCCTTCACAGTCACACACCACACCATCTTCCTCTAACCCTGTTGCAGGTGCTGCTCCTGGATTCTATGTCACCGAGGAGATGTGACGTGATATGACGGCTAGAGAGGAAAAGCGAGACAGCCTTCTCTCTACTATTTCACAACAACTGACGGACAACATGAGCTTCATGCAACAATCGCGATCGGTTTCGGATCGTGCTTACAGCAATGTTTGTCGTGCCTTGAACGATATCACATCAGAGCAAGCCCGTCAGCGAGAAGTCAACCGCCGACACTACCAGCTCTTGGAGGCCACTCAAGGTTCCATCCTATGTAACCTTCGAGATGTCCGGGGTGCCCAGGCTGCCTTATCAGCACGACTTGACCGGAGGGACAGTAGGCACAATAGATCCTGTCGTTCCAGACCATCACAGCAGGACAGCGAGGGCACTTGTGCTCCTCCGCAATAGTTTTTCAGATTACCCTCCTTATCTTATTTCAAAACATTGGGGACAATGTTCGATTTAAGTGTGGGAGGGGATTTTATTGCTTTCTGTCATTTCCCTTTCTAGTTATTTATTTGCTTTCTGTTATTTCCATTTTCAGTAAGTTATTTAGTTTAACTTTTCTTAGATAATGCATGAGTCTGACGAGTCACCAGTATAGTGTATTTTTAGTACATCCTCATTTTCTCCCATTTATTTAGCCTTACCACAAAAAAAAAATTAAAAGAAAACAATTTTGTTTCACATGTTTTTGGGCTTTGAGACAGGTTTAGATTAGGATGTGGTGACTTAGGTCAACTCTTTGAAACATCAGTACCATTGTAGCACCATAGACCTCTTGAATATAGGAATCACTCCTAAGCCCCACACCATGGAATTTATTATCATTTAAAAAATTGTCCTAAGTAGTTTATTCTAGCAGTCAGCTCCGGCCTAAGCATGCTCTACGTAGGGGGCCGATGAACATAAGTGAATGATCTAGTGCTAATAAAAAAAAGGCAAACTCTGGGATAGGTGACCCTCACAAAGTCATTTAAACCGAAAAAGAGAAGAAAATTTTTTTGCCACAAAAAGAAAAAAAAATTGAAGTCACCATTGTTAGTTGGTTCAGAGGTATCTGGCACTGAACTTGGTAGGGCGGATTACGATCCGATCCCCCGCAGCAACATTTAGGCGAAATAAAAACAGGTTTACACATGCTTATATGCCAGAAACCTTATGTTATGGATAAGAATCACTAACCGGTCACTCTACTATGAAGCATGTACGAATAACGGGCTTAATGTGATTGCGCCTGAATTAAAATGACCCAAAAAGAGATGAGAAGATAGACCTAGGTATTATGGGATGACATGGGGTGGTTAATATAGGATTGAAAGTTTGTGTCTGTGTTATTATGGTACCCTTGGTTCACTTAGTTAGTACCTGTCACTGCATCCTAACTTGAACTTAGAAGCCCTTTAGCCCAAATCACGTGTTGACATCAGTTTTCTTTATTTTTGAGCTTTAATGTTTGCTTGAGGACAAGCAAAGGTCTAAGTGTGGGAGGATTTGATAACACTAAATTTCACCGTATTTCTGACTCCGATTTCGCATGCATTCTTAGCTTTTATTGTTATTTTGTTATGTTATTTCTTTGTTTTTCTTTATTTTCAAGTTTTCTATGTAATCGGGGCCTTAATCGAGAAAAGGAGCGAAAAAGGAGTGGAAACGGACGAAAACAGAGAAATTCAGCTTTTTACACTTACGGCATCCACCATGGCGGGCGCCATGGGGTCTGCCATGACGTGGCCATGTCTCAAGATCACTCCACAACTGCCAAGACCCATGATCCCCACTCTCTCATTCCCTATTAGTCTCATGGCGGGTTCCATGATCTTGTGGCGGGCGCCACAAGGCAAAAACTTTTCCCTCCACTTTTTAGTGGAGGGGGCATCCTGGTCTTTTCCTGCTTTTTGTTTTCCTTTAAATAGGGCCTTAGATTTTCGTTTTCAATCATCCAAACTTATAATCTCTTAGGCATATATCAGTTTTAAAGCAGTTATCATTCCACATCGGTGTGTTACTATAATCGAGTGGTCGAGTCTGTATACGTCTGTGTGATCGAGTTCTGGAGCACTCTGGGAGGAAGTTAATCCTGCCGCCATTTTAATTCCAGTTCGTATTTTATTTTTCCGCATTGCTTTACTTTTATTTACTTTCCGCATTGCTTTACTTTTATTTATTTCCCGCGCTCGCTTTACTTTATTTATTTCTCGCACTCGCACTACTTTCGTTTATTTTCCACACTCGCTTTAAATACCTTTATTTCTCGCACTCGCACTACTTTTATTTACTTTCCGCACTCGCACTAATTAATTTTATGAAAAATTATAAAAAGAACTTTTACTTTACCATGTCTAACTAAATCCATAAAGGTTAGAATGTAAGGATCGTAATTGAACCAGTAATCCGTACAATTGTTCGTGGAAACACTTAAGGGCTATTTTATCTTTCAATTTAAGTAATTGTTTTTAACTATTTCAAAAACAGCCAAAAGCGCTTTGTCTAGTTCATTAGGAGTTTTTGGATTAAAAAGAAAAGGGATTTTAAAACGATTATCGGACGCGTTAAGAAGTTTAGAGTCTGGTTCGTGAGAACCTCTTTTTGCTAAGAAATCCAGGTTAAAATACTTTTCAACTTAGTTAAGATACTATATTTCTTAAAAATAGGTTTACTACTCTAACGCAGTACGCACCTTTTTATCCGTGACAAATAAGAGGGGTTGATTAGGGAGTACAACTCGGTTCTGAATACGTGAAAGCGACAGTTCCTGTTAAATTAGTTCTTTTCAAAGTGGAAAACAATGCCCATAAGTAGTTCTATTAACAAGTACTGGACTATCTATTGATTACGTGAATTACATTCGAGCCTGTCTTTATTAATTGTTTAAAATTACCATTTTATTTACCATTGCGCATTCCTTAAAACCCTTATATTCAGTTGCCTTAGATACACACCATAACAACAGGTACGATAGATTGACACTTGGTCTCTGTGGATTCGACAATATTTTATATTACTCTGACGTGTTCGTACACTTGCGAAAAACACGCATCACAATACTTTGTCTCATGTACCGGTGGACAATGGTTCCTCATTAAATGTGCTCCCTAAAGAGGTTCTGGACAAGCTCAGTCCTGAAGATGTTGTATTAAGACCAAGTGATGTGGTGGTGAGGGCCTTTGATGGTTCAAGAAGAGTGGTACATGGAGAGGTAGACCTTCCAATCAAAGTAGGCTCTCAAGTCTTCAACTCTACTTTCTATGTGATGGATATTCGTCCTGCATATTCTTTTTTGCTTGGGCGCCCCTGGATCCATGGGGCAGGTGCTGTTACTTCCACCTTGCATCAGAAGTTGAAATATCCGGTGAAAAAGAAAATTTTCACTGTCTATGGTGAAGAAGAGTACATGGTGAGCCATGTGAATACTTTCAAATATGTAGAAATGGAGGGTGAAATGGTTGAAACTCCATGTCAAACATTTGAAGTTGTTCCTTGCTCTGCTCCTATTCCTCAGTTTGTCCCTGCTCCTGAAAAAGTTCCTATGGTTACTAACATACCTTCTGCAATGGACTCTCTCAAAGATGCTAGGGTTGTGGTTGCAAAAGGTGGTTATGCTATTTGGGGTCAACTTCCCAACATCCCCTACAAGTCTGACAATTTTGGTTTGGGTTTCACTGCAGAATCTCAGAAGGTTGTTCGTCGTGCTCGTGTTGTTCGTATCACCAATCAAGGGATCATAAGAGATCAAATCAATGTTGTGGGTGACTGTAGTGAAGACTACAACCTGGATGATTGGATCTTTCCTACCATGGTGTCTCTCCCACCAAATGACACCCGGTCAAGAGGGGTACAGACGCGAACGGTCGGCGAAAGAGGAAGGAATGAATAGAGTCGCCAGCTAGGCATTTTTATACCGAAGGAAAGGTAATGCTGCATAAACCTAAGAAAAGATATGGACAAGACGGTCGCGAACCAGAGAAACTGAGAAAGGGGGTTGGTTACAACCTGGGAAGGTATTAGCACCCAGATTGTCCGTCGTACTCGACGGGATCCATGCTTGAAAATTTTGTGTTTAAAGGGGTAGTGTCAGTGCAATCTGTGTATCAAAGCTGAAAAGAATGCAAGTGTCAATGCTGGAAGAAAGTGAAGTGAAATACCTGAGGTGTCAGTGTAAGAACAAGAGTGAAATGCTCAAGACTATGAGGCTTAAAGAATAAAGCTGGAGGAGGGGGAATATACAGAGACTTTTGTTCGATAACTGTTAAGTTATGCCTACGTATCCTCTCGTGCAATGAGGAAGTCAGAACACCGTAGTTCGACTCAAAGAGACTGAAAGATAAATTGACTGATGAACTGCTTACTTGTCCATGCTCAAGTGTATGACCTGTCTGGCTCAGGTGCAAACTGTCTTGCATTAGACGGAAGAAGCAAGTTCTCGTTTGTGAGTGAATGAGATGAGAAAAGAATCCCGGAGGAGACGATTATTGTTTGTTTTTGTGTTTTCAACCTTTTATTGCTTTTGGAGTTTGTCATAAGAAAATGAGCTTAAGCCTAAACCAAGGGTTAGTAAACTCATCACATCCTCCCTCTGATTAGGGGTAATGAGAATACCTTAAGTATGAAGTAAACACCTCACACTTAATCACCATGATGTAAGATTAAGATCATTAACCTACTTGTAATTATTTAGATGTTTTTGGAGTTTTTGTTTAGTGTTAAGTAATGAGTTTAAGCCATAATCAAGGATTTAATGGACTCATTACACCATCCTAATAGAAGGATAATAGATGAGAACATTTAAGCTGAGGAAGGCTCCTCAACTTAATCCATGATTAGGGATTAACCTCATGACAAAACAAAGTCTTTATTAAAGTGGATTTTAGTTAATGGTAAGATTAAGAAGTGGATTTTATGGTTTGTAAGACAACTTGAGGGGGACTTGTCCATTAACACTAGGGTTAGTCCTTCTTAACCAATTAAGGAAGAATTAGAACCCTAATGCAAGGCCCAAGTTACAAGCTTGATGTCTTAGTGATTATTAGATGGATTGATTAAAGGATTTAAACACATTAAGGGTTTAACACTTAGGATTAAAGTTATACACTCCATCCTAATAGAAGGATACATGCATAACCCTAATCACAAAGCCTTAAAGCCTTAAGGGTTTAGTCCTTGATTAAGAGATGAGAAGAGAAGACACAAAGATGACACAAAGGAAAAACTAATGGGGGACTAATCAAACCCTAATTGTGATCATGCTTGGATGTTTCTAGGGTTTATGAGGCTTGCAAAAGATCTTCAATAGAAAAGCCACCAAGGAAGAAGCAAATGAAAGGAGGAAAAGCAGAAGAAGCAAGACAAATTACATCACTTAAGAAGATAAGTTTCTTGAAGAAAGAGAGAGAGAGGAGGGATCATGAATGAGCAAGCTCACCCTAATCCACAAATAAAATGCAGCAATGAATGCATAAGAGAGATGAGAAGAGATTATGAGAAGTGAATGCAAATTCACTTCTCAAACACTTACCACCTGAAAAGTTAGCAACAAGGAATGAAGTGAAATAAAAATGAGATGAGATGCAAGGATGCCAACCAAAATCAGAAGCATATCATGAGGCAAATGATTCTATGGGATAGTATGAAAGCATGTCATGTGATGTGGATGATCATACAAAGGATGAGAATGCAAATGAAGTATGAAAGGAGCATGAAAGTACATGAATGCATCTGACATGAAATGAAAGCAAAAGCATGGCAAATGAATGATGCAATGATCAAACATGATTTCAATATGTCCTAAGATGTCTTACATGTCATGTGGATGTACAAAATATCATGGTAAGTTCATGTATGCAAGCTTATGCAAGATGGGTGCAAATGAAGGCAAATATTAGGGTTTACATATAATATGCAATGCAAAATTCAAAATCAGAAGCAAATGACATGATAAAAAATTGAAAATGGGATCAAAGATACCCTAAACCTATACAAGTTCACTGTCCAAAGGAGGGGACTTAAATCTTAACCTAATGGAAGTTATGATTTTCTCAAGTTGGCTAGGGTTTTAGGATGCCTCAAAAGGAAAAATACAAAACAAATTGAAAATGAAAGATAAATTCATGCCCATTTTATCCTAGAAACTACATGATATGAGGAATGCAATTCAAAAATAATCATTATCAAACTCTTCATGGTTAGGCAGAAAGGATTTGCCTAATTTATGGTCAAAATATTGATTTTTTAGAACCCTAAATAAAAAGAATAATGTCAAAATAGGTCAAGAACCAAAAAGAAATTTGTGCGAAGGGTTTGATAATGTTTCTAAATGTATCAAGATGCAATGTGATTTTTTTGGTGATTTTTAGAAACTTAAATGGTATTTTAATTAATTAATTCTCATTAATTAATTAAAATAAACATTTAAATATTTTAAAAATACGAATTTTATGCAAAAAATAAAATAAAAATTATTTTCAGAATGAGAAAAATATTTGAAAGGGAAATGCAAAAGATAAAATTTTTTTAAAGTGTTTTGCTATTTTTAATAAAATGCACAAAGAAATGCAATTAAAATGAAATTAAATTGTGAATTAATGGAAGTATGTTGATCCAGTGGTCCAGATTTGAATGAGAAAGGGAGGGAATTTACTTCGCGCGCTATCCAAGGGCCAGAATTCAAACTACGCTAATTACACAATTAAACCCTAATCTTAACCCTAATCACTTTCAGGTGACCGGAACAGTGTTCCGGTCATCTTCTCCGGCTAGCCTCTCATCCAATCTCCCTCAATACGCAACCCCAAGCCCTTAAACTCTCCAGAAATGATCCCCACCCCATTCTAAACAAGAATCAGCCATCAAACAGAATTTATTTCACATGAACAGAGAGATTCGAAGCAAAACGAAAAATCTTTCAGAAATTTCAGAAGCTTCATACATGCTTAAAACTGAATCATTTCCAAAACCAAAAGGTGCAGTGTGATCAGTGAAGCATGGAGAACAATCTAGGAGCTTAAGAAATCATTTATGTAATAAATGTTCTTGGTGATACCTGAACTGAAGCTTTCGAAAATGGCACTGGCTGGCTGCTTCTTTGCTTCAAATCAGCTCCAATGATCCTCCTGAAGAGTTTGTGATGCTTGGTTGGAGTTTATATGGCCTCTAAATGATGTTGGCTGAAACTCAGTTCAAGAAATGTGAAAATCGTGTTTTTGATTCAGGGTGTTTCAAGGCATAATGAGGGGTGGGAAATGGTCAGTGATGATTGAGGAGTTGTTCTATGGAATTTGTTTTGAGGTTTTAAGCTTGTGTGTTGAGTTTCGAAGGCTCTTGCAAGCTTTTGGGATTTTGTGTATGCTGAGAAATCTCAAGTGTTTGGCTGCAATGTTGTGTGTTTTGGCTTGGTTTTGATTCACATAATAAGCTGTGATAGATCAGAGGGTGGGTGGTGGCCTATGTTGATTGGTATGGGCAAGTTGCAAAAATGTCAACATGACTTTTACTTGAGGTATGGGCAAGAACACAGCTGGTCCTTGGGCATGTCCATGCGCAGCTGACTTAATGGATGTCCACAAATCTATTCTTGAGGCAATTCAGCAAGAGAGAAGAAAGTTATGGGGTGTTTTGCAATTATGTGATGTTTTGTCCCCTTTAAGAAATCTTGATGTTTAAGGCATGCAACTTGGGATTTCTATGTGCAATTCTGAATTATAGGTCATGTATGATGTTTGTGAAATGCTTAGAAGTCAATTAGAAGTCACAAAATGCTTTGGCAAGTGTTTTTGCAAACTTCCCTCTTTGGTGCATAAGTGAAATTTTGTGATTTTCCCCAACTTTGCAAGGCCATAACTTGAGTTCTATGATGAATTAGATAAAGTTCTTGAACTTTTTGAAAAGGGAATGATCCAATATACAACTTTCATGACCAAGAATTTTTCATTTGAAGCATTTTTGAATTAAAAAGAGGAGGTTGGAAAACTTTCCCAAAATGGCAATTTTGCATTACAAGTCACTTTCCCAAAATGGCAACTTTGCAAATGGCTTGAAATTCTTTAATTTTGTGAACTTCCAACCTCTTCTAAGATCAAATAAAGATCATACACATCCAAAATGATGGAGAAGACCCTTTGGTTGGGTGATTGGGGGCCTCAGATGCCCTGATTTTACACTGACTTGCTCAAGAAGCCATCTATTGATCAGATGCCTTCCCCATTGAATTTCTTCATGAAAATTGGTATGCATGATCCTCATAACATATAATGACCAATAGAAACAAGAATGACCAAAAAAATGGAGATATGGCCTCTGAAACCAAAACCCTAATTTTAGGTAATTTGTGCAGTTAAGCTTGGCTCTGCTTCCATACCTTCCTCAGTTCTTGTGATTTTCTGACTTCTTTGATCTTGGGAGGATATAATTTGATGCTTGAACATACATGGACCCTCTTGAGATGATTGAAGACCTTTGGAGTGGCTCAGATAGCTCAGGGATTGCTCAGATCACAAACCTTAGATGCAGATGGCTTTGAAACCATGCAGTGAAGCAAAAATGTAATATGATTGAACCTATGCTAATGAAAAGATCACAAGCCATGGTGAAATGAGTGAGGAAAAATTTGGGGTGTTTACAACTGCCCCTATTCAAACATGAGTTAGCTGTGTAGGATGTAAGCGCGGCTTAACAGGCAAACAACATAACTTGTGGTTGAATACCAAAGACAGTCCAAAATTTGCACTCACTGAATGAAGAAGAAAAGGGATATAGATTGTAAAAGAAAATAAAGTATGATTATAAAGTGCGGGCGATGGAGGACGACCGTCGAGCAGAGGACGACTTCTGGGGATAAAGTAATGGCGGGTACGACCGACATGCTGGGGAAATGGAGATATCATGATGGGGACGACCATCGGGTAAAGAAACAAGATTCTATGGGGATTAACGATAAAGGCAATGATGGGGACGACCATCATGTTGAAGAAATAAATGATGAGGGATGGTCATCAGAGGTGAAAGACAATCACCTGGCAGGGGACTGCTGCTCTGTTGGGGATAAGATGAGGGACGGTCATCTAAGGTGAAGGACGATCACCGGGCAAGGTACGGTTGCCGAAAGTATCACGACATAGGACGAATTCCGGATAGAAAAGGTCGACGATGGGGACGACTGTCGGATAAGCATGATGAAGGACGGTCATCAAGAGGTGAAGGACTATCACCTAGCAGGGTACGGCTGCTCTCGGGGTTTACCATGACATAAGACGAATGTCAGATAACAGAATCAATGATGGGGACGACCATCGGATAAGAGTGATGAAGGACGATCATCAAAAGGGTGAAAGATGATCACCTAGAAGGGGACGACTGCTAAAATATCATGACATAGGACGAATGTCGGATAGAAAAGGATTCCAATAATGGAGACTCCGTTGGGGAAATGATGAAGGACGATCATCAAAAGGTGAAGGACGATCACCTGGCAAGGTACGGTTGTCGAAAGTATCACGACATAGGACGAATGTCGGATAGGGAATAATTGGGATTTGTTGGGGACTCTCCTGGAGAATGGTAGACACAGACGAGTGTCTAAATTCAAGAAAGAAAAGGTATAAGTGTTTGACACTATGTATAGATTAAAGATGCGGACGAGCATCCTTAGGACCACGATACGGACGAGTATCGGTAGAAACAAACGCTGACGCATGTTCAGAGATGATGATACGGACGAGTATCAACTGGTTAACAAAAAACACAGACAAATGTTGACTATGAGGGGAAATAAGCGT
Source organism: Lathyrus aphaca (assembly GCA_963966055.1). NCBI lineage: Eukaryota > Viridiplantae > Streptophyta > Magnoliopsida > Fabales > Fabaceae > Lathyrus > Lathyrus aphaca. The sequence continues at coordinate 214,931,405 of OZ014523.1, read as the reverse complement.
GCATACAAGATACAGACGAGTATCTGTGTGAATAAACATGAGTGAGACACAAACGAGTGTTCAACTTGCTGAGGAGAGTGTGACACGGACGGGTGTCAAAAGAGAAAATGTATAAGTATATTACAAACAAATGTTTGGGTTTATAAAGTGTTTAGGCAACTATGCTGGGGATATGACACAGACGAGTGTCAAGAAGTATCTGTTATGTGGAAGTATCTGTTTGTAGAAAATGTCCTGGCGACTTTCTGGGGAAAGATGACACGGACGAGTGCCAAAAGGAGCATGTATCTGTATTTTTGGGAGTGTAAAGAAAATGCTTTGATATTCTGTCGGGGAATTTGAGTGGTATCTTGTATGTTGTTGATGGTATGTCAGTATTCACAGGTGACTGATTCAAAACATGGCTTGTGATTATGAAATATGTTTGATTTTTTCCGTAATGCTCCGTATTAGACAGAATGCTACGCTCTGGGGGAAGATATGATGTCAATGCTATGGTTATGCAAAAGATACCGATCCGGGATTCGGATCCCGCTGCTGTGAAGATCTCTGATTGATCTGCTTTAAAAGGATATCCCAGTTGGGGATGATATCATTGGTAGATCTGATAAGATGTATGACCCTTCTTGGGGAAATAGGTCACTGACAGACCTATCTTGGTAATGAGAAGCCCAACTGGGGTCTGCATAAGCTTCCGTTACTTCGTTGTGAGGTCTTCAGGCATTGCTCTTCTGGATAGAGGTTGAAATTCTGGGGGGAGATGGCTCCCTGTTTAACACTCGGCGGGGGAGGAATGATCATTGAACGATCTTCCTAGAGATGTCTATGAGGATTCTTCTGAGGATGAGGAGACCTGACAATTCAGTTGGGGAGTAAGCATCTCTGGTGCTGTTTGGAAGATGTGTTGAGTAAGTAATGATTGGGGAGAAGCCTTCATGCCCCGCGTTGTGCTTTGCATACCTGCAATCCTGTTATGACAAAGAAAACATACAAGTACCTCGAGGTGTCTCTTACCGGATTCCATCATAGGAATTTAGACACTCCCGGGAGCAAATACATTTCCCACTAGCATGTAATTTAGAAATGACGCATATGTATTTATGCGATCATTATATTAAAGACATCAGACATTTTTGCAAATAAAGATAAAATATACGCCACAGCTTGTGACTGAAAATCTGATTTTATTAATTTGTGTGCCCTGAATTGGCAAGTACAGTCAAAGAAACAAGTCCCCTGAAATGAGGAGATTGTTACAAATTGAGAAACAAAAAGGTGTTGGCAATGTTGATGACGCTTCAGTGTGCTTCCTTTTTGCTATGACTCGTATGACATTGACATTCTTCTCATCTTGCTTTTGAAAAGGCCGATTCTGACCGATGCCTGAATCCTTCGAGGCTTGCCATGTTGTAAGTGATACAGACGAATTCATAATGCAATTGTTCGCTTATTCCCTGATTTTGCGCGGATCGCCCTTTCGGGTTTTTAATCCACCGGGATACCCATTTTTGCCTGAGATGTCCAATGCGGCTTTTCAACTCAGCGGGTGTACATTTTTTTATTTATTTTCCCTTATTTTTTCCCGAGTCTTTTATTCTGTTTTTGACTCGCCAGGATGCCCTATTTTTTCCTGGACTCACATTCTGTTTTTATGTCCAGCGGGTCATTTTATGCGAAGTATTTTTTAACTGCATCTGAATTCACAGGGGACTGGAAGTCTTCACCATCCATAGTACTGAGCATCAGCGCTCCACCAGAGAAAACTTTCTTTACTATGAACGGACCATCATAATTCGGAGTCCACTTGCCCTTATGATTTGTATGAGGAGGAAGGAGTCTTTTCAGCACGAGATCTCCTACTCGGTACTCTCGAGGCCTGACTTTCTGATCGAAGGCTTTCTTCATTCTTTTCTGATACAGCTGCCCATAAAAAATTGCGGCCAATCTCTTCTCTTCAATCAGGCTTAGTTGTTCGTACCGAGATCGGACCCATTCGGCTTCGTTCAGCTTAACATCCATCAATACCCATAAGGAGGGTAATTCGACTTCAACAGGTAAAACTGCCTCCATACCATACACAAGCTGATACGGTGTTGCCCCAGTGGATGTTCTGATTGACGTACGGTACCCATGCAAGGAAAGTGGTAGCATTTCATGCCAATCTTTGTATGTGACCACCATCTTCTGCACAATCTTCTTGATATTCTTGTTAGTTGCCTCAACAGCACCATTCATCTTTGGCCTGTAAGGAGAAGAATTGTGGTGTTGGATCTTGAAGTCCCGACATAATTCTGTCATCATTTTATTGTTCAAGTTGGAACCATTATCAGTAATGATTCGTTCGGGCACTCCATACCGACAGATGATGTCTCTTTTCAAGAATCGGGCTACCACTTCCCTGGTAACGTTTGCATACAAGGCTGCTTCAACCCATTTGGTAAAATAGTCAATGGCTACCAGGATGAATCTGTGACCATTTGAAGCAGTCGGCTCAATCTTGCCTATTATGTCAATGCCCCACATGGCAAAGGGCCAAGGTGAAGACATTACATTTAAAGGATTTGGAGGCACATGCACCTTATCTGCATAAATCTGGCATTTATGGCACTTCCTGGCATAAGTACAACAGTCTGCATCCATTGTGATCCAGTAGTAGCCTGATCTCATCAACTTTTTAGCCATTGCATGCCCTCCCGCATGGGTACCAAAAGATCCTTCGTGCACCTCGTGCATTAACAAGTCTGCTTCTGTCTTATCAACGCATCTGAGAAGTACCATATCAAAGTTCCTCTTGTACAAAGATCCATCAGTATTAAGGAAGAAACTACTAGCTAGCCTTCTTAATGTCTTCTTATCATTGGATGATGCCCCAGGTGGGTATGTTGGATCCTCCAAGAAGCATTTGATGTCATGGAACCAAGGCTTATCATCTTTAGCAAGGTCTGCAAAGAATACGTATGCTGGTCTATTAAGTCTGGATACTAAAATTCGAGGCACAAAGTTGGCAGCTTTAACTTTGATCATGGATGAAATGGTAGCCAGAGCATCTGCAAACTGATTTTCATCTCGAGGGATATACTCAAGCTTGACTGTAGTGAAGAAAGTGAGCAACCTTCTTATATAGTCTCGATAAGGTACCAGATGCTCCTGGTGAGTGTACCATTTGCCGTTGGTTTGATTGATTACCAGAGCTGAATCTCCGAATACAGTTAGAGTCTTGATCCTGAGGTCAATGGCTTCCTTAAGACCCATAATACAAGCCTCGTATTCAGCTTCGTTGTTAGTGTAGTTAAAGGTGAGTTTTGCTGAGAAAGGCATGTGAACTCCTTTAGGTATAATGAGAACTGCACCAACACCACGACCATTCATATTAACAACCCCATCAAACATCATAGTCCATTCTTCTCCTGGGTCAGGCCCTTCAGTGTGAATAGGCTCTTCATGATCTTTTGCTTTTATGAACATGATGTCTTCATCAGGGAAGTCAAATCTCATAGGCTGGTAATCATCAATGGGTTGCTCAGCAAGATAATCAGACAACACACTGCCCTTGATGGCTTTTTGAGATGTGTATTGAATGTCATATTCTGTGAGGATCATTTGCCATCTTGCAACCCGTCCGGTAAGCGCTGGCTTCTCAAATATGTACTTAACTGGGTCCATCTTTAAGATCAATAAGGTAGTGTGGGTCAACATATACTGCCTTAGTCGGCGAGCAGCCCACGCTAAAGCACAACAAGTTTTCTCGAGCAGTGAATAACGTTGTTCACAGTCGGTAAACATTTTGGTTAGGTAGTATATTGCATACTCTTTTCGACCAGACTCGTCATGTTGGCCCAGCACACACCTCATTGACTCTTCTAATACTGTCAAGTACATTATTAGAGGTCTTCCTTCAACTAGAGGCATAAGGATTGGAGGCTACTGTAAGTATTCCTTGATTTTGTCAAAATCCCTCTGGCAGTCTTCATTCCACCTGACCGTTTGTTCTTTTCTTAACAACTTGAACAAAGGTTCACAGGTTGCTGTAAGGTGAGATATGAACCTTGAGATGTAGTTCAATCTACCTAAGAACCCCCGAACTTCTTTTTCAGTCTTTGGTTCAGGCATCTCTTGGATGGCTTTGACTTTATCAGGGTCAACTTCAATTCCCTTTTCACTCACAATAAATCCCAGCAGCTTACCGGATCGCACCCCAAATGTGCATTTGTTGGGGTTCAGCTTCAATTGGTACTTCCTTAGACGCTTGAATAGCTTCAACAGATTCACCAGGTGGTCTTCTTCTGTGAGGTACTTGGCAATCATATCATCCACATAGCATTCAATTTCTTTATGGATCATGTCGTGGAATAATGTTACCATAGCCCGTTGATAGGTGGCACCAGCATTCTTCAGTCCGAATGGCATTACCTTATAACAGAATGTGCCGCAGGGTGTGATGAAAGTTGTCTTCTCCGTTTCTTCAGGTGACATCTTGATCTGATTATATCCTGAAAATCCATCCATGAAGGAGAATACCGAGAACTGAGCAGTATTGTCGACCAATACATCAACGTGAGGTAATGGGAAGTCATCTTTCGGGCTGGCTCTGTTTAGATCCCGGTAATCCACACACATCCTCACCTTGCCATCCTTCTTGGGCACAGGTACAATGTTAGCAACCCACAGCGGGTAACTAGTTACAGCAAGGAAACCGGCATCCCACTGTTTTTTCACCTCTTCTTTTATCTTCATTGCCATATCTAGGCGAGTACGGCGCATCTTCTGTTTTACTGGCGGACAATCTTCTTTCAGAGGCAGCTTGTGCATAACAATATCGGTGTCTAACCCTGGCATATCCTGATAGGACTAAGCAAAAACATCCACATACTCCCGAAGCATGTCAATAAGTTGTTGTTTCACTGAATCTTGCAGACATGCCCTAATCTTAACTTCTTTCAGGTCTTCTTCTGTACCAAGATTAACCATTTCAACCTCCTCCTAATGAGGAGTTATAACCTTCTCCTCTTGTCTCAACAACCTGGCTAGTTCTTCAAGTATCTCATAATCTTATTCAACCTCTTTATCGGCTTGATTAATCGAATTATCAAAGTCATACGAAGTCATATCAGTGTTGTTGTCGGTGCGGTCTGGAGGGCACTCTCTGCAAGGGTTTAGATTTGTTCATTTTAGTGATCAATTTTATCTTGCTTAGAGAAAAGTGAAAATGAAGTTATTTATTTTGAAAAACATTGCCATTTTATTTTTGTACAAAAAATAAAAAATGAAAAACAGTGAGCGGAAAAGAAAAGACTCATTTGCAAAAGATGTCCTGATATTCATTAATTGATCTTTACACAAAATACAAGATGGCCCGATTACAAAATGAGCCCTGACATCTTGGGCAAGATGTAGGACTTGATGCATGCTTTAAGACAGGAAATGATAATTACTCTGCCGGAGTAACTCTTATAATTTCCTGGGAAGACCAGTTTTAGACACGGTTCCCCGGGATCCTTGGACGTATCCAGCTTTCCAGGTTGCGCTCGTCTTCTGACTCATCTTCCAAACTATTCACAGCATCCGGGGTGAGCATTCCCCCGCTGACAAACTTGGGCTCTGTTGCAGCCTCTGGTTGATTTTGTCGAGTTGGTCTGTAACCCAACCCGAATCGGTCTTCTTTCTTCTCGACTGGCAGCAGCTTGCCCCAGCCTTGAGCGGTACCCTCCTCAACAACCTTCCGGGCCTGTTGATATGAGGTGATGGAAGTCCCCAGCACAACAGATGTTTCATTAATATTGAGGGCCTCAAACCCCTGACTCATTGTTTCGTGGATTTCCCCATCCATCTTAATGTATTTGAACGTAGCCAGCTGGCTAACGAAGATATCCTCCTCCCCACAAATGGTAATGACTTGGCCTTCCCACTCGAATTTTAACTTCTGGTGAAGGGTTGACGTCACGGCGCCAGCGGCGTGTATCCATGGTCTACCCAATAGATAGCTATAGGCAGGCTGTATATCCATCACAAAGAAGGTCGTTTTGAAAACCTGTGGGCCAATCATTATAGGCAACTCTATCTCTCCCAGAACTGATCTCTTAGAACCGTCAAAGGCTCTTACTACCAAGTTGCTTAGGCGTAGTGCCAAGCCATCATACTCCAGCTTCACAAGGACTTTCTTGGGTAGGACATTGAGTGATGACCCTGTGTCCACTAATACGTGAGAAAGAACTGCACCCTTACACTCCAAGGTAATGTGCAAAGCCTTGTTGTGATTGTGACCTTCCATTGTCAGATCAGTGTTGGTAAATCCTAGTCCATGACTAGCGTTGACATTTCCAACCACAACCTCTAACTGATTGACGGTAATCTCCTCCGGCACATAAGCTGCGTGTAGGACTTTTAATAGTGCGTTCCGATGAACCTCAGAGCACATTAGCAATGATAGTATGGAGATTTTGGAAGGCGTTTGGTGAAGCTGGTCCACCACCTTGTAATCACTTTTCTTGATGAGTCGCATGAATTCATCAACCTCTTGATCAAAATGAGTCTTCAAAGTTTCTTTAGCAGCTGGTTCTTCTTGCACCATGCTCTTCCCTTTTGCCTTAGCAGCAATTTTTGCTTCAGCAATGGGTCTAGGTATTTGTGAGGCAAAGAGACGTCCGCTTCTAGTGAAGCCTCCGCCTCCCCCCATATTGTCTATCTGAGGTGAAGAAGTTGATGATTCTAAAGTGATTTTCTGCCCCTCGCAGTATAGATCTGAGCCATAATGCCAAGGGATGGCATTATTGTTTTCGTAAGGAACTGGCCCAGGCACTGTGATAGTGACCAGACTGATAGCAGCTGCAGAGGGGACCACAATGGTGTGTGGATCATAATATACGGTAACTGGAGCTCTGACAGGAGTAGTATTTTGTTGTGAGTTGTTGGAAAGAACATTTGCGGGATCATAGTATATCGTAACCGTTGAGACGCTTTCATTAACTTTTGCTGATGTTGTAGAAGGTGTTGAACTTGTAGCAGGAACTGATGGAATAATGGGTGTTGTCGTTGTAGAAGGAATGGTGACTGAACTTGTATCCGTTGAAGTGATCGATTGGGCAGTTGTTGGAGTTGTAGTAGAATCTGTTGGAACAATGGTTGTTGATGTTATAGGAGTATCTGTGATGTTGGTGAAGGAAATGTTGGAGTTGTAGTCGTTGTTGTCGTAATCTGAAGGATACCATCTTTAGTAAGACCATCTATGCCGTTTCTCAGTCTTTCACATCCATTAATGGCAATGTTGCAATATCCACAGCCGAGCTCACACCCGGGGAACACTTGGCATTCTAACAGCTGAGCTTTGATTTCAACCAGAGGTGTTCAGATTTGTGCAACACTACTAATCAATGTGGATGGTTTTCCCTCCTCAATAGCGTTAATCCTAGGCCCGTTGTGACTAGGCATTGGATTTCTAGTGACGTTCGGAGGAGGCGCAAAATTGAGAGCTTTTGAGTCCACCAAATCCTGGACTTTCATCTGTAAGGCCCTGCATTTTTCAGTATTATGCCCCGGTGCGTTTGAGTGGAATGCACACCTGGCTTTTGCATCATAGTTCTTTGGCATATTAAGAGGATCTGGATGAGCCAATGTCCTTAACTCAACTAGGTTGAGCTTCAGGAGTTGCGGCAAGAGTGCATCATACGACATTGGGATTGGGTCAATCACCCTGTTTGCTTGTGATGGCCTTTGTTGTAAAGGACGTTGCTGCTGGTTGTTATTACTGTTGTTGTAGGTTCTCTGTTGCGGAAAATGGGATTGTTGCTGATAGTGAGATTGTTGTTGATACTGTGGCTGTTGTTGTTGAGGATATGATGGTTGTTGTAGAATTGGAGCTGGAATGGTAATAGCTGCTACTGACTGGTGAGCATATGGAGGCCTGCCCCTGCTTGTATGAATGGAATTAGTTTCACCTGCCCTTCGGGGTCATGCAAATGGTTTTATTGGATTGCTGGAAGAACTAGCACCACTGTCGGAGATCTTGCCCATCTTCAAGAGACTTTCAATTATTTCACCAGCTATGACTACGTCAGCAAAACTGGTAGAGGAGAAAGCAGCCAGCCTATCAATATAAGTCCCTTGCAATGTATTCATAAACATGTCAGCCATCTCCCTCTCTGACATGGGTGGTTGAACAGCAGCAGCAAGCTGTCTCCATCTTTGAGCATACTCCCGAAAGCTCTCTCTAGAAGATTGAGACATTCCCATTAGGAGGGTCCTATTGGGAGCCATGTCCAGGTTGTATTGATACTGACAGATGAAAGCCTCGGCCAAATCCTTCCAACATCTTATGGTGGCCCTAGACAAATGCGAATACCACTCTCTTGAAGCCCCCGTTAGACTATCTTCAAAGTAGAACATCCACAACTTTTCATCCATAGTATAAGCTTTGAGCCTTCCCAGGAAAGACTGTAGGTGAGTGCGAGGACAGGAGGTACCATTGTACTTTTCAAAGCATGTGGGTTTGAATTTGTGGGGAATTCTCACCCCATCTACTAGACCCATGTCCATCACATCGAAGCCCAAAGAATTCTGAGACTCCAAGGATCTTAACTTTTCAGCAGTCTCGTCCAATCTCCTGTCATATACCTCATCCCCAGCTCCTATAATAGTAAATTGTTCTCCTTGAGGGTCCTCCTGCAAGATTTGGCCCCCAGTAGTGTTACCTTGAACATTCCTCGGGATGTTAACCTCTGGATCCAGATGAGGTCCATATACTGGTGGGTCAATACGAGGCTGGCCCCGTCCATTGTTGCTAGTTCCTCCTGTTCCAAGATGAGGCTCTTCAAGAGTTTGTCTTTCCACCAACTCTATTAACCTTTCTTGACTCTGGGCTAAGCCAGTCATCATTTCCATGAACTGAGACATCTGATTTCTCATCTCCACTCTCTCATTGGCCATCTGGTTTCTGACCTCAGACAGGTCCTGTTGTACTTGTTCCATTTGAATGCCAGGAAGGTTGTTACGAGTTGGGTACCGGTGCGCGCGGTTGACAGGGAACACTCGGCGACGAGCAATGTTTCCAGAGATCACAACAAAGTTAGAAACAATAATAATAACGAAACCTACAAAACAAAAACAAAGTTAGTATGCAATGCAGTATGCTTATTTGTTTTCCAAGGTATCCGGTTTGGTTCTTGGTTTTGACCTTTCCAGACCTCGAGGAAGATGCTTGATGTTGTTGAGAGAAAGCCCAAATGAATAACAAACTAAAATATATTACAAATGGTGAACAATACATTGTTTGTTTTACAATACATGCCCCTGAAGGGTCAAAACATAACAAAAGAAAAGTACATCAAATGGAAACAAACAACAAGCAAAGGATCAGACATCCAGCCCAAACTCATCCTCTCTGACCTCCTTCAGGAAGGCCTCAGTCACCGGACCAGCTGGGTGCTCTGTAATGGTCCTAATGAGGAGGTTCCTGGTGGCAATAGCAGTAGTCAGCTTCTTATGCCTGTCTTGGTCCTTTGATCTCTTCAATCCTGCTCTGAGCTTCAACTCTGAAATCTCCTTCTGGGCTACCAACAAAGCTTCCTGCTGCTTCTTCTTATTGGCCTCTAGCTGTTCAATCTTGGCTTGAGTCTTCTGGTCTTCTTGTGTACGGGCTTCAGTGATCCTGACCCACCTAGCCTGACTCTCTTGCAGATAGTGCTCAGCCCTAGCTTTCTGAATCTTAGCCTCCTTGCAGGCATTCTTCAATATTTGTTCTCCAGCCCTTGCCTTCCTTATGCAGTCTTCTGTCCTTTCAACTTTGGTCTGATGCTCAACCTTGAGTTTCTCCAATCTCTCAATGTCCAGACGACCATCACTCCTCTCCCAAAGAGTTTTCTTTAAAGCTTCAGATAACTTCTCATTCCTTTCCTTCAGCTTCTCAAATTCTTCTAGGCTGACAGTTGCTGCTGGCTATACAGTAGATGGTCCAGGCATGTCTTCCAAGGTGAAAGGCATCCTGGCAATCTGAGCTCTAGTACGGGACCAGTCATAATATTGAGCTGAAGCAACATTGTTACATCTTCCAAGAATAGCAACCCCTTTTGTCTGGATGTTGTCCCAAGCCCAGGATGCTTGTCTGACAACAGTTGAATTAGGTTGCACTTCAAAATATAGGGTCTCAGCTAAATCCTGTCCTCTGGGAGGGTGAACTAAGGAATAACCCAGTTGTCTCTTAAACAGTAAAGGATTGTAGTTGATGCAACCCTTTACTCCTATCAGAGGCATATTTGGGTATTGTCCACAGCTGGTGATAATGTTTTTGCCTTTGGTGCTCTGGGTGCACCATGTGATATCATCTGAAGTCAAAGCAATGAGCCTCTTGGCCCAATTCTTCTATTGGTGTGGTTTCAAGAAGGCATCTGATTTAGGTAGGTGTCTGAGCAGCTAGGTGTAAAACAAAGGAGCACAACATCTTACCAACTTCCCCCTTTGTTTCTCATTCCTCTGATGGATGGAATAATAGAAATCTCCCAGCAATGTAGGTACTGGGTTCTTCAGGAGAAACAAATGGATGGCATTCCTGCTGACAAATTTGGGCTCATCTCCAAACAATATAGCCCCATATATGTTGAGGGCTAACAGTGCACAGACTGTCCTCCATTCTCCCAATGAAGCCTTCAAGATAGCTTGAGAAATCAAGAAGTCCAAGTGCAAACCAGGGATCCCAGCCTTTGTGGTCATACTTTGCTCAATCAGGGCAGGCTCCAAGTACAGTGCCCTTTCTATCTCTTCATTCTTGGGAGAAGTCATTTCTAGGTTGAAGGGGATTCCACCTCTGACAGGCACTCCAATCAACAAAGAAAATTCTTCCAGTAGAGGCCCTAACTGGAAGTCTGGAAAGGTGAAACATCTCAAAGGAGGGTCATAGAACTGTAAGCATGTGTGGATCATGCTCCTCTGAGAGGGGTCAAGGTCCATAACCATATCCAAGATACCTCCATAGTGTTCTCTGAACAGTGGGATGTGGTCAGGTGTGATGAGTGACTGGACCTGCCTGATACCAGTCAATACAGGCTCAAAGAAGTGATAGGATATGTTGCTCTTCCTGGGAGTAGCCATGAGTGTTGCTGAAGAAGCTGAAGACAAATGCAGATGAAGATCACAGACTAATGCTGGAAGTGAACCACTGACAGACTGGTGTTGGTGAGAAGATAACTGAAGCAGGTAACTGATGAAGACAGTTGGAGCAGAGGTCTATGCTAATGAAGGGGTCAAAACCAAAATCAAGATACAATGAAGTGGATACCCTGAAAAGCAAATAAACAAATGTTAAATGATGCAATGATGATATATGCAAATGATATGCACGGGTTTGTGATCAAGCTGGATCTGATTATCTGTCTTGATACAAGGTTCATATATGTTCAAAGGTTCAGGATGAGGGCTCAGAAATCCAGTAACCAGGGTGGGGGACTCAAATAAAGAGTCACATGTCCAGGGTTAATCACAAGAACTGTCCAAACTGGAGTACTCTTAAATAAAACAGTAACAGGGTATGTTGTGGTCAAGGGCTCCTACAAACCTGTAAACAACCCAACCCCCTCACATGTAATGTTCTAGAACAAGGATCCTCAGACTTAGATCAGTTATGAGAAGTGTAAACACTTCTAACCCGGAGGTACAATGTTTACAATAACCATAAAAGATCCTACTCTAATTCACCTCAGCTTCTGAAGGTCATAATAAAAGGTCATCTAGACTTAGCAGGCTTCCCAGATAGCCCTAGCACTACAGGAAATCTGTAGCACAGAGTTCTCAAGAAGAAACCCACATCTGAACCGTGTTTCATATTCCCGCACCAGACCGAAATGGAATGGGAAATAATATGAACCACTCTAGCCTAGGTGTCACTCAGGTCCCAGGTATAGGACCTTAAACTCTCAATGGAACCCCACCCACTAAAACAGAAAACCAGATCCAGCAAATGACAATATGAAATATGCAAAACTGTAAAGAAAGCAATAAATAAAGCTGTACATAAAGCAGTAAATAAAGCAAAATAAATAACACACATAGAACATAACACCCCAGTAAACACAAATCAAACAAGCGCTAGGAGGAACCCACAAAAAGAACCAGAAGCCCTGGTTGCAATATAAGGGTCCCCAACAGAGTCGCCAAGCTGTCGCTCCCACCAAATGACACCCGGTTAAGAGGGGTACAGACGCGATCGGTCGGCGAAAGAGGAAGGAATGAATAGAGTCGCCAGCTAGGCATTTTTATCCCGAAGGAAAGGTAATGCTGCATAAACCTAAGAAAAGATATGGACAAGACGATCGCGAACCAGAGAAACTGAGAAAGGGGGTTGGTTACAACCTGGGAAGGTATTAGCACCCAGATTGTCCGTCGTACTCGACGGGATCCACGCTTGAAAATTTTGTGTTTAAAGGGGTAGTGTCAGTGCAATCTGTGTATCAAAGCTGAAAAGAATGCAAGTGTCAGTGCTGGAAGAAAGTGAAGTGAAATACATGAGGTGTCAATGTAAGAACAGGGGGTTGTGTTTTCAACCTTTTATTGCTTTTGGAGTTTGTCATAAGAAAATGAGCTTAAGCCTAAACCAAGGGTTAGTAAACTCATCACATCCTCCCTCTAATTAGGGGTAATGAGAATACCTTAAGTATGAAGTAAACACCTCACACTTAATCACTATGATGTAAGATTAAGATCATTAACCTACTTGTAATTATTTAGATGTTTTTGGAGTTTTTGTTTAGTTTTAAGTAATGAGTTTAAGCCCTAATCAAGGATTTAATGGACTCATTACACCATCCTAATAGAAGGATAATAGATGAGAACATTTAAGCTGAGGAAGGCTCCTCAACTTAATCCATGATTAGGGATTAACCTCATGACAAAACAAAGTCTTATTAAAGTGGATTTTAGTTAATGGTAAGATTAAGAAGTGGATTTTATGGTTTGTAAGACAACTTGAGGGGGACTTGTCCATTAACACTAGGGTTAGTCCTTCTTAACCAATTAAGGAAGAATTAGAACCTTAATGCAAGGCCCAAGTTACAAGCTTGATGTCTTAGTAATTATTAGATGGATTGATTAAAGGATTTAAACACATTAAGGGTTTAACACTTAGGATTAAAGTTATACACTCCATCCTAATAGAAGGATACAGGCATAACCCTAATCACAAAGCCTTAAAGCCTTAAGGGTTTAGTCCTTGTTTAAGAGATGAGAAGAGAAGACACAAAGATGACACAAAGGAAAAACTAATGGGGGACTAATCAAACCCTAATTTTGATCATGCTTGGATGTTTCTAGGGTTTATGAGGCTTGCAAAAGATCTTCAAGAGAAAAGCCACCACGGAAGAAGCAGATGAAAGGAGGAAAAGCAGAAGAAGCAAGACAACTTACTTCACTTAAGAAGATAAGTTGCTTGAAGAAAGAGAGAGAGGAGGGAGCATGGATGAGCAAGTTCACCCTAATCCACAAATAAAATGCAACAATGAATGCATAAGAGAGATGAGAAGAGATTATAAGAAGTGAAGGCAAATTCACTTCTCAAACACTTACCACCTGAAAAGTTAGCAACAAGGAATGAAGTGAAATGAAAATGAGATGAGATGCAAGGATGCCAACCAAAATCAGAAGCATATCATGAGGCAAATGATGCTATGGGATGGTATGAAAGCATGTCATGTGATGTGGATGATCATACAAAGGATGAGAATGCAAATGAAGTATGAAAGGAGCATGAAAGTACATGAATGCATCTGACATGAAATGAAAGCAAAAGCATGGCAAATGAATGATTCAATGATCAAACATGATTTCAATATGTCCTAAGATGTCTTACATGTCATGTGGATGTACAAAATATCATGGTAAGTTCATGTATGCAAGCTTATGCAAGATGGGTGCAAATGAAGGCAAAAATTAGGGTTTACATACAATATGCAATGCAAAATTCAAAATCAGAATCAAATGACATGATAAAAAATTGAAAATGGGATCAAAGGTATCCTAAACCTATACAAGTTCATTGTCTAAAGGAGGGGACTTAAATCTTAACCTAATTGAAGTTATGATTTTCTCAAGTTGGCTAGGGTTTTAGGATGCCTCAAAAGGAAAAATACAAAACAAATTGAAAATGAAAGATAAATTCATGCCCATTTTATCCTAGAAACTACATGATATGAGGAATGCAATGCAAAAAGAATCATTATCAAACTCTTCATGGTTAGGCAGAAAGGATTTTTCTAAGTTAGGGTCCAAATATTGATTTTTTAGAACCCTAAATCAAAAGAATAATGTCAAAATAGGTCAAGAACCAAAAAGAAATTTGTGCGAAGGGTTTGATAATGTTTCTAAATGTATCAAGATGCAATGTGATTTTTTTGGTGATTTTTAGAAACTTAAATGGTATTTTAATTAATTAATTCTCATTAATTAATTAAAATAAACATTTAAATATTTTAAAAATACGAGTTTTATGCAAAAAATAAAATAAAAATTATTTTCAGAATGAGAAAAATATTTGAAAGGGAAATGCAAAAGATAAAATTTTTTTAAAGTGTTTTGCTATTTTTAATAAAATGTACAAAGAAATGCAATTAAAATGAAATTAAATTGTGAATTAATGGAAGTATGTTGATCCAGTGGTCCAGATTTGAATAAGAAGGGGAGGGAATTGACTTCGCGCGCTATCCAAGGGCCAGAATTCAAACTACGCTAATTACACAATTAAACCCTAATCTGAACCCTAATCACTTTCAGGTGACCGGAACAGTGTTCCGGTCATCTTCTCCGGCTAGCCTCTCATCCAATCTCCCTCAATACGCAACCCCAAGCCCTTAAACTATCCAGAAATGATCCCCACCCCATTCTAAACAAGAATCAGCCATCAAACATAATTTATTTCACATGAACAGAGAGATTCGAAGCAAAACGGAAAATCTTTCAGAAATTTCAGAAGCTTCATACATGCTTAAAACTGAATCATTTTCAAAACCAAAAGGTGCAGTGTGATCAGTGAAGCATGGAGAACAATCTAGGAGCTTAAGAAATCATTTCTGGAATAAATTTTCTTGGTGATACCTGAACTGAAGCTTTCGAAAATGGCACTGGCTGACTGCTTCTTTGCTTCAAATCAGCTCCAATGATCCTCCTGAAGAGTTTGTGATGCTTGGTTGGAGTTTATATGGCCTCTAAATGATGTTGGCTGAAACTCAAGTCAAGAAATGTGAAAATCGTGTTTTTTATTCAGGGTGTTTCAAGGCATAATGAGGGGTGGGAAATGGTCAGTGATGATTGTGGAGTTGTTATATGGAATTTGTTTTGAGGTTTTAAGCTTGTGTGTTGAGTTTCGAAGGCTCTTGCAAGCTTTTGGGATTTTGTGTATGCTGAGCAATCTCAAGTGTTTGGCTGCAATGTTGTGTGTTTTGGCTTGGTTTTGATTCACATAATAAGCTATGATAGGTCAGAGGGTGGGTGATGGCCTATTTTGATTGGTATGGGCATGTTGCAAAAATGTCAACATGACTTGTACTTGAGGTATGGGCAAGAACGCAGCTGGTCCTTGGGCATGTCCATGCGCAGCTGACTTCATGGATGTCCGCAAATCTATTCTTGAGGCAATCCAGCAAGAGAGAAGAAAGTTATGGGGTGTTTTGCAATTATGTGATGTTTTGTCCC
The DNA here is from genome assembly GCA_963966055.1 of Lathyrus aphaca. Classification (NCBI taxonomy): domain Eukaryota; kingdom Viridiplantae; phylum Streptophyta; class Magnoliopsida; order Fabales; family Fabaceae; genus Lathyrus; species Lathyrus aphaca. The sequence goes on along the minus strand of OZ014523.1, from coordinate 214,915,742 downwards.
CCTTAAGATATCTTGATGTTTAAGGCATGAAACTTGGGATTTCTTTGTGCAATTCTGAATTATAGGTCATGTATGATGTTTGTGCAATGCTTACAAGTCAATTAGAAGTCACAAAATGCTTTGGCAAGTGTTTTTGCAAACATCCCTCTTTGGTGCATAAGTTAAATTTTGTGATTTTCCCCAACTTTGCAAGGCCATAACTTGAGTTCTATGATGAATTAGATCAAGTTCTTCTACTTTTTGAAAAGGTAATGATCCAATCTACAACTTTCATGACCAAGAATTTTTCATTTGAAGCATTTTTGAATTAAAAAGAGGAGGTTGGAAAACTTTCCCAAAATGGCAATTTTGCATTACAAGTCACTTTCCCAAAATGGCAACTTTGCAAATGGCTTGAAATTATTTAATTTTGTGAACTTCCAACCTCTTCTAAGATCAAATAAAGATCATACACATCCAAAATGATGGAGAAGACCCTTTGGTTGGGTGATTGGGGGCCTCAGATGCCCTGATTTTACACTGACTTGCTCAAGAAGCCATTTATTGATCAAATGCCTTCCCCATTGAATTTCTTCATGAAAATTGGTATGCATGATCCTCATAACATATAATGACCAATAGAAAAAAGAATGACCAAAAACATTGGAGTTATGGCCTCTGAAACCAAAACCCTAATTTTAGGTCATCTGTGCAGTTAAGCTTGGCTCTGCTTCCATACCTTCCTCAGTTCTTGTGATTTTCTGACTTCTTTGATCTTGGGAGGATATAATATGATGCTTGAACATACATGGACCCTCTTGAGATGATTGAAGACCTTTGGAGTGGCTCAGATAGCTCAGGGGTTGCTCAGATCACAAACCCTAGATGCAGATGGCTTTGAAACCATGCAGTGAAGCAAAAATGTAATATGATTGAACCTATTCTAATGAAAATATCACAAGCCATGGTGAAATGAGTGAGGGAAAATTTGGGGTGTTTACACATGGGTGATGGGCTCAACAATTGGAAGACTGAAGACGTTATTCATTTCTCCTTTAGTCAGGAGTAAATACTATTACTGTGTTTTTATTTTAAGTTTGTAATTTCGAACAATTAAACTTGTAAGCCTTGTGTCTTGCCCGGGGCACAATGGTATGCTTGTTTCGGGATGTCATTTCATTTGCATACTTCATTCAATAAAAATCAATGGACGTTTCGTTTTCGTAAATATTGTGCTCTTTGTCTTTCTTTTCTTTTTCTGTTTTATCAGCTATGTGTTCTTACACACACCCACATCACTAAAATGCAGATCCTCATCCACTCTGGATCCTGTTGATAATAGTTCTACTATTGCCAATTATAATGTCGAGAATCCGATCTATCAAGCTGAAGATGGAAAGGAGGAAGATTATGAAGTACCAGTAGAGCTTGCTAGGTTGTTACAACAAGAAGAGAAAGTTATACAGCCACATGAAAAGCCAATCGAAGTTGTGAATCTGGGAACTGAAGAAAACATGAAAGAGGTCAATATAGGAGCTGAGTTAGAGGATGATGTTAAGAGCAGACTAATTCAGATGTTACGTGACTATATGGAAATCTTTGCTTGGTCTTATGAAGATATGCCAGGGTTAGATACTGACATTGTGGTTCACCGTTTACCAGTAAAAGAAGATCGTCGTCCAAAGAAGCAGAAGGTTCGTCGCATGCGTCCCGAAATGTCAGAAAAGATTAAAGCAGAGGTGATGAAACAATTTAATGCAGGGTTCTTAGCTGTGACTTCTTATCCTCAATGGGTTGAAAACGTGGTACCAGTACCTAAGAAAGATGGTAAGGTACGCATGTGCGTGGATTACAGGGATTTGAATAAGGCTAGTCCTAAAGATGACTTTCCACTTCCTCATATTGATATTCTAGTAGACAACACTGCTCAGCATAAAGTATTATCTTTCATGGATGGTTTCTCTGGTTACAATCAGATCAAGATGGCACCTGAAGATATGGAGAAGACTACATTTGTTACACAGTGGGGTACCTTTTTTTATAAAGTGATGTCATTTGGTTTGAAGAACGCCGGGGAAACATATCAGCGTGCTATGGTGGCTTTATTTCACGATATGATTCATCATGAGATGGAGGTATATGTGGATGATATGATAGCCAGGTCCCAGAATGAAGAACAACACCTTGATCACTTGCATAAGCTGTTTAAGAGGTTGAAGAAATAAAAGCTGAGATTGAATCCAAATAAGTGTACTTTTGGAGTTAGGTCTGGTAAACTCCTGGGTTTCATTGTTAGTGGAAAAGGTATTGAAGTGGATCCTGCAAAGGTAAAAGCTATACAAGAGATACCGGCTCCTCGTACTGAAAAGGAAGTTAGAGGTTTCTTGGGACGACTGAATTACATTGCAAGATTTATTTCCCAACTAACTGCTACCTGTGAGCCAATCTTCAAGTTGTTGAAGAAAGATCAGGTAATGGAATGGAACAACGAGTGCCAGACATCCTTTGATGAAATCAAAAGATATCTCCTAGAACCTCCAATTTTGATGCCACCAGTTGATGGAAGACCCTTGATTATGTACTTAATAGTATTAGATAACTCAATGGGGTGTGTGTTGGGGCAACATGACAAGTCTGGTCGAAAAGAGCAGGCAATATACTACCTTAGCAAAAAGTTTACCGACTGTGAAACAAGATACTCACTGCTCGAGAAAACTTGTTGCGCTTTGGCATGGGCTGCTCGCCGACTAAGACAATATATGTTGACTCATACTACCTTGTTGATTTCAAAGATGGATCCAATCAAGTACATATTCGAGAAACCTGTTCTCTCCGGACGAATAGCAAGATGGCAAATGATTTTAACAGAATATGATATACAATACACTACTCAGAAGGCCATTAAGGGTAGTGTGGTAGCGGATCATTTGGCTCATCAAGCAGTGGATGATTATCAGTCAATGTGTTTTGAGTTGCCTGATGAAGACATTATAATTATTACCAAAGAACCTGGACAATATGACGGACCCGAACAGGGATCCCGATGGACTATGGTTTTTGATGGAGCTTCTAATGCGCTTGGTAATAGTGTTGGTGTTGTGATCATTTCCCCTGAAGGTTCTCATACCCCAATTACTGCTAGACTTTGTTTCTATTGTACCAATGACATGGCTGAATATGAGGCATGTATCCTGGGTATCAAATCTGCCATTGATATGAAGATTCAGTTTCTGGACGTATACAGAGATTCATCCCTGGTAGTTAGTCAGATTAAAGGAGATTGGGATACCAAGCATGAAAATATCATTCCTTACAAGAGCATGTGTTATATTTAATCCCATACTTTGAAGAGATTTACTTTGGACATATTCCCCGAGGAGAGAATCAATTGGAAGATGCACTAGCCACCATGGCATCTATGTTTGAGATTAGTTGGGATGATGAAGCTCCCAAGATCACTATTGATAGATTTGAGAAGCCTGCATACTGCAATGAGATTGACACTGAAGGAGTAGAGGGAAAGCCTTTGTTCTATGAAGTGAAAAGGTATCTTGAAACTCAGGAGTTCCCTGAAGGGGCATCTGTCAAAGATAAGAAGTTTCTGAGAAGGTTTTCTGCCAAGTTCTTCTTGAGTAATGGAATTTTGTACAAGCGCAATCATGATTCGACTTTGCTTCGTTGTGTGGATAAGAAAGAAGCAACAGAGATTATGGAAGACATGCATGATGGGATTTTTGTTACTCATTCTAGTGGTCATACCATGGCAAAGAATATATTGAAAGCAGGTTACTATTGGTCTACCATGGAAGCAGACTACTATCAACATTCTAAAACATGTCACAAATGTCAGATTTATGCTGATAAGGTGCATATACCTCTAGCTCCATTGAATGTGTTGTTTGTCCTTGGCCCTTTGCCATGTGGGGCATTGATATGATCGGTGAGATCAAGCCTACTGCTTCTAATGGGTATTGTTTCATCCTGGTTGCCATTGATTACTTTACAAAGTGGGTGGAGGCAGCCTCATTTTCATCTGTTACGAAGAATGTTGTGGCTTGATTCATTAAGAATAATCTCATATGTAGGTATGGCATCCCTGAAAGGATTATCACAGACAATGGCTCTAACTTGAACAACACTATGATTACTGATCTTTGCACGCAGTTCAAGATTAAGCATTACAACTCTTCTCCATATCATCCAAAGATGAATGGGGCAGTAGAAGCTGCCAATAAGAACATCAAGAAGATTCTACAGAAGATGACTGTTACGTATAAGGATTGGCATGAAATGTTACCATTTTCTCTTCATGGTTATCGTACTATAATACGTACTTCAACAGGGGCAACCCCGTTCTCCTTAGTCTATGGTATGGAAGTAGTTATACCCATTGAAGTTCAGATACCCTCCTTAAGTATCATGAAGGATGCAGGCTTGGATGAAGATGAGTGGATTCAGACTCGACTTGACTAGATAAATTTGATTGATGAGAAAAGGTTGGCAGCTGTGTGTCACGGTCAGATGTACCAGAAACGGATGATCAAATCTTTTAATAAGAAGGTTAAGCAAAAGGTATATCAGGCTGGTGACTTGGTAATCAAGCGTATCATATTACCACAGGGTGATCCTAGGGGAAAATGGACTCCTACATATGAAGGACCATTTGTAGTCAAGAAGGTATTCTCAGGAGGTGCCATGATGCTTACTACTATGGACGGTGAAGATTTCCCACAACCCGTGAACGCAGACATAGTTAAAAAATACTACGCATAAAAAGAGACCCGCTAGATTGACTAGCCTAGGCAAAAATAAGGGCATCCTGGCGTACCAAAAGGGTTCGGACAAAAATTAGGGATATATATATATAAAATGTACACCCGGCAAGTCGAAAACCTGAAAGGGCGGCTTGGGGAAAAAAAGGTATCCCGGTGGATTGAAAACCTGAAAGGGAAATCCAGGCAAAAGTTAGGGATTAAAGCGTATGACTATGTCTCGTTTAGATCACTCATGTAACCCCAACCAGTTGTGCTACCTAAATCAAGTTCGAGTAGATAAAGATCAATCTAATCGTTTCCATCTCAACAGCAAAGGATGAGATACTAGAAGATAATGGAAATATGACGAATTCCTCTTACTAGGATTTCTGTCTCCTTGTACAAACTTGCCTGTGTACAGGTTACTTTCTAAAATAAATAAAATCTCATCTTTGAATCCAAATTTACTTTTACCTTGTTTACCTAAACGAAAACGTCCGTTGGTTGTGTTTGAATGTATGTATGCCTTTGTATATGATTGATGTTTACCAGAAATGCATAAAATGCAGTAATAGTATTTACTAAGGACGAACGAAGGTAGGAATTCAAAGAAGCTTCGCCGGTTCATCCCCACAGAGTAATCTTTATAGATGCTTCAAGTAACATCTCCCCTCGGATTTATGTCCATCTCTTTTATCCTCAGTCAGGATACTCAGGAATTTATTCCTTCAATAAAAGTACGACGAACGAAAACGGGAGGTTATAAATACCATACTATCAAACAAGACAAGAACGAAATTCTTATATTCCTCAACAACAAACCGGGATTTATTTTCCCTAGCCAGCAGTTGTTATACAAAGATATTAAGATACTTCAGGCGGCATGATTCCTACATACAACATTTACATCATATCATAGCATATGCATCCATAATGCATAAAAACATTTACTTAGGTAAATCATGCCATACATGCATACATATTGCATAAACTAACCTTTTCTTTTCAGGATAGTTGCAGGCAGATAAACACTATCAACAACTCAAAACAGTTCAGAGACGATCTATACAAAGATCTAGTACTGATACTTAATTTAGAGATAATCGCTACGAAGATTCATTTCTGATGATCAATACTCAAGTTGTCCTTAGGAGGGTATGTAAATGATCTATACGAAGATCTAGTGCTTAATCCAGAAGAGATAATCGTTACGAAGATTTATTTCTGATGGTCAACCATCTTTGGGATGGTGTGTAAATGATCTACACAAAGATCTAGAACTTAGTCCCAGAGATTCTTTCAGAAGAAGTTCAGGAGGAGATCGTCACGAAGATTTAATCCTGATATTCTTTCTATCCTTGGGATGGTATATAAATGGTCTATACGAAGATCTATTACCTAATCCGGGATATTTCCAGAAGAGATAATCGCTACGAATATTTATTTCTAATGGTCTATGCAACAATTTATCTTGGATGGTACATAAATGATCGATACGAAGATCTTGTACTTAGCCCAGGATATTACCAAAAGCAATTCAGAGGAGATCGCCACGAAGATTTGATCCTGACGCTTAAGTTAAAGTATGTTCCTAAAGATGGTTCAGAGCTGATCTATACGAAGATCTAAACACTAACATTTAATGAAGGATATTCTTTTTCCCCAGATATAATGCAGAGACGATCTATACGAAGATCTATTGCTGACATTCAACTCAAACCATGTTACATGAATAATTCAGAGACGGCCTATAGGAAGACCTAGTACTGATATCCAGTGACAACATAAAGATTGTATCATATTATGGATGGCATCTATAAGCCCATCTCTAGTTCCTCTGAGTGGCATCTTTAAGCCCACTCTAGCATATGCAACCAATCAGCAGTTTTACTTTACGCACCGGCAAATGCAAATTTTTGGGCTTTTGTGTTCAATCCCCTTCAACCTTCCAAGTCACGAATGGCATACAGGCCAATCTAACCCCTCAGGTTTCAGAAAATTGAACAGGGGCAGCTGTTGCACCCCAAAATTTGTCCTCACCTAGACCAGACATTGTGTACCAAGAGGTTCACAAGGTTCACAAGGCATCCCAAGAGGTTCACAATTAGTCAGAAAGCTTGGAAGTTCCCTCAGATAAGGCCTCCTCCTAAGTAATGCACCCTAAACAAGGGTTTTGGATTTCATCAGGCTAAATGGACTTCCAAGGCCTCAAGTGAACTTCATAACATCCCACATGTCTTCAATAATCCCTATGTCAAGTTTCAAGGCTTTCCTAAAAGGTTTGCTCAGTCAGATGATCAGATATGCAAAAATCAGTCAAAGTGGTTAAAAAGTCAAACTGAGGTCAACTGTGGTCAAACCAAAGTCAAACTTCATGATTTTTTGCCAACATCAAGTTTATGAAGTAAAATTCATCATTTGATCAAGGGTTGATCATGATTCATCAAAGAGATTTCAGATGATCAAGAATCAGGAGTTTCTAAATTAGGGTTTTTCACAGGAAAAGTCAACTGAACTTTGACCAGCCATAACTTTCACATGTTTCATCAAATATTTCCCATACAAAGCTAATTTTGTAGGAAATTTAATTCTCTACAACTTTTTGTCTCACAAACCAAGCCTAAAAATGCTTCATTTGGAAGGTATGGGCTAAGACATTATAGGTCATTTCAAAAGTCAACAGCTTCCAAAGGACATAACTTGAAAATGGTAAAAGATATGGACATAAGACCAAGGAGGTTGGTTAGAGGACTCTCTAAGCTTTCCAAAATGTCCAAGAACACCCTCATAGCCTTAAAATTGAGGGATATATGTCTTTTCAAAGTTGGGAAATTTTTGGGAGGTTTATGAAGCTAATGGGGCCTTAAAACCAAATTTCTCCAAATGGGCTTGCAATGTTGTGATCCAATCCATACAAGGACCTCTAGCACGACCCAAAGCAACCAAATTCTGATTTTTTTATTATTTATTTTGATTTTATCCATTAAAAGTCAAATTAAATCTAAATAAAATATAAATATCAATATTTGGACATGATTCTTCTTCTAGAAATTCTTAAAATTCATTTAAAGTTGATTGGAATCATGTAAAATCAGATTGAACCAATTTAGAAAGGTTTTATAAGATATTTTTCAATATTTGAAAGTGTGAATCTTCATGATCAAGCAATCACTACAAAGCCCAAAAATCCAGCTTCTTTTGACCTAATTCTACTTCATACATATACACAAACTAAAAGCAATCACAATGACACGAATTGGCTGCCTCCAAGAGCAAGAACAAAGCTTCAAATTTTACCAAAAAAACTCATAATCGGATTCTTATTTGCAGGCCATATCAAAGTGTTTTGAAGGTTGCAACATGTTTCTTGAGCATCATTGATACTACTTCAATGCTTTACATCATCAAAATCATCCTTGAATGCATAAACCGAATCCAACTTTGAGCTTGGAACTTTGATTTTCGATTTTGCCTATATAAGCTATATAAATGAAATTTGATTGTATATTATTGTTTATGTTGATGTTTGCAATGTTTTTGGGTGGTTTGATTTGATGTTTGATGCAGGAACGGCCAAACGCCATTTTTAGGTTTCATGAAACCATGAATTAGGGCTTCACGAAATAAGTAATTTCAGACCAAATTTTGGACCTATTTGGACTTAGAGGACATGTATCAATTGATTTGAACCCTTAGAATGAATTTATATTGTGTATGCTGCGTTTTTGAATTTCCAGGTCATGTAGCTACGGGAAAAATCCGACATATAAGCTCTAGTGACGGATGAAGTGTCACTATAGCCTAAGCAGACGGCTGGAGGAAGAAGATGATGCTTAGCGCGAAATTCTGTTTGAATATTTATTTATTTTTATTATGTTTTGTTTAGGTAATATTATCACAACGCGTTGGTGGCTCAGTTGGCAAGGCGTATGTGTATTTGGGGTGAGGACCAGGGTTCGAGTCTGGCCGAAGGCAATTTTGTTTTTAACTTCATTTATTTTGCAGGTTTATAATAAAAGAATTGTGTTGCCTATAGCTATCACCAGCGCATGCTGGCTCAGCTGGTTTTGAGGGTTGCTGATTGAGGTAAGAGACCTGGGTTCAAATCCCAAGTCCTATCTTTTTAGCCAATTTCTCATCTTTTTTTCTTATTTTCTATTTTTTTCATATATTAACATTATTTTGATTAATTTATTAAATATAAATCATAAAAAATTATTTCTAAATAAATATTATAATATTTTCTTATAAAACTTATATTTTCAAATTCATAATTTATTTTCTTAAAATTAAATTGTTTCTATTTATTTTATAATATGTTTATATTTATTATTATCTTATATATATATATTTTGTAAATAAATTAATTAGGTTTAGATTAATTTTCAAAACTCTAATTTTCTTAACCCTAGTTTTTTATTAACCTTAATATTTAACCTAATTTTTTCTAAACCATAATTAACCATTAATCATTATTTTAATATGTAAATAGTTTATAGTTTATTATTATTAAAACTTATTTTCTTAATAAATTCCTAAAAAAACTTTTTTAACATTTTTTTTCTTCTTGCTAAAATTCTTATTTATTTTATTATTCTAACCTTTATTCTTATTTTGTTTTATTACTACTAATATTTAATTATTGCTTATTTATTATTATTTATTATTATTATTATTATTTCTCGATTATATTGTAATTGTCCCAAAGCCTTGTGTCACTCCCGCCAAATGACACAGGGCCAGATGGGGTACAGAAGCAAACGGTCGGCGAAAGAGAGAACATGAAGATGAAGTGAAAAGAGTCGCCAGCTAGGCATTTTTATCCCGAAGGAAAGGTAATGCTGCATAAACCTAGGAAGAAATGGATAAGACGGTCGTGAACCAGAGAAACTGAGAAAGGAGGTTGGTTACAATCTGGGAAGGTATTAGCACCCAGATTGTTCGTCGTACTCGACGGGATCCACACTTGAAAGTTTGTGTTTAAAAGGGGTAGTGTTGGTGCTATTCTGTGTACAAAAGCTGGAAAAGAATACAAGTGTCAGTGCAAAAGAAGTGTGAGGTGAATTGCTCAGGAATGAGGCTTAAAGAATAATGCTGGAAGAGGGGGAATATACAGAGACTTTTGTTCGATAACAGTTAAGTTATGCCTACGTATCCTCTCGTGCAATGAGGAAGTCAGAACACCGTAGTTCGACTCAAAGAGACTGAAAAGGATGACTGATGAACTGCTTGCTTGTCTATGCTCAAGTGTATGACCTGTCTGGCTAAGGTACAAACTGTCTTGCATTAGACGGAAGAAGCGAGTTCTCGTTTATGAGTGAATGAGGTGAGAAACGAATCCCGAAGGAGACGATTATTATTTGTTTTTGTGTTTTCAATCTTATATTGCTTTTTGTATTTGTCATAATAAAATGAACTTAAGCCTAAACCAAGGGTTAGTAAACTCATCACATCTTCCCTCTAATTAGGGGTAATGAGAATACCTTAAGTATGAAGTAAGCACCTCAAACTTAATTACCATGATGTAGGATTAAGATCATTAACCTACTTGTGATTATTTAGATATTTTTTTGGAGTTTTTGTTTAGTGTTAAGTAATGAGTTTAAGCCATAATCAAGGATTTAATGGACTCATTACACCATCCTAATAGAAGGATAATAGATGAGAGCATTTAAGCTGAGGAAGATACCTCAACTTAATCCATGATTAGTGATTAACCTCATGACAAAACAAAGACTTTATTAAAGTGGATTTTAGTTAATGGTAAGGTTAAAAAGTGAATTTTATGGTTTGTAAGACAACTTGAGGGGGACTTGTCCATTAACACTAGGGTTAGTCCTTCTTAACCAATTATGGAAGAATTAGAACCCTAATGCAAGGCCCAAGTTACAAGCTTATTGTCTTAGTGTTTATTAGATGGATTGATTAAGAGATTTAAACACATTAAGGGTTTAATACTTAGGATTAAAGTTATACACTCCATCCTAAGAGAATGATGCAGGCATAATCTTAATCACAAAGCCTTAAAACCTTGAAGGTTTAGTCCCTGATTATGAGATGAAAAGAGAGACACAAAAGAAGACACAATGGTAAAACTAATGGGGGACTAATCAAAACCCTAATTGTTATCATGCTTGGGTGTTCCTATGGTTTATGAGGCTTGAAAGAGATCTTCAAGAAAAGCCACCAACGAAGAAGCAGATGAAAGGAGGAGAAGCAGAAGAAACAAACTAACTTACTTCACTTAAGAAGATATGTTACTTGAAGAAAGAAAGTGAAGAAGGAACATGAATGAGCAAGCTCACTCTAAAGCAAAAGCAAAATGCAGCAATGGATGCATAAGAGGGATGAGAAGGGAATGTGAGAAGTGAAGGAAAATTCACTTCTCAAAGCACTTACCACCTGAAAAGTTAGCATAAAGGAATGAAATGAAGTGAAAAATGAAATGTATGCAAGGATGCAAACCAAAACCAGAAGCAAGTTCATGATGTAAATGATTCTAAGAGGTGATGCAAATGTATGTCAAGAGTAATGGATGATCATACAAGTGATGAGAATGCAAATGAAGCATGAAAGGGACGTGAAAGTTTATGAATGCTCATGGAATGTAATGAATGCATAACATGGAAAATGGATGGGGAAATGGTATAGCATGAGTCTAATGTGTCCTATGATGTCTTATATGTCATGTTAATGCATAAGATGTCATGGCAAGTTCATGAATACAAGCATATGCAAGATGTATGCAAAGGAAGATGAGAAATTAGGGTTTTCATACAACATGAGATGCAAAACTCAAAAACAGAAGCAAATGACAAGATAAAAAATTGAAAATGCAATAAAAAGACCCTAACTCCATATGATTTCACACCCCAAAGGCGAAGACCTAAATCTTAACCTAATGAAGGTTATGATTTTTCTAAGTTATCTAGGGTTTTAAGGTACCTAAAGGGGAAAAATGCAAATCAAATAAAAAATCAAGAAGAAATTTATGACAAAATTATGTTAGAAACTACATGTCAAATGAAGATCAATGCAAAAAGAACCATTGTCATACCATTCTTGGTTAGGCAGAAAATAATTCTTGAAGTTAGGGTTCTAAAATGTGAATTTTATGAACCCTAAATTCAAGACAATTATCAAAGATGGTTCAAAACCAAAAAGAAATTTGTTTGGATGGTATGACAATGTCTCTAAACTTTTAAAGATGCAACATGAATATTTTGGGATTTTTTAGAAACATAAATGATATTTTAATTAATTAACTTTCATTAATTAATTAAAATGAACATTTAAATGTTTTAAAAATGATTTTTAAATGCAAAAAATAAAAATAAAAATATTTTTGGGTTGAGAAAATTATTTGAAATGAAAATGCAGAATAAAAATATTTTTGGAAATTTTAAACTATTTTTAATAAATGGAACAAAATAAATAAGAAAAATTGAAATAAAAACTAAATAAATGAAAAGTAAGCATATCCAAGGGTTCTCATTGATTCTGGGGATTTTGGGATTGACTTGGCGCGTGATCCTACGGAAAAAATTCAAACTTACTTAAACTTAATTAATTAATTATTTAATCATATTTAAGAGTTAATGAACTGATCCTAGCCATTCACCACACGCGGGAAATGAAATTCCAAGGGCCTAGATTCAAATGAAACCCTAACCCTAATTATCAGATTAATTACTCTCAGGTCACCGGAGAAGAGCTCCGGTCGTCTTCTCCGGTGACACCCTCACCTGAAAATCTCCAACTCTCTCCCTGGGTTATTTCTGGAGCTCTAAAGCTCCAGATTAACTCCTCTCACCTCCCTGAATCCAAATCCACACTCAAATCTAATTTATAATGGCTGAACAACAAGATTCGAAGAGAAACATAAAAATGGCAAAAATTTCAGAGATTCAGTACATACTCATTTCTACACCATTTTCGAAAATTCAAAGCTCAGTGTGACCAGTGAAGCATGCTTATTCATTTTGTAACATAAAATAGAGGTTCTGGAAAAATGAATTCAGATGACTACCTGAGATGAAGCTTTTCACCCTTGAGCTTTCTGGCCACTTCCTTGGTGCAAAAAGACTCCTTTAAACCTCCTGAGGCAGTTGCAATGCGTTGAGATATTTGAGGATGGCTGGTTTGAGTGGTAGCAATCCAACTGGTCAGAAATCGTATCTGGTGTATGGGGTGTTCTTGGCTGATTTGAGGGTTGCTTTGGGGTCAGTGAGTGATTTAGAGATGAATGGTGGAATTGGTTTTGAGTTTGAGTAAGTGAGCTGGGAGATTCAAAGGAAAATGCAAGAGGGAGAGATTTTGGGAACTTGATTAAAATCATGTTTCAGCTTGCAATGTTGTGTTTTATGATATGCCTTTAGTCCACATATCAAGTTGTGATAGGTCAGAAAAGTGGTTGTGGCCTATGGTGATTGGTATGGCCTTTTTGCAAAAAGTCACCAACATGTGTACTTGAGGTATGGGCAAGGATGCAGCTGGCTTTTTGGCATGTCCATGTGCAGCTGAGATCAAGGATGTCCATAGAATCCATTTGGAGGCAATTCAGTAAGTTGAAGCAAAGTTATGGGACCTTTTGCAAATATGTGAAGTTTTGGCCCCTTTGAGAAATCTTGATGTTCAAGGCATGTAATCTTGCAATTCTTTGGGAAATTCTGATCTAGAGGCAATGCACTATGATGTTATGATACATTGAAGTGTGTTTGAAGTCACAAAAAGCCTTGGTAAGTGGTTTTGCAAAGAATCCCTTTTGGTGCATTCTTGAAATTTATGGGATTTTTGCCAACTTTGACAAGCCATATCTCGAGTTCCAAAATGCATTAGATCTTGTTCTTGTACTTTTTGGAAAGGGAATGATCCAATCTACAAATTCCATGACCAAAAATTTTTCATTTGAAGCATTTTTGGTTGAGAAAGAGGAGGTTGAAAAACTTTCCCAAAATGGAAAGTTTACATTACAAGTCATTTCCATTTTTGGCAACTTTTGGTTTAGCTCACTTTTCTTCAATTTTGTGAACTTCCAAGCACTCCAATGATCTAATAAAGATCATATAACTTCAATTTGATGAAAAATCCACTTTGGTCCTATGGGTGGGGGCCTCAGATGCCCTCATTTTGCTCTGACTTGCTCAAGAAGTTACCTAGTGAACAGATGACTTCCACAATGAATTTCTTCATCAAACTTGGTACACATGATCCTTATAACATATTGAGAGCATTAGAAACAAAAATGACCAAAAAATTTGGAGTTATGGCCTCTGAAACCAAAACCCTAATTTTAGGTCATCTGTATAGTTAAACCCTAGCTCTGCTTCCATGCTTTGCCAGTTCTTGTGATTCTTTGACTTACTTGATCTTTGGTGGATATAATATGATGATTGAACATACATGGACCCTCTTGAAATGATTGATGGCCTTTGGAGTAGCTCAGATGGATCTTGGATGGCTCAAGTCACAAACCCTAGATGCAGATGAACTTGAACTAATTCAGTGAAGCAAAATGAAATATGAAATGGTATGATTAAACTTATGTAAATATGAAAGATCACAAGCCATGGTGTGAACTTAGTGAGGGCAAATTTGGGGTGTTTACAGCTGCCCCTATTCAAACATGAGTTAGCTGTGCAGGATGTAAGCGCTTGGCTTAACAGACAAACAAGATAACTTGTGGTTGAATACCAAAGACAACCCAAAATTTGCACTCACTGGGGAGAAGAAGAAAAGGGATATAGATTGTAAAATAAAGTAAAGTATGATTATAAAGTGCAGGCGATGGAGGACGACTGCTGGGGATAAAGCAATGATGAGGACGACCGACATGTTGGGGAAATAAAGAGATCATGTTGGGGACGGCCATCAAGTAAAGTAAAAAGATTATCTTGGGATTAAAGGTAAAGGAAATGATAGGGAAGGCCATAAAGTTTGCATAGTAAAGTAAACATTGATGGGGATGGCCATCAGTTTCAAAGAATAAATGAAATAATGATAAGGGACGGTCATCAAAGGTGAAGGACGATCACCTAGCAGGGGACAGCTGCTCTTTATCATGACATAGGACGAATATCGGGTAGAAAAAGTCGACAATGGGGACGGCCATCAGATTTGTAAAGTAAAGGTAAACAACGATGGGGACGGCCATCGACTCGAAGAATAAATGAAATAAATGATGAGGTATGGTCATCAAGAGGTGAAGGACGATCACCTAGCAGGGGACGGCTACTCTCGGGGTTTATCATGACATAGGACGAATGTTAAATAACAAATATCGACAATGGGTACGGCCATCGGATAAAAATGATGAAGGACGATCATCAAAAGGTGAAGGACGATCACCTAGCAGGGGACGACTACTAAATATCACGACATAGAACGAATGTCGGATAGAAAAGGGTTCCAATAATGGAGACTCTGCTGGGAGAAAGATGAGGGACGGTCATCCAAAGGTGAATGTCGATCACCTGGCAGGGTACGGCTGCCGAAAGTATCATGACATAGGACGAATGTCAGATAACAGAAAGATTACCTTACTGGGGAGTGGTAAACACGGACGAGTGCTTACGCTTTTTTAAGAAGCAAAGGTATAAGTGTTTGACATTGTGTATAGATTAAAACTGCGGACAAGCATCCTTAAGACTATGATACGGACGAGTATCGGTAGAAATAATGCTGACGCATGTTCAGAGATGATGATACGGACGAGTATCAACTGGTTAACAAAGAACACGGACGAGTGTCGACTCTGAGGGGAAATAAGTGTGTATGCAAGATACAGATGAGTATTTGTACGAGTAAAAATAAGCATTGTGAAGTATGAGCAAGACACGGATGAGTGTTCAACTTGCTGGGGAGAGTATGACACGGACGGGTGTCATAAGAGGAAATGTATAAGTTATGGACTTATAAGTGTAAAAGGTAATCTGGTGATCTGTGGGGATAGGATGACACGGACGGGTGTCAAAAGAGTTTGTATGTTTCTGTATTCAAAAAGGATATTTGTGGTTTATATCTGCAGGGAGATGATATGACACGGACGAGTGTCGAATGAGTATATATAAACGGGTATTTGTGTTGGAGAGAGCAAAGGGGATGTTTTGGCTTTCTGTTGGGGAATTTAAGATGTATTTTGCATATTGCTGATGAAGTGCTGTTGGTATTTACAGGTGACGGGTTCGAATCTGACTCGTGATTATGCAATATGTTTGATTTTTGCCATAATGTTCCGTATTAGACGGAATGCTACGCTTTTTATGGTGATTTATGATGTGAATGCCAAGATTTTGCAAAGATACCGGTCCTAGATTCGGATCCCGCTGCTTGTGGAGATCTCTAACTGATCTTCTTGAAAGGATATCCCAGTTGGGGATTAGATCATTGGTAGATCTGATAGGATGCATGACTCCGCTTGGGGAAATAGGTCACTTGATAGACCTATCTTTGTAATGAGAAGCCTAGTTGGGAATATGGAAGCTTTCGTCACCTTGTTGTGTGAGAATTTCAAACATAGCTCTTCTGGGAGAGTCTAGAGCTCTGTGGGGAGATGGTTCCCTGTCTTTGCTGATGATGAGAGATCTGGCGCTCTGTTGGGGAGGGAAAAGATCCCTGGATGATCCTCCTAGAGCTTTTTGTGAGGATCCTGCTGAGGATGAGGATATTTGACATCTCAGCTGGGGAAATGAGCATTTTCTGATGCTGCTTGAAGATGATGTGCTGGAGAAGTGATGCCTTGGTAACTTTGCTGGGGAGAACTTTCCAGATTCTATTATCCTGTCAAGACAAAGAAACATACGAGTATCCCGAGGTATCCCTTACCGGATTCCATCATAGGATTTAGATATCCCTAGAAGTAAATACATTTCCTGCAAGCATGTGATTAGAAAGGCACATCTGTTTTTATGCAAACGTTATATCAAGGATATTGGACATTTTTTGCAAATGAAATAAAATTTACAAGACGAAGTGTGACTGAAAATCGAATTTTATTAATTTGTGTGCCCTGAATTGGCAAGTACAGTCAAAGAAACAAATCCCCTAAAATGAGGAGATTGTTACAAATTGAGAAAAATGAAGATGCTGGCAATGTTGATGACGCTTTAGTGAGCTTTTCTTTGCTATGACCCGTATGACCTTGACATTCTTCTTATCCTGCTTTTTGAAAAGAGTTGATTCTGACCGATGCTTTAACCTTTCGAAACTTGCTGTGTTGAGAGTGATACAGACGAATTCAGAATGCAGTTGTTTGCTTATTCCCTTATTTTGCGTGGATCGCCCTTTCGGGTTTTCAATCCACCGGGATACCCATTTTTGCCTGAGCTGTCCAATGCGGCTTTTCAACTCAGCGGGTGTACATTTTTTTATTTATTCTTCCCTTATTTTTGCCCGAGTCTTTTATTCTGTTTTTGACTCGCCGGGAGGCCCTATGTTTGCCTGGACTTACATTCTGTTTTTATGTCCAACGGGTCATTTTATGCGAAGTATTTTTTAACTGCATATGAATTCACAGGGGATAAGAAATCTTCACCATCCATAGTAGTGAGCATCAGTGCTCCACCAGAGAACACTTTCTTTACTATGAACAGACCATCGTAATTCGGAGTCCATTTGCCCCTGTGGTCTGTATGAGGAGGAAGGAGTCTTTTCAACACAAGATCTCCTACTTGGTATTCCCGAAGCCTGACTTTCTGATCAAAGGCTTTCTTCATTCTCTTCTGATACAGCTGCCCATGACAGATTGCAGCTAATCTCTTTTCTTCAATCAGATTCAGTTGATTGTACCGAGATCGGACCCATTCCGCTTCATCCAACTTAACATCCATCAGTACCCGTAAGGAGGGTAATTCAACTTACACAGGTAGAACTGCCTCCATACCATACACAAGCTGATACGGTGTTGCCCTAGTGGATGTTCTGATTGAGGTACGATACCCATGCAAGGCAAATGGTAGCATTTCATGCCAGTCTTTGTAAGTAACCACCATCTTTTGCACGATCTTCTTGATATTCTTGTTAGCTGCCTCAACAACGCCATTCATATTTGGCCTGTAAGGAGAAGAGTTGTGATGTTGAATCTTGAAGTCCCGACACAGTTCTGCCATCATTTTATTGTTCAAATTGGAACCATTATCAGTAATGATTCGCTCGGGTACTCCATACCGACAAATGATGTCTCTTTTCAGGAATCCGGCTACCATTTGGCGAAGTAATCAATGGCTACCAGGATGAATCTGTGGCCATTTGAAGTAGTCGGTTCAATCTTTCCAATCATGTCAATGCCCCACATGGCAAAGGGCCAAGGTGAAGACATTACGTTCAAAGGATTCGGAGGCACATGCACCTTATCTGCATAAATCTGGCATTTATGGCACTTTCTGGCACAAGCACAACAGTTTGCATCCATTGTGATCCAATAGTAACCTGATCTCAACAATTTCTTAGCCATTGCATGTCCTCCAGCATGGGTACCGAAAGATTCTTCATGCACCTCGTGCATCAGCAAGTCTGCTTCAGTCTTATTAACGCATCTGAGAAGCACCATGTCAAAGTTCCTCTTGTAAAAGGAACCATCAGCATTCAAGAAGAAACTACCAGCCAGCCTTCTTAAGGTCTTCTTATCATTGGATGATGCCCCAGGTGGGTATGTTTGATCCTCTAAGAAGCATTTGATGTCATGGAACCAAGGCTTGTCATCTTTAACAATGTCCACGGAGAACACGTATGCTGGTCTGTCAAGTCTGGATACTGAAATTCAAGGCACAAAGTTGGCAGCTTGAACTTTAATCATAAAGGAAATGGTAGCCAGAGCATCTGCAAACTGATTTTCGTCTCGAGGGATGTACTCAAGCTTGACTGTTGTGAAGAAAGTCAGTAATCTCCTTGTATAATCACGGTATGGAATCAGATGCTCTTGGTGAGTGTACCATTTGCCGTTGGTTTGATTGATTACCAAAGCTGAATCCCCGAACACAGTTAAAGTTTTGATCCTGAGGTCAATGGCTTCCTCAAGACCCATGATACAGGCTTCGTATTCAGCTTCGTTGTTAGTGCAGTTAAAGGTGAGTTTTGCCGAGAAGGGCATGTGAACTCCTTTAGGTGTAATGAGCACTGCACCAACTCCACGACCATTCATGTTAACAACCCCATCAAACATCATTGTCCATTCTTCTTCTGGGTCAGGCCCTTCAGTGTGAACAGGCTCTTCATGATCTTTTGCTTTTAGGAACATGATGTCTTCATCAGGGAAGTCAAATCTCATTGGTTGGTAATCATCAATGGGTAGCTCAGCCAGATATTCAGACAGTACACTGCCTTTGATGGCCTTTTGATATGTGTACTGAATGTCATATTCTGTCAGAATCATTTGCCATCTTGCAACCCTTCCGGTAAGTGTTGGCTTCTCAAATATGTACTTGATTGAATCCATCTTTGAGATCAATAAGGTAGTGTGAGTCAACATATATTGTCTCAGTCGACGAGCAGCCCACGCTAAAGCACAACAAGTTTTCTCGAGCAGTGAATAACGTTGTTCACAGTCGGTAAACTTTTTGCTTAGGTAGTATATTGCATACTCTTTTCGACCAGACTCATCATGCTGGCCCAGCACACACCCCATTGATCCTTCTAATACTGTTAAGTACATTATTAGAGGTCTTCCTTCAACTGGAGGCATAAGACTTGGAGGTTCTTGTAAGTACTCCTTGATTTTGTCAAAAGCCCTCTGGCAATCTTCATTCCACCTGACTGTTTGTTCCTTTCTTAATAATTTGAATAGGGGTTCGCATGTTGCAGTAAGATGAGATATGAACCTTGATATGTAGTTCAATCTACCTAAGAACCCCCGAACTTCTTTTTCAGTCCTTGGTGCAGGCATCTCTTGAATGGCTTTGACTTTGTCAGGATCAACTTCAATTCCCTTTTCACTTACAATAAATCCCAGCAGCTTACCGGACCGTACCCCAAATGTCCATTTGTTGGGGTTTAACTTCAACTGGTATTTCCTCAGACGCTTAAACAACTTCAACAGATTTACCAGGTGGTCTTCTTCTGTGAGGGACTTGGAAATCATGTCATCCACATAACATTCAATTTCTTTGTGGATAATGTCGTGGAATAATATTACCATAGCCCGTTAATAAGTGGCACCGGCATTCTTCAGTCCGAACGACATTACCTTATAATAGAATGTGCTCTAGGGTGTGATGAAAGTTGTCTTCTCCATGTCTTCAGGTGACATCTTGATCTGATTATATCCTGAAAATCCATCCATGAAGGAGAACACCGAGAACTGAGCTGTGTTGTCGACTAATACATCAATGTGAGGTAATGGGAAGTCATCTTTCGGGCTAGCTCTATTCAGATCCCGGTAATCCACAAACATCCGTACTTTTCCATCCTTCTTAGGCACTGGTACAATGTTAGCAACCCACGGCGGGTAACTAGTTACAGCAAGGAAACTGGCGTCCCACTGCTTTTGCACCTCTTCTTTTATCTTCATGGTCATATCCGGACGAGTACGTCGTAGCTTCTATTTTACTGGAGGACAGTCTTCTTTTAGTGGCAGCTTGTGTATAACAATGTCGGTATCTAGACCTGGCATGTCTTGATAGGACCAAGAAAAGACATCAACGTAATCTCGCAGCATGTCAATAAGTTGTTCCTTCACTGAATCATGCAGACGGGCCCCGATCTTCACTTCTTTCAAGTCTTCTTCTGTACCAAGATTAACTGTCTCAACTTCCTCCTGATGAGGAGTGATAACCTTCTCCTCTTGCCTTAACAGTCTGGCTAGTTCTTCAGGTAGCTCATAATCTTCTTCAACCCCTTCATCGGCTTGATTAATCGGATTGTCGAAGTCATACGAAGTCATAGCAGTGTCGTTGTCGGTGCAGTCTGGAGGGCACTCTCTGCAAGGGTTTAAATTGGTTCATTTTAGTGATCAATTTTATCTTGTTTAGAAAAAGTGAAAATGAAGTTATTATTTTGAAAACATTATCATTTTATTGTTTTTGTACAAAAAATGAAAAATGAAAAACAGTGAGCAAAAAAAGTGAGACTCGTTTGCAAAAGATGTTCTGATATTCATTAATTGATCGTTTGCACAAAATACAAGATGACTCGATTACAAAATGAGTCCTGATATCTTGGGTAAGATGCAGTACTTGATGCATGCTTAAAAGACAGGAAATAATAATTACTCTGCAGGAGTAACTCTTATAATTTCCTGGGAAGACCAGTTAGAGACTTGGTTCCCCGGGATCCTTGGACGTATCCAGTTTTCCAGGTTGCGTTTGTCTTCTTCCTCGTCTTCCAGATTGTTCACAGCATCTGGGGTAAGCATTCCCCCGCTGACAAATTTGGGCTCTGTTACAGCCTCCGGTTGATCTTGTCGAGTTTGTCTGTAACCCAACCCGAATCTGTCTTCTTTCTTTTCTACTGGCAGCAGCTTGCCCCAACCTTAAGCGGTACCCTCCTCAACAACCTTCCGGGCTTGTTGATATGAAGTGATGGAAGTTCCAGACACAACAGTTGCTTCATTGATTTTAAGGGCCTCAAATCCCTGACTCATAGTCTCATGGATCTCCCATCCATCTCTATATACTTGTAAGTAGCCAGCTGGCTAACGAAAATGTCTTCCTCTCCGAAGATGGTGATGATTTGACCTTCCCACTCAAATTTTAATTTCTGGTGAAGGGTAGATGTAACAACGCCAGCGGCGTGAATCTAGGGTCTACCCAATAAACAGTTGTAGTCTGGCTGTATGTCCATCACGAAGAAAGTAGTTTTAAAGATTTATGGGCCAATCATCATAGGTAAATCAATCTCTACAAGTAATGATCTCTTAGAGCCATCAAATGCCCTCACCACCAAGTTACTTGGACGTAATTCCAAACCATCATACTCCAACTTCACCAAGGCCTTCTTTGGCAGGACATTGAGCGAGGACCCAATGTCTACCAGCACATGAGAAAGAACAGCACCTTTGCATTCTAAGGTGATATGTAAAGCCTTGTTATGATTGCGTCACTCTGTCGTTAAATCAACATTTATGAAGCCCAGTCCATGACTGGTGTTAACATTTGCAACCACTGTTTCCTGCTGATTAACCGTAATCTCTTCCGGCACGTAGGCTGTGTGCAGGACCCTCAACAATGCATTCCTATGGGCTTCGGAGCACATTAACAATGATAATATAGAGATTTTGGAAGGTGTCTGATGAAGCTGATCCACCACTTTGTAATCACTCTTTTTGATTATTCTCATGAACTCGTCCACCTCTTGTTCAAAAGACGTCTTCGGAGTTTCTTTAATAGTTGGCTCTTCAAGTACCACATTCTTCTCTTTTGCCTTAGCAGCAGCCTCTGCTTCAGCGTTGGGTCTCGGTGTTTGTGAGGCAAAAAGGCGTCTGCTTCTGGTGAAGCCTCCGCCTCCCCCAACATTGTCAACTTGTGGTGAAGAGGTTGTTGAATCTAGAGTGATCTTATTTCCGTCACAGTAGAGATCAGAGCCGTAGTTTCAAGGTATGGCATTATTGCTTTCATAAGGAATGAGTCCAGGTACCGTAATGGTGACCGGACTGATTGCTGCAACAGAAGGAACTGTGATGGTATGCAGGTCATAGTAGATTGTGACTGGAGATCTGACAGGAGGTGTTGCAGTTTGTTGTTGCAAATTGTTGTTGGGATGAACAGTTGCCAGGTCATAATAGATCGTGACCGTTGAGACATCTTCATTAGTTCTTGCTGGTGTTGTAGGCGTTTCCGTTGATAAAATGGTTGTTGATGTTGTAGAAGTAAATGTTACTGAACTTTGATTTGTTGAAACAATGGGTGGAGTGATTGCTGGAGTTGTGGATGAATCAGTGGGAATGATAGTTGTTGCTATTGTAGGAGGATCTATTGTTGCTGAAGCAAGAGTTGTTGATGTTGTAGGAGCCGTTGTGGTAATCTGTAAAATTCCATCTATGATAAGACCGTCTATGCCAAACCTTAGCTTCTCACAACCATTAATAGTAGTTTTACATGATTCGTAGCAGGCCTCACAGCCTGGGAATACCTGGCATTTTAAGAGTTGAGCCTTGACTTCTGCCAACGGTGTTTGAATCTATACAATATTATCAATCAGTGAAGATGGTTGATCTTCCTCTATGGCATTAATCCTGGGCCCACCATGATTAGGCATAGGATTTCTGTTAACATTCGAAGGAGGTGCGAAATTGAGAGCTTTGGAATCGACCAAATCCTGAACCTTCATTTGCAAGGCTCTACATTTCTCGGTATTGTGACCAGGTGCGTTGGAATGAAAGGCACACCTGGCATTAGCATCATAATTCTTCGGGAGGTTGAGAGGATCTGGCGGAGCCAACGTCCTTAACTCAACCAGGTTAAGCTTCAAGAGTTGTGGCAGTAGAGCGGCATAAGGCATAGGGATGGGATCAATCATCGTATTTGCCTTAGATGGCCTCTGTTTAAAGGAGCGCTGATGTTGGTTGTTGTTGTTATTGCTGTACGTTCTTTGTTGCGGAAAATGAGTTTGTTGCTGATAGTGATGTTGTTGTTGTTGTTAAGGAAAAAGTGGTTGTTGTGGAGCTGGAGCCGGGATAGTAACGACTGCTATAGATCTGTGAGAATACTGGGGTTTGCCCCTGCCTGCATGGATAGCATTTGTTTCACCCGCCCTTCGGGGTCCTGAAAAAGGTTTTCTGGGGTTGTTGGAGGAACTTGCACCATTGTCAGAGATTTTTCCCATCTTCAAAAGACTCTCAATTCTCTCACCAGCTATAACTACATCGGCAAAACTGGTAGAAGAGAAAGCAGCATGTCTGTCAATATAAGTTCCCTACAAGGTGTTCATAAACATGTCAGTCATATCTCTTTCAGACATGGGTGGTTGGACAGCAGCAACAAGCTGTCTCCACCTCTGAGCATAATCCCGAAAGCTTTCCCTTGAAGACTGAGACATGCCCATTAGAAGGGATCTATTGGGAGCCATGTCTAGGTTGTATTGGTATTTCCGGATAAAGGATTCGGCCAAGTCTTTCCAACATCTTATAGTGGCCCTCGTCAGATGGGAATACCATTCTCTTGATGCTTTAGTCAGGCTGTCCTCAAAATAGAACATCCATAACTTATCGTCCATGGTATAAGCCTTGAGTCTCCCTAAGAAGGATTGCAGATGAGTACGCGGGCAGGAGGTACCATTATATTTTTCAAAGCACGGGGGTTTAAATTTGTGAGGAATTCTCACCCCATCTACCAGCCCCATATCCATTACGTCAAAGCCTAAAGAATTTTGGGATTCCAAGGACCTCAACTTTTCAGCAATCTCATCCAGTCTTCGGTCATACACCTCATCCTCAGCCCCAATAACTGTGAACTGCTCCTCCTGAGGATCTTCTTGCAAGATCCTTCCTGCAGCAGTGTTTCCTTGAATATTCCTTGGGATATTAACATCTGGGTTCAAATGGGGCCCGAACTCTGGTGGGTCGATGCGAGGCTGCCCGCGTTCATTATTGTTGGTTCCTCCCGTTCCAGGGTGGGGTTCTTCAGGTATCTGCGTTTCTACCATCTCTCTCAGCCTCTCCTGGCTCTTAGCTAAGCCAGTCATCACAGCCGTAAACTGGATCATTTGGTTTCTCATTTCAACCCTTTAGTTTGCCATTTTATTTCTTACTTCATCCAGGTCCTGCTGCACCTGATCCATCTGAATGCCTGGAAGGTTGTTTCGCGTTGGGTACCGGTGCGTTCGGTTGACAAGGAACACTCTGCGATGAGCAATGTTTCTTGAGACCACAACAAAGTGAGAAACAAAATAACAAATAAAACCTACAAAACAAAAAGAATCTTAGTATGCAATGCAATATGCTTATTTGTTTTCCAAGGGTATCCGATTTGGTTCTTGGGTTTTGACCTTTCCAGACCTCGAGGAAATGCTTGATGATGTTGAGAGAAAGCCCACCAAAATAAAACAAACTGATATATTACAAATGATGAAAATACATAGTCTGTTTACAATACATGCCCATGGTGGGTCAAAAATACAACAATCAAAAGCAAAAATTACATCAAAAGGAAAGAAATACAAGCAAAAGGAATCAGACATCCAATCCGAAGTCATCCTCCCTGACCTCCTTCAGGAGAGCCTCAGTCACTGGACCAGCTGGGTGCTTTGTAATAGTCCTAATGAGGAGGTTCCTGGTAGCAATGGAATTAGTCAGCTTCTTATGCCTGTCCTGATCCTTTGATCTTTTTAACCCCGCCCGAAGTCTCAATTCTAATATCTCCTTCTGAGCTGCCAACAAAGCTTCCTGCTTCTTATTCTCAATGGCTTCCAGCTGCTCAATCTTGGCCTGAGTCCTCTGGTCTTCTTGTGCACGGGCTTCGGTGATCCTGATCCACCTGGCCTGGCTTTCCTCCAGATAATGCTCAACCCTAACTTTCTGAATCTTGGCCTCCTTGCAGGCATTCTTCAAAACCAACTCTCCTGCTCTTTCCTTCCTTATGTAGTCATTTGTCCTTTCAATCTTGGTCAGATGCTCAGTCTTGAACCTTTCCAATCTTTCAATGTCCAGACGACCGTCATTTCTCTCCCAGAGAGTCTTATTCAGGGCTTCTGATAGTTGATTATTCCTCTCTTTCAGCTTTTCAAATTCCTCCAGGCTAACAATTGTTGCAGGCTGCACTGTAGAAGGTCCAGGTGTGTCTTCCAAGGTGAAAGGCATCCTGGTGATCCGAGCTCTAGTACGGGACCAGTCAGAGTACTGTGCTAAAGCAATATTGTTATACCTTCCAAGGATGGTTGTCCCTTTAGTCTGGATGTTGTCCCAAGCCCATGCATCTTGTCTGACAACAACAGAGTTAGGTTGAACTTCACAGTATAGGGTCTCAACTAAATCTTGTCCTCTGGGAGGATGAACCAAGGCATATCCCAATTGTCTCCTAAACAGTAAAGGGTTGTAATTGATGCAACCTTTTACTCCTATTAGAGGCACATTAGGGTATTTCCCACAGCTGGTAATAATATCCTTGCCTTTGGTACTCTGGGTGCACCATCTGATATCATCTGATGTTAAGGCAATGAACCTCTTGGCCCAATTCTTCTGCAGATGGGGGTTCAAGAAGGAGTCTGATTTGGGCAAGTGTATGAGCAGCCAGGAGTAGAACAAAGGTGCACAACATCTGACTAACTTCCCTCTCTGCTTTTCATTTCTCTAATGGATGGAGTAGAAAAAATCCCCTAGCAATGTAGGCATTGGGTTCCTCAGCAGGAACAAGTGGATGGCATTCTTACTCACAAATTTGGGCTCATCTGCAAAAAATATAACCCCATATATGTTGAGGGCTAAAAGTGCACATACTGCCTTCCATTCTCCCACTGCAACCTTCAGGGTGGCCTGAGAAATTAAGAAGTCCAGATGTAGACCAAAAATCCCAGATTTTGTTGTCATGTTTTACTCAATAAGGGAAGGTTCCAAATGCACTGCCTTAGCTATCTCTTCACTTCTGGGAGCAGTCATCTCTGGGTTGAAGGGGATCCCTCCTCTGATAGGCACTCCAATCAACAAGGAAAACTCTTCCAACAGAGGCCCCATCTGGAAATCAGGAAAGGTGAAGCATCTGAGTGGAGGGTCATAAAACTGAAAGCATGTGTGGATCATGCTCCTCTGAGATGAATCAAGATCCATGACCATGTCTAAAATACCCCCATAGTGCTCTCTAAACAGTGGGATGTGGTCAGGTGTGATAAGGGACTGGACCTGCCTGATACCAGTCAGAGAGGGCTCACAGAAGTGATAAGATATGTTGCTTTTCCTTGGAATATCCATGAGTGCTGAAGAAGATGAACTCAAGTGCTGATGAAGATCACAGACTGAAAAGCTGGAGGTAAGTCTCTGGCAGACTGATGTAGGTGCTGAAGGAGATAGCTGAAGCAAATGCTGAAGAAGATAACTGAAGCAGAGGTCTAAGCATTAGAAGGGGTCAAAACCAAACCAAATATGATATGATGGATACCCTGAAAAACAAATAAACAAATGTTAAATGATGCAATGATGATATATGCAAATGATATGCAAGGGTTTGTGATCAAGAGCTGGATTTGATTATCTGTCTTGGTATAAGGTCCATGTATGTTCAAAGGTCCGGATGCAGGCTCAGAAATCCAGTAACCAGGGTAGGGGGACTCAAATAAAGAGTCACATGTCCAGGGTTAATCACAAGAACTGTCCAAAGTGAAGTATTCTTAAACAATACAGTAACAGGGTATGATGTGGCCAAGGGTTCCTGCAAACCTGTAAACAACCCAACCCCCTCACATGTAAAGTTCTAGAACAAGGATCCTCAGACTTGGATCCATTAAGAGGAGTGTAAACACTTCTAACCCGGAGGTACAGTGTTTACAATAACCATAAAGGATCCTCCTCTAATTCACCCCAGATTCTGAAGGTCATAATAAAGGTCATCCAGACTTAGTAGGCTTCCCAGATAGCCCTAGCAGTACAGGAAATCTGTAGCACAGAGTTCTCAAGAAGAAATCCACATCTGAACCGTGTTTCATATTCCCACACCTGACAGAAATGGAATGGGAAAGAATATGCACCACTCTAGCCTAGGTGTCACTCAGGTCCCAGGTATAGGACTTTAATTACTCATTGAAACCCCACCTACCAAAACAGAAGCCAGATCCAGCAATGATAATGACAGTATAATGTATAAAAACTGGTAAAGAAAGCGGTAAATAAAGTTGTACGTAAAGCAATAAATAAAGCAAATAAATAAACCCAATTAGCATATAACACCCTCGTAAACACAAATCAAACAAGCACTAGGAGGAACCTACAAAAACAACCAGAAGCCCTGGTTGTAGTATAAGGGTACCCTGTAGAGTCGCCAAGCTGTCGCTCCCGCCAAATGACACAGGGCCAGATGGGGTACAGATGCGAACGGTCGGCGAAAGAGAGAACATGAAGATGAAGTGAAAAGAGTCGCCAGCTAGGCATTTTTATCCTGAAGGAAAGGTAATGCTGCATACACCTAGGAAGAAATGGATAAGACGGTCGCGAACCAGAGAAATTGAGAAAGGGGGTTGGTTACAACCTGGGAAGGTATTAGCACCCAGATTGTCCGTCGTACTCGACGGGATCCATGCTTGAGAGTTTGTGTTTAAAAGGGGTAGTGTTGGTGCTATTCTGTGTACAAAAGCTGGAAAAGAATACAAGTGTCAGTGCAAAAGAAGTGTGAAGTGAATTTCTCAAGAATGAGGCTTAAAGAATAATGTTGGAAGAGGGGGAATATACAGAGACTTTTGTTCGATAACCGTTAAGTTATGCCTACGTATCCTCCCGTGCAATGAGGAAGTCAGAACACCGTAGTTCGACTCAAAGAGACTGAAAAGGAATGACTAATGAACTGCTTGCTTGTCTATGCTCAAGTGTATGACCTGTCTGGCTCAGGTGCAAACTGTCTTGCATTAGAAGGAAGAAGCGAGTTCTCGTTTATGAGTGGATGATGTGAGAAAAGAATCCCGAAGGAGACGATTATTGTTTGTTTTTGTGTTTTCAATCTTTTATTGCTTTTTGTATTTGTCATAAGAAAATGAACTTAAGCCTAAACCAAGGGTTAGTAAACTCATCACATCTTCCCTCTGATTAGGGGTAATGAGAATACCTTAAGTATGAAGTAAGCACCTCAAACTTAATTACCATGATGTAGGATTAAGATCATTAACCTACTTGTGATTATTTAGATGTTTTTTTTGGAGTTTTTGTTTAGTGTTAAGTAATGAGCTTAAGCCATAATAAAGGATTTAATGGACTAATTACACCATCCTAATAGAAGGATAATAGATGAGAGCATTTAAGCTGAGGAAGATACCTCAACTTAATCCATGATTAGGGATTAACCTCATGACAAAACAAAGTCTTTATTAAAGTGGATTTTAGTTAATGGTAAGGTTAAAAAGTGAATTTTATGGTTTGTAAGACAACTTGAGGGGGACTTGTCCATTAACACTAGGGTTAGTCCTTCTTAACCAATTAAAGATGAATTAGAACCCTAATGCAAGGCCCAAGTTACAAGCTTATTGTCTTAGTGTTTATTAGATGGATTGATTAAGAGATTTAAACACATTAAGGGTTTAATACTTAGGATTAAAGTTATACACTCCATCCTAAGAGAAGGATGCAGGCATAATCTTAATCACAAAGTCTTAAAACCTTAAAGTTTTAGTCCCTGATTATGAGATGAGAAGAGAGACACAAAAGAAGACACAAAGGTAAAACTAATGGGGGAATAATCAAAACCCTAATTGTTATCATGATTGGGTGTTCCTAGGGTTTATGAGGCTTGCAAGAGATCTTCAAGAAAAGCCACCAAAGAAGAAGCAGATGAAAGGAGGAGAAGCAGAAGAAACAAGCTAACTTACTTCACTTAAGAAGATAAGTTACTTGAAGAAAGAAAGTGAAGGAACATGAATGAGCAAGCTCACTCTAAAGAAAAAGCAAAATGCAGCAATGGATGCATAAGAGGGATGAGAAGGTGTCGCTCCCGATAAAATGGGACTGGCCCAAATAAAGGTGCAGACGCGAACGGTCGGCGAGAGGAACAATGAGAACACACAGCAGTGAACTCACTGGAGATGAATAGAGTCTCCAGCTAGGCATTTTTATCCCGGGGGAAAGGCAATGCTGCATAGACCTAGAAAGATATGGATAAGACGGTTGCGAACCAGAGAGACTGAGAAAGGGGGTTGGTTACAACCTGGGAAGGTATTAGCACCCAGATTGTCCGCCGTACTCGACGGGATCCACGCTTAAAAGATTTGTGTTTTAGAGGGGTAGTGTCAGTGCAATTTGTGCATCAAAGAGCTGGAAGAGGATGTACAGGTGTCAGTGTAAGAAAAGTGTAGTGTATAAGTGTACAGTGTCAGTGTAAGGACAAGAATATGAAGCTCAAGACTATGAGACTTAAAGAATAATGCTGGAAAAAAAAAGGGGGAATGTACAGAGACTTTTGTTCGATAACTGTTAAGTTATGCCTACGTATCCTCTCGTGCAATGAGGAATTCAGAACACCGTAGTTCGACCCAAAGAGACTGAAAGATGAAATGACTTGTGAACTGCTTGCTTGTCTATGCTCAAGTGTATGACCTGTCTGGCTCAGGTGCAAACTGTCTTGCATTAGACGGAAGAAGCAAGTTCTCGTTTGTGAGTGAGGATGATGAGAAAAGAATCCCGGAGGAGACGATTATTGTTTGTTTTTGAGTTTTCAGTCTTTTATTGCTTTTGAGAGTTTGTCATAAGTTAATGAGCTTAAGCCTAAACCAATGGGTTGGTAAACTCATCACATCCTCCCTCTGATTAGGGGTAATGAAAGTACCTTAAGTGTGAAGTCAGATTCTCACACTTAATCACCTTTGGTGTAGGATTAAGATCATTAACCTACTTGTGATTATTCAGATGTTTTTGGTGTTTTTGTTTAGTGTTAAGTAATGAGGTTAAGCCATAATCAAGGATTAAACAGACTCATTACACCATCCTAATAGAAGGATAATAGATGAGAATGTTTAAGCTGAGGAAAGCTCCTCAACTTAATCCATGATTAGGGATTAAACTCATGACAAAACAAGCCTTTGATTAAGTGGATTTTATTTAATGATATGATGATGAAGTGAGTTTTATGGTTTATAAGACAACTTGAGGGGGACTTGTCCATTAACACTAGGGTTAGTCCTTCTTAACCAATTAAGGAAGAATTAGAACCCTAATGCAAGGCCCAAGTTACAAGTGTAATGTCTTGATAGTTATTAAGTGAATTGATTAAGAGATTTAAACACATTAAGGGTTTAACACTTAGGATTAAAGTTATACACTCCATCCTAATAGAAGGATGCAGGCATAAGCTTAATCACAAAGCCTTAAAGCCTTTAGGGTTTAGTCCCTGATTATGAGATGAGAAGAGAAGACTCAAGAGAGACACAAAGGTAAAACTAAGAGGGGAGACTAATAAAAACCCTAATCATTGTCATGCTTGGTTGTTCCTAAGGTTTGTGAGGTTTACAAGAACAAACTTCAGAGAAACCACCAGGAAGCAGATGAAAGGATCAAGAGAAGCAAAGTAACTTGCTTCATTGAAGAAGACAAGTCACTTGAAGAAAGAAAGTAGAAGAAGAAGAATGAGCAAGTTCAAACTCATACACATACAAAAATGCAGCAAGGATGCATAAAAAGATATGAAGAGAAGTTATGAGAAGTGAAGGCAAATTCACTTCTCAAGATAACTTACCACCTGAAAAGTTAGAGAAGGAATGCAATGCAATGCAAAAATGAAATGAAATGTCATGATGAGAAACAAAACCAGAAGCACATACATGATGTTAATGATGCTATGAGATGTTACAAACATGTGACAAGGCAAGGAGATGATCATACAAGCTTATGGATGCAAATGGAGCAAGTTAGGAACCATGAACATACATGAAGAGTTATGAAATGCAAATGGCATACAACATGGTAAATGCAAGATGCAATGATCAAACATGCTTTAAATATGTCTTATGATTTCAAATGAATCAAATGGATGCTTGAAATGTCAAGGCAAGTCATGTTATGCAAGCAAATGCAAGATGAATGCATATGGAAGCCCAAATTAGGGTTTATGATCAAAGCATCAAACACAAACCAAAATCAGAAGCAAACAACATTATAAAAAATTGAAAATGCACTCAAAGGACCCTTAATCCTATACTAACCCAATTCCCAAAGGAGAGGTTTCAACTCTTAACCAAATTCAAGATATGATTTTCCTAAGTTTTCTAGGGTTTTAGGGTTCCTAAACAAGAAAATTACCAAACAAATGGAAAATGAAAGATCAAATCATGGCCAATTAATCTCACAAACTACATGCTAAACACAATGCAATGCAAAAAGAACCAAGGTCCAACTCTTTAGGGTTAGGCAGAAATGATTTTTTGAAGTTTGGATCAAAATAATGCATCAAAATGATTTTAATTCCATGGAAAATTCTCAAAATGCATAAGATCAAAAAATAAATTTGGTTTGAGGGTTGGACAATGTTTCTAAATGTTTTTAAAGGTTTCATGAATTTTTTGGTGATTTTTAAATACCTAAAAGTATTTTTAATAAATTAATTCCCATTAATCCATTAAAAATAAACTTTTAAATATTTAAAAATACTTTTTTAATGCTAAAAATTAAAATAAAAATATTTTTGTGTTTTAAAAATTAATGAAACTCTTGACAAAAAATTTCATAATTTTTAAATGGTTTTTGCTATTTTAAATAAATTATGGAAAACAAATGAAATAATATGAAAATAAAATGAATTTTAAACTGAAAAAGGAAAAGTAATCAGATCCAATGGCCCTCATTCAAACTGAAACACGCGCGCATTGACTTGGCGCCAGATCTCACGGCCAACATTCAAACTCATCTAATTAATGATTAAGCCCTAATCCCACCGTTAATGACCCTCAGGTGACCGGAACAGTGTTCCGGTCATCTTCTCCGTTCACCCAAAAATCCAATCTCCCTCTCCAGGCCATTTTAGGAGCTCTAACTCTCCAGAAATCATCTACTAACTATCCTAAACACGAATCCAGCACAAAATCATGTTTAAACTCAAACACAAACACGAATCGAATCAAAGAAGTTTTTAGGTCAAACTATCAGAACACCATAACATGCTTATCTCTTGCTCATTTTTAAAAGTAAATAGATCCCAATGATCAGTGCAACATACAAAACAAGATTCTAACAAGAAAATGGAGTTCTGGAAAAAAAGTTCATGAAGCTACCTGAGATTGAGCTTTCGATTCAGGTGCTTTCTGGCTTCTTCTTTGGCTCAAACAAGTCCCAATGACCCTCCTTAGAAGCTTTTGACCCTTGGTTGGAGTTTATGTAGCCTCTAGAGAAAGTTGGCAGAAACTCAGGCCAAGGGAGTGTGAAATTCGTATTTGTGATATGGGAGGTTTCAGGCTATGGTGATGGATGCTTTTTGATCAGAGGAACATGTTGAGTTGATCTATGAAGTGGGTTTTGGTGTTTTTGAGCTGTGTGATGAGATTCGAAGGTTTTTGCTCAAGGGAGTGAAAATGGGGATGCTGAGTTGTGGTGAGTTTCAGGCTTGCTGGCTATATGAAATGTCTTGCTTTTTGTTGGTATAAACAAATGGGATTGGTCAGAAGATGTGACCTGTGCTTTAGTGATAGGTGTAGCTACTTTTGCAAATATGTCAACTTCTTGTAAGAGAGGGCATGGGCAACTTCTAGCCAAGTACAAAGGGCTTGTCTGGCGCAGCATGGTGTGAGGGAAAGGCTAGTGTGATTCAGCAATGTAGGCAGCAAGTGGGTGAAGTGTGATCATTGGTTTTGCAACTTGCTTGCTTTTGCTTTCCATGAAAAATATCTTGCCTTACAAACCATGAAACATGTGATCTTTTGGTTCAAATCTGAATTTTAGAACTTGGGTGATGCTTGTGTATTGGTTTGATATCAACTAGAAGTCACAAATGCCTTTGGTACAAGATTTTGCAAATTTCTCATTTGGTGCATAACTTGAAAATTAGTGATTTTAGCCAACTTTGATGCACCATAACTTTTGATCCAAAATGAATTAGGCCATGTTCTTGTACTTTTTGAAAAGGGAAAGATCTAATCTACAACTTTCATGACCAAAGTTTTTCCATTTGAAGCATTTTTGGATCAAAAAGTGAGGGTTGAAAAAGTTGCATAAAATGACATATCATTAAAAGTCAAACTTGCCCTAAAAAGTCAACTTTGCAAAAACTTGTAATTCTTGAATTTTGTGAACTTCTAACTTCTTCCATGATCAAATAAAGATCATATACACTCAAAATGATGAATATCACCCCTTGGTTGGGTCATTGGGGGCCTCAGATGCCCTGATTTTACACTGACTTGCTCAAAAAGTCAACTCTTGATCAGATGACTTCCCCATGGAATTTCTTCATGAAAATTGATATGCATACTCCCTATACCATATAGAGACCAATAGAAACAAGAATGACCAAAAAATTTGGATTTATGGCCTCTGAAACCAAAACCCTAATTTTAGGTCATCTGTGCAGTTAAACCTGGCTCTGCTTCCATACCAAACCCAGTTCTTGTGATTCTTTGACTTCTTTGATCTTGATAGGATATAATATGATGCTTGAACATACATGGATCCCTTTGAAGTGATTGATGGCCTTTGGAGTGGCTCAAGAAGCTCTGGGATTGTTCAGATCACAAACCCTAGATGCAGATGACTTTGAATCTATGCAGTGAATCAAAAAGGTAATATGGGATGCTATGATTGTGTTTATGCATATGAAGTGATCACAAGCCATGGTGTGAATGGGTGAGGGCAAATTTGGGGTGTTTACAGCTGCCCCTATTCAAACATGAGTTAGCTGTGCAGGATGTAAGCAACGGCTTAACAGGCAAACAAGATAACTTGTGGTTGAATACCAAAGACAGTCCAAAATTTGCACTCACAAAATGAAGAAGAAAAGGGATATAGATTGTAAAAGAAAATAAAGTATATTGTAAAGTGTGGGTGACGGCGGACGACCTTCGAGCAGAGGACGACTGCTGGGTAAAGAGCAATGACGGGGACGGCCGACATGCTGGAAAAGTGTGGGAAATAAAGCGATGACGGGGACGGCCGACGTGCTGGGGATAAAAGGTATTATGATGGGGACGGCCATCAAGTAAAGCTGTAAGATTCTCTGGGGATTGGTGAAACATGACGGGGACGGCCATCAAGTTCATAAAGTAAAGTAACCAACGATGGGGACGGCCATCGGGCTAAAAAAGAAAAGGAAAAGGGACCACGACGGGGACGGCCATCGGGTTAAAGAATAAATGAAATGAACAGATGATGAGGTACGGTCATCAAAGGTGAAGGACGATCACCTAGCAGGGGACGACTGCTCTGTTGGGGTCAAGATGAGGGACGGTCATCTAAGGTGGAGGACGACCACCTGGCAGGGTACGGCTGCCGAAAATATCACGGCATAGGACGAATACCGGATAAAAGGTCAACGATGGGGACGGCCATCGGATGAGCATGATGGAGGACGACCATCAAGAGGTGGAGGACGACCACCTAGCAGGGGACGGCTGCTCTCAAGGTTTGTCATGACATAGGACGAATGTCAGATAACCAAAATCAACAATGGGGACGGCCATTGGATAAAAATGATGAAGGACGATCATCAAGAGGTGGAGGACGACCACCTAGCAGGGGACGACTGCTAAATATCAACGATGGGGACGGCCATCGGATGAGCGTGATGGAGGACGACCATCAAGAGGTGGAGGACGACCACCTAGCAGGGGACGGCTGCTCTCAAAGTTTATCATGACACAGGACGAGTGTCAGATAAAAGAAAAATTTGCTTTGTTGGTGATTTATTGGGGAATAGTAAACACGGACGAGTGTTTACATCCAAGAAATAAAGGGTATAAGTGTTTAGATGTTGTGTATAGATTAAGGATGCGGGCGAGCATCCTTAAGACTTACGATACGGACGAGTATCGGGTAGAAACAAATACTGACACGTGTTCAGAGATGATGATACGGACGAGTATCAACTGGTTAACAGAGAACACGGACGAGTGTTGAATCTGAAGGGACTCTTCTGGGGAACGGTAAACACAGACGAGTATCTATATTCAAGAAGACACAGTGTATGGGTTAAAGATGTGGGCGATCATCCTTAAGACTATGATACGGACGAGTATCAGGTAGAAACAAACGCTTGACGCATGTTCTGAGATGATGGTACGGACGAGTATCAACTGGTTAACAAAGAACAAGGACGAAGGTTGAATCTGAGGGGATATAAATGGTATATACAAGATACGGACGAGTATCTGTATAAGAGTGAGTGGTGTATGAGTATTGTATAGATGAGTGTTTAACTGCTGGGGAGGGTGACACGGACGAGTGTCAAAAGGAGAAGAGTGTAATATAAACAAGTATCTGATATACAAAGTGTAGGCGACTGCGCTGGGGATATGACACGGACGGGTGTCAAGGAAATGTATATATACAAGAGTATCTGTGAGTGCAAAGAGGATGTCTTTGGCTTTCTGCTGGGAGTATGACACGGACGGGTGTCAGGAAGTGTCTGTAATACGGGTGGTATTGTTTGCAAAGAGTGCTCAGGCGACTTTACTGGGGAAAGATGACACGGACGGGTGTCAAAAGGAGTATATACTGGTGTTTGTGGATTGTGAGGCAACTGCTTTTGCTGGGGGATCTGGGGGGTTTTTCTGTATATTATTGATGAACGGTTATTATTCACAAATGTTCGATTCACATCATGGCTTATGATTATGCTATGTGTTTGATTTTTGTCGTAATGCTCCGTATTAGACGGAATGCTACGCTTTGTGGGTGAATATGATGTAAATGCCATGATTATGCGAGGGTACCAAGCCGGGATTTGGATCCCGTTGCTGTGAAGATTTCTGGCTGATCTTGTTTGAAATGGGCATCCCAGCTGGGGATGAGATCATTGATAGATCTTATACGATGATATCTGCTTGGGGATTCAGGTCACTGATAGACCTGTCTCAGTAAATGAGGGACCCAGCTGGGGTTTGTAGAAGCTTTCTGTACTCTGTTGTGACTCCTTCATGCGTTGCTCTTCTGAATAGAGGCTGACACTCTGTGGGGAGGATGATTCCCTGGCGTTTGTATTTTACTGAGGAAGAATGATTGGCACCTCGGCTGGGAGGAGTGACAAGTGGCAACTCAGTTGGGGGAAGTTATCGGTGACAACTCAGCTGGGGAGAAAGCACCTCAGGTGCTGAGAATGAGTGTTGATTTGTCAGCTTGCTGGGATGACGCTTACATGCCCCAAGTCGTGCTTTGGATACCTACAATCCTGCAAAGATAGAGAAACGCACAAGTGATCCCGAGGTATCCTTTACTGGATTCCGTCATAGGAGTTTAGACACTTCTGAGAGTAAGTATATTCCCTGTAAGCATGTGTTTTTATTATTATTTTTTGAAGAAAAGCATCTGTACTTATGCAATCAGTTTTTTAGAGACATCAGACATTCTTTTGCAAATAAAGATGTACAAGACGAAACATGACTGAAAAATCTGATTTTATTTAATTTATGCGCCCTGAATTGGCGAGATACAGTCAAAGAAACAAATCTCCTAAAATGAAGAGACTGTTACAAATTGAGAAACAAGATGTTGGCGATGTTGACGACGCTTTCAAAGGAGCTTCCTCTTTTGTTATGACTCGTATGACTTTTGACGCTCTTCTCGTCTTGCTTTCTGGAGAAGGTAGATTCCGATTGAAGCTTGATCCTTTAGAGGCTTACCAAGTTGTAGGTAATACAGACGAATTCAGAATGCAGTTGTTCGCTTATTCCCTTATTTTGCATGGATCGCCCTTTCGGGTTTTCAATCCATCGGGATACCCATTTTTGCCTGAGTTGTCCAATGTGGCTTTTCAACTCAGCGGGTGTACATTTTTTGTTTATTTTCCCTTATTTTTGCCCGAGTCTTTTATTCTGTTTTTGACTCGCCGGGATGCCCTATTTTTGCCTGGACTTACATTCTGTTTTTATGTCCAGCGGGTCATTTTTATGCGAAGTATTTTTTAACTGCATCTGAATTCACAGGGGATGGGAAGTCTTCACCATCCATGGTGCTGAGCATCAGTGCTCCACCAGAGAAAACTTTCTTTACTACGAATGGTCCTTCATAATTTGGAGTCCATTTGCCCCTGTGGTCTGTATGAGGAGGGAGGATTCTCTTCAGCACAAGATCTCCTACTTGGTACTCTCGGTGCCTGACTTTCTGATCGAAGGCTTTCTTCATTCTTTTCTGATATAGCTGCCCATGACAGATTGCAGCTAATCTCTTTTCTTCAATCAGACTCAGTTGCTCGTATCGGGACCGGACCCATTCTGCTTCATTCAGCTTAACATCCATCAGTACCCGTAGAGAGGGCAATTCAACTTCAACTGGTAAGACTGCTTCCATACCATACACAAGCTGATACGGTGTTGCCCCAGTGGATGTTCTGATTGACGTGCGGTACCCATGCAAGGCAAATGGTAGCATCTCATGCCAGTCTTTGTAGGTGACTACCATCTTCTGCACAATCTTCTTGATATTCTTATTAGCTGCCTCAACAGCGCCATTCATCTTTGGCCTGTAAGGAGAAGAATTGTGGTGTTGGATCCTGAAGTCCCGGCATAACTCAGCCATCATCTTGTTGTTCAAGTTGGAACCATTATTAGTAATGATTCGCTCGGGCACTCCATACCGACAGATGATATCTCTCTTCAGAAATCGGGCTACCACTTGCCTTGTGACATTTGCATATGAGGCTGCTTCGACCCACTTGGTGAAATAATCAATGGCGACCAGGATGAATCTGTGGCCATTTGAAGCAGTTGGCTCAATCTTGCCAATCATATCAATGCCCCACATAGCAAAGGGCCATGGCGAAGACATTATGTTCAAAGGATTGGGAGGCACATGCACCTTATCTGCGTAGATCTGGCATTTATGGCACTTTCTGGCATAAGCACAACAGTTTGCATCCATTGTGATCCAGTAATAACCTGATCTTAGCA
Source organism: Lathyrus aphaca (assembly GCA_963966055.1). Classification (NCBI taxonomy): domain Eukaryota; kingdom Viridiplantae; phylum Streptophyta; class Magnoliopsida; order Fabales; family Fabaceae; genus Lathyrus; species Lathyrus aphaca. The sequence goes on along the minus strand of OZ014523.1, from coordinate 214,877,373 downwards.
GTTTCTTAGCCATGGCATGCCCTCCGGCATGGGTACCAAAGGATCCTTCGTGCACTTCATGTATCAACAAATCTGCTTCCGTCTTATCAACACATCTGAGGAGTACCATATCAAAGTTCCTTTTGTACAAGGAACCATCAGTGTTCAGAAAGAAACTACCAGCAAGCCTTCTCAAAGTCTTCTTATCATTGGAAGATGCCCCAGGTGGGTATGTTTGATCCTCCAAGAAGCATTTAATGTCATGGAACCAAGGCTTTTCATCTTTGACAACATCTGCTGCGAACACATATGCTGGTCTGTTGAGTCTGGACACTGAAATCTGAGGTACAAAATTGGCAGTCTGAACTTTGATCATAGATGAAATGGTAGCCAGAGCATCTGCAAATTGATTCTCGTCCCGAGGGATATACTCAAGCTTGACCGTTGTGAAAAAAGTCAATAGCCTTCTTGTATAATCCCTATAAGGTATCAGATGATCCTGGTGGGTGTACCATTTGCCGTTGGTTTGATTAACTACCAGAGCTGAATCTCCGAATACAGTCAATGTTTTGATCCTGAGGTCAATGGCTTCCTCAAGACCCATAATGCAAGCTTCGTACTCAGCTTCGTTGTTAGTGCAGTTGAAAGTGAGTTTTGCCGAGAAAGGCATGTGAACTCCTTTGGGTTTAATGAGTACTGCACCAACACCACGACCATTCATATTAACAGCCCCATCAAACATCATAGTCCATTCTTCTTCCGGGTCGGGCCCTTCAGTGTGAACAGGCTCTTCATAATCTTTTGCTTTTATGAACATGATGTCTTCATCAGGGAAGTCAAATCTCATAGGCTGATAGTCGTCAATAGGTTGCTCAGCAAGATATTCGGACAATACACTGCCCTTGATGGCTTTCTGAGATGTGTATTGGATGTCATATTTTGTAAGGATCATTTGCCATCTTGCAACCCGTCCGGTAAGAGCTGGCTTCTCAAATATGTACTTAACTGGGTCCATCTTTGAGATCAATAAAGTAGTGTGGGTCAACATATACTGTCTCAGTCGGCGAGCAGCCCACGCTAAAGCACAGCAAGTTTTCTCGAGCAGTGAATAACGTTGTTCACAGTCGGCAAACTTTTTGCTCAGGTAGTAAATTGCATACTCTTTTCGACCAGACTCGTCATGCTGGCCCAGCACGCACCCCATTGACTCTTCTAATACTGTCAAGTACATTATCAGAGGTCTTCCTTCAACTGGAGGCATAAGGATTGGAGGCTCTTGTAAGTATTCCTTGATCTTGTCAAAAGCCTTCTGGCAGTCTTCGTTCCACCTGACCGTTTGTTCTTTTCTCAGTAACTTGAACAGAGGCTCACAGGTTGCCGTAAGGTGAGATATGAACCTTGAAATGTAGTTCAATCTACCTAAGAACCCCCGAACTTCTTTCTCAGTTTTCGGTGCAGGCATCTCTTGAATAGCTTTGACTTTACCAGGGTCAACTTCAATCCCTTTCTCGCTTACAATAAAACCCAGCAGCTTACCAGATCGCACCCCGAATGTGCACTTATTGGGGTTCAACTTTAGTTGGTACTTCCTCAGACGCTTGAATAACTTCAGCAGATTTACCAAGTGGTCTTCTTCAGTAAGGGACTTGGCGATCATATCATCCACATAACATTCGATTTCTTTATGGATCATATCGTGGAATAATGTCACCATAGCCCGTTGATACGTTGCGCCAACATTCTTCAGTCCGAATGGCATCACCTTGTAACAGAACGTGCCCCAGGGTGTGATGAATGTTGTCTTCTCCATGTCTTCAGGTGACATTTTAATCTGATTATATCCTGAAAATCCGTCCATGAAGGAGAATACCGAGAACTGAGCCGTATTATCCACCAATACATCAATGTGAGGTAATGGGAAGTCATCTTTCGGGCTGGCTCTGTTCAGATCCCGGTAGTCAACACACATTCTTACTTTGCCGTCTTTCTTAGGCACAGGTACTATGTTAGCAACCCACGGTGGATAGCTAGTTACAGCAAGGAACCCGGCGTCCCACTGCTTTTGTACCTCTTCTTTGATTTTCATTGCCATGTTTGGGCGAGTACGGCGCAGCTTCTGTTTAACCGGTGGGCATTCTTCTCTTAAAGGCAGCTTATGCACAACAATATCGGTGTCCAACCCGGGCATGTCTTGATAAGACCAAGCGAACACATCCACATATTCTTGAAGCAGATCAATCAGTTGTCTCTTCACTGAGTCTTGTAGGCAGGCCCCGATTTTAACCTCTTTCACGTCTTCATCTGTACCAAGATTAATCGTTTCGACTTCCTCCTGATGAGGAGTGATAACCTTTTCCTCTTGTCTCAACAGCCTGGCTAGCTCTTCAGGAAGCTCATACTCTTCTTCAACCCCTTCATCAGCTTGATTGATTGGATTGTCAAAGTCATACGAAGTCATAGCCGTGTTGTTGTCGGTGCGGTCTGGAAGGCACTCTCTGCAAGGGTTCAGTTTGTTCATTTTAGTGATTTGATTTTAATCTTGTTTAGGAAAAAGTGAAATAAAGTTGTCATTTTGAAAACATCGCCATTTATTTTTTGTACAAAAAGAAAAATGGAAAAACAGTGAGCGGAAAAGAAAAAGACTCATTTGCAAAAAGATGTCTGATATTTCATTGATTAATCTTGTTGCACAAAAAGTACAGATGGCCCGATTACAAAATGAGTCTTGTCATCTTGGGCAAGATGCAAGACTTTGATGCATGCTATAAAAATACAGGAAATAATAATTACTCTGCATGAGTAACTCTTATAATTTCCTGGGAAGACCAGTTTGAGATACTGCTCCCCGGGATCCTTGGACGAATCCAGCTCTCCAGGTTGTGTTCCTCTTCCAGCTCGTCTTCCAAATTGTTGATAGCATCAGGGGTGAGCATCCCCCCACTGACAAAACCGGGCTTCTCAGCAACCTCTGCTTGATTTTGTTGAGTTGGTCTGTAACCCAACCCAAATTTGTCCTTCTTCTCTTCCACAGATAAAACCTTGCCCCAACCTTGGGCCGTTCCTTCTTCAACAACCTTTCGGGCTTGTTGATAAGATGACATGGAGATTCCAGGTACAGCAGATGTTTCATTCATGTTCAGGGCCTCAAACCCTTGACTCATTGTTTCATGGATCTCCCCATCCATCTCAATGTATTTGTAAGTAGCCAGGTGGCTGACAAAAATATCCTCCTCTCCACAGATAGTAATGACTTGGCCCTCCCACTCGAATTTTAACTTCTGGTGAAGGGTTGAGGTCACGGTGCCAGCGGCGTGAATCCATGGCCTACCCAATAAACAGCTGTAGGCGGGCTGAATATCCATCACGTAGAAGGTCGTTTTGAAAGTTTGCGGGCCAATCGTTACAGGCAGCTCAATTTCTCCCAGAACCGATCTCTTAGAACCATCAAAGGCTCTCACTACCAGGTTACTGGGGCGTAATGACAATCCTTCATACTCTAGCTTCACAAGGGCCTTTTTAGGTAAGACATTGAGGGATGATCCTGTGTCTACCAGCACATGGGAAAGGACTGCACCTTTACATTCCATGGTGATGTGCAAGGCCTTGTTATGATTGCGGCCTTCCGTAGTCAAGTCAGTGTTGGTAAACCCTAGCCCATTGCTAGCAGTAACATTTCCAACCACAGTTTCCAACTGATTGACGGTGATCTCTTCAGGCACGTAAGCTGCGTGCAAGACTTTGAGTAGTGCATTCCGATGGGCTTCGGAGCACATAAGCAATGACAGGATAGAGATCTTGGATGGCGTCTGGTGAAGCTGGTCCACTATTTTGTAATCACTCTTCTTGATGATTCTCATGAACTCATCAACTTCTTGATCAAAGGGTGTTTTCAAAGCTTCCTTAACAGCTTGATCTTCCTGCACCAAGCTCTTCCCTTTTGCCTTGGCAGCAGCTTCTGCTTCGGCAGTGGGTCTTTGTATTTGTGGAGCAAAGAGACGTCCGCTTCGAGTGAAGCCTCCGCCTCCTCCCACATTGTCTATTTGTGGTGCAGGGGTTGATGATTCAAGAGTGATTTTCTGTCCTTCGCAGTATAGATCAGCACCGTAATGCCAGGGGATGGCATTACTGCTTTCATAAGGTATTGGCCCAGGCACTGTGATAGTGACTGGACTGATGGCAGCTGCAGAAGGGACCATGATAGTCTGTGGATCATAATATATTGTGACTGGTGCTCTGATGGGAGTGGCACTTTGTGAGTGGTAAGCAGAATCATTTTCGGGATCATAATAAATTGTAACGGTCGAGACATCTTCATTGTTTGCTGCTGATGTTGTAGGAGACATTGTTGGAAGGATGGGTGCTGTTGTTGTAGGAGATTCAAAATGAAGTGGTGCTGAAGTTGTAGAAGGAATGTTCATTGATATCTGGTCAGTTGAGATGACAGATGAAGCATTTGTTGATGAAGCTGAAAAGTTGTCGGGAACAATGGTTGTTGCAGTTGTAGGAGATACTGGAATTGTTGCTGATGAGATTGCTGGATTTGTTGGAATTGATGTTGTAATTTGAAGCAGACCACTCTGGATGAGACCATCTATGCCATCCCTCAGGTTATCACAACCATTCACTGAAATGTTGCAGTAAGCACACCCTAGCTTACATCCCGGGAACATTTGACATTCGAGGAGTTGAGCTTTAATTTCTACCAACGGTGTCCGAATCTGACCCACACTGGTTATTAAATAAGACGGCTTGTCTTCTTCAATTGCATTGATTCTGGGACCTCCGTGGTGTGGCATAGGGTTTTTATTAACATTTGGTGGTGGTGCAAAGTTTAGAGCCTTAGAGTCTACCAGGTCTTGTACCTTCATGTGCAGAGCTCTGCATTTCTCTGTACTATGCCCAGGTGCATTTGAATGAAAAGCACACCTGGCGTTGGAGTCGTAATTCTGGGTAGACTGTTGGGATCTGGAGGTGCCAATGTCCTTAGCTCAACTAGGTTGAGTTTCAGGAGTTGTGGCAGTAATGTTGCATATGGCATAGGGATCGGATCGATCACCCTATTGGCCTGAGAAGGTCTCTGTTGGAATGGTCTCTGCTGATTGTTGCTGTTGGTGTTGTTGTAGTTTCTTGGAGGATACTGAGTTTGCTGCTGGTACTGAGGTTGTTGCTGATAATTTTGTTGCGGTGGTTGATAAGCTGGTTGTGGATGAGCTGGAGCGGGAATGGTGACTGCTGCCACAGATCTATGAACATATTGGGGTCTGCCCCTGCTGGTGTGGATAGCATTGGTCTCACCAGTTCTTCTTGGGCCTACAAAAGGCTTCCTTGTATTGCTGGATGAGCTGGCACCGTTGTCAGAGATTTTGCCCATTTTTAACAAGCTCTCAATTCTTTCCCCAGCTATAACAACATCTGCAAAGCTGGTTGAAGAGAAGGCGGCTAGCCTGTCAATGTACGTTCCTTGGAGGGTGTTCATAAGCATATCTGCCATCTCCCTCTCTGACATAGGTGGCTGAACAGCAGCAGCCAATTGCCTCCATCTCTGGGCATACTCTCGGAAGCTTTCTCTTGATGACTGTGACATTCCCATTAGGAGGGTCCTGTTGGGTGCCATATCTAAGTTGTACTGATACTGTCTAATAAAAGCCTCTGCCAGGTCCTTCCAACACCTGATAGTTGCTCTTGTCAGATGAGAGTACCATTCCCTTGACGCTCCAGTTAAGCTATCCTCGAAATAAAACATCCATAGCTTCTCGTCCATGGTATAAGCTTTCAACCTCCCCAGGAATGATTGTAAATGGGTCTGTGGGCAGGAAGTCCCGTTGTACTTTTCAAAACAAGGAGGCTTAAACTTATGGGGAATCCTGACCCCGTCTACCAAGCCCATGTCCATAACATCAAAACCCAAAGAGTTTTGAGACTCCAAGGATCTTAATTTCTCAGCTATCTCATCCAGCCTTCTGTCATAGGCTTCCTCCCCAGCTCCCATCACTGTGAACTGATCTTCTTGGGGGTCTTCCTGCAGTACTCTCCCTGCTGTGGCAGTCCCTGGTATATTGACAGGGATGTTGATCTCTGGATGCTGGTGGGGTCCAAAGACTGGGGGATTGACATGAGGTTGGACCCTCTCATTGTTGCTTGTGCCAGCAGTCCCTAGATGGGGATCTTCCTGATTCTGCCTTTCTACCATGGCTCTCAATCTCTCCTGGCTCTGAGCCATATTGTTCATCACCTCCATAAATTGTGTCATCTGAGTCCTCATTTCTAGCCTCTCATTGGCCATTTGGTTTCTGACCTCTGTAAGGTCCTGCTGTACCTGGTCCATTTGTATGCCCGGAAGATTGTTGTGGGTTGGGTATCTATGTGGACGGTTGAGTGGGAACACACGTCGTCGAGCAATAGTTCCTGACATCACAACAGAGTTAGTAACAAATAAATCAAAAACCTACAAAACAAGGAAGAAGGTTAGTATGCAATGCAGTTATGCTTATTTGTTTCCAAGGTATCCGGCTTGGCACTTGGTTTTGACCCTTCCAGACCCTTGAAGAAGATACTGTTGATGTTGCTTTGAAGAATTCAGATAAAACCAAACAACACATATATTACAAAAAGGTAAATGATACATAACTTGTTTTTTTACAATACATGCCCTCTGAGGGGTCAAAAATACAACATAAAGAAAAGTACATGAAATGAAAGCAACAACAAACAAAAGTCAAACACCAAGACCAAACTCATCCTCCTGAACTTCCTTGAGAAGTGCTTCAGTCACAGGATCAGCTGGACGCTCTGTAAGATTCCTGATAAGGAGATTCCTTGTAGTAACAGCTGCAGTTAGTTTCTTATGTTGACTCTGGTCTTTTGACCTCTTCACACCAGCTCTAATCTTCAGCTCTGAGATCTCCCTCTGGGCTGCTGCCAGGGCTTCCTGTTGCTCTTTTGCACTAGCTTCTAGCTGCTCAATCTTATCCTGGGTCCTTTTATCTTCCAGAGTACGAGCCTCGGTGATTCTGACCCACCTAGCTTGGCTCTCCTTCAGGTACAAGTCAGTCCTGGCCTTTTGGAACTGAGCCTCCTTGCAGGCATTCTTCAAAATCTGTTCTCCAGCCCTAGACTTTTTGATGTAATCCTCAGATTTCTCAATTCTGGCCAAATGCTCCACTTTCAACTTTTCCAATCTTTCAATATCCAACCTTCCATCACTCCTCTCCCAGAGGGTCTTCTGTAGAGCTTGAGTCAGCTTTTCATTCCTCTCTTTCAATTTCTCAAACTCCTCTAGACTGACAGTTGCTGGAGGTGGTGTTGTGGAAGGTCCAGGCACATCTTCAATAGTAAAGGGCATCCCAGAAAATTGAGCCCTGGCATGGGACCATTCATAGTACTGTGCTGATGCCACATTGTTGCACCTCCCCAGGATGGTTACCCCCTTAGTCTGCACATTGTCCCAGGCCCAGGCTGCCTGCCTGACAACAGCCAGATTAGGCTTGATTTCAACATAAAGAGTCTCAGTCAGATCCTGTGCTCTGGGAGGATGGACTAATGCATAGCCCAGCTGCCTTTTGAATAACAGAGGGTTGTAATTGATGCACCCTTTCACTCCAATCAGAGGCACATTGGGAAATTGTCCACAACTTGTAATGATGTCTCTGCCCTTAGTACCCTGAGTACACCATCTGATATCATCTGAGGTTAGAGCAACAAGCCTCCTAGCCCAGTTTTTCTGCTGGTGAGGGTTCAGGAATGCATCAGTCTTTGGCAAATGCTTGAGCAGCCAAGTATAGAACAAGGGAGCACAGCATCTCACTAATCTTCCCCTTTGTTTTTCATTCCTTTGGTGAACAGAGTAGTAAAGATCTCCCAGTAAGGTGGGCACTGGGTTTCTCAGGATGAAAAGATGGATTGCACTCTTGCTAACAAACCTTGGCTCATCTGCAAAAAGAATGACCCCATATATGCTAAGGGTCAATAGAGCACAGACTGCCTTCCACTCCCCCAGGGAGGCCTTCAGACTAGCCTGAGAAGTTAAGAAATCCAGATGAAAACCAGAGATTCCAGCTTTAGATGTCAAATTCTGCCCAATCAGAACTGGTTCCAGATGTAATGCTTTTGCTATCTCCTCATTGCTTGGGAAAGTCATCTCAGGGTTGAAGGGGATTCCACCCCTGATGGGTACACCAACCAATGATGAATATTCCTCCAACAAGGGTCCCAACTGAAAATTCTGAAATGTAAAGCACCTCAGGGGAGGGTCATAGAACTGCAGGCAAGTGTGTATCAAGCTCCTCTGTGAAGGGTCCAAATCCATAACCACATCAAGGATTCCTCCATAATGTTCTCTAAAAAGTGGTATATGGTCTGGAGTAATCAGGGTCTGAATCCTCCTGATGCTAGCTAGCTCAGGTTCAAAGAAGTGATAGGAGATATTGCTTTTCTTAGGTGCCATGTTGATGAAGACTAGGTGCTGATGATGATGACTGAGGACAACACTGAAGATGGGCCACTGATAGGCTGAGACTGAGGATGCAAGTGACTGGAGCTGGTGACTGATAGCTGAAGCAAGTGCTGACGCAGATAGGTCTCAGCTGATGATGGGGTCAAAACCAAGCCAAAATGATAGGATGGATACCCTGAAAAACAAATAAACACATGTTAAAATGATGCAATGAGGATGTATGCAAATGATATGCAAGGGTTTGTGACTGAGCTGGATCTGATCAAGTGCTCTGATATAAGTCCAAGTATGTTCAAGAAATCCAGATGGAGGTCTATAAGTCCGGTAACCAAGGTGGGGGACTCAAATAAAGAGCCACATGTCCAGGGTTTTAGAATCACAAAAACTGTTCCAAAATGGAGTACTCTTATTCAGACAAAGTAACAGGGTATGCTGAGGTCAAGGGTACCTGCAAACCTGTAAACAGCCCAACCCCCTCACAGGTGGTGTTCTAAAACAAGGATCCTCAGACTTGGATCAGTTATGAGAAGTGTAAACACTTCTAACCCGGAGGTACAGTGTTTACAATAACCATAAAATTTCCTCCTCTAATTCACCTCAGTTTCTGAAGGTCAAAACTAAAGGTCATCCAGACTTAGCAGGCTTCCCAGATAGCCCTAGTACTGCAGGAAATCTACAACACAGAGTTCTCAAGAAGAAACCCATATCTGAACCGTGTTTCATATTCCCGCACCAGACCGAGATGGAATGGGAAAGAATATGAACCACTCTAGCCTAGGTGTCACTCAGGTCCCAGGTATAGGACCTTAACTCTCAATAGAACCCCACCCACCAAAGCAAAAAAACCAGATCCAGCCAGACAGCATGACAGTATGATATATGTAAAGCTTATAAAGAAAGTAATAAAATAGCTGTACATAAAGCAGTAAATAAAACACATATACAAATACAAATAGCACATAACACCCCAGTAAAACACAAATCAATCAAGCGCTAGGAGGAACCCACAAAAAGAACCAGAAGCCCTGGTTACAGTATAAGGGTCCCCAGCAGAGTCGCCAAGCTGTCGCTCCCGATAAAATGGGACTGGCCCAAATAAAGGTGCAGACGCGAACGGTCGGCGAGAGGAACAATGAGAACACACAGCAGTGAACTCACTGGAGATGAATAGAGTCTCCAGCTAGGCATTTTTATCCCGGGGGAAAGGCAATGCTGCATAGACCTAGAAAGATATGGATAAGACGGTTGCGAACCAGAGAGACTGAGAAAGGGGGTTGGTTACAACCTGGGAAGGTATTAGCACCCAGATTGTCCGCCGTACTCGACGGGATCCACGCTTAAAAGATTTGTGTTTTAGAGGGGTAGTGTCAGTGCAATTTGTGCATCAAAGAGCTGGAAGAGGATGTACAGGTGTCAGTGTAAGAAAAGTGTAGTGTATAAGTGTACAGTGTCAGTGTAAGGACAAGAATATGAAGCTCAAGACTATGAGACTTAAAGAATAATGCTGGAAAAAAAAAGGGGGAATGTACAGAGACTTTTGTTCGATAACTGTTAAGTTATGCCTACGTATCCTCTCGTGCAATGAGGAAGTCAGAACACCGTAGTTCGACCCAAAGAGACTGAAAGATGAAATGACTTATGAACTGCTTGCTTGTCTATGCTCAAGTGTATGACCTGTCTGGCTCAGGTGCAAACTGTCTTGCATTAGACGGAAGAAGCAAGTTCTCGTTTGTGAGTGAGGATGATGAGAAAAGAATCCCGGAGGAGACGATTATTGTTTGTTTTTGAGTTTTCAGTCTTTTATTGCTTTTGAGATTTTGTCATAAGTTAATGAGCTTAAGCCTAAACCAATGGGTTGGTAAACTCATCACATCCTCCCTCTGATTAGGGGTAATGAAAGTACCTTAAGTGTGAAGTCAGATTCTCACACTTAATCACCTTTGGTGTAGGATTAAGATCATTAACCTACTTGTGATTATTCAGATGTTTTTGGTGTTTTTGTTTAGTGTTAAGTAATGAGGTTAAGCCATAATCAAGGATTAAACAGACTCATTACACCATCCTAATAGAAGGATAATAGATGAGAATGTTTAAGCTGAGGAAAGCTCCTCAACTTAATCCATGATTAGGGATTAAACTCATGACAAAACAAGCCTTTGATTAAGTGGATTTTATTTAATGATATGATGATGAAGTGAGTTTTATGGTTTATAAGACAACTTGAGGGGGACTTGTCCATTAACACTAGGGTTAGTCCTTCTTAACCAATTAAGGAAGAATTAGAACCCTAATGCAAGGCCCAAGTTACAAGTGTAATGTCTTGATAGTTATTAAGTGAATTGATTAAGAGATTTAAACACATTAAGGGTTTAACACTTAGGATTAAAGTTATACACTCCATCCTAATAGAAGGATGCAGGCATAAGCTTAATCACAAAGCCTTAAAGCCTTTAGGGTTTAGTCCCTGATTATGAGATGAGAAGAGAAGACTCAAGAGAGACACAAAGGTAAAACTAAGAGGGGATACTAATCAAAACCCTAATCATTGTCATGCTTGGTTGTTCCTAAGGTTTGTGAGGTTTACAAGAACAAACTTCAGAGAAACCACCAGGAAGCAGATGAAAGGATCAAGAGAAGCAAAGTAACTTGCTTCATTGAAGAAGACAAGTCACTTGAAGAAAGAAAGTAGAAGAAGAAGAATGAGCAAGTTCAAACTCATACACATACAAAAATACAGCAAGGATGCATAAAAAGAGATGAAGAGAAGTTATGAGAAGTGAAGGCAAATTCACTTCTCAAGATAACTTACCACCTGAAAAGTTAGAGAAGGAATGCAATGCAATGCAAAAATGAAATGAAATGTCATGATGAGAAACAAAACCAGAAGCACATACATGATGTTAATGATGCTATGAGATGTTACAAACATGTGACAAGGCAAGGAGATGATCATACAAGCTTATGGATGCAAATGGAGCAAGTTAGGAACCATGAACATACATGAAGAGTTATGAAATGCAAATGGCATACAACATGGTAAATGCAAGATGCAATGATCAAACATGCTTTCAATATGTCTTATGATGTCAAATGAATCAAATGGATGCTTGAAATGTCAAGGCAAGTCATGTTATGCAAGCAAATGCAAGATGAATGCATATGGAAGCCCAAATTAGGGTTTATGATCAAAGCATCAAACACAAACCAAAATCAGAAGCAAACAACATTATAAAAAATTGAAAATGCACTCAAAGGACCCCTAATCCTATACTAACCCAATGCCCAAAGGAGAGGTTTCAACTCTTAACCAAATTCAAGATATGATTTTCCTAAGTTTTATAGGGTTTTAGGGTTCCTAAACAAGAAAATTATTAAACAAATGGAAAATGAAAGATCAAATCATGGCCAATTAATCTCACAAACTACATGCTAAACACAATGCAATGCAAAAAGAACCAAGGTCCAACTCTTTAGGGTTAGGCAGAAATGATTTTTTGAAGTTTGGATCAAAATAATGCATCAAAATGATTTTAATTCCATGGAAAATTCTCAAAATGCATCAAGATCAAAAAATAAATTTGGTTTGAGGGTTGGACAATGTTTCTAAATGTTTTTTAAGGTTTCATGAATTTTTTGGTGATTTTTAAATACCTAAAAGTATTTTTAATAAATTAATTCCCATTAATCCATTAAAAGTAAACTTTTAAATATTTAAAAATACTTTTTTAATGCTAAAAATTAAAATAAAAATATTTTTGTGTTTTAAAAATTAATGAAACTCTTGACAAAAAATTTCATAATTTTTAAATGGTTTTTGCTATTTTAAATAAATTATGGAAAACAAATGAAATAATATGAAAATAAAATGAATTTTAAACTGAAAAAGGAAAAGTAATCAGATCCAATGGCCCTCATTCAAACTGAAACACGCGCGCATTGACTTGGCGCCAGATCTCACGGCCAGCATTCAAACTAAGCTAATTAATGATTAAGCCTTAATCCCACCGTTAATGACCCTCAGGTGACCGGAACAGTGTTCCGGTCATCTTCTCCGTTCACCCAAAAATCCAATCTCCCTCTCCAGGCCATTTTAGGAGCTCTAACTCTCCAGAAATCATCTACTAACTATCCTAAACACGAATCCAGCACAAAATCATGTTTAAACTCAAACACAAACACGAATCGAATCAAAGAAGTTTTTAGGTCAAACTATCAGAACACCATAACATGCTTATCTCTTGCTCATTTTTAAAAGTAAATAGATCCCAATGATCAGTGCAACATACAAAACAAGATTCTAACAAGAAAATGGAGTTTTGGAAAAAAAGTTCATGAAGCTACCTGAGATTGAGCTTTCGATTCAGGTGCTTTCTGGCTTCTTCTTTGGCTCAAACAAGTCCCAATGACCCTCCTTAGAAGCTTTTAACCCTTGGTTGGAGTTTATGTAGCCTCTAGAGAAAGTTGGCAGAAACTCAGGCCAAGGGAGTGTGAAATTGTATTTGTGATATGGGAGGTTTCAGGCTATGGTGATGGATGCTTTTTGATCAGAGGAACATGTTGAGTTGATCTATGAAGTGGGTTTTGGTGTTTTTGAGCTGTGTGATGAGATTCGAAGGTTTTTGCTCAAGGGAGTGAAAATGGGGATGCTGAGTTGTGGTGAGTTTCAGGCTTGCTGGCTATATGAAATGTCTTGCTTTTTGTTGGTATAAACAAATGGGATTGGTCAGAAGATGTGACCTGTGCTTTAGTGATAGGTGTAGCTACTTTTGCAAATATGTCAACTTCTTGTAAGAGAGGGCATGGGCAACTTCTAGCCAAGTACAAAGGGCTTGTCTGGCGCAGCATGGTGTGAGGGAAAGGCTAGTGTGATTCAGCAATGTAGGCAGCAAGTGGGTGAAGTGTGATCATTGGTTTTGCAACTTGCTTGCTTTTGCTTTCCATGAAAAATATCTTGCCTTACAAACCATGAAACATGTGATCTTTTGGTTCAAATCTGAATTTTAGAACTTGGGTGATGCTTGTGTATTGGTTTGATATCAACTAGAAGTCATAAATTCCTTTGGTACAAGATTTTGCAAATTTCTCATTTGGTGCATAACTTGAAAATTAGTGATTTTAGCCAACTTTGATGCACCATAACTTTTGATCCAAAATGAATTAGGCCATGTTCTTGTACTTTTTGAAAAGGGAAAGATCTAATCTACAACTTTCATGACCAAAGTTTTTCCATTTGAAGCATTTTTGGATCAAAAAGTGAGGGTTGAAAAAGTTGCATAAAATGACATTTCATTAAAAGTCAAACTTGCCCTAAAAAGTCAACTTTGCAAAAACTTGTAATTCTTGAATTTTGTGAACTTCTAACTTCTTCCATGATCAAATAAAGATCATATACACTCAAAATGATGAAGATCACCCCTTGGTTGGGTCATTGGGGGCCTCAGATGCCCTGATTTTGCACTGACTTGCTCAAAAAGTCAACTCTTGATCAGATGACTTCCCCATGGAATTTATTCATGAAAATTGATATGAATACTCCCTATACCATATAGAGACCAATAGAAACAAGAATGACCAAAAAATTTGGAGTTATGGCCTCTGAAACCAAAACCCTAATTTTAGGTCATCTGTGTAGTTAAACTTGGCTCTGCTTCCATACCAAACCCAGTTCTTGTGATTCTTTGACTTCTTTGATCTTGAGAGGATATAATATGATGATTGAACATACATGGACCCCTTTGAAGTGATTGATGGCCTTTGGAGTGGCTCAAGAAGCTCTGGGATTGTTCAGATCACAAACCCTAGATGCAGATGACTTTGAATCTATGCAGTGAATCAAAAAGGTAATATGGGATGCTATGATTGTGTTTATGCATATGAAGTGATCACAAGCCATGGTGTGAATGGGTTAGGGCAAATTTGGGGTGTTTACAGAAGGGAATGTGAGAAGTGAAGGCAAATTCACTTCTCAAAGCACTTACCACCTGAAAAGTTAGCATAAAGGAATGAAATGAAGTGAAAAATGAAATGTATGCAAGGATGAAAACCAAAACCAGAAGCAATTTCATGATGTAAATGATGCTAAGAGGTGATTCAAATGTATGTCAAGAGAAATGGATGATCATACAAGTGATGAGAATGCAAATGAAGCATGAAAGGGACATGAAAGTTTATGAATGCTCATGGAATGTAATGAATGCATAACATGGAAAATGGATGGGGAAATGGTATAGCATGAGTCTAATGTGTCCTATGATGTCTTATATGTCATGTGAATGCATAATATGTCATGGCAAGTTCATGAATGCAAGCATATGCAAGATGTATGCAAAGGAAGATGAGAAATTAGGGTTTTCATACAACATGAGATGCAAAACTCAAAAATAGAAGCAAATGACAAGATAAAAAATTGAAAATTCAATAAAAAGAACCCTAACCCCATATGATTTCACACCCCAAAGGAGAAGACCTAACTCTTAACCTAATGAAAGTTATGATTTTTCTAAGTTATCTAGGGTTTTAAGGTACCTAAAGGGAAAAAATGAAAATCAAATCAAAAATGAAGAAGAAATTTATGACAAAATTATGTTAGAAACTACATGTCAAATGAAGATCAATGCAAAAAGAACCATTGTGATACCATTCTTGGTTAGGCAGAAAATAATTCTTGAAGTTAGGGTTCTAAAATGTGAATTTTATGAACCCTAAATTCAAGAAAATTATCAAAGATGGTACAAAACCAAAAAGAAAATTGTTTGGATGGTATGACAATGTCTCTAAAGGTTTAAAGATGCAACATGAATATTTTGGGATTTTTTAGAAACCTAAATGATATTTTAATTAATTAATTAATTTTCATTAATTAAATAAAATGAACATTTAAATGTTTTAAAAATGATTTTTAAATGCAAAAAATAAAAATAAAAATATTTTTGGGTTGAGAAAATTATTTGAAATGAAAATGAAGAATACAAATATTTTTGGAAATTTTAAACTATTTTTAATAAATGGAACAAAATAAATAAAAAAAATTGGAATAAAAACTGAATAAATGAAAAGTAAGCATATCCAAGGGTTCTCATTGATTCTGGGGATTTTGGGATTGACTTGGCGCATGATCCTACGGACAAAATTCAAACTTACTTAAACTTAATTAATTAATTATTTAATCCTAATTAAGAGTTAATGAACTTATCCTAGCCATTCACCACACGCGGGAAATGAAAATCCAAGGGCCTAGATTCAAATGAAACCCTAACCCTAATTATCAGATTAATTACTCTCAGGTCACCGGAGAAGAGCTCCGGTTGTCTTCTCCGGTGACACCCTCACCTGGAAATCTCCAACTCTCTCCCTAGGTTATTTCTGGAGCTCTAAAGCTCCAGATTAACTCCCCTCACCTCCCTGAATCCAAATCCACACTCAAATCTAATTTATAATGGTTGAATAACAAGATTCGAAGAGAAACATAAAAATGGCAAAAATTTCAGAGATTTAGTACATACTCATTTCTACACCATTTTCGAAAATTCAAAGCTCAGTGTGACCAGTGAAGCATGCTTATTCATTTTGTAACATAAAAAAGAGGTTATGGAAAAATGAATTCAGATGACTACCTGAGATGAAGCTTTTCACCCTTGAGCTTTCTGGCCACTTCCTTGGTGCAAAATGACTCCTTTGAACCTCCTGAGGCAGTTGCAATGCTTGGAGAGCTTTAAGGATGGCTGGTTTGAGTGGTAGCAATCCAACAGGTCAAAAATCGTATCTGGTGTATGGGTGTTCTTGGCTGATTTGAGGGTTTCTTTGGGGTTAGTGAGTGATTTAGATATGAATTGTGGAATTGGTTTTGAGTTTGAGTAAGTGAGCTGGGAGATTCGAAGGAAAATGCAAGAGGGCGAGATTTTGGGAACTTGATAAAAATCAGGTTTCAGCTTGCAATGTTGTGTGTTATGATCTGCCTTTAGTCCACATATCAAGTTGTGATAGGTCAAAGAAGTGGTTGTGGCCTATGGTGATTGGTATGGCCTTCTTGCAAAAAGTCACCAACTTGAGTACTTGAGGTATGGGCAAGGATGCAGCTGGCTTTTTGGCATGTCCATGTGCAACTAAGATCAAGGATGTCCATAGAATCCATTTGGAGGCAATTCAGCAAGTTGAAGCAAAGTGATGGGACCTTTTGCAAATATGTGAAGTGTTGGCCCCTTTGAGAAATCTTGATGTTCAAGGCATGTAATCTTGCAATTCTTTGGGCAATTCTGATCTAGAGGCAATGCACTATGATGTTATGATACATTGAAGTGTGTTTGAAGTCACAAAAAGCCTTGGCAAGTGGTTTTGCAAAGAATCCTTTTTGGTGCATTCTTGAAATTTATGGGATTTTTGCCAACTTTGACAAGCCATATCTTGAGTTCCAAAATGAATTAGATATTGTTCGTATACTTTTTGGAAAGGGAATGATCCAATCTACAACTTTCATGACCAACAATTTTTCATTTGAAGCATTTTTGGTTGAGAAAGAGGAGGTTGAAAAACTTTCCCAAAATGGAAAGTTTACATTACAAGTCATTTCCATTTTGGGCAACTTTTGGTTTAGCTCACTTTTCTTCAATTTTGTGAACTTCCAAGCACTCCAATGATCAAATAAAGATCATATAACTTCAATTTGATGAAAAATCCACTTTGGTCCTATGGGTGGGGGCCTCAGATGCCCTGATTTTGCTATGACTTTCTCAAGAAGTTACCAAGTGAGCAGATGACTTCCACAATGAATTTCATCATCAAGACTCCATCTTTTGCTTCAATGCATAAGTTCAAGTTCTTCTGCATCTAGGGTTTGTGATCTGAGCAATCCAAGACTCCATCTAAGCCATCCCAAAGGCCTCAAAGCTTTCTAAGAAGGTCCATGTGTGTTATATCATCATATTATGTCCCTCAAGGTTCATGGAAGTCAAGAGATCACAAGAACTGGAAAGGCATGGAAGCAGAGCTGGGGTTTTCACTGCACAAATGACCAAAATTAGGGATTTGGTTTCAGAGGTCTTAACTCCAAATTTTTGGGCCATTCTTGTTTCTAATGTTATTAAGATGTTATAAGGATCATGTGTACCAAGTTTGATGAAGAAATTCATTGTGGAAGTCATTTGTTCATTGGGTAACTTCCTGAGCAAGTTAAGTCAAAATCAGGGCATCTGAGGCCCCCAACAATGGAACCAATGGGGTATTTTCATCAAATTGAAGTTCTATGATCTTTATTTGATCTTAGATGGAGTCTTGATGAAGAAATTCATTGTGGAAGTCATCTGCTCACTAGGTAACTTCTTGAGCAAGTCATAGCAAAATCAGGGCATCTGAGGCCCCCACCCATAGGACCAAAGTGGATTTTTCATCAAATTAAAGTTATATGATCTTTATTTGATCATTGGAGTGCTTGGAAGTTCACAAAATTGAAGAAAAGTGAGCTAAACCAAAAGTTACCAAAAATGGAAATGACTTGTAATGGAAACTTCCCATTTTGGGAAAGTTTTCCAACCTCCTCTTTCTCAACCAAAAATGCTTCAAATGAAAAATTATTGGTCATGAAAGTTGTAGATTAGGTCTTTCCCTTTTCAAAAGGTACAAGAACATGTCTTAATTCATCCTAGAACTCAAGATATGGCCTTTCAAAGTTGGCAAAAATCCTAAAATTTCAAGTTTCATGTCAAAGAGGGATTTTGCAAATTGGCATATTAAACCATTCTAATGACTTCAAATATGCACAAACACTTCACAATATGTCAAACAAACCCTAAAGGATAAGAATTGTGCTTTGGACCATGCATTTTCATGACATGAACTTCAAGAAATCAAAAAGGGCTAAAACTTTCAATAATTGCAAAATGGTATGAAACTCTTCATCCACTTGTGTCAGCACATCAAAACCAATTCCATGGCTCTCCACAAAGTCAGATGAGGCCAGACACCCCAAGAAATTAGACATGCACCATGCCCATACCTCAAAGTACAATATCTTGACTTTTTCCAAAGGCTCCCATACCAATCACACTATGCCACCACCCAGTTTCTGAACACTCTCATTAGCCTATACTAACCTTATGGACCTCATTTCACATAACACACAAACCTGAATCTTCCCCACACTCAGAATCCACAAAATTTGTCAAAAACTTGAAGTCTTCGAATCTCACTGCTTAGCCAATAAAACTCACTCATTCTTTCACCATTCATCTCAAAATCATCCATAGAACACAAATCACCCTTCACCATAGCCTAAAAGCCACTAAATCAGAAATACGATTTCTGCATCCTCAGAACCAAACACCTCAAAACAACCATCACAAGCTTGCTCTAAGCTCATCATCATCATCAGGAAGATCATTGGGGTGATTTTGAACCAAGAGGGAGGCCAAAAAGCTCAAGAACACAAAGCTTCAACTCAGGTAGCTTCATGAACTTTATTTCCAGAACATGTTATTTAAGTTTCTAAATGATTCCTTATGCTTCACTGATCATCCTGATATAATTTGTTTTGAAAATGACTGAGAAATAAGCATGTATTGAACTTCTGAAAGTTTTGTTCATTTTCACGATTTGCTTCGAATCTTGTTTTTGATGTATGATAAATTTTTTTTTTGATGATGGATTCTTACTTAGGGGTGTTAGGGGATTGATTCTGGAGCTTTAGAGCTTTTAATTTAGCCTAGGGAAGAAGTTAGGTGTTTTGGCCTGCCAGAGAAGATGACCGGAGCTAGCTTCGGTCACCTGAAAGTGCTTAGGGTTCTTAATTAGGGTTTAATCTTCAGTTTAAATGTGAGCTGTAGGATGTGAGTTTCGCGCGTGGATGAAGGGCCCAGATGTCTCATTAAAACCCTAATCAGTTAATTAGGTTAATTAATTAGGATTAATTAATAAATTTGCCAGATTAGATCCTGACCACACAATCACGCGCGCAGTCAACCCTCCCCCCTTGAGTTTGAATCTCAGCCCTCAGATGCGTTTACTTTCATTTAATTTCATTTAATTTCATTTTTATTCTATTTCTTTTGCATAATTTATTTAAAATACCAAAAAGCATCAAAAAAATATGAAACTTTGCCTTTTTGTTTCAAATAATTTTCTTAACCTGAAAACATTTTTATTTTTATTTTTTGCATTAAAAAAAGCATTTTTAAAATATTTAAATTTTATTTTTAATTAATTGAAGTCTTTTAATTAATTAAAAATACATTTAGGTTTCTAAAATCACCAAAACAATCATGAATCATCCCAATGCATTTAGAAACATTTTCAAACTCTTCACACAAATTTCTTTTTAGGTTTGATCATAATTTGTGAATTTTCTTTGAATTAAGGGTCATTAAAATCTTATTTTTGAACCCTAACTTTAAAAAATCATTTCTGCCTAACCAAGAAGAGTTTGAAGATGATTCTTTTTGAATTGTGTTACATATTGGATTTAGTTTATAGGACATTTTCCTTATTAATTTATCTTGCATTTTCGAATTGATTTGCATTTTTCCCTTTGAACCACCCAAAAACCCTAGAAAACTTAGGAAAATCATAACTTTTGATTGATTAGGCTTCTGACCTTCTCCTTTGGGGTGTGACCTAGTATGGGATTAGGGTTTGTTTGAGCTTGATGGCAAATTTTTATCATGTAATATGCTTCTGTTTTGGTCATTTGCATCTCATACTTGCATATAACCTTAATTTCTCATGTTCACTTGCATCCATCTTGCATATACATTAATACATGAACTTGCCATGGCATTTCTTGCCTTCATATGTCACCTTAGACATCTTAGGACATGTTAGAATCATGCTTGATCATTTCTTCATTCATTTGCCATGATTTTCATTCATTTCATTTCATTAACTTTCATGTGTTTTCAAACTTCAAAGCATGCTTACATGACATCTCATTCTTGTATGATCATACATATGCACTTTGTATGCCTTTGCATCATCTCACATGACATTAAAATTGCATAAACACTTCTGACTTTGGTCATTTCATCTCATTGCATCTCATTTCATTTCATTTCTTTATGCTTTGTACTTTATGCATTCATACTAACATTTGCAGGTGGTAAGTTACTTTGAGAAGTGGATTTTCCTTCACTTCTCACTTCTTCTTATCTCTTTCATTTGCATTCTTAATTGTCTCTTAAGTGAACTTGTTCACTTGTGTTCCATATCTCTCACTTTCTTCCTTCAAGTTACTTATCTTCTTCAATGAAGTAAGTAACTTATTCTTCTGCTTCTTCCTCCTTTCATCTGTTCCTTCCATTGGCGTCTTCCTTGAAGATCTTTCTTAAGCCTTACAAACCATAGCAACATCCAAGCATGATAATAATTAGAGTTGTGTTTAGTTCCCCTTAGCTTTTACCTTTGAGTCTCCTTGAGTCTCTCTTCTCATCTTCAAAATCAGAGACTAAACTCTTAAAGTTTTAGGACTTTGGAATTAGGGTTATACATGCATCCTTCTCTTAGGATGGAGTGTATAACTTTAATCCTAAGTGTTAAACCTTTAATTTGTTTAAACCTCTTAATCAAATCATCTTAATAATCACTAAGACTTTATCTTGTAACTTGGGCCTTACATTAGGGTTCTAACTCTTCCTTATGGTTAAGAGGGACTAACCCTAGTGTTTAATGGACAAGTCCCCCTCAAGTTGTCTTACAAACCATAAAACTCACTTCTTAATCTCATCCCTTAATCAAAATCCACTTAATAAAGGCTTTGTTATATAATGAATTTAATCTCTAACCATGGATTAAGTTGAGGTATCTTCCTCAACTTAAGTGTTCTCATCTATTATCCTTCTATTAGGATGGTGTAATGAGCTCACTAATTTGTGATTAGAGATTAAACTCATTACATAACACTAAACAAAAACCCAAAAACATCTAATTAATCACAAGTAGGTTAATGATCTTAATCCTACATCATCATGGTAATTAAGTTGATATGCTTATCTCATACTTAAGTAGGATCATTATCCCTAATCAGGGAGGATATAATGCGCTTACAAGCCTTTGATTTAGGTTTAAGCTCATTAACTTATGCAAAACACCAAAAACAATAACAAAACTAAAAACTCCAAAACAAACAATAATCGTCTCCTTCGGGATTCTTTTCTCATCATACTCATTCACAAGCAAGAACTTGCTTCTTCCGTCTAATGCAAGACAATTAGCACTTGAGCCAGACGAGTCTTACACTTGAGCATAGACAAGTAAGTAGTTCACAGTCATTTTCTTTCAGTCTCTTTGAGTTGAACTATGGTGTTCTGACTTCCTTATTGCACGAGAGGATACGTAGGCATAACTTAACAGTTATCGAACAAAATTCTCTGTGTCTTCCCCCTCTTTTAGCATTCTTTTCAAAGCCTCAATTCCTGAGCTTTCACCTTTTTTTGCACTGACACTTGTATATTTCTTTTCCAGCTCTTGCATACAGACAACACATACACTACCCCTTTTAAACACAATCTTTTAAGCGTGGATCCCGTCGAGTACGACGGACAATCTGGGTGCTAATACCTTCCCAGGTTGTAACCAACCCCCTTTCTAAGTTTCTATGGTTCGCGACCGTCATATCCATCTCTTTCTATGTTTATGCAGCATTACCTTTCCTTCGGGATAAAAATGCCTAACTGGCGATTCTATTCAGTTCATTTCATTTTCTCCCGTCGCCGACCGTTCGTGCTTGTACCGGGATGCAAATCTTCGGGAGCGACAAAAAGATGCCATCATACTTAGATGATAACTCAAAGAAAAAGAAATTGGACTTGGGAGGAATCGCGAAGCCTTTACCACACTTGGGTGATAAAGCAAACAAGACACACTGTGACTGAGCTTGAAAAGATACCATCGTACTTAGATGATAACTCAAAGAAAACGAAATCGGACTTGGGCGGAATCGCGAAGCATTTACCATACTTGGATGATAAAGCCAACAAGACACACCATGAGTGAGCTTGAAAAGATACCATAGTACTTAGATGATAACTCAAAGAAACGAAACCAGATACACTATGAGTGAGGTTGAAAAGTGAACAAGATGGGTGATAAAGTGAACAAGATACACTATGAGTGAGCTTGAAAAGATACTATTGTACTTAGATGATAACTCAAAGAAACAAAATCACACTTGGGCGGAATCGTAAAGCATTTACCACACTTGGGTGATAAAGTGAGCAAGACACGTCGTGATTGAGCTAGAAAATATACAATCGTACTCAGATGATAACTCTAGAAAACGAAATCGGACTTGGGAAAATCACGAAGGATTTACCACACTTGGGTGATAAAGCGAGCAAGACACGCCGTGAGTGAGCTTGAAAAGGTACCATCATAATTTGATGATAACTCAAAGAAACAAAACCGGACTAGTACCGAATCCCAAAGCATTTACCACACTTGGGTGATAAAGAGAACAAGACACACCGTGAGTGAGCTTAAAAAGATACCATCGTAATTAGATGATAACTCAAAGAAAACGAAACCGCACTAGGGAAAAATCGTGAAGCATTTAAAACACTTGATTGATAAAGTGAACAAGACGCACCGTGAGTGATCTTGAAAAGATAACATTATAATTAGATGATAACTCAAAGAAAACGAAACCTTACTTTGATGGAATTACGAAGCATTTATCATACTTGGGTGATAAAGTAACAAGACACACCGTGATTGAGCTTGGAAAGATACCATCGTATTTAGATGATAACTCAAAGAAATGAAACCAGACTTGGACGGAATTGCAAAGCATATACCAGACTTGGGTGATAAAGCGAACAAGACACACCGTGAGTGTGCTTGAAAATATACCATCGTACTTAGATAGTAACTCAAAGAAAATGAAACAGGACATGGGCGGAAATCACGAAGCATTTACCACGCTTGGGTGATAAAGCGAACAAGACACACCGTTAGTGAGCTTGAAAAGATACCATCGTACTTAGATGATAATTCAAAGAAAACGACACTGGACTTGGGCGGAATCGCGAAGCTTTTACCACACTTGGGGGATAAAGCGAACAAGACACACCGTGAGTGAGCTTGAAAAGATACCATCGTACTTAGATGATAACTGAAAGAAAAAAAATCGAACTTGGGTGGAATCGCGAAGCATTTAGCATACTTGGATGATAAAGCCAACAAGACACACCATGAGTGAGGTTGAAAAGATACCATAGTACTTAGATGATAATTCAAATAAACGAAACCAGACATATACGGAATCGCGATGCATTTACCACACATGGGTGATAAAGTGACCAAGACACACTATGAGTGAGCTTGAAAAGATACCATCGTACTTAGATGATAACTTAAAGAAACAAAATCACACTTGGGCGGAATCGTAAAGCGTTTACCACACTTGGGTGATAAAGCGAACAAGACACGTCGTGATTGAGCTAGAAAATATACAATCGTACTCAGATGATAACTCCAGAAAAAGAAATCGGACATGGGAGGAATCGTGAAGCATTTACCACACATGGGTGATAAAGCGAACAAGACACACCGTGAGTGAGCTTGAAAAGATACATTCATAATTAGATGATAACTCAAAGAAATGAAATCGGACTAGTACCGAATCCCAAAGCATTTACCACAATTGGGTGAAAACGCGAACAAGACACACCGTGAGTGAACTTTAAAATATACCATCGTACTTAGATGATAACTCAAAGAAAACGAAACCGCTCTAGGGCAAAATCATGAAGCATTTACAACACTTGGGTGATAAAGTGAACAAGACACACCGTGAGTGAGCTTGAAAAGATACCATCATACTTAGATGATAACTCACAGAAAATGAAACCTTGCTTTGATGGAATTGCGAAGCATTTATCATACTTGGGTGATAAAGTAACAAGACACCCCGTGATTGAGCTTGAAAATATACCATCGTACTTAGATGATAACTCAAAGAAATGACACCAGACTTGAACGGAATTGCGAAGCATATACTAAACTTGGGTGATAAAGCGAACAAGACACACCGTGAGTGTGCTTGAAAAGATATCATCGTACTTAGATGATAACTCAAAGAAAATGAAACTGGACTTGGGCGGAAATCATGAAGAATTTACCATACTTGGGTGATAAAGCAAACAAGACACACCGTGAGTGAGTTTGAAAAGATACCATCGTACTTAGATGATAAATCAAAGAAAATGAAACTGGACTTAGGCAGAATCGCGAAGTATTTACCATATTTGGAAGATAAAGCAAACAAGACACACTGTGAGTGAGCTTGAAAAGATACCATCATACTTAGATGATAACACAAAGAAAGGAAACCAGACTTATGCGGAATCTCGACGCATTTACCACACATGGCTAATAAAGTGAATAAGACACACTATTGTCGCTCCCCGGACTTTACGTCCCGGTGCAGACGTGGACGGTCGGCGATGTTGGAGGTTGAGGTTGAATAGATTCGCCAGCTATGCATTTTTATCCCGAAGGAAAGGTGATGCTGCATATACTTGGGAGGGTATGGATAAGACGGTTGCGAACCAAAGAAATTGAGAAAGGGGGTTGGTTACGACCTGGGAAGGTATTAGCACCCAGATCATCTGTCGTACTCGACGGGCTCCACACTTACTTGATTGTGTTTAAAAGGGGTAGTGTATGTGCTGAATGTGTGTAAAAAGCTAGGGAGAAAGTACAGTGTGTCAGTGAAAAAGAGAGTGAGAATGCTCAAGACTGAGGCCTAGAAAGAATGCTAAAAGAGGGGGAAGACAAAGAGACTTTTGTTCGATAACTGTTAAGTTATGCCTAGGTATCCTCACGTGTAATGAGGAAGTCAGAACACCGTAGTTCGACTCAAAGAGAATGGGTGATTTTGACTGTGAACTTCTTGCTTGTCTATGCTCAAGTGTGTGTCTCGTTTGGCTCGAGTGCTAACTGTCTTGCATTAGACGGAAGAAACGAGTTCTCGTTTATAGAGTGAGTGTGATGAGAAAAGAATCCCGGAGGAGACGATTATTGTTTGTTTTCTGTGTTTTCAGTTTTTTATTATTTTTGGTGTTTTGCATAGGATAATGAGCTTAAGCCTAAATCAAGAGTTGTAAACTCATTATATCCTCCCTGATTAGGGATAATGAGCGTCCTTAAGTATGAGATACGCATCTCAACTTAATTTTCATGATGATGTAGGATTAAGATCATTAACCTACTTGTGATTATTAAGATGTTTTTTTGGGTTTTTGTTTAGTGTTAAGTAATGAGTTTAATCTATATTCAAGGATTAGTGAACTCATTACACCATCCTAAGAGAAAGATGATAGATGAGAACACTTAAGTTGAGGAAGACTCCCCAACTTAATCCATGGTTAGGGACTAAATTCATTATATAACAAGCCTTTATTAAGTGGATTTTAATTAAAGGGTGAGATTAAGAAGTGGATTTTATGTTTGTAAGACTACTTGAGGGGGACTTGTCCATTAAACACTAGGGTTAGTCCCTCTTAACCATAAGGAAGAGATGGAACCCTAGTGTAAGTCCCAAGTTACAAGCTTAAGTCTTAATAGTTATTAGGTGTTTTGATTAAGAGGTGTAAACAAATTAAAGGTTTAACACTAAGGATTAAAATTATACATTCCATCCTAAGATAAGGATGCATGCATAACCCTAATTCAATGTCCTAAAGCTTTAAGTGTTTAGCCTCTGATTATGAGATGAAAAGAGAGACTCAAGGACACTCAAAGGTAAAATACTAGGGGAGACTATATACAATCCTAATTCAAAGGAAGAGAAGCAGATGAAAAGAGAAGGAGAGAGAGAATAGGTTACTCACTTCCTGAAGAAGATAAGTAACCTAAGAGAAAGAAAGTAAGAATGAGAGAGCACAAGTGAAGCAAGTTCACTTCAAATACAAGTAAATTATGCAAATGAGAAGATGAGAAGAGGTGGGATGTGAAGGAAAATCCACATCCCAAACAACTTACCATAAGCCCCTGAAATGTTAGTGTGAAATGCATAAGGAAAGAAATGAAATGAAATGCAACAAGTAATGATGAAATGACAAAGACCAGAAGTAAGAATGCAATGTAAATGTGTTATGGAATGATGCAAAGTCATGTAAGATGTTTATGAATGATCATACAAAGAATGAGATGCAAAGATGGCATGTTAGGAGCTTGAAAACACATGGATGTATATGGAATGTAATGAATGCAAAGCATGGCAAATGAATGAAGAAATGATCAAGCAATGTTCAAACATGTTCTAAGGTGCCTAAGATGACATACAAATGAATGAAATACTATGGAAAGTTCATATGATGATGAGATATAAAGATGAATGCAAATGAACATGAGAAATTAGGGTTTTATGAATGTATGAGATGCATATGATCAAACAGAAGCATACATCATGATAAAAATTTGAAATTGAACTCAAACAAAACCTAAACATACACAAGATCACTCCCCAAACGTGGAGGTCATAAGCTAAACCTAGTGAAAGTTATGAATTTCCTATGATAACTAGGGTTTTTGGGTGATTCTAAAGGAAAAATGCAAATCAAATTGAATATGCAATACAAAATCATGAGATAAATAACCTAGATACTAGATGAAATATGTTAAACAATGCAAAAATAATCAAGTTCAAACTAATCATGGTTGATCAGAAATATTTTTTCAAGTTAGGGTTAGAAAAATGGTATTTTATGAATCCTAATTCAAAGATAATTGTGAAAACATGATCAAACCTAAAAATAAATTTGTGTGATGAGTTTGTAAATGTTTCTAAATGTATGAGAATGCTTCATGAATTTTTTGGTGAATTTTAGAAACCTAAATGTATTTTTAATTAATTAAAATCAATTAATTAAATAAAACATTTAAATATTTTAAAAATACTTTTTTAAAGCAAAAATTAAAATAAAAAATGTTTTTGAGTTAAGAAAAATATTTGAGGTGAAAATGCAAAGTTTTATGATTTTAGAAAATGTTTTGATATTTTAAATAAATAGAACAAAAGAAATGCAAATAAAATAAAAGAAAATGCAAAGTAATCCAATCGATGGTCCAGATTCAAACTGGGGGTGACTGCACGCGCTTTTGGATGGCTGGGATTATTTCTGGCTAATTAATCAGGTTTTATATTAATTAAATAGAATTAGGGCTAATGGTGAATCCTAAGCGTCCATTCCATTAATTAATCCAGATCCAAGGGCTGGCATTTAAATTGGGAACCCTAACTCTAATCAAACTCAGGTGACCGGAGGGGAGCTCCGGTCATCTTCTCCGGTCACTCAAACCACCAACTTCCTCCCTAAGCCACCCAAGCCCTAAAAACTGCCCAGAATCAATCCCCAAACTTCATGGAATACGAATCAACAAACAAACAACATTTATTTTACATGAATCATGAGAAACGAATCAAAACAGAAAACACACAAAAATTTCAGAAGTCAAATACATCCTACATACTCAACCATTTTCAATGATTCAAAGCTCAAAATGTTCAAGGAGACAAACTTTATCACATGGTAACTTAAAATCAAGGCTCTGATAAAAATGTTCTTGAGCTATACCTGAGATGAAGCTTTCCAAGTTTGAGCTTTCTGGACCTCTCCCTTGTGCAAACCCACTCTAATGATCACCCTGATGCTTCTGGAAGGCTTAGAACAAGCTTATGATGGCTGTTTTGTGTGATACATTTCTGGTTTGGCAGAAATCGTGCTTTTTCTTGAGTGGCTTTTAGGGAAAGATGAAGGGTTGTTTATGATCCTTGAGTGATGTTGAGATGATTGGTGAAGAAATAAATGAGTTTTGATGGTTGTGTGTGGAGTTTCGAAGAGATGAAGTGTTATGGATATTTTTGGAAATCTGAGCTTATGGCTTGATTCAGGCTTGTGTGATGTCTGAAATCAGTTGCTTAGGGTTTGCATAAGAGGTCTTGATTGGTCAGAAAGTTGGTGGTGGCATAGTGTGATTGGTATGGGTGATTTTGCAAAAAAGTCAATGAAGGTGTACCACAAGCATGGCACGAGTCAGAGATGGCTTGAAAGCTTGTCCTGCCTCAGCTTCATTCAAGGATGGCCCTTGGATCAGATTTTGTGAGATGGATGGCTTGATGCAAGAGATAGCATGGATTTTGCTAATTTCCCTCATTGAAATTTCTTGAAGTGCAAGGCATGAAAACTTGTGATTCTTGGCACAATTTTGATCATGGCAAGTTGCATAATCATGTTATGATGCTTAGAGGTGGATTAGATGTCATTAGAAGTCTTGAAACATGATTTTGCAAAAATCCCTCTTTGGCACATACTTGAAAATTACAAGATTTTTTCCCAACTTTGAAACATCATATCTTGAGTTCTAGCATGAATCAAGAGGAGGTCTTGTACTTTTTGAAAATGGGAAGATCCATTATACAACTTTCATGTTTGAAGATTTTTCATTTGAAGCATTTTTTATCAAGAAAGAGGAGGTTGAAAATCTTTCCCAAAATGGAAAGTTTTCATTACAAGTCATGTCCAAAAATGGAAAGTTTGCAAATGGCTTGAAATTCTTCAATCTTGTGAACTTCTAACCACTTCTAAGATCAAATAAAGATCATAGAACCTCAAATTGATGAAAATGACCCTTTGGTACCATTGGTGATGGCCTCAGATGCCCTGATTCTGACTTTTCTTACACAACAAGTTACCAGCTGATCAGATGACTTCCACAATGAATTTCTTCATCAAATTTGGTACACATGCTCCTTATAACATATTGAGACCATTATAAACAAGAATGACCAAAAAAATTGAGGTTAAGGGCCTCAAACCCAAAACCCTAATTTTAGGTCATCTGTGTAGAAACCCTAGCCTGTCTGGGCCTCTATGCAATCCTTTGTGATATGTTGACATTAATGAACTTTGGGGAGCATAAGATGATCATAGAACACTCATGGACCCTCATCACATCCTTCAAGACCTTTGAGATGGCTCAGATTACTTCTTGGATTCATTTGATTACAAACCCTAATTGTGCAGTCATGCAATGATTTGATGAAGTTCTTTATGCAATGTGAGATGATATGCTTATGCAATGCAATATGAAAAGATCACAAGCCATGGTGTGAGAAAAAAGTGAGGGAAAATTTGGGGTGTTTACAGCTGCCCCTATTCAAACATGAGTTAGCTATGCAGGGTGTAAGTGCCTGGCTTAACAGACAAACAAGATAACTTGTGGTTGAATACCAAAGATAGTCCAAAATTTGCACTCGCTGGGGAGAAAAAGAAAAGGGATATAAATTGTAACAAATAGTATAGTATGATTATTAAATGAAAGCGATGGAGGACGACCATCGAGCAGAGGACGACTGTTGGGGATGAAAAACGGTAAGTAAAACTATGACGGGGACGACCATCATGCTGGGAAATAAAGAAACCGTGACGGGGACGGCCATCGAGTAAACTAATGAAGGACGATCATCGGGATAAAGGAAAAGACCACGACGGGGACGACCATCGGGTAAAGAAATAAAACTCTCTGGGGATTAAAAAAATGAGGAAAGCACTGATGGGGACGACCATCAGGTTAAAGGGTAAATAAAAAACGACGGGGACGGCCATCGGGTAAAAGAATAAATGAAATAATGATGAGGGACGATCATCAAAAGGTAAAGGAGGATCACCTAGCAGGGGACGGCTGCTAAAAATATCACGACATAGGACGAATGTCGGATAGAAAAGATCAACAATGGGGACGGCCATCAGATAAGCATGATGAAGGACGATCATCAAGAGGTGAAGGACGATCACCTAGCAGGGTACGACTGCTCTAGGGATTATCTCGACATAGGACGAATGTCGGATAACAAAGGTCAACGATGGGGACGACCATCGGATAAATGATGAGGGACGGTCATCAAAAGGTGGAGGAAGATCACCTATCAGGGGACAACTGCTAAAAAGATATCGCGACATAGGACGAATGCCGGATAGAAAGTTCCAACAATGAGGATTCCACTTGGGAAAGTATGAGGGACGATCATCCAAAGGTGAAGGACGATCACCTGGCAGGGGACGACTGCAAAAAATATCACGACATAGGATGAATGCCGGATAAGAGGATCAACGATGGGGACGACCATCGGATAACATGATGAAGGACGATCATCAAAAGGTGAAAGATGATTACCTGGCAGGGGACGGCTGTCGGATAAAAAGATTTTGCTTTGTTGGTGACTAACTGGGGAATGGTAAACACGGACGAGTGTTTACGCCTTTTGAAATAAAAAGGGTATAAGTGTTTGACGATGTGTATAGACTAAAGATGCGGACGAGCATCCTTAGGACCACGATACGGACGAGTATCGATAGAAACAAATGCTGACACGTGTTTAAGGATGATGATACA
The DNA here is from genome assembly GCA_963966055.1 of Lathyrus aphaca. NCBI lineage: Eukaryota > Viridiplantae > Streptophyta > Magnoliopsida > Fabales > Fabaceae > Lathyrus > Lathyrus aphaca. The sequence continues at coordinate 214,846,565 of OZ014523.1, read as the reverse complement.
GACGAGTATCAATCGGACAAGTGTTTGATCTGCCGGGGAGATGATATATACAAGATACAGACGAGTATCAGAGGATTGTGTATAAGTATGTACAAGTGTTTGAACTGTTGGGGAAATAAGTGAAAGACACGGACGAGTGTCAAAAAGATTTAGCAAGGGACACATACGAGTGTTTGACTTGCTGGGGAAGTATGACACGGGCGAGTGTCAAAAAGAATATGTACAAGTATGAATAAGTATCTGTGTTGAGAGTGTAAAAAGGTATTTTGACTTTGTTTACGGGGATAAGTTTTATATATTGCTGGTGAAGTGATTCTGATGTTTGCAGGCGATTGGCTTGAACCTGGCTTATGATCATGAAAATGTTTGATTTTTGTCGTAATTCTCCGTATTAGACGGAATGCTACACTTTGTGTGGGGAAAAATGATACGAATGCTATGATTATACAAATGAGAGAACCAATCCGAGATCCGGATCCTGCGGGGAGAAAGATCTCTGGGCGATCTGCTTGGAGGGAGGACTCCGTTGGGGAAAGAGATCATTGGCCGATCTGTGGGGAGAGAGGATTACCGAATAATCTTCCTAGGGAACTCCATGGCGCTTTGGGGGAAGAAATTTGTGGGGATCCAGGCTGGGGAAGTTTCCATTGAAGAGATTCATGCTGGAGATGAGGAGGCTTCGACAACTCCGTTGGGGAAGAGCAGTTCAGGCATTTCTCGGGAGATCCTGCTTGGGGAGAAGAGAACTTCTGGGAAGTAATCTATTGTAACTCCTTCGTCCAAGCGACACGCTGGGGATTTAATGAGTTTCTTGAAGGATCCTCTGAGGGGATGACAGCTTCGTGGGGGATATCTCTGTCAAGTAACCCTGCTGATGAGGTGATTGCTGACTTGGCTGGGGATATAATGCCTAATATGCCCCATGCTGTGAGATTGTCTTTCTTGAATACCTGTAACCTGTTAAAAAGAAACGCACAAGTGTCCCGAGGTATCCTCACCCGGATACTGTCATAGGAGTTAGATTTTCTCAAGAGTGCATATTTCCTGCAAGCATATATTGAAAATGGCTTATATGTTTTCATGAGAATGTTGTATTATGAACTTTGGATATTTTGCAAACGAAACAAAAATGTACAAAACAAAGTGTGACTGAAAATTCTGATTTTATTGATTTGTGTGCCCTAAATAGCCAAGTACAGTGAAGAAGCGAATCCTTGAAAGGAGGAGATTGCTGTAAACTGAGAAAACAAAAGTGTTGGCAATGTTGAAGCTGATGCTCCAATGAGTTTCCTTTGCTATGACTCGTATGACCTTGACGTTCTTCTTATCTTTCTTTCTGAAGAAGGTTGATTCTGACCGACGCTTTATCCTTTCGAAGCTTGCCATGTTGTGAGTGATACAGACGAATTCAGAATGTAGTTGTTCGCTTATTCCCTGATTTTGCGTGGATCGCCCTTTCGGGTTTTCAATCCATCGGGATACCTCTTTTTGCCTGAGCTATCCGATGTGGCTTTTCAACTCAGCGGGTGTACATTTTTTTTTCAATTTTCCCTTATTTTTGCCCGAGTCTTTTATTCTGTTTTTGACTCGCCGAGATGCCCTGTTTTTTCCTGGACTTACATTCTATTTTTATGTCCAGCGGGTCTTTTATGCAAAGTATTTTTTAACTGCATCTAAATTCACAGGAGATAAGAAATCTTCGCCATCCATAGTAGTGAGCATCAGTGCCCCACCAGAGAAAACTTTCTTTACTATGAATGGGCCTTCCTAGTTTGGCGTCCATTTGCCCCTATGGTCTGTATGAGGAGGAAGAAGTCTTTTCAGAACAAGCTCTCCCACTTGGTATTCCCGAGGTCTGACTTTCTGATCGAAGGCTTTCTTCATTCGCTTTTGATATAATTTCCCATGACAGATGGCCGCTAATCTCTTTTCTTCAATCAGACTCAGTTGATTATATCGAGATTTGACCCATTATGTTTCATCTAGTTTCACATCCATCATTACCCGTAAGGAGGGTAGTTCAACTTCAACAGGTAGGACAACTTCCATACCATACACAAGCTGATAAGGTGTTGCCCCAGTAGACGTTTTGTAGAGATTCGGTACCCATGCAAGGCAAATGGTAGCATTTCGTGCCAGTCTCTGTATGTGACTACCATCTTTTGCACAATTTTCTTAGTGTTCTTGTTAGCTTCCTCAACAACGCCATTCATCTTTGACATGTAAGGAGAAGAGTTGTGATGTTGAATTTTGAAGTCCCGACAAAGTTCTGCCACCATCTTATTGTTCAAATTGGAACCATTATCAGTAATGATTTGTGTAACACGGTGGGAGAACTGACTTTAGTTAAATGTTGCAGATAGCAAGAGTCGCCACCGACTTTTATTTTATCCAAAAGGAAAGGACATAAAAGAACAGGAAAGACCTTAAAAAGATTTTGAGTTCGGGGGGTAGGTTATATAAAGGGAAGGTATTAGCACCCTTTATATCCATGGTTATCCATGGGCTCTTAGTTACTTAGCTCACTTTAAATTGTTTTGAGAAAGTGTAGTGTGTGATTAAAGTTTTCTAAGTGCTTTATAATGATCCTAGTATGGATGTATATAAAGACTTTGTTTTGAAAGTTTGTTTGAAATGTGAAGTGTAATGAAGTATTTTGAAGAAAAGTGAGCAAGTACTTAAGAGGAACCTACCCTATATTAAATCTTTATTGTTCTTATATATTCTTTCAATGGTAAGACTATCCCTATTATTAAGGAATATGTAGTCATTACCTGGGATGTTTTAAGGGACATGTGAAGGGACATCTGTATTTAGGCAACTATAAGGTGTCTTTAGCAATTCGTAGGGACTTATCATCTTTTATTCGAAGGGACAAAATCATTTATCGTAGGCAACCTCGAAGGGACTTGATCTTATAAACTTAAAGGGACTTGATGATATTAATGGTGGGACTTTGCTTAAGACACCTTACTTGACCTTAGAATTAGGCAACATGAGGAGTAACCCTAGAAAGTGTGAGATGGCGATCAATGATCGACTTACGTGTGTGAGTGTTTATATTCATGTATTTATCTTGTTTAAATTAGTTTTCTAAATTATTTTAATTACACATAGTTATTCACACCCTACAGTTACTAACCATGGCAATAAAATATTTACAATAAAATAAAATAAAATAAAGACAAAAACAATAAACCAACGACTATTACATGGCTTTCGCAATTACATAATAATAGGAATAATTAAATGATAAATATATAATAAATAAACAATAATTTAAAATGGTTAATAATAATAATAATCATAAGAAAAGAGGTTAGCACAAATATACAAAATATAAAATTTAAGAGAATATTTTTTAAGTTAAATAAATAATTTTAAAGATTTAAAAAAAAAGAGAATAAGATAATTATAATAATAATAAACAATATAATAATTATTTACAACAAAAGGATTAATTATTTAATTATATATTAGAATAAAAAATTAAATTAAATGTTAAAGTTAATGAAAATTAGGGTTAATTAGGGTTTTGAAAAGAAATTAGGATTTAGAAATTATTTAAGAAAAATTAGGGTTTAACTAATTAATTATTTACAAATTATAAATAAATAAAATTATATACAAAATTACTTTATAAAATGTATTATGATATTTATGAAAGTAAAAAATTTGATTAAGTTTAAAATAGATTTTTTTAAGTTAAATATAAAACAAATTTCATAATAATAAAAAAAATAATACATATAATAGAAAATAATTAAGAAAATAATGAAACAAAGTTTAAAAAAAAATAGGGGAGGCCTGGATTTGAACCCAGGACCTCCCCTTTACCTGACTAAGGGCTTCCCACTGGGCTGCGCATGCAGCTGATGACCTAGAACAACCAAACAATCATTATATTATAAAGCAAATTAAATAGTTGAGAAAAATAAAAAAAAAATGTTGAGTGTTGGACTTGAACCCACGCCCTGAAGCTTACAAACACCAACACTCCACCAACTAAGCCAAGCGCGCGTTGTAACATTCACATGAAACAAATACATTATAAAATAAAACCAATTTTGAAATTCAGAAAATCGCGCCAAGAAACTTCATCTTCTTCCTCTGAAATTCGCAGGTTTTCCTGCGATTTTTCTTGCGATTTTTCTTACGAGTTTTCCTGCGTGTATAAACCTGCGATTTCTCAAACACCATTCAATAAGCAAAATTGAATCAAATTGATAACATAAAATGATTTCCCATGACTTATACAGCAAAACCATGTCATTAGAATCTCTTTAAATCACTTAAATCGCAAAATCCCAATTCGGGAGTTCAAACCCTAGCTATGGCATAATCTAATCCAGTCCATGAAACTTAAATTTAGTTATCTAGAAAGCTTCACCACATCAAAACAAGTCAAGTTAGATGGTCAAAATCAACAAATAACACACAAATTCATGGAATCGAAAAAAAGTTAAACATGACATAAAACTGATTCGGTTTGAGCAATTAGAGGTGTTTTAGATGATGTAAATGATGCAATGATGTTCAATGATCATCAAGGAATGCTTTGCTGCCCTTAGTTCACCTGAAAAACCACAAAACTTAAGAATCCGAATTTGATTTTTTTGATGAATTTTTGAAGTTTGAATGTTGTTCTTGAGGCTGCAAAAATCGTGTCTCTTGTATGCTTTAGCTTGTCTATATATCATACAACAGAATTAGGTCAAAATAATAGTCCAACCTTTGGACTTTTGGATCCATAGAGATTGAAAAAGATATGTCTTTAAAATATTGAAAATTTGGATATATCCTTGCTATTTTTGAATGATCTGATTTTGTATAGTTTCAATCACTTCTAAATGAACATTAAGACTTTCTAGAACCAAAATCAAATCAAATATTCACACTTTTATATTTTATTTGGATTTAAAATGATTTTTAATGTAAAAAATCATAATAAATAAAATAAAATGAATAAAAATATGAATAAATAATTTTTAATTCGTGCATGATGTCATGGAAGTGTTTGGATCATAAAAATGCAAGCCCATTTGGTGAAATTTGGTTCTAAGATCCCATTTGCTTCATAAACCTCTCAAACATTTCCAAACTTTGCAAGGACACACATCCCTCAATTTTAATGATATGAAGGTGTTCTTGGAGATTTTGGAAAGCTTAAAGAGTCCTATAACCAATCTCTTTGGTCTCATGTCCATATCTTTTACCATTCTCAAGTTATGCTCTTTAGACGTTGTTGACTTTTTGTTGACTTTTAAAGTGACCTATAATGTCTTAGCTAATACCTTCCAAATGAAGCATTTTTGGTCTTGGCTTGTGAGACACAAAGTTGTAGAGAATTAAATTTCCTTACAAATTAGCTTTGGATGGAAAAATTTTGATGAAGCATGTGAAAGTTATGGCTGGTCAAAGTTCAGTTGACTTTTCCTATGAAAACCCTAATTTAGAAACTCCTGATTCTTGATGATCTGAAATCTCCTTGATGAATCATGATCAACCATTGATCAAATGATGAATTTTACTTCATATACTTGATTTTGACAAAAAATCATGAAGTTTGACTTTGGTTTGACCACAGTTGACCTCAGTTTGACTTTTTGACTACTTTGACTGATTTTAGCTTATCTGATCATCTGACTGAGCAAATCTTTTGGGAAAGTCTTGAAACTTGACATGGGGATTCTTGAACACATATAGGATGATATGAAGCTCACTTGAAGCCTTGTAAGTCCATTTAGTCTGATGAAAGTCAAAACCCTATTTTAGGATGCCTTACTTAGGAGGATGCATTGTCTGAGGGAATTGTCAAACTTTTTGACTATTTGTGAACCTTGTGAACCTCTTGAGATACTTTGTGAATCTTGTGAACCTTGTGAACCTCTAGGGATACCTTAGTACACAATGTCTTGTCTTGGTGAGGGCAAATTTTGGGGTGCAACCATTTGCTCGACAGATGATATCCCTTTTCAGAAATCGAACTACCTCTTGCCTGGTGACATTTGCATACGAAGCTGCTTCAACCCATTTGGTGAAGTAATCAATGGCTACCAGGATGAATCTGTGACCATTTGAAGTAGTCGGTTCAATATTTCCAATCATATTAATGCCCCACATGGCGAAGGACCAAGGTGAAGACATTACATTCAAAGGATTCGGAGGCACGTGCACTTTATCTGCGTAGATCTGGAATTTGTGACATTTTCTGGCATATGCACAACAGTCTGCATCCATTGTGATCCAATAGTAACCTGATCTCAATAACTTATTTGTCATTGCATGTCCTTCGGCATGGGCACCGAAAGAACCTTCATGTACTTCGTGCATCAGTAGGTCTGCTTCCTTCTTGTCAACACATCTCAGTAAGACCATGTCGAAGTTTCGCTTGTACAAAGAACCATCAGTATTGAGGAAGAAACTACCGGCTAGCCTTCTTAATGTCTTCTTATCGTTTGACGGTGCCCCAAATAGGTATGTCTGAGTTTCCAAGAAGCATTTGATGTCGTTGTACCAAGGCTTGTTATTAGTGACAATGTCCACTGAGAATACATATGTCGGTCGATCTAGTCTGGATACCAAAATCGAGATACATAATTAGCAGCTTGTACTTTGATCATGGATGAAATGGTAGCCAAAGCATCTTCAAACTGATTCTCATCTCGAGGGATGTATTCAAGCTTAACTGTTGTGAAGAAGGTCAACAATCTCCTCATATAGTCATGGTAGGGAATCAGATGCTCCTGATGAGTATACCACTTGTTGTTGGTCTGGTTGATCACCAAAGATGAATCTCCGAATACATTCAAGGTTTTGATCCTGAGGTCAATGGCTTCCTCAAGACCCATGATACGAGCTTCGTATTCTGCTTCGTTGTTAGTGCAGGCAAAGGTGAGCCTTGCTGAGAAAGGCATATGAACCCCTTTAGGTGTAATAAGAACTGCACCAACCCCACGAATGTTGCAATTAACTGCCCCGCCAAACATCATAGTCCATGCTTCTTTTGGGTCTGGCCCTTCAATGTGAATAGGCTCTTCATTATCTTTTGCTTTTAAGAACATGATGTCTTCATCAGAGAAGTCAAATCTCATAGGCTGGTAATCATCAATGGGTTGCTCATCCAGATAGTCAGACAATACACTACCCTTGATGGCTTTCTGAGAGGTGTACCAAATGTCATATTTTGTTAGAATCATTTGCCATCTTGTAACCCTTCCGGTAAGTGCGGGCTTATCAAATATGTACTTGACTGGATCCATCTTTGAGATCAATAAGGTAGTATGAGTCAACATATATTGTCTTAGTCGGCGAGCGGCCCACACTAAAGCACAACAAGTTTTCTCTAGCAGTGAATGACATTGTTCACAGTCGGTAAACTTTTTGCTTAGGTAGTATATTGCATACTCTTTTCGACCAGACTCGTCATGCTGGCCCATCACACACCCCATTGACTCTTCTAATACTGTCAGGTACATAATTAGAGGTCTTCCTTCAACTGGAGGCATGAGAATTGGAGGTTCTTGCAGATATTCTTTGATCTTGTCAAAAGCTCTCGGACAGTCATCTTTGACTTTATCGGGATCAACCTCAATTCCTTTTTCACTTACAATAAAACCCAGCAGCTTACCAGAACGTACCCCGAATGTGCACTTGTTGGGGTTCAACCTTAACTGATACTTCCTTAGACGCTTGAACAGTATCAGCAGATTCACCAAATGATCTTCCTCTGTGAAGGACTTGGAAATCATATCATCAATATTGCATTCGATTTCTTTATGGATCATATCGTGGAATAGTGTTATCATAGCCCGTTGATATGTTGCACCGGCGTTCTTCAAACCGAACGACATTAAATTGTAGCAAAATGTGCCCCAGGGTGTGATGAAAGTTGTCTTCTCCATGTCTTTAGGTGACATCTTAATCTGATTGTATCCAGAAAATCCATCCATAAAAGAAAATACCGAGAACTGAGTTGTGTTATCCACCAATACATCAATGTGAGGTAATAGGAAATCATCTTTCGGGCTTGCTCTGTTCAAATCCCGGTAATCGACACACATACGCACCTTTCTATCCTTTTTAGGTATGGGTACAATGTTAGCAACCCACGGCGGGTAACTAGTTACAGCAAGAAAATCGGCATCCCACTACTTTCGTACTTCCTCTTTGATTTTTATGGCCATGTCTAGGCGAGTTCGGCGCAACTTCTGTTTAACTGGCAGACAATCTTCTTTCAATGGCAGTCTGTGCATGACAATATCCGTATCCAGACCTGGCATATCTTGATAGGACCAAGCAAAGACGTTGACATACTCTCGAAGCATATTGATGAGTTGTTCTTTCACTGAAGCTTGCAGACTAGCCCCGATCTTCACCTCTTTCACATCTTCCTCGGTACCAAGATTGATAGTCTCAACCTCCTCTTGATGAGGAGCAATCACTTTTCCTCTTGTCTCAACAACCTGGCCAACTCTTCAGGAAAATCAAAGTCTTCATCAACCCCTTCTTCTAATTGATTAATCGGATTGTCGAAGTCATACAAGGTCATAGCAGTGTCGTTGTCGGTGCAATCTGGAGGTCTATCTATGCAAGGGTTGAGATTTGTTCATTTTAGTGATTGATTTTATCTTATTTAGAAAAAGTGAATGAAGTTTTTTAATAAAAACATTTCCATTTATTGTTTTGTGCGAAAATAACAAAAATGAAAAGACAGTGAGCGAAAAGATTGTTTGCAAAAGATGTCCATTGTTCATTAATCTTCATTTGCACAAAATACATATATGGCCCTATTACAAAATGAGTCCTGACACCTTAGGAAAGATGCAGGACTTGATGCATGCTTAAATAGGAAATAATAATTACTCTGCAAAAGTAACCCTTATAATTTCCTAGGAAGACCAGTTGAGGACTTGTTGGCCTGGGACACTTGGACGAATCCAGATTTCCAGGTTGAAGTCGCTTTCAGCCTCGTCTTCCACATTGTTGATTGCATCCGGGGTCAGCATTCCCCCACTTATGAACTTGGAAGTTTCAGCAGCCTCCTCTTGAACCTGTCGGGATGGTCTGTAACCCAAACCGAACTTGTCTTCCTTGATCTGAACTTGTAGCAGCTTGCCCCAGCCTTGGGAATTCCCGTCTTCAACAACCTTCCGAGCTTGTTTGTAAGTAGCAATTGAAGTACTAGACACTTCAGTTGTTGCTTCATTGAGATTAAGAGCTTCAAAACCCTGACTCATTGTCTCATGGATCTCCCCATCCATCTCAATGTACTTATAAGTGGCCAAGTGACTGACAAAGATGTCCCCCTCTCCACAGATTGTGATAATTTGGCCTTCCCACTCGTATTTTAACTTCTGGTGAAGGGTCAATGTTACGGCTCCAGTGGCATGAATCCAGGTTCGACCCAACAAATAGTTGTAGGTTGGCTGAATGTCCATCACATAAAAGATAGTTTTGAAAATATGTGGGCCAATTACCACAGGCAGCTCAATTTCTCCAAGAATCGATCTTTTAGAACCATCGAAGGCTCTCACAACTAGGTTACTCGGACGGAGTGCAAGACCATCATACTCCATCTTGACTAAGGCTTTCTTTGGAAGGACATTGAGAGATGACCCAGTGTCAACCAAGACATGAGAAAGTACAACACCCTTACACTCCAAGGTGATATGTAAAGCCTTATTGTGGTTACGGCCCTCGATAGTCAGATCAGCATCAGTAAAACCTAGTCCATGACTAGTGTTGACATTTAAAACCACCATCTCTAACTGATTAACTGTAATCTCCTCAGGCACATAAGCTGCATGCAGGACTTTGAGTAATGCGTTCCTATGAGCTTCGGAACACATGAGCAATGATAGAATGGAGATCTTGGAGGGTGTCTGGTGGAGCTGGTCCACAAATTTATAGTCACTCTTCTTGATAATTCTCATGAACTCGTCTACATCCTGATCAAAGGAGGTCTTCTGAGTCTCTTTGGAAATTGGTTCTTCTGGCACCACACCCTTGCCTTTTGCTTTGGCAGCAGCTTCTGCTTCAGCATTAACTCTTGGGAACTGTGACGCGAAGAGACGTCCGCTTCGAGTGAAGCCTCCGCCTCCCCCTGACATTATCAATCTGTGGTGTAGAAGCTGAAGAGTCAAGAGTAACTTTCTTTCCGTTGCAATAAAGATCTAAGCCATAATGCCAAGGCACGACACTGCTACTATCATATGGAACTGGTCCAGGCACCGTGATAGTAACCAGACTGATTGATGCGGAAGATGGAGTTGTGATAGTCTGAGGATCATAATAGACTGTGACAAGAGGTCTGATTGGAGATGACACAGGTGTTATAGGTGTAGGAAGTTGTTGATGTTGATGTTGATGTTGATGTGAGTTGTTGAAAGAATCTGGGACATGAACCGTTGCCCGATCATAATAATTGGTGACTGTGGAGATGTATTCATTGATGGTTTCTATTTTTGTAGTAGACTCTGTTGGAATGATGTTTGCTGATGTTGTAGGAGATTCCTTTAAAATGGTGATTGATGGTGTTGTAGGAGAGATGTTTGTTGAAGTTGTAGGAGTTGGAACCGTTGAAGTGATCTGCAGGATGCCTTCTCGGATAAGACTATTGATACCAATCCTCAAGTTTGCAAAACCATTTGTAGAGACTTTGCAAGCTTCACAATGGGCCTGACAACCCGGAAACACTTGGCACTTCAATAGCTGAGCTTTAACTTCGGACAGTGGTGTTTAAATACTTGCAACGTCATCAATCATAATAGATGGTTGGTCCTCTTCAATAGCATTAATCCTCGGTCCACCGTGATTCGGTATTGGATTCTTTGTGACATTAGGAGGAGGTTCAAAATTCAAAGCCTTTGAATCAACTAAGTCCTGAACTTTCATGTGCAATGCCCTGCACTTCTCTGTTGTATGGCCAGGTGCATTGGAGTGGAAGGCACATCTGGCATTGACATCATAGTTTCTTGGGAGATTCTGAGGATCTGGTGGAGTCAAGGTTCTTAATTCAACCAGGTTGAGTTTCAATAACTGCGGAAGTAGAGCTGCATAGGGCATCAGGATGGGATCGATAACCCTGTTGATTTGAGAGGTCATTTGCTGGAACGGACGTTGTTGTTAATTATTGTTGTTGTTGCTATAAGATCTTTGTTGTTGAGGAAACTGTTGTTACTGAGGATACTGTTGTTACTGAGGATACTGTTGCTGAGGTGCTGGAGTGGGAATGGTGACAGCAGCTACAGATCTTTGCATGTATTGAGGCCTACCTCTGCCAATATGTATTGAATTAGTTTCACCCGTCCTACGAGGCCCTGAGAAAGGTTTTCTGGCATTTCTAGAGCTAGCACCATTATTAGAGATCTTACCCATCTTCAAAAGACTTTCAATTCTCTCACCAGCTATAACCAAATCACCAAAATTGGTGGAAGAGAAAGCAGCAAGTCAGTCAATGTAGGTTCCCTATAATGTGTTCATAAACATGTCAGCCATCTCCCTTTTAGACATAGGTGGCTGGACAGCAGCAGCAAGTTGTCTCCACCTTTGGGCATATTCCCGGAAACTTTCTCTCGAGGACTGAGACATACCCATCAGGAGTGTCCTATTGGGAGACATATCCAGGTTGTACTTATATTAGCGTTTGAAAGCTTCAGCTAAGTCCTTCCAGTTCCTGACCTTAGCTCTGGATAGGTGAGAATACCACTCACGGGATGCCTCGGTCAAGCTATCTTCGAAGTAGAACATCCACAACTTTTCATCCAAGGAATAGGCTTGCAATCTCCCCAGAAAAGATTGAAGATAGGTACGAGGACAGGAGGTACCGTTATACTTCTCAAAGCAAGAAGGTTTGAACTTGTGAGGAATCCTGACTTCTTCCACTAATCCCATATCCATCACATCAAATCCCAAAGAGTTTTGAGATTCCAAGGATCTCAGCTTCTCAGATATTTCGTCCAGACGATGATCATAAACTTCATCAGCTCCAGCACCTAACATTGTAAACTGCTCGTCCTGAGGATCTTCCTACAGAACACAATCTCCAGTGTTTCTCTGGGTATTTCCAATAACATTGATTTCAGGGTTGATGTGGGGTCCAAACTCTGGTGGATTTGCTTGCGGCTAATCGCACGCGTTGTTACTTGTTCCCCCAGTACCAGCATGGTTATCCTAAGGAGTTTGCCGCTCGACTAACTCCCTTAATCTTTCTTGGGTCTGTGCCAGCCCAGTCATCACAACCATAAACTGGTTCATCTGGGTTCTCATTTCTGTCCTCACATCTGTCATTTATTGCTGTAACTGATCCATCTGTAAGCTCGGAAGGTTGTTTCTGGTCGGATACCAGTGGATGCGGTTGATGGTAAAGACTCTCTTGCAAGCAATATTTCCTGAAACAAGCAGCAAAGTGAGAAAACAACAACAAAAATTCTGCAACACAAAGAATGAGGTTAGCATGCAATGCAGTATGTCTATTTGTCTTCAGAGGGTATCCGGGTTTGGTTCTTTGGTTTTGACCTTCCAGACCTCTAGGAATGATGAAGATGTTGAAGTAATCAAAGCCCATCAGAAAATCCATGTAATACATAAACCATACATTACAAATGTCAGAACACATAGTTTATGACTACAACAAGTTCCCATGGTGGGTCAAAATACAATCAAGTCAAGAAATATAACAATCAAAATCACCATGGTGAATTAAAGTACAACCAAAATAAAAGTACATGCAAAAGAGAAATGAAACATCCAGCCCAAAGTCATCTTCTTTAACTTCTTTCAGGAGAGCCTCAGTCACTAGTCCAACTGGATGCTTTGTGATGGTCCTGATGAGAAGGTTTCTGGTTGCCATGACACTTATCATCTTCTGGTATTTGTCTTGTTCTTTTGATCTCTTCAACCCCGCTCGGAGTTTCAGCTCGGAGATTTCCTTCTGTGCTGCTAACAATGCTTCTTGACTCTTCTTCTCATTGGCTTCCAGCTGCTCTATCCTAGCCTAGGTCTTTTGATCTTCTTGTAAACGAGCTTCAGTGATTTTGATCCATCTAGCCTAACTCTCTTCTAGGTAGTGTTCAACTATGGCTTTCTGAATCTTGGCTTCTTTACAAGCATTCTTCATTACAAACTCTCCTACTCGGGCTTTTCTGATGAAGTCTTATGTCTTCTCAATCTTAGTCACATGCTTGATACAGAGCTTCTCTAACCTTTCATTGTCCAGACTACTGTCATTCCTTTCCCAAAGGATCTTTTTCAAGGCTTCATCAAGCTGGGTATTCCTCTCTTTCAGCTTCTCAAATTCCTCCAGGCTCACTGTGGCTACAGGCCCTGCTGCTGATGGCCCTGGCACATCTTCCAGAGTGAATGGCATGCGGGTGATTTATCCTCTGATGCGAGACCATTTAATGTATTGAGCAGAAGCTATGTTGTTGCACTTACCTAGAATAGCAGTCCCTTTAGTCTGTATGATGTCCCAAGCCCAAGCAGCTTGTCAGACGGTGGTATGATTGTTTAGAATAGCACAGTAAAGAGACTCTGCTAAGTCCTGCTCCCTAGGTGGATGTACCAGTGCATATCCCAACTGTCTTCTGAAAAGAAAAGGATTGTAGTTGATGCAACCCTTTACTACAATAAGAGGTACACTAGGATATTGTCAACAACTAGTGATTATGTCCCTGCCCTTGGTGTTTTGAGTACACCACCTGATGTCTTCTAAAGTAAGGGCCATCATCCTCTTAGCCCAGTTCCTTGATTGATGTGGATTCAGAAAGGCTTCCATCTTCGGCATGTGTCTCAATAACCAATAGTAGAAAAGGGGTGCACAACATCTCACCAGTCTTCCCCTTTGCTTCTCATTCCTATGATGAACTGAATAGTATAAATCTCCCAATAAGGTAGGAACTGGATTCTTGAGCATGAAGATATGGATAGCATTCTTGCTTACAAACTTAGGCTCGTATGCAAACAAGATGATACCATATATGCTGAGAGCCAGGAGAGCACAAACTGATTCCCATTTCCCTACTGCAGCTTGCTTTGTAGCCTGAGTAACCAAGAAATCCAGATGAAGGCCTGGGATTCCAACTTTGGAAGTCATGTGCTCATCAATGACAGATGCTTCCAGATGTAATTTTTTGGCTATGTCTTCATTCTTTGGAGCAGTCATCTCAGGGTTGAAAGGAATTCCCCTTCTGATAGAGACACCCAACAACATGGAATACTCTTCCAGCAAAGGACCTATCTGAAAGTCTAGGAAAGTGAAACATCGGAGAGGAGGGTCATAAAACTGAAGGAAAGTGTGAATCATGCTCCTCTGTGATGCATCCAATTCCATGATCATGTCCAGGATCCCACCATAATGTTCTCTGAATAAAGGAACATGATCATGAGTGATAAAAGCATGTATCTGCCTGATGCCTGCTAGAGGGTACTCAAAGAAATGGTAAGTGATGTTGCTCTTCCTAGTTGAATCCATGCTGACAATGGGTGCTGATGAAGATGGCTGAAGCAGAAGAACGGTCAAAACCAAACAAAAGAAAATGTGGATACCCTGTAAAACAAATAGACAAAATGTTAAATGATGCAGTATGATGTATGTTGAATGATATGAAAGGGTTTGTGATCAGGTGCTGGATTGTCAGTTGCTTTGATAGGGTCCATGAGTGTTCAGAAAATATGGATGAAGGCTTCAGAACCAGTAACCAGGTGGGGGACTCATATAAAGAGTCACTTATCCGGGGTTTCCAAGAACTAGTCCAAAATAGTGTAACCTTAAAAAAAATCCAGTAGCAGGGTATGTTGAGGTCAAGGATTCTTGAAAACCTATAAACAACCCCACCCACTCAGTTCCCAAGAAGAAACCCATGTATGTACCGTGTTTCATATTCCCGCACCAGACCGAAATGGAATGGGAAAGAATATGAAGCCACACTTGGGTGATAAAGTGAATAAGACACACCGTGAGTGAGCTTGAAAAGATACCATCGTACTTAGATGATAACTCAAAGAAATGAAACCAGACTTGGACGAAATTGCGAAGAATAAACCAGACTTAGGTGATAAAGCGAACAAGACACACCGTGAGTATACCATCGTACTTAGATGATAAGTCAAAGAAAATGAAACCGGACTTGGGAGGAAATCACGAAGCATTTACCAGACTTGGGTGATAAAGCAAACAAGTACACCGTGAGTGAGCTTGAAAAGATACCATCGTACTTAGATGATAACTCAAAGAAAATGAAACTAGACTTGGGCAGAATCGTGAAGCATTTACCAAACTTGGATGATAAAGCGAACAAGACACAATATGAGTGAGCTTTAAAAGATATGATCGTACTTGGATGATAAATTAAAGAAAACGAAATCGGACTTGGGCGGAATCGCGAAGCATTTAACATACTGGGATGATAAAGCGAACAAGACACACCGTGAGTGAGCTTGAAAAGATACCATAGTACTTAGATGATAACTCAAAGAAAGGAAACCAGACTTATGCGGAATCTCGATGCATTTACCACACATGGTTGATAAAGTGAACAAGACACATTATTGTCGCTCCCAGACTTTACATCCCGGTGGAGACGCGGACGGTCGATGATGTTGGAGGTTGAGGTTGAATAGAGTCGCCAGCTAGGCATTTTTATCCCGAAGGAAAGGTAATGCTGCATAAACCGGGGAGGGTATGGATAAGACGATTGTGAACCAAAGAAACTGAGAAAGGGGGTTTGTTACGACCTGGGAAGGTATTAGCACCCAGATCGTTCATTGTACTCGACGCGCTCCACGCTTACTTGATTGTGTTTAAAAGCGGTAGTGTATGTGCTGACTGTGTGTTAAAAGCTAGGAAGAAAGTACAGTGTGTCAGTGCAAAAGAGAGTGAGAATGCTCAAGACTGAGGCTTAGAAAGAATGCTGAAAGAGGGGGAAGACAAAGAGACTTTTGTTCGATAACTGTTAAGTTATGCCTACGTATCCTCTCGTGCAATGAGGAAGTCAGAACACCGTAGTTCGACTCAAACAGACTGGGTGATTTTGAGTGTGAATTGCTTGCTTGTCCATGCTCAAGTGTGTGACTCGTCTGGCTTGAGTGCTAATTGTCTTGCATTAGACGGGAGAAGCGAGTTCTCGTTTATAGAGTGAGTGTGATGAGAAAAGAATCCCGGAGGAGACGATTATTGTTTGTTTTCTGTGTTTTCAGTTTTTTTTTTATTGTTTTTGGTATTTTGCATAGGATAATGAGCCTAAGCCTAAATCAAGGGTTGTAAACTCATTATATCCTCCCTAATTAGGGATAATGATCCTACTTAAGTATGAGATAAGCATCTCAACTTAATTTTCATGATGATGTAGGATTAAGATCATTAACCTACTTGTGATTATTAAGATGTTTTTTTGGGATTTTGTTTAGTGTTAAGTAATGAGTTTAATCTCTAATCAAGGATTAGTGAACTCATAACACCATCCTAAGAGAAGGATGATAGATGAGAACACTTAAGCTGAGGAAGACTCCCCAACTTAATCCATGGTTCGGGACTAAATTCATTATATAACAAGCCTTTATTAAGTGGATTTTAATTAAAGGGTGAGATTAAGAAGTGGATTTTATGTTTGTAAGACTACTTGAGGGGGACTTGTCCATTAAACACTAGGGTTAGTCCCTCTTAACCAAGTTACAAGCTTAAGTCTTAATAGCTATTAGGAGTTTTGATTAAGAGGTGTAAACAAATTAAAGGTTTAACACTAAGGATTAAAGTTATACACTCCATCCTAAGATAAGGATGCAGGCATAACCCTAATTCAAAGTCCTAAAGCTTTAAGTGTTTAGCCTCTGATTATGAGATGAGAAGAGAGACTCAATGAGACTCAAAGGTAAAAGACTAGGGGAGACTATATACAACCCTAAAATTATCATGCTTGGATATCCTATGGTTTGTGAGGCTTAAGGAAGGATCTTCAAGAAGGCCAGCAAAGGAAGAGAAGCAGATGAAAAGAGAAGGGGAAAGAGAATAGGTTACTTACTTCCTGAAGAAGATAAGTAACCTAAAAGAAAGAAAGTAAGAATTAGAGAGAACAAGTGAAGCAAGTTAACTTCAAAGAAAAGTAAATTATGCAAATGAGAAGATGAGAAGAGGTGGGATGTGAAGGCAAATCCACATCCCAAACAACTTACCATAAGCCCTTGAAATATTAGTGTGAAATGCATAAGGAAAGAAGTTAAATGAAATGCAACAAGTAATGATGCAATGACCAAGGAATGAAAATGTGTTATGGAATGAGGCAAAGTCATGTAATATGTTTATGAATGATCATACAAGGAATGAAATGCAAAGATGGCATGTTAGGAGCTTGAAAGCACATGGATGTACATGGAATGTAATGAATGCAAAGCATAGCAAATGAATGAAGAAATGATCATAATGATGCAATGACCAAGTAATGATGCAATGACCATGCAATGTAAATATGTTATGGAATGATGCAAAGTCATGTAATATGTTTATGAATGATCATACAAGGAATGAAATGCAAAGATGGCATGTTAGGAGCTTGAAAACACATGGATGTACATGGAATGTAATGAATGCAAAGCATAACAAATGAATGAAGAAATGATCAAGCAATGTTCAAACATGTTCTAAGGTGCCTAAGATGACATACAAATGAATTAAATGCTATGGAAAGTTCATATGATGATGAGATATAAAGGTGAATGCAAATGAACATGAGAAATTAAGGTTTTATGAATGTATGAGATGCATATGACCAAAACAGAAGCATACATCATGGACCCTCTATGCAATCCTTTGTGATATCTTGACTTTAATGAACTTTGGGGAGCGTAAGATGATCATAGAACACTCATGGACCCTATTGGCATGCTAAAAGACCTTTGAGATGGCTCAGATCACTTCTTGGATTCATCTGATCACAAACCCTAATTGTGCAGTCATGTAATGATTTGAAGAAGTTGTTTATGCAATGTGAGATGATATGCTTAGGCAATGCAATATGAAAAGATCACAAGCCATGGTGTGAGAAAAAAGTGAGGGAAAATTTGGGGTGCTTACAACTATGGGTGAGCTTGAAAAGATACCATCGTACTTAGATGATAACTCAAAGAAAAAAATCACACTTGGTTGGAATCGTAAATCATTTACCACACTTGGGTGATAAAGCGAACAAGACACGTCGTGAGTGAGCTAGAAAATATAGAATTGTACTTAGATAATAACTCTAGAAAACTAAATCGGACTCGGGAGGAATCGCGAAGCATTTACCACATTTGGGTGATAAAGCAAACAAGACACACCGTGAGTGAGCTTGAAAAGATACCATCATAATTAGATGATAACTCAAAGAAACGAAACCGGACCAGTACGAAATCCCAAAGTAGTTACCACAATTGGGTGAAAGCGAACAAGACACCCCATGAGTGAGCTTGAAAAGATACCATCGTACTTAGATGATAACTCAAAGAAAACGAAACCTTACTTTGGTGGAATTGCGATGTATTTATCATACTTCGGTGATAAAGTAACAAGACACACAGTGATTGAGCTTGAAAAGATACCATCGTACTTAGATGATAACTCAAAGAAATGAAACCAGACTTGGACGGAATTTCGAAGCATATACAAGACTTGGGTGATAAAGCGAACAAGACACACCGTGAGTGTGCTTGAAAAGATACCATCGTAGTTAGATGATAACTCAAAGAAAATGAAATCAGACTTGGGCAGAAATCACGAAGCATTTACCATACTTGGGTGATAAAGCAAACAAGATACCCCCTGAGTGAGCTTGAAAAGATACCATTGTACTTAGATGATAACTCAAAGAAAATGAAATTGGACTTGGGCGGAATCGTGAAGCATTTACCACACTTGGGTGATAAAGCGAACAAGACCCATCGTGAGTTAGCTTGAAAAGATACCATCGTACTTATATGATAACTCAAAGAAAACGAAATCGGACTTGGGCAGAATTGCGAAGCATTTACCATACTTGGATGATAATGCGAACAAGACACACCATGAGTGAGCTTGAAAAGCTACCATAGTACTTAGATGATAACTCAAAGAAACTTCCAATCACGAATTCTCCTTGAGAGGTATTCAGATCTTGATGGTTTTGGACAAACAGGTTTTAGCATACTCAGAAGATTAACATAGGAAACTATCATAATAACAAAATAAAGACCTTAAGAAGGCAATAGTAACAAAAATTTCCCGAAGGATCACAAGTCTTACAAATAAAGTGCAAGGAAAAATAAAATGAGATTCCTACAACAAGTCTGTAGGTAATCCAAAATACAAAAAACTCTAAAATTCCAAACTACAAGAAGACTCTGGCTCCTCCTCTAAAAATCCCAACGCTGCCCTGGCTTTCTTCACTCTAACCCTTAACTTGAGTTATGCATTCTACTTGAGTACCTCTTCTAAGGCTTGCTGACTCTGTGCCAACTGTTGGGTCTTTTCCCTTCTTATCGTGTGAATTTTCTCTAATTCAACCTTCTGGTCTTGGAGTTGTAGCTGGTACGCCTTCTCTTTTTCTTCAAACTCCTTCTGATATCTGTCTCTCATTTCCTTCAACCAAGTAATGGATTGTCTCGCCTCCCTAATGTTCTTCTGAAGCTTCTTGTTCTATGCTTCCCTTATTGAGTCCATCAACCCTCTCCTTTGGAAATAAGCTTCCCTTCCAGCAAATTCTTTCTCTTTAGTTTCCTGGGCTACTTGTATTTTCTGGAGCTTCTCCTTCACTTCTTCCTTAGAACGGGCTGCACGATGATACAAGCTAGCCATCTCCGTATTCTCAACTCTTAGTTCATGTATTAATGACTCCAACTTCTTATAACTCTCAACAGAAACAGTGGCCTGAGTAGGTGTTTCTTTTAGATATAGTGGAGCCTCAGCTGAAAATGGAAAGAAGAAAGCGTGAACCCTACCTTGTATCCAAGTAGCAAAAGGGAGATATGTCATAGGGTCTACCTTTCCCAATTCTTTCTTTCCCTTACTTAACCTCACCTCCCAAGCCTGAAACAACTGAGTGACTAATTTCTCATTCCCTTCCAAAGGTGCATACAGTGACACCAAAATCTCTTCAGCGGATGGAGGATCTTTCAAAGGGTAACCAAACTGTTTTCGAACAACCACAAGATTGTAATTGATCATCCCTCTCCTACCAAGCAAAGGTACATTGGGAAATTCTCCACAGCTGATAATCATCTCTTTTCCCAATAAGTCTATGTTACCCCTCAGGCTATATCATCTGAAGTAAAGCCCATTAATCTTCTAGCCCATTTCCACTCTTGCTTCAGATCTTTTAATGGTCATGACTTTGGAAGTTGTTTAGCAAACTAATCAGCGAATAAAGGTGCACAACAGTTTACAAATCCGTTTCTTCTCTCGTTCCTGTAATGAAAATTATAGTAGAAATCTCCCAACATAGTAGGTACTGGATTTTTCTGAATAAAAATGGAAATTGCCTCCATACCAATTAATCCCTTCTCTCCTGGGAACAAGCTTATCCCGTAAACCATCAAGGCCAGTAATGCATTGAATCCCTCCCACTTGTTCCCAAGAGCAAACAAATGAACCTCTGTTACTAGAAAGTCCAAGGCAATTCCCTTCCCTTCACTAGCTTCTAAACCCATCTTGATTCGGAGCACACTAAGGTGGAAAGCACTAGCTATGTCTACATCTGAGGGAGCTCTCCCGGAAGCATAATAAGGAATACCTTCTCCAATAGGAATCTTCAAGATGTTGGCAATCTCTTCCAAGGTAGGAGCCAAGATATAATCTGGAAATACGAAGACTCGCAATTGAGGATCATAAAACTGTAGTAATGAATGGAGATTATCCCTCTAGTCAGCAGTTGGTTTGCTTACAAAATTCAAAATCTTCCCAAATTTCTTCCTGAAGTCTGCTAGAACCTTATCAGTCATCAAATCTATCAACTTCTGAATACTCTCAGTTTTCGGTTGTGGGAAAGTATAATGCATGTTCCTTTTTCTGAGTGTCTCTTTGACTTCTGCCATCTGGAGAGATAATGAATACCAGAACTTGGTGTCTGTATTCTGAATACTGGACCCAAGTGACCAAGATGCTTTGACTGAGTTCCCGAAGGGTACAATACTATCGTCATAAGACCAGATGCTTTGAATGGGTTCTTATAAAAGAACCAGGCCATCCTATGCAAGTTCGCAGTGGGCCCTCGGGTACAAATGGGTTTGCCACAAAATGTGGTCTGCCATTGTTACCACTGGAGATGGATGTTTCCCCAAAGGTCCTCAATGATCGGTCCCCAGATGCACATAAATACCGAGGTCGTGTAATGATCCAGAAAGATTCTGATATCAATACATTTCCAAGACGGTCGCAAGTTTGGGCGCGGAACTCACTAATACCAACATAGCAAGATGCCGTGAAGCCAAAATGGAACCACTCTAAGTCCTAGGGTGCACTCGAACCCCGGTTATGAGCTCATCTTACAGTAATAGTTCCCAATCCCACCAAACAAAAAACCAATACAGCCAGACAGTCCAGTAATAATATATGATGCATGAATATAAATATTGAAAACTATAAATAAAGTTGTAAATAAAACGGTAAATAAACAACAATAAAATAAACACACAGCAGCAAACAATCAACACCCAACAAAACAAAATTACACAAGCTCTAGGAGAGACTCTCAAGGGAACCAAAGATTCTCAGTTGGATCCCCAGCAGAGTCGCCAGCTGTCCCTCCCTGGATTTCCATTCTGGTACAAACGTGAAAGTGTAGTGGAAAATGGTAGAGTCGTCAGCCAGGCATTTTTATCCCAAAGGAATGGGAATGGTAATGCTGCACAAACCAGAAGAAAAAAAAGGAAGGACATGGTCCTGCGAACCAAAGAGACTGGGTTCGGGAGTCGGTTGCGACCTGGGAAGGTATTAGTGCCCTAGATCGTCCGCCGTACCCGACGGGATCCACGCTTGCAAAGAAACTATTTCAAAGGGTGAAGAAATGAAAGTTGTTGTAAAAGAAAAACTGAAACTGGATAAGAAAAGAAAAGAAAGGGGGAAAATGTAGGGAAAATAAAAGAGTGTGCTTGAACGGGCCCTACCCCGCTGCCTACATACCTCATATGGGTGGAAAAGATTGCTTGTGTCTAAAGGCTTGAACTACCTATGTCAATGCTCAGGCGTTGTAGGCTCAGACGACGAGTGCGTTACCGTCTTGCAAAATGACAAGTAGTAGCAAGTTCGTACGTAAGGAGTGAGTGGGATGAGAAAAGAAGTCCCGAAGGAGAGACGCTTATTGTTTGTCTAGTATTTTTTATGAGTTTTCTATCAGTGTGGCACAAGGGAGTGAACTCAAACTCTTTTCCATGGAATGTGTACTTGCTACTACATTCCAAGATGGAATAATAGAACAAGCACACCAAGTAAGGAGAATTTATCCAAGACTTTTTCCAAGGGCAATGGCCTAAATTCACTAACTTGTTGAACTTATTAGATGTTTTAGTGATTAGGAATGAAGAAATGTTTTTTAGGATTTTCTTGATGAAGATGACTTCATGATCAGACTTGTGCATCATGCTAGACAAATGTATTATTCCAAGATGGAATGAATACATATGCCCCATGGAATAAGGCTATTTCACAAGAAGTCACTTCTTTCTTTATTAAGGTATTTTTTATGATTTTTGTTTTGAGATGAGAAAGAGAAAGAACCAAAGGAGAAAAAGGTAAAAGTCTAATGGGGAAAGACTAAACCTAAAGTTATCATGCAAAGGTGGTCCTAAGGTTAGTGTGGCTTGAAGTCTATCCTAATGAAGAAGAAGGAAATAAAAGAAGAAAAGAATAGGAGAGGAAAGTTAGAGAACAACTTACTCCTTTAAAGGAGATAAGTTTCTTCTAAAGGGGAAAGATGAGAAGTTGAATCACATGATGGCATAAGACACATCAATAATCACAAAATAGAAAATAAAGTAAAAGAAAGAGATGAAGAGTTGAAATGTGGATAACATCCACACTTCACTTACCATTGCACCTACAAATGTTAGTAAAATTTCCACCACATATTCAGCACATCAATCAAATGCTAACACATCAACACAATCATGGAATTAACATGTTCAAAGTTTCAAGAAAACAAAGTCATCGAACATGCCAAGCTTTGAAAATACATGAATTCACGTGTTGAGAAAATGATAGCATACATCAACCAGCAAGCAAACTACTCTAAACAAACATATAAAATGATCACACAATGATCCAGGGAGATTATAGCAAGTATGACAAGCAAACTAACTCAAAACAGCCAAAAAATGCCATTCTGCTTCAGTGTTAACCGGTTAACAAACCTAAGCCTGTAGCAAATTAGTCAGAAAACAGACGCGTTAACCGATTAACCTATAGCGTTAACCGGTTAACACTGTGTGAACAGCAGCAAATTCCTGCAGAAAAAAGGCAGTCCAAACAAGCTTATTTCAAATAATCCACCAACAGTCCAACAATCATTTATGCACAAAATAATAAGATCAATTCACATTAATCAACCACAATCATGCTCATGAACATTAACATGTAGATCCATTCACAAATCAAATCAAACAACACAAGCAAACAAGCAATTAGCACAAACACATGGTGGATCTACAACACAAGCATGCAAATAAGCTAAAAACAGAGATGGATCTAAATTTATCCAACCTACAAAGATGAGATCTGCTTTGGTAAGTGTTGTTCAAGCTGGAAATGACGAATCTCGCGGAAAACTTCGAAGATCCGGTGCTATTCTTCACACACAATGCAAAATAAATGCAAGCAAAGGATCTTGATGCAAGATCTTAGTTCCAAAAGCACTTCTAACCTCCAAATCAAATCAGAACCAGTAGTAAAACCAGGAAATAGATGCAAATAAAGCAATGGATGAAGGTCTAGTTCCAAGATCAACAAACTTCAATGCAAAGTTTAATGATCTTCAAAGAAGATGAACTTTGAGTGATTTGGAAATTGGGAGAAAAATGAGAGAATAGTGAGAGGGTGGTGAAAATTCAGAAATGAAAAGTGTGAATTATGAGAGAATTTTTTTCTTGGTTTGGAGGGAAATGGGATAAATAGAATCTAGGTTTGGGACCCAAAAATTTGGTTTGGAGTCCAAAAAATGGTTTGGAATTAGCTTAGAAAGGTGATTAGGATCTAGCTTTGGAATTAGGCTTGGTAAACTCTCTAGATCCTTCTCCATAATTCCCAATTAATTCAAAAGAAATAAAATCAGAAAAATGGAAAATGGAGCCAAAACAAGCATGCTGAACTTGCTGGAAAATTCAAATTTTCGCAGCCGTTAACCGGTTAACCAAAAGCGTTAACCAGTTAACGCATGAAAAAAAATGAATTTTCCCTCCTTCTGGTGGGAAACTCCAAAAATACTTCTGCGCCAACCATTACAATATGATCTTGATTCTCCATCCTCTTAGGGATTTGACCATGATAAGGAGCTTGTACAAAAGGCCTTGTGAGATTCCTGCCAGGTCACTTGGCTCTTGACTTTGTCTTGCAAAAATCACAAGTTCCCGGATGATTGATCATATGCCTTATGCTAGAACTTGTGAGTGCTATGCTTCATCTTTCTATGCAAAAAATGCTAAGGATATGACATGCTTATGATGCTTATAATATGATGGTGATGCTAAAAAGAAGAGGGCAAATTTGGGGTGTTACAAAGAGGAAGTCAACCAGATAAAGACTCATATGAGCTTGGTAATCCTAAATGCATTGTTAAGGAATGAAGACATTTTCCCATGAAACTTATTTGTTTTTTAATGATAACCATAATAAAATTCACATGTTTTTCTTGAAGTAATTCATTAGTATTCACTCATGATTTTGTGTATGTGCTTAAACTCTATGAGGGAGAATGATGAAACAGAAACGCAAGAATCTCTAATTGTGTGCTCTTGAGTAAGACATTTTTGATGATGTACATGATTTGTTTAAAACCCCTAAACAACGGAGATATAAGGGAGATAGACCCTCTCTAACCCCTTTGAGCCTTGAAGTAGGAGTTTCTTTTCGCATGAAAAAACCCTAAAGTTTAACCTAGGGGCAGGGTAAGTGTCAACTAGTTGGACCAAGCATTCAAAAAATTTCATAAATAAGTTTACTTAAGGACCCATTACATTCCATCATACAAATCAAGAGGTCCAAAGACCAGAAACCACAATGTTTATCCAAATCAAGAGGTCCAAAGACTAGAAACCACAATGGTTATCCTTCATCGACCAAAGAATAAGGCAGTCACAACCATCACAAAGCAATCAAGACAAATAGTGTCACACGATTTGTTCAAAAAAAGAGAATAAAAAGAAGAATGATTGAAAAAGCCGGTTAAGTCGAAACTTTAAAACAAGCGACTTAGGCAAAATCTAGGGCATCTTGTTGGACTTTGCAATCAAAGATTCACAAGAATCAGTCCAGGAAAAAGTTAGGAATAAGCAAAAGAAGGAAAAAGCGAAGGACAAAAAGGATTACACAAGAAATATCCCTAAAACAAGAACAAATTCGTGTGGCACATACACGAAGATAAAGGGGTGAATGACTCCCAACAACAACCTGATTGGTGCTTGAACTATTAATGTCAATAGTTCCTCAACAATCATGAAACCCTTATGAATGGTGAGCGCTTGTGAAGATTAGTTGAACATAGAAATGGAGGACATCACGAAGAGTGGGTGGGCACAAATAAACTTTGAGCCTATATCCTTTGTTTCTATAACCATGAACCAGGCCACGATACAACCCTCAAAAGTCATAACTGAAATAGGGTTATTTTGAGAGCGTACTACCACGAGACCACGTTCCTGACTCCTATGAGTTGTGCTAAAGATCCTTGTTGGTATTTCATGTGCATGCATTCATTTATTCAAAAACAATGGTGTATCTTAACCAGTGATTTGTTCACAAAAGTTTGCGACATCTTTTCAATAAAGACTTCAAGATTAACATGTGTGTTTCATTTAGAATAATTATTCTCAAAATAAACATTTTCTGCTTGCATACATTTGTTCGACATCATAAGAAGTTCACATACGGAAATTTAGTCTAGAATTTTAATTTTGTCAAGTTGAGAAGTCTGAAACTTCTGAAGGGCAATCACGTCGAGGTTTACTTTTCCAGGAAATGTCATTGAGTAAAGACTTTCCCAACTAATTATGGTAAGAGCCAGCAAGTGTGGGGCAGTTACATGGATTAATCTCTTTAAATGCCACCTAAATTGGTTGCTCGTTAAGTCAATTATCTCATTCAACACTTCCAACAACTATAAGCTCATCTATGTTGACAACAAGGTTATTACATCAATTCATGCAGGCACTGATGTCGCTACCCCGAAAAGACACCAGGGTCCCAGGGTGCAGACGTGAACGGTCGGCGAAAAGAGAAAGTGAAGATGAAGTGAATAGAGTCGCCAGCTAGGCATTTTTATCCCGAAGAAAAGGTAATGCTGCTTAAACCTAGGAAGAGATGGATAAGACGGTTGCGAACCAGAGAAAATGAGAAAGGGGGTTAGTTACAACCTGGGAAGGTATTAGCACCCAGATTGTCCGTCGTACTCGACGGGATCCACGCTTACAATATTGTGTTTAAAGAGAAGGATGATAGATGAAAACACTTAAGCTGAGGAAGATACCTCAACTTAATCCATGGCTAGGGATTAAATTCATTATATAACAAGCCTTTATTAATATGGATTTTAATTAAAGGGTGAGATTAAGAAGTGGATTTTAAGTTTATAAGACTTATCTTGAGGGGGACTTGTCCATTAAACACTAGGGTTAGTCCCTCTTAACCATAAGGAAGAGATGTAACCCTAATGTAAGCCCCAAGTTACAAGCTTAAGTCTTTACCATTATAAATTGTTTTGATTAAGAGGTTTAAACAAATTAAAGGTTTAACAATTAGGATTAAAGTTACACTCCATCCTAAGAGAAGGATGCATGCATAACCCTATTTCCAAAGTCCTAAAACTTTAAGAGTTTAGGCTCTGATTATTGAGATGAGAAGAGAGACTCAAGGAGACTCAAAGGAAAAAATCTAAGGGGTAATAAACACAACCCTAAACATTATCATACTTGGATATCCTATGGTTTATGAGGCTTAAGAGAAAAGATCTTCAATGCCACCAATGGAAGAAACAGATGAAAAAAGGAGGAAGCAGAAGAATAAGTTACTTACTTCCTAAGAAGATAAGTAACTTAAAGGAAGAAAGTGAGTAAAATGGAACATAAGTGAATTATATTCACTTCAAAGACATATAAAATGCATATGAATGAGATAAGAAGAGGTGGGAAGTGAAGGAAAATCCACCTCCCAAAATAACTTACCAAAAAATTCCTGAAAAGTTAGTAAAGATGCATAAGACATAAAGCATAAAGAAATAAGTGGAAATGAGATGCAAAGACTAAAGTAAGAAGTGATTATGTAATGAAAATGTCATATGAGATGATAAAAAGTCATACAATATGCATATGAATATTCATACAAAGATGAGATGTCATGAAAGCATGCTTAGAAGCTTGAAAACACATGGATGTTTATGAAATGAAATGAATGCAAGACATGGAAAATGAATTAAGAAATGATCAAGCCATGTTATAACATGTCCTAAGATGTCTAATATGACATATGAATGCTTGAAATGTCATGGAAAGTTCATGTGATGATGAGTATGCAAGGTGAATGCAAATGAACATGAGAAATTAGGGTTTTATGAACATATAAGATGCAAATGAACAAAACAGAAGCATGCAACATGATAAAAAATTGAAACCAATCTCAATCAAACCCTAAACCCATATTAGGTCACACCCCAAAGGAGAAGGTCAAAAGCCAATCCAATTAAAAGTTATGATTTTCCTAAGTTTGCTAGGGTTTTTGGGTGACTCTCAAAGCAAAATGCAAATTAATTTGAAAATGCAAGATAAATTCATGAGGAAAATAACCTAGGAACTAGATGAAATATGTAAAACAATGCAAAAAGAATCAAGTTTATACTCTTCATGGTTAGGCAGAAATGATTTTACCAAGTTAGGGTTAGAAAAATGTGATTTTTAAGAACCCTAATTCAAAGAAAATTATGAAACTATGATCAAACCTAAAATGAAATTTGTATGAAGAGTTTGAAAATGTTTCTAAATGTATTGGGATGGTTCATGATTTTTTTGGTGATTTTTATAAACCTAAATGCATTTTTAATTAATTAAAATCCATTAATTAATTAAAAATAACATTTAAATATTTTTAAAATACTTTTTTAATGCAAAAAATAAAATAAAAATTATTTTCAGGTTGAGAAAAATATTTAAAACAGAAATGCAAGAAATCATATTTTTTTAAAGTGTTTTGATATTTTTTATAAATTAAACATGAGAAATGAAAAGAAAAAAGAAATAAAATGAATTAAAATGAAAGTAATCAGATCTAGTGGACGAGATTCAAACTGGGGAGATGGGAGTTGACTGCGAGCTTGTTTCAATGGTCCAGATCAAATCTGGCGATTTAATTAAGTTTTATATTAATTAATCAAGATTAAAATTAATGAGCTAATCTGAGTCGTACGAAGCCTAACCCTAATCACCATCCAATGGCCAAGAATGAATCTGGGGAATTAATCAAGGATTAGCCCTAATTATTTTCAGGTGACCGGAGCTAAGCTCCGGTCATCTTCACTGGCCACTCAAAATGCTAACTTCCTGGGAAGGTATCAGCACCAAGGATCTGGGTTCAGGAATCGGTTACGACCTGGGAAGGTATCAGCACCAAGACCATCTGACGTACTCGACGGGATTCATGCTTGTTTGTCTGTATCAAAGGGTGAAAAATAAGATGCTGCTGAACAAAAACCGCTGACTGGAACTGAAACGAGAAAGGGAACTTGCAAAAGAGAATGAAAAGAAAGAACGGGGAAAATTTAGGGAAAATAAAGAATGTGCTCGAACAGGCCCTACCCCGCTGCCTACGTACCTCATCGGGAAAATGAGGATCAGAGTTGACGTAGTTCGCCTAACTAAGGTTGGAACTATTTTGTGTTTTTTATGCGTTGGAACCGTGTATGTCTATGCTCAGGTTTTGCAGGTTCGCCTTGGACGAGTGTGTTTACCGTCTTGCAAATGAGACAAGTTTTCGCAATTTCGCATTGAGAGTGAGTGAGATGGAAAAGAAGCTCCCGAAGGGAAAGACGATTATTCTTTGTTGTTTTTGTCTTTTAGAGAAGTGTTTTTGTTTATTGTTTGTGAACATTCTCATACTAAGACTTATCCATCGTGGTAGATAACCTACACCTCGCCCCAAAACAAGACGTGTATAAGTACCTCGCAACAAAGTCTCATGTCGTATGAAAATATTCAACCTTTATTAGGTAATTTATTATTTTTTTATGAGATGAGAAAGAGAGAGAGAGAGAGAAAAATGAACCAAAGGCAACAATTCTTAGGGGAAGACTAAAATCCTAGTGTTATCATACATCGATGAGCCTAGGTTAGTGTGGTTTCTATCCTAATGATAAGGAAATGAATAAAATGCAACTTACTTCCTAAAGAAGTTAAGTTGATTCTACAAACGTAGGGGAAATCCTACCAAACACAAGTATGAAAGGTAAAGCAAAATGTACCTTAAATGCCTAAAAAGTAAAAGGAATAAGTTGTGAAGAACTTACCTTAACCCTCCCTACAAAATAAAGGTTAGTGTTGCATATTATTGAAAATAATAAAGCAAAAAAAGTACCAATTAAATCCTAATGATCCTAGGACCTAAACTAGACTCAATCTTAGAGTTAATGGACCTAAAAAGGATGCAATGCAAAATTCAGCAACCTACTACAACTACTAAATGCACAAACAACAATGAAATGCAATGTAGAATGCACACATCTTTTAACAGCTCACAATTAGCATGCAAAACAGGTGTAAAAAGTGTGAAAATGCAACAATCAACATACATTTTACAACTACTGTGTCAAAAAACAACTACGAATTGCAAAAATTTAGATTTGATCATTTTTCATTTTTTTAATGCTCAAAGTCAATGGAAAGTGCACAATTAACACAAATAATGCAACATGAACTTGAATCCACATGCATAATTGAATGAACATAATTTTTTTCAATGAGGGATCATGAAAGAGTACACCAAATTATTGATTATTCAACAAATATGCAAAGTGGCACATAAACATGATGAACATGCATCAACATGGATCAACAATGACATGTAGCTTGATGCAAAAATAGAATTCGATTGACATGCAAATATACTCAAACATGCAATAAGATGCAACAACATGCACATACATATTTGGGGATTATATGAAATGCAACATACGATATGCGATGCGATGATGCGTAAGAGTTAACAAACAAGCAAAGGATGCAAAACCAGAATGTAACATGATCATTTACATGCCAAATTATGCATTCGACGTAGCAATTATTATGAATTAAATCACTCCATGAACAAAATGAAAAATAATCACAAAAATGCAAAAACGAACGGAAACGTCGAAAGTTGTCGAAACTATGGGCACCTGCACCTAAACAGCTTCTAAGAACTCCCTAAAATCATATACTAAATATCCATGATGATTGGAGGGGGAATGGATATAAAAAATGCAAGAAAAAATAAGAATTTTTCATTATGGTCCAATGGTAACCGGTTACTACCTATGAGGTAACTAGTTACCAGTTCAAAAAATAGAGTTTTTGGCAAAATTAACATTGGTAATCGGTTACTACCCAGGATGTAACCGGTTACGCCTGTATCAGAAGTAAAATTTCTTGCATTTTCATGTGCAATCCATAACTGACTTTTTTGAATAATCTCTAAACTAAAGCCTATCAAGATTCTAAAACCTAAAGATCTAAACAATCAAAGCATCAAAAATTAAGAAAACGCGAAGAACGCGCGCGTCGAGATGAAGAGAAATAAGTTAAAACGTGAAGTGATTATGAGATTCACCAACCTACAAAGCAGAGGTTTGCTTTGGTAATTGTTGCAATGTCGAAACGATGTGCAATAGGAAAGAAATCCGGAGATTCGAAGCTTTAATCCGTGACCACACAAAATAAATGCGATTAATGAAAAATCATCTAAAAGCACTTTCGTAAGGTTAAATAAACCCCAAAACTTATGCAACTTCTTCGATAATCCGTGAAATTGATGCAAATGGAGGTGGTTTAGCTTCCGATTCTTCAAGTTCCAATGCAAAACATGAAGAATCTTGATGATGATGAAGCTTTGGTGTGAGTTTGGGAAATGGAGAAAAATGAGAGAATTGAGAGAAATTGTGAAAAAAAGTGGTGAAAGCCTTGTTAGGTTTGGAGTGAGGCTTGGATTAGGAGCTAGGCTTGTATTAGGAACTTGAGATTTAGCTTAGGAGTTAGGTAAAACCTCTAGAATATTCTTTGGAATATTCCCTAGAATATTCCTTGGAATATTCCATAGGAAGATGGTAGAAAGTTCTAGAAATTGGTGGAATGCAAGGCAATGTGAACTGGGGAAATGAAGTGTAAAGTGGAAAAGTGGAGGAAAATCCTTTCAAGCCAAAAACATTGTCTCTTTTTTTTCCAAATTTACACGTGGTAACCGGTTACTACCTAGGTGGTAACTGTTACTTGACCAAAAAATTGATTTTTCTTTTTTGGTGGGAACTCTTGAATATCCGACCTCGGTCGTTCGTTTTGAGATTATTTTTCTTCTGATACCCGATAAGTGCCAAATAACCCTTGATCACATGTCCCCCGCCTTGACCGATGATGCATGTATTGTATTTATTTTTCTCTTTATAATGAAATGTATGAAATGTATGGAATGATATGCTCAATGACATGGAACTGAACCATAAACCACTTAAGGTTGGAAATAAATTAAGAGGGCTAATTTTAGGGTATTACAAAAGGTCACATTTCTTTACATTGTACTAGGGAAACACTCAAAGTACCAGGCATTAAGAGAAACGAGTTAACCCCCTAAACAACATCTATGATCGCATCCAACAATTTATCCATTCAAGTCATTTAAGTTACCAGTTATTTTGATACTTGTCCTTTGTTTCTTTTTATTTTCCTTCTCATTTAATTTTCTTTCTTTATTTGCTTTCAATCGCTTTTACCAAGAAATTTACTGTACTTTTCCCAAACAAACAAACACCGTACGACACTCTTACATTATGAAAGATCATGCAAATTCAAACAATAGAAGCTGTCCTGGGACGCATTTGGCCTGTCCCGCAAGTAAACCATTCGATAGGAGGCCAGTGATTGTTTGCATGAAAAAACACATGTAATCAGTAATACAAGTTATAAATGTGTTAAGGGAAACAATAAGTATTTAATCACATAATATCTAAGTGAGGTCACACTGTGTCATATAATAACTTATTTGCCATTGCATGTCCTCCGACATGGGTACCGAAAGAACCTTCATGTACTTCGTGCATCAGTAGGTCTGCTTTCTTCTTGTCAACACATCTCAGCAAGACCATATCGAAGTTTCGCTTGTACAAAGAACCATCAGTATTGAGGAAGAAACTGCCGACTAGCCTTCTTAATGTCTGTCGCTCCCGATAAATGGGACTGGCCCAAAATAAAGGTACAGACGCGAACGGTCGGCGAAAGGGACAATGAGAACACACAGCAGTGGACTCACTGGAGATGAATAGAGTCGCCAGCTAGGCATTTTTATCCCGGAGGAAAGGCAATGCTGCATAGACCTAGAAAAAGATGGATAAGACGGTTGCAAACCAGAGAGACTGAGAAAGGGGGTTGGTTACAACCTGGGAAGGTATTAGCACCCAGATTGTCCGTCGTACTCGACGGGATCCGCGCTTAAAAGATTTGTGTTTTAAAGGGGTAGTGTCAGTGCAATCTGTGTGTAAAAGAGCTGAAAAGGGGGTACAGGTGTCTGTGCAAAAGAAATGTGAAGTGTGTAAATGTACAGTGTCAGTGTAAGAATGAAGAATGAGATGCTCAAGATCATGAGGCTACAAGAATGAAGCTGGAAAGAGGGGGAATATACAGAGACTTTTGTTCGATAACTGTTAAGTTATGCCTACGTATCCTCTCGTGCAATGAGGAAGTCAGAACACCGTAGTTCGACTCAAAGAGACTGGAAGATAAATTGACTTGTGAACTGCTTACTTGTCTATGCTCAAGTGTATGACCTGTCTGGCTCAGGTGCAAACTGTCTTGCATTAGACGGAAGAAGCGAGTTCTCGTTTATGAATGAATGAGATGAGAAAAGAATCCCGGAGGAGACGATTATTGTTTGTTTTTGAGTTTTCAGTCTTTTATTGCTTTTGAAGGTTTGTCATGAGTTAATGAGCTTAAGCCTAAACCAATGGATTTAGTAAACTCATCACATCTTCCCTCTGATTAGGGGTAATGAGAATACCTTAAGTGTGAAGTCAGCTTCTCACACTTAATCACCTTTGATATAGGGTTAAAATCATTAACCTACTTGTGATTAATTAGATGCTTTTGGATTTTGTTTATTGTTAAGTAATGAGATTAAGCCATAATTAGGGATTAAACAGACTCATTACACCATCCTAATAGAAGGATAATAGATGAGAGTGTTTAAGCTGAGGAAAGTTCCTCAACTTAATCCATGATTAGGGATTAAACTCATGACAAAACAAAGCCTTTATTAAGTGGATTTTATTTAATGATATGATGATGAAGCGGTTTTTAGGGTTTGTAAGACAACTTGAGGGGGACTTGTCCATTAACACTAGGGTTAGTCCTTCTTAACCAATCAAGGAAGAATTAGAACCCTAATGCAAGGCCCAAGTTACAAGCTTGATGTCTTGATGATTATTAGATGAATTGATTAAAGGATTTAAACACATTAAGGGTTTAACACTTAGGATTAAAGTTATACACTCCATCCTAATAGAAGGATGCAGGCATAAGCTTAATCACAAAGCCTTAAAGCCTTTAGGGTTTAGTCCCTGATTAAGAGATGAGAATAGAAGACTCAAAAGAGACATAAAGGTAAAACTATGTGGGGGACTAATCAAAACCCTAATTATTGTCATGCTTGGTTGTTCCTAAGGTTTGTGAGGTTTACAATAGCAATCTTCAGAGGAACCACCAGGAAGCAGATGAAGGGAGCAAAGAGAAGCAAAGTAACTTGCTTCATTCAAGAAGTCAAGTCACTTGAAGAAAGAAGGTGAGAATAAGAAGAATGAGAAAGCTCAAACTCAAACACATACAAAAATGCAGCAAGGATGCATGAAAGAGATGAAGAGAAGTTATGAGAAGTGAAGGCAAATTCACTTCTCAAAGTCACTTACCACCTGAAAAGTTAGAAAAGAAAATGCAATGCAATGCAAAATTAGATGAAATGGTATGATGAAAAACCAAACCAAAAGCACATACATGATGTTAATGATGCTATGAGATGCTATAAACATGAATCAAGACATGAAGATGCTTATACAAACCTATGGATGCAAATGGAACAAGTTAAGGAACATGAACATACATGAAAAGTTATGAGATGCATATGGCATACAACATGGCAAATACATGATACAATGATCAAACATGCTTTCAATATGTCTTATGATGTCAAATGAATCAAATGGATGCTTGAAATGTCAAGGCAAGTCATGTTATGCAAGCAAATGCAAGATGAATGCATATGGAAGCCCAAATTAGGGTTTATGATCAAAGCATCAAACACAAACCAAAATCAGAAGCAAACAACATTATAAAAAATTGAAAATGCACTCAAAGGACCCCTAATCCTATACTAACCCAATTCCCAAAGGAGAGGTTTCAACTCTTAACCAAATTCAAGTTATGATTTTCCTAAGTTTTCTAGGGTTTTAGGGTTCCTTAACAAGAAAATTACCAAACAAATGGAAAATGAAAGATCAAATCATGGCCATTTTATCTCACAAACTACATGCTAAACACAATGCAATGCAAAAAGAATCAAGGTCCAACTCTTTAGGGTTAGGCAGAAATGATTTTTGGAAGTTTGGATCAAAATAATGCATCAAAAAGATTTTAATTCCATGAGAAATTCTCAAAATGCATCAAGATCAAAAAAGAAATTTGGTTTGAGGGTTGGACAATGTTTCTAAATGTTTTTAAAGGTTTCATGAATTTTTTGGTGATTTTTAAATACCTAAAAGTATTTTTAATTAATTAATTCTCATTAATTAATTAAAAAGAAACTTTTAAATATTTAAAAATACTTTTTTAATGCTAAAAATGAAAATAAAAATATTTTTGTGTTTTAAAAATTAATGAAACCCTTGGTAAAAAATTTCATAATTTTTAAAGCATTTTTACTATTTTTAATAAATTGTGAAAAACAAATGAAATAATATGAAAATAAAATGAATTTTAAATTGAAAAATAGAAAGTAATCAGATCCAACGCATGAGATTCAAACTGGCAAGGGCGGGAGTTGACTGCGCGCGGGTTTGGACGACCCATATTCAAACTGGCTTAATTACACTTAGCCCTAATTAAACAAACCCTAATGACTCTCAGGCGACCGGAACACTGTTCCGGTCGTCTTCTCCGGCTAGGTCATTTTCTAATCTCTCTCAATACGCCATGGAATCATGCCAAACACTCCAGAATCAAACCTTAGCTCATTCTAAACAAGATTCCAGCAACAAAAATCATTTATTTCAACACACAAACAAGATTCGAATCAAACATTCAAAACTGCAAAAATTTCAGAAACATCATACAGGCTCATTTCTCACTCTTTTTCAAAAGTAACAAGTTCAGTGTGATAAGTGAAGCATGCTTTACCATCTAGAAACTTAAAAAGCAAGTTCTGGAAAAAAAGTTCATGAAGTTACCTGAGATTGAGCTTTCGATTCAGGAGCTTTCTGGATGGTTCTTTGGCTCAAACAGGTCCCAATGATCCCCCTTTGAAGCTTTTGACACTTGGTTGGAGTTTAAACAGCCTTTTGAGTGAGTTTGCAGAAGCTCAGGCCAAGGGAGTGTGAAAATCGTATTTTGGTTTCAAGGGGTTTCAGGCCATGATGATGGGTGGTTTTTGATCAGTGAGGTGAGTAGAGATTGTTTGTGAAGTTTCTTTTTGTGTTTGAGGCTTGTATGAAGAGATTCGAAAGTTTTTGCTCAAGGGAGTGAAAATGGGGGTGCTGAGTTCTAGTGTGCTTCAGGCTTGCCTCCTGTGTGAAATGGCTGGCATTTTCTTTGTATAAACAAATGCCATTGTTCAGTGGATGTGACTTGTGCTTTTGTGATAGGTGTGCTAGCTTTTGCCAAAATGTCAACTTCTTGTAAGAGAGGGCATGGGCAACTTCTAGCCAAGTACAAAGGGCTAGTCTGGCGCAGCATGGTGTGAGGGAAAGGCTAGTGTGATCCAGCATCCAAGGCAGCAAGTGGGTGAAGTGTGATGATGGTTTTTGCAACTTGACTTGTTTTGGTTCTTCATGAAAATATCTTGCTCCAAAGGCCAAACAAATGAGAAACTCTTGGCCCATTCTGATTTTTATGTCACATGTGATGTTTGTGTAATGGTTTAACATGAATTAGAAGTCACAAATGCCTTTGGTACAAGATTTTGCAATTTTCTCTTTTGGTGCATAACTTGAAAATTAGTGATTTTTGCCAACTTTAACACACCATAACTTTTGATCCAAAATAAATTAGGTCATGTTCTTGTACTTTTTGGAAAGGGAAAGATCTAATCTACAACTTTCATGACCAAAGTTTTTCCATTTGAAGCATTTTTGGATCAAAAAGTGAGGGTTGGAAAAGTTGCACAAAATGACATTTCATTAAAAGTCAACCATGCCCAAAAAAGTCAACTTTGCAAAAACTTCAAATTCTTGAATTTTTGTGAACTTCAAACTTCTTCCATGATCAAATAAAGATCATATACACCCAAAATGATGAAGATCACCCCTTGGTTGGGTCATTGGGGGTCTCAGATGCCCTGATTTTGCACTGACTTGTCTAGAAAGTCAACTCTTGATCAAATGACTTCCCCATGGAATTTCTTCATGAAAATTGATATGCATACA
The DNA here is from genome assembly GCA_963966055.1 of Lathyrus aphaca. Classification (NCBI taxonomy): domain Eukaryota; kingdom Viridiplantae; phylum Streptophyta; class Magnoliopsida; order Fabales; family Fabaceae; genus Lathyrus; species Lathyrus aphaca. The sequence goes on along the minus strand of OZ014523.1, from coordinate 214,809,504 downwards.
CCCTATACCATATAGAGACCAATAGAAACAAGAATGACCAAAAAATTTGGAGTTATGGCCTCTGAAACCAAAACCCTAATTTTAGGTCATCTGTGCAGTCAAGCCTGGCTCTGCTTCCATACCAATCTCAGTTCTTGTGATTCTTTGGAATTCTTGACTTTGAGAGGGTGTAATATGATATAAGAACACACATGGACCCCTTTGAAGTGATTGATGACCTTTGGAGTGGCTCAAGAAGCTCTTGGATTGCTCAGATCACAAACCCTAGATGCAGATGACTTAGAATCTATGCAGTGAATCAAAAAGGTGATATGAGATGGTATGGTTGTGTTTATGCATATGAAATGATCACAAATCATGGGTGAGGGCAAATTTGGGGTGTTTACAGCTGCCCCTATTCAAACATGAGTTAGCTGTGCAGGATGTAAGCAACGGCTTAACAGGCAAACAAGATAACTTGTGGTTGAATACCAAAGACAGTCCAAAATTTGCACTCACAGAATGAAGAAGAAAAGGGATATAGATTGTAAAAGAAGATAAAGTATATTGTAAAGTGTGGGCGACGGAGGACGACCGTCGAGCAGAGGACGACTGCTGGGTAAAGGGCAATGACGGGGACGGCCGCCATGCAGAGAATAAAGCGATGACGGGGACGGCCGACATGCTGGGGATAAAAGGCATCATGATGGGGACGGCCATCAAGTTCATAAAGTAAGGTAACCAACGACGGGGACGGCCATCGGGCTAAAAAGAAAAGGGACCACGACGGGGACGGCCATCGGGTTAAAGAATAAATGAAATAAACAGATGATGAGGTACGGTCATCAAAGGTGAAGGACGATCACCTAGCAGGGGACGGCTGCTCTGTTGGGTTAAGATAAGGGACGGTCATCTTAGGCGGAGAACGACCACCTGGCAGGGTACGGCTGCCGAAAATATCACGACATAGGACGAATGCCTGATAAAAGGTCATCGATGGGGACGGCCATCGGACGAGCATGATGGAGGACGACCATCAAGAGGTGGAGGACGACCACCTAGAAGGGTACGACTGCTCTCGAGGTTTGTCATGACATAGGACGAATGTCAGATAACCAAAATCAACAATGGGGACGGCCATTGGATAAAATGATGAAGGACGATCATCAAGAGGTGGAGGACGACCACCTAGCAGGGGACGGCTGCTAAATATCAACGATGGGGACGGCCATCGGATGAGCATGATGGAGGACGACCATCAAGAGGTGGAGGACGACCACCTAGCAGGGTACGGCTGCTCTCAGGGTTTATCATGACACAGGACGAGTGTCAGATAAAAAGGAAAATGCTCGCTGGGGAATAGTAAACACGGACGAGTGTTTATATCCAAGAAACAAAAGGTATAAGTGTTTAGATGTTGTGTATAGATTAAAGATGCGGACGAGCATCCCTAAGACTACGATACGGACGAGTATCGGGTAGAAACAAAAACCGATACGTGTTCCGAGATGATGATACAGACGAGTATCAACTGGTTAACAAGGAACACGGACGAGTGTTGGATCTGAAGGGACTCTTCTGGGGAATAGTTAGACACGGACGAGTATCTATATTCAAGAAGACAAAAGTGTTTGACACGGTGTATGGTTTAAAGATGCGGACGAGCATCCTTAAGACTATGATACAGACGAGTATCAGGTAGAAACAAACGCTTGACGCATGTTCTGAGATGATGGTACGGACGAGTACCAACTGGTTAACAAAGAACAAGGACCAATGTTGAATCTGCGGGGATATAAATGGTATATACAAGATACAGACGAGTATCTTTATAAGCGTAACATGAGTAGTGAGTATGAGTATTGTATAGACGAGTATTTTAACTGCTGGGGAGAGTGACACGGACGAGTGTCAAAAGAAGAAAAGTATAGTATAAACAAAGTTTCTGATGTACAAAGTATTTATGTTACTATGCTGGGGAAAATGACACGGACGAGTGTCAAAGAATTTGTATATAAGTTTTTGTGAGTGCAAAGAGAATGTCTTGGTTTTCTGCTGGGGGTATGACACGGACGGGTGTCAGGAAGTATCTGTAATACGGGTGGTCTTGTTTGTAAAGAGTGTTCAGGCGACTTTACTGGGGAACGATGACACGGACGGGTGTCAAAATGAGTATATACTGGTGTTTGTGAATGGAGGCAACTGTTTTTGCTGGGGAATCTGGGGGATTTTTCTGTATATTGTTGATGGACGGTTATTATCCACAAGTGTTCGATTCACAACATGGCTTATGATTATGCTATGTGTTTGATTTTTGCCGTAATGCTCCGTATTAGACGGAATGCTACACTTTGTGGGTGAATATGATGCAAATGCCATGATTATGCAAAGATACCGATCCAAGACTTGGATCCCGTTGCTGTGAAGATCTTTGGCCGATCTGTTTGAAATGGGCATCCCAGCTGGGGATGAGATCATTGGTGGAACTGATGAGATGTATTTGCTTGGGGAAATGGGTCAATGATAGACCTATTCCAGTAAATGAGGGACCCAGCTGGGGTTTGTAGAAGCTTTCTGTACTCTGTTGTGACTCCTTCATGCGTTGCTCTTCTGAATAGAGGCTGATACTCTGTGGGGAAGTGGTTCCCTGGCTTTGCATTCTGCTGAGGAAGAATGATTGGCACCTTGGCTGGGAGGAGTGACAAGTGGCAACTCAGTTGGGGGAAGTTATTGGTAACAACTCAGCTGGGGAGAAAGCACCTCAGGTGCTGAGAATGAGTGTTGATTTGTCAGCTTGCTGGGATGACGCTTACATGCCCCAAGTTGCCTTCTGGATACCTGCAATCCTGCAAAGATAGGGAAACGCACAAATGATCCCGAGGTATCCTTTACTGGATTCCGTCATAGGAGTTTAGACACTTTTGAGAGTAAGTATATTCCCTGCAAGCATGTGTTTTTATTTTTAGAGAAAGGCATCTGTACTTGTGAAATTAAATTTTTTAGAGACATCCGACATTCTTTGCAAATAGAAACACGCAAAACGAAACATGACTGAAAAATCTGATTTTATTAATTTAAGCGCCTTGAATTGGCAAGATACAGTCAGAGAAACATATCTCCTGAAATGAGGAGGTTGTTACAAATTGAGAAACAAAGTGCTGGCGATGTTGATGACGCTTTCAAGGGAGCTTCCTCTTTCACTATGACTCGTATGACTTTTGACGTTCTTCTCGTCTTGCTTTCTGGAGAAGGTTGATTCCGATTGAAGCTTGATCCTTTAGAGGGTTACCAAGTTGTAGGTAATACAGACGAATTCAGAACGCAGTTGTTCGCTTATTCCCTTATTTTGCATGGATCTCCCTTTCGGGTTTTCAATCCATCGGGATGCCCATTTTTTCCTGAGTTGTCCAATGCGGCTTTTCAACTCAGCGGGTGTACAATTTTTTTGTTTATTTTCCCTTATTTTTGCCCGAGTCTTTTATTCTGTTTTTGACTCGCCGGGATGCCCCTTTTTTTTTGCCTGGACTTACATTCTGTTTTTGTGTCCAGCGGGTCATTTTTATGCGAAGTATTTTTTAACTGCATCTGAATTCACAGGGGACGGGAAGTCTTCACCATCCATAGTGCTGAGCATCAGTGCTCCACCCGAGAAAACTTTCTTTACCACAAACGGTCCTTCATAATTCGGAGTCCACTTGCCCCTGTGGTCTGTGCGCGGAGGGAGGATTCTCTTCAGCACAAGATCCCCTACTTGGTACTCTCGGTGCCTAACTTTCTGATCGAAGGCTCTCTTCATTCTTTTCTGATGTAACTGCCCATGACAGACTGCAGCCAATCTTTTCTCTTCAATCAGACTCAGTTGTTCGAACCGGGACCGAACCCATTCTGCTTCATTCAGCTTAACATCCATCAGTACCCGTAGAGAGGGTAATTCAACTTCAACCGGTAGGACTACTTCCATACCATACACAAGTTGATACGGTGTTGCCCCAGTGGATGTCCTAATTGACGTGCGGTACCCATGCAAAGCAAATGGTAGCATTTCATGCCAGTCTTTGTAAGTGACTACCATCTTCTGCACAATCTTCTTGATATTCTTGTTAGCTGCCTCAACAGCGCCGTTCATCTTTGGCCTGTAAGGAGAAGAGTTGTGGTGTTGGATCTTGAAGTCCCGGCACAGCTCAGCCATCATCTTGTTGTTTGGATTGGAACCATTATCAGTAATGATTCGCTCGGGAACTCCATACCGACAGATGATATCTCTCTTCAGAAATCGGGCTACCACTTGTCTTGTGACATTTGCATATGAGGCTGCTTCAACCCACTTGGTGAAATAATCAATGGCGACCAGGATGAATCTGTGGCCATTTGAAGCAGTTGGCTCAATCTTGCCAATCATATCAATGCCCCACATGGCGAAGGGCCATGGTGAAGACATTATGTTCAAAGGATTGGGAGGTACATGCACCTTGTCTGCATAAATCTGGCATTTGTGGCATTTCTTGGCATAAGCACAACAGTCTGTATCCATTGTGATCCAGTAATATCCTGATCTTAACAGTTTCTTAGCCATGGCATGCCCTCCAGCATGGGTACCAAAAGATCCTTCGTGCACTTCATGCATCAACAAATCTGCTTCCGTCTTGTCAACACATCTGAGGAGTACCATATCAAAGTTCCTTTTGTATAAAGACCCATCAGTGTTCAAAAAGAAACTACCAGCAAGCCTTATCAAAGTCTTCTTATCATTGGAAGATGCCCCAGGTGGGTATGTTTGATCCTCCAAGAAGCATTTAATGTCATGGAACCAAGGCTTATCATCTTTGACAACATCTGCTGCAAATACATATGCCGGTCTGTCAAGTCTGGACACTGAAATTTGAGGTACAAAGTTGGCAGCTTGAACTTTGATCATGGATGAAATGGTAGCCAGAGCATCTGCAAACTGATTCTCGTCCCAAGGGATATACTCAAGTTTGACCGTTGTGAAGAAAGTCAGTAACCTCCTTGTATAATCCCTGTAAGGTATCAGATGATCCTGGTGTGTGTACCATTTTCCGTTGGTTTGATTAACTACCAGAGCTGAATCTCCGAATACAGTCAATGTCTTGATCCTGAGGTCAATGGTTTCCTCAAGACCCATAATGCAAGCTTCGTATTCAGCTTCGTTGTTAGTGCAGTTGAAAGTGAGTTTTGCCGAGAAAGGCATGTGAACCCCTTTAGGTGTAATGAGTACTGCACCAACACCACGACCATTCATATTAACAGCCCCATCAAACATCATAGTCCATTCTTCTTCCGGGTCAGGCCCTTCAGTGTGAACAGGCTCTTCATGATCTTTTGATTTTATGAACATGATGTCTTCATCAGGGAAGTCAAATCTCATAGGCTGGTAATCATCAATAGGTTGCTCAGCAAGATATTCAGACAATACACTGCCCTTGATGGCTTTCTGAGAAGTGTACTGGATGTCATATTCTGTGAGAATCATTTGCCATCTTGCAACCCGTCCGGTGAGAGCTGGCTTCTCAAATATGTACTTAACTGGGTCCATCTTTGAGATCAATAAGGTAGTGTGGGTCAACATATACTGTCTCAGTCGGCGAGCAGCCCACGCTAAAGCACAGCAAGTTTTCTCGAGTAGTGAATAACGTTGTTCACAGTCGGTAAACTTTTTGCTCAGGTAGTAAATTGCATACTCTTTTCGACCAGACTCGTCATGCTGGCCCAGCACACACCCCATTGACTCTTCTAATACTGTCAGGTACATTATCAGAGGTCTTCCTTCAACTGGAGGCATAAGGACCGGTGGCTCTTGTAAGTATTCCTTGATCTTGTCAAAAGCCTTCTGGCAGTCTTCATTCCACTTGACCGTTTGTTCTTTTCTTAACAGCTTGAATAAAGGTTCACAGGTTGCTGTAAGGTGAGATATGAACCGTGAAATGTAGTTCAATCGACCTAAGAAACCTCGAACTTCTTTCTCAGTTTTCGGTGCAGGCATTTCTTGAATGGCTTTGACTTTATCTGGGTCAACTTCAATCCCTTTCTCGCTTACAATAAATCCCAGCAGCTTACCAGATCGCACCCCAAATGTGCATTTGTTGGGGTTTAACTTCAATTGATACTTCCTCAGACGCTTGAATAGTTTCAGCAGATTTACCAGGTGATATTCTTCAGTAAGGGACTTGGCGATCATGTCATCCACATAACATTCTATTTCTTTATGGATCATATCATGGAATAACGTCACCATAGCCCGTTGATATGTGGCACCAGCGTTCTTCAATCCAAAAGGCATTACCTTGTAACAGAACGTGCCCCAGGGTGTGATGAATGTTGTCTTCTCCATGTCTTCAGGTGACATTTTAATCTGATTGTATCCTGAAAATCCGTCCATGAAGGAGAATACCGAGAACTGGGCCGTATTATCCACCAATACATCAATGTGAGGTAATGGGAAGTCATCTTTCGGGCTAGCTCTGTTCAGGTCCCGGTAGTCAACACACATTATTACTTTGTCGTCTTTCTTAGGCACAGGTACTATATTAGCAACCCACGGTGGATAGCTAGTTACAGCAAGGAACCCGGCGTCCCACTGCTTTTGTACCTCTTCTTTGATTTTCATTGCCATGTCTGGGCGAGTACGGCGCAGTTTCTGTTTAACCGGCGGGCATTCTTCTCTTAAAGGCAGTTTGTGCACAACAATGTCGGTGTCCAACCCTGGCATATCTTGGTAGGACCAAGCAAACACATCCACATATTCTTGAAGCAGATCAATCAGTTTTCTCTTCACTGAGTCTTGCAGGCAGGCCCCGATTTTAACTTCTTTCACGTCTTCATCTGTACCAAGATTAAATGTTTCCACCTCCTCCTGATGAGGAGTGATAACCTTTTCCTCTTGTCTCAACAACCTGGCTAGCTCTTCAGGAAGCTCGTAATCTTCTTCAACCCCTTCATCAGCTTGATTGATTGGATTGTCAAAGTCATACGAAGTCATAGCCGTGCTGTTGTCGGTGCTGTCTGGAAGGCATTCTCTGCAAGGGTTCAGTTTGTTCATTTTAGTGATTTGATTTTAATCTTGTTTAGAAAAGTGAAATAAATTTGTCATTTTGAAAACATCGCCATTTATTTTTTTGTACAAAAAGAAAAATGGAAAGACAGTGAGCGGGAAAGAAAAAGACTCATTTGCAAAAAGATGTCTGATATTTCATTGATTAATCTTGTTGCACAAAAAAGTACAGATGGCCCGATTACAAAATGAGTCTTGTCATCTTGGGCAAGATGCAAGACTTTGATGCATGCTATAAAATACAGGAAATAATAATTACTCTGCATGAGTAACCCTTATAATTTCCTGGGAAGACCAGTTTGAGATACTGCTCCCTGGGATCTTTGGACGGGTCCAATTCTCCAGATTGCGCTCCTCTTCCAACTCGTCTTCCAAATTGTTGATAGCATCAGGGGTGAGCATCCCCCCACTGACAAAACCGGGCTTCTCAGCAGCCTCTGCTTGATTTTGTTGAGTTGGTCTGTAACCCAACCCAAACTTGTCCTTCTTCTCCTCCACAGATAACACCTTGCCCCAGCCTTGGGCAGTTCCTTCCTCAACAACCCTCCGGGCTTGTTGGTAAGATGACATGGAGATTCCAGGTACAGCGGATGTTTCATTCACGTTCAGGGCCTCAAACCCTTGACTCATCGTTTCATGGATTTCCCCATCCATCTCAATATATTTGTAGGTAGCCAGGTGGCTGACAAAAATATCCTCCTCTCCACAGATAGTAACGACTTGACCCTCCCACTCGAATTTTAACTTCTGGTGAAGGGTTGAGGTCACGGCGCCAGCGGCGTGAATCCATGGCCTACCCAATAAACAGCTGTAGGCGGGCTGTATATCCATCACGTAGAAGGTCGTTTTAAAAGTTTGTGGGCCAATCGTTACAGGCAGCTCAATTTCTCCCAGAACCGATCTCTTAGAGCCATCAAAGGCTTTCACTACCAGATTGCTGGGACGCAATGCCAATCCTTCATACTCCAACTTCACAAGGGCCTTTTTAGGTAGGACATTGATGGATGATCCTGTGTCTACCAGCACATGGGAAAGGACTGCACCTTTACATTCCATGGTGATGTGCAAGGCCTTGTTATGATTGCGGCCTTCCGTAGTCAAATCAGTATTGGTGAAACCTAGCCCATTGCTAGCATTAACATTTCCAACCACAGTTTCCAACTGATTGACGGTGATCTCTTCAGGCACGTAAGCTGCGTGCAAGACTTTGAGTAGTGCATTCCGATGGGCTTCGGAGCACATAAGCAATGATAGGATAGAGATCTTGGATGGCGTCTGGTGAAGCTGGTCCACTATTTTGTAATCACTCTTCTTGATGATTCTCATGAATTCATCAACTTCTTGATCAAAGGGTGTTTTCAAAGCTTCCTCAACAGCTGGATCTTCCTGCACTAGGCTCTTTCCTTTTGCCTTGGCAGCAGCTTCTGCTTCGGCAGCGGGTCTTTGAATCTGTGGAGCAAAGAGACGTCCGCTTCGAGTGAAGCCTCCGCCTCCTCCCACATTGTCTATTTGTGGTGCAGGTGTTGATGATTCAAGAGTGATTTTCTGTCCTTCGCAGTACAGATCAGCACCGTAATGCCAGGGGATGGCATTACTGCTTTCATAAGGTATTGGCCCAGGCACTGTGACAGTGACTGGACTGATGGCAGCTGCAGAAGGGACTGTGATAATCTGTGGATCATAATATATTATGACTGGTGCTCTGATAGGAGTAGCACTTTGTGAGTTGTAGGCAGAATCATTTTCAGGATCATAATAAATCGTAACGGTTGAGACGTCTTCATTGTTTGCTGCTGATGTTGTAGGAGACATTGTTGGAAGGATGGGTGTTGTTGTTGTAGGAGACTCAAAATGAAGTGGTGCTGAAGTTGTAGAAGGAATGTTTGCTGATATCTGGTCAGTTGAAATGACAGATGAAACATTTGTTGATGAAGCTGAAGAGTTGTCGGGAACAATGGTTGTCGCAGTTGTAGGAGGTTCTGGAACTGTTGCTGATGAGATTGCTGGGTTTGTTGGAAATGATGTTGTAATTTGAAGTAGGCCACTCTGTATGAGACCATCTATGCCATCCATCAGGTTATCACAACCATTCACTGAAATGTTGGAGTAAGCACACCCTAGCTCACACCCCGGGAACATTTGACATTCGAGGAGTTGAGCTTTAATCTCTACCAACGGTGTCCGAATCTGACCCACACTGGTTATTAAATAAGACGACTTGTCTTCTTCAATTGCATTGATCCTGGGACCTCCGTGGTGTGGCATAGGGTTTTTGTTAACATTTGGAGGTGGTGCAAAATTTAGAGCCTTAGAGTCTACCAGGTCCTGTACCTTCATGTGCAAAGCTCTGCACTTCTCTGTACTATGGCCATGTGCATTTGAATGAAAAGCACATCTGGCGTTGGAGTCATAATTCCTGGGCAGACTATTAGGATCTGGAGGGGCCAATGTCCTTAGCTCAACTAGGTTGAGTTTCAGGAGTTGTGGCAGCAATGTTGCATAAGGCATAGGGATCGGATCGATCACCCTGTTGGCCTGAGGAGGTCTCTGTTGGAATGGTCTCTGCTGATTGTTGTTGTTGGTGTTGCTCTTGTTGTAATTCCTTGGAGGGTACTGAGTTTGTTGCTGGTACTGATGTTGTTGCTGATAATTTTGTTGCGGTGGTTGATAAGCTGGTTGTGGATGAGCTGGAGCGGGAATGGTGACTGCTGCCACAGATCTGTGAACATATTGGGGCCTGCCCCTGCTGGCATGGATAGCATTGGTCTCACCAGTTCTTCTTGGGCCTACAAAAGGCTTCCTTGTATTGCTGGATGAGCTGGCACCGTTGTCAGAGATTTTGCCCATTTTTAACAAGCTCTCAATTCTCTCTCCAGCTATAACAACATCTGCAAAGCTAGTGGAAGAGAAGGCAGCTAGCCTGTCAATGTTAGTTCCTTGGAGGGTGTTCATAAACATATCTGCCATCTCCCTCTCTGACATAGGTGGCTGAACAGCAGCAGCCAATTGCCTCCATCTCTGGGCATACTCTCGGAAACTTTCTCTTGATGACTATGACATTCCCATTAGGAGGGTCATGTTGGGTGCCATATCTAAGTTGTACTGATACTGTCTGATAAAGGCCTCTGCCAGGTCCTTCCAACACCTGATAGTTGCTCTTGTCAGATGAGAGTACCATTCTCTTGAAGCTCCCGTCAAGCTATCCTCAAAATAGAACATCCAGAGCTTCTCGTCCATGGTATAGGCCTTCAGCCTTCCCAGAAATGATTGTAAATGGGTCCGGGGGCATGAAGTCCCGTTGTATTTCTCAAAACAAGGAGGCTTAAACTTATGGGGAATCCTGACCCCGTCTACCAAGCCCATGTCCATAACATCAAAACCCAAAGAGTTTTGAGACTCTAAGGATCTTAATTTCTTAGCTATCTCATCCAGCCTTCTATCATAAGCTTCCTCCCCAACTCCCATCATTGTGAACTGATCTTCCTGGGGGTCTTCTTGCAGCACCCTGCCTGCAGTGGCAGTCCCTTGAACATTTGCAGGAATGTTGATCTCCGGATGAAGGTGGGGTCCAAATACAGGGGGATTAACATGAGGTTGGACCCTCTCATTGTTGCTTGTTCCAGCAGTCCCTACATGGGGTTCTTCTTGATTCTGCCTTTCTACCATGGCTCTCAATCTTTCTTGGCTCTGAGCCATATTGTTCATCACTTCCATAAACTGTGTCATCTGGGTTCTCATTTCCAATCTTTCGTTTGCCATTTGATTTTTGACCTCTGCAAGGTCCTGTTGTACCTGATCCATTTGTATGCCCGGAAGATTGTTTCGGGTTGGATATCTATGTGGACGGTTGAGTGGGAACACGCGTCGTCGAGCAATAGTTCCTGAAACCACAACGGGGTTAGCAACAACAACAAAGTAAACCTACAAAACAAACAAGAGGGTTAGCATGCAATGCAGTATGCCTATTTGTTTTCAAGGTATCCGGGCTTGGCATTTGGTTTTGACCCTTCCAGACCCTTGAAGATGCTGCTGTTGATGTTGCTTTGAAGAATTTATATAAAACAAACTGGTACATATATATTACAAAAGGCAAATGGTACATAGTTTGTTTCTTTTTACAATACAAGCCCTCTGAGGGGTCAAAATATAACATAAGAAAACAAAAGTACATGAAATGAAAACAACAACAAGCAAAAGTCAAACACCGAGATCAGCCGAACGCTCTGTAAGGTTTCTGATGAGGAGATTTCTTGTAGTGACAGCTGCAGTCAGCTTCTTGTGTCGACTCTGGTCCTTTGACCTCTTCACTCCAGCTCTGATCTTCAGCTCTGAGATCTCCCTCTGGGCTGCTGCCAGGGCTTCCTGTTGCTCTTTTGCACTAGTTTCCAGCTGCTCAATCTTATCCTGAGTCCTTTTATCTTCCAAAGTACGAGCCTCGGTGATTCTGACCCACCTAGCTTGGCTCTCCTTCAGATACAAATCAGTCCTGGCCTTCTGGAACTGAGCTTCCTTGCAGGCATTCTTCAGAATCTGTTCTCCAGCCCTAGACTTCTTGATGTAATCCTCAGACTTCTCAATCCTAGCCAGATGCTCTATCTTTAACTTCTCCAACCTTTCAATATCCAACCTACCATCACTCCTCTCCCAGAGGGTCTTCTGTAGAGCCTGAGTCAACTTCTCATTTCTCTCTTTTAGTTTCTCAAACTCTTCTAAGCTGACAGTTGCTGGAGGGGATGTTGTGGAAGGCCCAGGCATATCTTCAATAGTAAAGGGCATCCCAGAAAATTGAGCCCTGGCATGGGACCAATCATAGTACTGTGCTGATGCCACATTGTTGCACTTCCCCAGGATGGTTACCCCCTTAGTCTGCACATTGTCCCAGGCCCAGGCTGCCTGCCTGACAACAGCCAGATTAGGCTTGATTTCAACATAAAGGGTCTCAGTCAGATCCTGTGCCCTAGGAGGATGGACTAATGCATAGCCCAGCTGCCTTTTGAATAACAGAGGGTTGTAATTGATGCATCCTTTCACCCCAATCAGAGGCACATTGGGAAATTGTCCACAACTTGTAATGATGTCTCTGCCCTTAGTACTCTGAGTACACCATCTGATATCACCTGAGGTTAGAGCAACAAGCCTCCTAGCCCAGTTCTTCTGCTGGTGAGGGTTCAAGAATGCATCAGTCTTTGGCAGATGCTTGAGCAGCCAAGTATAGAACAAAGGAGCACAACATCTCACTAATCTTCCCCTTTGCTTTTCATTCCTTTGATGGACAGAGTAGTAAAGATCTCCCAGTAAGGTGGGCACTGGGTTTCTCAGGATGAAAAGATGGATTGCACTCTTGCTAACAAACCTAGGCTCATCTGCAAAAAGAATGACCCCATATATGCTAAGGGCCAACAGAGCACAGACTGCCTTCCACTCCCCCAGGGAGGCCTTCAGACTAGCCTGAGAAGTCAAGAAATCCAGATGGAAACCAGAGATTCCAGCTTTAGATGTCAAATTCTGCCCAATCAGAACTGGTTCCAGATGTAATGCTTTTGCTATCTCCTCATTACTTGGGAAAGCCATCTCAGGGTTGAAAGGGATCCCACCCCTGATGGGTACACCAACCAATGATGAGTATTCCTCCAACAAGGGTCCCAACTGAAAATTCTGAAATGTGAAGCACCTTAGAGGAGGATCATAGAACTGTAGGCAAGTATGTATCAAGCTCCTTTGTGAAGGGTCCAAATCCATAACCACATCAAGAATTCCTCCATAATGTTCTCTAAAGAGTGGTATATTGTCTGGAGTAATCAGGGTTTGAATCCTCCTGATGCTAGCTAGCTCAGGTTCAAAGAAGTGATAGGAGATGTTACTCTTCTTAGGTGCCATGTTGATGAAGAATAGGTGTTGATGATGTAGGCTGAGGACAACACTGAAGATGGGCCACTGATAGGCTGAGACTGAGGATGCAAGTGACTGAAGCAGGTGACTGATAGCTGAAGCAAATGTTGATGAAGATAGGTCTAAGCTGATGATGAGGTCAAAACCAAGCCAAAATGATAGGATGGATACCCTGAAAAACAAATAAACACATGTTAAAATGATGCAATGAGGATGTATGCAAATGATATGCAAGGGTTTGTGACTGAGCTGGATCTGATCAAGTGCTCTGATATGAGTCCAGGTATGTTCAAGAAATCCAGATGGAGGTCTATAAGTCCAGTAACCAAGGTGGGGGACTCAAATAAAGAGTCACATGTCCAGGGTTTTAGAATCACAAGAACTGTTCCAAAATGGAGTACTCTTATTCAACAAAGTAACAGGGTATGCTGAGGTCAAGGGTACCTGCAAACCTGTAAACAGCCCAACCCCCTCACAGGTGGTGTTCTAAAACAAGGATCCTCAGACTTGGATCAGTTATGAGAAGTGTAAACACTTCTAACCCGGAGGTACAGTGTTTACAATAACCATAAAAGTTCCTCCTCTAATTCACCTCAGTTTCTGAAGGTCAATACTAAAGGTCATCCAGACTTAGCAGGCTTCCCAGATAGCCCTAGCACTACAGGAAATCTGCAACACAGAGTTCTCAAGAAGAAACCCATATCTGAACCGTGTTTCATATTCCCGCACCAGACCGAGATGGAATGGGAAAGAATATGAACCACTCTAGCCTAGGTGTCACTCAGGTCCCAGGTATAGGACCTTAACTCTCAATAGAACCCCACCCACCAAAGCAAAACCAGATCCAGCCAGACAGCATGACAGTATGATATATGTAAAGCTATAAATAAAGCAAATAAACAACTGTACATAAAGCAGTAAAAATAAAACAAATATACAAACACAAGCAGCACATAACACCCCAGTAAACACAAATCAAACAAGCGCTAGGAGGAACCCACAAAAAGAACCAGAAGCCCTGGTTACAGTATAAGGGTCCCCAGCAGAGTCGCCAAGCTGTCGCTCCCGATAAATGGGACTGGCCCAAAATAAAGGTACAGACGCGAACGGTCGGCGAAAGGGACAATGAGAACACACAGCAGTGGACTCACTGGAGATGAATAGAGTCTCCAGCTAGGCATTTTTATCCCGGAGGAAAGGCAATGCTGCATAGACCTAGAAAAAGATGGATAAGACGGTTGCGAACCAGAGAGACTGAGAAAGGGGGTTGGTTACAACCTGGGAAGGTATTAGCACCCAGATTGTCCGTCGTACTCGACGGGATCCGCGCTTAAAAGATTTGTGTTTTAAAGGGGTAGTGTTAGTGCAATCTGTGTGTAAAAGAGCTGAAAAGAGGGTACAGGTGTCTGTGCAAAAGAAATGTGAAGTGTGTAAATGTACAGTGTCAGTGTAAGAATGAAGAATGAGATGCTCAAGATCATGAGGCTACAAGAATGAAGCTGGAAAGAGGGGGAGTATACAGAGACTTTTGTTTGATAACTGTTAAGTTATGCCTACGTATCCTCTCGTGCAATGAGGAAGTCAGAACACCGTAGTTCGACTCAAAGAGACTGGAAGATAAATTGACTTGTGAACTGCTTACTTGTCTATGCTCAAGTGTATGACCTGTCTGGCTCAGGTGCAAACTGTCTTGCATTAGACGGAAGAAGCGAGTTCTCGTTTATGAATGAATGAGATGAGAAAAGAATCCCGGAGGAGACGATTATTGTTTGTTTTTGAGTTTTCAGTCTTTTATTGCTTTTGAAGGTTTGTCATGAGTTAATGAGCTTAAGCCTAAACCAATGGATTTAGTAAACTCATCACATCTTCCCTCTGATTAGGGGTAATGAGAATACCTTAAGTGTGAAGTCAGCTTCTCACACTTAATCACCTTTGATATAGGGTTAAAATCATTAACCTACTTGTGATTAATTAGATGCTTTTGGATTTTGTTTAGTGTTAAGTAATGAGATTAAGCCATAATTAGGGATTAAACAGACTCATTACACCATCCTAATAGAAGGATAATAGATGAGAGTGTTTAAGCTGAGGAAAGTTCCTCAACTTAATCCATGATTAGGGATTAAACTCATGACAAAACAAAGCCTTTATTAAGTGGATTTTATTTAGTGATATGATGATGAAGCGGTTTTTAGGGTTTGTAAGACAACTTGAGGGGGACTTGTCCATTAACACTAGGGTTAGTCCTTCTTAACCAATCAAGGAAGAATTAGAACCCTAATGCAAGGCCCAAGTTACAAGCTTGATGTCTTGATGATTATTAGATGAATTGATTAAAGGATTTAAACACATTAAGGGTTTAACACTTAGGATTAAAGTTATACACTCCATCCTAATAGAAGGATGCAGGCATAAGCTTAATCACAAAGCCTTAACGCCTTTAGGGTTTAGTCCCTGATTATGAGATGAGAATAGAAGACTCAAAAGAGACATAAAGGTAAAACTAAGTGGGGGACTAATCAAAACCCTAATTATTGTCATGCTTGGTTGTTCCTAAGGTTTGTGAGGTTTACAAGAGCAATCTTCAGAGGAACCACCAGGAAGCAGATGAAGGGAGCAAAGAGAAGCAAAGTAACTTGCTTCATTCAAGAAGTCAAGTCACTTGAAGAAAGAAGGTGAGAAGAAGAAGAATGAGCAAGCTCAAACTCAAACACATACAAAAATGCAGCAAGGATGCATGAAAGAGATGAAGAGAAGTTATGAGAAGTGAAGGCAAATTCACTTCTCAAAGTCACTTACCACCTGAAAAGTTAGAAAAGAAAATGCAATGCAATGCAAAATAAGATGAAATGGTATGATGAAAAACCAAACCAGAAGCACATACATGATGTTAATGATGCTATGAGATGCTATAAACATGAATCAAGACATGAAGATGCTTATACAAACCTATGGATGCAAATGGAACAAGTTAAGGAACATGAACATACATGAAAAGTTATGAGATGCATATGGCATACAACATGGAAAATACATGATGCAATGATCAAACATGCTTTCAATATGTCTTATGATGTCAAATGAATCAAATGGATGCTTGAAATGTCAAGGCAAGTCATGTTATGCAAGCAAATGCAAGATGAATGCATATGGAAGCCCAAATTAGGGTTTATGATCAAAGCATCAAACACAAACCAAAATCAGAAGCAAACAACATTATAAAAAATTGAAAATGCACTCAAAGGACCCCTAATCCTATACTAACCCAATGCCCAAAGGAGAGGTTTCAACTCTTAACCAAATTCAAGTTATGATTTTCCTAAGTTTTCTAGGGTTTTAGGGTTCCTTAACAAGAAAATTACCAAACAAATGGAAAATGAAAGATCAAATCATGGCCATTTTATCTCACAAACTACATGCTAAACACAATGCAATGCACAAAGAATCAAGGTCCAACTCTTTAGGGTTAGGCAGAAATGATTTTTGGAAGTTTGGATCAAAATAATGCATCAAAAAGATTTTAATTCCATGAGAAATTCTCAAAATGCATCAAGATCAAAAACTAAATTTGGTTTGAGGGTTGGACAATGTTTCTAAATGTTTTTAAAGGTTTCATGAATTTTTTGGTGATTTTTAAATACCTAAAAGTATTTTTAATTAATTAATTCTCATTAATTAATTAAAAAGAAACTTTTAAATATTTAAAAATACTTTTTTAATGCTAAAAATGAAAATAAAAATATTTTTGTGTTTTAAAAATTAATGAAACCCTTGGTAAAAAATTTCATAATTTTTAAAGCATTTTTACTATTTTTAATAAATTGTGAAAAACAAATGAAATAATATGAAAATAAAATGAATTTTAAACTGAAAAATAGAAAGTAATCAGATCCAACGCATGAGATTCAAACTGGCAAGGGCGGGAGTTGACTGCGCGCGGGTTTGGACGGCCCATATTCAAACTGGCTTAATTACACTTAGCCCTAATTAAACAAACCCTAATGACTCTCAGGCGACCGGAACACTGTTCCGGTCGTCTTCTCCGGCTAGGTCATTTTCTAATCTCTCTCAATACGCCATGGAATCATGCCAAACACTCCAGAATCAAACCTTAGCTCATTCTAAACAAGATTCCAGCAACAAAAATCATTTATTTCAACACACAAACAAGATTCGAATCAAACATTCAAAACTGCAAAAATTTCAGAAACATCATACAGGCTCATTTCTCACTCTTTTTCAAAAGTAACAAGTTCAGTGTGATCAGTGAAGCATGCTTTACCATCTAGAAACTTAAAAAGCATGTTCTGGAAAAAAAGTTCATGAAGTTACCTGAGATTGAGCTTTCGATTCAGGAGCTTTCTGGATGGTTCTTTGGCTCAAACAGGTCCCAATGATCCCCCTTTGAAGCTTTTGACACTTGGTTGGAGTTTAAACAGCCTTTTGAGTGAGTTTGCAGAAGCTCAGGCCAAGGGAGTGTGAAAATCGTATTTTGGTTTCAAGGGGTTTCAGGCCATGATGATGGGTGGTTTTTGATCAGTGAGGTGAGTAGAGATTATTTGTGAAGTTTCTTTTTGTGTTTGAGGCTTGTATGAAGAGATTCGAAAGTTTTTGCTCAAGGGAGTGAAAATGGGGGTGCTGAGTTCTAGTGTGCTTCAGGCTTGCCTCCTGTGTGAAATGGCTGGCATTTTCTTTGTATAAACAAATGCCATTGGTCAGTGGATGTGACTTGTGCTTTTGTGATAGGTGTGCTAGCTTTTGCCAAAATGTCAACTTCTTGTAAGAGAGGGCATGGGCAACTTCTAGCCAAGTACAAAGGGCTAGTCTGGCACAGCATGGTGTGAGGGAAAGGCTAGTGTGATCCAGCATCCAAGGCAGCAAGTGGGTGAAGTGTGATGATGGTTTTTGCAACTTGACTTGTTTTGGTTCTTCATGAAAATATCTTGCTCCAAAGGCCAAACAAATGAGAAACTCTTGGCCCATTCTGATTTTTATGTCACATGTGATGTTTGTGTAATGGTTTGACATGAATTAGAAGTCACAAATGCCTTTGGTACAAGATTTTGCAATTTTCTCTTTTGGTGCATAACTTGAAAATTAGTGATTTTTGCCAACTTTAACACACCATAACTTTTGATCCAAAATGAATTAGGTCATGTTCTTGTACTTTTTGGAAAGGGAAAGATCTAATATACAACTTTCATGACCAAAGTTTTTCCATTTGAAGCATTTTTGGATCAAAAAGTGAGGGTTGGAAAAGTTGCATAAAATGACATTTCATTAAAAGTCAACCATGCCCAAAAAAGTCAACTTTGCAAAAACTTCAAATTCTTGAATTTTTGTGAACTTCAAACTTCTTCCATGATCAAATAAAGATCATATACACCCAAAATGATGAAGATCACCCCTTGGTTGGGTCATTGGGGGTCTCAGATGCCCTGATTTTGCACTGACTTGTCCAGAAAGTCAACTCTTGATCAGATGACTTCCCCATGGAATTTCTTCATGAAAATTGATATGCATACACCCTATACCATATAGAGACCAATAGAAACAAGAATGACAAAAAAATTTGGAGTTATGGCCTCTGAAACCAAAACCCTAATTTTAGGTCATCTGTGCAGTCAAGCCTGGCTCTGCTTCCATACCAATCTCAGTTTTTGTGATTCTTTGGCATTCTTGACTTTGAGAGGGTGTAATATGATATAAGAACACACATGGACCCATTTGAAGTGATTGATGACCTTTGGAGTGGCTCAAGAAGCTCTTGGATTGCTCAGATCACAAACCCTAGATGCAGATGACTTAGAATCTATGCAGTGAATCAAAAAGGTGATATGAGATGGTATGGTTGTGTTTATGCATATGAAATGATCACAAATCATGGGTGAGGGAAAATTTGGGGTGTTTACAATGTCTTCTTATCGTTTGACGGTGCCCCAGATAGGTATGTCTGAGTTTCCGAGAAGCATTTGATGTCGTGGTACCAAGGCTTGTTATCAGTGACAATGTCCACAGAGAATACACATGTCGGTCGGTCTAGTCTAGATACCAAAGTCCGAGGTACATAATTAGCAGCTTATACTTTGATCATGGATGAAATGGTAGCCAAAGCGTATGCAAACTGATTCTCATCTCGAGGGATGTATTCAAGCTTAACTGTTGTGAAGAATGTCAACAATCTCCTCGTGTAGTCACGGTAGGGAATCAGATGCTCCTGATGAGTATACCGCTTGTCGTTGGTCTGGTTGATCACCAAAGCTGAATCTCCGAATACATTCAAGGTTTTGATCCCAATGTCAATGGATTCCTCAAGACCCATGATACAAGCTTCATATTCTGCTTCGTTGTTAGTGCAGGCTGTCGCTCCTCGGATTTCCATCCTGGTACAAACGCGAAAGTGGCGCGGAAGAAGGTAGAATCGCCAGCCAGGAATTTTTATCCCGAAAGAACGGGAATGGTAATGCTGCACAAATCAAAAGAAAAGAAAAGGAAGGACATGGGTCCTGCGAACCAAAGAGACTGAGCTCGGGAGTCGATTACGACCTGGGAAGGTATTAGCACCTAGATCGTCCGCCGTACCCGATGGGATCCACGCTTGCAAAGAAACTGTTTCAAAGGGTGAGGGTATGAAAGCTGCTGCAACAGAAAATAAACTGAAACTGGAAATGGAACTGAGAAAAGAACTGAAATAAGAAATGAAAAGGAAAAATGTAGGAAAAATAAAGATTGTGCTCGAACGGGCCCTACCCCGCTGCCTACGTACCTCATCAGGAAAATGAGGATCAGAGACGCCGTAGTTCCCCTAACTAGGGGTAGAAAAGAAATTGCTTGTGAATTAAGGCTTGAACTGCCTATGCCATTGCTCAGGTGTTGCAGACTCGGACGACGAGTGCGTAACCTTCTTGCAAAGTGACAAGTAGGATCAAGTTCGCGTACGGAGCGAAGGAGATGAGAAAAGAATTCCCGAAGGAAAGACGCTTATTGTTTGTTTGTGTTTTTTATGAAGCTTTTAGGAGTGTGTCACAAGGAAGTGAACTCAAGCTTTTTTTCCATGGAATGTGCACTTGTCACTACATTCCAAGATGGAATAATAGAACAAGCACACTCAAGTAAGGAGAAGATCCCCAAAACTTGAACCCAGAGATTAGGGCCTAAGCTCACTAACTCATTAACTTATTAAGTGTTTTTGGTATTCACAATGAAGAAGTGTTTTTTTATGCTTTTCTTGGTGAAGAAGATACCTTGATCAGACTTGTGCATCACAAGGTAAGCTTGTATTATCCCAAGATGGGAAGACTACAAGTAGTACCTCATGGGATAAGGCTATTGCTCAAGGTATTACTTCAAACTTTATTAAGTGCTTTCTTTAAGGTTATGAGATGAGAAGAGAAGAAGAACCAAAAGGATCACAAAGGTGAAAGTCTAACGGGGGACTAAAGATTCCTAAGTGTTGTCATGCATGGATATCCTAAGGTTAGTGTGGTTTTCTATCCTAAAGAAGAAAGAAAGAAGAAGAAGAATAGGAGAAGAGATGATTAAGGCCTAAGCCCAACAAGCAAAGGGTTAGCACAAGTAAGAATAATAAGAGAAGAGAAGAGATGAGATTTGGAGATGTGGGAATCACTTCCACACCTCTCACTTACCATAGCCCATGAAAAGGTTAGTGATATAAGCATACAAGAAAAACAAAATGAACTTAATAACATGCCAACATCATACAAAAAGAAGTGAAGTCACATGTACAAAAGCTCAATTCAAATGCAAGTCACAAGAATGAGAAAAGATGTATACAAGTTAATATGAAACACATGGCAAGGCAAAGCAAACTTAATGAGATGCAAAGCAAAATGCACAAAACATGAACTGAAAGCCCAAGACCAGAACCAAATCACTTCAAAGAAATGCTTAAGAAGCAAGAAAGATGAAGAGAAGAGAGGCACAAGACCAAACAATCACATTATGAGATGGAAAGGAGCAAAAAAGATGAGGTGAATACACTTAAGAAATGGAAGAACTTAAAAGGTAAGAAAAACACAAAATTTCTAAGAAACAAACCCTAAGACAAGATCAGAAAGGTACCCACACCCCAAAGAGACCCCAAATGAGAAGAAGAAGTTGGCACAAGTGCCCTTCTATGCTAATGAGAGAGCTTATGATCACAAAGAAGCAAAATGGGACAAGGTAAGAACAAAAATCCACATCAAATCAACAATGTACCTATAAATTCTACAACTTAGGAAAAATGATCTTCAAACATGATATATCAATGAGCCAAAAGGGTTGGGAGAAATTCAGAAGCTAGATAGGTCAAAAGAAAGCATAAACATGAACTAGGGTTAGGAAACTTCAATGACAAGCCAAGGACCAAAACCAAATGAATAAGTTTCTAAAAATAAGGGAAAAAATCACACATAAAGTACATCCTCTTATGAATCCAGAGCAAAAAGAATCAACAAGAAACTCAAAATAATGAACACTATGGAAATTAGAAAAGGCAGGATGCTTGAAAAGGAATAAAAAATAATTAATTAAGAGAGGAAATTAATTGACACGTGGGTATTAAGAAAAAATGGAAAAGAAAAATATGAAAAAATAAAGAAAACTCAAATGAACATTCAAAATTAATTTGGAATTTTTTTATGATTAGAAGTATTTTTAATAATTAGAAAGCAAAATGATATGAAAATAAAATAAAGAAAAGAAATAAAATAAAGAAAAGAAGAAAGGGGTGCGAATAGAAGCGAAATGCAGTTGAAATAATTAGGCTTATGAATCAAGGAGGTGCGAATATCATTCCAGGCCCACTGGGTTGGCGCTGGTTCACTTGTATACGGTGGAAATTCAAAGGAAAAAATGTGGAAAAATCAGGAGCCAACAGATTGAACCAACGCATCTTGTAAGGAGACTCATTAAATGACGTGTCAGGTTGATTGGTTATGAGTTGAGGTGCACATGAGTTGTGGTGAGGTGAAAAGTATAATGAATTAAAATAGAAAGCTGAGGGCACGTGAGAGAGAGGCTGGATTCATTAAAACGTGGCAAGATCCTGGGTGATGAGAAAGAAGATCCAAGGGTGGGAAGACTGTCTTCAACCTCTAAACCCTAACACAACAATTTTCCAGATTTCGGTGACCGGAGCTAGGGCTCCGGCACCGGAAATTACACCAGATGAAAAAATCACAATAATAATGAACAATGACCTCCTGATTGACTAATTGATGTGCCCTGAGTTCAAAAATGACCATGAAAAGTTCAATAGATCAATGCATCTCACGGATCGAAGACAAACAGTTATGACCTAGAAACTTCAAATTCATATTACACGCTCAATAATGCACCAATTTCGAAACCAAACATGGCAGAATGATCAGCATACATCA
Organism: Lathyrus aphaca; assembly: GCA_963966055.1. NCBI lineage: Eukaryota > Viridiplantae > Streptophyta > Magnoliopsida > Fabales > Fabaceae > Lathyrus > Lathyrus aphaca. Next base: position 214,787,184 of record OZ014523.1, on the reverse strand, counting down.
AAGATTCAAAAGCACACCTCAAAAATCATTTCTAGATCTGAAGATTCAAAGGCATACCTGAGCTTGCAGATCTTGAGAAAACTTGTTAGAAGTCCAGATGATGAAGCCAAAGCACTCCAAATACACTCTAGTTGCAAAATAAATGCAACTAGAGCCTTGAATCTTGCTGGATCTGAGGATTTGCAAGCAACTGCCCTGAAATGGCAAGGTTGTGATTCTTGAGAGATAGCCTGAACAATGGTGAGATTAATGATCCTGAGCTCTCAAGGATGAAGGATCTACAATTTGTTTATGGAGAGAGCTAGTGTGTGATGAGATTCAAGAGAAAATGCAAGTTGTGCAAAAACTTGGAAGCTGAAGAATGAGAGAGAACTGAGGCAAGCTAAAACCCTAATTTGTTTTATATCATGTCATGAACCAATGCTGAAAAAATGAAGAAGTTTGCACGCGTAGATCACAAGTTTTGGTGATTTTGCAAATTTTGAAATTTTGGTGTGATATCATGTAATCCTCATGCATTCTCTTGCCTTCAGCCCATGTGCACTCCAATCTGAACCCTTGATTTGAATCCAAAAGATCTTGGCCATTGGATTAGAGTATCACACTCTTTTCATGCTCATGCAAAATTTGCACCTTTTGAATAACATTCTTGTTGTGCACGAATTTTGTGAATTTCTTTGAGCAAAGTATGCCAAATTCATTGTATTTTAATGTTGCAAACTTATTTGATCCATACCAACACTTAAAATCAAGTTTCAAGACTTTTGGCCCTTGGTCCATGCATGAAAATCAACTTTTTTCCCTAATTTTGTCAAATTTTCGAGGGGCCTATCTTTGCAACCACGAGGGCTATGAAAAAGTACTTGTACTTTTTGAAAATGGGAGGTCTTAATCTCCAACTTTCATGTTTGACTTTGGTCCATTTGAAGATTTTTTCATTAAGTTAAAGTCACTTGAATTTTAGGGCAAAAGTTGCCAAAAATGGCATTTTCTCAAAACCACCTTTGCACCAATTTTGCAAAACCCTCCAAAACCTCATGATTCTAGATCTTTGAACTTGCCAAACCTCTTCTAACATTGTAATAAAACCCCTTGGCTAGAAAAATTGGGTTGGACCCCTTGAAATCACACAGTTGACTTTTTTAAGGCACAATTGACCAATTACTTCATCTGCAAGCAACTGAAGAAATTCTTGACTTTCACAAGGAATTTTCTAACCAAAATTGGTACCTATGATCCTCTTGACATATGAAAGACTTTGACCAAATGAAATGGCCAAATTGTTGAGGTTTTCTAGCTTGAATCTCAAACCCTAGTTTAGGATCCTTGTGTAGGAGCTTTGCCCTAGCCAGGAATCCCTGGCCATGTGCAACATTAATAATTGGTGCCTGAGACAGAAGAGCCTCCTTCGGATATACCTGTTACGCCAGGACCGGTAACCATTTTGACATTTATTCCCCCAGTCAGGATTTTAAACCTCTCCAATACAGATGAGTATTGGATGATCATCAAGATAACACAGACGAGCGTCATAAGTCAATGATACAGACGAGTATCAGACGATGATCTAAGAAACTCAGACGAGCGCTTCAGGCAATGATACAGACGAGTATCAACTGTCGCTCCCACCAAATGACGCTAAGTCAAATAGGGTACAGACGCGAACGGTCGGCGAAAGAGGAGGTGAGAACACACAGGAGTGAACTCACAAGAAAGGAAAAGAGTCGCCAGCTAGGCATTTTTATCCCGGGGGAAAGGTAATGCTGCATAGACCTAGGAAAAGACATGGATAAGACGGTTGCGAACCAGAGAGACTGAGAAAGGGGGTTGGTTACAATCTGGGAAGGTATTAGCACCCAGATTGTCCGCCGTACTCGACGGGATCCACGCTTAAAAGATTTGTGTTTTAAAGGGGTAGTGTCAGTGCAATTTGTGTATCAAAGATGGAAAAAGATGTACAGGTGTCGGTGTAAGAAAAGTGTAGTGTATATAAGTGGAGTGTCAGTGTAAAAGAAAGAGTGAAATGCTGAGGATACTGAGGCTAAAAGAATAATGCTAGAAGGATGAGGAATATACAGAGACTTTTGTTCGATAACTGCTAAGTTATGCCTACGTATCCTTTCGTGCAATGAGGAAGTCAGAACACCGTAGTTCAACCCAAAGAGACTGAAAGATGAATTGACTTGTGAACTGCTTACTTGTCTATGCTCAAGTGTATGACCTGTCTGGCTCAGGTGCAAACTGTCTTGCATTAGACGGAAGAAGCAAGTTCTGGTTTATGAGTGAATGAGATGAGAAAAGAATCCCGAAGGAGACGATTATTGTTTGTTTTTTTGAGTTTTCAATCTTTTATTGCTTTTTGGAGTTTGTCATAAGTTAATGAGCTTAAGCCCAAACCAATGGGTTAGTAAACTCATCACATCTTCCCTCTGATTAGGGGTAATGAGAATACCTTAAGTGTGAAGTCAGCATCTCACACTTAATCACCATGGTGTAGGATTAAGATCATTAACCTACTTGTGATTATTTAGATATTTTTGGTGTTTTTGTTTAGTGTTAAGTAATGAGATTAAGCCATAATCAGGGATTAAACAGACTCATTACACCATCCTAATAGAAGGATAATAGATGAGAATGTTTAAGCTGGGGAAAACTCCTCAACTTAATCCATGATTAGGGATTAAACCCATGACAAAACAAAGCCTTTATTAGATGGATTTTAGTTAATGGTAAGATGAAGAAATGAGTTTTATGGTTTGTAAGACAAACTTGAAGGGGACTTGTCCATTAACACTAGGGTTAGTCCTTCTTAACCAATTAAGGAAGAATTAGAACCCTAATGCAAGGCCCAAGTTACAAGCTTGATGTCTTGATGATTATTAGATGGATTGATTAAAGGATTTAAACACATTAAGGGTTTAACACTTAGGATTAAATTTATACACTCCATCCTAAGAGAAGGATGCGGGCACAAGCTTAATCACAAAGTCTTAAAGCCTTTAGGGTTTAGTCCCTGATTATGAGGTGAGAAGAGAGTACTCAAAGAGACACAAAGGTGAAAGCTAAGTGGGGGGACTAATCAAAACCCTAATTATTTTCATGCTTGGTTGTTCCTAAGGTTTGTGAGGTTTACAAGAAAGATCTTCAGAGAAACCACCAGGAAGCAGATGAAAGGAGCAAAGAGAAGCAAAGTAACTTGCTTCATTTAAGAAGACAAGTCACTTGAAGAAAGAAAGTAAGATGAAGAAGAAAGAGCAAGCTCAATCTCAAACACAAGACAAAATGCAGCAATGATGCATAAGAGATATGAAAAGAGATTGTGAGAAGTGAAGGCAAATTCACTTCTCAAAGTAACTTACCACCTGAAAAGTTAGTGAAAGGAATGCAATGCAATGCAAAATGAGATGGAATAGCATGATGCAAACCAAAACCAAAAGTATGAATATGATGCTAATGATGCTAAGAGATGATGCAAACATGAGGCAAGGCATGAGAATGATCATACAAACATGTGGATGCAAGAGAAGCATGCTTAGAACCATGAACATACATGAAAAGTTATGGAATACAAATGACATACAACATGGCAAATGAAAGATGCAATGATCAAACATGATTCTAATATGTCCTAAGATGTGTCATGGATCAAATGAATGCATAAAATGTCATGGCAAGTCATGGTATGCAAGCAAATGCAAGATGAATGCAAAAGAAAGCCCAAATTAGGGTTTATGAACAATGCACAAAACAAAAATCAAAACCAGAAGCAAACACTAAGATAAAAATTTGAAAATGCACTCAAAGGAACCCTAACCCTACACAAACTCACTGCCCAAAGGAGAGGACCCAATTCTTAACCTAGTGTATGTTATGAATTTCTTAAGATTTCTAGGGTTTTAAGGCACCTTGTCAAGAAAAATGTCAAACAAATTGAAAATGCAAGATCAATTCATGCCAATTTAATCCTATAAACTACATGATATGCAAGATGCAATGCAAAAATAATCAAAGTCCAACTCTTAAAGACTAGGCAGAAATGAATTTTCAAAATTTGGATCAAAATAATGCCTTGAAATGAAATTAATTCCATGGAAAATTATCAAAAGTCATCAAGATCAAAAAATAAATTTGGTTTGAAGGTTGGACAATGTTTCTAAATGATTTTAAATGTCTCATGAATTTTTTTGTGATACTTAAATACCTAAAAGTATTTTTAATTAATTAATTCTCATTAATTAATTAAAAATAATCTTTTAAATGATTTAAAAATATTTTTTAATGCAAAAAATAAAAATAAAAATGTTTTTGGTTTCTGAAAATTAATAAAAACTTAAATAAAAATTTTCAGAATTTTTCAATGATTTTTACTATTTTAAATAAAATGTAGAAAACAAATGAAATAAAAATAAAATAAAATGAATTTAAACTGAAAAATATGAAAGTCAACAGAATCAATGGCTGAGGTTCAAACTCACACGCGCGCGAATTGACTTGGCGCTCATCTGGACGGCCAGCATTCAAAATCTCCTAATTATGATTAAACCCTAATTAAATGCCCTAATGACTTTCAGATGACCGGAACAGTGTTTCGGTTTTCTTCTCCGGCAGGCCAAAACTTCTATCTCTCTGAATACGCAATGAAAATGAAATCTAATTGCCCAGAATCCATCCCCATTCAACACTGAATCAAAACCCCCAAACAAACATCATCTTTCATCCATTAATCAAGCAAATCGAAACAAAACACATTTAGGGCAAAAAGTTTCAGACAGCTCATACATGCTCAATATTCCACCATTTTCATTTTTAAACACATCATGATGATCAGGATAACATATAGAATCAATTTATAACAAGTAAAATGAGTTCTGGAAAATTTGTTCTTGATGGATACCTGAACTGAAGTCCTTCGAACAGGAGCTTTCTGACCCTTTCTCCTATGCAAACTCACTCCTTTGGTCCCCCTGAGCTCAATGGAATGCTTCACAACTCTTGTTGATGGCTGGTTTGAGAGATGGCAGAAGTTCTGTTCAAGGTAGGGTGTTGATCGTGTTTTTGTTTCAGTGGCTTTCAGGCTATGGTGATGAGTGGTTTTTGATCAGTGAAGCATGCTGAGTTTGTTTGTGAAGTTTTGTTTGTGTGTTTGAGGCTTGTGCTGAGTGTTTCGAATGCTTTTGCAAGTTGGAGCAAAAAGTGATAACTATGGCTTGGGTGTGTTTCAGCTTGGAGTGAGTGGTGTGTTATGATGGCTTTGGTCCATGTATCAAAAGGTGATAGGTCAGAAAGTTGTTGGAGGCCTATGGTGATTGGTATGGGTCTTTGGCCAAAATGTCAAACTTTGTGTAAGAGAGGTATGGGCTCATAGCTAGCCAAGGACAAATGGGGTGTCCTGCGCAGCAAGAAGTGTGGAGATCCCTAGGATTGGTTATGAAGTCAGCAAGCAAGTGGATTCATCTTTGAGTGAGGTTTTGCAACTTGCTTCATTCTTGGCCCTTTTGAAATTTCTTGTTCCACAAGTCACAAAAATGAGCAAAATCTTGGTGAATTATGATCTTTAGGCATTGGCTCATGTTTGTATGAAGATTAGAAGTCCATTTGATAGCACAATTTGCCTTGGCAAGTGATTTTGCAACTTTGCCTCTTTGGTAGGAAACTTCAAATTTTGTGATTTTAGCCAACTTTGACAAGCCATAACTTTTGATCCAAAATGAATTAGGTAATGTTCTTGTACTTTTTGAAAAGGGAATGATCCATTCTACAACTTTCATGACCAAAGTTTTTTTCATTTGAAGCATTTTTGAATCAAAAAGCAAGGGTTGAAAAAGTTTCCCAAAATGGCAATTTTCAATATAAGTCAACTTTCCCAAAAAGTCAACTTTGCAAATGACTTGAAATTCTTCAATTTTATGAACTTATAACATCTTCTATGATCAAATAAAGATCATACATAATCAAAATGATGATTAACACCCTTTGGTTGGGTCATTGGTGCCTCAGATGCCCTGATTTTGCACTGACTTGCTTAGAAAGTCAACCCTTGATCATATGACTTCCCCATTGAATTTCTTCTTGAAAATTGATATGCATGATCCTTATACCATATAGAGACCAATGGAAACAAGAATGACCAAAAAATTTGGAGTTATGGCCCCTAAAACCAAAACCCTAATTCTAGGTCATCTGTGCAGTTAAACCTGGCTCTGCTTCCATGCCATTCTCAGTTCTTGTGATTTTTTGACATTCTTGACTTTGAGAGGATATAATATGATGCTTGAACATACATGGACCCCTTTGAAGTGATTGATGACCTTTGGAGTGTCTTAAGTGGCTCTTGGATTGCTCAGGTCACAAACCCTATATGCAGATGACTTAGAAACAAAGCAGTGAATCAAAAATGCAATATGGAATGCTATGATTGAACTTATGCACATGAAATGATCACAAGCCATGGTGTGAATGGGTGAGGGAAAATTTGGGGTGTTTACATCAACCACTGGTACAGACGAATACCATAAATTCAAACACAGACAAGCATTTGGAGTAGCAATACACACAAGTACCAAGATAAACAGCGAATCCACACATACAGATATAAGCTAACACATACGAGCATTGGGGATGATACAGACGAGTATCCAAACAAAGCAGACGAGCTTCAAACAAATAAAACAAAGACGAGTGCTGGAGAATGCAGACGAGCAAACAAATATCAAACACAGACGAGTGCTGGAAAATGCAAACGAGAACCAAGCAAGTATCAAACATCAAACACAGACGAGTGTTGGAAAATTGCAGACAAGCAACAACAGGTATCAAATATCAAGCACAGACGAGTGTTGAAAATTGCAGACGAGCGACAACGAATATCAAACATCAAACACTTTGCAGACGAGCAAAAAACAGAGATCAAACACAGACGAGTGTTGAGAAGTGCAGACGAGCAACAACAAATAAAATCGTGAGCAACTGCTGGGGAAAGCAAACGAGCAATACCAAAATGATAACACAGACGAGCGTTGAAAGATGCGGACACGCAGCAACAAAGTACAAACACAGACGAGTGCTGGAAAGGTGTAGACGAGCAACAAACAAATGTCTGATTGGCCACAAGAGTTACAACTCTGCAGGAAAAAAAAACAAATCGAGAGGCCTTGACACCTAACTCTGACTGAGATGATGATTACCTGCCTGTATCATCATATTGACCAAAAGAAAAGCAACTTTGTTGGGGAATATTTCACTAATGTGAGTGAAATTTAAACATGAACTCTGTAGGGAAGAATCATCTTCAAACTTGGCTGGGAAAGATGCCTCAACAATGCTCTAGTTGGGGAGAGAATTTTGCTAATTCCAAGCAATAAGGGGACATCAGACATTCAGCTTCCTGTTGGGCATACTCCACTGGGGAAAAATAGACTGCTTGGGGCTACCTGCAAAGGCTTACCCGGGGAAAATTCTACTTGGGAGAATGTGACGCCATCCTGCAACCTGCACAACAGAAAACACAAGTGTGCCCCAGGGACTTGCATGGTATGATTTGTTCATCCATTGTCACCCGACACTCAAAGAGGGTTTCGAATGTTTCCCTGCAATGTCATTTTCTTTCAAAATCATCACTATGTTTTAAATGCAATGCTATTTTTGCCAAAAATTCAGGACATTTTGCAAACAAAAATAAACACAACACAACTTTTTTGACTGAATACTCTTTTATTGAAAGGCCTCTGAATAGGCAAAGATTTACATCAGGAAGCAACCACCTGGAAAGAGGTAGCCACCAAAAATTGAGAAAATAAACTACCCTAATGGCAATGGGCACGGCATCCCAACGAGTTCCATTTCTGCTATGACCAGCATGTCTTCAAAACTCTCCATTCTTGCTTTTGCTTTCTGAGAAGATGAGGGGACTGGTTCCTATCCTTCTGATATTGTCAAGCTGTACGAAACGATGATGTGGTTAAGATTACTCAGATCACAGTTGTTCGCTTATTCCCTTGTTTTGCGTGGATCGCCCTTTCGGGTTTTCAATCCACCAGGATACCCTTTTTTGCCTGAGCTGTCCAATGTGGCTTTTCAACTCAGCGGGTGTACATTTGTTTTATTTATTTTCCCTAATTTATGCCCGAGCTTTTTATTCTGTTTTTAGCTCGCCGGGATGCCTTATTTTTTGCCTGGACTTTAATTATGTTTTATGTCCAGCGGGTCTTTTATGCGAAGTATTTTTTAACTGCGTCCGAGTTAACAGGGGATTGAAAGTCTTCTCCATCCATAGTGGTGAGCAACAGTGCTCCTCCTAAAAAGACTTTCTTCACTATGAATGGTCCTCTGTAATTTGGGGTCCACATGCCCCTGTGATCTGAAACTGGAGGAACGATCCTCTTGAGCACAAGCTCTCCTACTTGATACTCTCGAGTACGTACTCGTTGGTCGAATGCTCGCTTCATTCTCCTCTGATAAAGCTGACCATGACAGATAGCCGCTAATCCCTTTTCCTTAATTAGACATAGCTGATCGTAACGAGCACGCACCCATTCAGCCTCATTAAGCTTCACATCCATCATCACACGCAATGAAGGAATCTCTACTTCAACAGGCAAGAGTGCTTCCATGCCATATACCAGAGAGAAGGGAGTTGCCCCAGTTGACGTCCTGACTGACGTTCGGTACCCATGAAACACAAATGGTAACATTTCATCCCAATCTTTGTAAGTGACAACCATTTTTTGCACAATCTTCTTGATATTCGTGTTTGCTGCCTCTACCGCACCATTCATCTTTGGTCGGTAAGGAGTAGAATTGTGATGCTGAATCTTGAAGTCCCGACACAACTCTACCATCATCTTGTTGTTCAAGTTAGAACCATTGTCAGTAATGATCCTTTCGGGCACTCCGTATCTGCAAATGATATCCCTTTTCTAAAATCTTGCCACCACTTGACGAGTGACATTGACATAAGATGCTGCTTCCACCCATTTTGTGAAGTAATCAATCGCAACCAAGATGAAGCTATGACCATTTGAAGCAGTAGGCTCTATCTTCCCAATCATCTCAATGCCCCACATAGAATAGGGCCAAGGAGATGACATGACGTTGAGCGGGCTAGGAGGAACATGCACTTTGTCTGCATAAATCTGGCACTTGTGGCACTTACGAGCGAATTAACAACAGTCTGCATCCATTGTCATCCAGTAATACCCCGATCTCAGCAATTTCTTAGCCATAGCATGCCCTCCTGCATGGGTACCGAAAGATCCCTCGTGGACTTCCTGCATCAACAGGCTTGCTTTGTGTCTATCCACGCATCTGAGCAAGACCATGTCAAAATTTCGCTTGTACAAAACTCCGTCTGTATTCAAGAAGAAGCTAGCAGCAAGTCGCCTTAAGGTCTTCTTGTCATTGGAAGATGCCCCAGCTGGGTATTCTTGCTTTTCCAGGAATAGCTTGATATCAAAGTACCAAGGTTTCTCGTCAGACACTGCGTCTACAGAGAAGGCATGAGCTGGAGCGTCAAGCCTGGAGATGTCAATTCTGGGCACATAGTTCCAACACAAGACTTTGATAGACGAAGAAAGAGTGGCCAATGCGTCGGCAAATTGATTTTCATCACGTGGTATGTACTGAAGCTTAACTGTCGTGAAGAACGTCAACAGTTTTCTAGCATAATCAATGTATGGAATTAGATGCTCTTGATGCGTATACCACTTGCCGGTAACCTGGTAAATGACGAGGGCTGAATCTCTGAATATATCGAGGTTCTTAATCCGAAGATTAATAGCCTCCTCTATTCCCATTATGCATGCCTCGTATTCCGCTTCATTGTTGGTGCAGCCAAAAGTAATTCTGGCAGCGAAGGGAAAGTGAACACCTTCAGGAGTAATAAGAACAGCACCAACTCCACGTCCATTGATATTGACTGCCCCATCAAACATCAACTTCCATTTGGATTCAGGGTCTGGCCCCTCCTCCGGAAGTGGTTCCTCACAATCGTTTGCTTTGAGGTACATGATGTCCTCATCAGGGGAATCAAACTTTATTGGCTGATAATCATCTTCAAGAGGTTGTTGTGCAAGGTAATCTGACAATACACTTCCCTTGATGGCTTTTTGAGAAGTATACTGGATGTTGTATTCTATTAAAATCATTTTCCACCTAGCAACCCTTCTGGTTAATGTTGGTTTCTCAAAGATGTACTTGACAGGATCCATTTTGGAAATGAGTAGTGTGGTATGAGTCAACATGTACTGTCTCAGTCGGCGAGCAGCCCATACCAAAGCGCAACAAGTTTTCTCGAGCAGTGAGTAACGGGATTCACAGTCGGTAAACGTTTTGCTAAGGTAATAAAAAGCATACTCTTTTCGACCAGACTTGTCATGTTGGCCTAGAACACACCCCATTGACCCTTCTAGCACGGTGAAGTACATGATTAAAGGTCTTCCTTCCACTGGAGGCATTAGAATTGGAGGCTCCTGCAGGTATTCTTTTATCTTATCGAAAGCTCTTTGGCAGTCTTCGTTCCACCTGACCGTTTGCTCTTTTCTTAGCAATTTAAAAATTGGTTCGCACGTGGCAGTTAGATGAGATATGAACCGTGAAATGTAGTTCAACCTCCCTAAAAACCCGCGCACTTCTTTTTCTGTTCTCGGTGCAGGCATATCTTGAATTGCTTTTACTTTTGCAGGATCTACCTCAATACCTTTCTGACTAACAATGAAACCCAACAGTTTCCCGGAACGCACTCCAAAAGTGCACTTGTTTGGATTCAACCTCAGTTTGTATTTTATCAGTCTATCAAATAGCTTCTTGAGATTGACCAGATGCTCTTCTTCATCTCGGGACTTAGCAATCATATCATCCACATAACACTCTATCTCCTTGTGTATCATGTCATGGAACAATGTGACCATAGCCCACTGATAAGTTGCCCCGACATTCTTCAAACTATAGGGCATGACCTTGTAACAGAATGTACCCCACGGGGTAATGAACGTTGTTTTCTCCATGTTTTCTGGTGCCATCTTTATCTGATTATATCCGGAGAAGCCATCCATGAAGGAAAATACCGAGAATTGAGCAGTATTGTCTACCAACACATCAATGTGAGGCAACGGAAAGTCATCTTTTGGGCTTTCTCTATTCAAATCCCGGTAGTCAATGCACATCCGGACCTTGCCATCCTTCTTTGGTACAGGTACAATGTTAGCTACCCAAGGTGGGTAACTAGTTACAGCAAGGAAACCGGCATCCCATTGCTTCTGAACCTCCTCTTTGATTTTCATCGCCATGTCAGGACGAGTTCTTCTCAATTTCTATTTCACAGGAGGACAATCTTCTCTCAATGGTAGCTTATGCACAACGATGTCGGTATCTAATCCTGTCATATCTTGATACGACCAGGCAAAGATATCCACATACTCTTGCAGCATACCAATCAGCTCTTTCTTGACTTCGGCCTGCAGACTGGCCCCAATCTTGATCTCTTTCTTCATATCTTTAGTGCCGATGTTGATAATCTCAATTTCTTCCTGATGAGGCTGAATAACCCGTTCCTCTTGTTTCAACAATCTAACCAATTCTTCAGGGAGTTCACAGTCTTCCTCAACCCCTTCGTCAGCTTGGTAGACAGGATTGTCAAAGTCATGCGTGGTCATAGCAGGAATGTTATCAATGGAATCCGGATGATCAACACTGCACAGATGATGTGCTTATTTCAGAATCTTCTTATTTTGCAAAGAGACGCAAACACAAAAACAAAAGGGAAAAACACATTGCCATTTTTATATTTTGTGAAAAATTTTAAAACAAAGAAAGAGAACACAATTTGTCTGAAAATGTCCTTTATTTCATCGTAAAAAAGTGCAAACAAACATGGTGGCCCAATACAATGGGTCCTAGCATCTTGTGCAGAATGCTGGATTTGACAATGCAACATGATAAAGAAAAAGGAAACAAATAAATTACTCTGAGTGCCAGGTAATTTGAACAATGTCTTCAGCAGACCAGTTCCTCAGCTCCTCTCCGGGCGCGCACGGATGTATCCAGTTGTCTCAGTCACCATCATTGTTTCCTTATTGGCTTGTCACACAGATTTGGTTGTGGTCGAGCATCCTAGCGCTTGTAAAGGTGATAACTTTACCACTTGGAGTAGATCCACCAGGCTGATATCCCAAACCAAACTTGTCGTCTTTCTTTTCTAATTCCAGCAATTTGCCCCAGCCTTGGGCGCTTCCTGACTGGACCACTTCCTTTGCCTGCTTGTAGGAATGGACGGAGGTACCTTCTTTCTCACTGCTCTTCTCTACAGGAGTCAGAATGCTGACGTTGACTACTTCAAAGGCTTGGCACAGAGTCTCATGGATCTCTCCATCCATCTCTACATACTTGAATGTTGACAAGTGGCTTACAAAGATGTCCTCCTCTCCGCACACTGTGATTACCTGGCCATCAACGACATATTTGAGCTTTTGATGCAGAGTGAACGTCACAGCACCAGCAACATGAATCCACGGGCGTCCCAACAAGCAGCTGTATGCAGGCTGAATGTCCATGACATAGAAGATGCTTTTGAAAACCTGAGAACCTATCTTCACAGGTAACTCAACCTCTCCAAACACTGATCGTCTGGACCCGTCAAACGCTTTGACAATCAAATCACTGGGTCTTAGGACTATACCATCAAAATTGATCTTCATTAATGCTTTCTTCGGAAGTACATTAAGAGAAGAGCCTGTGTCCACAAGGACATGCGACAACACAGCACCCTTGCACTCCATAGTAATATGTAGTGCTTTGTTATGGTTACGGCACTCTGACGTAAGGTCTCTATCTGTGAAGCCCAGCCCGTGGCTTGCATTCACGCTGCCCACCACAGCTTCCAGTTGGTTAACAGTTATTTCTTGAGGAACATAGGCCATCTGCAGCACTTTCAACAAGGCTTCTCTATGTGCAGGAGAACACACCAGCAAGGATAGAATGTATATCTTGGAAGGTGTCTGGTTCAACTGTTCAACCACCTTATAGTCACTCTTTTTAATGATGCGCATAAATTCCTCGACCTCCTTCTCAAAGGCGCCCTGTCCAGCAGCAGGAGTTATTGCTTCTTTGGTCACATTTTGTTTTCCTTTAGCCTTTGACAAAGCCTCAGCCACAAGACCCCCTCTCAGAACTGGGGAAGCAAATAGACGACCACTTCTTGTAAAGCCTCCAACCCCTCCGACGTTCACTACAGTCGGGTCAATAGCAACAGACATACTCTCCACTTTCTGTCCAGCCACGTATACATCTGAGCCGTAATGCCATGGAATGGCTTTATCGTCTGTATAAGGAACAGGCCCAGGCACGGTGATAGTCACAGGGCTAACTTCAGGAACATAAATGGTCACCGACTCTCTTCTAGCAGGCATCTCTGCTGCATCATAGAATATGGTTATAGTAGACACATCATCAACTTCATTATCAACCTTGTTAAACTGCAAGGATCCTTCATCAATCAACTTCTGTAATCCCATCTTCAAGTCTTCACACCCGTTCTCTGAATTCATACATCTTTCACAATCAGAACTGCACCCTGGAAACACTTGACCTTTCAACAATCTCTCCTTTACTACCAACAGCGGAGTCTTCAATTCTTCTATGCTCAGAATCAAACTCAGCTTCTCACCACCTTCAACAACATTTATTCTAGCCCCTCCATGATTCAGAATAGGGTTTGAAGTAACATTCGGCGATGGTGCGAAGTTAATCGCCTTGGAGTCTATCAGATCTTGAACTTTGTGTTGTAGTGCCCTGCACTTTTCAGTTGAGTGCCCGGGTGCCCCTGAATGGAAAGCGCATCTAGCATTGACATCGTACCCCACTGGAAGCTCTCCAGGTGGTGGTGGTGCCAAAGTTCTCAATTGTATCAGATTCAGGTCCAACAATCTTGGTAGCAAAGCAGCATAAGTCATGGGAATTTCCTTAAGCACCCTATTAGATGGACGAGCTTGTCTTGGCTGATAAGGTCTTTGTTGATAGTTGTTACGTTGTGGCTGTTGTTGTTGTTGTTGTTGAGGTTGCACCTGCTGCACAGGGCTAGAAGGAATTGTGACTGCTGACACATGCTCATACGGTCTTCTATACCCTCGGCCCCGTCCTCAGCCAAACACAACATTTGTCTCACCTTCCCTTCTTCTCGGGGGTCCGCTGAAAGCTTTTCTCACTCCACTAGAGCTGCTAGCACTCGTATCCTGGATTTTACCCATCTTTAGCATAGTCTCGACCCTCTCTCCAGCAATTACAATATCATTGAACTTGGTAGCCGAACAAGACACCAATCTTTCGATAAACACACCTTGCAATGTCCCCATAAACATATCAGCCATCTCATTCTCCAGCAGTGGTGGTTGCACTCTGGCAGCAAGCTGACACCACCTTTGAGCATATTCTTTGAAACCCTCCTTAGCAGTTTGAGACATGTGTTGCAATTGAGTGCGATTTGGAGCCATGTCCAAATTATACTGGTATTGCTTCACGAAAGCCACTACCAGGTCCTTCCAGCTCTTAATGTTGACTCTGCTTAGCTTCATATACCATTCCAAGGAAGCCCCAACCAGGCTGTCCTGGAAATAGTACATCCATAGCTTTTCATCATCAGTGTGGGCAGCAATTCTTCCTACAAAGGACTGAAGATGAGTCTTTGGGCATGCTGTGCCGTTGTATTTTTCAAAAGTTGGAACCTTGAACTTATAAGTGATTCTAACCCCTGGAACCAAGCCCAAGTCAGTAATATCGAATCCCAAAGAATCCTGGGATTGAATGGCCCTAATCTGTTCTGCCATTTCCTCAAACTTCCTGTTCATCTCAGCCCCCTGGCCTTCAGTTTCGTCCAGCAGAGTAAACTGTTCGTCTTGACCATCCATTTGGACATTGTTCAACCCATCATTGATTATCGTAACCCCTGGCTTTGTTACAGGGACTTCAACTTGACGTGCGCCCGCACCGTTACGATTACCTCCCTCAGCAGTATCGGTGTTCCTGACTTGACCATTTTCAATCAACTCACGCAGACATTCCTGATTCTGACCCATGCCTGCCATCAGGGTCATAAAATTGTCCATCCTCAGCCTCAAGTCAGCTAAGTCAGCTTGCATTTGATCCATGACTCTCTCTGTTGACCTTTGTGGGATATCTGTGTGTGACTGGCTGTTCTTGAACTTTCCTGGGAGCTATAGTGCCTGAAACACAAAAGACATCAGAAACTGAAGCACTACCTGCAAAACAAACAAATACGTCATATGCAATGCAATGCAACTGCTCATGTTCCCAAGTTTTTAAGCATTTGCATGCCCCAGTTCTGGAATTTTACTCCAGACATCCACTTTCAGTATTAACTTTCAAGCTTTCTCTTTGAAGAATGTTCAGATATTAGCAGTATCAGACAAACGAGCCTTGCATATTTAGAAATGATAAATTGCACATCAACACTGTATATCATGGACAAACCACTGCCGGCCAAAAGTTAAAGCACAAACAGAAATATTCCTCGAAGGGTTACAAGCCATTACATGAATAAAATATAAAATAAAGCAAGACTCCCACAACAGGTCTGTAGGTAGTCTGGAAAATAAACTAAACTAAGGACCCAGGCTCTGCCACCTCTGCTCTTCTCTTATTTACACCCACTTTCAGCTTGAGCTCTTCAATCTCTTTCCGCGCCTCCTCCAAGGCTAACTGGCTTTGTGCTAACTGCTGCGTCTTTTCCCTCCGAATGTTGTGGACTTGCTCCACCTCTTCCTTCTTAAAGGCCATCTGCACCTCGAAGAACTCTTCTTTCTCTTTGAACTTCTTTTGCTCTTCCTCCCTTTGGCCTTGCAACCAAACAATGGACTGTCGAGCTTCCTTGAGAGTCTTTAAAGTCTTTTTGCATTCAGCTTCTCTTTTTGCTTCCATCAGACCCAACCTGTGAAAGTGAGCTTCCCTTCTAGCAAAGTCCTTCTCTTTAGCTTCCAAAGAGTCTTGGATCTTCTGCAGCTTTCCTTCTGCTTCATTCTTGGCCCTGTTGGCAAGATGGTACAGATTGACCATTTCAGCATTCTCCACTCTAACTTCATGCAGCTGAGCTTCCAATTTCTTGTACTCTTCAAGGGAGACAGTACTCTGGCTTGGAACTTCTTTGGGATAAAGAGGTGTTTCTACTGAGAAAGGCATGAGAACTTCTTCTACATGTTTTTGTAACCATGCAGCAAAAGGTGGATACGTCTTGGGATCTACTCTGCCGAAGTCTTTCTTACCCTTCCTTATCCTGTGAGCCCAGGCTTGAGCTGCTTGCAGAACTAACTCCTTGTTTCCTTCCATAGGAAAATACAAAGGCTCGGCAAACTCTTCCATCTGTGAAGGATCTCTCCAAGGGTATCCAAATTGCTTCCTGGCTAATGTTGGATGATAACTGATCACACCCTTCCTTCCCAGCAAAGGCACTCCAGCAAATCTTCCACAACTGACCAACAACTCTCTTCCTAGCAGATCTCTGTCATATCCCCAGGCTATATCTTCAGCAGTTAACCCCATCAGTCTTCTAGACCATCTCCACTCATCCCTCATTTCCGTGAAAGCACCTGATTTTGGCAGTTGTCTGGCAAACCACTCAGCAAATAGTGAAGCACAGCATGTCACTGGTCTACCCCTACCTTTCTCATTCATGTAATGAACACTATAATAGAAGTCACCCAACAGAGTTGGCACAGGATTTCCTTTAGCAAAGATAGAGATCACTTCCAAAATTACAAATTCCTTCTCTCCTGGGAACAAGCTAGACCCATAAACCATCAAAGCCAACAAAGCACCAAAGTCACCCCAACTACCCTCTTTAGCATACTTCTCTGCCTCTGGTATGAGCACACTCCAAGGGAGTACTTTGCCTTCACTATCCTTCAGAGCCTTCTTGACTGTAGCAGCTGGCAAACAACAAACTTTGGCTATGTCTTCTTCCTTAAGCACCACCTCAGACCCATAGAAAGGCAAGGTGTCTCTGACTGGAACATTCAGAATGCTGGAAATCTCCTCCAAGGTAGGAGCCAAGATGTAGTCTGGAAACACAAAGCAACGCATCAGAGGATCATAAAACTGAAGCAAGGTATGCAAATTGTCCTTCTGGTCTACAGTGGGCTTGTCCACATACTTCAATATCTGGCCTCTTTCTGGAATTGCCCAAGACTTGGTCGTTCATCAGACCTGCTAATTTCTGAACACTTCTGACTTCAGGCTGAAGAAAAGTATAGTGAACATTCTTTTTCCTTGTAACTCTTCTGATTTCTGCCATCTGGAGATAAGATTTACCAGAACTGGGAGCTAACTATGAACAATGACCTGAAAAATGGAAACATAAACAGTTAATGCAAGAATGATGCAAATGCAAATGCAATGCAGGCATATGATCAATCTGGGACCATCTGGATACTGGACACTGAACACAAGGACCATCTGATCAACTGTCAACCACAAATCCTAGCAGTCACACCCTCTGATAGAAATAGTCACAACTCTCTGATAGAAAATCTCAGAACCATAGTACCAAGAAAACCAGAACACCCAAACCAACGGACCAGAAATCATAATAAGGACCACTGATAATGAGGGTATGTTGAGGCCAAGGGTTCCTGCAAACTTGTAAACCCCTCCCAATCTCACTGGTGTGCTCCGGGTCAGACATCACGGACTCTCAAAGCCGAATAGCAATAATACTTTCACCATCTCCGAGAAATGGCTCATGACCAAATCAGGGAATCAGTTTGGCATTATATACTACGCAGGGAGGCCTCAGCTTAGTCCGGGAAAACAAGGTCATCCTATGTGAGTTCCAGGTGGGCCCTCGGGTGCGAATGGGTTTGCCATAAAATGTGGTCTGCCACTGTCACCACAAAAGAGGGATGTTTCCACAAGGTTCTCAATGATCGGTCCCCAGCTGCACATAATTATCAAGGTTATGCAATGAGAGAGGAAGATCCCCAAATCAAGACATTTCCAAGACGGTCTCAAATTTGGGCGTGGAACTCACTACTACCCCCATGACAAGATCTCATGAGGCCAAAGTGGAACCACTCTAAGTCCTAAGGTGCACTCGAGTCGTGGTAATGAGCTCATCTCTCAGAAACAGTAACACCCATCCCACCAAATAGAAGATCCAATCCAGACAGTCCAGTATATAATATGATGCGGAAAATAAATACTGAAAACCGTAAATAAAGCTGTAAATAAAACTGTAAATAAACAACAGTAAAATACAACACACAACAGCAAACAAACATCACTCAAAGAAACAGAAACAAACAAGCGCTAGGAGAGACTCACAGGGGAACCAGAGATACTCTGGTTATGAAGTCCCCAGCAGAGTCGCCAGCCGTCGCTCCCCGGATTTCCATCCTGGTACAAATGCGAAAGTGGCGCAGAAGAAGGTAGAGTCGCCAGCCAGGCATTTTTATCCCGAAAGAACGGGAATGGTAATGCTGCACAAACCAGAAGAAAAGAAAAGGAAGGACACGGGTCCTGCGAACCAAAGAGACTGAGCTCGGGAGTCGGTTACAACCTGGGAAGGTATTAGCACCCAGATTGTCCGCCGTACCCGATGGGATCCACGCTTGCAAAGAAACTGTTTCAAAGGGTGAGGGTATGAAATCTGCTGCAACAGAAAATAAACTGAAACTGGAAATGGAACTGAGAAAAGAACTGAAATAAGAAATGAAAAGGAAAAATGTAGGGAAAATAAAGATTGTGCTTGAACGGGCCCTACCTCGCTGCCTACAAACCTCATCAGGACATTGAGGATCAGAGACGTTGTAGTTCCCCTAACTAGGGGTAGAAAAGAAATTGCTTGTGAATTGAGGCTTGAACTGCCTATGCCATTGCTCAGGTGTTGCAGACTCGGACGATGAGTGCGTAACTGTCTTGCAAAGTGACAAGTAGGAGCAAGTTTGCGTACGGAGCGAAGGAGATGAGAAAAGAATTCCCGAAGGAAAGACGCTTATTGTTTGTTTGTGTTTTTTATGAAGCTTTTAGGAGTGTGTCACAAGGAAGTGAACTCAAGCTTTTTTCCATGGAATGTGCACTTGTCACTACATTCCAAGATGGAATAATAGAACAAGCACACTCAAGTAAGGAGAAGATCCCCAAAACTTGAACCCAGAGATTAGGGCCTAAGCTCACTAACTCATTAACTTATTAAGTGTTTTTGGTATTTACAATGAAGAAGTGTTTTTTTATGCTTTTCTTGGTGAAGAAGATACCTTGATCAGACTTGTGCATCACAAGGTAAGCTTGTACTATCCCAAGATGGGAAGACTATAAGTACCTCATGGGATAAGGCTATTGCTCAAGGTATTACTTCAAACTTTATTAAGTTCTTTCTTTAAGGTTATGAGATGAGAAGAGAAGAAGAACCAAAAGGATCACAAAGGTGAAAGTCTAATGGGGGACTAAAGATTCCTAAGTGTTGTCATGCATGGATATCCTAAGGTTAGTGTGGTTTTCTATCCTAAAGAAGAAAGAAAGAAGAAGAGAAGAATAAGAATAGGAGAAGAGATGAGTAAGGCCTAAGCCCAATAAGCAAAGGGTTAGCACAAGTAAGAATAAGAAGAGAAGAGATGAGATTTGGAGATGTGGGAATCACTTCCACACCTTTTACTTACCATAGCCCCTGAAAAGGTTAGTGACATAAGCATACAAGCAAAACAAAATGAACTTAATAACATGCCAACATCATACAAACAGAAGTGAAGTCACATGTACAAAAGCTCAATGCAAATGCAAGTCACAAGAATGAGAAAAGATGCATACAAGTTAATATGAAACACATGGCAAGGCAAAGCAAACTTAATGAGATGCAAAGCAAAATGCACAAAACATGTACTCAAAGCCCAAGACCAGAACTAAATCACTTCAAAGAAATGCTTAAGAAGCAAGAAAGATGAAGAGAAGAGAGGCACAAGACCAAACAATCACATTATGAGATGGAAAGGAGCAAAGAAGATGAGGTGAATACACTTAAGAAATGGAAGAACTTAAAAGGTAAGCATAACACAAAATTTCTAAGACACAAACCCTAAATCAAGATCAAAAAGGTACCCACACCCCAAAGAGACCCCAAATGAGAAGAAGAAGTTGGCACAAGTGCCCTTCTATGCTAATGAGAGAGCTTAAGATCACAAAGAAACAAAATGGGACAAGGTAAGAACAAAAATCCACATCAAATTAACAATGTACCCATAAATTCTACAACTTAGGACAAATGATCTTCAAACATGATATAACAATGAGCCAAAAGGGTTGGGAGAAATTCAGAAGCTAGATAGGTCATAATCAAAGCATAAACATGAACTAGGGTTAGGAAACTTCAATGACAAGCCAAGGACCAAAACCAAATGAATAAGTTTCTAAAAATCAGGGAAAAAATCACACATAAAGTACATCCTCTTATGAATCCAGAGCAAAATGAATCAACAAGAAACTCAAAATAATGAACACTATGGAAATTAGACAAGGCAGGATGCTCTAAAAGGAATAAAAAAGAATTAATTAAGAGAGGAAATTAATTGACACGTGGGTATTAAGAAAAAATGGAAAAGAAAAATATGAAAAAATAAAGAAAACTCAAATGAACATTCAAGAATTAATTTGGAATTTTTTTAGGATTGGAAGTATTTTTAATAATTAGAAAGCAAAATGATATGAAAATAAAATAAGGAAAAGAAATAAAATAAAGAAAAGAAGAAAGGGGTGCGAATAGAAGAGAAATGCAGTTGAAATAATTGGGCTTATGAATCAGGGAGGTGCGAATATAATTCTAGGCCCACTGGGTTGGCATTGGTTCACTTGTATACGGTGGAAATTCAAAGGAAAAAATGTGGAAAAATCAGGAGCCAACAGATTGAACCAACGCATCTTGTAAGGAGACTCATTAAATGACGTGTCAGGTTGATTGGTTATGAGTTGAGGTGCACATGAGTTGTGGTGAGTTGAAAAGTATAATGAATTAAAATAGAAAGCTGAGGGCACGTGAGAGAGAGGCTGGATTCATTAAAACGTGGCAAGATCCTGGGTGATGAGAAAGAAGATCCAAGGGTGGGAAGACTGTCTTCAACCTCTAAACCCTAACACAACAATTTTCCAGATTCCGGTGACCGGAGCTAGGGCTCCAGCACCGGAAATTACACCAGATGAAAAAATCACAATAATAATGAACAATGACCTCCAGATTGACTAATTGATGTGCCCTGAGTTCAAAAATGACCATGAAAAGTTCAATAGATCAATGCATCTCACGGATCGAAGACAAACAGTTATGACCTAGAAACTTCAAATTCATATTACACACTCAATAATGCACCAATTTCGAAACCAAACATGGCAGAATGATCAGCATACATCAAAGATTCAAAAGCACACCTCAAAAATCATTTCTAGATCTGAAGATTCAGAGGCATACCTGAGCTTGCAGATCTTGAGAAAACTTGTTAGAAGTCCAGATGATGAAGTCAAAGCACTCCAAATACACTCTAGTTGCAAAATAAATGCAACTAGAGCCTTGAATCTTGCTGAATCTGAGGATTTGCAAGCAACTGCCCTGAAATGGCAAGGTTGTGATTCTTGAGAGATAGCCTGAACAATGGTGAGATTAATGATCCTGAGCTCTCAAGGATGAAGGATCTACAATTTGTTTCTGGAGAGAGCTAGTGTGTGATGAGATTCAAGAGAAAATGCAAGTTGTGCAAAAACTTGGAAGCTGAAGAATGAGAGAGAACTGAGGCAAGCTAAAACCCTAATTTGTTTTATATCATGTCATGAACCAATGCTGAAAAAATGAAGAAGTTTGCACGTGTAGATCACAAGTTTTGGTGATTTTGCAAATTTTGCAATTTTGGTATGATATCATGTAATCCTCATGCATTCTCTTGCCTTCAGCCCATGTGCACTCCAATCTGAACCCTTGATTTGAATCCAAAAGATCCTGGCCATTGGATTAGAGTATCACACTCTTTTCATGCTCATGCAAAATTTGCACCTTTTGAATAACATTCTTGTTGTGCACGAATTTTGTGAATTTCTTTGAGAAAAGTATGCCAAATACATTGTATTTTAATGTTGCAAACTTATTTGATCCATACCAACACTTAAAATCAAGTTTCAAGACTTTTGGCCCTTGGTGCATGCATGAAAATCAACTTTTTTCCCTAATTTTGTCAAATTTTCGAGGGGCCTATCTTTGCAACAACGAGGGCTATGAAAAAGTACTTGTACTTTTTGAAAATGGGAGGTCTTAATCTCCTAATTTCATGTTTGACTTTGGTCCATTTGAAGATTTTTTCATTAAGTTAAGGTCACTTGATTTTAGGGCAAAAGTTGCCAAAAATGACATTTTCTCAAAACCACCTTTGCACCAATTTTGAAAAACCCTCCAAAACCTCATGATTCTTGATCTTTGAACTTGGAAAACCTCTTCTAACATTTTAAGAACATCCCTTTTCTAGAAAAATTGGGTTGGACCCCTTGAAATCACACAGTTGACTTTTGTAAGGCACAGTTGACCAATTACTTCATCTGCAAGCAACTGAAGAAATTCTTGACTTTCACAAGGAATTTTCTCACCAAAATTGGTACCTAGGATCCTCTTGACATATGAAAGACTTTTCCCAAATGAAATGGCCAATGTATTGAGGTTTTCAAGCTTGAATCTCAAACCCTAGTTTAGGATCCTTGTGTAGGAGCTTTGCCTTAGCCTGGAATCCCTGATGATCTTACAACCTTCTGAGCTTTTGTAAATGAACTTGAACTTGTAAATGCAATTTATACCCCTCATAGGACTTGTACAAAACCATTGGGCTCCTTGTCATGGCTTGTGATGCTTCAAGAACCTCCACAGATGATCATATGCCCAATGTTAGGTCATGAGAAATGTTATGCCTCCTCTTTCCATGCTAGGATGCTAAGAATATGATATGTTCATGATGAATATGATGTGATATAATGCTTAAAATGAAGAGGGAGAATTTGGGGTGTTACACATGCAAAGGTGAGTGTTGCAGAGAAAGGCATATGAACCCCTTTAGGTGTAATAAGCACTGCATCAACCCCACGACCGTTGCAATTAACTGCCTCATAAAAAATCATTGTCCATGCTTCTTTTGGGTCAGGCCCTTCAGTGTGAATAGGCTCTTCACAATCTTTTGCTTTTAAGAACATGATGTCTTCATCAGGGAAGTCAAATCTCATAGGCTGGTAATCATCAATGGGTTGCTCAGCCAGATAGTCAGACAATACACTGCCTTTGATGGCTTTCTGAGAGGTGTACTGAATGTCATATTCTGTTAGAATCATTTGCCATCTTGTAAACCTTCTGGTAAGTGCGGGCTTCTCAAATATGTACTTGATTGGATCCATCTTTGATATCAATAAGGTAGTATGAGTCAACATATATTGTCTTAGTCAGCGAGCGGCCCATACTAAAGCAGAACAAGTTTTCTCGAGCAGTGAATAACGTTGTTCATAGTCGGTAAACGTTTTGCTTAGGTAGTATATTGCATACTCTTTTCGACCGGACTCGTCATGCTGGCCCAACACACACCTCATTGACTATTCTAATATTGTCAGGTACATAATTAGAGGTCTTCCTTCAACTGGAGACATGAGAATTGGAGGTTCTTGCAGATATTCTTTGATCTTGTCAAAAGCTCTCGGACAGTCATTGTTCCACTTGACTATTTTTTCTTTCCTTAACAGCTTGAACAAGGGCTCGCAGGTTGCAGTAAGATGAGATATGAACCTTGAGATGTAGTTCAATCTACCTAAGAACCCTCGAACTTCTTTCTAAGTCTTAGGTGCAGGCATTTCCTGAATAGCTTTGACTTTATCGGGATCAACCTCAATTCCTTTTTCACTTACGATAAAACCCAACAGCTTACCTGAACGTACCCCGAATGTGCACTTGTTGGGGTTCAACCTTAACTGATACTTCCTTAGACGCTTGAACAGTTTCAGTAGATTCACCAAATGATCTTCCTCTGTGAGGGACTTGGCAATCATATCATCCATATAGCATTCGATTTCTTTATGGATCATATAGTGGAATAATGTTACCATAGTCCGTTGATATGTTGCCCCGACGTTATTCAAACCGAACGACATTACTTTGTAGCAGAATGTGCCCCAAGGTGTGATGAAAGTTGTCTTCTCCATGTATTCAGGTGACATCTTAATCTGATTGTATCCTGAAAATCCATCCATATAAGAAAATACCGAGAACTGAGTTGTGTTATCCACCAATACATCAATGTGAGGTAATGGAAAATCATCTTTCGGGCTTGCTCTGTTCAAATCCTGGTAATCGACACACATACGCACCTTGCCATCCTTTTTAGGTACGGGTACAATGTTAGCAACCCACGGCGGGTAACTATTTAAAGCAAGAAAATCGGCGTCCCACTACTTTTTTACTTCCTCTTTGATTTTCATGGCCATGTCTGGGCGAGTTCGGCGCAACTTCTATTTAACTGGCGGACAATCTTCTTTCAATGGCAGTTTGTGCATGACAATATCCATATCCAGACCTGGCATATCTTGATAGGACCAAGCAAAGACGTTGACATACTCTCGAAGCATATTGATGAGTTGTTCTTTCACTGAAGCTTGCAGACTAGCCCCGATCTTCACCTCTTTCACATCTTCCTCGGTACCAAGATTGATAGTCCCAACCTCCTCCTGAAGAGGAGCAATCACTTTTTCCTCTTGTCTCAACAACCTGGCCAACTCTTCAGGAAAATCAAAGTCTTCATCAACCCCTTCTTCTTCTTGATTAATCGGATTGTCGAAGTCATACGAGGTCATAGTAGTGTCGTTGTTGGTGCAATCTGAGGTCTATCTCTGCAAGGGTTGAGATTTGTTCATTTTAGTGATTGATATTATCTTATTTAGAAAAAGTGAATGAAGTTTATTAAGAAAAACATTGCCATTTATTGTTTTGTGCGAAAATAACAAAAATGAAAAGACAGTGAGCGAAAAGATTGTTTGCAAAAGATGTCCATTGTTCATTAATCTTCATTTGTACAAAATACATATATGGCCCTATTACAAAATGAGTCCAAACACCTTGGGCAAGATGCAGGACTTGATACACGCTTAAACAGGAAATAATAATTACTCTGCAGCAGTAACCCTTATAATTTCTTGGGAAGATCAGTTGAGGACTTGTTGGCCTGGGACTCTTGGACGAATTCAACTTTCCAGGTTGAAGTCGCTTTCAGCTTCGTCTTCCACATTTTTTATTGCATCCGGGGTCAGCATTCCCCCACTTATGAACTTGGGAGCTTCATCAGCCTCCTCTTGAACCTTTCGGGATGGTCTGTAACCCAAACCGAACTTGTCTTCCTTGATCTGAACTTGTAGCAGCTTTCCCCAGCCTTGGGCATTCCCGTCTTCAACAACTTTTCGAGCTTGTTTGTAAGAAGCAATTGAAGTATCAGACACTTCAGTTATTGCTTAATTGACATTAAGAGCTTCAAAACCCTGACTCATTGTCTCATGGATCTCCCCATCCATATCAATGTACTTATAAGTGGCTAAGTGACTGACAAAGATGTCCTCCTCTCGACAGATTGTGATAATCTGGCCTTCCCACTTATATTTTAACTTCTCGTGAAGGGTCGATGTTACGGCGCCAGTGGCATGAATCCAGGGTCGACCCAATAAACAGTTTTAGGTAGGCTGAATGTCCATCACATAGAAGATATTTTTGAAAATCTGTGGGCCAATTATCACAGGAAGCATAATTTCTCCAAGAACCGATCTTTTAGAACCATCGAAGGCTCTCACAACTATGTTACTCGGACGGAGTGCAAGACCATCATACTCCATCTTGACTAAGGCTTTCTTCTGAAGGACATTGAGAGATGACCCAGTGTCAACCAAGACATGAGAAAGTACAACACCCTTACACTCCAAGGTGATATGTAAAGCCTTATTGTGCTTACGGCCCTCCATAGTCAGATCAACATCAGTAAAACCTAGTCCATGACTAGTGTTGACATTTGAAACCACCATCTCTAGCTGATTAACTGTAATCTCCTCAGGCACATAAGCTGCGTGCAGGACTTTGAGTAATGCGTTCCTGTGAGCTTCAGAACACATGAGCAATGATATAATGGAGATCTTGGACGGTGTCTAGTGGAGCTGGTTCACAACTTTATAGTCACTCTTCTTGATAATTCTCATGAACTCGTCTACATCCTGATCAAAGGAGGTCTTCTGAGTCTCTTTAGAAATTGGTTCTTCTGGCACCACACCTTTGCCTTTTGCTTTGGCAGCATCTTATGCTTCAGCATTAACTCTTGGGAACTGTGACGCGAAGAGACGTCCGCTTCAAGTGAAGCCTCCGCCTCCCCCCGACATTATCAATCTGTGGTGTAGAAGCTGAAGAGTCAAGAGTAAATTTCTTTCCCTTGCAATAAAGATCTGAGCCGTAATGCCAAGGCACGACACTGCTACTATCATATGGAACTGGTCCAGGCACCGTGATAGTAACCAGACTGATTGATGCGGAAGATGGAGTTGTGACAGTCTGAGGATCATAATAGACTGTGACAGGAGGTCTGATTGGAGATGACACGGGTGTTATAGGTGTAGGAAGTTTTTGATGTTGATGTTGATGTGAGTTGTTGAAAGAATCCGGGACATGAACCGTTGCCCGATCATAATAAATGGTGACTGTGTAGATGTCTTCATTGATGGTTGTTGTTGTTGTAGTAGACTCTGTTGGAATGATATTTGCTGATGTTGTAGGAGATTCCTTTGAAATGGTGTTTGATGGTGTTGTGGGAGAGATGTTTGTTGAAGTTGTAGGAGTTGGAACCGTTGAAGTGATCTGCAGGATGCCTTCTCGGATAAGACTATTGATACCAATCCTCAAGTTTGCAAAACCATTTGTAGAGACTTTGCAAGCTTCACAATGGGCCTCACAACCCAGAAACACTTGGCACTTCAATAGCTGAGCTTTAACTTCGGACAGTGGTGCTTGAATACTTGCAACGTCATCAATCAGAATAGATGGTTGGTCCTCTTCAATATCATTAATCCTCGGTCCACCGTGATTCGGTATTGGATTCTTTGTGACATTAGGAGGAGGTTCAAAATTCAAAGCCTTTGAATCAACTAAGTCCTGAACTTTCATGTGCAATGCCCTGCACTTTTCTGTTGTATGGCCAGGTGCATTGGAGTGGAAGGCACATATGGCGTTGACATCATAGTTTCTTGGGAGATTCTGAGGATCTGGTGGAGTCAAGGTTCTTAATTCAACCAGGTTGAGTTTCAATAACAGCGGAAGTAGAGCTGCATAGGGCATCGCGATGGGATCGATAACCCTGTTGATTTGAGAGGTCCTTTGTTGGAACGGGCGTTGTTGTTGATTATTGTTGTTGTTGCTATAAGATCTTTGTTGTTGAGGAAACTGTTGTTGCTGAGGATACTGTTGTTGCTGAGGATATTGTTGCTGAGGTGCTGGAGTAGGAATGGTGACAACAGCTATTGATATTTGCATATATTGAGGGCTACCTCTGCCCATATGTATTGAATTAGTTTCACCCGTCCTACGAGGCCCTGAGAAAGGTTTTCTGGCATTGTTAGAGCTAGCACCATTATTGGAGATCTTACCCATCTTCAAAAGACTTTCAATTCTCTCACCATCTATAACCACATCACTAAAACTGGAGGAAGAGAAAGCAGCAAGTCAGTCAATGTAGGTTCCCTGTAATGTGTTCATAAACATGTCAGACATCTCCCTTTCAGACATAGGTGGTTGGACATCAGCATCAAGTTGTCTCCACCTTTGGGCATATTCTCGGAAACTTTCTCTCGAGGACTGAGACATACCCATCAGGAGTGTCCTATTGGGAGCCATATCCAGGTTGTACTGATATTGGGGTATGAAAGCTTCAGCTAAGACCTTCTAGTTCCTGACCGTGGCTCTGGATAGGTGATAATACCACTCACGGGATGCCCCGGTCAAGCTATCTTCGAAGTAGAACATCCACAACTTTTCATCCAAGGAATAGGCTTGCAATCTCCCCAGAAAAGGTTGAAGATGGGTACGAGGACAGGAGGTACCGTTATACTTCTCAAAGCAAGGAGGTTTGAACTTGTAAGGAATCCTGACTCCTTCCACTAATCCCATATCCATCACATCAAATACCAACGGTTTTTGGGATTCCAAGGATCCCAGCTTCTCAGATATTTCGTCCAGACGATGATCATAAACTTCATCATCTCCAGCACCTAACACAGTAAACTGCTCGTCCTGAGGATCTTCCTGTAGAACACGATCTCCAGTGTTTCTCTGGGTATTTCCAATAACATTGACTTCAGGGTTGATGTGGGGTCCAAACTCTGGTGGATTTGCTTGCGGTTGATCGCGCGCGTTGTTACTTGTTCCCCTAGTACCAGCATGGTTATCCTCTGGAGTTTGCCACTCGACTAACTCCCTAAATCTTTCTTGGGTTTGTGCCAGCCCAGTCATCACAGCTATAAACTGGTTCGTTTGGGTTCTCATTTATGTCCTCACATCTGTCATTTGAGTCCTTACATCTGTCAATTCTTGTTGTAACTGATCCATCTGTAAGCTCAGAAGGTTGTTTCTGGTCGGATACCGGTGGATGCGGTTGACGGTAAAGACTCTCCTGCGAGCAATATTTCCCGAAACAAGCAGCAAAGTGAGAAAACAACAACAAAAATCCTGCAACACAAAGAATGAGGTTAGCATGCAACGCAGTATGTCTATTTGTCTTCAGAGGGTATCCGGGTTTGGTTCTTTGGTTTTGACCTTCCAGACCTCTGGGAATGATGAAGATGTTGAAGTAATCAAATCCCATCAGAAAATCCAAGTAATACATAAACCATACATTACAAATGTCAGAATACATAGTTTATGATTACAACAAGTTCCCATGGTGGGTCAAAATACAATCAAGTCAAGAAATACAACAATCAAAATCACCATGGTGAATTAAAGTACAACCAAAATAAAAGTACAAGCAAAAGAGAAATCAAACATCCAGCCCAAAGTCATCTTCTTTAACTTCCTTCAGGAGAGCCTTAGTCACTGGTCCAACTGGATACTCTGTGATGGTCCTGATGAGAAGGTTTCTGGTTGCCATGGCACTTATCATCTTCTGGTATTTGTCTTGTTCTTTTGATCTCTTCAACCCCGCCCGGAGTTTCAGCTCGGAGATTTCCTTTTGTGCTGCTAACAATGCTTCTTGACTCTTCTTCTCATTGGCTTCCAGCTGCTCTATCCTAGCTTGGGTATTTTGATCTTCTTGTAAACAAGCTTCCGTGATTCTGATCCATCTAGCCTGACTCTCTTCTAGGTAGTATTCAGCTCTGGCTTTCTGAATCTTGGCTTCTTTGCAAGCATTCTTCAATACCAACTCTCTTGCTCGGGCTTTTCTGATGAAGTCTTATGTCTTCTCAATCTTAGTCACATGCTCGATACAGAGCTTCTCTAACCTTTCATTGTCCAGACAACTATCATTCCTTTTCCAAAGGGTCTTTTTCAAGGCTTCACCAAGCTGGGTATTCCTCTCTTTTAGCTTCTCAAATTCCTCCAGGCTCACTTTGGCTACAGGCTCTGCTGCTGATGACCCTGGCACATCTTCCAGAGTGAATGGCATGCGGGTGATTTGTCCTCTAATGCGAGACCATTCAATGTACTGAGCAGAAGCTATGTTGTTACACTTACCTAGAATAGAAGTCCCTTTAGTCTGTATGTTGTCCCAAGCCCAGTCTGCTTGTCGGACGGTGGTATGATTGTTTAGAATAACACAGTAAAGAGACTCTGCTAAGTCCTGCTCCCTAGGTGGATGTACCAGTGCATATCCCAACTGTCTTCTGAAAAGCAAAGGATTGTAGTTGATGCAACCCTTTACTCCGATAAGAGGTACACTAGGATATTGTCCACAACTAGTGATTATGTCCCTGCCCTTGGTGTTCTGAGTACACCATCTGATGTCTTCTGAAATAAGGGCAATCATCCTCTTAGCCCAGTTCCTTGATTGATGTGGATTCAGAAAGGCTTCCGTCTTCGGCATGTGTCTCAATAACCAACAGTAGAAAAGGGGTGCACAACATCTCACCAGTCTTCCCATTTGCTTCTCATTCCTCTGATGAACTGAATAGTAGAAATCTCCCATCAAGGTAGGAACTGGATTCTTGAGCATGAAGATATGGATAGAATTCTTGCTTACAAACTTAGGCTCGTCTGCAAACAAGATGATACCATATATGATGAGGTCCATGAGAGCACAAACTGATTCCCACTTCCCTACTACAGCTTGCTTTGTAGTCTGAGTAACCAAGAAATCCAGATGAAGGCATGGGATTCTAGCTTTGGAAGTCATGTTCTCATCAATGACAGATGCTTCCAGATGTAAAGTTTTGGCTATCTCTTCATTCTTTGGAGCAGTCATCTCAGGGTTGAAAGGAATTCCCCTTCTGATAGGGACACCCAACAACATGGAATACTCTTCCAGCAAAAGACCTATATGAAAGTCTGGGAAAGTGAAACATCGAAGAGGAGGGTCATAAAACTGAAGGAAAATGTGAATCATGCTCCTCTGTGATGCATCCAAGTCCATGATCAAGTCCATAATGTTCTCTGAATAAAGGAACATCATCAGGAGTGATAAGAGCTTGTATTTGCCTGATGCCTGCTAGAGGGTACTTAAAGAAATGGAAGTGATGTTGCTCTTCCTAGTGGAATCCATACTGACAATGGGTGCGGATGAAGATAATTGAAGAAGGTAGCAGCTGGAGAAGATATCTGATGAAGATGGCTGAAGCAGAAGAACGGTCAAAACCAAACCAAAGAAAATGTGGATACCCTGTAAAACAAATAGACAAAATGTTAAATGATGCAGTATGATGTATGCTGAATGATATGAAAGGGTTTGTGATCAGGTGCTGGATTGTCAGTTTCTTTGATAGGGTCCACGAGTGTTCAGAAATCCGGATGAAGGCTTGAGAACCAGTAACCAGGTGGGGGACTCAAATAAAGAGTCACATGTCCGGGGTTTCCAAGAACTAGTCCAAAATAGTGTAACCTTAAAACAAAATCCTGTAGTAGGGTATAATGAGGTCAAGGGTTCTTGCAAACCTGTAAACAACCACACCCACTCAGTTCTCAAGAAGAAAATCATGTCTGAACCGTGTTTCATATTCCCGCACTAGACCGAAATGGAATGGGAAAGAATATGAATCCACACTTGGGTGATAAAGTAAACAAGACACACCGTGAGTGAACTTGAAAAGATACCATCATACTTAGATGATAACTCACAGAAAACGAAACCTTACTTTGGTGGAATTGCAAAGCATTTATCATACTTGGGTGATAAAGTAACAAGACACACCGTGATTGAGCTTGAAAAGATACCATCGTACTTAGATGATAACTCAAAGAAATGAAACCAGACTTGGACGGAATTGCGAAGCATATACCAGACTTGGGTGATAAAGCGAACAAGACACATCGTGAGTGTGCTTGAAAAGATACTATCGTACTTAGATGATAACTCAAAGAAAATGAAACCGGACTTGGGTGGAAATCACGAAGCATTTACCACACTTGGGTGATAAAGCAAACAAGATACACCGTAAGTGAGCTTGAAAAGATACCAACGTACTTAGATGATAACTCAAAGAAAATGAAACTAGACTTGGGCAGAATCGTGAAGCATTTACCAAACTTGGATGATAAAGCGAACAAGACACAATATGAGTGAGCTTGAAAAGATACCATCGTACTTAGATGATCACTCAAAGAAAATGAAATCGGACTTTGGCAGAATCGCGAAGCATTTAACATACTGGGATGATAAAGCGAACAAGACACACCGTGAGTGAGCTTGAAAATTTATCATAGTACTTAGATGATAACTCAAAGAAAGGAAACCAGACTTATGCGGAATCTCGATGCATTTACCACACATGGCTGATAAAGTGAACAAGACACACTATAGTCGCTCCCCGGACTTTACGTCCCGGTGCAGACACAGACGGTTGATGATGTTGGAGGTTGAGGTTGAATAGAGTCGCCAGCTAGGAATTTTTATCCCGAAGGAAAGGTAATGCTGCATAAACCTAGGAGGGTATGGATAAGACGATTGCAAACCAAAGAAACTGAGAAAGGGGGTTGGTTACGACCTGGGATGGTATTAGCACCCAGATCGTTCGTCATACTCGACGGGCTCCACACTTACTTGATTGTGTTTAAAAGGGGTGGTGTATGTGCTAACTGTGTGTATAATGCTAGGGAGAAAGTACAATGTGTCAGTGCAAAAGAGAGTGAGAATGCTCAAGACTGAGGCTTAGAAAGAATGCTGAAAGAGGGGGAAGACAAAGAGACTTTTGTTCGATAACTGTTAAGTTATGCCTACGTATCCTCTCGTGCAATGAGGAAGTAAGAACCCGTAGTTCGACTCAAAGAGACTGGGTGATTTTGACTCTGAACAACTTGCTTGTCTATGCTCACGTGTGTCACACGTCTGGCTCGAGTGCTAATTGTCTTGCATTAGACGGGAGAAGCGAGTTCTCGTTTATAGAGTGAGTGTGATGAGAAAAGAATCTCGGAGGAGACGATTATTGTTTGTTTTCTGTGTTTTTAGTTTCTTTTTATTGTTTTTGGTGTTTTGCATAGGATAATGAGCTTAAGCCTAAATCAAGGGTTGTAAACTCATTATATCCTCCCTGATTAGGGATAATGAGCCTACTTAAGTATGAGATAAGCATCTTAACTTAATTTCCATGATGATTTAGGACTAAGATCATTAACCTACTTGTGATTATTAAAATGTTTTTTTGGGTTTTTGTTTAGTGTTAAGTAATGAGTTTAATCTATAATCAAGGATTAGTGAACTCATTACACCATCCTAAGAGAAGGATGAAAGATGAGAACACTTAAGTTGAGGAAGACTCCCCAACTTAATCCATGGTTAGGGACTAAATTCATTATATAACAAGCCTTTATTAAGTGGACTTTAATTAAAGGGTGAGATTAAGAAGTGGATTTTATGTTTGTAAGACTACTTGAGGGGGACATGTCAATTAAACACTATGGTTAGTCCCTATTAACCATAAGGAAGAGATGGAACCCTAGTGTAAGGCCCAAGTTACAAGCTTAAGTCTTAATAGTTATTAGGTTTTTTGTTTAAGAGGTGTAAACAAATTAAAGGTTTAACATTAAGGATTAAAGTTATACACTCCATCCTAAGATAAAGATGCAGGCATAACCCTAATTCGAAGTCCTAAAGCTTTAAGTGTTTAGCCTCTGATTATGAGATGAGAAGAGAGACTCAAGGAGAATCAAAGGTAAAAGACTAGAGGAGACTATATACAACCCTAAAATTATCATTCTTGGATATCCTATGGTTTTTGAGGCTTAAAGAAGGATCTTCAGGAAGGCCACCAAAGGAAGAGAAACATATGAAAAGAGAAGGAGAAAGAGAATAGGTTACTTACTTCCTGAAGAAGATAAGTAACCTAAAAGAAAGAAAGTAAGAATTAGAGAGCACAAGTGAAGCAAGTTCACTTCAAAGACAAGTAAATTATGCAAATGAGAAGATGAGAAGAGGTGGGATGTGAAGGCAAATCCACATCCAAAAAAACTTACCATAAGCCCCTAAAATGTTAGTGTGAAATGCATAAGGAAAGAAATGAAATGAAATGCAACAAGTAATGATGCAATGACCAAGACTAGAAGCAATCATGCAATGTAAATGTGTTATGGAATGATGCAAAGTCATGTAAGATGTTTATGAATGATCATACAAAGAATGAAAAGCAAAGATGGCATGTTAGGAGCTTGAAAACACATGGATGTACATGGAATGTAATGAATTCAAAGCATAGAAAATGAATGAAGAAATGATCAAGCAAGGTTCAAACAAGTTCTAAGGTTCCTAAGATGACATACAAATGAATGAAATGCTATGGAAAGTTCATATGTGTCGCTCCCCGGATTTCCATCCTGGGACAAATGCGAAAGTGGCGCGAAAAAGAATAGAGTCGCCAGCCAGACATTTTTATCCCGAAGGAACGGGAATGGTAATGTTGCACAAACCAGAAGAAAAGAAAAGGAAGGACATGGGTCCTGCGAACCAAAGAGACTGAGTTCGGGAGTCGGTTATGACCTGGGAAGGTATTAGCACCCCAGATCGTCCGCCGTACTCAACGGGATCCACGCTTGCAAAGAAATTGTTTCAAAGGGTGAGGGTATGAAAGATGCTGCAAAGGAAAGAAAATGAACTGGAAAAGAAAACTGGGAAAGGAACTGAATGAGAAAACAAAGAGAGAAAATGTAGGGAAAATAAAGATTATGCTCGAACGGGCCCTACCCCACTGCCTACGTACCTCATCAGGACAATGAGGATCAAATACGTCGTAGTTCCCCTAACTAGGGGTAGAAAAGAAATTACTTGTGAATTAAGGCTTGACCTGCATATGTCAATGCTCAGGTGTTGCAGGCTCGGACGACGAGTGCGTAACCGTCTTGCAAAGTGACAAGTAAGAGCCAGTTCGCGTACGGAGCGAAGGAGATGAGAAAAGAATTCCCGAAGGAAAGACGCTTGTTGTTTGTTTGAGTTTTTTATGAAGCTTTTTATGAATGAAGTTTGCATAGGTAAGTGTATCTAAGTCTTACTCAATGGGATGTGTACGTCTCACATCATCCCGAAATGGAATGCGCAAGAGGCACACCTATCTATGGAGGAAATCCCCAAATCTAGTCCCAAAAGTGAAGGCTCAGATGTAACACCCTTCTACCCCAAAATAAAATATTTAATAATATCAGAGTAATCATCGAGAAAGGGTATCACATTTCATCGTAAAATCAAACACACGGTGTCCTGTCCCGTAACACGGGTTAAACAACATCAAGAATAACATAAAGCATTTCACAGCGGAATTTAAACTTCAAAATTCAAAACTTCATTAGTTTACTTCATAAACATAATTTTCACCATCCTGAATTTAACATCATAAAATGGGAAACATTTATCCAAATAATAACATAACTGAAAACATTTTAGCAAAAGAAAACCCATCCCAGTGTTATATGACACAGAGCAGGACACATAAACCAGAACCACTAATAAGGAACACTAAAGATGCTCCGAGACTCGTGAAACTCCTATTGCACTGCAAGTCTACTCTTCGACATCTGCAAGTTACCCATGAAGGAGGCAACATTTCCAAGCAGGCAGGGTGAGTAATCATAATTTATCATAAATATATTAAAATATGGAATATAAATAAATTAGCCTAAGCATGTCATAACATCTTCAACCATATAATTCAGCAACAACAACTCAATCATGAACACCTTATAAAAATTCAGCAACAACAAATCAATCGTGAATTCATCCAGACATATGCAATTCCAACTATCATGATATGCAATTATGGATGTGGTACCAATTTCATCGTGAGATGGATACATGACCATCAACCCTCCACAAGGGAGCACACCGTAATCATCGAGACACTTCAATCCACACAATGGGATTGAAGCAAATAAATAGGCCGAAGCCCCATCGTGAATATCATGAAATGCAATGATGCGTTACACCGTAAAATTCATCGAGAAATCAATTGCGCATCATTCATTTCATATCAACAACTCAACATCAATTAATCATATATTTCCATCGTAATAACACGTCAAAACCTCATTTCATTAGCTACCTCAACTCATCAAGACATAACCCATCATTTTTATGTTCAACAGATAATCATCATAAAATCATGTATTTCATCACGACAACACATCAACCATACTTCTTTTATCAATCATACCACAAAACAATTATTCGAATCAACGAGACAACCAAACAAATCCCTTCATCAACAACAACAAAATGCCAATTCACAATAACATCATGTTTATAATCATAAAACCAATTTTAACAACAAAGCAAACGACTTCCTTCATCAATAACAACAAATCGTCAACTTACAATAGAATCCTATTTATAATCATAAAACCAACTCAACTTTTTCTAAATATTCATCATTTAAAAATGTATCATTTCACTCATTTTATTTCATCAAATTAAAGTTTGTCTCGTTAGCTTTCTGACGCTTCAAACGGGACCTAAATCGGAGTTACGGATCAAAAGTTATGAATTTTTAAAAGTAAAAGTGCCACTGCTACAGTGTTAACCGGTTAACCTATAGCGTTAACCGGTTAACGCATCATTTTTTTCCCAAAACGTATATTTTTCACTGGTTAATCGGTTAACACATATGGTTAACCGGTTAACACCTGTACATAAGCAGTTTTCTGCTGTTTTTACGAATTCTACACAAAAATACCTCAATTTTTCATACGAATTCATTCCAATGCAACCCAAAATTTCTTACCAATCAAAATTAATCATATACAACAACAATATATCAATTCAAACATCAAACACACCATTCTAAATCGTCTTATCAATCCTAATTCACCAATTCATACTCTTATAACTCAATATATGGCATCAAACATAACGATCACCAAAATCATACAAAACCTAATCTATTCATAAACCAATTCCTATATAATTATAATAGATTATGAAAACTCCCTATACCTTAGAGAATTTCGCCGATTGATATACCTCTCCAAGGTTCTTCGTAACTTTCTAACTCTGAGCTTCTTCTCCTTCCTTTCTTCAGAGCTCTTTTCCAAAAACACGATAAATCCAATTTTTGATCGTATACCCACTTTTACAAAATTTATCCCAGTTTATGTTTTTCCCAACTTAACCTTACTCTTTCTTCATAAAGACCATCTTGCCCTTTTCCTCAATATTTTTATTAAATAATACTAATATAATAATACACTAATTATTCATATTATATAAAAGTACTCCTCATATTCCCAATTGACCAACATAACCTCCATACCCCCACTTTTATTATTATCTAATAATAAACAATAATTTCGAATAATACTACATGATTATTCTTATTATTAATATTATTAAAATAATATCACCACAATGCATCGGGCCACATAACCACTTATTTTCCAAAATTATCATATATCCTCAAATAAGTATCAATTACTCATAATCAAAATTGGGGTGTTACAACTCTCACCCACTTACAGAATTTTCGTCCTCGAAAATTACCAGGAGTAGACATAGTCAGATACAACTCCCTTATTTGATCTTCTCGCTTGGAACTCAAGTGTTTTTCTCCTATCATCATGATAACTCTTCTGACGACTCTGCGATGTGTTCATCCTTTCCCAAATTATTTTTATCTTCCGTTGTCTCCTGAACAACCTCTGACCCAAGCACCAAACTCTCTCATGACTCATACCAACACAATAGAGTGCGACAATGTCCACCATACAACGCCTCATATGGAGCCATTCTAATACTAGCATGAAAAAAAAGTTGTTGTATGTAAACTCAACCAATGACAAATGACTATCCCAAGATCCTCCTTGATCCAAAACACAAGCTCTCAGCAGATCTTCTAATGATTGGAACATCCTTTCCGTCTGACCATCCATCTGTGGATGATAAGCAGAATTCATCCTTAATTTAGTACCTAAAGCATCTTGCAAACTCTTCCAAAACTTCGACGTAAACCGCAGATCTCTATCTGATACTATACTAGAAGGTACACCGTGCAACTTCACAATTCCTCAATATTAATCTCAACTAGCCTCTACATAGAATAATTAATCTTCTTTGATAAGAAAAGCGCCGACTTAGTTAATCAGTCAATAATTACCCACATCAAATCATTACCTCTTGTAGTCTTAGGTAACCCAGTCACAAAATCCATGGAAATGTTATCCCATTTCCACTCAGGAACATTCAATGGTTGCATCATATCTGAAGGTCTCTGATGTTCAATCTTCGACTTCTAGCATGTCAAACAAACATATACAAATTCAGCAATACCCTTTTCATACCCGGTCACCAAAATAACCTGCGTAAATCCTAATACATCTTCGTAGCGCCATGATGAATACTCAGTCGACTTTTATATCCCTCTAAAAAAACACTTTGTTAATTCCCGAAATGTCTGGAACACACAGTTTAAATCCAACATCAAAACAATCGGCTATCAACATCGTCTTCATTCGCAAACAACAACTACACCGCACCATGCATTCGATGCGCACTCTGATTACTCTGCAAAGTTACAGGACTACCAAGTTTATTTCCAACTTCTTCAATCACCAAACTAACACATCCATAACACATTCGACTTAACTCTTCTGAATTTCGTTTCAATAGGTATTCTACTCTTGTAGTTACCGAATACATCCAACTTAAATTCATAAGGCAACACCTCTGAACGTTCAATCATAAATACAACCGCGACAACTTCCAAATTTTTGGTCAAAAATTTACATACTTCATGAATTTCCAATTATCCTCAACACAACTACAACTTTACCATATTAAATAATACCTCCTTTGAAAATTACCTTAAACACACTACATCATTATGACAATATAAGGTACATCGATACAACAGTTTCCACAAGATAACTCATATTTCTTTGCTTCTAATTAATCCAACGTATCGAATCCTCGATTCTTACTCGTACTAACACGGCTTTCATAAATTCTTATCCGAACCAACACAACCAAAACAATTATCCATGTTCTAATCAAAATCACGCTTTAATAAACCCACTTATAATCTTACTTCGTCTGATTCTTTCAACTCAATTCAATCCTATACTCTTGAAAATCTTGGTCTTACTTTTCCATATACTTTAACCTCGAATCATCTCAAGAAACTCCAAACCTCATGCCACTTAATTTATCATCAAACAATAATTTTATTATCCAGAGTTTAACTACAAATTTCCACAATACTATTTACTCCCAACGTAACTTCATACCATCATTCTTAAATCTGACTAACATTCTTATATATGATTCTTCCTCGATAATTCAAACAATGCTCAAATGCCCAGCTCGACTTCAACTGATTTAACTCATATACTATACTAGTTAGCATGACACATATATTCCTCAATTATGATTTCGTTTATTATCAACAATAGATTAAGGGTGATCAGTTCCTCAATTTGTCAATAAATATCCGACAACCATAATAGCGGCATAAATAGTCATTACCCAACACAATAGCGTACTTCAACTTATGTATAAAGTCCGTAGGCATAATTTCCTGCCAACTCTCTAAGACTTATCAACATCCTCTTAGTTCCCTTAATTCCGACTTAGTCGATTTCACCAAGACATCCAAAATCCAATACACAATCCATCATACGTGCCCTTGTATAACACTGCTTCAAATATTCTTATAACACCGGAGTCACTACGACATTAAGCACAATCCAATTTGGTTCTCTTCCATTCATGACTTTCATTCAAATTATAATTCTTAACAACACAATTCAAACATCATATTCTTCTCAACATTACTATCGTCTAACATCAGAATTTTAATCATCCTCATTACACATTTATGCATTCTCCAAATACTTATGCATTCCCTCTAATACAGACATCTTATTATATTTCAATATTTCATCTTCCTAAAATTTCCAGCAAAACACTCCCCACTTTGAACGCAATTATCTTCTCCAATAAAGACCTCCAAATCAAAAATATATATTCTAACATGAAGAGAATTTTGTGCAGATTTCAAAACTTCAAGAATCACTCAAATCCGACTTACGAGTAAAAAGTTATTCCCCTTGCAATGGGACTGGTCAAGAATTCTCGAATGCAGAATTTTTCCAAAATCAGCAGCAGATCCGACTAGTAAAGCACACTTATCTTCCTGATCACAAACATCTCGAATGCAAATCTTATATGTAAACTGTAGGGAATTCTGTAAGCTTTCTCAAGTCACGAGCAAAAAGTTATGCCACTTCTTGTGACAGCTGCTCCAAGATTTCAAAAACCAAATTTTGAGATTGATGAACATAAGTTCAATCTCTCTCCTCTTTTTCTTCCAAACTCTACCAAGGATTTTACTCTAACTTTAGCTTCAAAATTTACTCAGCTTAATCCAATTACACTCAAAGCGAAACAATCTAGCGACTTGATTTGTCAACTTATCATTTCCATCAAAGTAAATATTCCTTCTCAAACAATTCCAACCTAAAATATACACACTTCTCTAACCCGACTGATACGAATTCAGGAGTCCAAACTCCTGCCGGTCCACAACAACATCGTCTTCACAACCTTGCATTCTCACAATCAACATCAACTAAAACCAATTTCTTCATACCAATAACATTTCGGAAGCAAGCTTCTCCCCCACTTAATTCCAAACTAATCTCTGCAAACAACAACTAGAAACCAATAAACAAGTGACAACCGTGTTTTACACACATATCGCGCACTAGGGAAATAAATGACATTAACGACACTGGCCGGACAGACCGACCTGCTCTGATACCACTAATGTAACACCCTTCTACCCCAAAATAAAATATTTAAATAATATCAGAGTAATGATCTAGAAAGGGTATCACATTTCATCGGAAAATCAAACACACAGTGTCATGTCCCGTAACACGGGTTAAACAACATCAAGAATAACATAAAGCATTTCGCAGCGGAATTTAATCTTCAAAATTCAAAACTTCATTAGTTTACTTCATAAACATAATTTTCACCATCCTGAATTTAACATCATAAAATGGGAAACATTTATCCAAATAATAACATAATTGAAAACATTTTAGCAAAAGAAAACCCATCCCAGTGTTACATGACACAGAGCAGGACACATAAACCAGAACCACTAATAAGGAACACTAAAGATGCTCCGAGACTCGTGAAACTCCTATTGCACTGCAAGTCTACTCTTCGACATCTGCAAGTTATCCACGAAGGAGGCAACATTTCCAAGCAGGCAGGGTGAGTAATCATAATTTATCATAAATATATTAAAATATGGAATATAAATAAATTAGCCTAAGCATGTCTTAACATCTTTAACCATATAATTCAGCAACAACAACTCAATCATGAACACCTTATAAAAATTCAGCAACAACAACTCAATCGTGAATTCATCCAGACATATGAAATTCCAACTATCATGATATGCAATTATGCATGTGGTACCAATTTCATCGTGAGATGGATACATGACCATCAACCCTCCACAAGGGAGCACACTGTAATCATCGAGACACTTCAATCCACACAATGGGATTGAAGCAAATAAATAGGCCGAAGCCCCATCGTGAATATCATGAAATGCAATTATGTGTTACACCGTAAAATTCATCGAGAAATCAATTGCGCATCATTCATTTCATATCAACAACTCAACATCAATTAATCATATATTTCCATCGTAATAACACGTCAAAACCTCATTTCATTAGCTACCTCAACTCATCAAGACATAACCCATCATTTTTATGTTCAACAGATAATCATCATAAAATCATGTATTTCATCACGACAACACATCAACCATCCTTCTTTTATCAATCATACCACAAAACAATTATTCGAATCAACGAGACAACCAAACAAATCCCTTCATCAACAACAACAAAATGCCAATTCACAATAACATCATGTTTATAATCATAAAACCAATTTTTAACAACAAAGCAAACGACTTCCTTCATCAATAACAACAAATCGTTAACTTACAATAGAATCCTATTTATAATCATAAAACCAACTCAACTTTTTCTAAATATTCATCATTTAAAAATGTATCATTTCACTCATTTTATTTCATCAAATTAAAGTTTGTCTCGTTAGCTTTCCGACGCTTCAAACGGGACCTAAATCGGAGTTACGGATCAAAAGTTATGAATTTTTAAAAGTAAGAGTGCCATTGTTACAGTGTTAACCGGTTAACCTATAGCGTTAACCGGTTAACGCCTCATTTTTTTCCCAAAACGTATATTTTTCATTGGTTAATCAGTTAACACATATGGTTAACCGGTTAACACCTGTACATAAGCAGTTTTCTACTGTTTTTACGAATTCTACACCAAAATACCTCAATTTTTCATACGAATTCATTCCAATGCAACCCAAAACTTCTTACCAATCAAAATTAATCATATACAACAACAATATATCAATTCAAACATCAAACACACCATTCTAAATCATCTTATCAATCCTAATTCACCAATTCATACTCTTATAACTCAATATATGGCATCAAACCTAACGATCACCAAAATCATACAAAACCTAATCTATTCATAAACCAATTCCTATATAATTATAATAGATTATGAAAACTCCCCATACCATAGAGAATTCCGCCGATTGATATACCTCTCCAAGGTTCTTCGTAACTTCCTGACTCTGAGCTTCTTCTCCTTCCTTTCTTCAGAGCTCTTTTCCAAAAACACGATAAATCCAATTTTTGATCGTATACCCAATTTTACAAAAACCCTCTCAGTTTATGTTTTTCCCAACTTAACCTTACTCTTTCTTCATAAAGACCATCTTGCCCTTTTCCTCAATATTTTTATAAAATAATACTAATATAATAATACACTAATTATTCATATTATATAAAAGTTCTCCTCATATTCCCAATTGACCAACATAACCTCCATACCCCCACTTTTATTATTATCTAATAATAAACAATAATTTCGAATAATAC
Source organism: Lathyrus aphaca (assembly GCA_963966055.1). Lineage (NCBI taxonomy): Eukaryota > Viridiplantae > Streptophyta > Magnoliopsida > Fabales > Fabaceae > Lathyrus > Lathyrus aphaca. Next base: position 214,744,530 of record OZ014523.1, on the reverse strand, counting down.
TACATGATTATTCTTATTATTATTATTATTATTATTATTATTAAAATAATATCACCACAATGCATCGGGCCACATAACCACTTATTTTCCAAAATTATCATATATCCTCAAATAAGTATCAATTACTCATAATCGAATTTGGGGTATTACAACTCTCCCCCACTTACAGAATTTTCGTCCTCGAAAATTACCAGGAGTAGACATAGTCAGATACAACTCCCTTATTTGATCTTCTCGCTTGGAACTCAAGTGTTTTTCTCCTATCATCATGATAACTCTTCTAACTACTCTGCGACGTGTTCATCCTTTCCCAAATTATTTTTATCTTTTGTTGTCTCCTGAACAACCTCTTACCCAAGCACCAAACTCTCTCATGACACATACCAACACAATGGAGTGCGACAATGTCCACCATACAATGCCTCATATGGAGCCATTCTAATACTAGCATGAAAAAAAAGTTGTTGTATGTAAACTCAACCAATGACAAATGACTATCCCAAGATCCTCCTTAATCCAAAACACAAGCTCTCAGCAGATCTTCTAAAGATTGGAATGTCCTTTCCGTATGACCATCCATCTGTGGATGATAAGCAGAATTCATCCTTAATTTAGTACCCAAAGCATCTTGCAAACTCTTCCAAAACTTCGACGTAAACCGCAGATCTCTATCTGATACTATACTCGAAGGTACACCGTGCAACTTCACAATTTCCTCAATATTAATCTCAACTAGCCTCTACATAGAATAATTAATCTTCTTTGACAAGAAAAGCGCCGACTTAGTTAATCAGTCAATAATTACCCACATCAAATCATTACCTCTTGTAGTCTTAGGTAACCCAGTCACAAAATCCATGTAAATGCTATTCCATTTCCACTCAGGAACATTCAATGGTTGCATCATATCTAAAGGTCTCTAATGTTCAATCTTCGACTTGTAGCATGTCAAACAAACATATACAAATTCAGCAATACCCTTTTCATACCCGGTCACCAAAATAACCTGCGTAAATCCTAATACATCTTCGTAGCGCCATAATGAATACTCAGTCGACTTTTATATCCCTCTAAAAAACACTTTTTTAATTCCCGAAATGTCTGGAACACACAGTTTAAATCCAACATCAAAAGAATCGGCTATCAACATCGTCTTCATTCGCAAACAACAACTACACCGCACCATGCATTCGCTGCGCACTCTGATTACTCTGCAAAGTTACAGGACTACCAAGTTTATTTCCAACTTCTTCAATCACCAAACCAACACATCCATAACACATTCGACTTAACTCTTCTGAATTTCTTTTCAATAGGTATTCTACTCTTGTAGTTACCGAATACATCCAACTTAAATTCATAAGGCAACACCTCCGAACGTTCAATCATAAATACAACCGCGACAACTTCCAAATTTTTGGTAAAAAATTTACATACTTCATGAATTTCCAATTATCCTCAACACAACTACAACTTTACCATCTTAAATAATACCTCCTTTGAAAATTACCTTAAACACACTACATCATTATGACAATATAAGGTACATCGATACAACAGTTTCCATAAGATAACTCATATTTCTTTGCTTCTAATTAATCCAATGTATCGAATCCTCGATTCTTACTCGTACTAACACGCCTTTCATAAATTCTTATCTGAACCAACGCAACCAAAACAATTATCCATGTTCTAATTAAAATCACGCTTTAATAAACCCACTTATAATCTTACTTCGTCTGATTCTTTCAACTCAATTCAATCCTATACTCTTGAAAATCTTGGTCTTACTTTTCCATATACTTTAACCTCGAATCATCTCAAGAAACTCCAAGCCTCATGCCACTTAATTTATCATCAAACAATAATTTTATTATCCAGAGTTTAACTACAAATTTCCACAATACTATTTACTCCCAACGTAACTTCATACCATCATTCTTAAATCTGACTAACATTCTTATATATGATTCTTCCTCGATAATTCAAACAATGCTGAAATGCCCAGCTCGACTTCAACTAATTTAACTCATATACTATACTAGTTAGCATGACACATCTATTCCTCAATTATGATTTTGTTTATTATCAACAATAGATTAAGGGTGATCAGTTCCTCAATTTGTCTATAAATATCCGACAACCATAATAGCGGCATAAATAGTCATTACCCAACACAATAGCGTACTTCAACTTATGTATAAAGTCCGTAGGCATAATTCCCGCCAACTCTCTAAGACTTATCAACATCCTCTTAGTTCCCTTAATTCTGACTTAGTCGATTTCACCAAGACATCCAAAATCCAATACACAATCCATCATATGTGCCCTTGTATAACACTGCTTCAAATATTCTTATAACACCGGAATCACTACGACATTAAGCACAATCCAATTTGGTTCTCTTCCATTCATGACTTTTATTCAAATTATAATTCTTAACAACACAATTCAAACATCATCTTCTTCTCAACATTACTATCTTCTAACATCAGAATTTTAATCATCCTCATTACACATTTATGCATTCTCCAAATACTTATGCGTTCCCTCTAATACAGACATCTTATTATATTTCAATATTTCATCTTCCTAAAATTTCCAGCAAAACACTCCCCACTTTGAACGCAATTATCTTCTCCAATAAAGACCTCCAAATCAAAAATATATATTCTAACATGAAGAGAATTTTGTGCAGATTTCAGAACTTCAAGAATCACTCAAATCCGACTTACGAGTAAAAAGTTATTCCCCTTGCAATGGGACTGGTCAAGAATTCTCGTATGCAGAATTTTTCCAAAATCAGCAGCAGATCTGACTAGTTAAACACACTTATCTTCCTGATCACAAACATCTCGAATGCAAATCTTATATGTAAATTGTAGGGAATTATGTAAGCTTTCTCAAGTCACGAGAAAAAAGTTATGCCACTTCTTGTGACAGCTGCTCCAAGATTTCAAAAACCAGAATTTTGAGATTGATGAACATAAGTTCAATCTTTCTCCTCTTTTTCTTCCAAACTCTACCAATGATTTTACTCTAACTTTAGCTTCAAAATTTACTCAGCTTAATCCAACTACACTCAAAGCGAAACAATCTAGTGACTTGATTTGTCAACTTATCATTTCCATCAAAGTAAATATTCCTTCTCAAACAATTCCAACCTAAAATATACACACTTCTCTAATCCGACTGATACGAATTCAGGAGTCCAAACTCCTGCCGGACCACAACAACATCGTCTTCACAACCTTGCATTCTCACAATCAACATCAACTCAAACCAATTTCTTCATACCAATAACATTTCGGAAGCAAGCTTCTCCCCCACTTAATTCCAAACTAATCTCTGCAAACAACAACTAGAAACCAATAAACAAGTGCCGACAGTGTTTCACACACATATCGCGCACTAGGGAAATAAATGACATTAACGACACTGGCCGGACAGACTGACCTGCTCTGATACCACTAATGTAACACCTTTCTACCCCAAAATAAAATATTTAAATAATATCAGAGTAATCATCTAGAAAGGGTATCACATTTCTTCGGAAAATCAAACACACAGTGTCCTGTCCCGTAACACGGGTTAAACAACATCAAGAATAACATAAAGCATTTCGCAGCGGAATTTAAACTTCAAAATTCAAAACTTCATTAGTTTACTTCATAAACATAATTTTCACCATCCTATATTTAACATCATAAAATGGGAAACATTTATCCAAATAATAACATAACTGAAAACATTTTAGCAAAAGAAAACCCATCCCAATGTTACATGACACATAGCAGGACACATAAACCAGAACCACTAATAAGGAACACTAAAGATGCTCCGAGACTCGTGAAACTCCTATTGCACTGCAAGTCTACTCTTCGACATCTGCAAGTTACCCACGAAGGAGGCAACATTTCCAAGCAGGCAGGGTGAGTAATCATAATTTATCATAAATATATTAAAATATGGAATATAAATAAATTAGCCTAAGCATGTCATAACATCTTCAACCATATAATTCAGCAACAACAACTCAATCATGAACACCTTATAAAAATTCAGCAACAACAACTCAATCGTGAATTCATCCAGACATATGCAATTCCAACTATCATGATATGCAATTATGCATGTGGTACCAATTTCTTCATGAGATGGATACATGACCATCAACCCTCCACAAGGGAACACACCGTAATCATCGAGACACTTCAATCCACACAATGGGATTGAAGCAAATAAATAGGCCGAAGCCCCATCGTGAATATCATGAAATGCAATGATGCGTTACACCGTAAAATTCATCGAGAAATCAATTACGCATCATTCATTTCATATCAACAACTCAACATCAATTAATCATATATTTCCATCGTAATAACACGTCAAAACCTCATTTCATTAGCTACCTCAACTCATCAAGACATAACCTATCATTTTTATGTTCAACAGATAATCATCATAAAATCATGTATTTCATCACGACAACACATCAACCATACTTCTTTTATCAATCATACCACAAAACAATTATTCGAATCAATGAGACAACCAAACAAATCCCTTCATCAACAACAACAAAATGCCAATTCACAATAACATCATGTTTATAATCATAAAACCAATTTTTAACAACAAAGCAAACGACTTCCTTCATCAATAACAACAAATCGTCAACTTACAATAGAATCCTATTTATAATCATAAAACCAACTCAACTTTTTCTAAATATTCATCATTTAAAAATGTATCATTTCACTCATTTTATTTCATCAAATTAAAGTTTGTCTCGTTAGCTTTCCGACGCTTCAAACGGGACCTAAATCGGAGTTACGGATCAAAAGTTATGAATTTTTAAAAGTAAGAGTGCCATTGTTACAGTGTTAACCGGTTAACCTATAGCGTTAACCGGTTAACGCCTCATTTTTTTGCCCTAAACGCATATTTTTCACTGGTTAATCGGTTAACACATATGGTTAACCTATTAACACCTGTACATAAGCTGTTTTCTACTGTTTTTACGAATTCTACACCAAAATACCTCAATTTTTCATACGAATTCATTCCAATGCAACCCAAAACTTCTTACCAATCAAAATTAATCATATACAACAACAATATATCAATTCAAACATCAAACATACCATTCTAAATCATCTTATCAATCCTAATTCACCAATTCATACTCTTATAACTCAATATATGGTATCAAACCTAACGATCACCAAAATCATACAAAACCTAATCTATTCATAAACCAATTCCTATATAATTATAATAGATTATGAAAACTCCCCATACCATAGAGAATTCCGCCTATTGATATACCTCTCCAAGGTTCTTCGTAACTTCCTGACTCTGAGCTTCTTCTCCTTCCTTTCTTCAGAGCTCTTTTCCAAAAACACGATAAATCCAATTTTTGATCGTATACCCACTTTTACAAAAACTATCCCAGTTTATGTTTTTCCTAACTTAACCTTACTCTTTCTTCATAAAGACCATCTTGCCCTTTTCCTCAATATTTTTATTCAATAATACTAATATAATAATACACTAATTATTCATATTATATAAAAGTACTCCTCATATTCCCAATTGATCAACATAACCTCCATACCCCCACTTTTATTATTATCTAATAATAAACAATAATTTCGAATAATACTACATGATTATTCTTATTATTAATATTATTAAAATAATATCACCACAATGCATCGGGCCACATAACCACTTATTTTCCAAAATTGTCATATATCCTCAAATAAGTATCAATTACTCATAATCGAATTTGGGGTGTTACATCAGACACACTGACCTATTAACATATTATTAAGTGTTTTTGTGATTTTTGATTAAGTGTTTTTTAGCTTTTCTTTGCGAGGTAATCTCATGCTAAGACCTATCCACCACTAGGGATAACTTACAACTCGCCCTGAAACGGAACGCGTGCAAGTATCTCATAGCAAAGTCTCATGTCACATGAAAGTACTCAACATTTATTAAAGTGAATTAAAATTAAGTTTGAAGATGAGAAGAGAAAGCACCAAAAGGATCACAAAAGGCAAAAAACTAATGGGAGATTAAAGAATCCTAAGTGTTGTCATGCATGGAGATCCTAAGGTTAGTGTGGTTAACTATCCTAAAGAAGAAAGAAAGAAGAAGAGATGAGTAAGGCCTAAGCCCAACAATCAAAGGGTTAGCACAAGTAAGAATAATAAGAGAAGAGATGAGATTTGGAGATGTGGGAATCCCATCCACATCTCTCACTTACCATAGCCCCTGAAAAGGTTAGCACAAGAAAGAATACAAGTGAAACAAAATGAATATAATGACATGCCAACATCATACAAACAAAAGTGAAGTCATACATACATAAATTCAATGCAAATGCAAGCCACAAGAATGAGAGAAGAAGCATACAAGTCAATTATAAAGCAACATGAAATACCTGGCAAAACAAAGTAAACTTAAGAAAGATGCAAAGCAAAATACACAAAACATGCACCCAAGGCACAAGACCAGAACCAAATCAAGTTAAAGAAATGCTTAAGAAGCAAGAAAGATGAAGAGAAGATAAGCACAAGACCAAAAAATCACAAAATGGAAGGAAATAAGTAAAGAGATTAGGTGAATGTACATAAGAAATGGAAGAACTTAAAAGGTAAGCCAAACACAAAATTTCTAAGACACAAACCCTAAACCAAGATCAGAAAGGTATCCATACCCCAAAGAGACCCCAAATGAGAAGAAGAAATTGGCACAAGTGCCCTTCTAAGCCAATAAGAGAATTTATGATCAAAAGGAAGCAAAATGGGACAAGTTAAGAACCAAAACTCAAATTAAATCAACAATGCACCCAAAAATTCCACAACTTAGGACAAATGATCTTCAAACGTGATATAACAAGATGCCAAAAGGATAGGAAGAAATTCAGAGGCTATGCAAGTCAAATGAGGGCTTAGACATGAACTAGGGTTAAGAAACTTCTCTTACAAGTCAAGGATCAAAACCAAATGAACAAATTTCTAAAAATCAAGACAAAAATCACACATGAACTAAATCCTCTTATGAATCCAGAGCAAAACGAACCAACAAGAAACTCAAAATGATGATCACTATGGAAATTGGACAAGGCAGCATGCACAAAAAGGAATTAAAAAGAATTAATTAAGATGAACAATTAATTGACACGTGGATATTAAAAATAAATGGAAACGAAAAATATGGAAAATTAAAGAAAACTAAAATTGACTTCCAAGAATTAATTCAGAATTTTTGGACACTTGGAAGTATTTTTAAAAATTAAAAACCAAAATGGTATGAAAAGAAATAAAAGAAAAAAGAATTAAAAATGAAGAAGAGGCTGGGGGTGTGGAAAGCAGGGAAATCAGTTAAAAATAATTGGGCCAAATGTGAGGGGGGTGCAAAGTACAGTCTAAGCCCACTGGGTTGCGCTGGTTCACAAAATATTGGGTGGATATTCAGAGGAAAAATGAGGAAACATAACTGGCCATCAGATCAAGCAAACGCATCCTGTGAACCTTCTCATTAAATGACGTGTCACTTGTATTGGATGAGGAGTGAGGGAGCAGGAGAGTTATTGTGAGGTGAGAAGCATGTGGATCATTCAGAAACAAATTAGAAGAATGAAGAGCACGTGAATGGGAGGCTCTTCATTAATTGACGTGTCCTCATCCTGTGCGTGGAAATGAAACGATCCAAGGGTGGAGGGTTTGTCTTCAACCTTATGAAACCCTAAATGCAATTTCCAAAATCCGGTGACCGGAGCTAGGGCTCCGGCACCGGAAAATACCAAACATGAACAAACAACAATAATAATGAACAAGAAGCTCCAGATCAAGTAAACCAACTACCCTGAGTTCAAAAATGACACTGAAATTTTCACTGGATCAAAGGATCTACGGGTTCGAAGGAAAACAGTTGGTACCATGAAACTTTGAAATCACATAACAAGCTCAACCATGCACTAAATTCGAAACTAAACATAGCAGAATGATTAGCATACATCAAGGATCAGAATGCACACCTCAAAAAACATTTCTAGATCTGAAGATTCAGAGGCTTACCTGAGATTGCAGTTCTTGAAATAGCTTGTAATAAGCCAAGTTAATGAAGCCAATCCACTCCAAATTCTCTCTAGTTGCAAAATAAATGCAACTAGAGTCTTGAATCTTGCTGGATCTTGGATCTTGCAGCCAACTGCCCTGAAATGGCAAGGTTATGATTCTTGAGAGATGGCTTGCACAATGGTGAGATTTATGATCCTGAGCTCTCAAGGATGAAGGATCTGTAATTTGTTTTGGAAGAGAGAAAGTGTGTGAAGAGATTCGAGAGAAAATGCAAATGGTTCAAAAACTTGGAAGCTGAGAATTGAGTGAGAATTGAACCCTTCTAAAACCCTAATTCTCTTTTATATGATGTCATGACTCAATGCTAAAGGAATGAGGAAGTTTGCACATGTGAATGAAAAGTGTGAGTGATTTTGCCATTTTGGCCAATTTGTGTGATCTAATGAAATCCTCATGCCTTCCCTTGCCTCTTGCCCATGTGCACTCCAATCTGACCTCTTGATTTCAAACTAAAAGAATACTGGCCATTAGATGAGAGAGTCACACTTTTTTCATGTTCATGCATTTTTTGCACTTTTGGAATGGAATTCTTGTTTTGCACGAATTTGATGCAATTATTTGAGAAAATTGAGCCATTTGCATTGCATTTCAATATTGTGAACTTATTTGATCCATACCAATACTCAAAATTGAGTTTCATGACATTTGGCTTTGGTGCACATATGAAAAATCAACTTTTGCCCTAATTTTCACCAAATTTTCGAGTGCCATATCTTTGTAACCATGAAGGCTAAGAAAAATTACTTGTACTTTTTGAAAATGGGAGGCCTTAATCTCCAACTTTCATGTTTGACTTTGGTCCATTTGAAGAATTTTTCATTAAGTTATGCTCACTTGAATTTTAGGGCAAAAACATGCCAAAAATGGCATTTTCCATAACCAGCTTTGCACCAATTTTGCAAAACACCTCAAAACCTCATTATTCTTGATCTTTGAACTTGCAAAACCTCTTTTAACATTATAAGAACATCCCTTGGCTAGAAAAAATTGATTGGACCCCTTGAAATCACACAGTTGACTTTTTTTGAGGCACAATTGAGCAGTTTCTTCATTTGCAAGCAACTGAAGAAATGCTTGACTTCCACAAGGAATTTTCTCACCAAATTTGGTACCTAGGATCCTCTTAACATTTAAAAGACTTTTCCCAAATGAAATGGCCAAAGTTTTGAGGTTTTCATGCTTGAATCTCAAACCCTAGTTAGGGACCATTGTGTAGGAGCTTTGCCCTATCCTGGATTCCCTGATGATCTTCCAACCTTCTGAGCTTTTATAAATGAACTTGAACTTGTAAATGCAATGTAGACCCCTCATAAGACTTGTACAAATCCATTGGGCCCCTTTTCATGGTTTGTGATGCTTCAAAAACCTCCACAGATGATCATATGCCTAATGCTAGGTCATGAGAAATGTTATGCCTCATCTTTCCATGCTAGGATGCCAAGAATATGATATGTTCATGATGAATATGATGTGATATGATGATTAAAATGAAGAGGGCAAATTTGGGGTGTTACAATATGATGATGAGATATAAAGGTGAATGCAAATGAACATGAGAAATTAGGGTTTTATGAATGTATGAGATGCATATGACCAAAACAGAAGCGTACATCATGATAAAAACTTGAAATTAAACTCAAACAAACCCTAAACATACACAAGATCACTCCCCAAAGGTGGAGGTCAGAAGCTAAACCTAGTGAAAGTTATGAATTTCCTATGTTAACTAGGGTTTTTGGGTGATTCTAAAGGAAAAACGCAAATCAAATTTAAAATGCAATGCAAAATCATGAGATAAATAACCAAGATACTAGATACAATATGTGAAACAATGCAAAAAGAATCAAGTTTAAACTCATCATGGTTGATCAGAAATGATTTTTTAAAGTTAGGGTTAGAAAAATGGAATTTTATGAACCCTAATTCAAAGATAATTGTAAAAACATGATCAAACCTAAAAATAAATTTGTGTGATGATTTTGTAAATGTTTCTAAATGTATGAGAATGCTTCATGAATTTTTTGGTGATTTTTAGAAACCTAAATGTATTTTTAATTAATTAAAATCAATTAATTAATTAAATAAAACATTTAAATGATTTAAAAATACTTTTTTAATGCAAAAATTAAAATAAAAAATGTTTTTTAGTTAAGAAAAATATTTGAAGTGAAAATGCAAAGTTTCATGATTTTAGAAAATATTTTGATATTTTAAATAAATAGAACAAAAGAAATGCAAATAAAATAAAAGAAAATGCAAAATAATCCAATATGATGGTCCAGATTCAAACTGGGGGTGATTGCGCGCACGTTTGGATGGCTGGGATTATTTATGGCTAATTAATCAAGTTTTATATTAATTAAATGGAATTAGGGCTAATGTTGAATCTTGAGTGTCCATTCCATTAATTAATCCAAATCCAAGGGTTGGCATTTAAACTGGGAACCCTAACCCTAATCAAACTCAGGTGACCAGAGGGGAGCTCCGGTTATCTTCTCCGGTCACTCTAACCACCAACTTCCTCCCTAAGCCAATTCAAGCCCTAAAAACTGCCCAAAATCAATCCCCAAACTTCATGGAACACAAATCAACAAACAAACAACATTTATTTTACATGAATCATGAGAAACAAATCAAAACGGAAAACACACAAAAATTTCAGAAGTCAAATACATCCTACATACTCAACCATTTTCAATAATTCAAAGCTCAAAATGTTGAGGGAGACAAGCTTTATCACATGGTAACTTAAAATCAAAGCTCTGAGAAAAATGTTCTTGAGCTATACCTGAGATAAAGCATTCCAAGTTTGAGCTTTCTAGACCTCTTCCTTGTGCAAACCCACTCCAATAATCATATTGATGCTTCTGGAAGGCTTAGAACAAGCTTATGATGGCTGGTTTGTGTGATACATTTCTGGTTTGGCAGAAATCATGCTTTTGCTTGAGTGGCTTTTACGGCAAGATGAAGGGTGGTTTATGATCCTTGAGTGATTTTAATATGATTGGTGAAGAAATAATTGAGTTTTGATGGTTGTGTGTGGAGTTTCGAAGAGATGAATTGTTATGGATATTTTTGGCAATCTGAGCTTATGGCTTGATTCAGGCTTGTGTGATGTCTGAAATCAGTTTCTTAGGGTTTGCATAAGAGGTCTTGATTGGTCAGAAAGTTGGTGGTGGCATAGTGTGATTGGTATGGGTGATTTTGCAAAAACGTCAATGAAGGTGTACCACAAGCATGGCACGAGTCAGAGCTGGCTTGAAGGCTTGTCCTGCCTCAGCTTCATTCAAGGATGGCCCTTGGATCAGATTTTGTGAGCTGTATGGCTTGATGCAAGAGATAACATGGATTTTGCAAATTTCCCTCTTTGAAATTTCTTGAAGTGCAAGGCATTAAAACTTGTGATTCTTGGAACAATTTTGATTAAGGCAAGTTGCATAATCATGTTATGATGCTTAGAGGTGGATTAGAGGTCATTAGAAATCTTGAAACTTGATTTTGCAAAAATCCCTCTTTGGCACATACTTGAAAATTACAAGATTTTTCCCAACTTTGAAACATCATATCTTGAGTTCTATGATGAATCAAGAGGAGTTCTTGTACTTTTAAAAAATGGGAATATCCAATCTACAACTTTCATGTTTGAGGATTTTTCATTTGAAGCATTTTTGATCAAGAACGAGAAGGTTGAAAATCTTTCCCAAAATGGAAAGTTTTCATTACAAATCATTTCCAAAAATGGAAAGTTTGCAAATGGCTTGAAATTATTCAATATAGTGAACTTCTAACCACTTCTAAGATCAAATAAAGATCATAGAACCTCAAATTAATGAAAATGACCCTTTCGTACCATTGGTGATGGCCTCGGATGCCCTAATTCCGACTTTTCTTGCACAACAAGTTACCAGCTGATCATATGACTTCCACAATGAATTTCTTCATAAAATTTGGTACACATGCTCCTTATAACATATTGAGACCATTAGAAACAAGAATGACCAAAACAATTGAGGTTAAGGGCCTCAAACCCAAAACCCTAATTTTAGGTCATCTATGTGGAAAACCCTAGCCTACCTAGGCCTCTGTGCAATCTTTTGTGATATCTTTACTTTAATGAACTTTTGGGAGCATAAGATGATAATAGAGCACTCATGGATCCTTTTGGCATGCTTCAAGACATTTGAGATGGATCATATCACTTCTTGGATTCATCAGATCACAAACCCTAATTGTGCAGTCATGTAATGATTTGATGAAGTTGTTTATGCAATGTGAGATGATATGCTTATGCAATGCAATATGAAAAGATCACAAGCCATGGTGTGAGAAAAAAGTGAGGGCAAATTTGGGGTGTTTACAACTATGAGTGAGCTTGAAAAGATACCATTGCACTTAGATGATAACCCAAAGAAAAAAATCACACTTGGTTGGAATCGTAAAGCATTTACCACACTTGGGTGATAAAGCGAACAAGACACGTCGTGAGTGAGCTAGAAAATATACAATCATACTCAGATGATAACTCTAGAAAACTAAATCGGACTTGGGAGGAATCGCGAAGCATTTACCACATTTGGGTGATAAAGCGAACAAGACACACCGTGAGTGAGCTTGAAAAGATACCATCATAATTAGATGATAACTCAAAGAAACGAAACAGGACCAGTACGGAATCCCAAAGTATTTACCACACTTGGGTGATAAAGCGAACAAGACACACCATGAGTGAGCTTGAAAAGATACCATCGTACTTAGATGATAACTCAAAGAAAACAAAACTGCACTGGGGCAAAATCTTGAAGCATTTACAACACTTGGGTGATAAAGTGAACAAGACACACCGTGAGTGAGCTTGAAAAGATACCATCATACTTAGATGATAACTCAAAGAAAACGAAACCTTACTTTGGTGGAATTGCGAAGCATTTATCATACTTGGGTGATAAAGTAACAAGACACACCGTGATTGAGCTTGAAAAATACCATCGTACTTAGATGATAACTCAAAGAAATGAAACCAGACTTGGACGAAATTACGAATAATATACAAGACTTAGGTGATAAAGCAAACAAGACACACCGTGAGTGTTCTTGAAAATATACCATTGTACTTAGATGATAACTCAAAGAAAATGAAACCGTACTTGGGCGGAAATCACAGAGCATTTACCACACTTGGGTGATAAAGCAAACAAGACACACCGTGAGTGAGCTTGAAAAGATACCATCGTACTTAGATTATAACTCAAAGAAAACAAAACAGGACTTGGGCGGAATCGCGGAGCATTTACCACACTTGGGTGATAAAGCGAACAAGGCACATCGTGAGTTATCTTGAAAAGATACCATCGTACTTATATGATAACTCAAAGAAAATGAAATCCGACTTGGGCGGAATTGCGAAGCATTTACCATACTTGGATGATAATGCGAACAAGACACGCTGTGAGTGAGCTTGAAAATATACCATAGTACTTAGATGAACACTCAAAGAAACTTCCTATCACGAATTCTCCTTGAGAGGTATTCTGATCTTGATGGTTTTGGACAAACAGGTTTTAGCATACTCAAAAGATTAACATAGGAAACTATCATAATAATAAAATAAAGACCTTAAGAAGGCAAGAGTAACGACAATTTCACGAAGGATCACAAGTCTTACAAATAAAGTGCAAGGAAAAATAAAATGAGATTCCTACAACAAGTCTGTAAGTAATCCAAAATACAAAAAACTCTAAAATTCCAAACTACAAGAAGACTCTGGCTCCTCCTCTAAAAATCCCAACTCTGCCCTGGCTTTCTTCACTCCAACCCTCAACTTGAGTTCTGCATTCTCCTTGAGTACCTCTTCTAAGGCTTGCTGACTCTGTGCCAACTGTTGGGTCTTTTCCCTTCTTATCGTGTGAATTTTCTCTAATTCAACCTTCTGGTCTTGGAGTTGTAGCTGGTACACCTTCTCTTTTTCTTCAAACTCCTTCTGATCTTTGTCTCTCATTTACTTCAACCAAGTGATGGATTATCTAGCCTCCCTAAGGGTCTTCTGAAGCTTCTTGTGCTCTACTTTCCATCTTGAGTCCATCAACCCTCTCCTTTGGAAATAAGCTTCCCTTCTAGAAAACTCTTTCTCTTTAGTTTCCTGGGCTACTTGTATTTTTTGGAGCTTCTCCTCCACTTCTGCCTTAGAACGGGCTGCACGAATATACAAGCTAGCCATCTCCGTATTCTCAACTCTTAGTTCATGTATTAATGACTCCAACTTATTATAACTCTCAACAGAAACAGTGGCCTGAGCAGGTGTTTCTTTTGGATATAGTGGAGCCTCAGCTGAAAATGGAAGGAAGAAAGCGGCAACCCTACCTTGTATCCAATTAGCAAAAGGGGGATATGTCCTAGGGTCTACCTTTCCCAATTATTTCTTTCCCTTACTCAACCTCACCTCCCAAGCCTGAAACCACTGAGTGACTAATTTCTCATTCCCTTCCAAAGGTGCATATAGTGACTCCAAAATCTCTTCAGCGGATGGAGGATCTTTCAAAGGGTAAACAAATTGTTTTCGAACCACCACAAGATTGTAATTGATCATCCCTCTCCTACCAAGCAAAGGTACATTGGGAAATTCTCCACAACTGATAATCATCTCTTTTCCCAATAAGTCTATGTTACCCCCCAGGCTATATCATCTGAAGTCAAGCCCATCAATCTTCTAGCCCATTTCCACTCTTGCTTCAGATCTTTGAATGGTTATGACTTTGGAAGTTGTTTAGCAAACTAATCAGCGAATAAGGGTGCACAACAGTTTACAAATCCCTTTCTTCTCTCGTTCCTGTAATGAACATTATAGTAGAAATCTCCCAACAGAGTAGGTACTGGATTTTTCTGAATAAAAATGGAAATTTCCTCCATACCAATTAATCCCTTCTCTTCTGGGAACAAACTTATCCCGTAAACCATCAAGGGCAGTAATGCATTGAATCCCTCCCACTTGTTCCCAAGAGCAAACAAATGAACCTCTGTTACTAGAAAGTCCAAGGAAATTCCCTTCCCTTCACTAGCTTCTAAACCCATCTTGATTCAGAGCACACTATGGTGGCAAGCAATGGCTATGTCTGCATGTGAGGGAGCTCTCCCGGAAGCATAATAAGGAATACCTTCTCCAATAGGAATCTTCAAGATGCTGGCAATCTCTTCCAAGGTAGGAGCCAAGATATAATCTGGAAATACGAAGACTCACAATTGAGGATCATAAAACTGCAATAATGAATGGAGACTATCCCTCTGGTCAGCAGTTGGTTTGCGTACATAATTCAAAACCTTCCCAAACTTCTTCCTGAAGTCTGCTAGAACCTTATCAGTCATCAAATCTATCAATTTCTGAATACTCTCAGTTTTCGGTTGTGGGAAAGTATAATGCATGTTCCTTTTTCTGGGTGTCTCTTGGACTTCTACCATCTAGAGAGATAATGAATACCAGAACTGGGTGCCGAATGCAAATAATAACCTAAAAATGACAACACAAACAATTAATGTGGGTATGATGTGATTCAAATGTAATGCAGTCATATGATAAACAACTAGGACTGTCGGTATTCTGAATACTGGACCCAAGTGACCAAGATGCTTTGACTGAGTTCCCTAAGGGTACAATACTATCGTCATACAACCAGATGCTTTGATTGGGTTCCTATAAAAGAACCAGGGCATCCTATGCAAGTTCCCAGTGGGCCCTCAGGTGCGAATGGGTTTGCCCCAAAATGTGGCCTGCCATTGTTACCACTGGAGAGAGGGATGTTTCCACAAAGGTCCTCAATGATCGGTCCCCATATGCACATAACTATCGAGGTTGTGTAATGATCCAGAAAGATTCCGATATCAATACATTTCCAAGACGGTCGCAAGTTTGGGCGCGGAACTCACTAATACCAACATAGCAAGATGTCGTGAAGCCAATGTGGAACCACTCTAAGTCCTAGGATGCACTCGAGCCCCAGTTACGAGCTCATCTCACATTAACAGTTCCCAATCCCACCAAAAAGAAAACCAATACAGCCAGACAGTCCAGTAATAATATATGATGCATGAATATAAATACTAAAAACTGTAAATAAAGCTGTAAATTAAACGGTAAATAAACAACAATAAAATAAACACACTGCAACAAACAATCAACACCCAATGAAACAGAAACACGCAAGCGCTAGGAGAGACTCTCAAGGTAACCAGAGATTCTCGGTTCGATCCCTAGCAGAGTCGCCAGCTGTCCCTCCCTGGATTTCCATCCTTGTACAAACACGAAAGTGGAGTGGAAAATGGTAGAGTCTCCAACCATGCATTTTTATCCCGAAGGAACGTGAATGGTAATGTTGCACAAACCATAAAAAAGAAAAGGAAGGACACGGGTCCTGCGAACCAAAGAGATTGGGTTCGGAAGTCGGTTACAACCAGGGAAGGTATTAGTGCCCCAGATCGTCCGCCGTACCCGACGGGATCCACGCTTGCAAAGAAACTGTTTCAAAGGGTGAAGAAATGAAAGCTGCTGCAAAAGAAAAACTGAAACTGGATAAGAAAAGAAAAGAAAGGGGGAAAATGTAGGGAAAATAAAAGAGTGTGCTCGAACGGGCCCAACCCCGCTGCCTACGTACCTCATCTGGACAATGAGGATCAGAGTCGTCGTAGTTCCCCTAACCAGGGGTGGAAAAGATTGCTTGTGTCTTAAGGCTTGAACTTCCTATGTCAATGCACAGGTGATGCAGGCTCGGATGACGAGTGTTTTAGCGTCTTGCAAAATGACAAGTAATAGCAAGTTCGTACGTAAGGAGTGAGTGGGATGAGAAACGAAGTCCCAAAGGAGAGACACTTATTATTTGTCCAGTGTGTTTTATGAGTTTTCTATCAGTGTGGCACAAGGGAGTGAACTCAAACTCTTTTCCATGGAATGTGTACTTGCTACTATATTCCAAGATTGAATAATAGAACAAGCACATCAAGTAAGGAGAATTTATCCAAGACTTGTTTCCAAAGGAAAGGGCCTAAGCTCACTAACTTGTTGAACTTATTAGTTGTTTTAGTGATTAGGAATGAAGAAATGTTTTTTTAGGATTTTCTTGATGAAGATGACTTCATGATCATACTTGTGCATCATGTTAGACAAATGTATTATTCCAAGATGGAATGAATACATATGCCCCATGGAATAAGGCTATTTCACAAGAAGTCACTTCTTTCTTTATTAAGGTATTTTTTTTATGATTTTTGTTTTGAGATGAGAAAGAGAAAGAACCAAAGGAGCAAAAGGTAAAAGTCTAATGGGGAAAGACTAAACCTAAAGTTATCATGCAAAGGTGGTCCTAAGGTTAATGTGGCTTGAAGTCTATCCTAATGAATAAGAAGGAAATAAAAGAAGAAAAGAATAGGAGAGGAAAGTTAGAGAACAACTTACACCTCTAAAGGAGATAAGTTGCTTCTAAAGGGGAAAGATGAGAAGTTCAATCACATGATGGCATAAGACACATCAACAATCACAAAATAGAAAACAAAGTAAAAGAAAGAGATGAAGAGTTGAAATGTGGATAACATCCACACTTCACTTACCATTGCACCTACAAATGTTAGCAAAATTTCCACCACATATCCAGCACATCAATCAAATGCTAACACATCAACACAATCGTGGAATTAACATGTTCAAAGTTTGAAGAAAACAAAGTCATCGAACATGCCAAGCTTTGAAAATACATGAATTCACGTGTTGAGAAAATGAAAGAATACATCAACCAGCAAGTAAACTACTCTAAACAAACATATAAAATGATCACACAATGATCCAGGGAGATTGTGGCATGTATGACAAGCAAACAAACTAAAAACAGCCCAAAAATGCCATTCTGCTTCAGTGTTAACTGGTTAACCAAAAGTGTTAATCGATTAACCAACCTAAGCCTGCAGCAAATAAGTCAGAAAACAAACGCGTTAACCGGTTAACCTATAGCATTAACCGGTTAACACTGTGTGAACAGCTGCAAATTCCAGCAGAAAAAACGCAGTCCAAACCAGCATATTTCAAATAATCCACCAACAGTCCAGCAATCAATTATGCACGAAATAATAAGATCAATTCACATTAATTAACCACAATCATGCTCATGAACATTAACATGTAGATCCATTCACAAATCAAATCAAACAACACAAGAAAACAAGCAATTAGCACAAACACATGGTGGATCTACAACACAAGCATGCAAATAAGCTAAAAACAGAGATGGATCTAAATTTAACTAACCTACAAAGCTGAGATCTGCTTTCGTAAGTGTTGTTCAAGATGGAAATGACGAATCTCACAGAAAACTTTGAAGATTCGGTGCTATTCTTCACACACAATGCAAAATAAATGCAAGCAAAGGATCTTGATGCAAGATCTTAGTTCCAAAAGCACTTCTAACCACCGAATCAGATCTGAACCAGTAGTAAAACTAGGAAATAGATGCAAATAAAGCAATGGATGAAGGTCTAGTTCCAAGATCAATAAACTTCAATGCAAAGTTTGATGATCTTCAAAGAAGAGGAACTTTGAGTGATTTGGAAATTGGGAGAAAAATGAGAGAATAGTGAGAGGGTGGTGAAAATTCAGAAATGAAAAGTGTGAATTATGAGAGAATTTTTTTCTTGGTTTGGAGGGAAATGGGATAAATGGCATCTAGGTTTGGGGCCCAAAAATTTGGTTTGGAGTTCAAAAAAATGGTTTGGAATTAGCTTAAAAAGGTGATTGGGATCTAGCTTTGGAATTAGGCTTGGTAAACTCTCTAGATCCTCTCCATAATTCCTAATTAATTCAAAAGAAATAAAATCAGAAAAATGGAAAATGGAGCAAAAACAAGCATGCTGAACTTGCTGGAAAATTCAAATTTTTGCAGCCGTTAACTGGTTAACCAAAAGCGTTAACCGGTTAACGCATGAAAAAAATGAATTCCCCTCCTTCTGGTGGGAAACTCCAAGAATACATTTGCGCCAACCATTCCAATATGATTTTGATTCTCCATCCTCTTAGGGCTTTGACCATGATACATAGCTTGTACAAAAGGCCCTGTGAGTTTCCTGCCAGGTCATTTGGCTCTTGACTTTGTCTTGCAAAAATCATGAGTTCCTAGATGATTGATCATATGCCTTATCCCAGAACTTGTGAGTGCCATGCTTTATCTTTTAATGCAAAAAATTCTAAGGATATGACATGCTTATGATGCTTATGATATGATGATGATGTTAAAAAGAAGAGGGCAAATTTGGGATGTTACAAAGAGGAAGTCAACTAGATAAAGACTCATATGAGCTTGGTAATCCTAAATGCATTGTTAAGGAATGAAGACATTTTCATCCCTTGTGAGGGGAACTACGTCGCTCAGATTCTCCATTAGTCAATGGAGATACGTAGGCAGGAGATCGCGTGAGATCTTTCTGAGCAACCTTATATATTAACTTTGTCAACCTCTTCCATCCAGACGTCATTTTTCGGCATCCAATTTCAGGTTCCCAAGATAGTCCTAGGGGCAGAGCATAAGGGTAAAGTCCAGAACAACTTGAGAAGAAGTTTCATCATATTCTGAGGTCGTACGTGCAACAAGTTTCCTCATTTGCTCAGATTCATGCTAGTTGGGCTAGTCACATCAGGATCATCTCCGATAAAGCTTCCTCTGGGGTTTCAATGTCAATTCTAGGCTTGACTACCATTCTGGGGCACCCGGCCTTTTAATTGAATATTTCAAGTCTTTCAGGGGCAAAGGTAAAGACAAGGTCGTGAATTTGATTGACTCCAAGATTATTGTGTTCATACAAGGTAAAAGTGGGAGTATGGCACCAAAATAGTAATGGAATGAACATCCAAACTACTAACTGTTGAAAGTCTCTGAGAGCAATAAGTCTAGACGGAGTCAGGCCTCCTTAGTAATCGCAACCACGATGTGAAGGCTAGATGCAAGTACCACTCAAGGGCACTTAGGCATACAATTGACAACTGTAATGTGTTCAAACACAAAGTACAAAACTTGATCGACTCAAAGGTCATCATGATAGACAGTTTTCCCATACATTGGAGTCTCCTCATCAAATTGACCTCCCAGTTTGCAAGGGCATCTTCAGAAGCAATAAGTCCAGACATAGTCAAGTCTCCTCAATGACGGAAACGTTCAACTTCTCTACTGCATTTTCATTTGTAGTTTTTGTTGTTTGTTTAAACATTTGTATGCATGCATGAAACTTATTTGTTTTTGAATGATAACCATAATAAAATGCACATGTTTTTCTTGAAGTAATTCATTCGTATTCACTCATGATTTTGTGTATGTGCATTGCAATGCCAATTGTCGTGCTTAAACTCTATAAGGGAGAATGATGAAACAGAAACGCAAGAATCTCTAATTATGTGCTCTTGAGTAAGACATTGTTGATGATGTACATGATTTGATTCAAATCCCTAAACACCGGAGATATAAGGGAGATTGACCCTCTCTAACCCCTTTGAGCCTTGAAGTAGGAGTTTCTTTTCGCATGAAAAAACCCTTAAGTTTAACCTAGGGGCAGGGTAGGTGTCAGCTAGTTGGACCAAGCATTCAAACTTTCATAAATAAGTTTACTTGAGGACCCATTACATGCCATCATACAAATCAAGAGGTCCAAAGACCAGAAACCACAATGTTTATCCAAATCAAGAGGTCCAAAGACTGGAAACCACAATGGTTATCCTTCATCGACCAAAGAATAAGGCAGTCACAACCATCTCAAAGAAATCAAGACAAACAGTGTCACACGATTTGTTCAAAAAAAGAGAATAAAAAGAAGAATGAATGAAAAAGCCTGTTAAGTCAAAACTTGAAAACAAGCGACTTAGGAAAAAACTAGGGCATCCCGCTGGACTTTGCAATCAAAGATTTACAAGAATCAGTCCAGGAAAAAGTTAGGGATAATGAAAAGAAGGAAAAAGCGAAGGAAAAAAAGGATTACACAAGAAATATCCTTAAAACAAGAACAAATTCGTGTGGCACATACACGAAGATAAAAGGGTGAATGACTCCCAACAAAAACCTGATTGGTGCTTGAACTATTAATGTCAATGGTTCCTTAACAATCATGAAACCCTTATGAAAGGTGAGCGCTTGTGAAGATTAGTTGACCATAGAAATGGAGGACATCATAAAGAGTGGGTGGGCACAAATAAACTTCGAGCCTATATCCTTTGTTTCTATAACAATGAACCAGGCCACGATACAACCCTCAAAAGTCATAACTGAAATAGGGTTATTTTGAGAGCGTACTACCACGAGACCGCGTTCCTGACTCCTATGAGTTGTGCTAAAGATCCTTGTTGGTATTCCATGTGCATGCTTTCATTTATTCAAAAACAATGTTGTATCTTAACCAGTGATTTGCTCACAAACGTTTACGACATCTTTTCAATAAAGACTTCAAGATTAACTTGTGTGTTTCATTTAGAATAATCATTCTCAAAATAAACATTTTCTGCTTGCATACATTTGTTCGACATCATAAGAAGTTCACATACGAAAATTCAGTCTAGAAGTTTAATTTTGTCAAGTTGAGAAGTCTGAAACTTCCGAAGGGCAATCACGTCGAGGTTTACTTTTCCAAGAAACGTCATTGAGTAAAGACTTTCCCAGCTAATTATGGTAAGAGCCAGCAAGTGTGGGGCAGTTACATGGATTAATCTCTTCAAATGCCACCTAAATTAGTCGCTCGTTAAGCCGATTATCTCATTCAACACTTCCAATAGCTACAAGCTCATCTGTGTTGACAATAAGGTTATTACATTAATTCATGCAGGCACTGCGATATCCAAGAGTTTAAAGACATCAAGTCTTTTGTAAAATCCTCTTGATATAAAGGTCAGACAAAAGCAAATAATCCCCAACACGAGTCTACTTGAAATTTTTCCTCCTCAGCAGGACGTATCAGTTTTGTTATCCCCCAGCAGACGGATGGAAGTTATCCCCAGGAAAGTCGCCAAACTTTTTCTGCAGTAGTTTTCCTTGATCATGTTTCCTCAGTAGATCTAGAATGGCTCTTATTCCCCAGAAGATCTCAGAAAAATTTCTCTTCCCCAACAGATCTAGGAAGATTTCATTTCTCCAGCAGAGCGATAAGGATTGATAATCCCCAAACAAAGAGTTCTCTTCCCACGGTGAAGTATTTCTTACAGGAGTTCATGTATTTCCGGCAACCAGCTAAATGGTTCCCTTCCCCACAGAGGTTCAGCAGGTTCAGGTAGACAAAGAGTTCTCCTCAATATAGCCTTGACAAGACCTTTCCCCAGCTAAGTTGGAAAGTTTTAGATCCCCCGGCGAAATCTTATGAGTGAGATGAAATCCCCTGTGGTTGAAGTATCCCTTAGCAGGGTCCTCAAATCAAAAGTCCAATTTATTTTTGGCTAAGGTGATAATTCGAGACAAATGGATTATTCATGCTCTTCTCCAACAAAGATGTTATCCTAACAGGGCTTCCTAAGATCAAATTAGCAATCATTTCATCCTCAGCCGAGTCAGCAAGGACTTATTATCTCCTAAAGATTCGATTAATTCAATGCCATTTCGATTGGTGTTTGGTCATGATGTAGTTTTTCCATCAAAAATATTCCTCCAGTCAGTTAGAGTACATCATCAGAATGAAATTCCTACGGAGCACTACTAGAAAAAGATATTTGACGAGATCACATAAGTGGAAGAAGAAAGGATAAAAGCACTGAATGTATTGATACGTCAAAAAGAAAGAGTGGCGAAGACTTACAATAAAATGGTTAAAGAAAAAACCTATGAAGTAAATGACTATGTATGGAAGTCATTTTCCCATGGATCGATGAGATCGAACACTGGGAAAATGGTCACCTAACAGGGGGGAATTTCAAGTAAGTAAAGTCTTCAGCAACAACGCTTATGAGATAAAAGAAATAGGCATCAATCCGAGAATTTTAAGAGTGAATGGGAAGTACTTGAAGAAGTATAAACCTATGCTACAAGAAGTCCATATGAAAACATAAACTTTCATTAATGAGGCCAAATTTGCATACATGAGGGCCAAGGCCTCATACATTACAATTGGGTAAGAAAAAAATTAAAACCTACAAGCTAGCAAAATTATTCAATGCCTCTCCAGCTTCCCGAATTAAGGAAAGCCATCCAGTCTTCGTCAATATATGAATCCAAATCGTGGTTCTAAGTGCAGCCTTTCGTGAGGGTTTTCATCTCGGTCACAAATATTTTCTAGACACCTAGTGGACGATGCTGCAGCAACCGCAACATCTGATTGAGGTTCTTATGTACATTCTCTACCACCTTCTGGGCCACAGAGTTTTTGGAGGAATTGCTCATGTTAAAACCCAATTGGATCGTAGGTAAGGGAAAGCATATCTTGGTATTTATAGATTCTAAGTAAGAGGCTATTCCCTTGATTATAGTGCCTAGCTAGATGTGTGAAAACTGGGAGACGCGAAATCAACCTTGGAAATAGAACACCTCCCCAAAATGACACTTCCTATGTCATTAAGAATTGCTCCTTTGGAAGATGAGTATATCAAACGAAGTGGTCTTTGCATTTTCCCAGAAAAGGCTCGGATCATACCCTACCATGTAAGTGGGGAAGTCATGGGAGTGGGAAGTTATAAATTTTGGAAGACCGTGGTAACGGAAGACTAAGGGACATCTTCGAAGAATCTGGTCAAAATACTGTAAAAGAGAACTAAATCGCCAAGTTTCTTGGTCAACCATCTTTGTCGAAACATCTCTTTTAGGGGGGGGGGAATTTGTTAGCTAACAAGGATTTCGAATGAATAGAAAAATGGAAAACATGTCGACCAGTCGACACAAAGAAAGGAATATGGAGGTCGACACAAAAAATAAAATTGGCAAAGGTCAGGATAGACAAAGAGGGTCGTCAAAGAAGTTCAATGTTATATCAGGAACATCACTTGTCGAAGGCCTTTGACACATGCTACAAAAAGCATCATGAATAAATTGCCTAAGGAAGTGAGAAGATGTAGTGGGCAGTTATTAAGAGTAGTGGGCGCCATGTGTCATCACTGGATTTTCTAGAAGGGTCTGATGATTACTTTTTAATGTAAATTTAAGCAGATTTCATTATTTTAAATAAAGGTGTCGCTCCTGGTATTTTCATCCTAGTAGAATGTGAAAGTGGTGCGGAAAAGGTAGAGTCGTCAGCCAGGCATTTTTATACCGAAGGAACGGGAAAGGTATGTTGCACAAACCTGAGGAAGAAGGAAATGACAAGGTCCTGCGAACCAAAGATCTGGGTTCAGGAATCGGTTACGACCTGGGAAGGTATCGGCACCAAGACCATCTGACGTACTCGACGGGATTCATGCTTGTTTGTCTGTATCAAAGGGTGAAAAATAAGATGTTGCTGAACAAAAACCGCTGAATGGAACTGAAACGAGAAAGGGAACTTGCAAAAGAGAATGGAAAGAAAGAACGGGGGAAATGTAGGGAAAATAAAGAATGTGCTCGAACAGGCCCTACCCCGCTGCCTACGTACCTCATCGGGAAAATGAGGATCAGAGTCGACGTAGTTCGCCTAACTAAGGCTAGAACTATTTTGTGTTTTTTATGCGTTGGAACCGTGTATGTTTATGCTCAGGTGTTGTAGGCTCACCTTGGACGAGTGTGTTTACTGTCTTACAAATGAGACAAGTTGTTGTAATTTCGTGTTGAGAGTGAGTGAGATGAGAAAAGAAGCTCCCGAAGGGAAAGACGATTATTCTTTGTTGTTTTTGTCTTTTAGAGAAGTGTTTTTGTTTATTGTTTGTGAACATTCTCATACTAAGACTTATCCATCGTGGTAGATAACCTACACCTCGCCCCAAAACAAGACGTGTATAAGTACCCCGCAACAAAGTCTCATGTCATATGAAAACGTTCAACCTTTATTAGGTAATTTATTATTTTTTTATGAGATGAGAAAGAGAGAGAGCAAAATGAACCAAAGGCAAAAATTATACGGAGGACTAAAATCCTAGTGTTATCATACATCGATGAGCCTAGGTTAGTGCAGTTTCTATTCTAATGAGAAGGAAATGAATAGAATGCAACTTACTTCCTAAAGAAGTTAAGTTGATTCTACAAAAGAAGGGGAAATCCGACCAAACACAAGTATGAAAGGTAAAGCAAAATGTACCTTTAATGCCTAAAAAGTAAAAGGAATAAGTTGTGAAAAACTTAGCTTAACCCTCCCAACAAAATAAAGGTTAGTGTTGTATATTATTGAAAATAATAAAGCAAACAAAGTACCAATTAAATCCTAATGATCCTAGAACCTAAACTAGACTCAATCTTAGAGTTAATGGACCTAAAAAGGATGCAATGAAAAATTCAGCAACCTACTACAACTACTAAATGCACAAACAACAATGAAATGCAATGTATAATGCACACATCTTTTGACAGCTCACAATCTGCATGCAAAACAGGTGTAAAAAGTGTGAAAATGCAACAATCAACATACATTTTACAACTATTGTGTCAAAAAACAGCTACGAATTGCCAAAATTTAGATTTGATCATTTTTCATTTTTTTAATGCTCAAAGTCAATGGAAAGTGCACAATTAACACAAATAATGCAACATGAACATGAATCCACATGCATAATTGAATGAACATATTTTTTTTCAATGAGGGATCATGAAAGAGTGCACCAAATTATTGATTATGCAACAAATATGCAAAGGGGCACATAAACATGATGAACATGCATCAACATGGATCAACAATGACATGTAGCTTGATGCAAAAATAGAATTCGATTGACATGCAAATATACTCAAACATGCAATAAGATGCAACAACATGCACATACATATTTGGGGATTATATGAAATGCAACATACGATATGCGATGATGCGTAAGAGTTAATAAACATGCAAAGGATGCAAAACCAGAATGTAACATGATCATTTACAAGCCAAATGATACATTTGACATAGCAATTATTATGAATTAAATCATTCCATGAACAAAATGAAAAATAATCACAAAAATGCAAAAGCTAACGGAAATGTCGAAAGTTGTCAAAACTATGGGCACCTGCACCTAAACAGCTTCTAAAAACTCCCTAAAATCATATACTAAAGATCCATGATGATTGGATATCAAAAATGCAAGAAAAAACAAGAATTTTTCATTATGGTCCAATGGTAACCGGTTACTACCTATGAGGTAACCAGTTACCAGTTCAAAAACTGGAGTTTTTAGCAAAATTAACACCGGTAACCGGTTACTACCTAGGAGGTAACCGGTTACTCCTGTATCAGAAGTAAAAATTCTTGCATTTTCATGCGCAATCTAGAACTGACTTATTTGAATAATCTCTAAACTAAAGCCTATCAAATAAACACGAAAATTACACCTAAATGCAACTATTTAACACCAATTAAAGCCACAAATACATCAAGATTCTAAAACCTAAAGATCTAAACAATCAAAGCATCAAAAATTAAGAAAACGCAAAGAACGCGCACGTCGAGATGAAGAGAAATAAGTTAAAACTAGAAGTGATTTGAGATTCACCAACCTACAAAGCAGAGGGTTGCTTTGGTAATTGTTGCAATGTCAAAACAATGTGCGATAGGAAAGAAAATCGGAGATTCGAAGCTTTGATCCGTGAACATGCAAAATAAATGCGATTGATGAAAAATCATCAAAAAGCATTTCCGTAAGGTGAAATAAACCCCAAAACTTATGCAACTTCTTCGATAATCCGTGAAATTGATGCAAATGGAGGTGGTTTAGCTTCCGATTCTTCATGTTTCAATGCAAAACATGAAGAATCTTGATGATGATGAAGCTTTGGTGTGAGTTTGGGAAATGGAGAAAAATGAGAATTGAGAGAAATTGTGAAAAAAAATGGTGAAAGCCTTGTCAGGTTTGGAGTGAGGCTTGGATTAGGAGCTAGGCTTGGATTATGAACTTGAGATTTAGCTTAGGAGTTAGGTAAAGCCTCTAGAATATTCTTTGGAATATTCACTAGAATATTCCATAGGAAGATGGTAGAAAGTTCTAGAAATTGGTGGAATGCAAGGCAATATGAAGTGGGAAAATGAAGTGTAAAGTGGAAAAGTGGAAAAGTGGAGGAAAATCCTTTCAAGCCAAAAAAATGTCTCTTTTTTTCTTCCAAATTTACACGTGGTAACCGGTTACTACCTAGGTGGTAACTGTTACTTGACCAAAAATTTGAATTTTCTTTTTTGGTGGGAACTCTTGAATATCCGACCTCGGTCGTTCATTTTGAGATTATTTTTCTTCTGAGACCCGATAAGTGCCAAATAACCCTTGATCACATGTCCCCCGCCTTGACCGATGATGCATGTATTGTATTTATTTTTCTCTTTATTATGAAATGTATGGAATGATATTTTCAATGACATGGAACTGAACCATAAACCCCTTGAGGTTGGCAATAAATTAAGAGGGCAAATTTTAGGGTATAACAAAAGGTCACATTTCTTTACATTGTACAAGGGAAATACTCAAAGTACCAGGCGTTAAGAGAAACGAGTTAACCC
This sequence comes from Lathyrus aphaca, assembly GCA_963966055.1. Lineage (NCBI taxonomy): Eukaryota > Viridiplantae > Streptophyta > Magnoliopsida > Fabales > Fabaceae > Lathyrus > Lathyrus aphaca. The sequence continues at coordinate 214,716,802 of OZ014523.1, read as the reverse complement.
CCTAAGAAACATCTATGATCGCATCCAACAATTTATCCATTCAAGTCATTTAAGTTACCAGTTATTTTGATACTTGTCCTTTGTTTCTTTTTATTTACCTTCTCATTTAATTTTCTTTCTTTATTTGCTTTCAATCGCTTTTGCCAAGCAATTTAATGTACTTTTCCCAAACAAACAAACATCGTATGACCATCTTACATTATGAAAGATCATGCAAATTCAAACAATAGAAGTTGTCCTGGGACGCATTTGGCCTGTCCCGCAAGTAAACCATTCGATAGGAGGCCAGTGATTGTTTGCATGAAAAAACACATGTGATCAGTAATACAAGTTATAAATGTGTTAAGGGAAACAATAAGTATTTAATCATATAATATCTAAGTGATGTCACACTGTGTCATATAATAATTTTAATAAGATCACCTCCGAATATTTTCAACAAATTTTACTTATATTAATTAGTATAGAAAATGTATAATTGTTTTCATTATTGAAACTACTGATTTTCAAACTAGTTAGATTTTCAAGGAGACTTCTAATTAGGAATTACTGATGATGATGTCAAAAAGGGAGACAAAAATGGACAAAGAAACAAAGTATGACTTGGACTCCGTTGCTCCCACATTTTTCCAAATGAAAAATAAAAGTGATGGGTATGACTAATAGAGTCTCAGTCCTTTTGCAACATTTTTGGGATTGGAGTTGGCTGGAATTATACTTTTATGATCGTGCAGAAATGATTAATTTTATTAATTTTGTGATAAACTCAAAGCTATTTGTTGTTGGGAATTCATAAGTATTTATGATTCCTGTATATCACTTTTCACCTTTTATCATTATTTGCAATAGCATACATTTTCTCAATTTATCATCTATCTTAGGGGACAATTATATCTTTAGTTGCTTTTACTCAACCGGAGATTGTAGAAAAGGTTGAAGCAGTGACTCTTTTATCTTTAATATCATACTTGGATCATGTTAGTGCACCTATGGTCCAAAGAATGCTCAAGATGCATATTGATCAAGTAGTTCTTGATGCTTTCTACTATTGTTCACAGTTAAAGTCAATGGATATTTAACATTAAAATGATAGTTGATTTTATTTAGATGATTATTACAATGGGTGTTCATGAACTAAACTTCAAAATGTTCCACTTTGCATTCCATCTCTATGTTTTGATGATAACAATGGAGTATTTATGGAAGAACCATTTTATGTTCTGGTGTTTGTTAAAGCGTAGATCATGAATATTTTATATATTAAGATCAAACAAACATTATGAATGAGTATGCAAATGCTATTATGTGAAGTTACTATGTGTAACATTAGTTGCAAACGTGCTGAAGAAGCAAGTGTGCTTCTGAATCTGAACACAATCAGAAAGATCCAAGGATACGGATGTTGCGTTGGCAATGCTCTTGTGGATGATATTCTGAATGTGGTTCTGATCAGATAGTGAAGCAAAACTTCTGAAATTATTCTTCTGAAGAACTAAGTTTTGAAGACTCTGATGACTTGAAGTTCTGAAGACCAAGTGCCTGAAAGATCCTGAAGACTTATGAATTTTGAAGATTAAGATTCTGAAGAACTAAGTTCTGAAGACTCTGAAGACAATGTTCTATATGAACAAAGTTCTGAAGACTCTAAGACTTAAATTTCTAAAGAATGGGTCTGAAGAACCAAATGCTAAAGACACTAAAGACAATATTCTATGTGAACAAAGTTCTAAACACTCTAAGACTTCAAGTTCTGAAGACCATGGGTTTCAAGTCAAGTGTTGAAGTATTGGAGAACGTAGTTCTATATGAAAAATTTCTGAAGACTAAAGACTTAGGTTCTCTGAATACCTAAGTATCATTGTCTCTAACTCATGCTTCATTCATTGATTTATAATCAGAAGCCTCTGAATTTTAGATAACAATGTTACCGTTGGCAAGGATAGTACACAATATGATAATTATTTATCCCACTACCTCTCCACTATCTTTGAATTGTGGAAAAGGACAATATGTGGATGTACTATTTGATTCATTGTGTAACAAATTCCTCGATAGCCGAATTGGGCTGTAATGATTCTTTTATGTTTAACTATAAACGAAAAACATCACATGCTTTGTGATGTTGTTAGTGTGAGTGAACCCAACTGTTGAAGGTCATATTATGATCTCAACCCTTATTGGTTTTATCGAATCCAACCGATTGTGTGTATGTGAATCTCTGAAGAAAACCAGAGAGGTTATTTGAACAAATAATACATTATCCAAAACCATAAACACAACAATCAAAGTGTTGATATCTCAGGTGTTTGTGTTGCTATATCCAGATCATCATCTACAGCGAAAACGATCATACATTGATGAACTGAAGATGAAGAAGAAGAAATCAACAAGTCATCAATCAACACCAACTACATCATGTTGGAGCTCATTGAAGATCAAAAGCAAAGAGTTGTTGCTCGTAGCTTGCTCATCAATAAAGATGAAGAATTCTGAAAATGCAAATTTTTATTGTAATATTATGAACATCTTGCTATAACTCTGAAGAGTTACTTTGTACTTAAATAGAGAAGTATATGCTTGCAAAGAAGCACCTCAATTAGCTCTGATAAGTCAATTCTACCTAATGAATTGATTCTCCTCAAGTAGACGTTATATCCGGTAGGATCCCTGATTGGTCCTGCTGTGAGTTGAGACTCCTCAAGTAAACGTTATATCTAGTAAGATCCCCGAATGGTCTAGCTGTGAGTTGAGATGAAATCTCAGTGTTGCTCATGGGATTTCCTTCCTGGTATAGACGCGAAAGTGGCGCGAAAAAGGAAGAGTCTCCAGCCATGTATTTTTATCCTGAAGGAATTGGTCATGTTACACAAACCGAAAAAAAAAGGACAAGTTCCTGCAAACTAAAGAGACTGAGATTGGGAGTCGGTTACGAACTAGGAAGGTATCAGCACCCCAGATTGTCCATTGTACCCAACAGGATCCACTCTTGCTAGAAGTGTTTCAAAGGGTGAGAATAAATTGCTACTAAAAATAAAACTATTACTGGAGCTGGAAAAGAGAAAGAAAATGTGTGGGAAACAATGTAGGGAAACAATGTAGGGAAAATATAGAGAGTGCTCAAATGGGAAAATAATAACAAGAATAATAATAAATAATGCAATAATAATAACAAGGATTAGAATAATAAAAAAAAAGAAATAATTTAGGTTAGTTATAATTTGTTTAGAAATTAATTTAATAATAACATAAATTTAAAATAATATAGTGATAATAATAATAAAGAATAATATGTTAACATTTTATACAAAATAAAAAAAAAGTTATTAATAAAAAAAGTATTTTATTTAGGGTTAGAGAAAATTAGGTTAAATTTTTAGGATTAATGAAATATTAGGGTTAGTTAAGAAATTAGGGTTTTAAAATAATTAATTAAAATAAATTAGTTTTATTTACAAAATATAATTATACTAAAAGTTATATACAAAAATATTATTAGAAAAATAAGATTAATTAAACTAAGTATAAGAAAAATTATGAGTTTAATAAAAATATAAAATATAGTTACTTATAAACAAAAACATTATTGGTTTTGGATTTAATAAATTAATTAATTAAAATAAAGTTAATTAAATAAAAAAAACTAGAAAATAAGAAAATATATAAGGAAATTGCCCAAAAAGATAGGACCTGGGATTTGAACCCAGGTCCCTTACCTCCACAACACTTCATAAAACCAATTGGGCCAGCGCGCGCTGGTGTTATTTCTATGGACCAAAACCCTTATATTTCCAACCTGCAAGCAAAAAATAAAATGTGAAAAAATGTTGGAACCAGGGATCGAACCCAACCCTTAAATTCCTTTGCGCGCATACACTACCACTATGTCAGTCTGCTTGCTGTGATAACAAATAGAAAACAAGAAATAAATATTAATTTTAAATTTTAAAATCCAGAATGGAGCCAGACTTCATCTTCTTCACACGTCTGTCTAGTGACGCTATTGTGACACTTTGCTCGTCACTAAAGCTTGTAGTGACGAGTTTTGTCTGTCACTACATGTCTTGTACATTCAAAAATTCACAACACATGATATAAATACATTTGAATAACACAAATCAGTTAATAATAGTCCTCTAAGTCCAATTGATCCATCAATTTCATGTGAAATTGCTTTTAACAATGGTTCCCAATTTTAAGTTTACGAAACCCTAACAATGGCATATCACTCTCCCTACATTAAAACTCCAATCGAATCATCCAGAAACCATCTACACACAATTACAAACAATATTAAACAAACAAAAACAATTTATTATACATAAATACGAAGAATCGAAAATTCAAGAATGAAACACAAAAGTGGTTTCGGTTTGTATGGTTTGGCATGCTTTCGATGATGGTGATTATGTATTCAAGTTCAGAATGCTTCAAGGAACACAATGGAACCTTCAAAACCTTTGGAAATTGTTGGAATGATGAAACCGATTTTTCACTTTTTCTTGAAAATTTTGACTTTGTTCTTGGTGTTCTTGGCTTCTTAATTCGTGTCATTTGCTTGTGTTGAGTTCATGAACTTATAAGGATTGAATTTATATCAAAAAACCTATGGATTTGTGGGATTATGAGATAACTTGAGTGTGAAGATTTCTCACTTTCAAATATTCAAAAAATGTCATCCATCCTTTCCAATTTTGGTCCAATCTGATTTCAATTGACTTCCAATCATTCCAAATATGATTTAAATGATTTCCAATCAAATATCTTGTCCATAATTTGATTTTTCATATTTAATTTATATTTAAATTGAATTTTAATAAATAAAATCCAAATAAATAATAAACAAATAATAAAAATCAGAAATATTTGGTTTTGGGTCGTGCTTGAGGTCACCACAAAGATTGGATTGCAACATGATAGGCTCATGTGGAAAAAATTGGTTTTAAGGCCTTATTTTCTTCATACACCCTTCAAAAATCTCCTAATTTTGACAAGGCACAAATCCTTCAATTTTAAGGATATGAAGGTGTTCTTCGACATTTTGGAAATCTTAAAGAGTCCTATAACCAACCTCTTTGGTCTCATGTCCATATCTTTTACCATTTTCAAATTATGCCCTTTGGAAGATGTTGACTTTTCGTTGACTTTTGAAATGACCTGTAATGTTTTAGCTCATACCTTCCAAATGACGCATTTTTATGCTTGGCTATTGAGCCACAAAGTTGTAGATAATTCAATTTACTTCAAAATGAGCTTTGTATGGGAAATTTTTGATGAAGCATGTGAAAGTTATGGCTGGTCAAAGTTCAGTTGACTTTTCTTAAGAAAACCCTAATTTAGAAACTCCTGATTCTTGATGATCTGAAACTTTCTTGATGAATCATGATCAACCCTTGATCAAATGATGAATTTTACTTCATAAAATTAATGTTAGAAAAAAATCTTGAAGTTTGACTTTAATTTGACCATAGTTGACCTCAGTTTGACTTTTTAACTACTTTGACTGATTTTTACATATCTGATCATCTGACTGGGCAAGCTCTTTGGGAAAGCTTTGAAACTTGAAATGGGGGTTCTTGAATACATGTGGGATGTTATGAAGCTCACTTGAGGATTTGAAACTCATTTTAACCTGAGGAAACACAAAACCCTAGTTTTAGACACTTTGCTTAGGAAGAGGCATTGTCTGGGGAAACTTCCACACTTCTTGATCAATTGGGAGTCTTGAGGATCTTATGATCATCTAGAAGTCTTGAGAGAGGTTGTCTTGATTGTGGGAGGGAAAATTTTAGGGTGCAACAGCTTCCCCTTGTTCAATTTTCTGAAATCTGAGGAGTTAGGTTGGCATGTACGCCATTCGTGACTTGAAGATTGAAGAGGATTGAACACAAAAGCCCAAATATTTGCACTCGATGGTGTGTAGAATGATATTGTTGGTTGATCGTGATGCTTGAATGGGCATAAAGATTCCATTTGGATAAAGAGTCTTCAGATATGTTTATTAAATATGAAGATAACTTTTTTGGGAAGAATAAACGACGGCCCAAAATGAGATAACCTTTGGGAAGAATAAACGACGGCCCGTGGTAACAAGATAACCATTGGGAAGAATAAACGACGACCCAAGGTAAGTTGGCTTTTGGGAAGAATAAACGACAGCCCAAAATGAGATAACCTTCGGGAAGAATAAACGACGACCCGAGGTAACAAGATAACCATTGGGAAGAAAAAACGACGGCCCAAGGTAAGTTGACTTTTGGGAAGAATAAACGACGGCCCAAAATGAGATAACCTTCGGGAAGAATAAATGATGGCCCGAGGTATTGAAATAACCATTGGGAAGAATAAACAACGGCCCAAGGTAAGTTGGCTTTTGGGAAGAATAATCAACGGCCCAAAATGAGATAACCTTCGGGAAGAATAAACGACGGCCTGAGGTAACAAGATAACCATTGGGAAGAATAAACGACGGCCCAAGATAAGTTGGCTTTTGGGAAGAATAATCGACGGCCCAAAATGAGATAACCTTCGGGAAGAATAAACGATGGCCCGAGGTAACAAGATAACCATTGGGAAGAATAAACGACGGCCCAAGGTAAGTTGGCTTTTTGGGAAGAATAATCGACAGCCCAAAATGAGATAACCTTCGGGAAGAATAAACGACGGCCCAAGGTAACAAGATAACAATTGAGTAGAATAAACGACGGCCCAAGGTAAGTTGGCTTTTGGGAAGAATAAACGACGGCCCAAAATGAGATAACCTTCGGGAAGAATAAACCATGGCCCGAGGTAACGAAATAACCATTGGGAAGAATAAACGACGGCCTAAGGTATGTTGGCTTTTGGGAAGAATAATCGACGACCCAAAATGAGATAACCTTCGGGAAGAATAAACGACGGCCCGAGGTAACGAAATAACCATTGGGAAGAATAAACGACGGCCCAAGGTAAGTTGGCTTTTAGGAAGAATAATCGACGGCCCAAAATGAGATAACCTTTGGGAAGAATAAACGAAGGCCCGAGGTAAAAAGATAACCATTGGGAAGAATAAACGACGGCCCAAGGTAAGTTGAATTTTTGGGAAGAATAAACGACGACCCGAGGTAACATGAGAACCATCGGGAAGAATAAACGACGGCCCAAGGTAAGTTGTTGATGAAGTTTGTCTGCTGGAGAATTACCCTGAAAAACAAGGTTAGTTTGGTGCAAGTATAATGATATATATAACAATCTGCAAGATGATATTTTTTGGGAATGCGTATAATATGATATGATATGATATGATGTATGTATGAATTATGTAAGATAAGCGTATAAGTAGCTTCATAGAACATCTGCCGACTGGGGGAAAATAAATCTCGATTCGTTGCCGAAGAGTATGAAGACTTCGTTTCCGTCTTGGTTTAAGAATATCGTACTTAGGAACTCCCATTTTCTTTCGTCGTACTTATTATTGAAGGATTAAGTTCCTGAATTTCCTGACTGAGGATAAAAGAGATGGACATAGATCCGGGAGACCTATGTAGTTAAGTATCAAATCTTCGGAGGATATAAAACTGCTTGGAGGAAGTATAAGATATTACTTGAAGTATTCTGTAAGCATATCCGTAAAGATTACTCTATGGGGATGAACTGGTGAAGCTTCGTTGAATTCATACCTCCGTTCGTTCTTAGTAAATGCTATTATTGTATTTTATGCATTTCTGGTAAACATCAATCATATTCAAAGACTTATATACATTCAAACAGAACCAACGGACGTTTTCTCGCTTTAGTAAAAGGGGAAAAGTAAACCTGGATAAAGAGGGAAAAGTAAAGCTGAACTCGAAAACAGAATCGTTTCAACTTTGAGAGTGTATAACCAATTCGATTTGGAGCTTCTGAGGTTCTTGACTTTCCTGAGTAATTTCCCAGAAATTCTCATGACTAGATCCGTAGACATGATACTGACACCATCTGATACTACTGGCGTAAACAATTAATTTTCACAATGGCTTCTGCTAAGAATCCAATATCAAGGTAATACAATGAGAGGAACGTATTTTCAAATTGTGATGGACCATATACGTGTTTTCAAATCCTGAATGAGAATGCAAATGAGATGATGATATGATCATGGGAGAAGCATACAAGTATGGATGAGAAGCAAAGGATGCAAACATATGCAAGACTAGGTCAAAAACATCACATGAGATGTTCAAGCTCAAACAAAGGATCAACACACATCAAATGCCCTTAACAAAGGTCAAGTAAGGTTCCCTAAAGTCTAAACATGTCACTCAAACACAAACAAGATGCCTCAAATGAATGGTGTAATGCCTGTATTTAATTAATTAAGTTAATTAAATATTATTGTGTATTTTCCCGATTATTTGTTGTTTAGTATTGTTTTATTATTTGTGGCATTAAGTTGTTTAAGTTGATATTATGTTGCGGGTTAAGTTGTGTTTGGGTATTTAATTAATTAAGTCAGATAAATAAAATAAGTACGATAATATAATATTAAGTTGGCTTAGTTGTGTAGTGAGAGTAGTAAATTTGGGGTGTGGTTTTAGGCCCATTATTAATTTAGTTGATTAGTGAGAGTTTAGTAAAAACAAGCTGAAAACCTAATTAGGGATAATCATAATTTTGGTGAGAAGAACAAGTCTAAAGGAAGAACAAGGAGAGGCTAGGTTGGATTTTTGTGGAGATTTTGGATTGTAGATTCGAGCTGCCTTCAATCCAAGGTAAGGGTGGGGTTCAAATTCCATAATCGAGACTAGATGATTTGTATGTAGGTTGGGTTTCATATGATTTTCGTTGTTGTTTTTTGTTTGAATTTTTGTGTCAATTTTTGTGTTGATATCTCATGAAGGTTTTATGTTATTCTTGTTTAAATTATTGTTATACAAGTTGTACTGTTGTTGATATCCTTGTTGTATATGTGTTGTTGGACTGATAGTTGCAGGAATCATGTAGAAAAAGAGGTTAGGGTTCATAAAATTAATCGTAGAAATTTGTAGATGAATAGATGCAGATGATTTAGAGTGTAAAATTGATATAGAAACCCAAATAGGCTTGAATGGAATGAGGAAGTTGTGATAATCGTAGCCAGAAACTGGATTGTATGCATTCTGGTGGATTTTCTAACAGATCTGGTGTTACGCATAACAATATGGGCATTACAAGTAACAAATCCCCTTACGCAGGCATTACGCATAACAATGTTGGGAATTACGCATAAGGAGTAGGGCAATACGCATATGGGCAGAGTGGGTGCAGAAAAATGCAGTTTTTGGTGATTCGTCTTATCTTTGCATCTGTTTCGAGTTGGATTGATCCTAGACTTTAAGTAGAGATAAAATAAACTGATTATAGTAGATTTCAAGATTTAAAAATAATTAATTTAGTAATCTAATCGATTAAGCTGAAATTTGTTGTTTTTCAACTTGAAGTTGTTAAAAGTCGTGTTGTCCCGATCTTGGGGGAGATTATTAAGTTGCATGTGTTGCACCCCAAAATTTGCCCTCACAATACAAGACTTTGTGTTCTAAGAAGGTTCACAAGGTTCACAAGCTTCCCAATGCTTTCAAGACCTTTCATGAGGTTCATGAAGTCTACAAATTACTTCTTGAAGGTTCACAAGGTTCACAAGTTCTATAATGCTTTCAACACCTTTCATGAAGTTCATGAAGTCTACAAGTTACTTTATGAAGGTTCACAAGGTTCACAAGTCCCACAATGCTTTCAAGACCTTTCATGAAGTTCATAAAGTCTACAAGTTACTTTATGAAGGTTCACAAGCTTCACAATATCTCCCATGAGGTTCACAAGACATTTTATGATGGTTCACAAGGTTCACAAAGTTCACAATGGGTCAGAAGAGTTGACAATTCCCTCAGACAATGCACCTCCTAAGTAGTGCATCCAAAACTAGGGTTTTGACTTTAATCAGGCTAAATGGACTTCCAATACCTCAAGTGAACTTCATAATATCTTATATGTGTATAAGAACCCCCATGACAAGTTTCAAGACTTTTCTCAAAAGTTTGCTCAGTCAGATGATCAGATAAGTCAAAATCAGTCAATGCAGTTAAAAAGTCAAACTGAGGTCAACTGTGGTCAAACCAAAGTCAAACTTCATGATTTTTTGCCAACATCAAGTATATGAAGTAAAATTCATCATTTGATCAAGGGTTGATCATGATTCATCAAGAAGATTCCAGATCATCAATAATCAGGAGTTTCTAAATTAGGGTTTCCTTAGTAAAAGTCAACTGAACTTTGACCAGCCATAACTTTCACATACTTCATCACCAAGTCTCCATCCAAAGCTCATTTTTAATGAAATTGAATTCTCTACAACTTTGATGTTGAAAGTTAAGCCCAAAAATGCTTCATTTGAAAGATATGATCTAAGACATTATAGGTCATTTCAAAAGTCAACAAAAAGTCAACAACTTCAAAAGGGCATAACTTGAGATTGGTAAATGATATGGACCTGAAACCAATGGGGTTGTTTAGAGGACTCTTCAAGCTTTCCAAAAAGTCCAATAACACCCTCATACCTTTAAAATTGAGGGAGATGTGCCCTTGCAAAGTTGGGAAATTTTGTGATGGTTTATGTTGAAAATGGAGGCCTAAAAGTAATTCTTTCCAAATGGGCTTGCTAAGTTGTGACCCAATCCACCTCATATCATTATGCACGACCCAATTGACCAAAATTCAGCATTTTTATTATTTTATTTTTATTTATTATTGATTTAATTCATAAAAATCATTTTAAATAAATATAAAATATGAAAATCTATTTTTGGGTGAAGATTGAGTTTCTAGAATTTCATAATTGATGATTGAATTTGAAAGAGAAAGGAATCATGTGATTAGTCCAAGAATAGCAAGTCTTCATGATCAAATATTTGAACTTTTACACCATGATCTTTTTCAATATTTTTTGGATCAAATCTTCACACAACCAATCCATATTTCTGACCTAATTCACTCACATATATATACTAAACATAAACCTAACAAAGGGGGACGAAATCCAGCAGCCCATAGGTAAGTTTCAAAACTCAAAATTCAAGCAAAAAAGTGAGATTCGGATTTTGAAATTCAGAGCATTTGAAGGCAAAGTAAGAACATAGAGATGTTTATTGATCATCACTAAAGCTAAAGCATTGCTCATATGCATCTCATGTGCTCCATATTGCTAAACCCGAAGCTTTGTTCATGCTTGAAAATATTTTTTCGATTACATCAATTGATTGCATTTAAATGAATTTTGTTCGGCTAATGTTGTTTGTTGTGTGTTGTAGAATGTTTCTGGGCAGGAAAACTCAAGGAACCGTGGCTAATTCACAAGATGCCATAGTTAGGGTTTGGACCTAGGTTTAGGGATTTCTAATTTAAGAAACATAAATCAATTCTAAAAACATAGAACTAATCGTGTGAATGCCTGGATCATGTTGTTGTGTTTGATTTTGTAAAATTGTATGGTTTTGTTGGCCTTTGGTTTTCGTAGGTTTTGCTGGAAGTTTGTTTTCGCAGGAAAATTCACAAAGAATTTCGCAGCTAAAATCGAAGGAGAGGAGGTTGAAGATGAAGGCTTGGCGCGTTTTCCAGGATTTAAATGTTGTGCATAATATTTTATGAATTAAACATGGTTTTATATCACAAACTCACGTTTGTCCTAGTGGTAAGACTGAAGCTTGTATATTGTGAGGACACCAGTTCGATTCTTGGCCAGTGCATTGTTTTTGTTTTTATTTTTCAGGACAAAAGAAGATTTAATATATTATGATTCATTGCCAACAAGCTAACAGTTAGGCTCTCCCAGCCAGGCGGTGGCGCGTGCAGGCTTGCAATCAGAAGGACCTGGGTACGATTCCCACCCCAGGCCTTTTGGCTTCTATTATTTTTTCCTGATTTTGTTTGGTAACGCACAAAAGCAATTAGTCTCCACTCTCTTTCACCTGCGTGCCTAGTGGCCTGATGGTTGCTCTTCTTACTGGGAAACAGACTGACCTGGGTTCAAACCCCAGTCAGGTAAGTTTTTCATACTTTTTTTCTTCTTTTATTTGTTTTATGTATTATAATCTTAAATTAAATATAATTTTTTTATATATGTCTTTTTCTAAATAATAAATAATAATAATAAGGCATGGTTAATATTTTTTCTAAAAAATTCCAAAAAATATATAAATGTTCTTAAATTATTTTCTTTATTTTGTGATTAAGTTATAAATATATGTATATTATAAGTTAAACCCTAAAAATATTTTTTCTAACAAAATCCTAATTTATTTTTCTAAATGCCTATTAAAAAACCAAATTGTTTATTTTCTAATTTTGTGATGTAGTTATTATTATACATGTTATAATTTATTTGTAAATATATTTATAATCCAAATTATTTTTCTTTTAATGTTTAGAAACAATTTAATTTATAATAATTGTATTTTTGTATATGGTTTAAAATAATTTATAAATATAATGATTAATAGAATTAAATTTTATAAATATGATTAATATTGTAAATATGATATTTAAAACCTATTTTCTTCTTATAATGTGTAAATGTTTTTTTTAATAAATGTTAATATATGTTTAAAAAGAATTAAATTTGTAATAACTAAAATTTATAATTCCATTATGTTTAAATTTTTATTAAAATCCAATTTTTGTGTTTATAATATTTAATTCTATTTTATTTAATTATTGTTATTAACCATATTATTTATTTTGCTCTATTAATTTTATATATTATTATTATTGCACTAATCTTTATTATTTACTAACCTCTTTTATTTTATTATTACTAATTTTATGCTTATTATTCAATATTATTATTTATCACTAACCCCTATTTTTTTTATTATTTATTGCTTATTTATTTATGTTTTATTTATTTTTGCTATTTATTTATTTGTTTATTATAGTTATGTTGTAATTGCTTCCCGGATGTAATTTTCTAATTATTTAATTATTTTTGCTATGATTAGTAATTAGGGAGTGCAAATATATATTTTATTTAAAAATTAACTTAGATCATTTTAATAATAAGATAATTAAAATAAACACTCACACACACGTAAGTCGATTTTAATCGCCGTCTCACTTTCTAAGGTTATCCCTCAAGTTGCCTACGTATAAGGTCAAGTGGGGTGTATAAAGCAAGTCCCTTTAAAAAGAAAATCATCAAGTCCCTCGTGGTTGCCTATACGAATCGAGTCCCTCCGAATAATGATGATAGTCCCTCCATTATGCTTATTACACCCCACAGTTGCCTTCTTAAAACAAAATGTTCCTCTCATGTCCCTTTACATCCAAGGTAATGACTACCTACTCCTTAATAGTAGGGATAGTCTTACCAATGAAAGGATAAAGAACAAGAAAGACTTTAAACATTAAGGTAGGTTCCTCTTATGTACTTGCTCACTTCAAAAAATTTTCAAACTCTTCACAATTTCAAACAAATTTTCAAAAACAAGTTTTTACACATCCGTTCATGGATTATTATTAACTATTCTGAAAATTTTTCTATTCACACACTACACTTTCAAAAAACAATTTAAAGTGAGCTAAGTAACTAAGAGCCCATGGATAACCATGGATGTAAAGGGTGCTAACCCCTTCCCTTTACATAACCTACCCCCCGGACCCAAAATATTCTCTTAAGGTCTTTCCTGTTCTTTTATACCCTTTCCTTTTGGATAAAATAAAAGTCGGTGGCGACTCTTGCTATCCGCAACATAACTTAAAGTCAGTTCTCCCACCGTGTTACAGAACTGGCGACTCTGCTGGGGATCTATTTAAGAGGGGTACCCTTAGGAATTAGATCACTTTAAATTGTGTGCCTTGTTTGCTTTATTATTATATTGTTGGGGTGCTCTTATGTGTGAAAGGTCCTAACCCGGATCTAGTGTACCTTAGGTAAATGGCAATAGACCAAGGAAACTGTACGACGTATATCGATACGGTTGATCTGGTGGCCATAGTTAGTGCGACTTCTTGGTTGGTGCTTATGTTCCTTAAGTCAAGTTGAGGATAATATGAGGCTGCCATATGTTGTCAATGCACTAACTAACTTTTAGAACCCTAGTTAACTCATCTTGGCCTTTAGAAAGTAGTGAGGTAACCGGCTTTGGTGCAGACTGAAGTTGGTTGACACTCGATACTACACTCATTGAGATCTTAAACTTGGAGGGTTTTGGTTGGCAAGTAAGTTGCCTTCTGATCAACCACCCTTGTGAAGGATCAATGATATTGAGATCCCTTAGAACCTGGTTACTTTTGTAGGACAGGATGAACCATCTAACCTCAGGGGAGGGTACTTACCTTTAAACCTCATGCAAGCCTTTAAACCTAGGGCTATGGTGTGACTTGTTTGTGTGTGCCACATGTTTGTGATTGAGCATAACATCATGACATCATCATGCATCATAAGCATAGCATTTTCACTAACCATTTCAAGGACCAAGGGATTTATCTTTGTTCTTTATTGCAGGTCATGGCTTCTGCTCGTAGAAACACTATCAGGATCAACTTTGTGGGGATACCTCCCAAGCTTAAAGAGTTGGTCTCTCAAGTATCTGATCACTCCCAGTTCAACAAGAGACATGGTCACCTATTGGATCTAGTCACTTCAGGGTTCAATGAAGACATGATGAGTGTCCTGTTCCAGTTCTTTGACCCTAAGCACCATTGCTTCACATTCCCCGACTATCAGCTAGTTCCAACCAGGGAGGAGTTCTCTAAACTTCTGGGCATACCTGTTCTTGATCAAAGACCCTTCACAGGTCTGGAGAAGGAGCTTAAACCAGAAGTTATTGCTGCAGCTCTACATCTGAAGAAGTCTGACATTGTTCTAGAAACGAGAAGTGGAGTCAAGGGTATTCTGGCCAAGGTGCTAATGGATAAGGCTCAAATGTTCTTGAAGGCCATGAGCTATGATGCTTTTGAGGAGATCTTAGCCTTACTGATATATGGCTTAGTATTGTTCCCCAATCCAGATCAGTTCATAGATATTCATGCCATCAACATTTTCCTGAGTCATAATCCAGTGCCTACATTGCTTGGAGACATCCTGCATTCTCTTCACACTCGTACTACAAGGGCAAGAGGAACTTTGATGTGCTGCATCCCTTTGCTTTCTAGGTGGTTTATTTCTCACCTTCCTCGCTCAGTAATGAAGAATGAGCAAGGATTCAGATGGTCCAAGAGGATCATGTCACTTTCTCACTCAGACATCCATTGGTGTTCCAGATCTATGGAGAATGTCACCCTCATTGACCGTTGTGGGGAGTTTCCTAATGTGCCACTTCTAGGCATAAGAGGAGGCATCACCTACAACCCCTCTCTAGCTTTACGGAAGTTTGGTTACGCCCGAAGTGATGGACCACATGACATGTTGATTCAGGGCATTGTGTTTGATTACGACAACGATCTTCAGGGTTACCGTCAGAGATTCATCCGAGCTTGGGGAAAGGTAAACAGGATTGACAGCAAGACACTGGAGCCTAAGTATACTATTCCTATGGAGGCTTATCTCAGATGGGTACGATCTCGTGCTCAGACACTCATGATGCCATATCCTGCCGTCCTACCAGTTACCATGGAACCTGTTGCTGAAGGAGACACTGCTTATACCATCCTTCACCCAGACATGCCTACTGATATGGAAGACTTGCAGAGATCATGGATCCAACTGAAGGAGCAAAGGGATACTTTCGAGGCTCATTACAAAGCAAGCCAAGCAAGGATCCTAGAGCTAACAAAGCAGCTTCACGAGGAGCGAAACCTCAATTCATACCTCAACATAAAGAGGAAACGACCATGGGAGACTTAAAACCCCATCTTTTGTACTTATTTTATTTCATTTCATTGATGTACGCCTAAAAGGCAAAACAAAGTTATTACTAATAAAAGTTTACTTTCGTGTTTGTCTAAGCAAATTTAAATCCTGCGGTCCTTGAAAACATTGCATATGCATTACCATATCATTTCATTGCATCACAGGTTTATAATTGTGCACAGGTTTCTCATCTTCTCGCTGTTTATTTCAGCAATGGCTCTTGAACAATCAGTTAAGGATCTTCAGGCACAGAATGCACAGTTCCAAGAGCTGATCCTGAACCTGTCCAAGGGGCAGGATGAATTGAAGGCACTGCTGGCCAAGAAGACTAAGAAGACTAGAAGGTCTGCTGGGTTGATCAACATGGGAAGAAGGTTCAAAGGTCTTGCCAAGACCAAAGAACCAGCTGAAGACTATGAATCTGAGGAATCTGAGCAAGAGGTAGGCAGTCTCCACCATACAATGGGGGACTCTGATTCTGAGGCTAACTACTACCATGAGTCTAATGAAGACAAATTCAAGATGCTGGTGGATAGGATGGATGCTATGGAGTTGCAGAAATCATCTGGGCTGGATTTTGAGGATTTGAGTCTGATATCTGGGGTGGTCATACCTGTGGGTTTCAAGGTTCCTACATTTATTGTCTATGATGGGGTCTCTTGTCCCAAATTGCATCTGAGGTCATATGTCAGAAGGATTCAACCCCACACTGCTGATAAAAAGTTGTGGATCCATTTCTTTCAAGAGAGTTTATCTGGAGCTCAGTTGGAGTGGTATTATCAGTTGGAGAGTGTCAATATCAGAGACTGGAATGATCTTGCTGAAGCTTTCTATAAGCAGTACCAATACAATGCTGACTTAGCCCCCACTCGCATGCAGCTTCAGAGCATGTCTATGGGTGCCAAAGAAATTTATAAAGAGTATGCTCAGAAGTGGAGAGATTTAGCTGGAAGATTTCAACCCCCTTTGACTGACAGGGAATTGGTTGATATGTTCATGTGTACGCTGAATGGTCCGTTCTACAGTCATCTCATTGGAAGCTCATCATCTGGCTTCACTGAGTTGATCATGACAGGAGAGCGAGTAGAGAGTGGTATCAAGAATGGTAAGATCCAGGTGGGCACTTCTTCATCAGGTGCTGCAAAGAAGCCTCCCACTGGGAAGAAGGAATCCAATGCTGTGTATGGTCAACCTGATCGTAACAGAAGGCATCAGTCTGTTAGTGCAGTTCATATTTCAAATCCAACTCCTGCAACAACAGAGCAGCCTCAGGGCAACCAACAGAGGGCTAGAAGACAGTTCACGAAGATCAACATGTCAATGGCTCAGGCATTGCAACACTTGTTGAAGGCTGAACTTATTACCCTGAGGGAGGCTCCTCAGAATCCCAATGTTACCTCTCCCAAGTACAATCCCAATGCACGATGTGCATATCATTCAAACTGTCCAGGACATGATACTAATAACTGCTGGGTCTTGAAGAACAAAATTCAAGATATGATTGATGCTGGAGAAATTGAATTTGATCCTCCAGGTACCCCCAATGTGATTACTGCTCCAATGCCAAACCACGAGAAGACTGTCAATGCCATTGAGGAAGATCTGCATATCCGTTCAGTTGATGAATTGACCACACCATTGGCCATCATCAGAAAGAAGTTAGTGCAAGCTGGGTTCTTTCCGGGTTGTCGTGAAGATTGTGTTTATTGTGAGTATGATCCAGAGAAGTGCTTCAGGTTGAAAGATGGCATTCAACATCTCATGGATAAGTATACCATAGTGTTTGAAAGAAGACCAGCATCTGTAGAAAGTATGGTGGATCATCTGACTCAGGGTAAGAAGATTGAAGAGGTTGATATGGTTGACAAAGTACCGGTGAGAATCACTTCAAAGGGTCCCATTAAAATCACTCATCAGGGCCCAATCAAGATTACTGCTGAAGGTCCTGTGAAAGTTGTTGCTGAAGCCAGAGTGGCTCCTCTGATCATTACCACTCCTGGTCCTATTCCTTATATATCTGACAAAGCTGTGCCTTGGCACTATGGGTCTGACGTTTACATCCATGGTGTTAAGCAAGAGCCTTTACCTGATGTGCATGTTGACATTGATAATATTGCTGGATCTAGCAAGATCACTCGTAGTGGAAGAGTCTTCTCTCCTCCAGTTGCTTCCAAGAATGCAGTTACTCCTGCTGTTACTTCCACCACTGAGGCTCGGGGCAAGGGTCCTGTTATTGAGCCTGTATCTACTGATGTGCCAGCTACTGATGATCTCTCTAAGCAGATGGAAGAAGTATTGAAAATCATTCGCAAGAGTGATTATGACATTGTGGATCAGTTGGGGCATACTCCCTCAAAGATTTCTATGTTGTCCTTGTTGTTATGTTCTGAGGCTCATGCCAAGTCATTGATCAAGTTTCTGAAGATGGCTCATGTACCCAGTGCAATTTCTGTTGACCAATTTGAAAACTGTGTTGCCCACCTGACCTATGACAATGGGTTAGGATTTTCTGATGCTGATTTGACCCCTGCCAAGAGGGATCATAACAGGGCCTTGCATATTTCAATTGAATGCAGGGGCACTACCCTGTCACATGTGCTGATAGACAATGGTTCCTCTTTGAATGTGTTGCCCAAGGAAGTCCTGAATAAGCTGAGTCCTGAAGATGCTGTGCTGAAACCCAGTAATATTGTGGTGAAGGCTTTTGATGGTTCTAGAAGAGTAGTACATGGGGAAATTGATCTTCCAATCCAAGTTGGTTCCCAGGTGTTTACTGCTACATTTTTTGTGATGGATATTCGCCCTTCGTACTCTTGTCTGCTTGGTCGTCCTTGGATCCATGGGGCAGGTACTGTAACCTCTACATTGCACCAAAAGTTGAGATATCCGGTGGATGGAAAGGTTGTTACTGTCTATGGAGAAGAAGAATACTTTGTCAGCCATGTCAATACCTTCAAGTATCTGGAAATGGAAGGTGAATACATTGAGACTCCGTGTCAGTCATTTGAAGTGGTTCCCTGGGTTGTTAATGATTGTGTAGCTCCTCCTGCTGTGAAGGAAGTTCCTGTTGTCACCAGAAAACCTCCAACAATGGCAATGGCCTCCCTCAATGATGCTAGAGCTGTGGTGGATGAAGGTGGTTGTACTATTTGGGGTCAGCTTCCTGATATTCCATACAAGTCTGACAAGTTTGGTTTGGGTTTCACTGCAGAGTCCCAGAAGGCTGTTCGTCGTGCTCGTGCTGCTCGCATCACCAATCAAGGGGTTATCAATGCTGTGGGAGACTATGATGAAGACTACAACTTGGATGCTTGGATTTTTCCTACTGTGGGTGCTGGACTCAATAATTGGAAAGCTGAAGATGTTATCCCTATCTCCTTTAGTCAGGAGTAAATACTATTACTGTGTTATGTTTTAAATTTGTAATTTCTTGAACAATAAAAACTTTCAAGCCATGTGCCTTACCCGGGGCACAATGGTGTGCTTGTTACGGGCTGTCATTTCATTTGCATACTTCATTCAATAAAATCAGTGGACGTTTCGTTTCGTAAATATTGTGTTCCTTGTCTTTCTTTTCTTTTTATTTTTGCTTTATCAGCTATGTGTTCTTACACACATCCACATCACTAAAATGCAGATCCTCATCCACTCTGGATCCTGTTGATAACAGTTCTACTATTGCCAATTATAATTTCGAGAATCCGATCTATCAAACTGAAGACGGAAATGAGGACGATTGTGAAATACCTGTAGAGCTTGCTAGGTTGTTACAACAAGAAGAGAAAGCTATACAGCCACATGAAGAGCCAGTCGAAGTTGTGAATCTGGGAACTGAAGAAAACAGAAAAGAGGTTAAGATAGGGGCTGATTTAGAGGACAGTGTCAAGAGCAGGTTGATTCAGATGTTATGTGATTATGTGGAGATCTTTGCTTGGTCTTATGAAGATATGCCAGGGTTGGATACAGACATTGTGGTTCACCGTTTACCAGTGAAAGAAGATTGTCGTCCAAAGAAGCAGAAGGTTCGTCGTATGCGTCCTGAAATGTCAAAAAAGATTAAGGCAGAGGTAATGAAACAGTTCAATGCAGGGTTCTTAGCAGTGACTTCTTATCCTCAGTGGGTCGCAAATGTGGTACCAGTTCCTAAGAAAGATGGTAAGGTACGTATGTGTGTGGACTACAGAGATTTGAACAAGGCTAGCCCCAAAGATGACTTTCCACTTCCTCATATTGATATTTTGGTAGACAACACTGCTCAGCATAAGGTATTCTCTTTTATGGATGGTTTCTCTGGTTACAATCAAATCAAGATGGCACCTGAAGATATGGAGAAGACAACATTTGTGATACAGTGGGGCACCTTTTGCTATAAGGTAATGCCATTTGGTTTTAAGAATGCAGGGGCAACATATCAGCGTGCTATGGTGGCTTTGTTTCATGATATGATTCATCATGAGATAGAGGTATATGTAGATGATATGATAGCCAGGTCTCAGAATGAAGAGCAACATCTTGATCATTTGCATAAATTGTTTGAGAGGTTGAAGAAATACAAGTTGAGATTGAACCCAAACAAGTGTACTTTTGGAGTTAGATCTGGAAAGCTCCTGGGTTTCATTGTCAGTGGAAAAGGTATTGAAGTGGATCCTACAAAAGTGAAAGCTATACGAGAGATGCCAGCTCCCCGTACTGAGAAGGAGGTTAGATGTTTCTTGGGACGATTGAATTACATTGCAAGATTTATTTCCCAGTTAACTACCATCTGTGAGCCAATCTTCAAGTTGTTGAAGAAAGATCAGGTGATGGAATGGAATGATGAGTGCCAGACTGCCTTTGATGAAATCAAGAGATATCTGCTAGAACCTCCAATTTTGATGCCACCAGTTGATGGAAGACCCTTGATTATGTACTTAACAGTGTTAGACAACTCAATGGGGTGTGTGTTGGGGCAACATGACGAGTCTGGTCGAAAAGAGCAGGCAATATACTACCTTAGCAAAAAGTTTACCGACTGTGAAACAAGATACTCACTGCTCGAGAAAACTTGCTGCGCTTTGGCATGGGCTGCTCGCCGACTAAGACAGTATATGTTGACCCATACTACCTTATTGATTTCGAAGATGGATCCAATCAAGTATGTATTTGAGAAACCTGCTCTCTCTGGAAGAATTGCAAGATGGCAAATGATCTTGACAGAATATGATATACAGTATACTACTCAGAAGGCCATTAAAGGAAGTGTTGTTGCTGATCATTTGGCTCATCAAGCAGTGGATGATTATCAGTCAATGAATTTTGAGTTCCCTGATGAAGACATTATGATTATTACCAAAGAACCTGGACAATATGACGGACCTGAACAAGGATCCCGATGGACTATGGTTTTTGATGGTGCCTCTAATGCACTTGGTAATGGTGTTGGTGTTGTGATTAGTTCCCCTGAAGGTTGTCATACCCCGATTACTGCCAGACTTTGTTTTCATTGTACCAATAACATGGCTGAGTATGAGGCATGTATCCTGGGTATTAAAGCTGCTATTGATATGAAGATTCAGTTCCTTGATGTATATGGAGATTCAGCCCTGGTAGTAAGTCAGATTAAAGGAGATTGGGATACCAAGCATGATAATCTCATTCCTTACAGAGAACATGTGTTGTCTTTGATCCCACATTTCAAAGAGATTACCTTTGGACATATTCCACGAAAAGAGAATCAGTTGGCAGATGCTTTGGCCACCATGGCATCTATGTTTGAGATCAGTTGGGATGATGAAGCTCCCAAGATTACTATTGATAGATTTGAAAAGCCTGCATACTGCAATGAGATTGACACTGAAGGGGCAGAGGATAAGCCTTGGTTCTATGAAGTGAGAAGATATCTCGAAGCTCAGGAGTTCCCTGAAGGGGCATCTGTCAAAGATAGGAAGTTCCTGAGAAGGTTTTCTGCTAAGTTCTTTCTGAGTAATGGCATTCTGTATAAGCGCAATCATGATTCAACTATGCTTCGTTGTGTGGATAAAAAGGAAGCAGCTGAGATTATGGAAGAGATGCATGATGGGACCTTTGGCACTCATTCTAGTGGTCACACTATGTCAAAGAAGATATTGAGAGCAGGTTACTATTGGTCTACCATGGAAGCTGATTGCTATCAATACTCCAGAACTTGTCACAAATGTCAAATTTATGCTGATAAAGTCCATGTACCTCCATCACCTTTAAATGTGTTGACTGCTCCTTGGCCTTTTGCCATGTGGGGCATTGATATGATCGGTGAGATCAAACCTACTGCTTCTAATGGGCATCGTTTCATCCTGGTTGCTATTGATTACTTCACAAAGTGGGTAGAGGCAGCTTCATTTGCATCTGTTACCAAGAATGTTGTGGCTCGGTTCATTAAGAATAATCTCATATGTAGGTATGGCATCCCTGAGAGGATTATCACCGACAATGGCTCTAATCTGAACAACACTATGATTACTGATCTCTGTACGCAGTTCAAGATTAAGCATCACAACTCTTCTCCGTATCGTCCAAAGATGAATGGGGAAGTTGAAGCTGCTAATAAGAACATTAAGAAGATAGTACAGAAGATGACTGTTACCTACAAAGATTGGCATGAGATGTTACCATTTGCTCTTCATGGTTATCGTACCACAATACGTACTTCAACAGGGGCAACCCCATTCTCCTTAGTTTATGGTATGGAAGCAGTTCTGCCCATTGAAGTTCAGATTCCCTCCTTGAGAATTATGAAGGATGCAGGCTTGGATGAAGATGAGTGGATTCAGACTCGACTTGACCAGATAAATTTGATTGATGAGAAGAGGTTAGCAGCAGTTTGTCATGGCCAGATATACCAGAAACGGATGATCAAAGCTTTTAACAAGAAGGTTAAGCCAAAGGTATATCAGGCTGGTGACTTGGTAATCAAGCGTATCATATTACCACAGGGTGATCCTAGGGGAAAATGGACTCCAACATATGAAGGACCATTTGTAGTCAAGACAGTGTTCTCAGGAGGTGCCATGATACTGACTACAATGGATGGTGAGGACTTCCCACAGCCTGTAAACGCAGACATAGTTAAAAAATACTACGCATAAAAAGAGACCCGCTAGGTTGACAGGCCTAGGCAAAAATAAGGGCATCCTGGCAAACCAAAAGGGTTTGGGCAAAAATTAGGGATATATATAAAAAGATGTACACCCGGCAAGTCGAAAACCTGAAAAGGCGGCTTGGGCAAAAAAGGGTATCCTGGTGGATTGAAAACCTGAAAGGGCAATCCAGGCAAAAGTTAGGGATTAAAAGCGTATGACTATGTCTCGTTTGGATCGCCCATGAAACTGCAACCAGTTGTGCTACTTATTCAAGCTCGAACAGATAAAGCTCAATTCAATCGTTTCCGTCTCAACAGCAAGAGGATGAGATACTTGAATGGCAATAGTAGAATTGAAACTCGATAGGATTGTTTCCCACATAGCTGATACTCTCTGTTTTATAAAAACTTTATGGCAAAATCCTCTTACTAGGGTTTATGTCTCCTTGTACAAACTTACCCGTATATGGGTCACTTTTTGATATAAATAAATTCCATCTTTTGAATCCAGATTTACTTTTACCCTATTTACATAAGCGAAACGTCCATTGGTTGTGTTTGAATGTATGTATGCTTTTGAATATGATTGATGTTTACCAGAAATGCATGTATGCTTAATATGATTGATGTTTACCAGAAATGCATGTATGCTTAATATGATTGATGTTTACCAGAAAGGCATGAAAATGCAGTAATAGTATTTACTAAGGACGAACGAGGGAAGGATTTCAACGAAGCTTCGCCGGTTCACCTTTATAAGACAGTTACAAATCCCTCAGTAGGACAAATCCATCTTCATAAAGTCTCATCTCCCCTGGAATTTATATCCATCTCTTTTATCCTCATACGGATGTACGGGAAATTACTTTCCAATAAGGGTACGACAAACGAAGACGGGATGTTATACTTATCCTACTATCAAACGAAGACGAAGGTTATATATACCCTACTATCCCCAACAACGGGAGGTTATATATACCTTGCCATCCCCAGTAACGGGAGGTTATATCTATACCTTATTATCCCCAGCAGACATAGGGTTATATATTCTTCAGCAACGAATCGGGATTTATTTTCCCTGGCCAGCAGTTGTTATACGAAGATATCCAGACGCTTCCGGCAGTATCATATCATACATACATCATTTACATCATACCATAGCATATATATCCATAGACACATAATACATTACTTGAGTACATCATATCATACATGCATACATAAAGCATAAACTAATGCTATACAAAATGCTGCCTTGTTTTCAGGTTAATTATCCAACAAACAAACTTATGATCTTCGGGACTGCTTTATTGTAACCTCAGGGTTACTTTATCCTCCTGATGAGCTTCTTATTACTTTGGGACTGCTTTATCGTAACCTCAGGGTTACTTTATCCTCCTGATAAGCTTCTTATTGCTTTGGGACTGCTTTATCGTAACCTCAGGGTTACTTTATCCTCCTGATAAGCTCCTTATTACTTTGGGACTGCTTTATCGTAACCTCAGGGTTACTTTATCCTCCTGATAAGCTTCTTATTACTTTGGGACTGCTTTATTGTCACCTTAGGGTTACTTTATCCTCCTGATAAATTCTCATTATTTCAAGACTGCTTTAGAGTTATCATTATTGATAGCTCTATCCTCCTGAAATCATTACTTCAAGACTGCTTTAGAGTTATCATTATTGATTTCTCTATCCTCCTGAAGACA
The DNA here is from genome assembly GCA_963966055.1 of Lathyrus aphaca. Classification (NCBI taxonomy): domain Eukaryota; kingdom Viridiplantae; phylum Streptophyta; class Magnoliopsida; order Fabales; family Fabaceae; genus Lathyrus; species Lathyrus aphaca. Next base: position 214,692,162 of record OZ014523.1, on the reverse strand, counting down.
CATCACATTATTATTTCAAGACTGCTTTGGAGTTGTCATTATTGATTGCTCTATCCTCCTGAAATCATATTATTATTTCAAGACTGCTTTAGAGTTATCATTATTGATGGCTCTATCCTCCTGAAATTACTACTTCAAGACTGCTTTAGAGTTATCATTATTGATTGCTCTATCCTCCTGAAATCATATTATTACTTCAAGACTGCTTTAGGGTCATCATTATTGATTGCTCTATCCTCATGAAGACATGTTGTTACATCAGTATTACTCCAGTATCCTGAAAGCATATCATCAATACCTCAGGACTGCTCCAGACTCCTGACAGCTTTCATTATACCTCCATATTTTGGACTGTTTTATCTTCCAAGAAATACATCTGATGAACTTTCCCCTAGTGGCATCTTTAAGCCCACTCAGTCATATTCAATTAGCTGTATGTATCACTCTAATGCACCGGTGAGTGCAAATTTTTGGGCTTTTGTGTTCAATCCCCTTCAACCTTCCAGGTCACGACTGGCAAATATACCAATCTAACCCCTCAGGTTTCAGAAAATTGAACAGGGGCAGCTGTTGCACCCCAAAATTTGCCCTCACAATACAAGACTTTGTGTTCTAAGAAGGTTCACAAGGTTCACAAGCTTCCCAATGCTTTCAAGACCTTTCATGAGGTTCATGAAGTCTACAAATTACTTCTTGAAGGTTCACAAGGTTCACAAGTTCTATAATGCTTTCAACACCTTTCATGAAGTTCATGAAGTCTACAAGTTACTTTATGAAGGTTCACAAGGTTCACAAGTCCCACAATGCTTTCAAGACCTTTCATGAAGTTCATAAAGTCTACAAGTTACTTTATGAAGGTTCACAAGCTTCACAATATCTCCCATGAGGTTCACAAGACATTTTATGATGGTTCACAAGGTTCACAAAGTTCACAATGGGTCAGAAGAGTTGACAATTCCCTCAGACAATGCACCTCCTAAGCAGTGCATCCAAAACTAGGGTTTTGACTTTAATCAGGCTAAATGGACTTCCAATACCTCAAGTGAACTTCATAATATCTTATATGTGTATAAGAACCCCCATGACAAGTTTCAAGACTTTTCTCAAAAGTTTGCTCAGTCAGATGATCAGATAAGTCAAAATCAGTCAATGCAGTTAAAAAGTCAAACTGAGGTCAACTGTGGTCAAACCAAAGTCAAACTTCATGATTTTTTTCCAACATCAAGTATATGAAGTAAAATTCATCATTTGATCAAGGGTTGATCATGATTCATCAAGAAGATTCCAGATCATCAATAATCAGGAGTTTCTAAATTAGGGTTTCCTCAGTAAAAGTCAACTGAACTTTGACCAGCCATAACTTTCACATACTTCATCACCAAGTCTCCATCCAAATCTCATTTTGAAGGAAATTGAATTCTCTACAACTTTGATGTTGAAAGTTAAGCCCAAAAATGCTTCATTTGAAAGATATGATCTAAGACATTATAGGTCATTTCAAAAGTCAACAAAAAGTCAACAACTTCAAAAGGGCATAACTTGAGATTGGTAAATGATATGGACCTGAAACCAATGGGGTTGTTTAGAGGACTCTTCAAGCTTTCCAAAAAGTCCAATAACACCCTCATACCTTTAAAATTGAGGGAGATGTGCCCTTGCAAAGTTGGGAAATTTTGTGATGGTTTATGTTGAAAATGGAGGCCTAAAAGTAATTCTTTCCAAATGGGCTTGCTAAGTTGTGACCCAATCCACCTCATATCATTATGCACGACCCAATTGACCAAAATTCAGCATTTTTATTATTTTATTTTTATTTATTATTGATTTAATTCATAAAAATCATTTTAAATAAATATAAAATATGAAAATCTATTTTTGGGTGAAGATTGAGTTTCTAGAATTTCATAATTGATGATTGAATTTGAAAGAGAAAGGAATCATGTGATTAGTCCAAGAATAGCAAGTCTTCATGATCAAATATTTGAACTTTTACACCATGATCTTTTTCAATATTTTTTGGATCAAATCTTCACACAACCAATCCATATTTCTGACCTAATTCACTCACATATATATACTAAACATAAACCTAACAAAGGGGGACGAAATCCAGCAGCCCATAGGTAAGTTTCAAAACTCAAAATTCAAGCAAAAAAGTGAGATTCGGATTTTGAAATTCAGAGCATTTGAAGGCAAAGTAAGAACATAGAGATGTTTATTGATCATCACTAAAGCTAAAGCATTGCTCATATGCATCTCATGTGCTCCATATTGCTAAACCCGAAGCTTTGTTCATGCTTGAAAATATTTTTTCGATTACATCAATTGATTGCATTTAAATGAATTTTGTTCGGCTAATGTTGTTTGTTGTGTGTTGTAGAATGTTTCTGGGCAGGAAAACTCAAGGAACAGTGGCTAATTCACAAGATGCCATAGTTAGGGTTTGGACCTAGGTTTAGGGATTTCTAATTTAAGAAACATAAATCAATTCTAAAAACATAGAACTAATCGTGTGAATGCCTGGATCATGTTGCTGTGTTTGATTTTGTAAAATTGTATGGTTTTGTTGGCCTTTGGTTTTCGTAGGTTTTGCTGGAAGTTTGTTTTCGCAGGAAAATTCACAAAGAATTTCGCAGCTAAAATCGAAGGAGAGGAGGTTGAAGATGAAGGCTTGGCGCGTTTTCCAGGATTTAAATGTTGTGCATAATATTTTATGAATTAAACATGGTTTTATATCACAAACTCACGTTTGTCCTAGTGGTAAGACTGAAGCTTGTATATTGTGAGGACACCAGTTCGATTCTTGGCCAGTGCATTGTTTTTGTTTTTATTTTTCAGGACAAAAGAAGATTTAATATATTATGATTCATTGCCAACAAGCTAACAGTTAGGCTCTCCCAGCCAGGCGGTGGCGCGTGCAGGCTTGCAATCAGAAGGACCTGGGTACGATTCCCACCCCAGGCCTTTTGGCTTCTATTATTTTTTCCTGATTTTGTTTGGTAACGCACAAAAGCAATTAGTCTCCACTCTCTTTCACCTGCGTGCCTAGTGGCCTGATGGTTGCTCTTCTTACTGGGAAACAGACTGACCTGGGTTCAAACCCCAGTCAGGTAAGTTTTTCATACTTTTTTTCTTCTTTTATTTGTTTTATGTATTATAATCTTAAATTAAATATAATTTTTTTATATATGTCTTTTTCTAAATAATAAATAATAATAATAAGGCATGGTTAATATTTTTTCTAAAAAATTCCAAAAAATATATAAATGTTCTTAAATTATTTTCTTTATTTTGTGATTAAGTTATAAATATATGTATATTATAAGTTAAACCCTAAAAATATTTTTTCTAACAAAATCCTAATTTATTTTTCTAAATGCCTATTAAAAAACCAAATTGTTTATTTTCTAATTTTGTGATGTAGTTATTATTATACATGTTATAATTTATTTGTAAATATATTTATAATCCAAATTATTTTTCTTTTAATGTTTAGAAACAATTTAATTTATAATAATTGTATTTTTGTATATGGTTTAAAATAATTTATAAATATAATGATTAATAGAATTAAATTTTATAAATATGATTAATATTGTAAATATGATATTTAAAACCTATTTTCTTCTTATAATGTGTAAATGTTTTTTTTAATAAATGTTAATATATGTTTAAAAAGAATTAAATTTGTAATAACTAAAATTTATAATTCCATTATGTTTAAATTTTTATTAAAATCCAATTTTTGTGTTTATAATATTTAATTCTATTTTATTTAATTATTGTTATTAACCATATTATTTATTTTGCTCTATTAATTTTATATATTATTATTATTGCACTAATCTTTATTATTTACTAACCTCTTTTATTTTATTATTACTAATTTTATGCTTATTATTCAATATTATTATTTATCACTAACCCCTATTTTTTTTATTATTTATTGCTTATTTATTTATGTTTTATTTATTTTTGCTATTTATTTATTTGTTTATTATAGTTATGTTGTAATTGCTTCCCGGATGTAATTTTCTAATTATTTAATTGTTTTTGCTATGGTTAGTAATTAGGGAGTGCAAATATGTATTTTATTTAAAAATTAACTTAGATCATTTTAATAATAAGATAATTAAAATAAACACTCACACACACGTAAGTCGATTTTAATCGCCGTCTCACTTTCTAAGGTTATCCCTCAAGTTGCCTACGAATAAGGTCAAGTGGGGTGTATAAAGCAAGTCCCTTTAAAAAGAAAATCATCAAGTCCCTCGTGGTTGCCTATACGAATCGAGTCCCTCCGAATAATGATGATAGTCCCTCCATTATGCTTATTACACCCCACAGTTGCCTTCTTAAAACAGAATGTTCCTCTCATGTCCCTTTACATCCAAGGTAATGACTACCTACTCCTTAATAGTAGGGATAGTCTTACCAATGAAAGGATAAAGAACAAGAAAGACTTTAAACATTAAGGTAGGTTCCTCTTATGTACTTGCTCACTTCAAAAAAATTTCAAACTCTTCACAATTTCAAACAAATTTTCAAAAACAAGTTTTTACACATCCGTTCATGAATTATTATTAACTATTCTGAAAATTTTTCTATTCACACACTCACTTTCAAAAAACAATTTAAAGTGAGCTAAGTAACTAAGAGCCCATGGATAACCATGGATGTAAAGGGTGCTAACCCCTTCCCTTTACATAACCTACCCCCCGGACCCAAAATATTCTCTTAAGGTCTTTCCTGTTCTTTTATACCCTTTCCTTTTGGATAAAATAAAAGTCGGTGGCGACTCTTGCTATCCGCAACATAACTTAAAGTCAGTTCTCCCACCGTGTTACAGCATGTCCTATGACCGATATTGATTCATATTGCTGAGTTGTTAAGTTGTTATGTTACTAAGTTGTTGATTATTTTATTGTTGTTGTATGTTATTCATAGCTGCATACATTTGCATATTTTCAAGTATGAGCGAATGCTCAATTAAAGTTGGCCTGGATTGGCAATTAAGTTGTCGATGCCTCGATAAAATTGCAAGATTTCAAGTTGGGAGTTTACTCCAAATGGTCCACATGCATATATAAGTTGATTCACATTCGATTTGCATTTTGTTTATGTTGTTATCAATTGTTGGATGTAAGTTGTACGTTGATGTTGCTTGTTGTGTGAAGTGGTGTGATTATATGATTTTCTTGCTTACATATTGATTATCATAACCCTGTTATGTTATTCGATATCTCACCCCTTATGTTTGAATGTTTCCCTCTATTGGTAACGTGTAGGTAACAAAGATTCGAGTAGCTAGTTGTCTAAAGTCGGTGTTTATCGCTCTGATACGTAGCACTTCGATGGGATGAACACATGTGTTGTTTGGTTTATAAAATTGTTTAAGTTGTTTTATGTTGGAAACCACGTTGAAGTAGTTGATGCTGATTTTATTGAAGTTAGCTTAAAATTGTGAAATGTTGAATCCGCTGCATTGTTTTCGGAGAATTTTCATTAATGAAGTTTTGTTTATTTGATTTTAAAGTAAAAAATGTAATATCCCATGTTCTGGATGAATTGTTTTATAACTATAATTTAATTTAAAATTCTGGAAGAAATGAGGTGTTACAAATGGCACAAGTGCCTCGTGCAATTAGGGTTTGGAGAAGTCAAGCATGGATTAAGTAATTTTCCCTCAAGTTCAAGCAACAAAACAATTAGCAAATGACACTAAAAAATATGAAATTAAGGCACAAGTATCATTAACCAGGGACCATACATATATCAAAAACTCATTCAAAGATCCAGAAGTTAAGGAATTCAAACAATCAAGCAAAGAGCACATAAGAACCAAAGATCAACATGCAAAGATGAAGGACCTAAATGCAATTAAGAAAAGTTTTAAAAATAAAACAATTTTTTTAAAAGCTTTTGGATGTCATGAAATGAATGAAAAAAGATTGGCTATAAAATAATTTGTATGTTATGAGAAATAAAATCATGAAGTGGATGCTTAAAAATAGGGACCATTTCAAAAGGAAAATGAAAAGAAAATGTGTAATAATGTGGGAAAATATGGAAAATCAGAATTAAAAAAAATATTAAATTTATTTTAATTTATTTAAGATGCTCATGAATTTTTTGTGGATTTTCAAAATTAATTTTTATGATTTTAATAAAATAAAATGAGAAATATATTAAAATAAAAAATAGAAATATGAAAAATGATGTCGGGGGTGTAGAAATAGCAAATATTCAGTTCAAATATTGTATTGGGCTCAACAGGGGGTAGGGATATCACCGAGGCCCTAGGGTTTAGTCCATTTGCACAATCAACACCCATACGGTCAGCAGTCAACATTATTGACTCACACAAGCCACAAGATTCATCTAATGCTTCTCAATCAGTCAACAGATCAAACAAGTAATTAAGATCAACACATGATATTAAAGGAAAACCATAAATATTATGACTTGGCATACATAAACATTAATATGAAATTATAAAATCATGTAACAGGAATATGGAAATTTAATGTGTTAGCAGCATTATAACCATCAGATCCACCAATCCAACGAATGAGACATCATCTTCTTCGTTAACCCTTCAGGTGACCTGAAAAAACTCAGACGCTGGAGCCCTAGCTCCGGTCGTCTTCTCTGACAAGGCCTCACAAAAATATTTCCAGAAATCCAAACTAAAAACATAGATCTACTCTAATTCACTTCCTGATCAAAAATATCACTTCAAAAATCTCATACAATGCATCTATTATTCAAATAGAAGGCAAACAATTTGGATCTAAAAACTTCAAACACAGATTACACACATCATATACGTCCAAATTTAATTTCAATTACATAAATGAATTCAGTAATCATCATAGAGTCACATACACATCAAAAAATATAGATCTAGAAGCACAATTTCATCACTAACCTGAGAACTTGCAGAGCTCAAAATACTTCAAGAAAACCATCAACAAGTGTAGATCAAGCCTTATGACCCTCTAATTTCAAAATAAATGCAATTAGAGCTTGGAAATGGTCTGGATATTGATATTTGATGAAATGCAATTCAAATTCAAATCCTATGAAATCCTTGCTCGCAACTTCAAATGAGGATTGATATGTGTTCTAAGATCTTCAAAAAGACTGATTATGCAAGAAAATGGTGAAATGCACTTCTGAAATGAGGAAATCGAAGAGAGGAATGAAAATGCAATTTCCGGTGAATCTAAAAAAATGGATGAAGCTCTCTCTCAACTATGGTTATCTGAGGCTTTTGTATGATCTTATTTGGGCCTAACCAGAGTTAGAGACCCATTAGATGTGTGGTTAGTGAGATTGGAGGGAAAATGCAATTTTGCATGTGAGCATGCAACTTGTGATCCACACGTGCATGGGCAATGGAATTTGCATGTATTGGCTTGAGATCATGTGCAATTTGTAACACTCCAAATTTGACCTCTTCTTTCTAGCATCATCATCATATCATAAGCATCATAAGCATGGTATATCCTTAGCATTTTTGCATAGAAAAATGAAGCATAACATTCTCATGTTCTAGCATTGGGCATATGATCAATCATGGGTACATTTGAAGCATTACAAGTCAAAGCAAGAAGTCAAATGACCCTGTCCAAGTCCTATGAAGTGTCTACATGGCATGTACAAGCTCAAGATCCTTTGCAAAAGCCCAGAAGGTTGGAAGATTATCAGATGATCCAAGAAAGGGCAAGCTCCTACACAAATGGTCTCTAAATTAGGGTTTCATTTTCAAGAAGGGATTCTTTGTGACTTTGGCAATTTCATGTGGGCAAAGTCCTTCATATGATATGTGAATGCTATGGATGAAATTTGGTGAGAAAATTCATTGAGGAAGGCAGTCATTTCATCAGTTGCTTGCATAAGAAGAAATTGGTCAAACTGATTATTTGAAAAGTCAACTGTGACAATTCAAGGGTTCCAATCCTATTTTTCAAGGCAAGGGATGTTCTTAAGGTCATAGAAGAGGTTTGGCAATGTCAAAAGTCAAGAATCTAGGGTTTTGGCAAGAGTTTCTATTTTTGGACATGTGGCATTTAACTAACTTTCTAAATTTGGCAAGTTTTGCCCTAATCTTCAAAGCTTTCTTTCATGACCAAAATGACTTCAAGTGAAAATTCTTTGAACATGAAAGTTGTAGGAAATTGTCTCCCATTTCTAAAAAGTGAAAGAACATGATCATATCCCTCATGGTTTGAAAATTATGGCCAAAGGAATTTCACACATTTTTAGGGTTTTACTTAAAAGGTCATTTTCTACCAAGATGCAAAAACTCATGAACTTTGTTTCCAAGATGTTCTAAGGGCAAAATAAAGTCACAACATCACAATGCATGGCATGAAGAAGGTTTGGCTCAAGAAAACTCAAAGGATTCGTGCATGGCATGCATGTAATTTCATGAGAGGAAAAATGAAAAATCATGGGGAAAGCATGATACAAGTGTATCCAATGGTCAGGATCATTTCATTTTAAATGGGTGAGTGAAGTGTGATCAGCATGTGCACATAAAAGAGAGAGAGCACGAGAAAATGGTGAGGTCACACTCTTCATGCCAAAATGAAAAATCCCATTCATCACACTCTTCTCACGTGCATTTCTTTCTAAAACCTAGTCAGTGAAAATTCACATCATATATAAGCTAAGCATGCCTTTGAATCACCAGAATTGATCACCATTCTCTCACTTCAATCTTTTTTCTCCATATGCATTTGCTTTCAAATCTCACTATTCTTCCATTATTTTCAAAAACTCTTTGCATATTCCTGATCCTTGAGGTGTAAGAAGCAATAATCCACCATCAATTCAAGCAAAAGGTTAAGAGTTCACAAGGAGCCATTCAAGTGCAGTTAGCTTCGAATTGCAAGATCAAGAAAGAATCAAGATCTATCTTGCATTTATTTTGCAAGGAGAGGCCAAAATAGGTTGATCTACAACTGGAGGAGGTTTATCTTGAGCTATTGTGAGAGTTTCAACTTTCAGGTAAGCTCCAAATTCATAGATCTGGAAATGGTTTTAGTTGTGTGCGTTTTGATCTACATGCTTTGTTGGTTATGATGATGTATTTAGATTTGAAAATGAGTCAGAATTGAGTTAGATATGTGGACTTTCAGATTGATGTAGGATTCTGTTTTGCTTCGATCTGGCTTGTATGTTGATCTATTTGAAAATCTAAGCTCGTATTTGTTATCAGCATGCTTGAATTGTGTAATCTTGAGAGTATGATTAATTTTTGTGGTGATTTGTTCATACGTTTGAATTTTTCGGTGCAGAAGCCCTGGCGCCGGTCACCGAATTCTGGAAAGCTTGCCTGAGTTTGTTTGAAGAAGACACAATCTAGTGTGTTGGTTTTTTTGATCTGGACGGATGAAAGGATGCCAGCACATTAAAATGGGAGGGTCTCCCTCACGTGTTTCTGTTTTTCACAATAATGCTAAATGTTTTCCACTACACCATAATTACCATGTGTACACACGCAGCTTGCTTGATCTTGTGACTTTGTTTGATCATTTGACATAATCTTGTGCGTGAGATTGATCCATCGGCTCTCAGTTTTCCAGATATTATGTAAATTTCCATGGTAATTTTGTGAACCTGCGTTGAGTCCATGGGCCTTCCCTACTATTCACACCCCCTCTTAATTAAGCCCAATTGAGTTGAACTAAGTCCCTTTACTGACTGCACCCCTCTCTTTGTTTCTTTTTTTTATTTCATTTTTATTTTCAGTTTGATTTCTAATTTTTAAAAATAGAAATATGTTTCATAAAATTCTAAAATAAATCATGTTGGTTTCTTTTCATTTTCTCTAATTTTTGACATTTTTATTTTTCACGTAGAAATAAATTTTTACCTTTATTATTTGTTTTTAAGTAATTTTAAATGCATACTGACTTGTGGATTTTTTATCTTGATCATCAATTTGAGTTTTGAGTTGGTTCTTTTTGCATCTGATTCATATTAGGATGTAATTTATTGTAGGTTTTTCTTCTGATTTTTAGAAGCTTGCTTGATTATGTTTGGCATTTAGCTTAAGCATGAAGTTTCAAAACCCTAGTTTGTGTTCATGAGGTCCTTTGACCTAGTTTGCTTTTAAATCTGACTTTGCTCTTTTGGAATGATGTTATCACATGATTAATGAACATTTGAGCTTAATTGTAGAATTTTTGAATTAGTTTTTGATTTGATTTGAATTTTCATATGTGAGTGCCCTAGGAGGGAACTTGTGCCAACTCCTATAGGTTGTTTAGAGCTCTTTTTGTATGAGGATAGGTTCCTGCTCCTTGATTGGTTTTTGTGCTTTGGAATGTTTTGTGTTGCTTGTCTATGAAGTTTTCTCACAAATGTATGCATGTTCACCTCACTTTCTTTGTTCATTTACTCTCAATGATGCTTATGCTTGAGTTTGATGCTTCTCCCCCATGTTTGATCATGCTTATTAGGAACATTTTAACATGATTAGGTCCCTAGTTTTTAAATGATGTTTATGCTTTGATTTTATTTGCATTTGTTTGTCCTTACACTTGTGCACATGTTCACTTCACTTCTCATTCTTGTGATGATTATGATTGAACTTGTATGATCTTTTCTTTTGATCCTTTGTGTTGTTTATACACATTCTTGTGATGATAAGGATCTGGTCTTGAGTGGTATAGTGCTTGACTAACTTGTTTGATCCTTTGTGCTTCATTTGTGTTTTGTTTCTTCATAAGAACTTGTGAAACTTGGTAATAGTTTGTGTGCTTTAACTCTTGCTTGATTTGCTTTGATTGGTGGGTCTTAGTGCAATAAATGGATGCTTTTGCTTCTGGTCTTGTGAGTAGGGTTGATATTGTGGTTTGCTTGCATTTCATTTGGTTCAAGTTTGTTCATCCAAGTGTGTACATTTCAGGGGCTCATGGTAAAGTGTGGATGTTATACACATTTAAATTCTTCATCTCCTATTTTACTTTGCTTTTTATTTTGTAATTGTTGATGTGCCTTATGCCATCTTGTGATTCAATTATTAATTCTCCCCCTTTAGAAGCAAATTATCTCCTTTAGAGGAGTAAGTTGTTCTCTATCTTTCTTCCTCTTTTCTTCTACTGCTCTCCTCTTCTCCTCTTTTCTTAGGATAGTTTAAACCTCACCAACCTTAGGATCACCTTTGCATGTTAATATTAGGATTAGTCATTCCCCATTAGACTTTTACCTTTAAGATCCTCTTTGTTTCTTTCTCTTCTCATCTCAAAACAAAATCATAAAAAACACCTTAATAAAGAAAGAAGTGACTTCTTGTGCAATAGCCTTATTCCATGGGGCATATGTATTCATTCCATTTTGGAATAGTACATTTTTCTTGCATGATGCACAAAAACACTTAATAAGTTCAACAGGTTAGTGAGCTTAGGCCCTTGCCCTTGGAAACAAGTCTTGGATAAATTCTACTTACTTGGTGTGCTTGTACTATGATTCCATCTTGGAACGTAGTAGCAAGTACACATTCCATGGAAAAGAGTTTAGTCTCACTCTATTGTGCCACACTCCTAAAATACTTCTAAAAAAAGCATTGGACTAACAATAAGTGTGTTTCCTTCGGGAATTCTTTTCTCATCACCTTCACTCTTTTCGTACAAACTTGATCCTACTTGTCACTTTGCAAGACGGTAACACACTCGTCTTCCGAGCCTGCAACACCGGAGCATTGACACAGGCAGTTCAAGCCTTAAGACACAGGCAATATTTTCCACCCCTAGTTAGGGGAACTACGGCGACTTTGATCCTCATGTCCATATGAGGTATGTAGGCAGCGGGGTAGGGCCCGTTCGAGCACACTCTTTTATTTTCCCTACATTTTTCTCCCTTTCTTTTCATTTCCCAGTTCAGTCCTTTCTTTTTGCAGCAGCTTTCATTTCTTCACCCTTTAAAACAGTTCCTTTTCAAGTGTGGATCTTGTCGGGTACGGCGGACGATCTGGGGTGCTAATATCTTCCCAGGTTGTAACCGACTCCCAAACACAGTCTCTTTGGTTCGTAGGACCTGTGTCCTTCGTTTTCTTTTCTCTGGTTTGTGCAACATTACCATTCTTGTTCCTTCGGGATAAAAATGCATGGTTGGCGACTCTACCCTCTTTCCGTGCCACTTTCGCGTTTGTACCAGGATGAAAATCCAGGGAGCGACACAATTCAAATTGGAAATTATTTTATGGCTCGTGATAGCTCGCTTCTCAAGATTTGATGTAATTTGCAAAATGGCTATTTGAAATGAAAGTGAGCCATAGGTCATGAAATTGGAATATTCTAAATCAAAACTTGTGCCAAATGGATTGTATATGAAACCTATGGACTGAATTTGCACATTAGAAACAACATGAAACTTGTAGGAGGGAATTTGAAAAAGTGGAAGATTAGGGACCATGTTAAAACCCTAAAACATAACCTTTGGTATTTTGATCATATCTTGTGCTTCACGAATTCTATGACTATGATCTAGTACATTTTGGAAAGGGGAAAGAAAAACCTTCAAATTTCATGTTTGTAAATATTTCATTTGGAGCATTTTTGATAATGAAAGATGTGGTTGAAGTTGGTTTGAAAAGTTGCCAAATAAGGAAATTTCACATTATAGGTCATATTCCATAAATAGTAACTTTTTCCCTACTTCTTAATTCTTGATAAATGGAATGAACCTTAGAATTTGAGGACAATAGGAGAGCATGGGATTTTGAAAATCATGAAGAAAACCTCAAAAGGTCACGGTTAACATTTCTACATGCATAGTTGACTTTTGCTTGCACTACAAGTAATTGTCTGCCTGAAAAACTTCTTCAATGAACCAATGCCTCAAAATCCTTCCATAGACACTTAAGAACACATGTAAGACCATGAGACCAAGTTATAACCAAAAACCCTTAAGAAGCCTCTTGTACACAAAACCCTAATTTGGTCTTTGTGTAGGAGATATTGCACTAGGCTAGCTTCCTAATGAATTTCCCTCTTCTAGGGACTTGAATCACTATTTAAGCTTCTATGGGCTATGAAAGACCCTTGAGACTTGTTGAAGAACACTTGTACCTTTCCATTGCCTTTGGATGATCACAAACTTGCCAATCATTGATCACATGCCTTATGCTTCAGGCTATGGATGTTATGCTTCAAGCTATGGATGTTATGCTAAAAATGCAATTATATGTATGCAAATGAAATGTTAAATGCTATGAAAATAATAGGGGAAATTTTGGGATGTTACAGCTGCCCATATTTAATAATTTGTTAATCTGAAAAGGATGAGAGCATCGGCTGTTAGACGTTCGAGATAAACTGTGATTGAATACCAAAACAAACTAGAAATTTTTCACTCTGATGGAGAACAAGAAAAGGGATATGGACCCAACTAAATAACCCTCTACTTGAAGCACTACGGTGTGGAGAAAAGTAACCAATGATAACAACAGAGAACTTGTCTTTTGTACGATGTCGGGAGACTAGTGGCTTGGCACAACGACAGTGTACTTGGTGCTCATAGGTATATGGGATAGACATGCATTGATTAGGATATGTGAACTCTCTTCACATATACTACGTTTCGGAGATGCGGTATTAGGATGGACGAGCCCTCTTCAAATATCTTGAGCGTCAGATAAATGGTATTAGGATGGATGAGCCCTCTTCACAAATCTTGTGCATCGGAGATGCGTTATTAGGATGGACGAGCCCTCTTCACAAATCTTGTGTGTCGGAGATGCGGTACTAGGATGGACGAGCCTTCTTCAAATATATGCTTGGGGAATGCCACCCCTTAACACCTTGATATGAAAAACCCACTGATTGGGGAAAAGATCTCCACCATGTTGTGTGCTGAAAAAGATTCTTTCTTCCAATCTCTTAGCTACAAAACCTGCAACAACAAAATGCACACACATGCCCCGGGGAATTGTATGGTCTGAATCAACCACCCAATGCATTATTCAACATTCAAAGAAATTTTAAATTTTTTCCCCTACATGTTATTTGTAAAGCCACCCTGTTTTAATGCAACATTTTTATCAAAAATTCAGGACATTTTTGCAAACAAAACATTTAAATTAAAATCAAAGATGAAGCTTTTTGACTGAATAATTATTTTAATGGATAAGCCTCTAAATAGGAAAAGATACATCAAGAAGTATTCCGCTGGAAATAGGTGATCACCATAAATTGAGAAAAGAGAAAGGAGAATATGTTACTTACTTCCCGAAGAAGTTAAGTAACCTAAGAGAAAGAAAGGAGCAAGAGAGGGCATAAGTGAAAAAAATTCACTTCAAAGACATGTAAGATGCAACTGAAAAGATAATAAGAGGTTGGATGTGGAGGCAAATCCACATCCTAAACAATTTACCATAAGCCCCTGCAATGGTTAGTATGAATGCATAAGGTGAAACAAGCTTGCAATGAAGCAAAGATGAGGATGAAATAATGTCAACCAGAAGTGAATACATGATGTAAATGTGTCATGGAGAGATGAAAAGTTATATACAATTCATATGTATGATCATACAAGTTATGGATGCAAAAACAAGCATGTTAGAAGCTTAAGAATACATGAACATACTTAAGATGTAATAGATGCAAAACATATCAAATGGATGCAATAATGATCAACCAACATTCACACATGTTCTAAGTTGTCTAAGGTGACATAGAAATGCATGAGATGTCATGACAAGTTCACATGATGAAGGTATGAAAAGATGAATGCAAATGAACATGGCAAATTAGGGTTTTAGGAAAGTATAAGATGCACATGATCAAAACAGAAGCATATCACATGATAAAAAATTGAAACTGCAAACAAATGAACCCTAAACATATATAAGATCACTCCCCAAAGATGGAAGTCAGAAGCTAAACCAAAGTCAAGTTATGGTTTTTCTAAGTTAGGCTAGGGTTTTGGGTACCTCTTCATGAAAAATGTCAAACAGATGGAAAATGCAATGCAAAAATATGAGGTAAGTACCCTAGATACTGCCAAGTATGAAAGAACGCAAAAAGAACCATTCACAATCTCATCTTGGTTGATCAGAAATGAATTTTTGAAGTTAGGGTTAGAAAAATAGGAAATTTTGAAACCCTAATTCATGGTTAATTGTCAAAATAAGATCAAACCCTAAAATAATTTTGTAAGATGAGTTTTTAAATTGTTCTAAACATGTAAGAATGCTTCATGAATTTTTTTGTGATTCTTAAATACCTAAAAGTATTTTTAATTAATTATAATGAGTTAATTATTAAATAATATCATTAAATGATTTTAAAATATATTTTTAATGCAAAAATTAAAAATAAAAATGTTTTTGGTTTCTGAAAATTATTTAAAATAAGAATGCAAAAGATTGGAATTTTATAAAATGTTTTACTATTTTAAATAAATAAAGGAAGTAAAATGAAATAAAAATAAAATAAAAATAAAATAAAATGCAAAGTATGCTGGATGAGATTGCGCAGGAGAGAGATCAAGGACTGGGATGGCAAGTCACCAAGACTTGAGGTATGAAGATCCTGAGGCCGAGATTCAAACTGGGCTTACGTGCGTGATCCAATGGCTATCATGTAATCTGACTAATTTAATTATAATTATGTTAATTAATCAAAATTAGGGTTAAGTGGATAATCTGGGCCGTACGCTACTTAAACTAATCTCAATCCAAGGGCTCACATTCAAACTGGCAAACAAACCCTAATTAATCTCAGGCGACCGAAGATAAGCTCCGGTCGTCTTCTCCGGCCAACCCCTCACCCTATATTCTTCCCCAGCTCACTAAAACTAATAAGACCTGCCCATAAACGATCCCCAAACAGCAAACAACTCAAATCAATCAACAAAAATCATTTAAACCATGCATACATGATGAATCAAAGCAAAAGCATTTTCACGGGCAAAGTTTCAGAACATCATGAAATGCTTATTTCTCAACCATTTTCAATTTTAAACACATCATGATGATCAGTGCAACACATAGAATCAATTTATAACAAGAAAGAGAGGTTCTGGAAAAAATGTTCTTGAAGGTTACCTGAATTGAGCTTATTCAAAATGGAGCTTTCTGGACCTCCCTCTTGTGCAAATCAACTCCTCTGGTCCTCCTTGTGCTAAGGGAATGCTTGGATGAAGCTTATAGTGGCTGGTTTGGAGGTTTCAGTTCTGATGAAGCAGGAATCGTGTTTTTGTTTCAGGGTGATTCAAGCCATGGTGAGGGGTGAGAAATGATCCTTAGGTTATGTGTGATTGAATGGTGAAAGAATTTTTGTTGTTTGATGGTTGTGGAGTGAGAATCGAATAAGGAAAAAATTTAGGGAATTTTGTGCAATATGAGTATATGCCTGTTATCAGCTCTTGTGTGTTGCTATATATCTCCCATAAAGTGTGAATGGATCATAAAGTAGGTTTGTAGAGGTTGCTGATCACTATTCCAAGAGTATGGGGGAAATTGCAAAAAGTCAAGGTTTGGTGTACTTGAGGTATGGCGTGGTGCATAGATGGTTTGAGAGCTTATACTACATTAGCTGAGTTCAAGGAGCACCATTGGATTGAAAGTTGTGAGTTGTAACACTTGATTCAAGAGTTGTATAGGTTTTTGCATTTTTCCCTCTTTGTGATTTCTTGAGAAGCAAGTCATGGAATCCTTTGGTTCAAGGCTCAATTCTGGTCAAGACATGTTGCATTATGTTTCTATGATGTGTAGCAATGCATTACAGGTCATGAGAAGGCTTGGAAATCAAAATTTCACATTTCCCTCTTTGGCATGAACTTGAAAATTACAAGATTTTTCCCAACTTTGACTTGCCATATATTGAGTTCTAGGATGAATCAAGAGGAGTTCTTGTACATTTTGAAAATAGGAATATCCAATATACAACTTTCATGTTTGAGGAAAATTCATTTGAAGCCTTTTTGATAAAGAAAGAGGAGGTTGAAGATCTTTCCCAAAATGGAAAGTTTTCATTACAAGTCATGCCCAAAAATAGAAACTTTTCAAATGGCTCAAAATTCTTCAATTTTGTGAACTTCCAAGCATTCCTAAGATCAAATAAAGACCATTGGACCTCAAATTTATGAACATGACCCTTTGGAACCCTTGTTGGTGGCCTCAGATTCCCTAATTCTGACTTTTCTTGCACAACAAGTTACCATTTAACCAGATGACTTCCACAATGAATTTTTACGTCAAATTTGATACACATGCTCCATATATCATATATAGATCAATAGAATCAAGAATGGCCAAAACATTTGGGTGTTAGGGCCTCAAACCCAAAACCCTAATTTTTGGTCATCTGTGCAGGAGCCCTGAGCCTGCCTGGGTAACTGTGCAATCTTCTGAGATTTCTTGAATTCAAAGAACCCTTGGAGGTACAAAAAAACCATATAACACTCAAGGACCCTCTTGGCATGCTTCAAGGCCTTTGAGATTGCTCATACCACTTCTAAGATTCACCTGATCACAAACCCTAGCTATGCAACTATGCAGTGAAATAACTATGTGTAACACCCCAAATTTTCCCTCTCCTATTTAGCATCATCTTCATATCATGATCATCATAAGCATGTTATCTCCTTAGCATTTTTACATAGAAAGATGAAGCATAACATTTGCACGTTCTAGCATAAGGCATGTGATCGACTATCTGGGAAATTTGAAGCATTATAAGTCAAATTCAAGAGCATAGGTGACTTGGCAGAAAGCTCTCAAGGCATGTTATACAAGCTCTGTATCATGGTCAAGGCCCCTAAAAATATTGAGGATCAAAATCAGTTCAGAACGGTTGGCGTCGGGTTATTATTGAGGTTTCCCACCAAATGGAGGGAAAATTCAAAATTCACTGGCGTTAACCGGTTAACGCTTTGGTTAACCGGTTAACGGCTACGAATTTTGAATTCCAGTAGCAAATTCAACATGTGTTTTGGCTCCAATTTCCAATTTTCTGATTATTATTCATTTTTAATTATTTGTAGATGTTAAGAATTGGCAGAATTTTTGACAAACAAGAAGTGTTGAACTTCGTTCAGGATGTCACACCAGATGTTGTGACATTGACAAACAAAGTAAAAATTAATGAACTTAGGTCAAGACATCAGGATGTCACACCAGATGTTGTGACATCGCAAACCTGCTATCTAACCTAAATGATGCGTAACAGAAGTGAGTAAATTCAGGAGGAATTATCTGGAATTAATTGTAAGAAGATAAGCGCTCCAAGGCGCATCTTTAGGAAGCTTAGTTATCTGATTTCAGTGTAACAGAATAACTAACTCACCTTGATTCAAGGAGACAACAAACTAACTCACCTTTATTCAAGGAGATGAATGTGGGATTTATCAAAATCTGGATAATTTGCAAAAAGCCCACAAACCAAGCATTTATTTAAGGAACTGAAACACTCAAGAAAAGATACGAATTTTAGAAGATTGTAAAGGGTGTTTTATAAAGCTGGTTGTTTTTAAGCAGGTTTTAATTGTTTGTCACTTTATGAGCTTTTAAGCAAAAAGTGAATTGTGTCTTGATTGAAACTTTTAAGTAAGATTAAGCTGTTGTGTTTGAAGTGTGACTTCAATTTTATTAATCATTGTAAAAGATCACTGTGTGATTGAGGGGGAGTGAGTAGGTACTCATATCTAAGTTGAGTCTTATGTAGAAATTGCCTTGGGTAGATATTAAGTGAAGGATTAAACTGGTTGGTTTAACTCCATAATTAATATTACTTATATTGGATTTCCTTCCTGGCTTGGTAGCCCCCACATGTAAGTGTGGAGATACACTGAACTGGGTTAACAATTTCCTGTGTTATTTAATTTACCAGCTCATTAAGTTTTGTTTAAGATTTCAAGTGTTTAAACATCTTGTTCGACATCACGTACCTGATCCCAGAATTTCAATTGGCATCAGAGCAGGCACCCTGCCTGTATAACTGGGTGAGATCTAGGGACTACAAATTTTGGGAACATGGATAGAGATGTAGGATTTGTGAATCGACCACCTATCTTGGATGGATCCAACTATGATTACTGGAAGCCAAGAATGGTAGCATTCTTGAAATATCTTGATAGTAGGGCTTGGAAAGCAGTTAACAAAGGATGGGAGCACCCTGTCCAAGAAATAAGGATGGGGCAAAAGTGATGAAGCCTGAAGAAGAGTGGAGCAAGGAGGAAGAAGATTCAGCACTTGGAAATTCCAAAGCCTTAAATGCCTTATTCAATGGCATTGACAGGAACATATTTAGGCTTGTGCATCACTGTGAGCTGGCCAAGTATGTTTGGGACACTCTCAAAACTACTCATGAAGGAACATCAAAGGTGAAGATGTCAAGACTTCAACTTCTCACCACCAAGTTTGAAAACTTGAGGATGAAGGAAGATGAGACCATTCATGAGTTTTACATGAACATCCTGGAAATTGCTAATACTTCCGGTGCCTTGGGAGAGAAGATGAGTGATGAAAAGTTGGTAAGGAAGATTCTCATATCACTGTCAAAGAGGTTTGACATGAAGGTTACTGCCATAGAAGAAGCTCAGGACATCTGCACAATGAAGGTTGAAGAGCTCATTGGTTCCCTTCAAACTTTTGAGATGGGAATGAATGATACAATTGTGAAGAAAAACAAAAGTATAGCCCTGGTATCAAACACTGATAAAGAAGAAGAAAGTCATGAAGCAGGCTCTGAGGACAACTTATCAGAATCAATTGCTATGCTTGGAAGACAATTCAACAAAATTCTCAAAAGAATGGAAAACAGGCCCAGACCAAGTGGAAGAAATTCAACCTCTGAGAATAAAAGACCTTATGACTCTAATAGAAGGTCAAACTATGATGAGAAGACTAACCAAGGAAAAGGGATCCAATGTCATGGATGTGAAGGGTATGGACACATCAGAAGTGAATGCCCAACCTATCTAAAGAAGCAAAAGAAAGCTCTCTCTGTGTCCTGGTCAGATGAAGACTCAGGTTGTGAGTTAGAAGAAGAATCTACAAAGCACATCACTGCTCTAGCTGGAGTATGTGAAACTGAAGGGGGATCCAATGATGAGGATCTGACATTTGAAGAGCTTGAAGCATCTTACAGGATGCTGTGTAAAAGGAGCACTGAAGTATGCATGGAAAATATACAGCAGAAGAAGCAGATTGAGGAATTAAAGGCTGAAAAGGCAAGTCATCTAGAGATCATTGACACTTTGAAAAGTGAAGTCAGCCTACTCAACTCCAAAATGGAGCATATGTCCAAATCTATCAGAATGCTGAACAGTAGCTCAAACACACTGGATGTCATTCTCAATAACAACAAGCACTCAGGGGATAAGACTGGGCTGGGATTTAATAAATCTCAAAACTTTGAGGCTAGCACCAACCAAACAACTCCAAATCCCATGAAGTCAAACAAGATGTTCAAGCAGATGTCTCAACATCATGACAAACACATGATGAAAAAGAAATATCAAAGATGGAGATTCCATAAATGTGGAAGGTTTGGTCACATCAAACCTTTTTGCTACAAGCTGCATGGATACCCCAATCAGAGTTCCCAACACCCTCTTAAGCAGAAGACAGAGGTCACCAAGAAAATTTGGATACCTAAAGCTAGTCTTTTTGCTGATCAAAGCTACCAGTACATGCCTAAGAACAAGGTCAACAGACAGCCTTGGAACTCTAGAGATGGACACTACCCAGAGCAGATGAATCAAAGGAAACCTCACAACAGGCACAAATGGTCCAAGAAGGTTGTTGCCTCTATAGCTCATACATCTCTCAGAGTATCTGCTAAGGAAGACTAGTATTTTGACAATAGTTTCTCAAGGCACATGACTGGACTGAAGAATCTGCTAGTAGACTTAAAGTCACACTCATCCAGATATGTAACCTTTGGAGATGGAGCAAAGGGGGAAATCAAGGGAGTTGGGACCCTGGACTGCTCAGGTGTACCAAGTCTAGATGATGTGTTGTTGGTAAAAGGATTAACTGCTAACTTGATCAACATAAGTCAGTTATGTGACCAAGGTTACAGTGTCAACTTCACCAAAACTGAGTGCATAGTTTCTAATAAAGAACAAAAAGTTGTCATGAGAGGAGCCAGATCAAAAGACAACTGCTATATGTGGGAACCCCAAGATTTCAGCCTCACATCTACTTGCTCCTTAGCCAAAGAAGAAGAAGTGAAGTCGTGGCATCAAAGACTGGGTCATCTCCATCTCAGAGGAATAAAGAAGATCATATCTATGGAGGCTGTAAGAGGAATCCCAAAACTTAAGATTGATGAAAGTAAAGTGTGTGGTGAATGTCAAATAGGCAAGCAAACCAAGATGTCACACCCAAAGCTCCAACATCTGACAACTTCCAAAGTCCTGGAATTATTGCATATGGACCTTATGGGACCAATGCAGGTAGAGTCTTGGTGGAAAAAGATATGCCTATGTGGTTGTTGATGACTTTTCAAGATATACCTGGATAAGCTTCATCAAAGAAAAGTCTGATGTGTTTGAGGTATTTAAAGATCTGTGCCATAGGATCCAAAGAGAAAAAGAAAGTTGTGTGGTCAGAATAAGAAGTGATCATGGAAAGGAGTTTGAGAATAAAAAATTCTCAGATTTTTGTTCTTCAGAAGGGATCAACCATGAGTATTCTTCTCCCATCACCCCTCAACAGAATGGGATTGTTGAAAGGAAAAACAGAACTATTCAGGAGTCAGCTAGAGCCATGATTCATGCCAAGAAGTTACCCCTGTACTTTTAGGTTGAAGCTATGAACACAACATGCTACATCCACAATAGAGTCACACTAAGAAAGGGAACTTTATCCACCATCTATGAAGTCTGGAAGGGTAGAAAACATACAATCAAGTACTTTCATGTATTTGGAAGTAAGTGCTACATCCTGGCTGATAGGGATCAAAGAAGGAAGATGGACCCTAAGAGTGATGAAGGGATATTTCTTGGATACTCCATAAATAGCAGAGCTTACAGAGTATTTAACTCCAGAACCAAGGTTATAATGGAGTCAATAAATGTGATTATTGATGATGCCTATGCAAAGACAGATGTTGCTGATGATGTTGGAACATCTGCTGACAATCAAACTGAAGTTGAAATAGAAAGTGATAATCTTGACTTCACTGAGGCAAGGTCAGAACAATCCAACAAACCTCCCTCCATCAGAATCCAGAAAGATCATCCTAAAGAACTGATAATTGGTGATCCCAACAGAGGTGTCAGCATTAGATCAAGAGAGGTGATCTCAGGCTCCCGCTTTGTTTCAAAGATAGAACCTAAGAACATCAAGGAAGCTCTGAATGATGAGTACTAGATCTCTGCTATGCAGGAAGAATTAGGCCAGTTTACAAGGAATGAAGTATGGGATCTTGTTCCTAGGCCTGATGACATTAATGTGATTGGCACTAAGTGGGTGTACAAAAACAAGTCTAATGAGCAGGTAATAGTTACAAAAAACAAGGCTAGGCTTGTAGCTCAAGGATATACACAAATTGAAGGGGTAGATTTTGATGAAACTTTTGCACCAGTAGCAAGACTTGAATCCATCAGACTACTTCTAGGAATTGCTTGCATCTTAAAGTTCAAACTATTTCAGATGGATGTTAAAAGTGCCTTCCTAAATGGGTACCTTAATGAGGAAGTATATGTGGAGCAACCAAAGGGATTTGTAGATCGAAGTTGTCCAGACCATGTATATAAGCTAAGGAAGGCTCTGTATGGTCTAAAGCAAGCCCCCAAAGCATGGTATGAAAGACTGACCACTTTTCTCATTAAACATGGATACAGGAAAGGTGGAATAGACAAAACCTTGTTTGTAAAGGATGAAGAGGGAAAGGTTATGATTGCTCAGATATATGTGGATGATATAGTGTTTGGTGGGATGTCAGACAGGATGGTTAAACATTTTGTTACTCAAATGGAGTCTGAGTTTGAAATGAGCTTAGTGGGAGAACTAACCTACTTCCTTGGACTGCAAATCAAGCAAATGGAGGACTCTATGTTCATATCCCAAAGCAAGTATGCAAAGAACACTGTCAAGAAGTTTGAGATGGACAATGCAAGTCACAAGAGAACACCTGCCCCCACTCATTTAAAATTGACAAAGGATGACAAAGGTGAGAGTGTGGACCAAAGCTTGTACAGAAGCATGATTGGAAGTCTACTATATCTTACAGCTAGCAGACCAGATATAGCTTTTGTAGTAGGTGTGTGTGCAAGGTATCAATCTGAACCAAAAGTGAGCCATCTAAACCAGGTTAAGAGGATCTTGAAATATGTAAATGGTACATGTGACTATGGCATAATGTACTCTCATGGTTGTGAACCAATCCTCATTGGATTTTGTGATGCTGACTGGGCTGGAAGTGCTGATGATAGAAAGAGTACATCAGGAGGATGCTTCTTTCTAGGAAACAATTTAATTTCTTGGTTCAGTAAGAAACAAAATTGTGTGTCCTTATCCACTGCTGAAGCTAAATATATTGCAGCTGGTAGCAGTTGTTCACAGCTGGTATGGATGAAACAAATGCTCACAGAATACAATGTCCCATAAGATGTCATGACATTGTACTGTGACAATTTAAGTGCTATTAACATCTCCAAAAATCCTATCCAACACAGCAGAACTAAGCACATAGATATCAGACATCACTTCATTAGAGATCTTGTGGAAGAGAAGGTGATCACATTAGAGCATGTAGCCACAGAGCTGCAATTAGCTGAAATATTTACTAAGGCTTTGGATGCTACCCAATTTGAAAACCTAAGGGGTAAATTGGGAATCTGCATATGTGAAATATAGCAGTTATGGAGAAGTGCCCGCATGTCTCATGACATCGTGTGGCATGATCACCAGATGGCAGCACTAGTCTGGGCAATAACTGTTTGTATTCCAATCTTAAAAATTCCACTAGCAACTGATTCTATAAATATACAAACGTGCTCTCAGCTTATCACATTCCCACTAGCTCCACTAAACGTTTTGCATGCTACAGTTGAATCTCTAAGCTCATCAAAATCTAAAAACCTTACACATTTCCACTACAATCGAAAAAATGTCTCAACATCAAAACCCTAACTCCATTGATGAGGGTCTCAATAAAGAAGATATAGTGAACGCAACTCCAATTTCTGTAGTACCAATGGATGCTACTCCTATAAATGTGATCAGAGGAAGTGTTCCTCTTGCTCAAAAGCCCAGGACTCCCCATGCTAGAAGACCTAAGGAGCCAGTCTTCAGCAAGAGTAAGGGAACTCCTTCATCTTCCAGCACCCCCAAAGCCTCTGCTTATGTGGACGCATCCATCAAACAGCATGTAAATAGGATCCTTGCTGAACAAAGAGTTGTGCCTGGGGTGTCTGTTCCCCTGAATAGTATGCCTGCTCCACAAGAAGGACCAAGCAACCAAGCTGAAGAGGACATACCTACTCCATAGGATGTCCCAAGAAATGTTGAAACACCTGAGGGCCAGGACAAAGCCTCAAGTGATGATGATAAAGCTACTGATGATAACCTGGATGATGACTCTGACACAGAGATCATAGCCTCTATTAATCCTAGCATAGCCAAAAGGCTTAGGGCTAGGAAGGAGAAGAAGCCAGCTGCACATGCAACTCTTGAGAAGAAACAGTCAACTCCCAAAAAGGACAATGTCAAAGTTGCCTTTGGACCTACTAAGTAATGGAGTAAGGTAAGCACCCAGAAGAGGAAGGCTACAACTCCATCTGACTCTGATGTTGAGGAGGATGTCCCAACATCCCAACCCAGGAAGAAGCCAACACCTCCTAGGACTGCCACTGCTGTTCCTGAAGCACCTCTGGACAATGTGTCCTTCCACCATGTCTCTAGTGTGAGCAAGTGGAAGTATGTATATCAAAGAAGGGTGGCTCTGGAAAGAGAGCTGGGTAGCAATGCTTTGGAGTGCACTGAGGTAATAGATTTAATCTCCAATGCTGGTTTATTCAAAACTGTCTCCAACTTTTCTCCTTGTTATGAATTGCTGGTAAAAGAGTTTATAGTCAACCTACAAGAAGGGTGTGCTGATGGGAAATCTGAGGATTTCAAGAAGGTATATGTAAGGGGGAGATGTGTTGATTTTTCTCCTAGGGTGATAAATCAGTACCTAGGGAGAGAATCAGATGGGCCAAATGAACTGGGCAAAACTGACAACCAAGTCTGCAAGATCATCACAGCCAACCAGGTCAAGTCATGGCCAGTCAAAGGCAAGCTATCTGTCAGCTTGCTAACAAGAAAGTATGCCATGCTGCATAGAATTGGAACTGTCAACTGGGTCCCCACCAACCACACCTCGTCTATAGCTACTGGGCTTGGGAGGTTTATCTGTGCTGTAGGCACCCAAACCAAGTTGGATTATGGGGCATATATATTTGACCAGACTCTAAAGCATGCAGGAACCTCAGCAATCAAGCTTCCAATAGCTTTTCCCTCACTGCTTTGTGGAATAATTCTCAACCAATATCCAGGCATCCTTACTGATAAGGATTCCATTTGCAAGAGGGAGAGTTCACTGTCCTTTCACTACAAACTGTTTCTGAGCCATCATGCTGCAGATGTTGAAGCTCCAAGTGGGACATCTGTTGGACCATCTAATGGCAAGACTCCTATATCCAAGGAAGCCCTGATTGCAGAGCTCAAGACAACTTGCAAAGAGCTGGATGAAAGGAAGAAAAAGCTTGAGGACATAATTCAAAGGCTGGAGCTGGAAGAGGTTGCAAAGAATGTTGATGAATCTGATGATGAGTCTGAGGATGCAGAAGATACTGAGTATACTGAGTCTGAGTGAAGCTGTGTGTGGTGGAAAATGTTTTGTCTGTTCTGCTTTGCAATTTTTATTTGTATTTCTGTCTGTTTATGTAATGTTTGGCCCCAAATTTCTGTCTAACAAGGGGGAGAAGTGTACTAAATACTGAACAATGCCTGCTGCTATTAATGCCTATTTGATGAACAATGCTGATGTTAAATTCTGTCTTCTGAACTAAGTTATTTTTGAATGTTCATTGGTATATTAAAGTCTGTTGATCAAGTCATTACAGTATACATACAAGTTTGAGGGGGAGCAAATTATTATCTCTCACATGATTCAACAGAACTCCGCTGCTCTCTGACAAAACCAGAAGATTGTGTTAGCCAAAAATTAGCCAAAGGGGGAGTTTGTAGATGTTAAGAATTGGCAGAATTTTTGACAAACAAGAAGTGTTGAACTTAGTTTAGGATGTCACACCAGATGTTGTGACATTGAAAAACAAAGTAAAAATTAATGAACTTAGGTCAAGACATCAGGATGTCACACCAGATGTTGTGACATCGCAAACCTGCTATCTAACCTAAATGATGCGTAACAGAAGTGATTAAATTCAGGAGGAATTATCTGGAATTAATTATAAAAAGATAAGCACTCCAAGGCGCATCTTTAGGAAGCTTAGTTATCTGATTTCAGTGTAACAGAATAACTAACTCACCTTGATTCAAGGAGACAACAAACTAACTCACCTTTATTCAAGGAGATGAATGTGGGATTTATTAAAGTCTGGATAATTTGCAAAAAGCCCACAAACCAAGCATCTATTTAAGGAACTGAAACACTCAAGAAAAGATATGAATTTTAAAAGACTGTAAAGGGTGTTTTGTAAAGCTGGTTGTTTTTAAGCAGGTTTTAATTGTTTGTCACTTTATGAGCTTTTAAGCAAAAAAGTGAATTGTGTCTTGATTGAAACTTTTAAGTAAGATCAAGCTGTTGTGTTTGAAGTGTGACTTCAATTTTATTAATCATTGTAAAAGATCACTGTGTGATTGAGGGGGAGTGAGTAGGTACTCATATCTAAGTTGAGTCTTAGGTAGAAATTGCCTTGGGTAGATATTAAGTGAAGGATTAAACTGGTTGGTTTAACTCCATAATTAATATTACTTATATTGGATTTCCTTCCTGGCTTGGTAGCCCCCAGATGTAAGTGTGGAGATACACTGAACTGGGTTAACAATTTCCTGTGTTATTTAATTTACCAGCTCATTAAGTTTTGTTTGAGATTTCAAGTGTTTAAACATCTTGTTCGACATCACGTACCTGATCCCAGAATTTCAAAGGAGAAGAATCTAGAGCATTTATCCAAGCCTAATTCCAATGCTAGATCCTAATCACTTTCCCAAACCATATTTTTGGATCCCAAGCCTAAATTTTGGGCCCCAAACCTAAACCATATTTAATCCATTTTCCTCCAAACCAAGGACCTCTCTCTCATAATTCATTCCTCTTCATTTTTCTGAATTTTGATCTCTCTCACCATTCTCTCATTTTTTTTTCTTCTCTCAATTGTCCAAATCACTTAAAGTTCCTCTTTGAAGATCACATAACTTTGCCTTAAAATGTGTAGATCTTGGGACTAGACCTCCATGTCATACCCCAAATTTGTCCTACCCATCTAATATTACTTTCATCTGTTTATATTACTAACCACTGTGCAAAATTCCAAAAAAAGAATATGTGTTGTTGCCTCATTGTTTGTTTAAGCTCAGATTGTGCAAATTGGTTACCAGAGTTTAGGCAAGGCTATCAAGTTCGGTGTGTGGAGATTGATGGATTCGACTTAATCACAGTTAAATAAGAAGGGTGCTCCATTGTTAGGTTCACATGTTGTACCGGATCAAGTACTTCATGGTTGACGATTATTGGGATCTAGTCCATTTTCTAAGGATTTGTGAAATGCATTGAAATTCATATTTCAATTGGTCCATTTGAAATCATTTCATCTAATGGTACTCAAGTGGAGAAAGCTAGTTGGTTATTAATGCTTCAAATCCCCATAAGGTTTACTTTATCATGAGATGCCAGGGCCAATCCGTAATATGGCCACCATATGTTCTGGCCAGGTAAAAATTGGAAGTTTATTTGGACCAATTTTGTGAATGGAAAGTTTAATTATGAATTGTGAGAAATGTTCTTTTACGTTGAGGTCATTGTTGTTCCACATAAAAAAAGCAAAGCAAGCTATAAATCAGAGAACCAAATACCAATTGACCAATCTCCAGCGTTTTAGAATTTTGAGCCGTATTACCAGGCGCAAGTTACAAGAACTCCATAGCTTAGAATTTGAAATACTTAAGGTTTTCTTTTGCACAAAATATGCAACATTTCTGAAAGGCATTCAAGATTTCAATAGAACTTACTAGTCTAAATTCGGCAATACATGTACAAAACAAGTTTGCATAACAAAAGCGGACATATGATATTGGCCATGCTACGGGTTTTGTCCTTTTTCTCGTCAATATGTTTTCATTGGTTCTAAGACACATAATACAAATGAGGGGCAAGTTGATATCCAATACAAAAGCCGCCATGATTGATTAAAACTTAACAAAATGTTTACTCTGAATTAAATTACAAGACACGCCGAGGTTATACAAGCTTACAAAATCAATGCCTAAAAAGGAAAGACTATGCAGGCCTGCCCCGATATCAGCTTGTCTTCCTTGAATGTCCTTTTGTAAGTGGTGTAGAATCACAATGAATGTTGCAGCAGGCAATGAAAGGCCTTCCCATGGCCACAGTTAGATAAGAAGCGTCTTATATGAGGTTCTACCTTCTTTGAGTGGCCTGTTTACGCCCTGGATCCACCTGCAATGTGATTGATAAAAGCTAAGTACGGCCATGTCAATCGATATCACACAACAAAAGAGTTGAGTTTATGCAGCTAGCCAATTGTAAAGTTTGTGACAGCAAAAGCGGAATTTTGACCCCGTTGAAGATAAGATCTATCATTAGTAAGCAAGACCGGCACATACCTCTGGTTCACCACCCGAAACACCAAGGAAAATCCCAGGTCTGCATTATAACATATTCATTTGGACATTCATCCAAAAAGCTAGACACGATCAATTCCTTTCCTGCAACAAGAAGAATCATAAATTGATGTAAAGGTTCGATCGTCATCACAAAGCACATAAGGCATGACTACAAGCAATGTAAACATTCTGCCACAGAATAAAGACATCCTAAAGATCCTTAACAAGTCCATGATTATAATAGTTACAAATACATCACAAGTCTTCCAAGAAGTATCATTCATAATTAATTGATAGGCATCATTGTGTAATTCCCTGCAAATAATCACAGAAAGAAAATAGTGAAGTCAAATACTCAAAATCTCAATACCAAGTTCTTTGCACTGCAGGTTCTTGAAGGTGTGATTAAATATAGATGGAATGCATTACCAGTTGAGTAGCGAGATTGGGTGAAGAATTTCATCTTTGATATCATTATACAGCTTCCCAGCAACGAGGCCTCATTCCAGACGGAAAGGTTGTATGTCAACAAACTCAACATTATGTTAGTTCAGATTTTGAAGCATGAGTGGCCAGCAAGATGGCGAAGACTGAAAAAACACATAAAAAGGTCCTAGTGAAATCCAGCAATGCAAATATCAGAACCATGCCCATGAAAGCATAAATACAAATGCAGTCCAAAATTGTGAGAAGCATTTCAATTATTCATCCAAGATTCATGGCATTAAATGTTTAATCCGCCAAGTTTCAAACAATACAAAGAAGATTGAAGCAAGGTACTAATTGAGACTAGTTCAGGAAGTGAGAAAAGTATTTGCAAGTGGTGAAAATCCAAGTAATGAAATTCAAACTCAAGAGGTCATATTATAACTGGAAACAATTTAAAGAAGAAGCTTGAAAAAACATGAGTTCATACCATGTTTCAGATGAGAAAAGGCTATACCGAGACTCCTCCCAAAGTGTCACGTAGGAAATCCTTGATCATAGCAGCAAACTAAGTCCCCCATGAATTAATAGCAAAACTGTGTCAAGAAAATTAAGAACAAAGTCAGGAAATCGTTACAGCAGCACAAAACAAATTTAAAAAAATAATCGTATATCACAAAGGGGACCAATAAATCCAGATGCTGCAGAAAAAACAATACAACGAAAATTGCGGGCTTTTAATACCAATTCCGTGAGTTCTTGAGTTGAAGATCTAACTTCCATGGAAGCCATTATCGGCGTGGTCCCCCGTTTCCGTCGCACCAACTTTCAACCAAAGAGTCTTCACCACTCCAGCTTCTCCAAGTGTTGCGTCAATGCGAGCTTCATATGCCTAGCTTCCAAATTTTGCTCATCACTGAATCATCAATCTGAGTCATACCATGATCAAGACCCAATTCATGTCACCTGCAAAATACAGACACAAGGTTTACAAAGATTCATCAATAACAGTTAACATTCATGCCAAAATCTTGTTTCAAGCCAAGCGAATATGCACAAGAAGATTGTCAAAATTAGTGCCACAGGTGGAAGTCAAAAAAAGGTTGAATGAATTTTAAGTTTGTGGGAATTTTTCTTGCTCCTCTGCACCAGCCTTACTCTTCCACCCATTGTCACCGTGTACATGAAAAAGAAGAAAAAGGAGCATTAGAAAGAAAAGAAATTAGCAGCAAGCATAAATTTAAATCTTCAATAAACCAAAAGCACAATCACAACCGAGAATTATGCATGATAATAACAGGACTCAACAGGTTCATGACAGAAGAAAAGAAAAGAATCATGAGGAGCAATCAATGAAAAGTTATAGTAGAATATTATTACCTCAAGTTCATCCACAAATGCAGCCTAATGATCCAGTTCAACATCCTTCTCAGCCTCAGATGCAATCTCATTTTCCCATGGCTCCTAACGCACAATCTCGAGGGCAAGATGCACATCATGCCAAGTCAGTCCCAGTTTTGAATCAACTCCTCACCAATGCACCATTCATAGCATTCAAACAATGGCACACAAGAGTTAAAACATTGATGAACATATTCAAGCAGTCAAGTATGCAGCCATGAAGATTAGTGTTTACCATTTTGCATGAAAGCCTCATTAAGCCTTCACAATCCTCAGGCACCTGACTATACTTCTGATAACAATGCAATCCCCAAAGCTCTAAAGCTACCATGCTGAGCTAGGCTTATCTTTACGGTCCGAATCTTCACAAGCTACAAAAATTAAAACAGAGTCACAATACAAGCATTACAAAGAAGAGCAAAATACAGGTTTCATCCAACGACCATCAGAAATCACCATTTCCATGTAGCAAGTATTCAGATAAAACAGAAGTGGATTAAGTAAGGATTCATACCAAGGTTCAGCTATAATAGGAAGGCAATGTCGCAATCAAGCTTCGATCCAGAGTCATGTCCTGCATCATTAGAAGGCCAGAACAAAGAAGTTGATTAATAACTACAAGCAGAACAAAACAGAGTAATGAAAACAGGGCAGATTCAAAGTTCAAAACCATTGAAAATTCACTACAGACAAAAAAAACAAATTGCAAAAGCATATTCCATGGCCCACACAAAATCGTACGTACAAAATCAAAAAAAAGTTTGTTTCAACGGATTTTTGGGCTCGCACTCATCTCACACGCATCACTCAACAAACCTCACACAATTCCTCCTTCCCACGTACCAACTCACACATATCTCACACTATATAATCATCATCCAATCATTGAAAAAAAAAGGGGGGGCCAAAACCTAGCAGCCACCATACACAAATGTACACAGCAAGCACACAAAGAATCAATACAAAAAAAAACCTAAAACGAATTCAAAGCCACCACCACACTGATAAACCCTAGCAATGAAAAAACGCAGCAAGAACACTCGTCCTAAAAACACTAATCGCAAGAGCTCTTTCAATGGTTCTTTTGAGCTCCACATTGGAGCTCATTTAGAAATGAGCTTAGCCCCACATATTCAACAATCATGAACTAGACGCAACAAAAAAAATAAATTTCGCGGAAAAGAATTAAGAATGGTGTAACAGAAGGAGAAGAGGTTTCTGACACGTAGAAGGTTGAAGAAGAAGAAGAGGATTAAGAGCTGAGAGTCGAAAGACACTTACTAGAGGTTTTGTTCGGCGTCAGAGGAGATGTTCGTCAGAGTAGCTCCGGTCAGGTAGTTTCATTTTCTTTTTTTCTCTTTTTGATTTTGACCTCTTCATGTTCTGCGTGTGATTCTGCGTTAAACCCCTTTGCAATCTTCTTCGAATGAGGTGTATGTTGTGATACTTGACTGGCTTTAGGGTTTTTGTTAAATCTGAGTTTTGATTCAAGAAACAGAGGAAGAAATTTGAGGAAGAGTTTGTGTTTTAGGTTTTAGGGTTGATGTTTGTGAGTTACTGGAGATGACGGTTGCGCCGTCTGCGGTCGCCGTCTCTCTCCGACGAGTATGGCGAGAGAGGGAGAGGACATGAAGAATGTTTGATTTTTATAAGAAATGTTTTTTTAAAAGAAGGAAGGTCAAAATCCTCAGTTTTTTTCCTTCTTTCTAGCCGTTGCTTGGCCTTTGTGCTGGCCGGTGTTGGTTGGTGACAAGTGTTTTCTGTAGACACTTGTCAGCGAAAGGATGATCAGACCTCAGTTTGTGTATTGCACTCCCTACACCCTTTTCGTACACCCTCCTACTCTGCGATTGGGCTTAATCTTCTTAGGCCTACACCAAATTTCTTTTCACACCCTCCTGTTTACTGATTACAAAATCGACCCACATTCCTTGTATTTATTTAGGTTATTTTGTTTAAATTCTTTTATTAAAAAAAAAATCTAAAAATCATAAAAAAAATTTATTAATTAATTATTTTATATAATTTTATTTAATCAAATTAGTTAATCTATTAATTAATTTTATTAAATGATTTTATTTAATTAATTAATTAATATTCAAAATTAAAAAAAAAACATTTTCTTTACTTGGTTTTATTCAAATTTTAATTTTTCTATTTTCTTGTGATTAGTTCTCATTTGAATATCCAAAAAAACAAAAAAAAACAGACATTTTCATAGATTAATTTAATTAAATGTTTTATTTAATTAGATTATTTAATTTGATAACTAATCTAATTAAATATTTCTATTTAATTTGATTAATTAATTTTGCACCTTTGCTCGATATTATGAGTGTGATGAATGTTTGCATATGCTCGATCCTCCTTACTTGTGACTTGATATAATGCTTACTTGTGTGATTACTTTTGCATTTTGACGATAAATTGCTAAGTAAAAAACGAACGCACACTAAGATTAATCATTTTCAAAGATAAACGAAATCATTGGTCCAACGCCAAATAAACATCCATATGCACTTCACTTCATACACACACGTAAGTCGATCGTTCCTCGATCGTCATCTGCACGAACTTTGCACCTTACACTTTTAGCAACATTTTCTAACTTAACGAATCAACGCATTGCGCTTGTTTTCCATAGCTTATTTCCTCAACTTTGCGAGTCGAGCACATTGTGCCTCGCTAACAAAACCAACAAACAAAACTTCCATTTGCATTTACCTTAAACTTCAAAAAACCGAAATGTTACTTCTTAGATCCAAACCCTTGATCCAACATCAAGCGGTCTTAGGAAACAAAACACTTCAATAAATACGAGGAAAATTGCACGCCACAAGCCTTAAGTGATAGAAAGGAGGATAACGAGCTCTCGTTACTCGCTCCGATTATTTCGGCGCAAGACATTCGTCTTGTTGGACGGAATAAACTATCCATAGTCTTTAGTGCAAATGGACTTTTAAATCCTTTCATCAAAGAAAGGTAATAAAATCAACAACCGATACCCATATCAGGCCGAACTACGAAGCTCTGACTTTCCCATTGCACAAGGGAATACGTAGGCACGAGGATCTCAATCCTTGTCGAGCCCCTAGGATCAATAAACCCTTTAGTTCAACAAGTAATCATAAGTATAGACATCCTTTCGCGCGTGGCAATCTAGATGGTTCCCATCGAGTACGATGGATGTAGGAGGTGATAATACCTTCCTCCTACATAACCGACTTCCGAACCCCGATAATGGTTTGTGATGACCTTGTTTTATCCCTCTTTGGTGGTTTTATCTATATTTACAATTTCCCTCTTCGGGAATAAATAAAATTAGGTGGCGACTCTCAAGTCAGCCCAGCCGCGACCGCGTTCGCGAGGGATCATATTTTTCGAGGTACGACACTCCATCCATAGCTTCTTTGCATCATTTTGCTGGTTTACTTGGTGGTTCAGATCTGGTTTGGAAATTAGAAGTGCTTTTGTAGCCAAAATTCTGCATCAAGACCCTTTGCTTGCATTTATTTTGCATGGAGTGTGAAGCTTAGCACCGGATCTTCAAAGTTCTCCATGAAATCTCTCATCTCCATCTCAAACAACAATTACTAAAGCATACCTCAGCTTTGTAGGTCGGTTAAATTAAGATCTAGCTCTGTTTTAGCTTATTTGCATGCTTGTGCTTTAGATCCACCATGTGCTTGTGTATTTGCTTGTGTTGCTTGAATTGATTGGTTGATTCGTAACCATATCTGTGTGCTAATGTTCATGATCTTAATGATGTTAATTAATGTGAATTGATCCACTTATTTCATGCTTAATTGATTGTTGGTCTGTGATGGAATTATTTGGATAAGCTAGCTTGAGCTGATTTTCTACAGGAAATTGTTGTTGTTTTGATAGTGTTAATCGGTTAACGCTTTGGTTAACCGGTTAATGGACCTATTTTCTACGTATTTGCTGCAGGTTTGAACTGGTTAACCAGTTAACGCTTTGGTTAACCGGTTAACACTGATGCATAATGTCTTTTTGGAGCTGTTTTGAGCTTGTTTGATCCCCTTACATGTTTTAATTGCCATGGATCATTGTGTGATCATTGAATATGCTAGTTTAGGGTGATTTGCTTACTGGTTGATGTATGCTTCCATGTTCTCGACGCGTAAATGCTTGTATGTGCAAAGTTTGGCATGTTGTTTGATCTTTGTTGATTTGAACTTTGAGCATGCTAACTTCGTGATTGTGTTGATGAACATATGCTGGATTTTTGCTAACACTTGCAGGGGCTAATGGTAAGAGAAGTGTGGATGTTTATCCACATTTCAATTCTTCCCCTTTCCTTTTTAAGTTGCTTTCCCTTTGTGGTTTTTGATGTGCCTTATGCCATCATGTGATGCGACTCTTTTCTTCCCCTTTAGAAGCAACTTATCACCTTTAGAGGAGTAAGTTGCTTGCTAGCTTTCTTTTCCTCTCTTTTTCTCCTCTTTGGTTCTTCTTTTCTCTTAGGATAGTTGAAACCTCACTAACTTAAGGACCACTTTTTGCATGCTAATATTAGGATTAGTCTTTCCCCATTAGACTTTTTCCTTTTGCTCCTCTGGTTCTTTCTCTTCTCATCTCAAAACAAAACCTAAAAAATATTAATAAAGAAAGAAGTGACTTCTTGTGTAATAGCCTTATTCCATGGGGCCTATGTATTCATTCCATCTTGGAATAGTGCATTTGTCTAGCATGATGCATAAGTCGGATCATGAGGTCATCTTCATCAAGAAAAACCCTAAAAAATACTTCTTCATTTTTAATCACTAAAACATCTAATAAATTCGACAAGTCAATGAATTTAGGCCCTTGCCCTTGGAAACAAGTCTTGGATAAGTTCTCCTTACTTGGTGTGCTTGTTCTATTATTCCATCTTTGAATGTAGTAACAAGTACACATTCCATGGAAAAGAGCTTGAGTTCATTCTCTTGTGCCACACCAAATAAAAGCTCATAAAAAACACAAACAAACAATAAGCGTCTCTCCTTCGAGACTTCTTTTCTCATCTCTTTCTCACTGTCCGCGAACTTGCCCCTACTTGTCATTTTGCAAGACGGTCACGCACTCGTCGTCCGAGCCTGCAACACCTGAGAATTGACATAGGCAGTTCAAGCCTTAAGACACAAGCAATCTTTTCCAACCATAGTTAGGGGAACTACGGTGTCTCTGATCCTCATGTCTAGATGAGGTACGTAGGCAGTGGGGTAGGGACTGTTCGAGCACACTCTTTTATTTTTCCTACATTTTCCCCTTTCTTTTCTTTTCTCCAGTTTCAGTCCTTTCTCTTTTCAGCAACTTTCATTTTCTTCACCCTTTGAAGCAGTTACTTTACAAGCGTGGATCCCGTCGGGTACGGTGGACGATCTGAGGTGCTAATACATTCCCAGGTCGTAACCGACTCCCAAACCCAGATTCTTTGGTTCGCAGGACCTGTGTCCTTCCTTTTCTTTTCTTCGGTTTGTGCATCATTACCATTCCCGTTCCTTCGGGATAAAAATGCCTGGATGGCGACTCTAACATCTTTCCGCGCCACTTTCGCGTTTGTATCAGGATGGAAATCCGGGGAGCGATAGTATGTAGTGTGAGATGGTATTCTTATGCAATGAAACATGAAGGATCACAAGTTAAGGTGTGAAAAAAAAGAGAGGGCAAATTTGGGGTGTTTACAGCTGCCCCTATTGAAGCATGAGTTAGCTGTGTAGGATGTAAGCGCCTGGCTTAACAGACAAACAAGATAACTTGTGGTTAAATACCAAGACAGTCCAAAATTTGAACTCTTTATTATATGAAGAAAAAGGATATAAATTGTAACAGACAGTATATACTGCATATCAAATGATAGCGACGGAGGATGACAATCGAGCAGAGGACGACTGTTGGGGATAAAAACAGTGAGAAACACACTGACGGGGACAACCATCATGTTAGGGAATAAAGAATCCGCGACGGGGACAACCATCGGGTAAAGGAAAGCGACTTTACTGGGGATTTAAAAGCACTAACGAGGACGACCGTTAGGCTGAAGAATAAAGAAACCACGACGGGGATAGCCATCGGGTGAAGAATAAATAAATCAATGATGAGGGACGATCATCAAAAGGTGAAGGACGATCATCGAGCAGGGTACGGCTGCTGAGAGTTATCACGACATAGGACAAATATCGAATAAAAAGATCGATGATGGGGACGGCCATCAGATGAATGATGAGGTACGGTCATCAAAAGGTGAAGGACGATCACCTAGCAAGGGACGGTTGCAGAAAGATATCACGATGAATGTCAGATAGAAAGATCAACGATGGGGACGGCCATCGAGTAACATGATGAGGGACGGTCATCAAAATAAATGATGAGGGAAGATCATCAAGAGGTGAAGGATGATCACCTAGCAGGGTACAGCTGCTCTGTTGGGGATTATCTCGACATAGGACGAATGCCGGATAAAAAGATTGACGATGGGGATGGCCATCGGAGGAATGATGAGGTACGGTCATCAAAAGATGAAGGACGATCACCTAAAAGATATCACGACATAGGACGAATGTCGGATAGAAATTTGTTTTGTTGGCGACTTCTGGGGATAGATAAACACTGACGAGAATTTAAGCCTTAAAAATAAAATGGTAAGTGTTTCGATAGTGTGTATAGATTAAAGATACAAACGAGTATCCTTAGAACCACGATACAGACGAGTATCGATAGAAACAAGCGCCGACGCGTGTTTAAGGAGTGATGATACTGACTAGTATCAACTGTTTGAACAAAGAAACACTGACGAGTGTTATTCTGTCGGGAAGATGCATAGATACGGACGAGTACCAAATAATTATTTATAAGTGGGATACGGACGAGTATCAGAAGGAATGTGTATAAGTATGTACAAGTATTTGTATTGAGAGTGCAAAAGGATATTTTGGCTTTTATCTGCAGGGGATACGTTTTGCGTATTGCTGAAGGAGCGATTTTTCTATTTGCAGGTGACTAGCTCGAACCTGGCTTATGATCATACAAATGTTTGATTTTTGTTGTAATGCTTCGTATTAGCAGGAATGCTACGCTCTGTTTGGGGAGGAATGGTGTGAATGCTATGTTTATGCAAATGAGAGAAACAAGATCCGAGATCTGAAATCTGCAGGGAGAACGGATCACTGGGCGATTTGTGGGGAGAAAGGATCATTGTACGATATTTCTAGAGAACTCTGGGGGAAGAACTCTGTGGGGATTCGATACTGGGGATGAGAAGATCTGGCAACTTGTTGGGGAAAAATGATTTAGGCATTGCTTTGGAGATCATGCTTGGGCAAGATGCAGGACTTTGATGCATGCTTAAAACATGAAATAATAATTACTCTGCAGCAGTAAACCTTATAATTTCCTAGGAAGACCAATTGAGGACTTGTTGGCCCGGGACTCTTGGACGGATCCAGCTTTCCAGGTTGTAGTCACTCTCAGCCTCGTCTTCCAAAGTGTTGACAGCATCTGGGGCCAGCATTCCCCCACTTATGAACCTGGGAGCTTCAGCAGCCTCCCCTAGAACTTGTCGGGATGGTCTATAACCCAAACTAAATTTGTCTTTTTTCATCTCCACCTTCAGCAGCTTGCCCCAGCCTTGGGCATTCCTTTCTTCCACAACCTTTCGAGCCTGTTTGTAGGAAGCAATTGAGGTGCCCATCCTTTCCTCTTGGGATGCAGCAAACACTTCAAATGTAGCTTTGTTGATGTTCAAGGCTTCAAAACCTTGACTCATGGTTTCATAGATCTCCCCATCCATCTCTATGTACTTGTATGTAGCCAGGTGACTGACAAAGATGTCATTTTCTCCACAAATGGTGATAATTTGGCCTTCCCACTCATATTTTAACTTTTGGTGAAGGGTTGACGTTACTGTGCCAGCGGCATGAATCCAGGGTCGACCCTACAAACAGTTGTAGGCAGGATGTATGTCCATCACGTAGAAGGTAGTTTTGAAAACTTGCGGCCCAATTATCACAGGAAGCTCAATTTCTCCGAGAACCGATCTCTTAGAGCCATCGAAAGCTCTGACAACTAGGTTGCTTGGACGGAGTGCAAGACCATAATACTCTAGCTTGAATAAAGCTTTCTTCGGTAGCACAATGAGTGATGATCCGGTATCAACAAGAACATGAAACAGTACAACACCTTTACATTCCAAGGTGATATGCAAAGCCTTGTTGAGATTACGCCCCTCCGTAGTCAAGTCAGCATCGGTGAAACCTAGTCCATGACTAGTATTGACGTTTGCGACCATCGTTTCTAACTGATTGATTGTGATCTCCTCAGGCACATAAGCTGCATGCAAGACTTTAAGTAGTGCATTCCGATGAGCCTTGGAACACATGAGTAGAGATAGTATAGAGATCTTGGAGGGTGTTTGATGGAGCTGATCTACTACTTTGTAGTCACTTCTTTTGATTATCCTCATAAACTCGTCTACATTCTGATCAAAGGGTGTCTTCTGAGTTTCTTTGGCAGCAGGTTCTTCTGTCACCACATTTTTTCCTTTTGCTTTGGCAGCAGCTTCTGCTTCAGCATTGACTCTTGGAAATTGTGAAGCGAAGAGACGTCCACACCAAGTGAAACCTCTGCCTCCCCCATCATTGTCAATTTGTGGTGCAGGTATTGAAGAGTCAAGGGTGATCTTCTTTCTATGACAGTAAAGATCTGAACCATAATGCCAAGGTACAACATTGTTGTTATTATAAGGAACTGGTCCAGGCACCGTGATGGTCACCAGACTAATTGCAGCAGAAGAAGGAGTTGTGATAGTTTTTGGATCATAGTAGATGGTGACAGGAGGTCTGATTAAATATGGTGCAGGTCCAGAAAGTTCTTGATGTTGATAATGGTGTTGCTGAAAGTTGTTGTCGGGAGAACCCGGAACATCGATTGTTGTTGGATCATAATAGATGGTAACCATTGAGATGTCGTCACAGATGGTGTTTGTTGTTGTTGTAGAAGACTTTGTTGAGATAATGTTTGCTGGTTTTGTAGAAGGTGTAACGCCCCCTTTCTATACCCCTAAATAATCAATTAAATCATTTAGGCACATGTTAAAAATTTCATCAGAGTATAATTAAACATGGTATAAAAGAGGCATGTCACATTATTTTTGAAATTAAAAACATACAACACCTACTCATTTAAAGATATGCAACGATGAGGTAGTTTTCAACATAAGAAATTTAATCCTTACACCCATAACTCCAAAGATATGATTACACAACGGAAACTAAATCAACAACATCAAACATATATAATTCCATTTATATATATATATATATATATATATATATATATATATATATATATATATATATATGTTTATACAAAACATCCATCCAACAGATACATGTACACAAATGCATCACAAAAATGGCACTGAGCCAACCTAACTATCCGGTGCTACATACCAGAGCCGACCGACCAAAATATGAAGACGAGCTTCACAAAAATACCTCCAGCAAACCCTTCTATGCAATGCCTCATAGAGCATCATAAAACAACACAAGGATGAGAAACATTATCATAGTAACATTGCATATAATTATATATCTCAACATATAACATACACATAAAACATATTCTCACCATAATTCATACCTCATCACCTATACACATCGCAACGTGTACATACACCAAATCAAGCATATTCATTATGCACCAATTCACTAGTTCACATAAACTTACATTATTTATGTTTATTCCTCAATTTTATTCATTACACATAAACATACGTCTAGCTATGCTTTAATCACACATATACATTACAAATGTATAAATCACATACATATACATATATCAAACATGAATATATACCAACAAGTATGTTTCATCACACATACTATCATCTCCATAATACTCCAAATAAACATATGCAAGTTCATGTTTATTTATGCATATCAAAATTAAAATGATTAAATGCAACTCATAGAGACCGACACACGACTCTATACAGATGCAAATGCGGTACCGACTCAACATTTCAGCAGGTTCACTCAGGAACCAAATGGGCACACAATGTTTATGGATTGTTCACACCCCACACGGGCACACAATGTTCACACCCATTGCTGACACCCCACATGGGCACACAATGTTTATGGATTGTTCACACCCCACACGGGCACACAATCCGATTGCTCACACCCCACACGGGCTCACAATCAATGTGAATAAATCACCCATCGCTCACACCCCACCCGGGCACACGATGTTTATGGATTGCTCACACCCCACACGGGCACACAATCCGATCGCTCACACCCCACATGGGTACCACGATCTTGTTGTAGTCATCGCTCACACTCCACACGAGCACACGATGCTACAACAGATTCACAAAGAATCCCACAGCACAAGAATGCATACATTATGCTTACATCCAAAATGGCACACAACATTCTTGAAAATGCATACATATTCACAACATAGTTATGCATTCATCTCATTCAATTAGCATACATTCACATTTAATTCAAAAAATGTATATACTTGCCAAACGGACACAACACAATAATCAAACCCACAATTCCATAATTAACATAATTACGTTTTATCGGTAAAGTCGGGTAAAAGTGGGCTAAATATTACTTTTCTTAGCATCATTAGTTTCTGTGTGTTTCTAGTTTTGAATCGATATAAGGATCACTAAAAACGGATACCTGAAACTAAAGCTAAGGATTAAATCACATAACCTTCTAAACCTACAGGCTCGATGAGCGCCCTCTCGCTCGCTGAGCGAGAATCGCTCTGGAACTTTCGTGGAGCGAAGGATAGCTCGCTGAGCGACCACTGCGATTTCCAGAATTTCCAGCTGCGTAACAGTCAACTCTAAGCATCCCAAAACTCCAAAATACTTCCATAAACATGATCAACAACATATTCTAGTTATCATACTTCGGCTATAACGATTTCCAACCGATTAATCCATAAATTTCTCACATTTCTCTCAAACCCTAACTATTCATCTTCTCTAACTTCTACCAAATCAAAAACCTACTAATACATACATAATCATATACAAGATTAAGATAACAATCTTTATCACCCTTACCCGATTATACCGATTCCAAGGAGCAATCTTGAAGCTTTTCCAACTTTCTCTCTTTTCTCTTCTTTTTCTCTTCTCTCCTTTTTCTTTCTTCTCTTTTTCTTTCTCTTATTTACTAACTTTCTATTTCACTCTTTCTCACTCTCTTATATTTTTTTCTCTCTATTTCTATTTTTACTAACTATTCTCATTCTTTCCTTCCTATTTCTACACTTAACTCTATTCTTTCTATTTGTTTCCCACCAAATATAATTCTCTCACAAAAATACCAATTTTACTAATTTCTAACTTATCACTAATTAACAAATACCTAAAATACCCTCCAAACCAATTTTACCCGAAAATTCACAAAACGGTAAAATCTCACAACATATCATATCATCACATTAATTCCTCAACATCAATTATCATCATGATAATTTCACAAATAAAACAATTATCATACAAATAAAATAAAAGACTCCACAAAATTAGGAAAATCGAATCGGGGCGTTACAGGAGGGATTTTTGTTGCAGTTGTAGAAGATGGAACCATTGATGTGATTTGCATGATGCCTTCTCTGATAAGACTACTCATACCCTTCTTCAGATTTCAACAACCATTGGTAGAAACTTTACAAGCTTCACAACAGGCCTCACAAACTGGAAACACATGTCACTTTAACAGCTGAGCTTTTACTTCGGCCAGTGGTGTCTGAATACTTGCAATGTCATCAATTAAAATTGCTGGTTGGTCCTCCTCAATAGCATTAAACCTTGGCCCACCGTGATTTGGTATTGGATTCTTTGTGACATTTGGTGGAGGTGCAAAAGTCAAATCTTTGGAGTCAATCAGATCTTGTACTTTCATCTGCAGGGCCCTGTATTTCAATGTTGAATGACCAGGTGCATTGGAGTGAAAAGCACATCTGGCGTTGACATCATAATTCCTTGGAAGATTCAAAGGATCTGGTGGAGCCAAAGTCCTTAGTTTGGTCAAGTTAAGATTCAATAGTTGTGGGAGTAAGGATGCATAGGGCATCGGGATGGGATCGATCACCCCGTTAACTTGAGAAGGCCTTTGTTGGAAAGGAAGTTGCTACTGGTTATTGTTGTTGTAAGATCTTTGTTGATGTGGAGGATACTGTTGTTGCTGTTGAGGAAACAGTTGCTGAGGTGCTGGAGTAGGAATGGTGACTACAGCCACTGATCTTTGCAAGTACTGGGGTCTTCCTCTATTAACATCTATTGCATAGGTTTCCCCTGTCCTTCGAGGT
Source organism: Lathyrus aphaca (assembly GCA_963966055.1). Lineage (NCBI taxonomy): Eukaryota > Viridiplantae > Streptophyta > Magnoliopsida > Fabales > Fabaceae > Lathyrus > Lathyrus aphaca. The sequence continues at coordinate 214,649,165 of OZ014523.1, read as the reverse complement.
CCTAAGAAGGGTTTCCTTGCATTGCTAGAGCTAGCACCGTTGTCATAAATCTTACCCATCTTCAGCAAACTTTCAATTCTCTCTCCCGCTATGACCACGTCAGCAAAGCTAGTGGAAGAGAAAGCATCAAGTTTATCAATGTAGGTCCCTGGCAAGGTATTCATGAATATGTCAGCCATCTACCTTTCAGACATAGGTGGATGGACAATAGCGGCAAGTTGTCTCCACCTTTGAGCATACTTACGGAAGCTTTCCCTTGAATATTGAGACATACCCATCAAGAGGGTCCTATTAGGTGCAATATATAGGTTGTACTGATATTGGCTTATAAAGGCCTTAGCTAGATCTTTCCAGTTCCTGACGGTTGCCCTTGATAAGTGTGAATACCACTCTCTGGATGCCCCGGTTAAACTGTCTTCAAAGTAAAACATCCACAGTTTCTCGTCCATGGTGTATGCTTCCAACCTTCCCAGAAAAGATTATAGGTGAGTGTCGTACCCCGAAAAATACGACCTTACGCGATCCGAAAGGACGGAGCCGCGCGCCGGACAGACTGAAGAGTCGCCACCTAGTTCTATTTATTCCCGAAGAGGGAAAGGGATGATATAGATACAACCCGGGAGGAAAAGGATGAGGACAAAGGTCAACGGAACCATTTCCTGGGTTCGGGAGTCGGTTATGCAGGGGGAAGGTATTAACACCCCCTACATCCATCGTACTCGATGGGAACCATCTAAGTTATCACGCGCGAAAGGATGTCTATGCTTAAACGAATTGCTTTCTAGAGGGAAATGAGTTGAATTATAAGTTAGATTGAACCTAGGTGCTCGGCAAGGATTGAGATCCTCGTGCCTACGTACTCCCGTCTGCAATGGGAAAGTCAAAGCCTCGTAGTTCGGCCTACTAAGGGTATTGGTTGTTCGTTTTATTACCTTTCGTCGATGAAAGGGTTTGAGAGTCGAATTGCACTAAAGACTATGGATAGTTTATCTCGCCCAACAAGACGAGTGTCTTGCGTAGAAAATAATCGGAGCGAGTAACGAGAGCTCTTTATCCTCCTTTCTACCGCTTAAGGCTCGTGGCGTACAAATCTTCTCGTATTATTAGAATGTTTTATTTCCTAAGACCGCTTGAAGTTGGATCAAGGGTTTGGATATAATCGAAACGTTTTGGTTTTTTGAGGTTAAAGGGTAAATGCAAGTGGAGGTTTATTTTTGTGGTTTGTTAGCGAGGCACGAAGCGCTCGGCTCGCAAGGATAGGAGGATCCTAATAAACGAAATAAGAACTGGAAAATAAAGTGTGAGTGTGCAAATGCAATCGCTTGGCGTTGGACCAAGGATTCAGAAATAAAATGCGAGAAATAAAAGTTCGTACAAATTAATGGGAGAGGGATACAAATTAAATACAGGGGATTGCGAGAAATAAAGAGGTCTCGTTGTAGTTAGCCCAAGAGGAAGCGTGTGTGCAGTGTTTTCGAACTATTCGAAGGCGTTCGGCCTGTTTGATCGGGACACAACTATTCGAAGGCGTTGGACCTTTTAATCGAGCGCAACTATTCGAAGGCGTTGGACCTATTTTGGGACGCGACGAAATTTTGTTCGTGAACTGCCTTAGAATCGATTCAAAATCGGAATCATTCTATAAGGAGTCGAAACGTAATTTGAAATGCGAAAATAAATGAATAAATTGAACGGCAAAAAAATAAATGAAATAATGAATATAAATAAATAAATAAATAAAATAATATTGAAGATAATGAATAAAATAAATTATTACAAGTTTGTTTGTCGAAATAATAAAATAAAATAAAAATTAATTACAAGGGAGGCCTCATATTGACCGACAATCACCGATTTAGATCGGGCGAAAAATCGGCCTTTTAATATATCATTGGCCCTTAAACAAAAATTAATTAATTAAAAAAAACCTAAATGTAGAGACTAACAAATATTTACCAACAAAGTTTTTAAGATAATTTTTCATAGCTTAACTATTTAATAAAGGAATAAAAATTATAAAAAAAAATATCATAAAAAAATAAAAATTACTAGCATCACTAAATTATAATACAAAAATTAAGAAATATAAACAATAGAGCATAAATAAAATTGGGGAGCGTGTGAGACTAGTGGTGTGCTTAGCAATGCAAATTAGGCTAAGCCCACAAAACTACAACAAAAACGTATGGTGTGAGGAAATTATGCAGTGTGTTTTAGGTAAAACAATTTTTTTTGAATGGACCTAAGCCCTTTAATGAACAACATGTAAAAAAACGAAAAAATAAAAAAGAAGAAAAGAAAGTCTAAAATAAAATGACAAGAACCAGAATCAGTAAGTGACTCTCTAACCTCACGATCCAAACTCACATTTTTCCACGGCCTCGCAAATCTCAGGGCGGTCGTTCACGGATCTCTTTCTGCTTCAGCTTCTCAATCGGACCCACTCTCTCAATCGGCGTTCATTTCTTTCGAACCTTCCTGCCAGCGATTTCAGGATCTTCTTCTCAGCTCTCGCGATTGTGGTTCACTCGTTCACCCCTCATCTCGCGAATTCGCGTTTTCGGATCCTCTCTCAATCTTCGTTTCTGTTTCGGATCTAATGTTTTGGTTCTCTCTCCGCCGTCTGTGCTTCCGGTTCATCTCCGTCTCTCAAAGGCGTCGTTCTTCGATTCGCGGCACTGGTGGCGGAAATCGCGGTGGTTGAGGGGTTTTAAAGGTGTTTCGAGATGAGGGTTTTGGATGGCGTCGAATGTGGTAACAGGTACAGTTTTCTGGTTCTGTTTTTGTGAGCGATGGTTTAAGGTTGCGGCTGGTGTTTTGTTTTTTCGATTCTGCGGTGAATTTCGAAGAAGAAGAAAGCTCTGTTTTTTGGTTTGGGTTTCACGGATGAAGGTGACGGTGTTCGAAGTGATGGAATGGTGAAACGGTGGCTTGATGATGCTCGGGTGTTTCACGGTTTTCGTTTATCTTGTTTGGATTTGGGTTCTGGTTTTTTTGAAGAAAAACAGGTTGCAGGTTGGTTCGAAGGTGAGCTTTGTTTTGGACCGGATTTGGTGTTTCTGGGTTTGCGAGTTTACTGCTCGCGGATGGTTTTGAAGGTTTAACGGCTTGAAGGTTCGTGTCTGAGATTTTGTGGCTTCAGCTCTCACTCTCACTCTCACCTTTCGATTTTCATGGTTCTGTTTGTGGTATGCGGTGAGGTGGTTATGGAATTTTCAAAGATTTACGTAGAGGATGATGAAGAAGCGAGGTTGCGGTTTTTGTGATTTGTTTTTCTCTATTTTACAATCGCTCAAAAATTTTGTTTCTGGTTTTGGCGAGGAGGTTATTTCACGGATTCGTTCACATTTCTGCATTTTAAGGTTTGTCGGGTTTGAAGGTTGGAAGAGGGTTTAATGGAGGTGTTTGAGGTATGTGTTTTCTGTGGTTTTAGAGGTTTGTGCAGGTAGCTTGTGCGGGTCAGGTTTCGAAAGGTGAAGGAGGGCTGGTGTGCGATGGTGATTTGTTTTCTGTTTGCTTCATTTTTGTTTCTGTGTTTTCTTCCTCATCTTATCTATTTTTATTTTATGTTGTGATGGTTGGATTGAGGGTTCGAAGGGAACTTTTTTTTGTTTTGCAGGCTATCCCCCCTCTTCACTATGTAATTTGTGTCTGTTATACTGGAAAGGGTATTTGTGGGAATGATTTGGTGATATAAATTGGAGAGATAAGGTTGTTATGAATGGAAAAAAGTTTGTAAAGATTGTGTTGTGAGTGGGATGATGTGGGAGGAATCTTGACAGGCTGGTGATTGTACGACTGTTATGTACGTTTGGGGAAAGGCTCCTTGCTGGAGAAAAAGAAAAGATTGGTTGATATATAAAGTGTGACAAAAGCTGAAAAAATAAAAAATACTAGCAAAAAAAATAACAATAAAACATGACTAATAACAATATAATAGAAATAATAAAAAAAAGTAAAAGTCAGTAATAATAATAATAGAAATAGGAAATGTCTATAAATAATACTAATAATAATAATGATGATACTAAAAATATAATAATAACAATAATAATACTAGTAATAAAAATTAATAATAAATAATAATAGGAGTTGTAATAATATGATAAAATGGAAACTACAGTAATATAAAAGATAAATAATAAAATAAAAAGATGTTAATAACAACAAAAAGAAATAAAGAAAAATAAATTTTTTATTTTTTGAATGGATAATAATAAAAATGGAATAAAGTAAAAAGAGGAAATTTTTTTGAAATTTTGTGACAGAAATAATTAACGAAAATATGGAAGTGATAAATGGGTAAAATTCGTCCAAACAACACCGACTCTTACTGCACCCACACGCACTTGACATGACAAATTTGACCAAACTCTGATTTTTCGCACTAAAGAAAAATGACATATTTTTGAATTTTTAATATACGATTAGACAGAAAATAAAATGGTAGGACAAATTTGGGGTATGACATATGCCCCTATCGAATTGGCTTAGACCGAGTAAGATGAACTGGCTCGCGTTCAGTCTTTCAAGGTATAAGATAATTAGATATTAACAGACTCCAAATTTGTCCGACAAAGAAAGAATTTGTGAAAATAGCAAATAAAACATAAAACGGAAATGATGGGTGACACAGCAAGAAATAATTAACAAAACAAATCAATTATCACCGGAGGATGATAAGGCAAATGACCGAAAATAAAATCACTTATCAACAGAGGATGATAAGGCAAATAACTGAAATTAAAATCACTCATCAACAGAGCAAGATAAGGCGAATAGCTGAAAATAAAATCACTCATCAACAGAGGAAGATAAGGCGAATAGACAGAAAAATAAACTCACTTATCACCAGAGGATGATAAGGCAAATAACTGAAATTAAAATCACTTATCTACATAGGATGATAAGGCAACAGACATGAAAATAAACTCACTTATCACCAGAGGATGATAAGGCAAATAACAAAATAAACTCACTTATCAACAGAGGATGATAAGGCAAATAACTGAAATTAAAATCACTTATCACCAGAGGACGATAAGGCAATAGACAGAAAATAAACTCACTTATCAATAGAGGAAGATAAGGCAAATAGACAGAAAAAATAAACTCAACTTATCAACAGAGGATGATAAGGCGAATAGACAGAAAAAATAAACTCACTTATCAACAGAGGATGATAAGGCGAATGGACTAAAATTTAAACACGGCTATTGAATCCGCCAAGAGGAGATGCCTGGAATTTTGACTGATATGATCTTCCGCTAGGGAAAGGACTGGAAACTTGTGTTGATCCTGGATCCTGAATTATGCAAATATGCTTGATTGTTTTTTGAAATGGTATTCCATAACGATGGAGATACAATGCCAATGTTTATGCACTGAGATATAAGTTGAAAATGTTGGGGAAAATAAAAGGGTCTGATTTATTTAGGTATGCATATGATGCATATGTTGCAAATGATTGATGTAAACGATGCTTTATGACGTTAATGATGCACATGATGCTTATGAGCGATTGGAATGAAAGGTGCCAGCGTGGTGGACTTTTGGTTTGGTAGTTGCCAATAATGATTGGACTTTGGGTGGGTGGAGGGCTTGATTCCCCGACACTCGATCTTCGACGATGTATGATCAGAAGATGGATCTGACAACTCCAAGTTTGGTTATCTGCGGATGAGAGGAGCGACTTAATTGACATATGAAGACTGATTTGCTTTGAATGATTGCCAACGTCTGTCAAGGACTGCCTGTTCAGCTGGGGAGAAGAGATAGGAAGATTTGCCACTTATTTGCTTGACCCTGCCTGCAAGGTACCTGAAATAAAATTGATGGGGAGGCTTTGACAATAATCTGTCCCAGAGTCCGGATTTGGTAAGCGCCTGCCCCTGATTGAGTTGTTTGAATATAAATTGCCCCTGATTGGGCTGTTTGAAGATAGATTGCCCCTGATTAGGCTGTTGAAGAAGTATTGATTCAAATTCTTCTTTTGATTGCCCTTTGTTGGGATTGCACTGATGTCAAACACTAATTGCAATTAAATTGTTCATACACAAATGGTAGTGTTAATGCAACGTTCATGTAAGTTTTGAAAAAAAATCAATTTATTTGGATGCAGTGACAGTGTGACGAATGGACCGTTAGCCCAAACGAGGTGCTGGTTTAGAAAGTTCGTGAAAGATGCAGCAAGAATAATGTGCAAACAAGATTGAATATTAGCAAATATATGGGAGTCAATTTACGCAACCCTATTGGTAGCATGCTTTCAGAATAAATCGCGCCTCAATTAGGTCTTTTGAGGGTTGTAACGTGGTCTGGTTAATGGTTTGAGAAACAAAGGATATTAGGCTCAAAGTTTGATTTGTACCCAACCCTTCTTCGTATTGTTCTCCAGTCCTACGTTCAGTTAACTTTACACATGCATTTGTTTTGACTTTGCAAGAGTGAAGATTAAGCTTTAAGATTCGCTTGAGAATGGCAGTCATCTTTTTTTGTTGTTGGTGACCCTTTGATTTTTGATTTTATGGTCACTGATATTTGTTTTGTTTTTGCTGAGGATTTGAGTTCCTATTTTGATTTCTTCTTCTTCGACTAAGTCTCCCTTCGGGTGCTCAACTTAGTGGTTCTTTCTTTTCTTTTTTTTTGTTTGAATGTTGTGACTGCCAAGTCATTTGCTGATGGTCCTCTGACGGTATGTCTGATCTTGCAATTCGAAGGTGTAGTCAGGTTAACTGAACAACTACCCTGCCCCGGGTTATATGTAAGGGTTTGTATCCGAAAGAAACTCCTACTTCTAGGCTCGAAGTGGTTGACTAGGGATTAACTCCTTATATCTCCAATATTTGGGAATTTGAAAGAATGCCTGTACATCATTGACGAGGTTTTATCCGAAAGCATACCGCAACAGTTATGGATATTTCGTTTTCATCATCCTCCCTCAAATATTTGCTAAAGTGAAGTGAGGAAATATTTTTGTGATTTTTGCGATAAATGATAAATATGAGCGAATGCGAATAAATTGATTCAAAACATGCATAAACATAACATTAACATAACCAAGTACAAACGTAACAATGTTCAGAGCAAATAGTACTTAAACAAAAATTACAAAACAACAGGAATGCGAGAATAATAAATGGCGATGGCTGCCTTGATTTGAGGAATGAACTTCTCTTGATTGAATGCTTCAAAGTTGGAGACTACTCAGCTTGGTCTTCAACAACCCCTTCAAATGTCTTTACTTGTTGGCACCGTGTGACGGCATTGGATCGTTCTGGACATTTGGATTTCTCGGAGTGAGAGTGAGGTCCTTAGAGTTGATCATATCCTGAATCAAGTGTTTGAAGGCATGGCAGTTCTCGATGGTGTGACCTGGAGCGCCTTTGTGATACTCACAGCGAGCATTGGCATCATAGTTCCGGGCATTGCCAGTCTTAGGTGGCATATCTTTCAACACAAGAGTTCCTTTTGCCATTAGCCCCTTAAAGATTTCGGTATACGTCATACGCAGGAGATCAATGTGCCTATCATATCCTCTTTGCTGATATGGGGGACGCTGTTGAGGAGCGCGTTGTTGTTATTGACCAGGCCGTGGTTGATAAGCCTGTTGCTGGTATGGATTGGGTGCATATTGCGCAGCCGCAACCATTGGACGTGGTTGATGAGCCATCTGAGGCGGAAATAGAGCTTGAAAGGCCTGCTGATAAGGCATTGGAGGAACTGGCTAATATGGCATAGGAGCATATTGCGCAGCAGCAACATAGGGATACTGATAGTAGGGAACTGGCGCAGGTGCACTCTGTTGGAAATTCCCACTTGCAGCGGAAACGACATTTGTTTCACCCTTTTTATACCCATTGAAAGGTTTCTTGGCATTGTTTTGGCTGCTAGAACCTCCTTGGGTCTTTCCGCTTTTCAGACCCTCTTCAATTTTTACTCCTACCATCACCATGTCTGAGAATCCAGAAGATACACTGCTGATCAGCTTCTCGTAGTATTGCCCCTGTAGGGTACCCATGAAGATGTCGATTAGTTCACGGTCAACCAATGGAGGATGCACTCTGGCGGCTAGCTCTCTCCAGCGTTGGGCGTACTCTTTAAAGGATTCGCTCTCCTTTTGAGACATACTCTGAAGCTGAGTACGGTTAGGAGCTAAGTCAGTGTTGTACTTGTACTGCTTTTTGAATGCATTAGATAATTCAAGCCAAGTACGAACATTGTTGCGTTCGAGCTACATGTACCATTCTAGAGACGCTCCAGACAGGCTGTCTTGGAAGCAATGGATCATAAGCTTATCATCCTTGGCATGAGCGGCCATTTTCTTGCAGTACATCCTCAAATGAAGCTCAGGACAGCTGAGGCCTTTGTATTTTTCGAATTCTGGCAATTTGAACTTAGCAGGGATCACAACATTTGGAACTAAGCACATGTCTGAGGCACTCAGAGAGGTTGAGTTGTGTCCTTCCATAATTCGGAGTTTTTCAGCTAACTCGCGGCACATCTTCATAGCTTTAGACTCTTGAACAACATGAGGATTGGTGATTGGAACGGCAGTATGCATCTCATACTCAACTGGATGATTCTCTTCAGCTTGAGGAAACTGGACTTGAGTTGGGATAGGTTGAGCTTGAGGAATAGCACCAACAGTAACACCAGAAGCAGGTATTGGTTGGGAAGTGACCTCTTCAACAGCAGGAGTGAAGCATGGAGGCAAACCATAGACCAAAGGATTAGGCACTGGAACTGAAGGCAATGCTCATGAGGTAGATCCTTGCACTTGAGCATTGTTCATTGCGGTAGCAGCTTCGCGACGTTCTTCCATTCTTGCCAAAGCTTGCAAAGTCTCATAAATCTGGTCAATCTTGCCCTTGACTGAGTCAATCTCTTCCCTCATAGCTGCTTGTTCTTCCTGAATCACGTCCATCAGTCTTCTAGTGTTGGCTCTAGTTAGATACGGGCGTCTAGCACGATACGGGCGTAGGGAAACCAACTTGATTTACTGAAGATGGAGGAGCATGAAATAAGTTTTCGGCTTTGGAATGAAATGCAATATGAATAATTAATGCAAATGAGATGATATGCAATGTCAGAATCCAGAATCACAAGATCAAGGTCTCATGAGTCCAAGGTACAGATGGAGGATACTCGGATCAGGAACTCACTGGGTAGACTCTAAGGTTTAGGGATCCCAAAGTTATCAATTCACATGGTTGTTCATCACACGCGCCATAAGCATAACGGTTGATTGACTCCGCCATATGAATCTATTTTGGGTGAGATCTTCGTATCGACAACCCGCGAGAGCAAATTTTCTCGGGAGTCCATACTACGTGATCATCGACACAAGGTTTAAAACAAAGTCCTGGAGTTATGGAACTTTCTCAATTGTTTGATGCAGGTGTCAATTTCATACATTCTTGACAGTCAATCAACTCCATTGAGTAAGTCTATTCCAAGTGAGGTTTTCGTATCGAGCCACGCGAGGGAGAACCCTGGTGCCCCATACTACGCAACCATCAACCGATGTTTTAACCAAAAGGTTCTAAAGGTCCTTGGAGTTAATGATCCTAATGAAAGCAACTGAGCACACACGTCAAGGACTTGACGGTTGTCAGTATTCTCAATAGAATCTACTCCGAGTGAGGTTTTCATATCGACAACCCACGAGAGAGGTTCCCTCGGGAGCCCATACTACACAACCTCGCTAACTTAAGTTTATACTCGAAAGCTCGGGTATAGAGCCCTTCCCTCAAGTTCTTTTGCAAAGTATCGATCCAAGTTATAGTACCAAGGAGCCACGAGATATATAAAATGGAATGCGATAAAGAAAGCGATTAAAATAAACAAGCAAGGCATAAAAGCAAACATCCAAACAAATGCAGGAACCTAGACTAGGCTCGACTCGCATAGGGGTTAACCACTCCCCAGCAGAGTCGCCAGCTGTCGTACCCCGAAAAATATGACCTTACACGATCCGAAAGGACGGAGCCGCGCGCCGGACAGACTTAAGAGTCGCCACCTAATTCTATTTATTCCCGAAGAGGGAAAGGGAAGATATAGATACAACCCGGGAGGAAAAGGATGAGGATAAAGGTCAACGGAACCATTGCCTGGGTTCGGGAGTCGGTTATGCAGGGGGAAGGTATTAGCACCCCCTACATCCATCGTACTCGATGGGAACCATCTAAGTTATCACGCGCGAAAGGATGTCTATGCTTAAACGAATTGCTTGCTAGAGGGAAATGAGTTGAATTATAAGTTAGATTGAACCTAGGTGCTCGGCAAGGATTGAGATCCTCGTGCCTACGTACTCCCGTCTGCAATGGGAAAGTCAGAGCCTCGTAGTTCGGCCTACTAAGGGTATTGGTTGTTCGTTTTATTACCTTTCGTCGATGAAAGCGTTTGAGAGTCGAATTGCACTAAACACTATGGATAGTTTATCTCGCCCAACAAGACGAGTGTCTTGCGTCGAAAATAATCGGAGCGAGTAACGAGAGCTCGTTATCCTCCTTTCTACCGCTTAAGGCTCGTGGCGTACAAATCTTCTCGTATTATTAGAATGTTTTATTTCCTAAGACCGCTTGACGTTGGATCAAGGGTTTGGATCTAATCGAAACGTTTTGGTTTTTTGAGGTTAAAGGGTAAATGCAAGTGGAGGTTTATTTTTGTGGTTTGTTAGCGAGGCACGAAGCGCTCGGCTCGCAAGGATAGGAGGATCCTAATAAACGAAATAAGAACTGGAAAATAAAGTGTGAGTGTGCAAATGCAATCGATTGGCGTTGGACCAAGGATTCAGAAATAAAATGCGAGAAATAAAAGTGCGTACAAATTAATGGGAGAGGGATACAAAATAAATACAGGGGATTGCGAGAAATAAAGAGGTCTCGTTGTAGTTAGCCCAAGAGGAAGCGTGTGTGCAGTGTTTTCGAACTATTTGAAGGCGTTCGACCTGTTTGATCGGGACACAACTATTCGAAGGCGTTGGACCTTTTAATCGAGCGCAACTATTCGAAGGCGTTGGACCTTTTTTGGGACGCGACGAAATTTTTTTCGTGAACTGCCTTAGAATCGATTCAAAATCGGAATCATTCTATAAGGAGTCGAAACGTAATTTGAAATGCGAAAATAAATGAATAAATTGAACGGCAAAAAAATAAATGAAATAATGAATATAAATAAATAAATAAATTAAATAATATTGAAGATAATGAATAAAATAAATTATTACAAGTTTGATTGTCGAAATAATAAAATAATAAAAAAAATTAATTACAAGGGAGGCCTCATATTGACCGACGATCACCGATTTAGATCGGGCGAAAAATCGGCCTTTTAATATATCATTGGCCCTTAAACAAAAATTAATTAATTAAAAAAAACCTAAATGTAGAGACTAGCAAATATTTACCAACAAAGTTTTTAAGATAATTTTTCATAGCTTAACTATTTAATAAAGGAATAAAAATTATAAAAAATATATATATCATAAAAAAATAAAAATTACTAGCATCACTAAATTATAATACAAAAATTAAGAAATATAAACAATAGAGCATAAATAAAATTGGGGAGCGTGTGAGACTAGTGGTGTGCTTAGCAATGCAAATTGGGCTAAGCCCACATAACTACAACATAAACATATGGTGTGAGGAAATTATGCAGTGTGTTTTAGGTAAAACAGTTTTTTTTGAATGGACCTAAGCCCTTTAATGAACAACATGTAAAAAAACGAAAAAATAAAAAAGAAGAAAAGAAAGTCTAAAATAAAATGACAAGAACCAGAATCAGTAAATGACTCTCTAACCTCACGATCCAAACTCACATTTTTCCACGGCCTCGCAAATCTTAGGGCGGTCGTTCACGGATCTCTTTCTGCTTCAGCTTCTCAATCAGACTCACTCTCTCAATCGGCGTTCATTTCTTTCGAACCTTCCTGCCAGCGATTTCAGGATCTTCTTCTCAGCTCTCGCGATTGTGGTTCACTCGTTCACCCCTCATCTCACGAATTCGCGTTTTCGGATCCTCTCTCAATCTTCGTTTCTGTTTCGGATCTGATGTTTCGGTTCTCTCTCCGCCGTCTGTGCTTCCGGTTCATCTCCGTCTCTCAAAGGCGTCGTTCTTCGATTCGCGGCCCTGGTGGCGGAAATCGCGGTGGTTGAGGGGTTTTAAAGGTGTTTCGAGATGAGGGTTTTGGATGGCGTCGAATGTGGTAACAGGTACAGTTTTCTGGTTCTGTTTTTGTGAGCGATGGTTTAAGGTTGCGGCTGGTGTTTTGTTTTTTCGATTCTGTGGTGAATTTCGAAGAAGAAGAAAACTCTGTTTTTTGGTTTGGGTTTCACGGATAAAGGTGACGGTGTTCGAAGTGATGGAATGGTGAAACGGTGGCTTGATGATGCTCGGGTGTTTCACGGTTTTCGTTGATCTGGTTTGGATTTGGGTTCTGGTTTTTTTGAAGAAAAATAGGTTGCAGGTTGGTTCGAAGGTGAGCTTTGTTTTGGACCGGATTTGGTGTTTCTGGGTTTGCGAGTTCACTGCTCGCGGATGGTTTTGAAGGTTTAACGGCTTGAAGGTTCGTGTCTGAGATTTTGTGGCTTCAGCTCTCACTCTCACTCTCACCTTTCGATTTTCATGGTTCTGTTTGTGGTATGCGGTGAGGTGGTTATGGAATTTTCAAAGATTTACGTAGAGGATGATGAAGAAGCGAGGTTGCGGTTTTTGTGATTTGTTTTTCTCTATTTTACAATCGCTCAAAAATTTTGTTTCTGGTTTTGGCGTGGAGGTTATTTCACGGATTCGTTCACATTTCTGCATTTTAAGGTTTGTCGGGTTTGTAGGTTGGAAGAGGGTTTAATGGAGGTGTTTGAGGTATGTGTTTTCTGTGGTTTTAGAGGTTTGTGCAGGTAGCTTGTGCGGGTCAGGTTTCGAAAGGTGAAGGAGGGCTGGTGTGCGATGATGATTTGTTTTCTGTTTGCTTCATTTCTGTTTCTGCGTTTTCTTCCTCATCTTATCTATTTTTATTTTATGTTGTGATGGTTGGATTAAGGGTTCGAAGGGAACTTTTTTTGTTTTGCAGGCTATCCCCCCTTTTCACTATGTAATTTGTGTCTGTTATACTGGAAAGGGTATTTGTGGGAATGATTTGGTGATTGAAATTGGAGAGATAAGGTTGTTATGAATGGAAAAAAGTTTGTAAAGATTGTGTTGTGAGTGGGATGCTGTGGGAGGAATCTTGACAGGCTGGTGATTGTACGACTGTTATGTACGTTTGGGGAAAAGCTCCTTGCTGGAGAAAAAGAAAAGATTGGTTGATATAGAAAGTGTGACAAAAGCTGAAAAAATAAAAAATACTAGCAAAAAAAATAACAATAAAACATGACTAATAACAATATAATAAAAATAATAAAAAAAAAGTAAAAGTCAGTAATAATAATAATAGAAATAGGAAATGTCAATAAATAATACTAATAATAATAATGATGATACTAAAAATATAATAATAACAATAATAATACTAGTAATAAAAATTAATAATAAATAATAATAGGAGTTGTAATAATATGAAAAAATGGAAACTACAGTAATATAAAAGATAAATAATAAAATAAAAAGATGTTAATAACAACAAAAAGAAATAAAGAAAAATAAATTTTTTATTTTTTGAATGTATAATAATAAAAATGGAATAAAGTAAAAAGAGGAAATTTTTTTGAAATTTTGTGACAGAAATAATTAACGAAAATATGGAAGTGATAAATGGGTAAAATTCGTCCAAACAACACCGACTCTTACTGCACCCACACGCACTTGACATGACAAATTTGACCAAACTCTGATTTTTCGCACTAAAGAAAAAATGACATATTTTTGAATTTTTAATATACGATTAGACAGAAAATAAAATGGTAGGACAAATTTGGGGTATGACAGTGAGTACGAGGACAGGAGGTACCGTTATACTTTTCAAATCACGGGGGTTTGAACTTGTGAGGAATCCTCACCCCTTCAACTAAGTCCATATCTATCACATAAAATCCCAAGGAGTTCTGGGACTCCAAGGATCTTAGCTTCTCTAATATCTCATCCAGACGACGGTCATAAGCTTCATCTGCCCCAGCACCCAACACTATAACTGCTCATCCTGAGGATCTTTTTGCAGAATACAATATCCAGTGTGTCTTTGGCCATCCCCAAGGATATTAACTTCAGGATTGTTGTTAGGTCCAAACACCACCGGAGTCGTTCGAGGCTGATCGCGCGGATTTTTACTTGTACCCCCAGTGCCTGCATGGTTATCTTCTGGAGTTTGCTGCTCGACAAACACCCTCAATCTTTCTTGGGTCTGTGCCAGCCCAGTCATCACAACCATGAATTGATTCATTTGGGTCCTCACTTATGTCCTTACATCAGTCATCTGAGTCCTCACATCTGTCAGTTCCTGCTGTAGCTGATCCATTTGTAGACTCGGAAGGTTGTGTCTGGTTGGATATCTGTAGATGCAATTGACGGGAAAGACCCTCCTGCAAGCAATATTTCCTGAAACAATCAACAGAGTGAGAAGACAACAATAAAATCACCTGCAAAACAAGGGATATGAAGTTAGCATGCAATGCAATATGTCTATTTGTCTTCAGAGGGTATCCGGTTTGGTTCTTGGTTTTGACCTTCCAGACCTCTCTTGAGAAGATGAAGATGTTGAAGCATAAGAAAATCCAATTCATAACCATACAAAATGCAAATGGCAATGCCAAAATACAAATAGTTCATGAATTACAAACAAACTCCCATGGTGAATCAAAATACAACCAATTCAAGAGTACGACAAACAAAATCACCATGGTGAGCTAAAATACAAAAACTAGTACAAAGAGAAAATAAAACATCTAATCCATATGCATCCTCCCTGGCTTCCTTCAGGAGAGCATCACTTACTGGTCCAACTGGGTGTTCTGTAATGGTCCTGATGAGAAGCTTTCTGGTTGCAATGGCATTTGTCATCCTCTGATACTTATCTTGTTCTTTGGATCTATTTAACCCCGCCCGAAGTTTCAATTATGAGATCTCCTTCTGAGCTGCTAGCAGTGCCTTTTGGCTTCTTTTCTCATTGGCTTCTAACTGCTCTATCTCAGCTTGCATCTTCCGGTCTTCTTTCAAACGAGATTCAGTTATCCTGACCCATCTATCCTTACTTTCCTCCAGATAGTGCTCAGCTCTTTCCCTCTAAATCTTTGCTTTCTTGCATGCATTATTCAACACAAGTTCTCCTGCTCGGGCCTTCCCGATGAAGTCTCCAGTCTTCTCAATTTTGGTTACATGCTTGATGTGCAGCTTCTCTAACCTCTTAATGTCTAGACGACCATCATTCCTTTCCCAAAGGGTCTTCTTCAAAGCTTCAGCTAGCTGGGTGTTTCTTTCTTTCATCTTCTCAAATTCCTCCAGGCTTACTGTAGTTGTGGGCTCAACTGCTGATGGTCCTGGCACATCTTCCAGGGTAAATGGCATATGGGCAATCTGTCCCCTGATGCATGACCATTCAGTGTACTGTATGTTATTAAACTTCCCCAGAATAGCAGTCCCTTTAGTCTGTATGTTGTCCCAAGCCCAAGCTGCTGGTCGGACAATGGTATGATTCTTCAGAATAGCACAGTAAAGAGACTCTGCTAAGTCCTGCTCCCTCGGTGGATGTATCAAGGAATATCCCAACTGTCTCTTGAAAAGTAAAGGATTTTAATTGATGCAACCCTTTACTCCAATAAGTGGAAAATTTGGGTATTGCCCACAGCTTGTTATTATGTCTCGACTCTTGGTGTTCTGAGTACTCCACCTGATATCTTCTGAAGTAAGGGCAATCATCCTCTTAACCCAATTCCTTCACTGATGTGGATTCAGGAAAGCTTCCGTCTTCGGCATATGCTTCATCAACCAACTGTAGAAGAGTGGGGCACAACACCTTACCATTATTCCTCTCTGTTTCTCATTCCTCTGATGAACTGAGTAGTAGAGATCTCCTAGTAAGGTGGGAACTGGGTTCTTTAGCATGAAGATGTGGATATCATTCTTGCTTACAAACTTAGGCTCGTCTGCAAACAAAATGATACCATAAATGCTGAGGGCTAGGAGAGCACACACAGTTTCCCAACTCCCTATTGCAGCTTGCTTTGTTTCTGGAGTGATCAAGAAATCCAGATGAAGGTCTGGGATTCCAGCCTTGGAAGTCATGTGCTCATCAATGACAGTTGCTTCCAGATGCAGTGCTTTGGCTATGTCTTCATTCTTTGGAGGGGTCATTTCAGGGTTGAAAGGGATTCCTTTTCTGATAGGGACACCTAATAACATAGAATATTCTTCCAGCAAAGGACCGATCTGAAAATCTGGGAAAGTGAAACAACAGAGAGGAGGGTCATAAAACAGAAGACAGGTGTGAATCATGGTCCTCTGCAATGTTTCCAAGTCCATGATCATGTCTAGGATTCCAACATAATGCTCTCTGAATAAGGGAACATGATCAGGGGTGATAAGAGCCTGTATCTGCCTGATGCCTACTAGAGGATACTCAAAAGAAGTGGTAGGTGATGTTGCTTTTCCTGGTTGAATCCATGTTAAAGATGTGTGCTGAAGGAGATAACTGTAGAGGATAACTAAAGAAGATAGCTGAAGAAGTGTTGAAGCAGATAAGTTGAGAAGAAGAATGGTCAAAACCAAGCAAAGAGAAGATGGATACCCTGTAAAACAAATAGAAAAATGTTAAATGATGAAATATGATGTATGCTTATGATATGCAAGGGTTTGTGATGATGTGTTGGATTATCAGTTGCTCTTGGTAAGGTCCATGAGTGTTTAGAGTTTCAGATGAAGGCTGAGAACCAGTAACCAGGTGGGGGACTCAAATAAAGAGTCAATGATCCAGGCTTTCAAAGAACAAGTCCAAAATAGTACAACCTTAAGAACATATTCCAGTAGCAAGGTATGTTGAGGTCAAGGGTTTCTGCAAACCAATAAACAAACCAACCCACTCACAGGTATTGTTCTAGAACAAGGATCCTTAAATTCGGATCTATTATGAGAAGTGTAAACACTTCTAACCCAGAGGTATAGTGTTTACCCTAATCATAAAGGATCCTCCTCTAATTCACCTCAGATGTTGAAGGTCATCTAAAAAGGTCATCCAGACTTAGCAAGCTTCCCAGATAGCCCTAGTACTACAGAAAATCCGTAGCACAGAGTTCTCAAGAAGAAACCCATGTCTGAACCGTGTTTTCATATTCCCGCACCAGATCGAAATGGAATGGAAAAGAATACAAAACCACTCTAATCTTAGGTGTCACTCAGGCCTTTGTATTGAGCCTTTCTCATTGAAATACCCCACCTATCAAGGTAACAACAATCCAGCACAATGATATGATAAAAATAATGAAATGCGAAAAGTAGTAAATGAAAGCGATAAATAAAGTTATACAAAAAGCGATAAATAAAGAAAAAACACATAAACACATATAGCACATAACACCCCCATAAACACAAATCAAACAAGCGCTAGGAGAAACCCACAAGAGAACCAAAAGCCCTAGTTGCAAAGAATCCCCAGCAGAGTCACCAAGATGTCGCTCCCCGGATTTTCATCCCGATGCAAACGCGAACCGTCGGCGATGTTGGAGGTTGAGGTTGAATAGGGTTGCCAGCTAGGCATTTTTATCCTAAAGGAAATGTAATGCTGCATAAACCTGGAAGGGTATGGATAACACGGTTGCGAACCAAAGAAACTGAGAAAGGGGGTAGGTTACGACCTGGGAAGGTATTAGCACCCAGATCGTCCGTCATACTCGATGGGATCCACGCTTACTTAATTGTGTTTAAAAGGGGATGGTGTATGTGCTAAATTGTGCATAGAAAGCTAGGGAGGGAAGGATGTACAGAGTGTCAGTGCAAGAAGAAAGTGAGTGCTCAAAATGAGGTTGAGGAGAGAGAACTAGAAAGAGGAGAGGGGGAGACAAAGAGACTTTTGTTCGATAACCGTTAAGTTATGCCTATGTATCCTCTCGTGCAATGAGGAAGTCAAAACACCGTAGTTCGACTCAAAGAGACTGGAATGATTTTGTTGTGAACTACTTTCTTGTCTATGCTCAAGTGTATGACTCGTCTGGCTCGAGTGCTAATTGTCTTGCATTAGACGGAAGAAGCGAGTTCTCGTTTTCAGAGTGAATATGATGTGAAAAGAATCCCGAAGGAGACGTTTATTGTTTGTTTTTGGGTTTTCAGTTTTTTATTGTTTTTGGTGTTTTTCATAGGATAATGAGCTTAAGCCTTAATTAAGGGTTTGTAAACTCATTATATCACCCCTGATTAGGGATAATGAGTCTACTTAAGTGTGAGATGAAAATCTCAACTTAATTACCCTAATGATGTAGGATTAATATCATTAACCATCTTGTGATTATTAAGTGTTTTTGGATTTTTTTTTTGTGTTAAGTAATGAGTTTAATCTATAATCAGGGATTAGTGAACTCATTACACCATCCTAAAAGAAGGATGATAGATGAGAACACTTAAGATGAGGAAGATACCTCAACTTAATCCATGGTTAGGGACTAAATTCATTATATAACAAGCGTTTATTAAAGTGGATTTTAATTAAAGGTTGGATTAAGAAATTGATTTTATGTTTGTAAGACTAAACCTGAGGGGGACTTGACCATTAAACACTAGGGTTAGTCCCTCTGAACCAACAGGCATAGATGTAACCCTAATATAAGGCCCAAGTTACAAGCTTAAGTCTTAATGATTATTTGTTATTTTGATTAGGAGGTGTAAACAACTTAAAGGTTTAACACTAAGTATTAAAGTTATACACTCCATCCTAAGGTAAGGATACATGCATAACCCTAATTCAGAGTCTTAAAAGTTTAATTGTTTAGCCTTGATTATGAGATGAAAAGCAGAGACTCAAGGAGACTCAAAGGTAAAAAAACTAGAGGAACTATGTACAACCCTAAAGTTATCATGCTTGGATATTCCTATGGTTTGTGAGGCTTAAAGAAAGATCTTAAGAAATTCTTCAGATAGCCACCAAGGAAGAAGAAGCAGATGAAAAGAAAAGAGAAAGGAGAATAGGTTACTTACTTCCTGAAGAAGTTAAGTAACCTTAGAGAAAGAAAGGAGAAAGAGAGGGTATAAGCAATCAAATTCACTTCAAAGACATGTAAGATGCAAATGAAAAGATAAGAAGAGTTTGGATGTGGAGGCATATTCACATCCTAAACAATTTACCATAAGCCCCTGCAATGGTTAGAATGAATGCATAAGGTGAAACAAGATTGCAATGAATCAAAGATGAGGATGCAATGATGCCAACCAGAAGTGAATACATGATGTAAATGTGTCATGGAGAGATTCAAAGTCATATACAATGCATATGTATGATCATACAAGTGATGGATGTAAAAACAAGCATGTTATAAGCTTAAGAATACATGAACATACATAAGATGTAATGGATGCAAAACATGTCAATTGGATGCAACAATGATCAACCAACATTCACACATGTCCTAAGGTGTCTAAGATGACATACAAATGCATGATATGTCATGACAAGTTGACGTGATGAAGTTATGCAAAGATGAATGCAAATGAACATGGCAAATTAGGGTTTTAGGAAAGTATGAGATGCACATGATCAAAACAGAAGCATAACAGATGATAAGAAAATTGAAATTGCAACCAAATGAACCCTAAACACATATAATATCACTCCCCAAAGATGGAAGTCAGAAGCTAAACCAAAGTCAAGTTATGGTTTTTCCAAGTTAGGCTAGGGTTTTGGGTACCTCTTCATGAAAAATGTCAAACAAATGGAAAATGTAATGAAAACATATGAGGTAAATACCCTAGATACTACATGCCAAGTATGAAAGAATTCAAAAAGAACCATTCAAAAACTCATCTTGGTTGATCAGAAATGAATTTTTGAAGTTAGGGTTAAAAAAAAAGGAAATTTGGAAACCCTAATTCATGGTTAATTGTTAAAATGAGATCAAACCCTAAAATAAATTTGTAAGATGAGTTTGTAAATTGTTCTAAACATGTAAGAATGCTTCATGATTTTTTTTGTGATTTTTAAATACCTAAAAGTATTTTTAATTAATTAAAATGAATTAATTAACTAAATAATATTATTAAATGATTTAAAAATATATTTTTAATCTAAAAATTAAAAATAAAAATGTTTTTGGTTTCTGAAAATTATTTAAAATAAGAATGCAAAAGATTGAAATTTTATAAAATGTTTTACTATTTTAAATAAATAAAGGAAGTAAAATGAAATAAAAATAAAATAAAATGCAAAGTATGCTGGATGGATGGATCGGATTGTGCAGGAGAGAGATTAAGAGCTAGGATGGCAAGTCACCGAGACTTGAGGAATGAAGATCCTAAGGCTGAGATTCAAACTGGGCTTACGTGCGTGATCCAATGGCTATCATTTAATCTGACTAATTTAATTATAATTAAGTTAATTAATTAAAATTAGGGTTAAGTGGATAATTTGGGCCGTATGCAGCTTAAACTAATCTCAATCCAAGGGCTCACATTCAAACTAGCAAAAAACCCTAATTAATCTCAGGCGCCCGAGATAAGCTCCGATCGTCTTCTCCGGCCAACCCCTCACCTTATCTTCTTCCCCAGCTCACTAAAACTAATAAGAACTTCCCAGACACGATCCCCAAACATCATACAACTCAAATCAATCAACAAAAATCATTTAAAACACGCATACATGATGAATCAAAGCAAAAACATTTTTACGGGAAAAGTTTCAGAACATCATGAAATGCTTATTTCTCAACCATTTTCAATTTTAAACATATCAGGATGATCAGTGCAACACATAGAATCAATTTATAACAAGAAAGAGAGGTTCTGGAAAAAATGTTCTTGAAGGTTACCTGAACTGAGCTTCTTCAAAATGGGGCTTTCGGGGCCTCCCTCTTGTGCAAATCAACTCCTCTGGTCCTCCTTGTGCTAATGGAATGCTTGGATGAAGCTTATTATGGCTGGTTTGGAGGTTTCGGTTATGATGAAGCAAGAATCGTGTTTTTGTTTCAGGGTGATTTAGGCCATGGTGAATGTAAAGCCCCGATTCGATTTTCCCAAAATTTTTGTGGAGTCTTTTATTTTATTTGTATGATAATTGTTTTATTTGGGAAATTATCATGATGATATGATATGTTGAGGAATTAATGTGATATGTTATGTGATTTTACCGTTTTGTGAATTTTCGGGTAAAATTAGATTATAGGGTATTTTAGATATTTGTTAATTAGTGATAAGTTAGAAATTAGTAGGATTGGTATTTTTGTGAGAAATTTATATTTGGTTGGAAAGAGTAGAAAAATAGAAATAGAAATAAAAAGAATATATGAGAATGAGAAAGAGTGAAATAGAAAGTTCGAAAAGAAGAGAAAGAAAAAGAGAAGAAAGAAAAGGAAGAGAAGAGAAAATAAGAGAAAAGAGGAAAACATGGAAAAGCTAGGTTTTTATCAAGATTGCTCTGCGTAGACGAAATAATCAGGTAAGGGTGATAAACATTGTTATCTTGATATTGTGTATGATTATGTATGTGCTTGATTGGTTGGATTTTGGTTTTGATGAGTTTAGAGAAGATGAATAGTTAGGGTTTGAGAGAAAATGTGAGAAATTGGTAGATTAATTGGTAGATATATGCTTTAGATCATGTTTATGGATGTATTGTGGAGATTGGGAAAGTTTTGGTAGGTCTGTTCGTAGCTGAGAAATTCTGGAAATCGTAGTGGTCGCTCAGCAAAAGTTCCAGGATGATTCTCGCTCAGCGAGCCTGTAGGTTTTGAGGGGTTATGTGTTTTAATCCGTAGCTTTAGTTTCGGGTATCCGTTTTTAGTGATCCTCATATCAATTCGAAGCTAAAAACATGTAGAATCTATTAATGCTAAAATATGTAATTTTTAGCCGACTTTTACCCAACTTTTTTGATAAAACGTAATTATTTTAATTATGGAATTGTGGGTTTGATTGTTGTGTTGTGGTCGTTTGGAAAGTAGATACATTGCTTGAATCAAATGAGAATGTATGCTAATTGTATGAGATGAATGCATAACTATATTGTGAATATGTATGCATTTTCAAAATCGTTGTGTGTCATTTTGCATGTAAGCATAATGTATGCATTCTTGTGTTGTGGGATTCTTTGTGAATTCGTCGTAGCATCGTGTGCTCATGTGGAGTGTGAGCGATGATTACAACAAGATCGTGTGCCCATATGGGTGTGAGTGATCGGATTGTGTGCCCGTGTGGTGTGTGAGAAATCTAGAAACATCGTGTGCTCGTGTGGGGTGTGAGTGATGGGTGATTTATTCACATTGATTGTGTGCCCGTGTGGGGTGTGAGAAATCAGATTGTGTGCCCGTGTGGGGTGTGAGCAATCCATAAATATTGTGTGCCTATGTAGGGTGTGAGCAATGGGGAACATCGTGTGCCCGACGGGGAGTTACTTTAGGTAACAAGCGATGATTCCATTTGGTTCCTGAGTGAACCTGCTGAAATGTTGATTGGGTTACCGCATTGCATCTGCATTGAGTCGTGTGTCGGTCTCTATGAGTTGCATTTTATCATTTTAATTATGATATGAAGAAATAAACATGAATGTGCATATGTTTATTTGGAGTATTATGGAGATGATAGTATGTGTAATGAAACATACTTGTTGGTATATATGCATGTTTTATATATGTATATGTATGTGATTTATACATTTGTAGTGTATATGTATGTACACGTTGCGATGTATATATGTGATAAGGAATGATCTGTGCTGAGAATATGTTTTATGTTCATTTTATATGTTGAGATATATAATTATATGCAATGTTATTATGATAATGTTTCTCACCCTTCTACTATTTTATGATGCTCTATGAGGTATTACAGAGTAGGTTGTTGGATGGCATATTTTTGTGAAGCTCGTCTTCATCTTTTGGTCGGTTGGCTCTGATATGTAGCATCGGGTAGTTAGGTTGGCTTAGTGCCATTTTTGTGATGCATTATGTACATGTATCTTTTGGATTGATGTTTTGTATAAACATGAATATTTGTTGTTGGCATCAAACTTGTTGATATATATATATATATATATATATATATATATATATATATATATATATATATATATATATATATATGAATGGAAATATATATATGTTTGATGTTGTTGTGAAATGTTCCCGCTGTATAATCATTTATCGTTTGGGAATTACCCTATTGTTGCATATCTATTATGAGTAGGTGTTGTATGTTTTTAATTTAAAGCATAATGTGACATGCCTCTTTTTACCATGTTTAATTATACTCTGATGAAATTTTTAACATGTGACTTAATGATTTAATTGATTATTTGGGGGTATATAAAGGGGGTGTTATAATGAGGGGGTGGGAAATGATCCTTAAGTTATGTGTGATTGAATGGTGAAAGAATTTTTGATGTTTGATGGTTGTGGAGTGAGAATCGAAGAAGGAAAACTTTTAGGGAATTTTTTGCAATCTGAGTATATGCCTGTTATCAGCTCTTGTGTGTTGCTATATCTCTCCTATAAAGTGTGAATGGATGATAGAGTAGGTTTGTAGAGGCTGTTGACCACTATTCCAAGAGTATGGGGGAAATATGCAAAAAGTCAAGGTTTGGTGTACTGGAGGTATGGTATGGTGCAGAAATGGCTTGAGAGCTTGTACTGCATCAACTGAGTTCAAGGAGCACCATTGGATTGAAAGTTGTGACATGTAACACTTGATTCAATAGTTTGCATAGGTTTTTGCATTTTTCCCTCTTTGTGATTTCTTGAGAAGTAAGTCATGGAATCCTTTGGTTCAAGGCTCAATTCTGGTCAATACATGTTGCATTATGTTTCTATGATGTGAAGCAATGCATTAGAGGTCATGAGAAGGCATGGAAATCAAAATTGCACATTTCCCTCTTTTGCATGAACTTGAAAATTACAAGATATTTCCCAACTTTGACTTGCCATATCTTGAGTTCTAGGATGAATCAAGAGGAGTTCTTGTACTTTTTGAAAATGGGAAGATCCAATCTACAACTTTCATGTTTGAGGAAAATTAATTTGAAGCCTTTTTGATCAAGAAAAAGGAGGTTGAAGATCTTTCCCAAAATGGAAAGTTTTCATTACAAGTCATGCCCAAAAATAGAAACTTTTCAAATGGCTCAAAATTCTTCAATTTTGTGAACTTCCAAGCATTCCTAAGATCAAATAAAGATCATAGGACCTAAAATTGATGAAGATGACCCTTTGGAACCCTTGGTGGTGGCCTCAGATGCCCTGATTCTGACTTTTCTTGCACAACAAGTTACCATTTAACCAGATGACTTCCACAATGAATTTTTGCTTCAAATTTGATACACATGCTCCTTATATCATATATAGATCAATAGAATCAAGAAGGGCCAAAATATTTGGGTGTAAGGGCCTTATACCCAAAACCATAATTTCTGGTCATCTGTGTAGGAGCCCTGAGCCTGCCTGGGTAACTGTGCAATCTTATGAGATTTCTTGACTTCAAAGAACCCTTGGAGGTACAAAACAACCATAGAACACTCAAGGACCCTCTTGGCATGCTTCATGGCCTTTGAGATTGCTCAGACCACTTCTAAGATTCACCTGATCACAAACCCTAGCTATGCAACTATGCAGTGAAATAATTATGCAGTGTGAGATGGTATGCTTATGTAATGCAACATGAAGGATCACAAGCCAAGGTGTGAGAAAAAAGAGAGGGAAAATTTCGGGTGCTTACAGCTTCCCTAGTTCCGATACTCAATAACAATTAAAGAAATCCAGGTGGCTTTTTGGAATTGGATGTTTTTAGCAGCATTCACACAAGATTCATATATGGTTGGCCTGGATGAATAAGTGTCTGTAACACCCCAAAATTTTCCCTCTTATTTATTATCAACCTCGAGCGGTTTACGCTTCATTCTTGCATCATTCCGCATATCATCGCATCGCATTTGAAAAATAAATAAATAAATCATTCGTCATCCTTCGCATGAGGTGTGTGGTCGATCAAGGCTAGCCAAACATTGGAGTTCGAGAGAAAATAATATATCAAAAATAATCCAAACCACTTCCAAGCTAACCAACCAAAAAAGGGAAGAATTCACCTTTCCCTCCCTTTTCTTTCCCTTTTCCTTCCACTTTCTTTCCACACTTCCTTTCATTCTTTCCATCTTATTTTTCCACTTCAATTCCACTCCATTTCCCTTAGCAACTTCCACCATGTTCTACCATCTTCTAGATTGTTCCAAGGAATATTCCAAGGAATATTCCTTTTTCCAACCCTAACCCTAACTAACTACCAAACCATATTTTTGGATCCCAAACCTAATTTTTGGGCCCCAAACCTAATTCCATACCAAACCTAGCTCCAAGCCTAGCCTTTATATAACCATTAATCACTTCATTGCTAGGGGATCCCACAATTTTCCAAATTTTCACTCTTTCACAATCACTTTTTCTCTCCCACTTTTCCTCCATTTTCCCTCATTTCACCAAAGCTTTTTGAATAAGCTCTTCAAGTTTCACATTGAAACTTGAAGATCTTGAAGCTTAGCCTCAACCACCATTGATTGTGTGGATTGTAGAAGAAGAAGCTACTGAATTTTGTGAAGATTTCGGCTTATCAGAAGCACACGAAGGTTCAAGCATCAAGAACGCATTTATTTTGCGATTTCTCGGTTTTCTTGGTTTTCTCTTCTATTAAGCTCCGATTCTTGCAACAATTACCGAAGCACTTCTCCACTTCGTAGGTTGGTGAAGTAAATCACTTCTTCTTTAAGTTATTCTATTCATCTCTCCATTTCGGCATTCTTTAAGTGCTTTTTGTTTTGCTTGCGATCAATGTCATTTTCATTATGTGTTGTTTGCAATTTGTGATTTTTTGTTGATTTTGGATTTAAAGTGTTGATAGTTATAGGTTCTAGCATGTGTAAATAAGCCCCAATTTAGTAGAAATTAGTGTTAGCATGTTCATAGGAATGTTAGGGATCATTAGAAGTGAGTTTGTGGCCAAAAGCACTTATTTCAAGGACTTTTTTCAATTCTGTTCAGCGTTAACCGGTTAACGCATTTGGTTAACCGGTTAACGCGTGCGTTTTGCCACAAATTAGCGTTGTCCAGGGTCCGTTAACCGGTTAACGCTGTTGATTTTTGGATTTTTGATTTATTTGATGGCTCATTCTTGCTTCCTAGTGCCTCTAATGTCCATACATGTTTAGGTAGTAATTTTAAGGAATGTTTGAGTCCATTTCCAGTAGCTCATTCTCCCATTTCGAGTCATTTCGACACGATTCCATTCATGTCGCGTATTATGCATTTTTGTGTTTATTTGTGCACACCTTGATTTCTTGCATCTTGTTGCTATGTTCATGCATCATTAGGTATGTAATAATCATGTTGCATTCTGTTCTTACATGTTTCACATTGCATTAAATCATTTTTCGTTTCATTGTATCAATGTATGTGGCATTTTGCATTTCATTGTTGATGTATGTTGCATGTTGCATAATCATGTATGTGGTTGCATTTGATTATAGTATTTATATCAATTTACTTCTGAATTTTGCATTGAGTTTGGAATTCTTGTTGAGCTATTATATTTCATGTTCATAATCAATAATCATCATGTTCATATGCATGTTCATGTGATACATTTTTGCATTACTTGTTGCATAATCCACATGTGATGCCTTCTTGCATAATCCTTCAAAAATGTTCATGTTCTTGCATTTATATATGATGATCCATGTTCAAATGTATGTTCATGATGGAGTTGGTGCAGTATTTGTTGAGTTTGTGCATTAAAAAATGATAATAATCAATTCTGGATTTTGCATTTCATAGCTATTTTTGCATGTAGGTGTTGTAAAATGTATGCTGTTTGTTTGTTTGCATGCTGTATTTGACCTTTTACACCTACTTTTTCATGCTGCATGATAGCTGTAGTATGTTGCTTGTGTTATGCATTGTTTTCATAGCTGATTGTGTGTTTGAGTGTTGTAAATAGTTGCTGAATTTTAGTGTTAGCATTTTTAGGCACCCTTAAACTTAAGATTGAGTCTAGTTTAGGTCCAAGTTGCCTTAGGATTTAATCAGTGTGTGTTTGCCTTATTATTTTTAATAAAAAATGCACATTAACCTTTGTTTTGTAGAGGGGAAGATTGAGGTAAGTTTCCTTCACCTTATCCTTTTCTTTTTATGCATTTCTTTATGCATTTAATTCATGTTTCCTTCCTGTCGCTCCCACCAAATGACACCCAGGTCAAATGGGGTACAGACGCGAACGGTCGGCGAAAGGAGAGGGAAATGAATAGAGTCGCCAGCTAGGCATTTTTATCCCGGAGGAAAGGTAATGCTGCATAGACCTGAGAAAAGATATGGATAAGACGGTTGCGAACCAGAGAGACTGAGAAAGGGGGTTGGTTACAACCTGGGAAAGTATTAGCACCCAGATTGTCCGCCGTACTCGACGGGATCAACGCTTAAAAGATTTTTGTTTTAAAGGGGTAGTGTCTGTGCAATCTGTGTATCAAAGCTGGAAAAGAATACAAGTGTCAGTGTAAAAAGAAATGTGAAGTGTATAAGAGAAGTGTCGGTGTAAGGAAAGAATATGAAGCTCAAGACTATGAGGCTCAAAGAATAATGCTGAAAGAGGGGGAATATACAGAGACTTTTGTTCGATAACTTGTTAAGTTATGCCTACGTATCCTCTCATGCAATGAGGAAGTCAGAACACCGTAGTTCGACCCAAAGAGACTGAAAGATAAATTGACTTGATGAACTGCTTGCTTGTCTATGCTCAAGTGTATGACTCGTCTGGCTCGAGTGCTAACTGTCTTGCATTAGACGGAAGAAGCAAGTTCTCGTTTGTGAGTGAATGAGGTGAGAAAAGAATCCTGGAGGAGACGATTATTGTTTGTTTTTGTCTTTTCAATCTTTTATGACTTTTGGATTTGTCATAAATTAATGAGCTTAAGCCTAAACCAAGGGTTAGTAAACTCATCACATCTTCCCTCTAATTAGGGGTAATGAGAATACCTTAAGTACGAAGTAAGCACCTCACACTTAATCACCATGATGTAGGATTAAGATCATTAACCTACTTGTAATTATTTAGATATTTTTGTTGTTTTTGTTTAGTGTTAAGTAATGAGTTTAAGCCATAATCAAGGATTTAATGGACTCATTACACCATCCTAATAGAAGGATAATAGATGAGAACATTTAAGCTGAGGAAGGCTCCTCAACTTAATCCATGATTAGGGATTAACCTCATGACAAAACAAAGCCTTTGTTTAATGGATTTTAATTAATAATAAGATGAAGAAGTGATTTTTATGGTTTGTAAGACAACTTGAGGGGGACTTGTCCATTAACACTAGGGTTAGTCCTTCTTAACCAATTAAGGAAGAATTAGAACCCTAATGCAAGGCCCAAGTTACAAGCTTGATGTCTTGATGATTATTAAGTGAATTGATTAGAGGATTTAAACACATTAAGTGTTTAACACTTAGGATTAAAGTTATACACTCCATCCTAATAGAAGGATGTAGGCATAAGCTTAATCACAAAGCCTTAAAACCTTTAGGGTTTAATCCTTCATTATGAGGTGAGAAGAGAAGACTCAAAGATGACACAAAGGTAAAATCTAAATGGGGGACTAATCAAACCCTAATTGTTATCATACTTGGAGATCCTAGGGTTTGTGAGGCCTAAGAGAGAAAGAATCTTCAAAGAGCCACCAAGGAGAGAAGCAGATGAAAGGAGAAAGAAGCAGAGAGAAGCAAGACAACTTGCTTCACTTAAGAAGACAAATTTGCTTGAAGAAAGAAAGAAAGAAAGAGCATGAATGAGCAATCTCACTCAAGGGCAAGATAAAATGCAGCAATGATGCAAGAGAGGGATGAGAAGATATTGTGAGAAGTGAAGGCAAATTCACTTCTCAAAACAACTTACCACCTGAAAAGTTAGCAAAGGAAATGAAATACAATCCAAATGGGATGAAATGTCATGATGCAAACCAAAGTCAGAAGCATAAAAATGATTTCAATGATGCTAAGAGATGATGCAAACATATGTCAAGAGATGAGAATGATCATACAAGCATGAAGATGCAAATGAAGCATGCTTTGAACCATAAGGATTCATGAATGTTTATGAAATAAAATGAACATATAACATGGAAAAGGAATGATGCAGTGATCAAACATGATGCTAGTATGTCCTAAGATGTATTATATGTCATGAGGATGCACAAAATGTCATGGCAAGGTCTTGAATGCAAGTAAGTGAGAGATGGATGCAAAGGAAGGCACAAATTAGGGTTTATGAACAACATGCAACACAAAAATTCAAAATCAAAAGCAAAGGGCATGACAAAAAATTGAAAATGGGATCAAAGGAACCCTAACCCTACACAAGCTCACTGCCCAAAGGAGGGGGCCTAAACCTAAACCTAATGTAAGTTATGAATTTTCTAAATCAACTAGGGTTTCAAGGCACCTCAAAAGGAAAAATGCAAAACAAATTGAAAATGAAAAATAAATTCAAACCAATTTTACCCTAGAAACTACATGCTATGAAGGATCCAATTCAAGAAGAATCATCATCAAACTCTTAATGGTTAGGCAGAATGAATTTTTTCAAGTTAGGATCAAAATATTGCCTTTAGACAAATTTAATTCCAATGAAAATTGTCAAAAAGCATCAAGAACTAAAAAGAAATTTGTTTTGAGAGTTTGATAATATTTCTAAATGTTTTGAAATGCAATATGAATTTTTTTTGTGATTTTTAAATACCTAAATGCATTTTTAATTAATTAATTTCCATTAACTAATTAAAAATAAACATTTAAATGATTTAAAAATAATTTTTAATGCAAAAAATAAAAATAAAATTATATTCATAATGAGAAAAATATTTTAAGACAGCATGCAAAAAATAAAATTTTTATAATGTGTTTTGATATTTTAAAATAAATGAGAAAGAAAATGCAATAAAAATGAAATTTAAATATGAATTAATGAAAGTAATCCAATCCATTAGCTGAGATTCAAAGGGAAATGGAGGGAATTGACCCGCGCGCATCTGGACGGTCTACATTTGAACTGACCTAATTAATTTAAACCCTAATTAATTAATTTAAATAATCAGGATTAATGGCTAATGAGAGGATCCTGGCCCTAGGTTCACGCGCGGGAAGCAAGATCGCACGCTCCAGATTCAAACTTTGCCCTAATCACAGATTAAACCCTAATTACATTCAGGTCACCGGAGAAGAGCTCCGGTCGTCTTCTCCGGTGACATCTCTCCCTGAAAATTTCAATCCCACTCTCTAGGTCATTTCTGGAGCTCTAAAGCTCCAGATTTGTTCCTCTAACCTTCCTAAACCTGAATCTAACTTCAAACACAATTTATTTTCAGCCATTAACAAGATTTGAAGCCAAGAACAAAAATTGCAAAACTTTCAGACAAGCCATACACTCTCAATTCTTCATCATTTTCAAAAGTAAAGGGTTCATTGCACTCAGGGAATCAAACTTAACCAATTGAGAACTTAAAATAAAGCTTCTGGAAAAA
The DNA here is from genome assembly GCA_963966055.1 of Lathyrus aphaca. NCBI lineage: Eukaryota > Viridiplantae > Streptophyta > Magnoliopsida > Fabales > Fabaceae > Lathyrus > Lathyrus aphaca. The sequence continues at coordinate 214,618,493 of OZ014523.1, read as the reverse complement.
TAATTTTTCGAAGCTACCTGAGGTGAAGCTTTCAGTTTGGAGCTTTCAGACTGCCTCCCTACTTCAAAGCTCCTCTAATGGTCTCCCTGAAGATGCTTTGAGGTTTAGTTGGAGCGTATGGTGGCTGGTTTGTGAGATTGATGAAGTTCTGTCCAAGGAAGTGGAAAATCGTATCTGTTTCAGGGACTCTCAAGGCAAGATGAAGGGTGGTTTATGCTCTATGAAGCTTTTCTGAATGGATGGTGAAGTTGGTTTTGAGGTTTGATGTGTGTGTGATGAAATTCGAAGGAAAATGCCAAGAGGAAAATTTTTGGGAACTATGGCAATGCTCTCTATTCAGGCTTGCTTCTTGTGTGCTTTTAGTCTCACTTTGTCCACTTATCAAACTGTGATAGGGCAGAGGGTTGGTGGTGGCACAGTGTGATTGGCATGGCCCCTTTTGCAAAAAGTCAAGTCTATGTGTACTATAAGGTATGGGCTGTTTTAGGGCTAGAACAAAAGCATGTCTGTTGCAGCTTGAATCAAGGATGACCATTGAAATAAATTTGAGGCCAATTAGCAAGTGGATCAAAGCTTATGTGTGGTTTTGCAATTTTGTGAACTTTTGGCCCTTTTGAAGTTTCTTAATGCACAAGTCATGAAACTTGAGATTTCTTTGGTGCATTCTGAATTTTAGGTCATGGTTTATGTTTGTGTAATGCATAGAAGTCAATTTGAAGTCATAATTGGCCTTGGCAAGAAGTTTTGCAACTTTCCTCTTTTGGTGCATAAGTGAAATTATGTGATTTTTCCCAACTTTGACAAGCCATAAATTTTGATCCAAGATGAATTAGAATGAGTTCTTGCACTTTTTGAAAATGGGAGGATCCATTCTATAACTTTCATGACCAAAGTTTTCTCATTTGAAGCATTTTTGAAAAAAAAAGAGGGAAGTTGAAAAACTTTCCTAAAATGGCAAGTTTTCATTACAAGTCACTTTCCCAAAAAGGCAACTTTGCAAATGGCCTGAAATTCTTCAATTTTGTGAACTTCTAACATCTTCTATGATCAAATAAAGATCATACACATTCAAAATGATGGAGAACACCCTTTGGTTGGGTCATTGGAGGCCTCAGATGCCCTGATTTTACACTGACTTTCTCAAGAAGTCATCTCTTGATCAGATGCCTTCCCCATTGAATTTCTTCATGAAAATTGATATGCATGATCATTATAACATATAGAGACCAATAGAAACAAGAATGACCAAAAAATTTGGAGTTATGGCCTCTGAAACCAAAACCCTAATTTTAGGTCATCTGTGCAGTTAAACCTTTCTCAGTTCTTGTGATTCTTTGACTTCCTTGACCTTGTGGGGATATAATATGATACTTGAACATACATGGACCCCTTTGGGATGATTGAAGACCTTTGGAGTGGCTCAAATGGCTCAGGGATGGCTCAGATCACAAACCCTAGATGCAGATGGCTTTGAACCAATGCAGTGAAGCAAAAATGCAATATAAGATGCTATGATTGAATTTATGCAAATGAAAAGATCACAAGCCATGGTGTGAATGGGTGAGGGAAAATTTGGGGTGTTTACAGCTGCCCCTATTCAAACATGAGTTAGCTGTGCAGGATGTAAGCAACGGCTTAACAGTCAAACAAGATAACTTGTGGTTGAATACCAAAGACAGTCCAAAATTTGCACTCACGGCATGAAGAAGAAAAGGGATATAGATTGTAAAAGAAAATAAAGTATGTTTATGAAGTGCGGGCGACGGAGGACGACCGTCGAGCAGAGGGCGACTGCTGGTGATGAAGCAATGACGGGGGTGACCAACAAGCCGGGGAAAATGCGGGAAATAAAGCAATGACGGGGACGACCGACAAGCTGGGGACATAAGAGATTATGATGGGGACGGTCATCAAGTAAAGCTATAAGACTCTCTGGGGATTATAGGTAAATGATGGGGACGACCATCAAGCTCAAGGCATAAATGAAATAAATGATGAGGTATGGTCATCAAAGGTGAAGGACGATCACCTGGCAGGGGACGGCTGCTCTGTTGGGGATAAGGATGAGGGACGGTCACCCAAGGTGAAGGGCGATCACCTGGCAAGGTACGGTTGCCAAAAAGTATCACGACATAGGACGAATTCCGGATAAAAAAGGTCGACGATGGGGACGGCCATCGGATAAGCATGATGAAGGACGATCATCAAGAGGTGAAGGACGATCACCTAGCAGGGTACGGCTGCTCTGAGGGTTTATCATGACATAGGACGAATGTCAGATAAAAAGATCATTGATGGGGACGGCTATCAGATAAGCATGATGAAGGACGATCATCAAGAGGTGAATGACGATCACCTAGCAGGGTACGGCTGCTCTGAGGGTTTATCATGACATAGGATGAATGTCAGATAACAAGATCATTGATGGGGACGGCCATCGGATAATATGATGAAGGGCGATCATCAAGAGGTGAAGGACGATCACCTAGCAGGGGACGGCTGCTAAAAAATATCACGACATAGGACGAATGTCGAATAATAAAGGGTTCTAATGAATAGAGACTCCACTGGGGGTGATGAAGGACGATCATCAAAAAGGTGAAGGACGATCACCTGGCAGGGTACGGCTGCCGGGGGGTATCATGACATAGGACGAATGTCAGATAGAAAAGGTAATAAATCAATGGGGTTTGCTGAGGATGCTTCTGGGGAAAGGTAGACACAGACGAGTGTCTAAATTCAAGAGATGAAGGTACAAGTGTTTGACACTGTGTATAGATTAAAGATGCGGACGAGCATCCTTAAGACTATGATACGAACAAATATCAGTAGAAACAAACGCTTGACGCATGTTCAGAGATGATGATACGGACGAGTATCAACTGGTTAACAAAGAACATGGATGAGTGTCGACTCTGAGGGGAAATAGGTAGTATATACAAGATACGGACGAGTATCTGTATGAGTAAACATGGTTGAGACACAAACGAGTGTTCAACTTGCTAGGGAGAACATGACACGGACGAGTGTCGGAAAAAGTGTATTATAAACAAGTATTTGATTTACAAAGTGTTTAGGCAACTATGCTGGGGGGCGACACGGACGGGTGTCAAGGAATTGTATATATGTGTACCTGTGAGTGCAAAGGGGACGCTTTGTCTTTCTGCTGGGGGTATGACACAGACGAGTGTCAAGAAGCATCTGTAGTATAAGTATCTGTTTGCTCGGGCAATTTTACTGGAGAATGATGACACAGACGGGTGCCAAAAGGAGCATGTATCAGTATTTGCGAGTGAAATGCTTTGGCTCTCCGGTAGGGAATCGGGAAATATTCGGTATATTACTGATGGATTGTCAGTGTTTACAAGTGTTCAGTCCGACACATGGCTTATGATTATGCAATATGTTTGATTTTTGCCGTAATGCTCCGTATTAGATGGAATGCTACGCTCTGTGGGGAAAATATGATGTGAATGCTATGACTATGCAAAGATACCGATCCGGGATCCGGATCCCATTGCCGCGGAGATCACTGGCTGATTTGCTTGAAGTGGATATCCCAGCTGGGGATGAGATCATTGGTAGATCTAGCATATCTGACTCTGCATGGGTAAATAGATTACTGATAGACCTATCTCGGTAATGAGGGACCCAGCTGGGGTTTGTGGAAGCTCTCGTCACTCTGTTGTGAGATCTTCAGGCGTTGCTCTTCTGGATAGAGGTTGGAACTCTGCGGGGAGATTCCCTGTCTAGCACTCGGCTGGGGAAGGAGAAAGATCACTGAAAGATCCTCCTAGAGATTTCTGTGGGGGGTCTTGCTGAGGATGATACTTGACAACTCAGCTGGGGATATGAACACCTTCAGGTGCTGCTCTTTGAAGGAAATGTTGGAGAAGTTATGCCTGACAACTCTGATGGGGAGAAAGCATCTCTGGTGCTGTTTGGAAGGTGTGTTGAGGAGACAATGATTTAGACAGCCTACTGGGGAAAAGCTTTCATGTCCCATGTTGCGTTTTGAACACCCGCAATCCTGTATGACAAAGAAACGTACAAGTTTCTCGAGGTTTCCCTTACTGGATTCCATCGTAGGAGTTTAGACACTCCAGGGAGTAAATATATTTCCTGTAAGCACGTATTTTTAGAAGGGAAGCATTTGTATTTATGCAATCAATATCCTAAAGACATCGTACATTTTTGTAAACGAAAATAAAATGTACGAGACGAAACACGACTGAAAATCTGATTTTATTAATTTGTGGGCCCTGAATTGGCAAGGTACAATCAAAGAAACAGATCCCCTGAAATGAGGAGCTCATTACAAATTGAGAAACAAAAAGACAGTGGAAATGTTGATGACGCTTCAAGGAGCTTTCCCTTTTTGCTATGACTTGTAAGACATTGATGTTCTTCTCATCTTGCTTTCTGAAGAAAGCTGATTCTGACCGATGCTCGAACCTTTCGAAGCTTGCCATGTTGTAAGCGATACAGACGAATTCAGGATGCAGTTGTTCGCTTATTCCCTTATTTTGCGTGGATCGCCCTTTCGGGTTTTCAATCCACCGGGATACCCATTTTTGCCTGAGTCGTCCAATGCGGCTTTTCAACTCAACGGGTGTACATTTTTTATTTTATTTTCCCTTATTTTTGCCCGAGTCTTTTATTCTGTTTTTGACTCGCCGGGGTGCCCTATTTTTGCCTGGACTTACATTCTCTTTTTGTGTCCAACAGGTCATTTATGCGAAGTATTTTTTAACTGCATCTGAATTCACAGGGGACAGGAAGTCTTCACCATCCATAGTACTGAGCATCAGAGCTCCACCTGAGAAAACTTTCTTTACTATGAACGGACCATCATAATTCGGAGTCCACTTGCCCCTGTGGTCTGTATGAGGAGGGAGGAGTCTTTTCAGCACGAGATCTCCTACTTGGTACTCTCGGAGCCTGACTTTCTGATCGAAGGCTTTCTTCATTCTTTTCTGATACAGCTGCCCATGACAAATTGCAGCCAATCTCTTTTCTTCAATCAGACTTAGTTGTTCGTATCGGGATCAGACCCATTCTGCTTCATTCAGCTTAACATCCATCAATACCCGTAGAGAGGGTAGTTCAACTTCAACAGGTAGGACTGCTTCCATACCATACACAAGCTGATACGGTGTTGCCTAGTGGATGTTCTGATTGATGTACGGTAACCATGCAAGGCAAATGGTAGCATTTCATGCCAGTCTTTGTATGTGATTACCATCTTTTACACAATCTTCTTGATATTCTAGTTAGCTGCCTCTACAACGCCATTCATCTTTGGCCTGTAAGGAGAAGAATTGTGGTGTTGGATCTTGAAGTCCCGACATAGTTCTGCCATCATTTTATTGTTCAAGTTGGAACCATTATCAGTAATGATTCGCTCGGGAACTCCATACTGACAGATGATATCTCTCTTTAGAAATCGGGCTACCACTTGCCTTGTAACATTGGCATATGAAGCTGCTTCAACCCACTTGGTGAAATAGTCAATGGCAACCAGGATGAATCTGTGGCCATTTGAAGCAGTCGGTTCAATCTTGCCAATCATATCAATGCCCCACATGGCAAAAGGCCAGGGTGAAGACATCACATTCAAAGGATCCTTCGTGCACCTCATGAATAGTCTGCATCCATTGTGATCCAGTAATAGCCTGATCTTAGCAACTTTTTAGCCATAGCATGCCCTCCTGCATGGGTACCAAAGGATCCTTCGTGCACCTCATGCATCAGCAAGTCTGCTTCTGCCCTATCAACACATTTGAGAAGTACCATATCAAAGTTTCTCTTGTACAGGGAACCATCAGTATTCAGGAAGAAACTACCAGCTAGCCTTCTTAATATCTTCTTATCATTTGAAGATGCCCCAGGTGGGTATGTTTGATCCTCCAAGAAGCATTTGATGTCATGGAACCAAGGCTTGTCATCTTTGACAACATCTGCAGAGAATACATATGCCGGTCTGTCAAGTCTGGACACTGAAATCCGAGGCACAAAGTTGGCAGCTTGAACTTTGATCATGGATGAAATGGTAGCCAAGGCGTCTGCAAACTGATTCTCGTCTCGAGGGATATACTCAAGCTTGACCATTGTGAAGAAAGTCAATAACCTTCTTGTATAATCCCGATAAGGTATCAGATGATCTTGGTGGGTGTACCATTTGCCGTTGGTTTGATTGATTACCAGAGTTGAATCTCCGAATACAGTCAAAGTCTTGATCCTGAGGTCAATGGCTTCCTCAAGACCCATAATACAAGCTTCGTATTCAGCTTCGTTGTTGGTGCAGTTAAAGGTGAGTTTTGCCGAGAAAGGCATGTGAACTCCCTTAGGTGTAATGAGTACTGCACCAACACCACGACCATTCATATTAACAACCCCATCAAACATCATAGTCCATTCTTCTTCCGGGTCAGGCCCTTCGGTGTGAACAGGCTTTTCATAATCTTTTGCTTTTATGAACATGATGTCTTCATCAGGGAAGTCAAATCTCATAGGCTGGTAATCATCAATGGGTTTCTCAGCAAGATAATCAGACAATACACTGCCCTTGATGGCTTTTTGAGATGTGTACTGAATGTCATATTCTGTGAGAATCATTTGCCATCTTGCAACCCGTCCGGTAAGTGCTGGCTTCTCAAAAATGTACTTAACTGGATCCATCTTTGAGATCAACAAAGTAGTGTGGGTCAACATATACTGCCTTAGTCGGCGAGCAGCCCACGCTAAAGCATAGCAAGTTTTCTCGAGCAGTGAATAACGTTGTTCACAGTCGGTAAACTTTTTGCTTAGGTAGTAAATTGCATACTCTTTTCGACCAGACTCGTCATGCTGGCCCAACACACACCCCATTGACTCTTCTAATACTGTCAAGTACATGATTAGAGGTCTTCCTTCAACTGGAGGCATAAGGATCAGGGGCTCTTGTAAATATTCCTTGATTTTGTCAAAAGCCTTCTGGCAGTCTTCGTTCCACCTGACCGTTTATTCTTTTCTTAACAATTTGAACAAAGGCTCACAGGTTGTTGTAAGGTGAGATATGAACCTTGAAATGTAGTTCAATCTACCCAGAAACCCCCGAACTTCTTTTTCTGACTTCGGTGCAGGCATTTCTTGAATGGCTTTGACTTTATCAGGGTCAACTTCAATCCCTTTTTCACTTACAATAAATCCCAGCAACTTACCAGATCGCACCCCGAATGTGCACTTGTTGGGGTTTAGCTTCAACTGGTACTTCCTCAGACGCTTGAATAACTTTAACAGATTCACTAGGTGGTCTTCTTCTGTGAGGGACTTGGCAATCATGTAATCCACATAACATTCAATTTCTTTATGGATCATGTCATGGAATAGTGTCACCATAGCCCGTTGATAAGTTGCACCAGCATTCTTCAGTCCGAATGGCATCACCTTATAACAGAACGTGCCCCAGGGTGTGATGAAAGTTGTATTCTCCATGTCTTCAGGTGACATCTTGATTTGATTGTATCCTGAAAATCCATCCATGAAGGAGAACACCGAGAACTTAGACGTGTTATCAACCAATACATCAATGTGAGGTAAAGGGAAGTCATCTTTCGGGTTGGCTCTGTTCAGATCCCAGTAATCCACACACTTCCTCACCTTGCCGTCTTTCTTAGGTACAGGTACAATATTAGAAACCCACGGAGGATAGCTAGTCACAGCAAGGAAACCGACGTCCCACTGTTTTTGTACCTCTTCCTTTATCTTCATTGCCATATTTGGGAGAGTACGGCGCAACTTTTGTTTTACCAGTGGGCAGTCTTCTTTCAAAGGCAGCTTGTGCATGATAATGTCGGTGTCCAACCCTGGCATATCCAGATAAGACCAAGCGAAAACATCCACATACTCCCAAAGCATATCAATCAGTTGTTCTTTCACTGAATCTTGTAGGCAGGCCCCGATCTTAACCTCTTTCATGTCTTCTTCCGTACTAAGATTAACAATTTCAATCTCCTCCTGATGAGGAGTGATAACCTTCTCCTCTTGCCTTAACAACCTGGCTAGTTCTTCAGGTAGCTCATAATCTTCTTCAACTCCCTCATCGGCTTGATTGATTGGATTGTCAAAGTCATACGAAGTCATAGCTGTGTTGTTGTCGGTGCAGTCTGAAAGGCACTCTCTGCAAGGGTTTAGATTGTTTATTTTAGTGATCAATTTTAATCTTGTTTAGGAAAAAGTGAAAATGAAGTTATTTATTTTGAAAAACATTGCCATTTTATTTTTGTACAAAAAGAAAAAATGAAAAGACAGTGAGCGAAAAAGAGACTCGTTTGCAAAACATGTCCGATATTCATTGATTAATCTGTTTGCACAAAATTACAAGATGGCCCAATTACAAAATGAGTCTTGTCATCTTGGGCAAGATGCAAGACTTGATGCATGCTTTAAAATACAGGAAATAATAATTACTCTGCAGGAGTAACCCTTATAATTTCCTGGGAAGACCAGTTAAGGACTTGGCTCCCCGGGATCCTTGGACGTATCCAGCTCTCCAGGTTGCGGTTGCTCTCCTCCTCGTCTTCCAAATTGTTCACAGCATCCGGGGTGAGCATTCCCCTGCTGACAAAATTGGGCTCTTTTGCAGCCTCTGATTGATCTTGTTGAGTTGGTTTGTAACCCAACCCAAATCGGTCTTCTTTCTTTTCCACGGGCAGCAGCTTGCCCCAGCCTTGGGCACTAACCTCTTCAACAACCTTCCGGGCTTGCTGATAAGACGTCATGGAAGTTCCCAGTACAGCGGATGCTTCATTAATGTTCAGGGCCTCAAACCCCTGGCTCATGGTTTCATGGATTTCTCCATCCATCTCTATGTACTTATACGTAGCCAGATGGCTAACAAAGATGCCTTCTTCCCCACAGATGGTGATGATCTGGCCTCCCACTCGAATTTCAACTTCTGGTGAAGGGTAGACGTAACAGCGCCAGCGGCGTGGATCCTGGGTCTACCCAACAAACAGCTGTAGGCCGGCTGAATGTCCATCACATAGAAGGTAATTTTGAAGGTCTGCGGGCCAATCATCACAGGCAGATCAATCTCCCCAAGCACTGATCTTTTAGAGCCATCAAAGGCTCTCACCACCAAATTACTCGGACGCTGTGCCAAGCCATCATACTCCAGCTTCACTAAGGCTTTCTTTGGCAGAACATTGAGTGATGACCTAGTGTCCACCAGTACATGAGATAGAACAACACCCTTGCATTCCAAGGTGATATGTAAAGCCTTGTTGTAGTTACGTCCCTCAGTTGTTAAGTCAGCATTGGTAAAACCCAGTCCATGACTGGTGTTGACATTTGCCACCACAGTTTCTAGATGGTTAACAGTAATCTCCTCCGGCACGTATGCTGCGTGCAGGACTTTCAATAATGCATTCCTGTGAGCTTCAGAACACATCAACAATGATAATATGGAGATTTTTGAGGGAGTTTGGTGAAGCTGATCCACCACCTTGTAATCACTTCTTTTTATGATCCTCATAAACTCGTCTACATCTTGTTCAAAATATGTCTTCTGAGTTTCTTTGATAGTCGGCTCTTCAGGTACCACACTCTTTCCCTTTGCTTTGGCAGCAGCTTCTGCTTCAACATTAGGTCTTTGCACTTGTGAGGCAAAAAGGCGTCCGCTTCTGGTGAAGCCTCCGCCTCCCCCAACATTATCAATTTGTGGAGAAGAGGTTGATGAATCCAGAGTGATTTTCTCCCCGTTGCAATAAAGATCAGAGCCATAATGCCAAGGTATGGCATTACTGCTTTCATAGGGAACGGGTCCAGGTACCGTAATAGTAACTGGACTGACTGCTGCAGAGGAGGGTACTGTAATGGTGTGCGGATTGTAGTAAATTGTGACTGGTGACCTGGCAGGAGGTGCCACTGCTTGTTGTTGGTAATGGTTGCTGGGAGGGACCTCTGATGGGTCATAGTAGATTGTATCTGCTGAAACATCTTCGTCAATTTTTGTTGGCGTTGTAGAAGATTCTGATAAAATGGATGCTGATGTTGTAGAAGAAATGGTTGTTGAAATTTGACTCGTTGAAGTGATGGATGGAGCCATTGCTGATGATATTGATGAATCGGTAGGAATGATTGTTGCTGCTGTTGTAGAAGAATCTGGAATTGTTGTTAAAGGAATTGCTGGATTTGTAGGCGCCGTTGTCGAGATCTGAAGGATTCCATCCTTGATAAGACCATCTATGCCGCTTCTCAAACTTTCACATCCGTTGACTGCAATGTTGCAAAACCCACAACCGAGCTCACACCCGGGAAACACCTGGCACTCTAGAAGCTGAGCTTTAATTTCGACCAAAGGAGTTCGAATTTGTGCAACACTGGTGATCAAAGTAGATGGTTTGTCTTCCTCAATGGCATTAATCCTCGGCCCGCCATGATTAGGCATAGGATTCTTGTTGACATTTGGAGGGGGTGCAAAGTTGAGGGCTTTAGAATCCACCAGATCTTGGACTTTCATTTGTAAGGCCCTGCATTTTTCAGTATTGTGGCCAGGTGCATTGGAGTGGAAAGTACACCTGGCATTGACATCATAATTCCTTGGGAGATTTAGGGGATCTGGTGGTGCCAATGTCCTTAACTCAACCAAGTTGAGCTTCAGGAGTTGTGGCAGTAAGGCAGCATAAGGCATAGGGATATGGTCAATCACCCTGTTTGCCTGTGATGGTCTTTGTTGAAAGGGTCGTTGTTGTTGATTGCTATTGTTGTTGTAGGTTCGCTGTGGCGGATACTGAACTTGCTGTTGATATTGTGGTTGTTGTTGTTGATGATATGCTGATTGCTGAGGAATCAGAGCTGGAATAGTGACAGCTGCTACTGATCTGTGGACATACTGAGGTCTTCCCATGCTGGCATGAATGGCATTTGTCTCACCGGTCCTTCGGGATCCTAGGAAAGGCTTCCTGGGATTACTGGATGAACTTGCACCATTATCAGAAATTTTGCCCATTTTTAGCAGACTTTCAATCCTTTCCCCAGCTATAACTACGTCTGCGAAGCTGGTAGAAGAAAAGGCAGCCAATCTATCAATATATGTTCCTTGCAAAGTATTTATGAACATGTCGGCCATTTCTCTTTCCGACATGGGTGGCTGGACAGCAGCAGCAAGCTGTCTCCACCTTTGGGCATATTCTCTGAAGCTTTCTCTGGAAGATTGAGACATTCCCATTAAGAGGGTCCTGTTAGGAGCCATGTCCAGATTGTATTGATATTGTCTGATGAAGGCTTCAGCTAAGTCCTTCCAGCATCAGATGGTAGCCCTGGTCAAGTGCAAATACCACTCCCTTGAAGCCCCGGTCAAACTATCTTCAAAGTAGAACATCCACAGCTTTTCATCCATGGTATATGCTTTAAGTCTTCCCAGAAAAGACTGCAGGTGAGTTCGTGGACAAGAGGTTCCATTGTATTTCTCAGAGCACGGGTGTCGCTCCCGCTAAATGAAGCTAGGTCAGATAGGGTACAGACGCGAACGGTCGGCGAAAGAAATGAGAACACACTGGAGTGAACTCAAAAAGACAAGAGTCGCCAGCTAGGCATTTTTATCCCGGAGGAAAGGCAATGCTGCATAGACCTAGAATGATACGGATAAGACGGTTGCGAACCAGAGAGACTGAGAAAGGGGGTTGGTTACAACCTGGGAAGGTATTAGCACCCAGATTGTCCGTCGTACTCGACGGGATCCACGCTTAAAAGATCTGTGTTTTAAAGGGGTAGTGTCAGTGCTATTTGTGTATAAAAGAGCTGGAAAAGGATGTACAGGTGTCAGTGTAAAAGGAGTGTGAAGTGTGATATATACAGTGTCAGTGTGAGACCAGGAATGAAATGCTCATGATAATGAGGCTAAGAGAAAGATGCTGGAAAAAGGGGGAATATACAAAGACTTTTGTTCGATAACCGTTAAGTTATGCCTACGTATCCTCTCGTGCAATGAGGAAGTCAGAACACCGTAGTTCGACCCAAAGAGACTGAAAAGGTGAATTGACTTGTGAATTGCTTGCTTGTCAATGCTCAAGTGTATGACCTGTCTGGCTCAGGTGCAAACTATCTTGCATTAGACGGAAGAAGCAAGTTCCCGTTTGTGAGTGAATAAGATGAGAAAAGAATCCCGAAGGAGACGATTATTGTTTGTTTTTGTGTTTTCAGTCTTTTATTGCTTTTGAGAATTTGGCATAAGTTAATGAGCTTAAGCCTGAACCAATGGATTTAGTAAACTCATCACATCTTCCCTCTGATTAGGGGTAATGAGAATACCTTAAGTGTGAAGTCAGCTTATCACACTTAACCACCATGGTGCAGGATTAAGATCATTAACCTACTTGTGATTATTTAGATGTTTTTATTGTTTTTGTTTAGTGTTGAGTAATGAGATTAAGCCATAATCAGGGATTAAACAGACTCATTACACCATCCTAATAGAAGGATAATAGATGAGAATGTTTAAGCTGAGGAAAGCTCCTCAACTTAATCCATGATTAGGGATTAAACCCATGACAAAACAAGCCTTTGATTAAGTGGATTTTATTTAATGGTATGATGATGAAATGATTTTTTAGGGTTTGTAAGACTACTTGAGGGGGACTTGTCCATTAACACTAGGGTTAGTCCTTCTTAACCAATTAAGGAAGAATTAGAACCCTAATGCAAGGCCCAAGTTACAAGTGTGATGTCTTGATGATTATTAAGTGAATTGATTAAAGGAGTTAAACACATTAAGGGTTCAACACTTAGGATTAAAGTTATACACTCCATCCTAAGAGAAGGATGCAGGCATAAACTTAATCACAAAGTCTTAAAGCCTTTAGGGTTTAGTCCCTGATTATGAGATAAGAAGAGATGACTCAAAAGAGACACAAAGGTAAAACTAGAGGGGAGACTAATCAAAACCCTAATCATTGTCATGCTTGGTTGTTCCTAAGGTTTGTGAGGTTTTCAAGAGACATCTTCAATGGAACCACCAGAAATCAGATGAACAGGATCAAGAGAAGCAAAGTGACTTGCTTCATTCAAGAAGTCAAGTCACTTGAAGAAAGAAAGTGGGAAGAAGAAGAATGAGCAAGCTCAAACTCAAACACAAACAAAAATGCAGCAATGGATGCAAGAGAGATGAAAAGAAAAGTTATGAGAAGTGAAGGCAAATTCACTTCTCAACATCACTTACCACCTGAAAGATTAGAAAAGAAATGCAATGCAATGCAAAATGGGATGAGATGACATGATGAGAAACAAAACCAGAAGCATTCACATGATACTAATGATGCTATGAGATGCTACAAACAAGAGGCAGCACATGGAAATGATCATACAAGTTCATGAATGCAAGTGAAGCAAGCTTAAGAAGCATGGACATACATGAAAAGTTATGGAGTGCATATGGCATACAACATGGCAAATACATGATGCAATGATCAAACATGTTTTCAATATGTCTTATGATGTCAAATGAATCAAATGGATGCTTGAAATGTCATGGCAAGTCATGCTATGCAAGAGAATGCAAGATGGATGCATATGAAAGCCCAAATTAGGGTTTATGAACCATACATCAAACAAAAGTCAAAATCAGAAGCAAACCCTAAGATAAAAAATTGAAAATACCACACAAAGGACCCCTAATCCTATACTAACTCAATGCCCAAAGGAGAGGTCTCAACTCCTAACCAAGTTCAAGTTATGGTTTTCTTAAGATTCTAGGGTTTTTAGGGTTCTTAAACAAGAAAATTGTCAAACAAATGGAAAATGAAAGATCAAATCATGGCCATTTAATCTCATAAACTACATGCTAAACACAATGCAATGCAAGAAGAATCAATGTCCAACTCTTCATGGAAAGACATAAATGATTTTTTGAACTTTGGATCAAATTAATGCATAAAAATGATTTTTATTCAATGAAAAATTCTCAAAATGCATCAAGATCAAAAAAGAAATTTGGTTTGAAGGTGGGACAATGTTTCTAAATGTCTTAGAACATTTCATGAATTTTTTGGTGATTTTTAAATACCTAAAAGTATTTTTAATAAATTAATTCTCATTAATCAATTAAAAATAATCTTTTAAATATTTTAAAATACTTTTTAAATGCAAAAATGAAAATAAAAATATTTTTTGTGTTTGAAAAATTAATGAAACTCAGGATAAAAAATTTCCTAATTTTTAAACAATTTTTACTATTTTAAATAAATTAGGCAAATAAAATGAAAAGAATTGCAATAAAAATTGAAATAAACTGAAGTAATCAAAATGAAAGGCTGAGATTCACTCTTGATTCAAAAGGGTTGACCGCGCGCGTTTTTTGGAGGGCCAGGATTGCTTCTGATCAAATTAATTTAATTAAGATTAATTAAACTAAATAAAATGGATTAGGGCTAATTGAATGAATCCAAGCCACACATGCGCGCGGGAGGTCAACTGGTCAAGGCTATCCAACGTCCCAGATTCAAAATCTCATTAATTACAGGATTATGCCCTAATAATTTTCAGGTGGCCGGAGAAGACCTCCGGTCGTCTTCTCCGGTGGGAACCCCACCTGAAAATTCCTAAAACTCTCAAAACCTAACTAAAATGGAATCTAAGAACACTGGAATGATCCCCATAACCCACTGAATCAAAACCCCAAGCCAAAACTCATTTATTTTTCCCCAAACTCATGAATCGAGCAAAACATTTTCTTAGGTCACAGAGTTTCAGAAAGCAATTAAATTCTCATTTCATCACCATTTTCAAAACTAAAAGCATCAGAACAATCAGTGAAGCATGGAGAACAAGTTTAGAACTTAAAAATCCATTTCTGGAAAAAAAGTTCTTGAACTACCTGAGATTCGAAGCTTTCACTCTAGCAACTTTCAGACCTCCCCTCCTTGTGAAATCCACTCCTTATGACCTCTTGATGATGCTTGAATGCTTGGGAGAAATTTATGCTGGCTAGATGAAGAGTTTGAACAGCTTCTGCTCAAGCTCAGTTGAAAATGGTGATGGTGACTCAAGCTGTTTCAGGCCAATGTGAGTGGTTCTTTGTGACCAGTGTGATGAATGGAGAAGGTTTATGAAGTTTGTTTGAGTGTTAGTGAACTGTGGAGTGAGTTTCGAATGGTTTTACTTCTGGGGGTGAAAATGGAGGAATGGTGTTCTTGCTTGATTCAAGTCCAAGTCTTGTTGGTTTTGGCTCAGTGAAGCAAGGTGAGTTGGTCTATGGAAATGGTTTTTGTGTTTGTGAACTGTATAGAGAGATTCGAAGAGTTTTGCTTGATGGAGTGTTTTTGTGTATGTGATGTTGTGGTGTGTTTCAGCTTGGCTTGGTGTTATGTTTAGCTTGCAAATGGATGGTATAAACAATCCCAATTGGCCAGATGATGTGACCTGGCCTGCTGTGATTGGGATGTTTGCTTTTGCCAAAAGTCAACTTTTTTGTAAGAGAGGTATGGCTTGAGTTCTAGCTTGGTACAATGGCTAGGGCTGGCGCAGCATGGTGTGTATGGGAGGCTAGCATGGTTCAGCATCCAATGTAACAAGTGGGGGAAAGTGTGATGATGATTTTGCAAGTTGTTTCAACTTTGGTTCACATGTGATTTTCTCATTCCACAAGCCATAAAACATGAGAATTCTTGGTTCAATTCTGACTTTTAGGACTTATGTGATGTTTTTACATTGGTTTGATGTCAACTAGAAGTTACAAATAGCCTTGGTTCATGATTTTGCAAATTTCTCATTTGGTGCACATCTTGAAAATAAGTGATTTTTGGCAAGTTTGTCACACCATAACTTTTGATCCAAGAAGAATTAGATCATGTTCTTGTACTTTTTGAAAAGGGAAAGATCCAATCTACAACTTTCATGAACAAAGTTTTTCCATTTGAAGCATTTTTGGATCAAAAAGTAAGGTTTGAAAAGTGACCTAAAATGACACATTCTTTAAAAGTCAACTATGCCCAAAAAAGTCAACTTTGCAAAAACTTCAAATTCTTGATTTTTGTGAACTCCATCCCTCTTCCATGATCAAATAAAGATCATATACACTCAAAATGATGAAGAACACCCTTTGGTTGGGTCATTGGGGGCCTCAGATGCCCTGATTTTGCACTGACTTGTCTGAAAAGTCAACTCTTGATCAGATGACTTCCCCATGGAATTTCTTCATGAAAATTGATATGCATACTCCCTATACCATATAGAGACCAATGGAAACAAGAATGACCAAAAAATTTGGAGTTATGGCCTCTGAAACCAAAACCCTAATTTTAGGTCAACTGTGCAGTCAAACTTGGCTCTGCATCCATACCAAACCCAGTTCTTGTGATTCTTTGGCATTTTTGACTTTGAGAGGATATAATATGATGCTTGAACACACATGGACCCCTTTGAAGTGATTGGTGGCCTTTGGAGTGGCTCAAGAGGCTCTTGGATTGCTCAGATCACAAACCCTAGGTGCAGATGACTTAGAAACTATGCAGTGAATCAAAATGAGATGTGAGATGATATGATTGTGTTTATGCATATGAAATGATCACAAGCCATGGTGTAAATGGGTGAGGGAAAATTTGGGGTGTTTACAGCTGCCCCTATTCAAACATGAGTTAGCTGTGCAGGATGTAAGCGACGGCTTAACAGGCAAACAAGATAACTTGTGGTTGAATACCAAAGACAGTCCAAAATTTGCACTCACAGAATGAAGAAGAAAAGGGATATAGATTGTAAAAGGAAAATAAAGTATATTGTAAAGTGTGGGCGACGGAGGACGACCGTCGAGCAGAGGACGACTGCTGGGTAAATAGCAATGACGGGGACGGCCGACATGCTGAAAGTGCTGAAAATAAAGCGATGACGGGGACGGCCGACATGCTGGGGATAGAAGGTAAAGCCAAGACGGGGACGGCCGACTAGCCGGGAAAAATAAAATTATGATGGGGACGACCATCAAGGTAAAGTTGTAAGATTCTCTGAGAATTAATGAAACATGACGGGGACGGCCATCAAGTTCATAAATAAAGGTAACCAACGATGGGAACGGCCATCGGGCTAAAAAGAAAAAGGACCACGACGGGGACGGCCATCGGGTTAAAGAATAAATGAAATAAACAGATGATGAGGTACGGTCATCAAAGGTGAAGGACGATCACCTAGCAGGGGACGGCTGCTCTGTTGGGGCTAAGATGAGGGACGGTCATCTAAGGTGGAGGACGACCACCAGGCAGGGTACGGCTGCTGAAAATATCGCGGCATAGGACGAATGCCGGATGAAAGGTCAACGATGGGGACGGCCATCGGACGAGCATGATGGAGGACGACCATCAAGAGGTGGAGGACGACCACCTAGCAGGGGACGGCTGCTCTCGAGGTTTATCATGGCATAGGACGAATGCCAGATAACAGAAATCAACAATGGGGACGGCCATTGGATAAAATGATGAAGGACGATCATCAAGAGGTGGAGGACGACCACCTAGCAGGGGACGGCTGCTAAAAAAATCAACGATGGGGACGGCCATCGGATGAGCATGATGGAGGACGACCATCAAGAGGTGGAGGACGACCACCTAGCAGGGTACGGCTGCTCTCGAGGTTATCATAACACAGGACGAGTGTCAGATAAAAGGAAGATTGCTTTGTTGGCAATCTACTGGGGAATGATGAACACGGACGAGCGTTTACATCCAAGAAACAAAAGGTATAAGTGTTTAGATGTTTGTGTATAGATTAAAGATGCGGACGAGCATCCTTAAGACTACGATACAGACGAGTATCATGTAGAAACAAACTGACACATGTTCAGAGATGATGATACGGACGAGTATCCACTGGTTAACAACGAACACGGACGAGTGTTGAATCTGAAGGGACTCTTCTGGGGAATAGTAGACACAGACGAGTATCTATATTCAAGAAGACATAAGTGTTTGACACAGTGTATGGATTAAAGATGCAGACGAGCATCCTTAAGACTATGATACGGACGAGTATCATGTAGAAACAAACACTTGACGCATATTCTGAGATGATGGTGCGGACGAGTACCAACTGGTTAACAAAGAACATGGACCAATGTCGAATTTGTGGGGATATAACTGGTATATACAAGATACGGACGAGTATCTGTATAAGTATAACATGAGTAGTGAGTATATAGATGAATGTTTATCTGCTGGGGAGGGTGACACGGACGAGTGTCAAGAGAGAAAAGCATAGTAATATAAACAAGTATATGGTATACGAAGTGTAAGCGACTGCGCTGGGGAAATGACACGGACGTGTGCCAAGAAAATGATATACACAAGTATAGGTGAGTGCAAAGATGATGTCTTTGGCTTTCTGCTGGTAATATGACACGGACGGGTGTCGGGAAGTATCCGTAATGCGGGTGATTTTGTTTGTAAAGAATGTTCAGGCGACTTTACTGGGGGTGATGACACGGACGGGTGTCAAAAGGGGGTATATACGGGTGTTTGTGATTTGTGAGGCAACTGCTTTTGCTGGGACTCTGATGGGGATTTCTGTATATTAATGATGAACGATTTTTATTTACAAGTGTTTGATTCATAACATGGCTTATGATTATGCTATGTGCTTGATTTTTGCCGTAATGCTCCGTATTAGACGGAATGCTACGCTCTGTGGGTGAATATGATGCAAGTGCCATGATTATGCAAAGAGGTACAGATCCGGGATTCGGATCCCGTTGCTGCGAAGATCTCTGGCTGATCTGTTTGAAATGGACCTCCCATCTGGGGATGAGATCATTGATGGATCTGATGAGATGTATCTGTCTGGGGATATAGGTCATTGATTGACATATCCTTGGAATATAGGACCCAGCTGGGGTTTGTAGAAGTCTTCTGTACTCTGTTGTGACTCCTTCATGTGTTGCTCTTCTGGATAGAGGCTGAGGATTCTGTGGGGAGATGGTTCCCTGGATCTCTACATTCTGCTGAGGAAGAATGATAGGTACTACAGCTGGGGAATGTTGTTGGTAACTCAACTGGGGAGAGTGATGAGAGGCAGCTCAGCTGGGGAAAGTTGTTGGCAACTCAGCTGGGGAGAAAACACCTCTGGTGCCAAGAGTGAGTGTTGATTTGCCAGCTTGCTGGGATGTAGCTTGCATGCCCCAAGTTGCGCTCTGGATACCCGCAATCCTACAAAGATAAGGAAATGCACAAATGGTCCCGAGGTATCCTTTACTGGATTCCGTCATAGGAGTTAAGCACTTTCGAGAGTAAGTATATTCCCTGCAAGCATGTATTTTTATTTTCTTAGAGAAGAGCATCTGTACTTATGCAATTAGTTTTTAAGAGACATCAGACATTCTTTGCAAATAAAAATGTTCAAAACGAAACATGACTGAAAAATCTGATTTTATTAATTCATGTGCCCTGAATTGGCAAGATACAGTCAAGGAAACATATCTCCTGAAATGAAGAGACTGTTACAAATTGAGAAACAAAGTGCTGGCGATGTTGACGACGCTTTAAGGAGCTTCCTCTTCTGCTATGACTCGTATGACTCTTGACGTTCTTCTCATCTTGCGTTCTGGAGAAGGCTGATTCTGATTGAAGCTTGATCCTTTCGAGGCTTGTCAAGTTGCTGATAATACAGATGAATTCAGAATGCAGTTGTTCGCTTATCCCCTTGTTTTGCATGGATCGCCCTTTCGGGTTTTCAATCCATCGGGATACCCATTTTTGCCTGAGCTGTCCAATGCGGCTTTTCAACTCAGCGGGTGTACATTTTTTTTGTTTATTTTCCCTTATTTTGCCCGAGTCTTTTATTCTCTTTTTGACTCGCCGGGATGCCCTATTTTTGCCTGGACTTACATTCTGTTTTTATGTCCAGCGGGTCATTTTATGCGAAGTATTTTTTAACTGCATCTGAATTCACAAGGGACGGGAAATCTTCACCATCCATGGTGCTGAGCATTAGTGCTCCACCGGAAAAAACTTTCTTTACTACAAATGGTCCTTCGTAATTGGGAGTCCATTTGCCCCTGTGGTCTGTATGAGGAGGGAGGATTCTTTTCAGCACAAGATCCCCTACTTGGTACTCTCGGTGCCTGACTTTCTGATCGAAGGCTTTCTTCATTCTTTTCTGATATAGCTGCCCATGACAGATTGCAGCCAATCTTTTCTCTTCAATCAGACTCAGTTGTTCGTATCGGGACCTAACCCATTCTGCTTCACTTAGTTTAACATCCATCAGTACCCGTAGGGAGGGTAATTCAACTTCAACAGGTAGGACTGCCTCCATACCATACACAAGCTGATACGGTGTTGCCCCAGTGGATGTTCTGATTGACGTGCGGTACCCATGCAAGGCAAACGGTAACATTTCATGCCAGTCTTTGTAGGTGACTACCATCTTCTGCACAATCTTCTTGATATTTTTGTTAGCTGCCTCAACAACGCCATTCATCTTTGGCCTGTAAGGAGAAGAATTGTGGTGTTGGATCTTGAAGTCCCGACATAACTCAGTCATCATTTTGTTGTTTAAGTTGGAACCATTATCAGTAATGATTCGCTCGGGAACTCCATACCGACAGATGATATCTCTCTTCAGAAATCTGGCTACCACTTGTCTTGTAACGTTTGCATATGAGGCTGCTTCGACCCACTTGGTGAAATAATCAATGGCGACCAGGATGAATCTGTGGCCATTTGAAGCAGTTGGATCAATTTTACCAATCATATCAATGCCCCACATGGCAAAGGGCCATGGTGAAGACATGATGTTCAAAGGATTGGGAGGCACATGCACCTTATCCGCATAAATCTGGCATTTCTGGCATTTTCTGGCGTAGGCACAACAGTCGGCATCCATTGTGATCCAGTAATAACCCGATCTTAACAATTTCTTAGCCATGGCATGCCCTCCAGCATGGGTACCAAAAGATCCTTCGTGCACTTCATGCATCAACAGATCTGCTTCCGTTTTGTCAACACATCTGAGGAGTACCATATCAAAGTTCCTTTTGTACAAGGACCCATTAGTGTTCAGAAAGAAACTACCAGCAAGCCTTCTCAAAGTCTTCTTATCATTGGAAGATGCCCCAGGTGGGTATGTTTGATCCTCCAAGAAGCTTTTAATGTCATGGAACCAAGGCTTATCGTCTTTGACAACATCTGCTGCAAATACATAGGCTGGTCTGTCGAGTCTGGACACTGAAATCTGAGGTACAAAGTTGGCAGCTTGAACTTTGATCATGGATGAAATGGTAGCAAGAGCATCTGCAAACTGATTCTCGTCCCGAGGGATATACTCAAGCTTGACCGTTGTAAAGAAAGTCAATAACCTCCTTGTATAATCCCTGTAAGGTATCAGATGATCCTGGTGGGTGTACCATTTCCCTTTGGTTTGATTAACTACCAGAGCTGAATCTCCGAATACAGTCAATGTTTTGATCCTGAGGTCAATGGCTTCCTCAAGACCCATAATAAAAGCTTCGTATTCAGCTTCGTTGTTAGTGCAGTTAAAGGTGAGCTTTTCCGAGAAAGGCATGTGAACTCCTTTAGGCGTAATGAGTACTGCACCAACACCACGACTGTTCATGTTAACAGCCCCATCAAACATCATAGTCCATTCTTCTTCCGGGTCAGGCCCTTCAGTGTGAACAGGCTCTTCATGATCTTTTGCTTTAATGAACATGATGTCTTCATCAGGGAAGTCAAACCTCATAGGCTGGTAGTCATCAATGGGTTGCTCAGCAAGATATTCAGACAACACACTGCCCTTGATGGCTTTCTGAGAGGTGTACTGGATGTCGTATTCCGTGAGGATCATTTGCCATCTTGCAACCCGTCCGGTAAGAGCTGGCTTCTCGAAAATGTACTTAACTGGGTCCATCTTTGAGATTAATAAGGTAGTGTGGGTCAACATATACTGTCTCAGTCGGCGAGCAGCCCACGCTAAAGCACAGCAAGTTTTCTCGAGCAGTGAATAACGTTGTTCACAGTCGGTAAACTTTTTGCTCAGGTAGTATATTGCATACTCTTTTCGACCAGACTCGTCATGCTGGCCCAGCACACACCCCATTGACTCTTCTAATACTGTTAAGTACATTATCAGAGGTCTTCCTTCAACTGGAGGCATAAGGATCAGAGGTTCTTGTAAGTATTCCTTGATCTTGTCAAAAGCCTTCTGGCAATCTTCGTTCCACCTGACCATTTGTTCTTTCCTTAACAGCTTGAACAAAGGTTCACAGGTTGCTGTAAGGTGAGATATGAACCGTGAAATGTAGTTCAATCGACCTAAGAACCCTCGAACTTCTTTCTCAGTTTTCGGTGCAGGCATCTCTTGAATAGCTTTGACTTTATCAGGGTCAACTTCAATCCCTTTTTCGCTTACAATAAAACCCAACAGCTTACCAGATCGCACCCCGAATGTGCATTTGTTGGGGTTCAGCTTCAGTTGGTATTTCCTCAAACGCTTGAACAACTTCAGCAGATTTACCAGGTGATCTTCCTCTGTAAGGGACTTGGCGATCATGTCATCCACATAACACTCGATTTCCTTATGGATCATATCGTGGAATAATGTCACCATAGCCCGTTGATATGTTGCACCAGCATTCTTCAGTCCGAATGGCATCACTTTGTAACAGAACGTGCCCCAGGGTGTAATGAATGTTGTCTTCTCCATGTCTTCAGGTGACATCTTGATCTGATTATATCCTGAAAATCCGTCCATGAAGGAGAATACCGAGAACTGAGCCGTGTTATCCACCAATACATCAATGTGAGGTAATGGGAAATCATCTTTCGGGCTGGCTCTATTCAGATCCCGGTAGTCAACACACATCCTTACTTTGCCGTCCTTCTTAGGCACATGTACTATATTAGCAACCCACGGCGGATAGCTAGTTACAGCAAGGAACCCGGCGTCCCATTGCTTTTGTACCTCTTCCTTGATTTTCATTGCCATGTCTGGGCGAGTACGGCGCAGTTTCTGTTTGACCGGTGGGCACTCTTCCCTCAAAGGCAGCTTGTGCACAACAATGTCGGTGTCCAACCCTGGCATGTCTTGATACGACCAAGCAAACACGTCCACATATTCTTGAAGCAGATCAATCAGTTGTCTCTTCACTGAGTCTTGCAGGCAGGCCCCGATTTTAACCTCTTTCCCGTCTTCCTCTGTACCAAGATTAATCACTTCAACCTCCTCCTGGTGGGGAGTAATAACCTTTTCCTCTTGTCTTAACAACCTGGCTAGCTCTTCAGGAAACTCATATTCTTCTTCAACCCCTTCATCAGCTTGATTGATCGGATTGTCAAAGTCAAACGAAGTCGTAGCCGTGCTGTTGTCGGTGCTGTCAGGAAGGCACTCTCTGCAAGGGTTCAGTTTGTTCATTTTAGTGATTGATTTTAATCTTGCTTTAGAAAAAGTGAAATAAAGTTGTCATTTTGAAAACATCGCCATTTATTTTTGTACAAAAAAGAAAAATGGAGAAACAGTGAGCGGAAAAGAAAAAGACTCATTTGCAAAAAGACGTCTGATATTTCATTAATTGATCTTGTTTGCACAAAAAGTACAGATGGCCCGATTACAAAATGAGTCTTGTCATCTTGGGCAAGATGCAAGACTTTGATGCATGCTATAAAAATACAGGAAATAATAATTACTCTGCTTGAGTAACTCTTATAATTTCCTGGGAAGACCAGTTTGAGATACTGCTCCCCGGGATCTTCGGACGAATCCAATTCTCCAGATTGCGCTCCTCTTCCAGCTCGTCTTCCAAATTGTTGATAGCATCGGGGGTGAGTGTCGCTCCCGACAAGTGAAACAGGGTCAGATGAAGGTACAGACGCGAACGGTCGGCGAAGGGAACAGTGAGAACACACAGCCGTGAACTCACTGGAGAATGAATAGAGTCGCCAGCTAGGCATTTTTATCCCGGAGGAAAGGTAATGCTGCATAAACCTAGAAAGAGATGGATAAGACGGTTTGCGAACCAGAGAGACTGAGAAAGGGGGTTGGTTACAACCTGGGAAGGTATTAGCACCCAGATTGTCCGCCGTACTCGACGGGATCCACGCTTAAAAGATTTGTGCTTTAAAGGGGTAGTGTCAGTGCAATCTGTGTATAAAATACCTGGAAAAGAATGTACAGGTGTCAGTGTATAGTGTATAAGTGATATGAAGTATGAGAGTGTCAGTGTAAGAACAGAATGAAATGCTCAAGATCATGAGGCTAAAGAATGAAGCTGGAAAGAGGGGGAATATACAGAGACTTTTGTTCGATAACTGTTAAGTTATGCCTACGTATCCTCTCGTGCAATGAGGAAGTCAGAACACCGTAGTTCGACCCAAAGAGACTGAAAGATGAATTGACTTGTGAACTGCTTGCTTGCCTATGCTCAAGTGTGTGACCTGTCTGGCTCAGGTGCGAACTGTCTTGCATTAGACGGAAGAAGCAAGTTCTCGATTGTGAGTGAAGGTGATGAGAAAAGAATCCCGGAGGAGACGATTATTGTTTGTTTTTGTGTTTTCAGTCTTTTATTTCTTTTTGGAGTTTGTCATAAGATAATGAGCTTAAGCCTAAACCAATGGATTTAGTAAACTCATCACATCTTCCCTCTGATTAGGGGTAATGAGAGTACCTTAAGTGTGAAGTCAGATTCTCACACTTAATCACCTTCGGTGTAGGATTAAGATCATTAACCTATTTGTGATTATTTAGATGTTTTTGGGATTTTGTTTAGTGTTGGGTAATGAGGTTAAGCCATAATCAAGGATTAAACAGACTCATTACACCATCCTAAAAGAAGGATAATAGATGAGAATGTTTAAGCTGAGGAAGACTCCTCAACTTAATCCATGATTAGGGATTGAACCCATGACAAAACAAGCCTTTATTAAGTGGATTTTATTCAATGATATGATGATGAAATGAATTTTATTGTTTGTAAGACAACTTGAGGGGGACTTGTCCATTAACACTAGGGTTAGTCCTTCTTAACCACTTAAGGAAGAATTAGAACCCTAATGCAAGGCCCAAGTTACAAGTGTGATGTCTTGATATTTGTTAATTGAATTGATTAAGAGATTTAAACACCTTAAGGGTTTAATACTTAGGATTAAAGTTATACACTCCATCCTAAGAGAAGGATGCAGGCATAACCCTAAGCACAAAGTCTTAAAGCCTTTAGGGTTTAGTCCCTGATTATGAGGTGAGAAGAGAAGACTCAAAGAGAGACACAAAGGTAAAACTATGGGGGGACTAATCAAAACCCTAATTCATTGTCATGCTTGGTTGGTCCTGAGGTTTGTGAGGTTTCCAAGAACAATCTTCAGAGGAGCCACCAGGAAGCAGATGAACAAGATCAAGAGAAGCAAAGTGACTTGCTTCATTCAAGAAGTCAAGTCACTTGAAGAAAGAAAGTGGGAAGGAGAAGAATGAGCAAGCTCAAACTCAAACACAAATAAGAATGCAGCCATGGATGCAAGAGAGATGAAAAAGAAAAGTTATGAGAAGTGAAGGCAAATCCACTTCTCAAGTTTACTTACCACCTGAAATGTTAGAAAGAAATGCAATGCAATGCAAGATGAGATGAAATGATATGATGCAAAGCAAGACCAGAAGCATGTTGATGATGGTTATGATGTTATGAGGTGCTGCAAACATGAGGCAAGACAATGGGGATGTTCATACAAGACCATGAATGCAAATGATGCAAGCTAAGGAGCATGAACAAGCATGAAATGTTATGAATCATACAAGACAAATGACATGGCAAATATGTAATGCAATGATCAAAGATGCTTTATACAGGTCTTAAGATGTCAAATGAATCACAAGAATGCTCAAAATGCAAAGACAAATCATGTTATGCAGGAGAATGCAAGAAGGATGCAAGAGAAAGCCCTAGTTAGGGTTCATGAATCAAACATCAAACAAAAATCCAAAACAGAAACAAAACCCTAAGATAAAAATGGAAAATGGTCTCCAAAGAAACCCTAGACCTATAATGAACCACTGCCCAAAGGGGAGCTCTCAACTCTCAACCAAACTCAAGTTATGATTTTTGCAAGTTATTAGGGTTTTTAGGGGTTCTCAACAAAACAAATGCCAAACAATTTGAAAATGCAAGAACAAATCATGGCCTTTTTATCTTTGAAACTACATGCTAAACACAAAACAATGCAAGAAGAATCAATGTCTCAACCTTCACCAATTGACAGAAATGAATTTTTGAACTTATGATCAAAATAATGCACAAAATATGATTTAATTCAAGGAAAAATTCTTAAAATGCATCAAGATCAAAAAAGAAATTTGGTTTGAAGGTGGGACAATGTTTCTAAATGTCTTAGAACATTTCATGAATTTTTTTGTAATTTTTAAATACCTAAAAGTATTTTTAATTAATTAATTCCCATTAATCAATTAAAAATAATCTTTTAAATATTTAAAAATACTTTTTAATGATAAAAATAAAATAAAAAAATATTTTTGGGTTTTAAAAATTAGTGAAACTCTTGACAAAAAGTTTCATAATTTTTAAAACATTTTTGCTATTTTAAATAAATTGTACAAAACAAATGAATTAAAATGAATTAAAAATGAAATAAAATAAAAGTAATCAGGATGGGTGGCCAGGATGGGCTCTGGATTCAAAATGGTTGACTGGCGCGTGAATGGATGGTGGAGATTGCATCTGACTTAATTAAATTAATTACGAATTAATTAAAGTTAAATAAGTGGATTAGGGCTAATGAAGAGATCCTGGCCTTCTATCTGCGCGCGAAGTCAAACAAATCAACGCAATCAAGGGTCCAAATTCAAACTAACAATAATTATGCAATTAGGGCACAAATGACTTTCAGGTGGCCGGAGAAGACTTCCGGTCGTCTTCTCCGGCCAGCTCTCACCTGAGACCTACCCAAATCCCTCAAAATGCATCAAAAATGAAAAACAAGAACTGGGAAATGATCCTCACATCCTCACGAATCAAACCCCCATCCTAAAACACATTTATATTTCCTAAATCAACTGAATCGAAGAAAAAGAAAACTAGGTCACGCAAGCTTCAGGCACAAATTAAATGCTCAAATCCCATCCATTTTCAAAACCAATGGTACCAGAGTGATCAGCAAGACATGAAGAACAAATTTGCAACAAGAAAAGTCATTTCTGGAAAAATAAATTTCAGGCTACCTGAGATGTGAAGCTTTCCACTTGAGGACTTTCTGGCCTTCTCTTTATGTGCAGTTTACTCCTTAGAACCCCTTGATGATGTTTGAATACTCAAAATGAATTTGTGCTGGCTGGATAATGAGTTTCGAAAGGAACTGCTTCAAGCTCAGTCAACAATGGCTATGGAGATTCTGGCTCTTTCAGGTCATTGTGAATGATGGTTTGAGGTCCAAATGATGTATGGAGAAGCTTTGCAAGGTTTGTTTGGCTGTTTATGAGCTAGGGAAGGAGATTCGAAAGCAACTGCAGAAATGGAGTGAGAAATGGCAGTGGGATCTCTTGGCTGTTTCAGGCTTGTGCTTTGGGTGGTTTGAGGTCTATGGAGCCAGGTGAGATGATTGGTGAAGTTAGCTTGAATGTTTAGTGGCTGTGGAGAAGAATTCGAAGCAAGTTGCAAGATGGGAGGTTTTTGTGAATGTTGTGAATGAGGAAGCTTCAGCCTTGTGTGTTATCATGTTTTGCTTGCAAATTGTTTGTATAAACAATGCTGATTGGCTTCTTGATGTGACTTGTGCTTTTGTGATTGGTAAGTTTGCTTTTGCCAAAAAGTCAACTTTTGTGTAAGTGAGGCATGGCTCAAAGTCTAGGCAAGTACAAGGCGTGGGCTGGCGCAGCAAGGATGAGGGAGAGGTCTAGCAAAGCTCAGCAGCCAATGTATCAAGTTGGTGAAGTGACCATGATGGTTTTTTGCAAGTTGTGACATTTTGGTTCACATGTGATAAAGTCTTGTTACACAAACCAAGCCATGAGCAAATTTGATCCAATTCTGATTTTTAGGACTTAGAGAATGTTTGTGTAATGGTTTGAAATGAATTAGAGGTCACATGATGCATTGGTCCAAGATTTTGCAAAGTTTCCAAATGAGGCATGCCTTGAAAATTAATGATTTTAGCCAACTTTGCATTGCCATAACTTTTGATCCAAGAAGAGTTTGATCATGTTCTTGTACTTTTTGAAAAGGGAAAGATGAGATCTACAACTTTCATGACCAAAGTTTTTCCATTTGAAGCCTTTTTGAATCATGAATCAAGGCTTGAAAAATGACCTAAAATGATGCATTCTTGAAAAGTCAACTATGCCCAAAAAGTCAACATTTGCAAAAACCCTAAATTCTTGATTTTTATGAACTTCAACCTTCTTCCATGATCAAATAAAGAACATATACACTCAAAATGATGAAGATCACCCATTGGTTGGGTCATTGGGGGCCTCAGATGCCCTGATTTTTCACTGACTTGTCTGAAAAGTCAACCTTTGATCAGATGACCTCCCCATGGAATTTCTTCATGAAAATTGATATGCATACTCCCTATACCATATAGAGACCAATGGAAACAAGAATGACCAAAAAAATTTGGAGTTATGGCCTCTGAAACCAAAACCCTAATTTTAGGTCAACTGTGCAGTTCAACCTGGCTCTGCATCCACTCAAACCCTAGTTCTTGTGATTCCTCTGCAATTTTGACTTTGAGAAGATGGAATATGATATAAGAACACACATGGAACCCTTTGAGTTGATTAGTGGCCTTTGGAATGGCTCAAGATGCCTTGGGATTGCTCAGATCACAAACCCTAGGTGCAGATGCCTTGAAAACTATCCAGTGAATCAAAAATGAAATGTGAGATGATATGATTGTGTTTATGCATATGAGAATGATCACAAGCCATGGTGTGAAATGAGTGAGGGCAAATTTGGGGTGTTTACAGCTGCCCCTATTCAAACATGAGTTAGCTGTGTAGGATGTAAGCGACGGCTTAACAGGCAAACAAGATAACTTGTGGTTGAATACCAAAGACAGTCCAAAATTTGCACTCACAGAATGAAGAAGAAAAGGGATATAGATTGTAAAAGCAAAATAAAGTATATTGTAAAGTGTGGGCGACGGAGGACGACCGTCGAGCAGAGGAAGACTGCTGGGTAAAGTGGTATGTGAAGCAAAGCGATGACGGGGACGGCCGACATGCTGGTAAAGTGTAGGAAATAAAGCGATGACGGGGACGGCCGACATGCTGGGGATAAAAAGTAAAGCTAAGACGGGGACGGCCGACTAGCTGGGGAAAAACAAGTAAAGCTAAGACGGGGACGGCCGACTAGCTGGGGAAAAACAAGTAAAGCTAAGACGGGGACGGCCGACTAGCTGGGGAAAATAGAATATTATGATGGGGACGGCCGTCAAGATAAAGCTGCAAAGTTCTCAGGGGATTAATGAAACATGACGGGGACGGCCACCAAGTTCATAAAGGTCAAGTAACCAACGACGGGGACGGCCATCGGGTTAAAAGGAAAAGGGACCACGACGGGGACGGCCATCGGGCTAAAAGGAAAAGGGACCACGACGGGGACGGCCATCGGGTTAAAGAATAAATGAAATAAACAGCTGATGGGGTACGGCCATCAAAGGTGAAGGACGATCACCTAGCAGGGGACGGCTGCTCTGTTGGGGATAAAAGAAATGTGATGGGGACGACCATCAAAGGTGGAGGACGACCACCTGGCAGGGTACGGCTGCCGAAAATATCAACGATGGGGACGGCCATCGGATAGAAAAGGTCAACGATGGGGACGGCCATCGGACGAGCAAGATGGAGGACGACCATCAAGAAGTGGAGGACGACCACTCAGCAGGGGACGGCTGCTCTCGAGGTTTCTCATGACATAGGACGAATGCCAGATAACCAAAATCAACAATGGGGACGGCCATTGGATAAAGTGATGAAGGACAATCATCAAAAGGTGGAGGACGACCACCTAGCAGGGGACGGCTGCTAAAATCAACGATGGGGACGGCCATCGGATGAGCATGATGGAGGACGACCATCAAGAAGTGGAGGACGACCACTCAGCAGGGTACGGCTGCTCTCAAAGGTATCATAACACAGGACGAGTGTTAGATAAAAAGAAAATTTGTTGGTGATCTACTGGGGATAATGTAAACACGGACGAGCGTTTACACCCAAGAAACAAAAGGTATAAGTGTTTGGTATTGTGTATAGATTAAAGATGCGGACGAGCATCCTTAAGACTATGATACGGACGAGTATCACGTAGAAACAAACTGACACACGTTCAGAGATGATGATACGGACGAGTATCAACTGGTTAGCAAAGAACACGGACGAGTGTTGCATCTGAAAAAATTCTTCTGGGGAATAATAGACACGGACGAGTATCTATATTCAAGAAGACATAAGTGTTTGACACGGTGTATGGATTAAAGATGCGGACGAGCATCCTTAAGACTGTGATACGGACGAGTATCAAGTAGAAACAAACACTAGACGCAATGTTCTGAGATGATGGTACGGACGAGTACCAACTGGTTAACAAAGAACAAGGACTACTGTCGAATCTGTGGGGTTACGAGTGATGATGTATACAAGATACGGGCGAGTATCTGTATAAGCGTACCATGAGTAGTGAGTATTGTATTGTATAGATGAGTGTTTTAACTGCTGGGGAGAGTGACACGGACGAGTGTCAAAAGAGAAAAGTATAATATTAACAAGTATATGAGTGATGAAAGTGTAAGCGACTGCGCTGGGGATATGACACGGACGGGTGCCAGAATGTATCTGTAACGAGGGTGATTTGTTTGTAAAGGGTGTTCAGGCGACTTTACTGGGGAAAGATGACACGGACGGGTGCCAAAAGGTGTATATACTGGTGTTTGTGATTGTGGGGCAACTGCTTTTGCTGGGTCTCTGGTGGGGACTCTTGGGGAAAGTAATCTGTATTCTGATGAATGGTTACTAATCACAAGCGTTCAATTCACAACATGACTTATGATTATGCTATGTATTTGATTTTTGCCGTAATGCTCCGTATTAGACGGAATGCTACGCTCTGGGGGGTGAATATGATGTGAATGCTATGATTATGCAAAGAGGCACAGATCCGGGATTCGGATCCCATTGCTGCGAAGATCTCTGGATGATCTGCTTGAAGTGGACATCCCAGCTGGGGATGAGATCGTTGGTAGATCTAATGATGTATCTGCTCGGGGATATAGGTCACTGATTGACATATCCTTATAAATGAGAGACCCAGCTGGGGTTTGTGGAAGCTTCCTGTACTCTGTTGTGATTCTCTGTGCTTTGCTCTTCTGAATAGAGGCTTGAAGCTCTGTGGGGAGATGATTCCCTGATTTCTGCATTTTGCTGAGGAAGAATGGCAACTCGGCTGGCGAGAATTGTGAGAAGCAACTCAGCTGGGGGAGAGTAACGAGAGGCAACTCAGCTGGGGATATAGCATCCTGAGTGTTAAGCCTGTTAGTTGATTTGGCAACTTTGCTGGGGAGAGCAATGGGGAGCAATTCAGCTGGGGATAGAGCATTTCGGATGCTGAGATTGAGTGTATGCTGATTTGGCAGCTCCGCTGGGGAAACGGGCACCTTCCAATGCCATGTGGAAGATAGACCGAGCTGATAATGATTCGCCTATTTGCTGAGACGTAACTTGCATGCCCCAGGTTGCGCTCTGGATACCTGCAGTCCTGCAAAGATAAGGAAACGTACAAAAGGTCCCGAGGTATCCCTCACTGGATTCCGTCATAGGAGTCAAGTACTTTCGAGAATAATCACATTCCCTGTAAGCATGTGTTTTTTTTTTTTTTTTTTTTTTAGAGAAAGGCATCTGTACTTATGCAATTGTATTTTAGAGATATCAGACAACTCTTTGCAAAACATAAATGTAAAACGAAACATGACTGAAAATCTGATTTTATTAATTCATGTGCCCTGAATTGGCAAGATACAGTCAAGGAAACACATCTCCTGAAATGAGGGGATTGTTACAAATTGAGAAACAAAATGCTGGCGATGTTGACGACGCTTTGAGGAGCTTCCTCTCTGTAAACACCCCAAATTTGCCCTCACCCATTCACACATGACTTGTGATCATCTCATATGCATAAACACAATCACATCATCTCATGTCTCATTTGGTTTCACTGGATAGTTTCTAAGGCATCTGCACCTAGGGTTTGTGATCTGAGCAACCTCAGGGCATCTTGAGCCATTCCAAAGGCCACTAATCAACTCAAAGGGGTCCATGTGTGTTCTTATATCATGTTACATCCTCACAAAGTCAAAATTGCAGAGGGATCACAAGAACTAGGGTTTGAGTGGATGCAGAGCCAGGATGAACTGCACAGTTGACTGAAAATTAGGGTTTTGGTTTCAGAGGCCATAACTCCAAATTTTTTGGTCATTCTTGTTTCCATTGGTCTCTATATGGTATAGGGAGTATGCATATCAATTTTCATGAAGAAATTCCATGGGGAAGTCATCTGATCAAGAGTTGACTTTTCAGACAAGTCAGTGCAAAATCAGGGCATCTGAGGCCCCCAATGACCCAACCAATGGTTGATCTTCATCATTTTGAGTGTATATGATCTTTATTTGATCATGGAAGAAGTTTGAAGTTCATAAAAATCAAGAATTTAGGGTTTGTGCAGAAATTGACTTTTTGGGTTTTGTTGACTTTTCAAGAATGCACCATTTTAGGGCAATTTTCAAGCTTTGATTCATGATCCAAAAAGGCTTCAAATGGAAAAGCTTTGGTCATGAAAGTTGTAGATCTCATCTTTCCCTTTTCAAAAAGTACAAGAACATGATCTAACTCTTCATGGATCAAAAGTTATGGCAATGCAAAGTTAGCAAAAATCATTGTTTTTCAAGTTATGCACTAAATGGAAATTTTGCAATGTCTTGAACCAATGCATTATGCAGCCTTCAATTCATGTCAAACCATTATGTAAACATTCTCCAAGTTACCAAAATCAGATTTGAACTAAGTTTGCCCTTGGTTTCATGTTTGGTTATGCAAAGGATCACATGTGAAACATAAGCTAGCCAAGTTGCAAAAACTCATGATTCACTTCCTACAACTTGCAGCATTGGAAGCTGACTTTGGGCTAGCCTCTCCCTCACCTTTTGCTGCGCCAGCCATGCCTTGTACTTGTCTAACTTTGAGCCATGCCCTATCTTACACAAAAGTGGATTATGAGCAAAAGTAGCCACACCTATCATAGCAGGCCAAGTCACATCAAACAACCAATCAGAATTGTTTATTGTATCCATTTGCAAGCTAAACATAACCTCAAGCAAGGCTGAAACAGACACATTCATCACTTACACAAAAACTCACCTCATTGCAAGTTCCTTCGAATCACTCTCCACAGTCTTCAAACACTTAAACTCTCATCATCACTCAACTCACCACACCTCATAGACAAGAAACACCCCAAGCATAAGCCTGAAACAAGCCTGAAAACTCCATTGCCATCATTCACCTCAAGCTGCAGATTCTATCGAATCTCTCATCCTAGCTCATAAACACACAAACCAACACCACAGATCATCTCTACACATCCTCTGGACCTCAAACACCCCATCACCATGACCTGAAAGTGCCAGAATTTCATCTGCCATTTTTGACTGAACTGAAGCTGAAGCATTCGAATCTCATTATCCAGCAAATCTAAACTCCATTTGAGCATTCAAGCACCTTTGGGGGATCAAGTGGAGCAGCTTGCATCAAAGGAAGTGGCCTGAAAGTTCCTAAATCAAGAGCTGCAAATCTCAGGTAACTCAAAAATAATTTTTCCAGAAATCTCTTTTTATGTTACAAACTTGTTCTTCATGATGCACTGATCATTCTGGTACCTTTAGTTTTTGAAATGGTTGCGTTTTAGGGATTTAATTTCTGTTTGAAGCTCACGAACCCTAGAACTTAGTTTCTTCGATTCAGATGATTTAGGAAAGATAAATTTGTTTTGGGAGAGGGGTTTAGCTCGTGAGGTGATGGAGATCATTTCCCATGTCTTAGGTTTCATTTATATTACGTTTTGAGAGGTTTTGGGATTTTTCAGGTGAGCTTCTGGCCGGAGAAGACGACCGGAAGTCTTCTCCGGCCACCCGAGTGTGATTAGGGCTTAATCCCATAATTAATGTTAATTTGAATTTGAGCCGTTGATTGCCGCTGACTCGTTGACTACGCGCGCAAGGGAAAGGCCAGGATCTCTTTGATTAACCCTAATCCACGTGTTAGGGTTAATTAATCATTTTTTATTTAATTTAATCAGAAACAATCTGGGCCTCTCATTCTGGCGCGCAGTCAACGTTTTTGAACCAAGATTGCATCCTAGCCTCTCATTCTGTTTACTTCCCATTTTATTTGATTTTTAATTCATTTTATTTCATTTATTTTGCACATTTATTTTAAAATAGTTAAAAAATCATAAAAATTATGAAACTTTTTCTTTAAGGTTTTATTAATTTTTATGACACAAAAACATTTTTATTTTATTTTTTATCATTAAAAAGGTATTTTTAAATATTTAAAAGATTATTTTTAATTGATTAATGAGAATTAATTAATTAAAAATACTTTTAGGTATTTAAAAATTACAAAAAAATTCATGAAATGTTCTAAGACATTTAGAAACATTGTCCAACCTTCAAACCAAATTTCTTTTTTGATCTTGATGCATTTTAAGAATTTTTCATTGAATTAAATCATTTTTGATGCATTATTTTGTTCATAAGTTTGAAAATTCATTTCTGCCTATTGGTGAAGGTTGAGACATTGATTCTTCTTGCATTGTTTTCCATTTAGCATGAACTTTCAAGGATAAAAAGGCCATGATTTGATCTTGCATTTTCTAATTGATTGGCATTTCTTTTGTTACAAACCCTAAAAAGCCCTAATAACTTGCAAAATTCATAACTTGAGTTTGGTTGAGAGTTGAGAGCTCCCCTTTGGGCAGTGGTTCATTATAGGCCTAGGGTTTCTTTGGGTACCATTTTCCATTTTTTAGGTTAAGGTTTGCTTCTGTTTTTGGTTTGTGTTTGATGTTTGATCCATGAACCCTAATTTGGGCTTTCATTTGCATCCTTCTTGCATTTCCTTGCATAACTTGACTTGTCATTTCACTTTGTGCATTCTTATGATTCATTTGACATCTTAAGACATGTAGAAAGCATCATTGATCATTGCATTGCATATTTGCCATGTCATTTGTCTTGTATGTTCCATAACATTTCATGTTTGTTCATGTTCCTTAGCTTGCATCATTTGCATTCATAACCTTGTATGAACATCTCCAGGTCTTGCCTCATGTTTGCAGCACCTCATGGCATCATAATCATCATCACCATGCTTCTGGTTGTGCTTTGCCTCATGCCATTTCATCTCCTCTTGCATTGCATTGCATTTCTTTCTAACATTGCAGGTGGTAAGTAACTTGAGAAGTGAATTTGCCTTCACTTCTCATAACCTCTATTCTCATCTCTCTTGCATACCTTGCTGCATTCTTATGTGTGTTTGAGTTTGAGCTTGCTCATTCTTCCTCCTCCCACTTTCTTTCTTCAAGTGACTTGACTTCTTGAATGAAGCAAGTCACTTTGCTTCTCTTGATCTTGTTCATCTGCTTCCTGGTGGTTCATCTGAAGATTGTTCTTGAAAACCTCACAAACATTAGGACCAACCAAGCATGATAATGAATTAGGGTTTTGATTAGTCTCCCCCATAGTTTTTACCTTTGTGTCTCTCCTTGAGTCATCTCCCCTCACCTCATAATCAGGGACTAAACCCTCAAGGCTTTAAGACTTTGTGATTAAGATCATGCCTGCATCCTTCTTTTAGGATGGAGTGTATAACTTTAATCCTAAGTCTTGGACCCTTAAGGTGTTGAACTCTCTTAATTAATCCATCTAATAATCATCAAGACATTACACTTGTAACTTGGGCCTTGCATTAGGGTTCTAATTCTTCCTTAATTGGTTAAGAAGGACTAACCCTAAAGTTAATGGACAAGTCCCCCTCAAGTTGTCTTACAAATCATAAAAAACACTTCATCATCATATCATTAATAAAATCCACTTAATCAAAGGTTTGTTCTGTCATGGGTTTAATCCCTAATCATGGATTAAGCTGAGGATCCTTCCTCAGCTTAAACACCCTCATCTATTATCCTTCTTTTAGGATAGTGTAATGAGCCTGTTAAATCCCTGATTATGGCTTAACCTCATTACTTAACACTAAACAAAAATCACAAAAACATCTAATTAATCACAAGTAGGTTAATGATCTTAACCCTACATCAAAGGTGATTAAGTGTGAGAATCTGACTTCACACTTAAGGTAATTCTCATTACCCCTAATCAGAGGGAGGATGTGATGAGTTTACCAAATCCATTGATTTAGGTTTAAGCTCATTATCTTATGACAAACTCCAAAAAGAAATAAAAGACTGAAAACACAAGAACAAACGATAATCGTCTCCTTCGGGATTCTTTTCTCATCATCTTCACTCACAACCGAGAACTTGCTTCTTCCGTCTAATGCAAGACAGTTTGCATCTGTGCCAGACAGATCATACACTTGAGCATAGACTGCAAGCAGTTCACCAGTCAATCCTTTCAGTCTCTTTGGGTCGAACTACGGTGTTCTGACTTCCTCATTGCACGAGAGGATACGTAGGCATAACTTAACAGTTATCGAACAAAAGTCTCTGTACATTCCCCCTCCTTCCAGCTTCATTCTTTAGCCTCATATTCTTGAGCATTTCATTCCTGATCTCACACTGACACTGTACATTTATACACATCACATTTCTTTACACTGACACTTGTACGTCTTTTCCAGCTCTTTTATGCACAAATAGCACTGACACTACCCCTTTAAAACACAAATCTTTTAAGCGTGGATCCCGTCGAGTACGGCGGACAATCTGGGTGCTAATACCTTCCCAGGTTGTAACCAACCCCCTTTCTCAGCCTCTCTGGTTCGCAAACCGTCTTATCCATCTCTTTCTAGGTCTATGCAGCATTACCTTTCCTCCGGGATAAAAATGCCTAGCTGGCGACTCTTTTCATTCTCCAGTGAGTTCACGGCTGTGTGTTCTCACTGTTCCCTTCGCCGACCGTTCGCGTCTGTACCTTCATTTGATCCATTTTCATTTGTCGGGAGCGACAGCTTGGCGACTCTGCTGGGGACCCTTATACTGCAACCAGGGCTTCTGGTTCTTTTTGTGGGTTCCTCCTAGCGCTTGATTGATTTGTGTTTATTGGGGGTGTTATGTGCTTGTTTGTGCTTGTATTTATTTTTATTCATTGCTTTATGTACAGTTACTTTACTGCTTTCTTTATTG
The DNA here is from genome assembly GCA_963966055.1 of Lathyrus aphaca. Lineage (NCBI taxonomy): Eukaryota > Viridiplantae > Streptophyta > Magnoliopsida > Fabales > Fabaceae > Lathyrus > Lathyrus aphaca. Next base: position 214,581,124 of record OZ014523.1, on the reverse strand, counting down.
CATTTATATATATCATACTGTCATGCTGTCTGTGCTGGATCTGGTTTTGTTTTAGTGGGTGGGGTTCTATTGAGAGCCAAGGTCCTATACCTGGGACCTGAGTGACACCTAGGCTAGAGTGAATCATATTCTTTCCCATTCCATTTCGGTCTGGTGCGGGAATATGAAACACGGTTCAGATATGGGTTTCTTCTTGAGAACTCTGTGCTACGGATTTCCTGTAGTGCTAGGGGGATCTGGGAAGCCTGCTAAGTCTGGATGACCTTTTAGTATTGACCTTCAGAAATTGAGGTGAATTAGAGGAGGAATTGTTATGGTTATTGTAAACACTGTACCTCCGGGTTAGAAGTGTTTACACTTCTCATAACTGATCCAAGTCTGAGGATCCTTGTTCTAGATCACTACCTGTGAGGGGGTTGGGCTGTTTACAGGTTTGCAGATACCTTGACCTCAGAATACCCTGTTACTTTGACTTTGTTAAGAATGCTCCATGTTGGATAGTTCTTGTGATTCTAAAACCCTGGACATGTGGCTCTTTATTTGAGTCCCCCACCTTGGTTACTGGATTTATAGACCTCCATCCGGAATTCTTGAACACACATGGATCTATACCAAGGCAGTTTATCCAGATCCAGCTCAGTCACAGACCCTTTGCATATCATTTGCATACATCCTCATTGCATCATATTAACATGTGCTTATTTGTTTTTCAGGGTATCCATTTTCATCAGGTTTTGGTTTTGACCCCATCTGCAGCTTTGACCCATCTTCACCAGCATCTGCTTCAGTTTAGCTGTCTGCTTCAGCACCAGCCAGTCAGTGGTTTTCTCTACTTCAGCATTGTCATCAGCACTCTACCCAGTCTTCAGCATCATGGCTCCAAAGAAAAGCAATATCACCTATCATTTCTTCCAACCAGACTTGTCAGACATCAGGAGGGTCCAAACCCTGATGACCCCAGATCACATACCTCTGTTCAGGGAGCATTATGGGGATATACTTGACTTGGTTATAGACATGGACCCATCTCAGAGGAGCCTGATCCATACCTGCATCCAGTTCTATGACCCCCCATTGAGGTGTTTCACCTTTCAAGACTTTCAGTTGGGACCTCTCTTAGAAGAATATGCATCTTTGGTTGGTTTGCCTATCAAGAGAGAAATTCCTTTTAACCCTGAAATGGTCTTTCCCAGCAATGGAGAGATAGCAAGAGCTTTGCACCTGGAACCTGCTTTGATTGAGCAGCATATGACCTCTAAAGCTGGGATCCCTGGTTTTCATCTGGACTTCCTGATTTCTCAAGCTAGTTTGAAGGCCTCCCTGGGGGATTGGAAAGCTGTTTGTGCATTGTTGGCCTTGAGTGTATATGGAATTGTGTTGTTTGCAGATGAGCCCAGATTCATCAGCAAGAATGCCATCCACCTGTTCATCCTGAAGAACCCAGTGCCAACCTTGTTGGGTGACCTCTATTACTCAGTACATCAGAGGAATGAGAAACAGAGGGGTAAGCTAGTGAGGTGTTGTGCTCCACTATTCCATGCTTGGCTTCTCAAGCATCTACCCAGGACAGATGCATTCCTGAATCCTCATCAGCAAAGCAACTGGGCTAAGAGGCTCACTACTCTCACTGCAGCAGACATCAGATGGTGCACCCAAGGCACCAAGGGCAGAGATATGATCACAAGCTGTGGGCACTTTCCCAATGTACCTTTGGTAGGAGTTAAGGGAAGTATCAACTACAACCCCCTGCTGTTCAAGAGGCAATTAGGCTATGCACTGGTTCATGCTCCTAGGGAACAAGACCTGGTTGAGACCCTCTACTGTGAGAACAAGATCAGTTTGACTGTTGTTAGGCAGGCTGCCTGGGCCTGGGATCATGTTCAAACCAAGGGAATCACCATTCTGGGGAAGTGCAATAATGTGGCATCAGCCCAATATCATGAGTGGTCCTATGCTAGGGCCCAAATCTCAGGATTGCCCTTCACCATCAAAGACATGCCTGAGTCATCATCAGCACCACCCCCTGCTACTGTCAGTTTGGAAGAGTTTGAAGGCTTGAAAGAAAGAAATGAGAAGCTATCCCAAGCCCTGCAGAAGACCCTCAGGGAGAGGAGTGAAGGTGTAAGGGAGATTGAAAGATTGGAGAAGCTGAGAGTGGAACACTTGACTAAGATTGAGAAGTCTGGAGACTATATCAACAAGTCTAAAGCTGGTGAGCAGATTCTGAAAAATGCTTGTAAAGAAGCCCAGTTCCAAAGAGCAAGGACAGACTTGTACTTGAAAGAGAGTCAGGCCAGGTGGGTCCGGATCACTGAAGCCCGTACTCTAGAAGACAAGAGAGTTCAAGATAAGATGGAGCAGATGGAAAAAGCCCTGGCAGCAGCCCAGGAGGAAATTTCAGAGTTAAAAATCAAAGCTGGAGTGAAGAAATCCAAAGACCAAAGCCAGAACAAGAAGTTGACTACAGCTGTTGCAACAAGAAACCTTCTCATCAGGAATCTTACGGAGCATCCGGCTGATCCTGTGACCGAAGCACTTCTTAAGGAAGTTCGCGAGGATGAGTTTGGCCTTGGAGTCTGATTATTTGCTTGTTGTTGTTCCTTTTCCATGTACTTTTGCTTTTTGGTGATGTATTTTTGACCCCTTAGAGGGCTAGTGTTGTAAAAAATGAACAATTTGTATTATTTTACCTTTGTAATATATTTGTGTTTGTTTCCATCTGGGTTCACTTCAAAAGCAACTTCAACAGCATCATCTTCAAGGGTCTGGACGGGTCAAAACTGAAGACCAAGCCGGATACCTTGATAGCAAATAAGCATACTGCATTGCATACTAACCCTTTTGTTTGTTTTGTAGGTTTTGTTTTATTGTTTCTAACCTCTGTTGTGACATTCAGGAATTATTGCTCGCCGCAGGCTATTCCCTCTCAACAGGCCACACAGGTACCCTACAAGAAACAACCTTCCGGGCATCCAGATGGACCAGTTGCAGCAAGACCTCAATGAGGCCAGAACCCAGATGGCTAATGAAAGGGTGGAGATGAGAACCCAAATAACTCAGTTCATGGAAGTGATGAATAATTTAGCTCAAAGCCAGGAGAGGCTTAGAGTTCTGGTAGAGGGGAGAACTCAAGATGACCCCCATGTGGGAACTGCTGGCACCAGTAACAATGAAAGGGTGCAACCACATGTTAACCCCCCTATATTTGGTCCACACCTACATCCTGAGATTCATATTCCTGCAAACGTTCAAGGAACAGCCACTGCAGCCAGAGTACTTCAAGAGGATCCTCAGGAGGATCAGTTTACAGTCATGGGTGCTGGAGAGGAAACCTATGATAGGAGATTGGATGAGTTGGCTGAGAAGTTGAGGTCTTTGGAATCCCAAAATTCTTTGGGGTTCGATGTCATGGACATGGGTTTAGTAGAGGGGGTCAGGATCCCTCATAAGTTCAAGCCTCCTTGTTTCGAAAGATATAATGGGACTTCATGCCCCCGGACTCATTTGCAATCGTTTCTGGGAAGGCTGAAGGCCTATACAATGGATGAGAAGCTCTGGATGTTTTACTTCGAAGACAGTTTGACTGGAGCATCAAGGGAATGGTATTCCCACTTGACAAGGGCAACTGTAAGATGCTGGAAGGACCTGGCAGAGGCCTTCATCCGACAGTATCAATACAACTTAGACATGGCACCCAACAGGACTCTCCTAATGGGAATGTCACAGTCGTCAAGGGAAAGTTTCCGAGAATATGCCCAGAGATGGAGGCAATTGGCTGCTGCTGTTCAACCACCAATGTCTGAGAGAGAAATGGCAGACATGTTTATGAACACTCTCCAGGGAACGTATATTGACAGGTTGGCTGCTTTCTCGTCCACTAGCTTCGCAGATGTTGTTATAGCTGGGGAGAGAATTGAAAGCCTGTTAAAAATGGGTAAAATTTCCGATAATGGCGCCAGTTCGTCCAGCAGTACAAGGAAGCCTTTTGCAGGCCCTAGAAGAGCTGGCGAGACCAATGCCATTCATACCAACAGGGGTAGGCCCCAATATGTTCAAAGGTCCATAGCAGCAGTCACTATCCCTGCTCCAGCACATCCTCTGCCAGTCTATCAACCTCCTCAACAAAACTTCCAACAACAACCTCCGTATCAGCAGAACCAATATCCTCCAAGGAACTACAACAACAACAACTCCAACAACAACAATCAACAGAGGCCATTCCAACAAAGGCCCTCTCAAGCTAATCGAGTGATCGACCCGATTCCAATGCCGTATGCTGCTTTGCTGCCACAGCTTCTGAAACTCAACCTGGTTGAGCTAAGAACGTTGGCACCTCCGGATCCAAACAGTCTACCAAGAAACTATGACTCTAATGCTAGGTGTGCTTTTCACTCAAACGCGCCTGGTCACAGTACAGAAAAATGCAGGGCACTGCATATGAAGGTACAAGACTTAGTAGACTCCAAGGCTTTGAACTTTGCACCTCCGCCCAACGTCAACAAAAACCCAATGCCACACCATGGTGGTCCCCGAATTAATGCTATCGAAGAAGACCAACCGTCTTATTTGATAACCAGTGTGGATCAGATCAGGACACCATTGGTGGAAATCAAGGCTCAACTCCGTGAAAGCAATATATTTCCGGGGTGTGAACTAGGGTGCCCATACTGCAATATTTCTTGGAATGGGTGTGAAGACTTGAGGAATGGCATTGACAGCCTTATTCAGAGTGGCTTACTGCAGATCACTACATCATTCCCGGCAAACCCGACGACTTCATCAGCAATGGTTTCAGATCCTCCTACAAATACAGCAACAATTGTTCCCAACAATTCATCAGCAACATCAGCAAGTACTTCATCTGTTCTACCCAATGATCAGTTTTCAACAGTTTCTCCTGCTACAACTTCAGCTTCAGTCCACTTCGACTCCCCATCAACAACAACAACAGTTCTTCCAACAGAACCTTCTACAACACCAGCAAACAATCACGAAGATGTCTCCACTGTTACCATATTCTACGATCCAGAAAACAATTCCGCTTATCATTCAGAAGGTGCTGCTCCCACTAGAGCACCAGTTACAATCTTTTATGATCCACAGACAATAACAGTCCCCTCAGCAGCAGCAATCAGTCCAGTCACCGTCACGGTACCTGGACCTGTACCATATGAAAGCAATAGGGCCATCCCTTGGCACTATGGCTCTGACTTGTACTGTGAAGGGAAAAGAATCACTCTGGAAACATCATCACCTGCACCACAAGTTGATAATGTGGGGGGAGGCGGAGGCTTCACTCGAAGCGGACGTCTCTTCGCTTCACAAGTCCAAAGACCCACTGCCGAAGCAGAAGCTGCTGCCAAGGCAAAGGGTAAAGGACCGGTGCAGGAAGATCCAGCTGCCAAAGAAGCCCTGAAGACTCCATTTGATCAGGAAGTTGATGAGTTTATGCGGATCATCAAGAAGAGTGATTATAAAGTTGTGGATCAACTTCACCAAACTCCATCCAAAATCTCCATCCTCTCACTGCTCATGTGCTCCGAAGCCCATCGGAATGCACTACTGAAAGTCCTGCACGCAGCTTACGTGCCAGAGGAGATTACTGTCAACCAGTTGGAAACGGTGGTTGGGAATGTTACTGCTAGCAACGGGCTAGGGTTTACCAATTCTGATTTGACAGTGGATGGTCGTAACCACAACAAAGCCTTGCACATAACTATGGAATGCAAAGGAGCTGTCCTTTCTCATGTGCTGGTGGACACAGGTTCCTCCCTGAATGTCTTACCAAAGAAGGCTCTGGTGAAGTTAGAATATGATGGATTGGCATTGAGACCCAGCAACCTGGTGGTTAGAGCTTTTGATGGCTCAAAGAGATCGGTTCTGGGAGAGATTGAGCTGCCCGTGACAATTGGCCCGCAGACTTTTAAAACTATCTTTTATGTGATGGACATTCAGCCCGCCTACAGCTGTTTGTTGGGTAGACCCTGGATTCACGCCGCTGGCGCTATAACGTCTACCCTTCACCAAAAGTTAAAATTTGAGTGGGAGGGTCAAGTTGTCACAATCTGTGGAGAAGAGGACATCTTTGTTAGCCACCTGGCTACCTACAAGTACATTGAGATGGATGGAGAAATCCATGAAACGATGAGCCAAGGTTTTGAAGCCTTGAATGTCAATGAAGCATCTGCTGTTTCAGGAATCTCCATGTCGTCATATCAACAAGCCCGGAAGGTTGTTGAGGAAGGAACTGCCCTAGGCTGGGGCAAGGTCTTAGCTGTGGAGGAGAAGAAGGACAAATTTGGGTTGGGTTACAAACCAACTCAACGTCAAGCAAAGGCTGCTGCAGAGCCAGGATTTGTCAGTGGGGGAATGCTAACCCCCGATGCTATCAACTGTCTGGAAGACGAGCTGGAAGAAGAACGCAACCTGGAGAATTGGATTCGTCCAAAGGTCCCGGGGAGCAGTGTCTCGAACTGGTCTTCCCAGGGAATTATAAGTGTTACTCGAGCAGAGTAATTATTATTTCCTGTATCTTTTATAGCATGCATCAAAGTCTTGCATCTTGCCCAAGATGACAAGACTCATTTTGTAATCAGGGCCATCTGTACTTTTGTGCAAACAAGATTAAATTAATGAAATATCAGACAATCTTTTTGCAAACGAGTCTTTTTCTTTTCTGCTCACTGTTTTTCCATTTTTCTTTTTGTACAAAAATAAATGGCGGTGTTTTCAAAATGATAACTTCATTTCACTTTTTTCTAAAGCAAGATTAAAATCAATCACTAAAATGAACCGACTTAACCCTTGCAGAGAGTGCCTTCCAGACAGCACCGACAACAGCACAGCTATGACATCGTATGACTTTGACAATCCGATCAATCAAGCTGATGAAGGGGTTGATGAAGAATATGAGCTTCCTGAAGAGCTAGCCAGGTTGCTGAGATAGGAGGAAAAAGTTATTACTCCTCATCAGGAGGAGATTGAAGTGATTAATCTTGGTACGGAGGAAGACGTGAAAGAAGTCAAAATCGGGGCCTGCCTGCAAGACTCAGTGAAGAGACAGCTGATAGATCTGCTTCAAGAGTATGTTGATGTGTTTGCTTGGTCCTACCAAGATATGCCAGGGTTGGATACCGATATTGTTGTGCATAAGCTGCCTTTGAGGGAAGAATGCCCACCAGTCAAACAGAAGTTGCGCCGAACTCGCCCAGACATGGCTATGAAAATCAAGGAAGAGGTACAAAAGCAATGGGACGCCGGGTTCCTTGCTGTGACTAGCTATCCTCCGTGGGTTGCTAACATAGTACCTGTGCCTAAGAAGGACGGAAAAGTAAGAATGTGTGTTGATTACCGGGATCTGAACAGAGCCAGCCCGAAAGATGACTTCCCATTACCTCACATTGATGTATTGGTGGATAACACGGCTCAGTTCTCGGTATTCTCCTTCATGGATGGATTTTCGGGATACAATCAGATCAAGATGTCACCTGAAGACATGGAGAAGACAACATTCATCACACCTTGGGGCACGTTCTGTTATAAAGTGATGCCATTCGGACTGAAGAATGCTGGTGCAACGTATCAACGGGCTATGGTAACATTGTTTCATGACATGATCCATAAGGAAATCGAATGTTATGTGGATGATATGATCGCCAAGTCCCTTACAGAGGAAGATCACCTGGTGAATCTGCTCAAGTTATTCAAGCGTCTGAGGAAATACCAACTAAAGTTGAACCCCAACAAATGCACATTCGGGGTGCGATCCGGTAAGCTGCTGGGCTTTATTGTAAGTGAGAAAGGGATTGAAGTTGACCCTGATAAAGTCAAAGCTATTCAAGAAATGCCTGCACCGAAAACTGAGAAAGAAGTTCGAGGGTTCTTAGGTCGATTGAACTACATTTCACGGTTCATATCTCACCTTACAGCAACTTGTGAACCCTTATTCAAGCTGTTAAGAAAGGAGCAAACGGTCAGGTGGAACGAAGACTGCCAGAAAGCTTTTGACAAGATCAAGGAGTATTTGCAAGAACCTCCAATCCTTATGCCTCCAGTTGAAGGAAGACCTCTGATTATGTACTTGACAGTATTAGAAGAATCGATGGGGTGTGTACTAGGTCAGCATGACGAGTCTGGTCGAAAAGAGTATGCGATATACTACCTAAGCAAAAAGTTTACCGACTGTGAACAGCGTTATTCACTGCTCGAGAAAACTTGCTGTGCTTTAGCGTGGGCTGCTCGCCGACTGAGACAGTATATGTTGACCCATACTACTCTATTGATCTCAAAAATGGATCCAGTTAAGTACATTTTCGAGAAGCCAGCTCTTACCGGACGGGTTGCAAGATGGCAGATGATTCTCACAGAATACGACATACAGTACACATCTCAGAAAGCCATCAAGGGCAGTGTACTATCTGAATATCTTGCTGAGCAACCCATTGATGACTACCAGCCTATGAGGTTCGACTTCCCCGATGAAGACATCATGTTCATTAAAGCAAAAGATCATGAAGAGCCTATTCACACTGAAGGGCCTGACCCAGAAGAAGAATGGACTATGATGTTTGATGGGGCTGTCAACATGAATGGCCGTGGTGTTGGTGCAGTACTCATTACACCTAAAGGGGTTCACATGCCTTTCTCGGCAAAGCTCACTTTCAACTGCACTAACAACGAAGCTGAATACGAAGCTTGCATTATGGGTCTTGAGGAAGCCATTGACCTCAGGATCAAGACATTGACCGTATTCGGAGATTCAGCTTTGGTAGTCAATCAGACCAACGGAAAATGGTACACCCACCAAGATCATCTGATACCTTACAGGGATTATACAAGAAGGTTATTGACTTTCTTCACAACAGTCAAGCTTGAGTATATCCCTCGGGACGAGAATCAGTTTGCGGATGCTCTTGCTACCATTTCATCCATGATCAAAGTTCAAGCTGCTAACTTTGTACCTCAGATTTCAGTATCGAGACTTGATAGACCAGCATATGTATTTGCAGCAGATATTGCTAAAGATGATAAGCCTTGGTTCCATGACATCAAGTGCTTCTTGGAGGATCAAACGTACCCACCTGGGGCATCTTCCAATGATAAAAAGACTTTAAGAAGGCTTGCTGGAAGTTTCTTTCTGAACACTGATGGATCTTTATACAAGAGGAACTTTGATATGGTACTCCTCAGATGTGTTGACAAGACAGAAGCAGATTTGTTGATGCATGAAGTGCACGAAGGATCCTTTGGTACCCATGCAGGAGGGCATGCCATGGCTAAGAAGTTGTTAAGATCAGGCTATTACTGGATCACAATGGATGCAGACTGTTGTGCTTACGCCAGAAAATGCCATAAATGCCAGATTTATGCAGACAAGGTGCATGTGCCTCCCAATCCCCTGAACATAATGTCTTCACCATGGCCCTTTGCTATGTGGGGCATTGACATGATTGGCAAAATTGAGCCAACTGCTTCGAACGGCCACAGATTCATCCTGGTCGCCATCGATTATTTTACAAAGTGGGTTGAAGCAGCCTCATATGCAAATGTCACAAGGCAAGTGGTAGCCAGATTTCTGAAAAGAGATATCATCTGTCGGTATGGAGTGCCCGAGCGAATCATTACTGATAATGGTTCCAACTTGAACAACAAAGTGATGGCAGAGCTGTGCCGGGACTTCAAGATCCAACATCACAATTCTTCTCCTTACAGGCCAAAGATGAACGGCGCTGTTGAGGCAGCAAATAAGAATATCAAGAAGATTGTGCAGAAGATGGTAGTCACTTACAAAGATTGACATGAAATGCTACCGTTTGCCTTGCATGGGTACCGCACATCAATCAGGACATCCACTGGGGCAACACCGTATCAACTTGTGTATGGTATGGAAGCAGTCCTACCTGTTGAAGTTGAACTACCCTCCCTACGGGTACTGATGGATGTTAAGCTAAACGAAGCAGAATGGGTTCGGGCCCGATACGAACAACTAAGTCTGATCGAAGAGAAAAGATTGGCTGCAATCTGTCACGGGCAGCTATATCAGAAAAGAATGAAGAGAGCCTTCGATCAGAAAGTCAGGCACCGAGAGTACCGGGTGGGAGATCTTGTGTTGAAGAGAATCCTCCCTCCTCATACAGACCACAGGGGCAAGTGGACTCCCAATTACGAAGGACCATTTGTTGTGAAGAAAGTCTTCTCTGGTGGAGCACTGATGCTCAGCACCATGGATGGTGAAGATTTCCCGTCCCCTGTGAATTCAGATGCAGTTAAAAAATACTTCGCATAAAATGACCCGCTGGACATAAAAACAGAATGTAAGTCCAGGCAAAATAGGGCCTCCCGGCGAGTCAAAGACAGAATAAAAGACTCGGGCAAAAATAAGGGAAATAAGCAAAAAATGTACACCCGCTGAGTTGAAAAGCCGCATTGGACAGCTCAGGCAAAAATGGGTATCCCGATGGATTGAAAACCCGAAAGGGCGATCCATGCAAAATAAGGGAATAAGCGAACAACTGCATTCTGAATTCGTCTGTATCACCTACAACTTGGTAAGCTCCAAGGGATCAAACTGCAATCAGAATCAACTCTCTCCAGAAAGCAAGACGAGAAGAACGTCATTGTCATACGAGTCATAGCAGAAGAGGAAGCTCCTTGAAAGCATCGCCAGCACCGCCAGCACTTTATTTCTCAATTTGTAACAATCTCCTCATTTCAGGAGATATGTTTCTCTGACTGTATCTTGCCAATTCAGGGCACACGAATTAATATAATTAGATTTTCAGTCATGTCTCGTTTTTTACATTTATGTTTTGCAAAGAGTTGTCTGATGTCTCTAAAAACACAATTGCATAAGTACAGATGCCTCTCTCTAAAAATAAAACACATGCTTGCAGGGAATATACTTACTCTCGAAAGTACTTATTTCCTATGACGGAATCTCAGTAAAAGATACCTCGGGACCATTTGTGCGTTTCTTTATCTTTGCAGGATTGCAGGTATCCAGAACACAACTTGGGGCATACAAGTTACGTCTCAGCAAGCTGGCAAATCTACAAAAGATATCGGCATCCGAAATGCTCTATCCCCAGTCGAGTTGCTTCCCATTGCTCGCCCCAGCTGAATTACCAACAGCATCTCCCAGCTGTAATACCAACCATTATTCCTCAGCAGGATGCGAGAATCGAGGAATCGTCTCCCCACAGAGCTTCAGGCCTCTATTCAGAAGAGCAGCGCACGAAGAAGTCACAACAGAGAGAGAGAAAGCTTCTACAAACCCCAGCTGGGTCCCGTATTATAAGAATATGTCAATCGATGACGTATATCCCCAAGCAGATACAACTACAGATCTATCAATGATCTCATCCCCAGCTGGGATGTTCACTTCAAGCAGATCGATCAGAGATCTTTGCAGCAACGGGATCCGAATCCCGGATCGGTGCCTCTTTGCATAATCATAGCATTCGCATCATATTCACCCCCAGAGCGTAGCATTCCGTCTAATACGGAGCATTACGGCAAAAAATCAAATGCATAGCATAATCATAAGTCATGTTGTGATTTGAACACTTGTAAATATTGACAATCTGTCGGCATACAGAATACATCCCCATCAGAGTCCCAGCAAAAGCAGTTGCCCCATATCACAAACACCAGTGCATATCTCCTTTTTGATACCCGTCCGTATCATCATTTCCCAGCAGGTTGCCTGAATACACTTTACAAACCAAGATCACCAGTATTGCAGATACATCCTGACACTCGTCCGTGTCGTGTCACCAGCAGAAAGCCAAAGACACCCTCTTTGCACTTACATATACCTATACACTTTCTTGACACCCGTCCGTGTCATATCCCCAGCGTGGTCGCCTATACTTGTATATACACTTTCCTGACACCCGTCCGTGTCATATCCCCAGCAGATAAACACTCACCTATACATTATATACTCACTACTCATTGGTACACCTACTCAGATACTCGTCCGTATCTTATATACACCATGTATATCCCCGCAGATTCGACAGTAGTCCTTGTTCTTTGTTAACCAGTTGGTACTCGTCCGTACCATCATCTCAGAACATTGCGTCTAATGTTTGTTTCTACATGATACTCGTCCGTATCATAGTCTTAAGGATGCTCGTCCGCATCTTTAATCCATACACCGTGTCAAACACTTATGTCTTCGTGAATATAGATGCTCGTCTGTGTCTACTATTCCCCAGAAGGATACTTTCAGATGCAACACTCGTCCGTGTTCCTTGTTAACCAGTTGATACTCGTCCGTATCATCAGCTCTGAGCACGTGTCAGTTTGTTTCTACATGATACTCGTCCGTATCATAGTCTTAAGGATGCTCGTCCGCATCTTTAATCTATACACAATACCAAACACTTATACCTTTTGTTTCTTGGATGTAAACGCTCGTCCGTATTTACTATATCCCCAGTAGATCGCAGTCAAATTTCCTTTTTATCTAACACTCGTCCTGTGTTATGATAAACTTTGAGAGCAGCCGTCCCCTGCTAAGTGGTCGTCCTCCACTTCTTGATGGTCGTCCTCCATCATGCTCATCCGATGGCCGTCCCCATCGTTGATTTTAGCAGCCGTCCCCTGCTAGGTGGTCGTCCTCCACCTTTTGATGATCGTCCTTCATCACTTTATCCAATGGCCGTCCCCATTGTTGATTTTAGTTGTCTAACACTCATCCTGTGTTATGATAAACTTTGAGAGCAGCCGTCCCCTGCTGAGTGGTCGTCCTCCACTTCTTGATGGTCGTCCTCCATCATGCTCGTCCGATGGCCGTCCCCATCGTTGACCTTTTCTATCCGATGGCCGTCCCCATCGTTGATATTTTGGCAGCCGTACCCTGCCAGGTGGTCGTCCTCCACCTTTGATGGTCGTCCCCATCATATTTCTTTTATGCCCAACAGAGCAGCCGTCCCCTGCTAGGTGATCGTCCTTCACCTTTGATGGCCGTACCCCATCATCTGTTTATTTCATTTATTCTTTAACCCGATGGCCGTCCCCGTCGTGGTCCCTTTTCTTTTTTAACCCGATGGCCGTCCCCATCGTTGGTTACTTTACCTTTGTGAACTTGATGGCCGTCCCCGTCATGTTTCACCAATCCCCAGAGAATGTTACTACTTTATCTTGATGGCCGTCCCCATCATATTATCTTAGTTTTCCCAGCTAGTCGGCCGTCCCCGTCTTAGCTTTATCTTTTATCCCCAGCATGTCGGTCGTCCCCGTCATCGCTTTATTTTACACACTTTCCCCAGCATGTCGGCCGTCCCCGTTTACCCAGCAGTCGTCCTCTGCTCGACGGTCGTCCTCCGTCGCCCACACTTTACAATATACTTTATTTGCTTTTACAATCTATATCCCTTTTCTTCTTCATTTCTGTGAGTGCAAATTTTGGACTGTCTTTGGTATTCAACCACAAGTTATCTTGTTTGCCTGTTAAGCCGCCGCTTACAACCTGCACAGCTAACTCATGCTTGAATAGGGGCAGCTGTAAACACCCCAAATTTGCCCTCACCCATTCACACATGACTTGTGATCATCTCATATGCATAAACACAATCACATCATCTCATGTCTCATTTGGTTTCACTGGATAGTTTCTAAGGCATCTGCACCTAGGGTTTGTGATCTGAGCAACCTCAGGGCATCTTGAGCCATTCCAAAGGCCACTAATCAACTCAAAGGGGTCCATGTGTGTTCTTATATCATGTTACATCCTCACAAAGTCAAAATTGCAGAGGGATCACAAGAACTAGGGTTTGAGTGGATGCAGAGCCAGGATGAACTGCACAGTTGACTGAAAATTAGGGTTTTGGTTTCAGAGGCCATAACTCCAAATTTTTTGGTCATTCTTGTTTCCATTGGTCTCTATATGGTATAGGGAGTATGCATATCAATTTTCATGAAGAAATTCCATGGGGAAGTCATCTGATCAAGAGTTGACTTTTCAGACAAGTCAGTGCAAAATCAGGGCATCTGAGGCCCCCAATGACCCAACCAATGGTTGATCTTCATCATTTTGAGTGTATATGATCTTTATTTGATCATGGAAGAAGTTTGAAGTTCATAAAAATCAAGAATTTAGGGTTTGTGCAGAAATTGACTTTTTGGGTTTTGTTGACTTTTCAAGAATGCACCATTTTAGGGCAATTTTCAAGCTTTGATTCATGATCCAAAAAGGCTTCAAATGGAAAAGCTTTGGTCATGAAAGTTGTAGATCTCATCTTTCCCTTTTCAAAAAGTACAAGAACATGATCTAACTCTTCATGGATCAAAAGTTATGGCAATGCAAAGTTAGCAAAAATCATTGTTTTTCAAGTTATGCACTAAATGGAAATTTTGCAATGTCTTGAACCAATGCATTATGCAGCCTTCAATTCATGTCAAACCATTATGTAAACATTCTCCAAGTTACCAAAATCAGATTTGAACTAAGTTTGCCCTTGGTTTCATGTTTGGTTATGCAAAGGATCACATGTGAAACATAAGCTAGCCAAGTTGCAAAAACTCATGATTCACTTCCTACAACTTGCAGCATTGGAAGCTGACTTTGGGCTAGCCTCTCCCTCACCTTTTGCTGCGCCAGCCATGCCTTGTACTTGTCTAACTTTGAGCCATGCCCTATCTTACACAAAAGTGGATTATGAGCAAAAGTAGCCACACCTATCATAGCAGGCCAAGTCACATCAAACAACCAATCAGAATTGTTTATTGTATCCATTTGCAAGCTAAACATAACCTCAAGCAAGGCTGAAACAGACACATTCATCACTTACACAAAAACTCACCTCATTGCAAGTTCCTTCGAATCACTCTCCACAGTCTTCAAACACTTAAACTCTCATCATCACTCAACTCACCACACCTCATAGACAAGAAACACCCCAAGCATAAGCCTGAAACAAGCCTGAAAACTCCATTGCCATCATTCACCTCAAGCTGCAGATTCTATCGAATCTCTCATCCTAGCTCATAAACACACAAACCAACACCACAGATCATCTCTACACATCCTCTGGACCTCAAACACCCCATCACCATGACCTGAAAGTGCCAGAATTTCATCTGCCATTTTTGACTGAACTGAAGCTGAAGCATTCGAATCTCATTATCCAGCAAATCTAAACTCCATTTGAGCATTCAAGCACCTTTGGGGGATCAAGTGGAGCAGCTTGCATCAAAGGAAGTGGCCTGAAAGTTCCTAAATCAAGAGCTGCAAATCTCAGGTAACTCAAAAATAATTTTTCCAGAAATCTCTTTTTATGTTACAAACTTGTTCTTCATGATGCACTGATCATTCTGGTACCTTTAGTTTTTGAAATGGTTGCGTTTTAGGGATTTAATTTCTGTTTGAAGCTCACGAACCCTAGAACTTAGTTTCTTCGATTCAGATGATTTAGGAAAGATAAATTTGTTTTGGGAGAGGGGTTTAGCTCGTGAGGTGATGGAGATCATTTCCCATGTCTTAGGTTTCATTTATATTACGTTTTGAGAGGTTTTGGGATTTTTCAGGTGAGCTTCTGGCCGGAGAAGACGACCGGAAGTCTTCTCCGGCCACCCGAGTGTGATTAGGGCTTAATCCCATAATTAATGTTAATTTGAATTTGAGCCGTTGATTGCCGCTGACTCGTTGACTACGCGCGCAAGGGAAAGGCCAGGATCTCTTTGATTAACCCTAATCCACGTGTTAGGGTTAATTAATCATTTTTTATTTAATTTAATCAGAAACAATCTGGGCCTCTCATTCTGGCGCGCAGTCAACGTTTTTGAACCAAGATTGCATCCTAGCCTCTCATTCTGTTTACTTCCCATTTTATTTGATTTTTAATTCATTTTATTTCATTTATTTTGCACATTTATTTTAAAATAGTTAAAAAATCATAAAAATTATGAAACTTTTTCTTTAAGGTTTTATTAATTTTTATGACACAAAAACATTTTTATTTTATTTTTTATCATTAAAAAGGTATTTTTAAATATTTAAAAGATTATTTTTAATTGATTAATGAGAATTAATTAATTAAAAATACTTTTAGGTATTTAAAAATTACAAAAAAATTCATGAAATGTTCTAAGACATTTAGAAACATTGTCCAACCTTCAAACCAAATTTCTTTTTTGATCTTGATGCATTTTAAGAATTTTTCATTGAATTAAATCATTTTTGATGCATTATTTTGTTCATAAGTTTGAAAATTCATTTCTGCCTATTGGTGAAGGTTGAGACATTGATTCTTCTTGCATTGTTTTCCATTTAGCATGAACTTTCAAGGATAAAAAGGCCATGATTTGATCTTGCATTTTCTAATTGATTGGCATTTCTTTTGTTACAAACCCTAAAAAGCCCTAATAACTTGCAAAATTCATAACTTGAGTTTGGTTGAGAGTTGAGAGCTCCCCTTTGGGCAGTGGTTCATTATAGGCCTAGGGTTTCTTTGGGTACCATTTTCCATTTTTTAGGTTAAGGTTTGCTTCTGTTTTTGGTTTGTGTTTGATGTTTGATCCATGAACCCTAATTTGGGCTTTCATTTGCATCCTTCTTGCATTTCCTTGCATAACTTGACTTGTCATTTCACTTTGTGCATTCTTATGATTCATTTGACATCTTAAGACATGTAGAAAGCATCATTGATCATTGCATTGCATATTTGCCATGTCATTTGTCTTGTATGTTCCATAACATTTCATGTTTGTTCATGTTCCTTAGCTTGCATCATTTGCATTCATAACCTTGTATGAACATCTCCAGGTCTTGCCTCATGTTTGCAGCACCTCATGGCATCATAATCATCATCACCATGCTTCTGGTTGTGCTTTGCCTCATGCCATTTCATCTCCTCTTGCATTGCATTGCATTTCTTTCTAACATTGCAGGTGGTAAGTAACTTGAGAAGTGAATTTGCCTTCACTTCTCATAACCTCTATTCTCATCTCTCTTGCATACCTTGCTGCATTCTTATGTGTGTTTGAGTTTGAGCTTGCTCATTCTTCCTCCTCCCACTTTCTTTCTTCAAGTGACTTGACTTCTTGAATGAAGCAAGTCACTTTGCTTCTCTTGATCTTGTTCATCTGCTTCCTGGTGGTTCATCTGAAGATTGTTCTTGAAAACCTCACAAACATTAGGACCAACCAAGCATGATAATGAATTAGGGTTTTGATTAGTCTCCCCCATAGTTTTTACCTTTGTGTCTCTCCTTGAGTCATCTCCCCTCACCTCATAATCAGGGACTAAACCCTCAAGGCTTTAAGACTTTGTGATTAAGATCATGCCTGCATCCTTCTTTTAGGATGGAGTGTATAACTTTAATCCTAAGTCTTGGACCCTTAAGGTGTTGAACTCTCTTAATTAATCCATCTAATAATCATCAAGACATTACACTTGTAACTTGGGCCTTGCATTAGGGTTCTAATTCTTCCTTAATTGGTTAAGAAGGACTAACCCTAAAGTTAATGGACAAGTCCCCCTCAAGTTGTCTTACAAATCATAAAAAACACTTCATCATCATATCATTAATAAAATCCACTTAATCAAAGGTTTGTTCTGTCATGGGTTTAATCCCTAATCATGGATTAAGCTGAGGATCCTTCCTCAGCTTAAACACCCTCATCTATTATCCTTCTTTTAGGATAGTGTAATGAGCCTGTTAAATCCCTGATTATGGCTTAACCTCATTACTTAACACTAAACAAAAATCACAAAAACATCTAATTAATCACAAGTAGGTTAATGATCTTAACCCTACATCAAAGGTGATTAAGTGTGAGAATCTGACTTCACACTTAAGGTAATTCTCATTACCCCTAATCAGAGGGAGGATGTGATGAGTTTACCAAATCCATTGATTTAGGTTTAAGCTCATTATCTTATGACAAACTCCAAAAAGAAATAAAAGACTGAAAACACAAGAACAAACGATAATCGTCTCCTTCGGGATTCTTTTCTCATCATCTTCACTCACAACCGAGAACTTGCTTCTTCCGTCTAATGCAAGACAGTTTGCATCTGTGCCAGACAGATCATACACTTGAGCATAGACTGCAAGCAGTTCACCAGTCAATCCTTTCAGTCTCTTTGGGTCGAACTACGGTGTTCTGACTTCCTCATTGCACGAGAGGATACGTAGGCATAACTTAACAGTTATCGAACAAAAGTCTCTGTACATTCCCCCTCCTTCCAGCTTCATTCTTTAGCCTCATATTCTTGAGCATTTCATTCCTGATCTCACACTGACACTGTACATTTATACACATCACATTTCTTTACACTGACACTTGTACGTCTTTTCCAGCTCTTTTATGCACAAATAGCACTGACACTACCCCTTTAAAACACAAATCTTTTAAGCGTGGATCCCGTCGAGTACGGCGGACAATCTGGGTGCTAATACCTTCCCAGGTTGTAACCAACCCCCTTTCTCAGCCTCTCTGGTTCGCAAACCGTCTTATCCATCTCTTTCTAGGTCTATGCAGCATTACCTTTCCTCCGGGATAAAAATGCCTAGCTGGCGACTCTTTTCATTCTCCAGTGAGTTCACGGCTGTGTGTTCTCACTGTTCCCTTCGCCGACCGTTCGCGTCTGTACCTTCATTTGATCCATTTTCATTTGTCGGGAGCGACACTCTCCTGCTATGACTCGTATGACAATGACGTTCTTCTCGTCTTGCTTTCTGGAGAGAGTTGATTCTGATTGAAGCTTGATCCTTTGAAGCT
Organism: Lathyrus aphaca; assembly: GCA_963966055.1. NCBI lineage: Eukaryota > Viridiplantae > Streptophyta > Magnoliopsida > Fabales > Fabaceae > Lathyrus > Lathyrus aphaca. The sequence continues at coordinate 214,562,392 of OZ014523.1, read as the reverse complement.
TACCAAGTTGTAGGTGATACAGACGAACTCAGAATGCAGTTGTTCGCTCATTCCCTTATTTTGCATGGATCGCCCTTTCGGGTTTTCAATCCATCGGGATACCCATTTTTGCCTGAGCTGTCCGATGCGGCTTTTCAACTCAGCGGGTGTACATTTTTCATTTATTTTCCCTTACTTTTGCCCGAGTCTTTTATTCTGTTTTTGACTCGCCGGGATGCCCTATTTTTGCCTGGACTTACATTCTGTTTTTATGTCCAGCGGGTCATTTTATGCGAAGTATTTTTTAACTGCATCTGAATTCACAGGGGATGGGAAGTCTTCACCATCCATGGTGCTGAGCATCAGTGCTCCACCAGAGAAAACTTTCTTTACCACGAATGGCCCTTCATAATTTGGAGTCCATTTGCCCCTGTGGTCTGTATGAGGAGGGAGGATTCTTTTCAGCACAAGATCTCCTACTTGGTACTCTCGGTGCCTGACTTTCTGATCGAAGGTTTTCTTCATTCTCTTCTGATATAACTGCCCATGGCAGATTGCAGCCAATCTTTTCTCTTCGATCAGACTCAGTTGTTCGTATCGGGACCGAACCCATTCTGCTTCACTCAGTTTAACATCCATTAGTACCCGTAGGGAGGGTAATTCAACTTCGACAGGTAGGACTGCTTCCATACCATACACAAGCTGATACGGTGTTGCCCCAGTGGATGTTCTGATTGATGTGCGGTACCCATGCAAGGCAAACGGTAGCATTTCATGCCAGTCTTTGTATGTGACTACCATCTTCTGCACAATCTTCTTAATATTCTTGTTAGCTGCCTCAACAGCGCCATTCATCTTTGGCCTGTAAGGAGAAGAATTGTGATGTTGGATCTTGAAGTCCCGGCACAGTTCTGCCATCATCTTGTTGTTTAAATTGGAACCATTATCAGTAATGATTCGCTCGGGCACTCCATACCGACAGATGATATCTCTTTTCAGAAATCGGGCTACCACTTGCCTTGTAACATTTGCATATGAGGCTGCTTCAACCCACTTGGTGAAATAGTCGATGGCGACCAGGATGAATCTGTGGCCGTTCGAAGCAGTTGGCTCAATCTTGCCAATCATATCAATGCCCCAAATGGCAAAGGGCCATGGTGAAGACATGATGTTCAAAGGATTGGGAGGTACATGCACTTTATCTGCATAGACCTGGCATTTGTGACATTTCCTGGCATAGGCACAACAGTCTGCGTCCATTGTGATCCAGTAATAGCCTGATCTTAGCAATTTCTTAGCCATTGCATGTCCTCCAGCATGGGTACCAAAGGATCCTTCGTGCACTTCATGCATCAGCAAATCTGCTTCCGTCTTGTCAACACATCTGAGGAGTACCATGTCAAAGTTCCTCTTGTATAAAGACCCATCAGCGTTCAGAAAGAAACTACCAGCAAGCCTTCTCAAGGTCTTCTTATCATTGGAAGATGCCCCAGGTGGGTATGTTTGATCCTCCAAGAAGCACTTAATGTCGTGGAACCAAGGCTTATCATCTTTGACAACATCTGCTGCAAATACATATGCTGGTCTATCAAGTCTAGACACTGAAATCTGGGGTACAAAGTTAGCGGCTTGAACTTTGATCATGGATGAAATGGTAGCAAGAGCATCTGCAAACTGATTCTCGTCTCGAGGGATATACTCAAGCTTGACTGTTGTGAAGAAAGTCAGTAACCTTCTCGTATAATCCCTGTAAGGTATCAGATGATCTTGGTGGGTGTACCATTTCCCGTTGGTTTGATTGACTACCAAAGCTGAATCTCCGAATACGGTCAATGTCTTGATCCTGAGGTCAATGGCTTCCTCAAGACCCATAATGCAAGCTTCGTATTCAGCTTCGTTGTTAGTGCAGTTGAAAGTGAGTTTTGCCGAGAAAGGCATGTGAACTCCTTTAGGTGTAATGAGTACTGCACCAACACCACGGCCATTCATGTTAACAGCCCCATCAAACATCATAGTCCATTCTTCCTCCGGGTCAGGCCCTTCAGTGTGAATAGGCTCTTCGTGATCTTTTGCTTTAATGAACATGATGTCTTCATCAGGGAAGTCAAACCTCATAGGCTGGTAGTCATCAATGGGTTGCTCAGCAAGATATTCAGATAGTACACTGCCCTTGATGGCTTTCTGAGATGTGTACTGTATGTCGTATTCTGTGAGAATCATCTGCCATCTTGCAACCCGTCCGGTAAGTGCTGGCTTCTCAAATATGTACTTAACTGGATCCATCTTTGAGATTAACAAGGTAGTGTGGTTCAACATATACTGCCTCAGTCGGCGAGCAGCCCACGCTAAAGCACAGCAAGTTTTCTCGAGCAGTGAATAACGCTGTTCACAGTCGGTAAACTTTTTGCTTAGGTAGTATATTGCATACTCTTTTCGACCAGACTCGTCATGCTGGCCCAGCACACACCCCATTGACTCTTCTAATACTGTCAAGTACATAATCAGAGGTCTTCCTTCTACTGGCGGCATAAGGATTGGAGGTTCTTGCAGATATTCCTTGATCTTGTCAAAAGCCTTCTGGCAATCTTCGTTCCACCTGACCGTTTGTTCTTTTCTTAACAGCTTGAACAAAGGTTCACAGGTCGCTGTGAGGTGAGATATGAACCGTGAGATGTAGTTCAATCGACCTAAGAACCCTCGAACTTCTTTCTCTGTTTTAGGTGCAGGCATCTCTTGAATAGCTTTGACTTTATCAGGGTCAACTTCAATCCCTTTCTCGCTTACAATAAAGCCCAGCAGCTTATCGGATCGCACCCCGAATGTGCATTTGTTGGGGTTCAGCTTTAGTTGGTACTTTCTCAGACGCTTGAACAACTTGAGCAGATTTACCAGGTGATCTTCCTCTGTAAGGGACTTGGCGATCATATCATCCACATAACATTCTATTTCTTTGTGGATCATATCGTGGAACAATGTCACCATAGCCCGTTGATATGTGGCACCAGCATTCTTCAGTCCGAATGGCATCACTTTGTAACAGAACGTGCCCCAGGGTGTGATGAATGTTGTCTTCTCCATGTCTTCAGGTGACATCTTGATCTGATTATATCCTGAAAATCCATCCATGAAGGAGAATACCGAGAACTGAGCCGTGTTATCCACCAATACATCAATGTGAGGTAATGGGAAGTCATCTTTCGGGCTGGCTCTGTTCAGATCCCGGTAATCAACACACATTCTAACTTTTCCATCCTTCTTAGGCACAGGTACTATGTTAGCAACCCACGGCGGATAGCTAGTCACAGCAAGGAACCCGGCGTCCCATTGCTTTTGTACCTCTTCCTTGATTTTCATAGCCATGTCTGGGCGAGTTCGGCGCAACTTCTGCTTGACCGGTGGGCACTCTTCCCTCAGAGGCAGCTTGTGCACCACAATGTCGGTATCCAACCCTGGCATATCTTGATACGACCAAGCAAACACATCAACATACTCTTGAAGCAGATCTATCAGTTGTCTCTTCACTGAGTCTTGCAGGCAGGCCCCGATTTTAACTTCTTTCACATTTTGTTCCGTACCATGATTGATCACTTCAATCTCCTCCTGGTGAGGAGTAATAACCTTTTCCTCCTGTCTTAACAACCTGGCTAGCTCTTCAGGAAGCTCATATTCTTCATCAACCCCTTCATCAGCTTGATTGATCGGATTGTCAAAGTCATACGAAGTCATAGCCGTGCTGTTGTCGGTGCAGTCTGGAAGGCACTCTCTGCAAGGGTTAAGTTTGTTCATTTTAGTGATTGATTTTAATCTTGCTTTAGAAAAAGTGAAACGAAGTTATCATTTTGAAAACACCGCCATTTATTTTTGTACAAAAAGAAAAATGGAAAAACAGTGAACATAAAAGAAAAAGACTCGTTTGCAAAAAGATGTCTGATATTTCATTAATTTAATCTTGTTTGCACAAAAGTACAGATGGCCCTGGTTACAAAATGAGTCTTGTCATCTTGGGCAAGATGCAAGACTTTGATGCATGCTATAAAAATACAGGAAATAATAATTACTCTGCATGAGTAACTCTTATAATTTCCTGGGAAGACCAGTTCGAGACACTGCTCCCCGGGATCTTCGGACGAATCCAATTCTCCAGATTGCGCTCCTCTTCCAGCTCGTCTTCCAAACAGTTGATAGCATCAGGGGTAAGCATCCCCCCACTGACAAAACCAGGCTCTGCAGCAGCCTTTGCTTGATGTTGAGTTGGTCTGTAACCCAACCCAAACTTGTCCTTCTTCTCCTCCACAGCTAAGACCTTGCCCCAGCCTAGGGCAGTTCCTTCTTCAACAACCTTCCGGGCTTGTTGGTAAGACGACATTGGAGTACCAGATACAGCAGATGCTTCATTCACATTCAAGGCTTCAAAACCTTGGCTCATTGTTTCATGGATCTCTCCATCCATCTCAATGTATTTATAAGTAGCCAGATGGCTAACAAAAATGTCCTCCTCTCCACAGATTGTGACAACTTGGCCTTCCCACTCAAATTTTAACTTTTGGTGAAGGGTAGACGTTATTGCGCCGGCGGCGTGAATCCAGGGTCTACCCAACAAACAGCTGTAGGCGGGCTGAATGTCCATCACATAAAAGATAGTTTTAAAGGTCTGTGGGCCAATTGTCACGGGCAGCTCAATCTCTCCCAGAACCGATCTCTTAGAACCATCAAAGGCTCTTACTACCAGGTTGCTGGGTCTCAATGCCAGTCCATCATATTCAAGTTTCACCAGGGCCTTCTTTGGTAAGACATTCAGGGAAGAACCTGTGTCCACCAGCACATGAGAAAGGACAGCTCCTTTGCATTCCAGGGTTATGTGCAAGGCTTTGTTGTGGTTGCGGCCATCCGCTGTCAAGTCAGAATTGGTAAACCCTAGCCCATTGCTAGCAGTAACATTTCCGACCACGGTTTCCAATTGGTTGACAGTAATCTCCTCAGGCACGTAAGCTGCGTGCAAGACTTTAAGTAGTGCATTCCGATGGGCTTCGGAGCACATAAGCAGTGAGAGGATGGAGATTTTGGATGGCGTCTGGTGAAGTTGATCCACAATTTTGTAATCACTCTTTTTGATGATTCGCATAAACTCATCAACTTCCTGATCAAATGGAGTTTTCAGGGCTTCTTTGGCAGCTGGATCTTCCTGCACCGGGCCTTTACCTTTTGCCTTGGCAGCAGCTTCTGCTTCGGCAGTAGGTTTTTGAACTTGTGAAGCAAAGAGACGTCCGCTTCGAGTGAAGCCTCCGCCTCCCCCCACATTATCTACTTGTGGTGCAGGTGTTGATGTTTCCAGAGTGATTCTTTTTCCTTCGCAGTATACGTCAGAGCCATAGTGCCAAGGGATGGCCCTATTGCTTTCATATGGTACTGGTCCAGGCACCGTGACAGTGACCGGACCGATTGCTGCTGCTGAAGGGACTGTTATTGTTTGTGGATCATAAAAGATTGTAACTGGTGCTCTGGCGGGAGCAACACCTTCTGAATGGTAAGCGGAGTTATTTTCAGGATCATAGAATATGGTAACAGTAGAGACATCTTCGTGATTGATTGCTGGTGTTGTAGGAGGTACTGTTGGAAGGACTGTTGCTGTTGCTGATGGAGAGTCGAAATGGAATGAAGCTGAAGTTGTAGCAGGAGGAACTGCTGAAAACTGATCATTTGGAAGGACAGGTGAAGTACTTGTTGATGGTGCTGATGGATTGTCGGGAACAATAGTTGCTGCAGTTGTAGGAGGTTCTGAAACCGTTGTTGATGAAGTTGCTGGATTTGTCGGAAATGATGTAGTGATCTGGAGTAGGCCACTCTGAATAAGGCTGTTAATGCCATTCCTTAAATCTTCACACCCATTCCATGAAATATTGCAGTATGGGCACCCTAGTTCACACCCCGGAAATATTTGGTTTTCACGGAGTTGAGCTTTGATTTCCACCAATGGTGTCCTGATCTGATCCACACTAGTTATTAAATAAGACGGTTGGTCTTCTTCAATAGCGTTAATTCGGGGACCACCATGGTTTGGCATAGGGTTTTTATTGACATTGGGCGGAGGTGCAAAATTCAGAGCCTTGGAGTCTACCGAGTCTTGTACCTTCATATGCAGAGCCCTGCATTTTTCTGTACTGTGACCAGGCGCGTTCGAGTGGAAAGCACACCTAGCATTGGAGTCATAGTTTCTTGGTAGACTGTTGGGATCCGGAGGTGCCAACGTTCTTAGCTCAACTAGGTTGAGTTTCAGAAGTTGTGGCAGCAAGGCAGCATACGGCATTGGGATCGGGTCGATCACTCTGTTAGCTTGGGATGGTCTTTGTTGGAATGGCCTCTGTTGATTGTTGTTGGAGTTGTTGTTGAAGTTTCTTGGAGGATACTGATTCTGCTGATACTGAGGTTGTTGTTGGAAGTTTTGTTGAGGGGGTTGATAGACAGGTTGAGGATGAGCTGGAGCAGGGATGGTGACTGCTGCTATTGTCCTTGGAACATATTGGGGCCTACCCCTGTTGGTGTGAATGGCATTGGTTTCGCCAGTTCTTCTCGGGCCTGCAAAAGGCTTTCTTGTACCACTGGACGAGCTTGCACCGTTGTCTGAGATCTTTCCCATTTTTAACAGGCTTTCGATTCTCTCCCCAGCTATAACAACATCCGCAAAGCTAGTGGAAGAGAAAGCAGCCAACCTGTCAATATAGGTTCCCTGAAGAGTGTTCATAAACATGTCTGCCATTTCTCTCTCAGACATTGGTGGTTGAACGGCAGCAGCCAATTGCCTCCATCTTTGAGCATATTCTCTGAAGCTCTCCCTCGAAGACTGTGACATTCCCATTAGGAGGGTCCTATTGGGTGCCATATCTAGATTATACTGATACTGTCTGATGAAGGCCTCTGCCAGGTCCTTCCAGCATCTAATTGTTGCTCTTGTCAGATGGGAATACCATTCCCTAGAAGCTCCAGTCAAGCTATCTTCAAAATAGAACATCCACAGTTTCTCATCCATTGTATAGGCCTTCAGCCTTCCCAGAAATGATTGCAAATGAGTCCGGGGGCATGAAGTCCCATTATACTTTTCGAAACATGGAGGCTTGAACTTGTGGGGAATCCTGACCCCTTCTACCAAACCCATGTCCATAACGTCGAAACCCAAAGAATTTTGAGATTCTAAGGACCTCAACTTCTCAGCTATCTCTTCCAATCGTCTATCATAAGTTTCCTCTCCGGCACCCATTACTGTATACTGGTCCTCCTGAGGATCTTCTTGAAGTACTCTGGCTGCTGTGGCTGCCCCTTGAACATTTGCAGGAACGTTAATCTCAGGATGTAGATGTGGGCCAAACACAGGGGGGGGAACATGTGGTTGCACCCTTTCATTATTACTGGTGCCTGCAGTTCCTACATGAGGCTCCTCTTGATTTTGCCTCTCCACCATGGCCCTCAGTCTCTCCTGGCTCTGAGCCATGTTGTTCATAACTTCCATGAACTGCGTCATCTGCGTTCTCATCTCCAACCTTTCGTTGGCCATCTGGTTTCTGACCTCCGTAAGGTCTTGTTGCATCTGATCCATCTGAATTCCCGGAAGGTTGTTTCTAGTTGGGTACCTGTGAGGCCTGTTGAGAGGAAATACCCGGCGGCGAGCAATAATTCCTGAGATTCACAACAGAGGTTAGCAACAACAAAACAAAAACCTACAAAACAAACAAAAGGGTTAGCATGCAATGCAGTTATGCTTATTTGTTCTCAAGGTATCCGGTTTGGCCTTCAGTTTTGACCCTTCCAGACCCTTGAAGATGATGCTGCTGAAGTTGCTTTTGATGTGAACCCCAACACAAATATATTACAAAGGTGAAATAATACAATTTGTTCATTTTACAACACAAACCCTCAAAGGGGCCAAAATACATCACAAAAAGCAAAAGTACATGGAAAAGGAACAACAACAAGCAAATGATCAAACTCCAAGGCCAAACTCATCCTCACGAACTTCCTTGAGAAGTGCTTCGGTCACAGGATCAGCCGGATGCTCCGTGAGACTTCTAATGAGAAGGTTTCTCGTTGCAACTGCTGTAGCCAATTTCTTATTCTGATTTTGGTCCTTTGACCTCTTCAATCCTGCTTTGATTTTCAGCTCTGATATTTCTTCCTGGGCTGCTGCCAGGGCTTTTTCCATCTGCTCCATCTTGTCCTGAACTCTCTTGTCTTCTAGAGTACGGGCCTCAGTGATCCGGACCCACCTGGCCTGACTCTCTTTCAAATACAAGTCTGTTCTTGCTCTTTGGAACTGGGCTTCTTTACAAGCATTCTTCAGAATCTGCTCACCAGCTTTAGACTTGTTGATATACTCCCCAGACTTCTCAATCTTAGTCAAGTGTTCTACCCTCAATTTCTCCAATCTCTCAATCTCCCTCACACCTTCACTCCTCTCTCTGAGGGTCTTCTGCAAGGCTTGGGTTAACTTCTCATTCCTTTCCTTCAAGCTCTCAAACTCCTCCAAACTGACAGTGGCAGGGGGTGGTGCTGAAGACGACTCAGGCATGTCTTCTATGGTGAAGGGCAATCCAGAGAATTGGGCCCTAGCATGGGACCACTCATAATATTGGACTGATGCCACATTATTGCACTTCCCCAGAATGGTGATTCCCTTGGTTTGAACATGATCCCAGGCCCAAGCAGCCTGCCTAACAACAGTCAAACTAATCTTGTTCTCACAGTAGAGGGTCTCAACCAAGTCTTGTTCCCTTGGAGTATGAACCAGTGCATAGCCTAATTGCCTTCTGAACAGCAGAGGGTTGTAATTGATACTCCCCTTAACTCCTATTAAAGGCACATTGGGAAAGTGCCCACAGCTGGTGATCATATCTCTGCCCTTGGTGCTCTAAGTACACCATCTGATATCTGCTGAAGTGAGAGTAGTGAGCCTCTTAGCCCAGTTGCTTTGCTGATGAGGATTTAAAAATGCATCTGTCCTGGGTAGATGCCTGAGAAGCCAAGCATGGAACAATGGAGCACAAATCCTCACTAATCTTCCCCTCTGCTTCTCATTTCTCTGATGGACTGAGTAATAGAGATCACCCAGTAAAGTTGGCACAGGGTTCTTCAGGATGAACGAATGGATTGCATTCTTGCTAATGAATCGAGGCTCATCTGCAAACAACACAATTCCATATACACTTAAGGCCAACAGAGCACAAACAGCTTTCCACTCTCCCAGGGAGGCCTTCAGACTAGCTTGAGAAATTAGGAAGTCCAGGTGAAATCCAGGGATTCCAGCTTTAGAGGTCATATGTTGTTCAATCAAAACAGGCTCCAGGTGCAAAGCTTTTGCTACCTCTCCATTGCTGGGAAAGACCATTTCAGGGTTGAATGGGACTTCTCTCTTGATAGGCAAACCAACCAAATATGAGTATTCTTCCAAAAGAGGACCCAACTGAAAGTCTTGAAAGGTGAAACATCTCAATGGGGGATCATAAAACTGAATGCAGGTGTGGATGAGGCTCCTCTGTGAAGGGTCCAGATCCATAACCATGTCCAGTATATCTCCATGACTCTCCCTGAACAAGGGTATGTGATCTGGAGTGATCAGGGTTTGGATCCTCCTGATGTCTGATAAGTCTGGTTGGAAGAAATGATAGGTGATGTTGCTTTTCTTTGGAGCCATGATGCTGAAGACTGAGTAGAGTGCTGATGAAGATGCTGAGGAGTGGGCCACTGGCTGGCTAGTGCAAGTAACTGAAGTATATGGCTGACAAACTGATGCAAGTGTTGGTGGAGATAGGTCAAAACTGCAGATGGGGTCAAAACCAAAACCAGATGAATATGGATACCCTGAAACACAAATAAGCACATGTTAATATGATGCAATGAGTATGTATGCAGATGATATGCAGGGGTCTGTGACTGAGCTGGATCTGATTAACTGCTTTGGTATAGATCCATGTGTGTTCAAAAATTCCAGATGGAGGTCTAAAAATCCAGTAACCAAGGTGGGGGACTCAAATAAAGAGCCACAAGTCCAGGGTTTTAGAATCACAAGAACTGTCCAACATGGAGTATTCTTAACAAAGTCAAAGTAACAGGGTATTCTGAGGTCAAGGTACCTGCAAACCTGTAAACAGCCCAACCCCCTCACAGGTGATGATCTAGAACAAGGATCCTCAGACTTGGATCAGTTATGAGGAGTGTAAACACTTCTAACCCGGAGGTACAGTGCTTACAATAACCATAAAAGTTCCTCCTCTAATTCACCTCAGTTTCTGAAGGTCAATACTAAAAGGTCATCCAGACTTAGCAGGCTTCCCAGATAGCCCTAGCATTGCAGGAAATCTGCAACACAGAGTTCTCAAGAAGAAACCCATATCTGAACCGTGTTTCATATTCCCGCACCAGACCGAAATGGAATGGGAAAGAATATGATTCACTCTAGCCTAGGTGTCACTCAGGTCCCAGGTATAGGACCTTAACTCTCAATGAAATACCCACCCACCAAAGAAAAACCAGATCCAGCCAGCACAGTATGACAGTATGAAAAATATAAAGCTATAAAGAAAGCAATAAATCAACTGTACATAAAGAAATAAACAAAAATAAATACAAGCACACACAAGCACGTAACACCCCAGTAACACACAAATCAGACAAGCGCTAGGAGGAACCCACAAAAAGAACCAGAAGCCCTGGTTGCAATATAAGGTCCCCAGCAGAGTCGCCAAGCTGTCGCTCCCGACAAGTGAAACAGGGTCAGATGAAGGTACAGACGCGAACGGTCGGCGAAGGGAACAGTGAGAACACACAGCCGTGAACTCACTGGAGAATGAATAGAGTCGCCAGCTAGGCATTTTTATCCCGGAGGAAAGGTAATGCTGCATAAACCTAGAAAGAGATGGATAAGACGGTTTGCGAACCAGAGAGACTGAGAAAGGGGGTTGGTTACAACCTGGGAAGGTATTAGCACCCAGATTGTCCGCCGTACTCGACGGGATCCACGCTTAAAAGATTTGTGCTTTAAAGGGGTAGTGTCAGTGCAATCTGTGTATAAAATACCTGGAAAAGAATGTACAGGTGTCAGTGTATAGTGTATAAGTGATATGAAGTATGAGAGTGTCAGTGTAAGAACAGAATGAAATGCTCAAGATCATGAGGCTAAAGAATGAAGCTGGAAAGAGGGGGAATATACAGAGACTTTTGTTCGATAACTGTTAAGTTATGCCTACGTATCCTCTCGTGCAATGAGGAAGTCAGAACACCGTAGTTCGACCCAAAGAGACTGAAAGATGAATTGACTTGTGAACTTCTTGCTTGCCTATGCTCAAGTGTGTGACCTGTCTGGCTCAGGTGCGAACTGTCTTGCATTAGACGGAAGAAGCAAGTTCTCGATTGTGAGTGAAGGTGATGAGAAAAGAATCCCGGAGGAGACGATTATTGTTTGTTTTTGTGTTTTCAGTCTTTTATTTCTTTTTGGAGTTTGTCATAAGATAATGAGCTTAAGCCTAAACCAATGGATTTAGTAAACTCATCACATCTTCCCTCTGATTAGGGGTAATGAGAGTACCTTAAGTGTGAAGTCAGATTCTCACACTTAATCACCTTCGGTGTAGGATTAAGATCATTAACCTATTTGTGATTATTTAGATGTTTTTGGGATTTTGTTTAGTGTTGGGTAATGAGGTTAAGCCATAATCAAGGATTAAACAGACTCATTACACCATCCTAAAAGAAGGATAATAGATGAGAATGTTTAAGCTGAGGAAGACTCCTCAACTTAATCCATGATTAGGGATTAAACCCATGACAAAACAAGCCTTTATTAAGTGGATTTTATTCAATGATATGATGATGAAATGAATTTTATTGTTTGTAAGACAACTTGAGGGGGACTTGTCCATTAACACTAGGGTTAGTCCTTCTTAACCACTTAAGGAAGAATTAGAACCCTAATGCAAGGCCCAAGTTACAAGTGTGATGTCTTGATATTTGTTAATTGAATTGATTAAGAGATTTAAACACCTTAAGGGTTTAATACTTAGGATTAAAGTTATACACTCCATCCTAAGAGAAGGATGCAGGCATAACCCTAAGCACAAAGTCTTAAAGCCTTTAGGGTTTAGTCCCTGATTATGAGGTGAGAAGAGAAGACTCAAAGAGAGACACAAAGGTAAAACTATGGGGGGACTAATCAAAACCCTAATTCATTGTCATGCTTGGTTGGTCCTGAGGTTTGTGAGGTTTCCAAGAACAATCTTCAGAGGAGCCACCAGGAAGCAGATGAACAAGATCAAGAGAAGCAAAGTGACTTGCTTTATTCAAGAAGTCAAGTCACTTGAAGAAAGAAAGTGGGAAGGAGAAGAATGAGCAAGCTCAAACTCAAACACAAATAAGAATGCAGCCATGGATGCAAGAGAGATGAAAAAGAAAAGTTATGAGAAGTGAAGGCAAATCCACTTCTCAAGTTTACTTACCACCTGAAATGTTAGAAAGAAATGCAATGCAATGCAAGATGAGATGAAATGATATGATGCAAAGCAAGACCAGAAGCATGTTGATGATGGTTATGATGTTATGAGGTGCTGCAAACATGAGGCAAGACAATGGGGATGTTCATACAAGACCATGAATGCAAATGATGCAAGCTAAGGAGCATGAACAAGCATGAAATGTTATGAATCATACAAGACAAATGACATGGCAAATATGTAATGCAATGATCAAAGATTCTTTATACAGGTCTTAAGATGTCAAATGAATCACAAGAATGCTCAAAATGCAAAGACAAATCATGTTATGCAGGAGAATGCAAGAAGGATGCAAGAGAAAGCCCTAGTTAGGGTTCATGAATCAAACATCAAACAAAAATCCAAAACAGAAACAAAACCCTAAGATAAAAATGGAAAATGGTCTCCAAAGAAACCCTAGACCTATAATGAACCACTGCCCAAAGGGGAGCTCTCAACTCTCAACCAAACTCAAGTTATGATTTTTGCAAGTTATTAGGGTTTTTAGGGGTTCTCAACAAAACAAATGCCAAACAATTTGAAAATGCAAGAACAAATCATGGCCTTTTTATCTTTGAAACTACATGCTAAACACAAAACAATGCAAGAAGAATCAATGTCTCAACCTTCACCAATTGACAGAAATGAATTTTTGAACTTATGATCAAAATAATGCACAAAATATGATTTAATTCAAGGAAAAATTCTTAAAATGCATCAAGATCAAAAAAGAAATTTGGTTTGAAGGTGGGACAATGTTTCTAAATGTCTTAGAACATTTCATGAATTTTTTTGTAATTTTTAAATACCTAAAAGTATTTTTAATTAATTAATTCCCATTAATCAATTAAAAATAATCTTTTAAATATTTAAAAATACTTTTTAATGATAAAAATAAAATAAAAAAATATTTTTGGGTTTTAAAAATTAGTGAAACTCTTGACAAAAAGTTTCATAATTTTTAAAACATTTTTGCTATTTTAAATAAATTGTACAAAACAAATGAATTAAAATGAATTAAAAATGAAATAAAATAAAAGTAATCAGGATGGGTGGCCAGGATGGGCTCTGGATTCAAAATGGTTGACTGGCGCGTGAATGGATGGTGGAGATTGCATCTGACTTAATTAAATTAATTACGAATTAATTAAAGTTAAATAAGTGGATTAGGGCTAATGAAGAGATCCTGGCCTTCTATCTGCGCGCGAAGTCAAACAAATCAACGCAATCAAGGGTCCAAATTCAAACTAACAATAATTATGCAATTAGGGCACAAATGACTTTCAGGTGGCCGGAGAAGACTTCCGGTCGTCTTCTCCGGCCAGCTCTCACCTGAGACCTACCCAAATCCCTCAAAATGCATCAAAAATGAAAAACAAGAACTGGGAAATGATCCTCACATCCTCACGAATCAAACCCCCATCCTAAAACACATTTATATTTCCTAAATCAACTGAATCGAAGAAAAAGAAAACTAGGTCACGCAAGCTTCAGGCACAAATTAAATGCTCAAATCCCATCCATTTTCAAAACCAATGGTACCAGAGTGATCAGCAAGACATGAAGAACAAATTTGCAACAAGAAAAGTCATTTCTGGAAAAATAAATTTCAGGCTACCTGAGATGTGAAGCTTTCCACTTGAGGACTTTCTGGCCTTCTCTTTATGTGCAGTTTACTCCTTAGAACCCCTTGATGATGTTTGAATACTCAAAATGAATTTGTGCTGGCTGGATAATGAGTTTCGAAAGGAACTGCTTCAAGCTCAGTCAACAATGGCTATGGAGATTCTGGCTCTTTCAGGTCATTGTGAATGATGGTTTGAGGTCCAAATGATGTATGGAGAAGCTTTGCAAGGTTTGTTTGGCTGTTTATGAGCTAGGGAAGGAGATTCGAAAGCAACTGCAGAAATGGAGTGAGAAATGGCAGTGGGATCTCTTGGCTGTTTCAGGCTTGTGCTTTGGGTGGTTTGAGGTCTATGGAGCCAGGTGAGATGATTGGTGAAGTTAGCTTGAATGTTTAGTGGCTGTGGAGAAGAATTCGAAGCAAGTTGCAAGATGGGAGGTTTTTGTGAATGTTGTGAATGAGGAAGCTTCAGCCTTGTGTGTTATCATGTTTTGCTTGCAAATTGTTTGTATAAACAATGCTGATTGGCTTCTTGATGTGACTTGTGCTTTTGTGATTGGTAAGTTTGCTTTTGCCAAAAAGTCAACTTTTGTGTAAGTGAGGCATGGCTCAAAGTCTAGGCAAGTACAAGGCGTGGGCTGGCGCAGCAAGGATGAGGGAGAGGTCTAGCAAAGCTCAGCAGCCAATGTATCAAGTTGGTGAAGTGACCATGATGGTTTTTTGCAAGTTGTGACATTTTGGTTCACATGTGATAAAGTCTTGTTACACAAACCAAGCCATGAGCAAATTTGATCCAATTCTGATTTTTAGGACTTAGAGAATGTTTGTGTAATGGTTTGAAATGAATTAGAGGTCACATGATGCATTGGTCCAAGATTTTGCAAAGTTTCCAAATGAGGCATGCCTTGAAAATTAATGATTTTAGCCAACTTTGCATTGCCATAACTTTTGATCCAAGAAGAGTTTGATCATGTTCTTGTACTTTTTGAAAAGGGAAAGATGAGATCTACAACTTTCATGACCAAAGTTTTTCCATTTGAAGCCTTTTTGAATCATGAATCAAGGCTTGAAAAATGACCTAAAATGATGCATTCTTGAAAAGTCAACTATGCCCAAAAAGTCAACATTTGCAAAAACCCTAAATTCTTGATTTTTATGAACTTCAACCTTCTTCCATGATCAAATAAAGAACATATACACTCAAAATGATGAAGATCACCCATTGGTTGGGTCATTGGGGGCCTCAGATGCCCTGATTTTTCACTGACTTGTCTGAAAAGTCA
Source organism: Lathyrus aphaca (assembly GCA_963966055.1). Taxonomy (NCBI): domain Eukaryota; kingdom Viridiplantae; phylum Streptophyta; class Magnoliopsida; order Fabales; family Fabaceae; genus Lathyrus; species Lathyrus aphaca. The sequence goes on along the minus strand of OZ014523.1, from coordinate 214,546,997 downwards.
ACCTTTGATCAGATGACCTCCCCATGGAATTTCTTCATGAAAATTGATATGCATACTCCCTATACCATATAGAGACCAATGGAAACAAGAATGACCAAAAAAATTTGGAGTTATGGCCTCTGAAACCAAAACCCTAATTTTAGGTCAACTGTGCAGTTCAACCTGGCTCTGCATCCACTCAAACCCTAGTTCTTGTGATTCCTCTGCAATTTTGACTTTGAGAAGATGGAATATGATATAAGAACACACATGGACCCCTTTGAGTTGATTAGTGGCCTTTGGAATGGCTCAAGATGCCTTGGGATTGCTCAGATCACAAACCCTAGGTGCAGATGCCTTGAAAACTATCCAGTGAATCAAAAATGAAATGTGAGATGATATGATTGTGTTTATGCATATGAGAATGATCACAAGCCATGGTGTGAAATGAGTGAGGGCAAATTTGGGGTGTTTACAGTGAGCATCCCCCCACTGACAAAACCAGGCTTCTCAGCAGCCTTTGCTTGATGTTGTTGAGTTGGTCTGTAACCCAACCCAAACTTGTCTTTCTTCTCCTCCACAGCTAAAACCTTGCCCCAGCCTAGGGCAGTTCCTTCCTCAACAACTTTCCGGGCTTGTTGATAAGATGACATGGAGATTCCAGATACAGCAGATGCTTCATTCACATTCAGGGCCTCAAACCCCTGGCTCATTGTTTCATGGATCTCCCCATCCATCTCAATGTACTTATAAGTAGCCAGATGGCTAACAAATATATCCTCCTCCCCACAGATTGTAACAACTTGGCCTTCCCACTCAAATTTTAACTTCTGGTGAAGGGTAGACGTTACTGTGCCAGCGGCATGAATCCAGGGTCTACCAAACAAACAGCTGTAGGCAGGCTGAATGTCCATCACATAGAAGATAGTTTTAAAGGTCTGTGGGCCAATTGTCACAGGCAGCTCAATCTCTCCCAGAACCGATCTCTTAGAACCATCAAAGGCTCTTACTACCAGGTTACTGGGACGCAATGCTAATCCTTCATACTCAAGCTTCACCAGGGCCTTCTTTGGTAAGACATTAAGGGATGACCCTGTGTCTACCAGCACATGAGAAAGGACTGCACCTTTGCATTCCACGGTGATGTGCAGGGCCTTGTTGTGGTTGCGGCCTTCCGTTGTCAAGTCAGTATTGGTGAACCCTAGCCCATTGCTAGCAGTAACATTTCCAACCACGGTTTCCAATTGATTGACAGTGATCTCTTCAGGCACGTAAGCTGCGTGCAAAACTTTGAGTAATGCATTCCGATGGGCTTCGGAACACATAAGCAGTGATAGGATAGAGATCTTGGATGGCGTCTGGTGAAGCTGATCCACAATTTTGTAATCACTCTTTTTGATGATTCTCATAAACTCATCAACTTCTTGATCGAATGGTGTTTTCAAAGCTTCCTTAACAGCTTGATCTTCCTGCACCGGGCTTTTTCCTTTTGCCTTGGCAGCAGCTTCTGCTTCGGCAGTGGGTCTTTGAATCTGTGGAGCAAAGAGACGTCCGCTTCGAGTGAAGCCTCCGCCTCCTCCCACATTATCTATTTGTGGTGCAGGTGTTGATGTGTCAAGAGTGATTCTTTGTCCCTCGCAGTATATGTCAGAGCCGTAGTGCCAAGGGATGGCCCTATTGCTTTCATAAGGTACGGGTCCAGGCACTGTGACAGTGACTGGACTAATGGCAGCTGCTGAAGGAACTGTGATAGTTTGTGGATCGTAATAAATTGTGACTGGTGCTCTGATGGGAGCAGCACCTTCTGAATTGTAGGCAGAGTTGTTTTCAGGATCATAAAATATTGTGACAGTTGAGACATCTTCATGATTTGTGGCTGGAGTCGTAGGAGACATTGTCGGAAGGATGGATGTTGTCGTTGTAGGAGATTCAAAATGGAATGGTGCTGAAGTTGTAGCAGGAGAAATTGTTGATAACTGATCAGTTGAGATGATGGATGGAGTATTTGTTGATGAAACCGAAGAATTGTCAGGAACAATGGTTGCTGCAGTTGTAGGAGGTTCTGAAACCGTTGCTGATGAGATTGCTGGATTTGTTGGAAATGATGTGGTGATCTGAAGTTGGCCACTCTGAATAAGACCATCTATGCCATTCCTCAGGTTATCGCACCCATTTACTAAAATATTGCAGTAAGCACACCCTAACTCACACCCCGGGAACATCTGACATTCCAAGAGCTGAGCTTTGATTTCCACCAACGGTGTCCTGATCTGACCCACACTGGTTATTAAATAAGACGGCTTGTCTTCTTCAATAGCGTTGATTCTGGGACCACCGTGGTTTGGCATAGGATTTTTGTTGACATTGGGTGGTGGTGCAAAATTCAGAGCTTTCGAGTCTACCAGGTCTTGTACCTTCATGTGCAAGGCTCTGCACTTTTCTGTACTATGGCCAGGTGCGTTTGAATGAAAAGCACACCTAGCATTAGAGTCATAATTCCTGGGTAAACTGTTGGGATCTGGAGGTGCCAACGTCCTTAGCTCAACTAGGTTGAGTTTCAGGAGTTGTGGCAGCAATGTAGCATATGGCATGGGGATCGGATCGATCACCCTGTTAGCTTGAGATGGCCTCTGTTGGAATGGCCTTTGCTGGTTATTGTTGTTGGTGTTGCTGTTGTTGTAATTTCTTGGAGGATACTGACTTTGTTGATGGTACTGAGGTTGTTGCTGATAGTTTTGCTGAGGAGGTTGATAGACTGGTTGTGGATGAGCTGGAGCAGGAATGGTGACTGCTGCTACTGATCTATGAACATATTGGGGCCTACCCCTGTTGGTGTGGATGGCATTAGTCTCACCAGTCCTTCTCGGGCCTGCAAAAGGCTTTCTTGCATTGCTGGATGAGCTTGCACCATTGTCTGAGATCTTACCCATCTTCAATAGGGTTTCAATTCTCTCCCCGGCTATGACTACATCTGCAAAGCTGGTAGATGAGAAGGCAGCTAGCCTATCAATGTAAGTTCCCTGAAGGGTGTTCATGAACATATCAGCCATCTCCCTTTCAGACATAGGTGGCTGGACAGCAGCAGCAAGCTGTCTCCATCTTTGAGCATATTCTCGGAAGCTCTCTCTAGATGACTGTGACATTCCCATTAGGAGGGTCCTGTTGGGTGCCATATCCAGATTATACTGATACTGTCTGATGAAGGCCTCTGCCAGGTCCTTCCAGCATCTAATAGTCGCTCTTGTCAGATGGGAATACCATTCCCTCGAGGCTCCAGTCAAGCTATCCTCGAAATAGAACATCCACAGCTTCTCGTCCATGGTATAGGCCTTTAGCCTCCCGAGAAAAGATTGTAGATGGGTTCGAGGATAGGAAGTCCCATTATACTTCTCAAAACATGGTGGCTTGAACTTGTGGGGAATCCTAACCCCGTCTACCAAGCCCATATCCATAACGTCAAAACCCAAAGAGTTTTGAGACTCTAGGGATCTTAACTTCTCAGCTATCTCATCCAACCTTCTATCATAAGCTTCTTCCCCAGCTCCCATTACTGTGAACTAGTCTTCTTGTGGGTCTTCCTGCAGTACCCTCCCTGCTGTGGCAGTCCCTGGTATATTGACAGGGATGTTGACCTCTGGATGGAGGTGAGGGCCAAAGACTGGGGGATTGACATGAGGTTGGACCCTCTCGTTGTTACTAGTCCCAGCAGTCCCTGGCTGATGATCTTCCTGATTTCTCCCTTCTACCAGTGCTCTGAGCCTCTCCTGGCTTTGAGCCATGTTGTTCATTACTTCCATAAACTGTGTCATCTGCGTTCTCATTTCCAATCTTTCGTTTGCCATCTGATTTCTGACCTCCGTAAGGTCCTGCTGTACCTGATCCATTTGAATTCCCGGAAGGTTGTTTCGGGTTGGATATCGGTGCGGACGATTGAGGGGAAACACCCGGCGACGAGCAATAGTTCCTGAACATCACAACAGAGTTAGCAACAACAAAACAGAAACCTACAAAACAAACAAAGGGTTAGCATGCAATGCAGTATGCTTATTTGTTTTCAAGGTATCCGGCTTGGCATTCAGTTTTGACCCTTCCAGACCCCTGAAGATGATGTTGTTGACGTTGCTTTTGAAGTAAACTCGGATGGAACGAACTAATACATATATTACAAAAGGCAAAGGGTACATAGTTTGTTTACAAATACAAGCCCCCTGAGGGGTCAAAATACATTACAAGAAAATAATAGTACAAGGAATGAAAGCAACAACAAACAAATGGTCAAACACCAAGACCAAACTCATCCTCACGAACTTCCTTGAGAAGTGCTTCGGTCACAGGATCAGCCGGACGCTCCGTGAGATTCCTGATGAGAAGATTTCTTGTAGCAACAGCTGCAGTTAACTTCTTGTGCTGACTTTGGTCCTTTGACCTCTTCACTCCAGCTCTGATCTTCAGCTCTGATATCTCCCTCTGGGCTGCTGCCAGGGCTTCCTGCTGCTCTTTTGCACTAGCTTCCATCTGCTCTATCTTGTCTTGGACCCTCTTGTCCTCCAGAGTACGAGCCTCGGTGATCCTGACCCACCTAGCCTGACTCTCCTTTAGATACAAGTCTGTCCTAGCTTTCTGGAATTGGGCTTCCTTGCAAGCATTCTTCAGGATTTGTTCTCCATCCCTAGACTTCTTAATGTAATCTTCAGACTTCTCAATTCTAGCCAGATGCTCTTTCTTCAACTTCTCCAGCCTTTCAATATCCAATCTTCCATCCTTCCTCTCACAGAGGGTCTTCTGCAAAGCTTGAGTCAACTTCTCATTTCTTTCTTTCAAGCTCTCAAACTCTTCTAAGCTGACAGTTGCCGGAGGTGGTGCTGTGGAAGGTCCGGGCATATCTTCAACAGTAAAGGGCATCCCAGAGAATTGTGCCCTGGCATGGGACCAATCATAGTATTGTGCTGATGCCACATTGTTGCACTTCCCCAAGATGGTTACCCCCTTAGTCTGCACATTGTCCCAGGCCCAAGCTGCCTGCCTAACAATAGCCAGATTAATCTTGTTCTCACAATAGAGAGTCTCAACCAAATCCTGTGCCTTAGGAGTGTGGACCAGTGCATAGCCCAGTTGTCTTTTAAACAGTAGAGGGTTGTAATTAATACTACCCTTAACTCCTATTAGGGGCACATTGGGAAAATGCCCATAGCTGGTTATGATATCCCTGCCTTTTGTGCTTTGAGTGCACCACCTGATATCAGCTGAAGTTAGAGTAGTAAGTCTTCCGGCCCAGTTTTTCTGCTGATGAGGGTTTAAGAATGCATCTGTCCTGGGTAGATGCCTGAGAAGCCAAGTATGGAACAAAGGAGCACAGCACCTCACTAATCTCCCCCTTTGCTTTTCATTCCTCTGATGCACTGAATAGTAGAGATCCCCCAATAAAGTTGGCACTGGGTTCTTCAGGATGAACAGATGGATTGCATTCTTGCTAACAAATCGAGGCTCATCTGCAAATAATACAATCCCATATATGCTCAAGGCCAACAAAGCACAGACAGCTTTCCACTCTCCTAGAGAAGCTTTCAGGGTAGCTTGAGAGATCAGGAAATCCAGATGCAGGCCTGGGATTCCAGCCTTAGAAGTCATATGTTGCCCAATCAGGACTGGTTCTAGATGCAATGCCTTAGCTACCTCTTCATTACTAGGAAAGACCATCTCAGGGTTGAAAGGGATTTCTCTCCTGATAGGTATACCAACTAATGATGAGTATTCTTCCAATAAGGGGCCCAGCTGAAAGTCCTGAAAAGTGAAACATCTCAGTGGGGGATCATAAAACTGAAGGCAAGTGTGGATAAGGCTTCTCTGTGAGGGATCCAGATCCATAACCATATCAAGTATATCTCCATGGTGTTCCCTAAACAGTGGTATATGGTCTGGAGTGATCAGGGTCTGAATCATCCTGATGTCTGCTAACTCTGGCTGGAAGAAGTGGTAGGTGATGTTACTCTTTTTAGGTGCCATGATGTTGAGACTGAGTAGAGACAAATGCTGATGAAGATACTGGAGAAAGGGCCACTGATTGGCCGATGCAAGTGACTGGAGTGGCTAACTGACAACTGAAGCAGGTGCTGATGAAGATAGGTCAGTATTGAAGATGGGGTCAAAACCAAAACCAAATGAAGATGGATACCCTGAAACACAAATAAGCAAATGTCAATATGATGCAATGATTATGTATGCAAATGACATGCAAGGGTTTGTGACTGAGCTGGATCTGATCAAATGCTCTGATATAAGTCCAAGTGTGTAAGAAATCCAAATGGAGGTCTATAAGTCCAGTAACCAAGGTAGGGGACTCAAATAAAGAGTCACATGTCCAGGGTTTAGAATCACAAGAACTGTTCCAACATGGAGTATTCTTAATCAAAGTGACAGGGTATTCTGAGGTCAAGGTACCTGCAAACCTGTAAACAACCCAACCCCCTCACAGGTGGTGTTCTAAAACAAGGATCCTCAGACTTGGATCAGTTATGAGAAGTGTAAACACTTCTAACCCGGAGGTACAGTGTTTACAATAACCATAACAATTCCTCCTCTAATTCACCTCAGTTTCTGAAGGTCAATACTAAAAGGTCATCCAGACTTAGCAGGCTTCCCAGATAGCCCTAGCATTGCAGGAAATCTGCAACACAGAGTTCTCAAGAAGAAACCCATATCTGAACCGTGTTTCATATTCCCGCACCAGACCGAAATGGAATGGGAAAGAATATGATTCACTCTAGCCTAGGTGTCACTCAGGTCCCAGGTATAGGACCTTAACTCTCACTGAAACACCCACCCATCAAAACAAAAAAACCAGATCCAGCCAGCAGCATGACAGTATGATATATACAAAAGCAATAAAGAAAGCAGTAAAGCAACTGTATATAAAGCAAATAAACAAAGATGAATATACAAGCACAGATAAGCACATAACACCCCAGTAAACACAAATCAATCAAGCGCTAGGAGGAACCCACAAAAAGAACCAGAAGCCCTGGTTGCAATATAAGGGTCCCCAGCAGAGTCGCCAAGCTGTCGCTCCCGCTAAATGAAGCTAGGTCAGATAGGGTACAAACGCGAACGGTCGGCGAAAGAAATGAGAACACACTGGAGTGAACTCAAAAAGACAAGAGTCGCCAGCTAGGCATTTTTATCCCGGAGGAAAGGCAATGCTGCATAGACCTAGAAAGATACGGATAAGACGGTTGCGAACCAGAGAGACTGAGAAAGGGGGTTGGTTACAACCTGGGAAGGTATTAGCACCCAGATTGTCCGTCGTACTCGACGGGATCCACGCTTAAAAGATCTGTGTTTTAAAGGGGTAGTGTCAGTGCTATTTGTGTATAAAAGAGCTGGAAAAGGATGTACAGGTGTCAGTGTAAAAGGAGTGTGAAGTGTGATATATACAGTGTCAGTGTGAGACCAGGAATGAAATGCTCATGATAATGAGGCTAAGAGAAAGATGCTGGAAAGAGGGGGAATATACAGAGACTTTTGTTCGATAACCGTTAAGTTATGCCTACGTATCCTCTCGTGCAATGAGGAAGTCAGAACACCGTAGTTCGACCCAAAGAGACTGAAAAGGTGAATTGACTTGTGAATTGCTTGCTTGTCAATGCTCAAGTGTATGACCTGTCTGGCTCAGGTGCAAACTATCTTGCATTAGACGGAAGAAGCAAGTTCCCGTTTGTGAGTGAATAAGATGAGAAAAGAATCCCGAAGGAGACGATTATTGTTTGTTTTTGTGTTTTCAGTCTTTTATTGCTTTTGAGAATTTGGCATAAGTTAATGAGCTTAAGCCTGAACCAATGGATTTAGTAAACTCATCACATCTTCCCTCTGATTAGGGGTAATGAGAATACCTTAAGTGTGAAGTCAGCTTATCACACTTAACCACCATGGTGCAGGATTAAGATCATTAACCTACTTGTGATTATTTAGATGTTTTTATTGTTTTTGTTTAGTGTTGAGTAATGAGATTAAGCCATAATCAGGGATTAAACAGACTCATTACACCATCCTAATAGAAGGATAATAGATGAGAATGTTTAAGCTGAGGAAAGCTCCTCAACTTAATCCATGATTAGGGATTAAACCCATGACAAAACAAGCCTTTGATTAAGTGGATTTTATTTAATGGTATGATGATGAAATGATTTTTTAGGGTTTGTAAGACTACTTGAGGGGGACTTGTCCATTAACACTAGGGTTAGTCCTTCTTAACCAATTAAGGAAGAATTAGAACCCTAATGCAAGGCCCAAGTTACAAGTGTGATGTCTTGATGATTATTAAGTGAATTGATTAAAGGAGTTAAACACATTAAGGGTTCAACACTTAGGATTAAAGTTATACACTCCATCCTAAGAGAAGGATGCAGGCATAAACTTAATCACAAAGTCTTAAAGCCTTTAGGGTTTAGTCCCTGATTATGAGATAAGAAGAGATGACTCAAAAGAGACACAAAGGTAAAACTAGAGGGGAGACTAATCAAAACCCTAATCATTGTCATGCTTGGTTGTTCCTAAGGTTTGTGAGGTTTTCAAGAGACATCTTCAATGGAACCACCAGAAATCAGATGAACAGGATCAAGAGAAGCAAAGTGACTTGCTTCATTCAAGAAGTCAAGTCACTTGAAGAAAGAAAGTGGGAAGAAGAAGAATGAGCAAGCTCAAACTCAAACACAAACAAAAATGCAGCAATGGATGCAAGAGAGATGAAAAGAAAAGTTATGAGAAGTGAAGGCAAATTCACTTCTCAACATCACTTACCACCTGAAAGATTAGAAAAGAAATGCAATGCAATGCAAAATGGGATGAGATGACATGATGAGAAACAAAACCAGAAGCATTCACATGATACTAATGATGCTATGAGATGCTACAAACAAGAGGCAGCACATGGAAATGATCATACAAGTTCATGAATGCAAGTGAAGCAAGCTTAAGAAGCATGGACATACATGAAAAGTTATCGAGTGCATATGGCATACAACATGGCAAATACATGATGCAATGATCAAACATGTTTTCAATATGTCTTATGATGTCAAATGAATCAAATGGATGCTTGAAATGTCATGGCAAGTCATGCTATGCAAGAGAATGCAAGATGGATGCATATGAAAGCCCAAATTAGGGTTTATGAACCATACATCAAACAAAAGTCAAAATCAGAAGCAAACCCTAAGATAAGAAATTGAAAATACCACACAAAGGACCCCTAATCCTATACTAACTCAATGCCCAAAGGAGAGGTCTCAACTCCTAACCAAGTTCAAGTTATGGTTTTCTTAAGATTCTAGGGTTTTTAGGGTTCTTAAACAAGAAAATTGTCAAACAAATGGAAAATGAAAGATCAAATCATGGCCATTTAATCTCATAAACTACATGCTAAACACAATGCAATGCAAGAAGAATCAATGTCCAACTCTTCATGGAAAGACATAAATGATTTTTTGAACTTTGGATCAAATTAATGCATAAAAATGATTTTTATTCAATGAAAAATTCTCAAAATGCATCAAGATCAAAAAAGAAATTTGGTTTGAAGGTGGGACAATGTTTCTAAATGTCTTAGAACATTTCATGAATTTTTTGGTGATTTTTAAATACCTAAAAGTATTTTTAATAAATTAATTCTCATTAATCAATTAAAAATAATCTTTTAAATATTTTAAAATACTTTTTAAATGCAAAAATGAAAATAAAAATATTTTTTGTGTTTGAAAAATTAATGAAACTCAGGATAAAAAATTTCCTAATTTTTAAACAATTTTTACTATTTTAAATAAATTAGGCAAATAAAATGAAAAGAATTGCAATAAAAATTGAAATAAACTGAAGTAATCAAAATGAAAGGCTGAGATTCACTCTGGATTCAAAAGGGTTGACCGCGCGCGTTTTTTGGAGGGCCAGGATTGCTTCTGATCAAATTAATTTAATTAAGATTAATTAAACTAAATAAAATGGATTAGGGCTAATTGAATGAATCCAAGCCACACATGCGCGCGGGAGGTCAACTGGTCAAGGCTATCCAACGTCCCAGATTCAAAATCTCATTAATTACAGGATTATGCCCTAATAATTTTCAGGTGGCCGGAGAAGACCTCCGGTTGTCTTCTCCGGTGGGAACCCCACCTGAAAATTCCTAAAACTCTCAAAACCTAACTAAAATGGAATCTAAGAACACTGGAATGATCCCCATAACCCACTGAATCAAAACCCCAAGCCAAAACTCATTTATTTTTCCCCAAACTCATGAATCGAGCAAAACATTTTCTTAGGTCACAGAGTTTCAGAAAGCAATTAAATTCTCATTTCATCACCATTTTCAAAACTAAAAGCATCAGAACAATCAGTGAAGCATGGAGAACAAGTTTAGAACTTAAAAATCCATTTCTGGAAAAAAAGTTCTTGAACTACCTGAGATTCGAAGCTTTCACTCTAGCAACTTTCAGACCTCCCCTCCTTGTGAAATCCACTCCTTATGACCTCTTGATGATGCTTGAATGCTTGGGAGAAATTTATGCTGGCTAGATGAAGAGTTTGAACAGCTTCTGCTCAAGCTCAGTTGAAAATGGTGATGGTGACTCAAGCTGTTTCAGGCCAATGTGAGTGGTTCTTTGTGACCAGTGTGATGAATGGAGAAGGTTTATGAAGTTTGTTTGAGTGTTAGTGAACTGTGGAGTGAGTTTCGAATGGTTTTACTTCTGGGGGTGAAAATGGAGGAATGGTGTTCTTGCTTGATTCAAGTCCAAGTCTTGTTGGTTTTGGCTCAGTGAAGTAAGGTGAGTTGGTCTATGGAAATGGTTTTTGTGTTTGTGAACTGTATAGAGAGATTCGAAGAGTTTTGCTTGATGGAGTGTTTTTGTGTATGTGATGTTGTGGTGTGTTTCAGCTTGGCTTGGTGTTATGTTTAGCTTGCAAATGGATGGTATAAACAATCCCAATTGGCCAGATGATGTGACCTGGCCTGCTGTGATTGGGATGTTTGCTTTTGCCAAAAGTCAACTTTTTTGTAAGAGAGGTATGGCTTGAGTTCTAGCTTGGTACAATGGCTAGGGCTGGCGCAGCATGGTGTGTATGGGAGGCTAGCATGGTTCAGCATCCAATGTAACAAGTGGGGGAAAGTGTGATGATGATTTTGCAAGTTGTTTCAACTTTGGTTCACATGTGATTTTCTCATTCCACAAGCCATAAAACATGAGAATTCTTGGTTCAATTCTGACTTTTAGGACTTATGTGATGTTTGTACATTGGTTTGATGTCAACTAGAAGTTACAAATAGCCTTGGTTCATGATTTTGCAAATTTCTCATTTGGTGCACATCTTGAAAATAAGTGATTTTTGGCAACTTTGTCACACCATAACTTTTGATCCAAGAAGAATTAGATCATGTTCTTGTACTTTTTGAAAAGGGAAAGATCCAATCTACAACTTTCATGAACAGAGTTTTTCCATTTGAAGCATTTTTGGATCAAAAAGTAAGGTTTGAAAAGTGACCTAAAATGACACATTCTTTAAAAGTCAACTATGCCCAAAAAAGTCAACTTTGCAAAAACTTCAAATTCTTGATTTTTGTGAACTCCAACCCTCTTCCATGATCAAATAAAGATCATATACACTCAAAATGATGAAGAACACCCTTTGGTTGGGTCATTGGGGGCCTCAGATGCCCTGATTTTGCACTGACTTGTCTGAAAAGTCAACTCTTGATCAGATGACTTCCCCATGGAATTTCTTCATGAAAATTGATATGCATACTCCCTATACCATATAGAGACCAATGGAAACAAGAATGACCAAAAAATTTGGAGTTATGGCCTCTGAAACCAAAACCCTAATTTTAGGTCAACTGTGCAGTCAAACTTGGCTCTGCATCCATACCAAACCCAGTTCTTGTGATTCTTTGGCATTTTTGACTTTGAGAGGATATAATATGATGCTTGAACACACATGGACCCCTTTGAAGTGATTGGTGTCCTTTGGAGTGGCTCAAGAGGCTCTTGGATTGCTCAGATCACAAACCCTAGGTGCAGATGACTTAGAAACTATGCAGTGAATCAAAATGAGATGTGAGATGATATGATTGTGTTTATGCATATGAAATGATCACAAGCCATGGTGTAAATGGGTGAGGGAAAATTTGGGGTGTTTACAACGGGGGTTTGAATTTGTGGGGAATTCTCACCCCTTCCACTAACCCCATATCCATTACATCGAAACCCAAGGAATTTTGAGACTCCAAAGATCTCAACTTCTCAACAATTTCATCAAACCTCCTATCATAAACTTCGTCTCCAGCTCCCATTACAGTAAACTGCTCTTCTTGAGGATCTTCTTGCAAGATCCTGCCTGCAGCAGTGTTGCCCTGCACATTCCTTGGGATGTTGACTTCCGGATCTAGATGAGGTCCAAATACTGGTGGGTTAACATGAGGCTGACCTCCCTCATTATTACTAGTCCCTCCAGTCCCAGGATGAGGTTCCTCGGGAGTTTGCCTTTCCACCAATGCCCTTAACCTTTCTTGACTCTGGGCCAGGCCAGTCATCACAGTCATGAATTGAGCCATTTGGTTCCTCATCTCCACTCTTTCATTAGCCATCTGAGTTCTGACCTCAGTCAGGTCCTGCTGTACTTGATCCATTTGGACACCAGAAAGGTTGTTGCGAGTAGGGTACCGGTGCGTATGGTTGACAGGGAACACTCGGCGGCGAGCAATATTTCCTGAGGCACAACAGAGTTAGAAACAAACAAAATAATGGCAAAACCTACAAAACAAAACAAAAGTTAGTATGCAATGCAATATGCTTATTTGTTTTCCAAGGTATCCGGCTTGGTTCTTGGTTTTGACCTTTCCAGACCCCGAGGAAGATGCTTTTGACTTTGTTTGAGAAAAGAAAACCCAAAATGGAAACAAACTAAAGTATATTACAAATACTGAACAATACATAGTTTGCTTTTACAACACATGCCCCTGAAGGGTCAAAATACAACACAAAAGAAAAGTACATCAAATGAAAACAACAACACTCAAAAAGTCAGACATCTAGTCCAAACTCATCCTCCTTAACCTCCTTCAAAAGTGCCTTAGTCACTGGACCAGCTGGATGCTCTGTAATGGTCCTAATGAGGAGGTTCCTGGTGGCAATGGCAGTGGTCAACTTCTTGTGCCTGTCCTGATCCTTTGATCTCTTCAATCCAGCCCTAAACTTCAACTCTGAAATCTCCTTCTGGGTTGCCAGCAAAGCTTCCTGTTGCTTCTTTTCATTAGCCTCTAACTGCTCAATCTTGGCCTGAGTTCTCTTATCTTCTTGTGTCCGGGCTTCAGTGATCCTGACCCACCTAGCCTGACTCTCTTGCAGATAGAGCTCATTCCTAGCCTTCTGAAGCTTGGCCTCTTTATAGGCATTCTTCAATATTTGTTCCCCGATGTAACACCCCAAATTTGCCCTCTTCATTTTAAGCATCATGTCACATCAAATTCCTCTTACTCATATCATTTCCTATGCATCATTAGCATAGAAAGATGAAGCATGACACCCATTAGCATAGCATAGGCTAGCATTGATTTGAGTCCATCGATTCGTTGCAGAGGGGCGTTTGACCTAATCTTGGTTGAACTATCGAGGGATTACCTCAACCGCAAATCATCTGTGTTTGAGGTTATTTTCAAGCGATGCGTTTCAAAGTCGGGTTATTGGGTGCAAAGGTCTTCAGTTTACCAAGCAGTGATTCAGGTGATGGGTTGGGATTCAAAGATTCAAGCTTATCATGATGACGCTTAGATGGTGATTTATCCAGAGGGTTGGTGGCTTCTGTGGAAATAATGCGAGATTGGTTTTGAGTTGAGTGAATTGATGAGTCGAGGTTTCTTGGCTATGTGCGTATTGGTGATAATTGGTTCGTCCCACAAAAATATATTTTATGTCCATTTCTAAACCATTCTTGTCGGATTATCCATTTAAACTAATTTCTCAACCATTGTTCATATTTTGATTTCTCCCATATTAAATATCACCTAAACCAAGTTTCATATCCGTTAGTCCAAGTCCAATCCATCCAAATTTCATTCATCATCTATTTTCAAGTAAAACATATTCATGTTCAATTCACATTTTGCTATCCATTTTTTCCATCCACCTTTTATGTCCAATTATTCCTTTTAAGGAATTCACATCCATATTTAATTCTTCTTAATCCATTATTCCATTTCCTTTATTATTAAGCAAAGGTATTAGTTTCCAAAATAATGGCCCATGATTCGTTTGTTTAAGCACATATTAACATCACCACAAAGTAAAGATCAGCAACAAAAACACAAAAAGAAAGAAAAATAACATTAGCCCACTTCCATCAAGCCCAGCCAGTCACCAACATGCGAACATGACCAAAGGCGTCACGTTTACTTCACCACATCAAAATGCAGCCTGTTGGAGGCAAAAACGCAGGAGGTCACACGCAAGGCAGGGCAAAAACGGCAATTCTTTTTGAGCCAAAACGCAAGCATGTGATATAGGCACGGATCGCACACGGGAAAAGGCACGAACGAAAAGGAATGGCAAAAAAAAAAAAAGAGGCATTGCCAACAGAATTAACAAATTGAAAACAACAAAATTAACAAAAAAGGGGGGAGAGTTCTGTTATATCAAAAACAAAGAAAAGAAGAAGAAATGAGATTTGATTTTTCACACCAAAATTGTATCTTCATAACAGAATTTCCTTCAAACGACTTCAACTACACAAAACCGACTGAGGCTTCATCACCACTCTTCATACATCATTCACTCTTCTTTTCACTCACATCAACAAAAGTTCAATCCACTTCCTGATATCATTTCACCATCTTCGTCGAATTCATAACAAAAAAAACTGAAATCGATTCAGTCACACCTTCATCACACAATCAAATAGTTTTCATCACACTCACAAAAATTCATTCATCATCATTGTTCTACAGCATAACAAATACAAAAACCAATTCATCATTAACCTTCATCACACACGAGCACTTCCCTGAACCGAGTCAAGTTAATCTTCATCGCCACCATCGTTGTGCTTCCATTCTTTACTTGTTGCGATCAAACGAGTCTTCAGAAATGCATCGAATGAGAACTGAGTGTTCATCAATCGCAATCCATTCAACTTCATCAATATGAGCAGATCTTCATCCTTTTCAGCAATCGAACCGGATCGATGTTGTCGCTCTTCATGAATCGTAATGATAGCTTCATTATCACTCTTCATTGTTGGAATCTGTGACGCTTTTCTTTGGATCGAATGACCGCATCAACATCTTCGAACTCTTCAGTGCACATCGAAGGCGAGCTTATCATCAATCTCTTTCGCCATCAAATCGGACTCGCGGAAAAGGACGATGGATGTCGTGTTGGACGCTTCTCGGTGTCGGAGTTTGCTCGCCATCATTGAAGAAGCACCGGACTGTCTCCGGTAGGTAATGTTACCGAACTCGTTGATCGCGTTGTTGTTTCTTTGTTTGATGTTGATGTTGCTTTCGTTCTCTTTATTTGTTCGAGCATTATTGAATATTGATGATGGATCCGAGTTGAGGAGGGAGGAGGCATGTTGTTGTTGTTTTCGTCGATAGAAGAGGAGGAAGACGACCGGTGAGGCTTCGGCGACGCAAGGTTGAGGGAGAAGGGTGTCGGTGGCGCTAGGTCAAGTTGATGAAGGGGATGTGAGTGAGAGAAGCACAACGGCGGCCGGAGAAGAAGGACAACGGCGAGAACAGGCTTGGACGGCGGACTCTAGGTCAAGCAAGAGGGAGGGTGACGCTGAGAGAGAAGTTCATTTAGTGTTTTTGTTTTAATATTCTGAATGTTATGTTAGTAAGTAATGGAAATATATTAGAGTTTTATTAGTAATTCATAAAAAGAGGCTTGATGAAAGAATTTGGATGAGATAAGGATTAGATCCATGGAAGCTTTTGTGATTCTCGTCCATACCGGCGGTGACACTTGTCACCGTTCGGTAGGACCTTCCCTTTTCCTTTCCTGCATACTATTCACACCTCACTAGTGACTGGCCCATTCAAATTCACTTCCAAGCATTTACTACATACACCTCTCACCAAATTCATTTTAATTTCTTTTCCAATTTAATTCTTCTTTTATTCAGTTTGGTTTTAATTCACATAAAATAGTTTCATTCACCCAAAAATTCTCAAATAAATCATAGACCATCCCTTATGTCTCTAGTTTTTAATCATATTTTTAGTTTATTTTTCTCATTGGTCCGCGTGCCAGAAATAATTCACCAAGGTGCATAGCTTATTTTGCTTCATTTCTTGACCAGTCTGCCTTGTTTATTTTCTATAGATTTCAATATTTGGAGTTTTGATCCCATTCTTTTTGCATTGTGTTCCTGAGATCTTTTAGTTTTCATGTAATTTTTCTATGAATTTTAGGAAATTATTTCTTGAGTTTTGATCTCATATCTTGTGATGTAAGTTTTCTGTCCTAACTTGTGTTTGTCCCTCCATTTGACCTAGTTCCTTTCTGAATTTTTTCAAATCCTTTTGGCAAGTTGATATAATATGTTTGAAGACCCTTTGATTTCAGTTGTAGAATTTTTAGATGGCTGGTTGTTTATTTGTGGATTTTTGTTCTCACCTTGTCCCATTTTGCTTCGTTTGGTTCATAAGATCTCTTATAGGCTTAGAAGGACACTTGGGCCAACTTCTTCTTCTCATTTGGGATTCCTTTGGGGTGTGGATACCTTTCTGGTCCTAGGATAGGTTTTGTTTATCCTGAATTTTTGAGTTTGCTTCTTATTCAAGTCATTTGTTCCTTTAAGTGCTTAAATTCCATATTTTGATTCCGTTGCTTCTATTTTGACATTGTTTGGTATTGTGTGACTTCTCTCTTCATCTTGTTGGCCTCTTAGGCCATTCTTAATATCATTTTGATTCTGGTTTTGAACTTTGTGCTTGTATTTTGTATGTTTTGCATTACATCTTTCATAAGTGCGCATTTGTTTCCATATGTATTCATGTTGCCTCATTTTAAGTCATAAGTCTCCCATTTTCATTTCTTTGAGTTGAATTGGCATTAAGCATTTGTTTACTTCACTTCACTTCTGGTTGTTGGATGATGTCATGTTAATTTGCTCATTTTTGTTTCACTTGTGCATGCTAACCTTGCAGGGGCTATGGTAAGTGTGAGATGTGGGAATTGAGTTCCACATCTCTAGTTCTTACCTCTTCCTTTTATGTTTATGTGAACTAACCCTTTGTTGTTGGGATTAGGCCTTTCTCATCCCTTCTTCTATCTTTTTCTTCGCTTCTTCATTAGGGTAGAAACCTCACTAACCCTTAGGACGTCCATGCATGTTAACACTTAGGATTGCTTTAGTCCCCTTTAGAATTTTTTCCTTTGAGATCCTTTGGTGCTCTCTTTTATCATCTTCAAACTTAATTCTAATTCACTTAATAAAGGTTGAGTACTTTCATGTGACATGAGACTTTGCTATGAGATGCTTGCATGCGTTCCATTTCGGGGCGAGGTGTGAGTCATCACTCGTGGTGGACAGGTCTTGACATGAGTACCTCACAAAGAAAAGCTAAAAAAAACTTCTTAACCATAAAACCACAAAAACACTTAATAATGGTAATAGGCCAGTGTGCTTGAGCCTTCACTTGTGGGACTAGCTTTGGGGATTTCCTCCATAGATAGGTGTGCCTCTTGCGCATTCCATTTCGGGATGATGTGAGATGTACACATCCCATTAAGTAAGACTTAGGTACACTTACCTATGCAAACTTTCACTCATAAAAAGCTTCTAAAAAACACCAAACAAACAATAAGCGTCTTTCCTTCGGGAATTCTTTTCTCACCTCATTCGCTCCGTCCGCGAACTCGCTCCTACTTGTCATCTTGCAAGACGGTTACGCACTCGTCGTCCGAGTCTGCAACACCTGAGCAATGGCATAGGCAGTTCAAGCCTTAATTCACAAGCAATTTCCTTTTAGTACCCCTAGTTAGGGGAACTACGGCGTCTCTGATCCTCATTATCCCGATGAGGTACGTAGGCAGCGGGGTAGGGCCCGTTCGAGCACAATCTTTATTTTCCCTACATTTTTCCTCTTTGTTTCATATTCAATGCTTTTCTCAGTCTCTTTTCCAGTTCCAGTTTCTTTTCATTTTCATTTCTTTGCTGCAGTTTTCATACCCTCACCCTTTGAAACAGTTTCTTTAGCAAGCGTGGATCCCGTCGGGTACGGCGGACGATCTGGGTGCTAATACCTTCCCAGGTCGTAACCGACTCCCGAACTCAGTCTCTTTGGTTCGCAGGACCTTGTCCTTTCCTTCTTCCTCAGGTTTGTGCAACATTACCTTTCCCATTCATTCGGGATAAAAATGTCTGGCTGGCGACTCTACCTTTTCCGCGCCACTTTCGCGTTTGTACTAGGATGAAAATCCCGGGAGCGACAGCTGGCGACTTTGCTGGGGACTACACACCAGATGATCTCTGGTTCCCCTGTGAGTCTCTCCTAGCACTTGTGTGTCGTTGTTTCATTGGGTGATGTTTGTTGATGTGGCTTGTTGTATTGTATTGTTGTTTGTTTACCGCTTTTATTTACAACATTATTTACAGTTTTCAGTATTTATTTTCCGCATCATATATATCATACTGGACTGTCTGGACTGTTTTTCTGTTTGGTGGGCTTGGGTGATATTGTTTCTGAGAGATAAGCCAAGTACCCGGCTTGAGTGCACTATAGGATTAGAGTGGACATATTGTACTCGCATGTGACATGATGAGTGGCGATGTGTTTCACGCCCAGATTGCGACCGTCTTGGAAATATCTTGTGTGGGGATTTCCTCCACTTCGGGATAGGACCTTGATAGTTATGTGCATCTGGGGACCGATCATTGAGAACCTTTGTGGAAACAACCCTCTCCAGTGGTGGCAGTGGCAGACCACGTTTTGTGGCAAACCCATTCGCACCCGAGGGTCCATTGGGAACTCGCATAGGATGGCCTGGTTCTCTTATAGGAACTCAGTCAAAGCATCTGGTCGTATGACATTAGTACTGTATCCTACGGGCTGAATGTATTATTGTTTCTCGATTGCAGCGCTTGAAGCTGGGAACCTATAAGGGATGCTTGTTTTTCCCGGACTCAGCCGAGGCCTCCCTGCGTAGTACATAATGCCTAACCGATTCCCTGATTTGGTCATGAGCCATTTCTCGGAAATGGTGAAAGTATTATTGATATTCGGCTTTGAGAGTCCGTGATGTTTGACCCGGAGCACACCCGTGAGATTGGGAGGGGTTTACAGGTTTGCAGGAACCCTTGACTTCAACATACCCTTCATCATCAGTGTGATCTTATGTTTCAGTCTGGTTATTGTAATCCTGGAGTTCTTGATCCTTGGTTTTGAGTTCTTATCAGATGGTTATTATTCAGAGGACATATATCATCAGTTGCTTGGTTTTCAGCTCAGTGTTCCGTATTCACACAGACACCAGTTGCATATATGCCATCATAACATTCTAGCATACATGTTCAGTTATTTCTGAGGATCTCATCCCTGAATTATTTCTGTTGGATTTTTGTATAAAAATGCGGATCAAAGCAGATAGATTCCTTGGAAATAACCGAACATGGCATCTCATAGCATTCGCATTGCATTTCTGTTCAGCAGGCAGGGCTCATCCGTTATTTGTTCACCATCTACAGTTGAGACTCCAGTTCTCGTATCAGACTTGAAGCAACTTTCGAGAAAAATCATGGACCCTGGAGAGCAAAGCCAGTCTGCAAGTGTTGGGTTGACAAAAGATCAATGGGACCAACTTTTGGAAGTTATGATGACTTTGGCAAGGCAGGATGACCGTAATTCCGCTCAAGCTCAGCCTACACATATTCCTGTTGAGCATCCAGATGTTCAAGAGCGTCAGGTCGCCCGAAGTGGACATTCTTCTTCTGTTGATGCTGCAGATTATCACAGTTTTGCTTTGACTATGCGAGATCCTCAAGAGGCAATCCCTGTAGTGAGAATCCAAGATCCACGAGTTGTGGAGAGGGAGGAAAGATTCCGTGTGTTGGAGGAAGAGATCAAAACCCTTCAAAGTCGAAATGTCATTGATCTAAGTGCTGCAAGCATGTGTCTGGTGCATGGCCTGGTAATACCTCCAAAATTCAAAGTACCGAGGTTTGAAAAGTACAAAGGGGATAGTTGTCCAAGGCAGCATTTGGTGAGATTTTGCAGAAGGATGGACTCACATGAGCATAATGACAAATTGATGATTCATTGTTTCCAATACAGTCTGAGTGAGGCATCGTCGAATTGGTATATGCGATTAGAGAGCAGTCGTATCCAATCATGGTCAGACCTAGCCAATGCTTTTGTGAAGAAATATGACTACAATCTCGACAGAGCTCTTAGCCGCATGGATTTGCAAGTTTTATCCCAGGGAGATGGTGAATCTTTCAGAGAGTATGCCCAGAGGTGGAGAGAAGTAGCTGCTCGGGTGCAACCCCCACTATCAGATAGAGAATTGGTTGATCTTTTCATAGAGACCTTACAGGGGCCGTACTTAGAGAAGTTGAGTGGCAGTGGAACTTCGAGTTTCTCAGATTTGGTGATAGTTGGAGAACGCATTGAGAGTTTTATCAAGATGGGAAAGATCCAAGGCATTTCAGATAGCTCAGCTGAAGAGAATGAATCTTTTGTCAGTTCCCAAGGAAAGGATGTGAGTGATCCAATCTGGGAAGATCCTCCAACTCCACTGACTTATCTGCAGTACCAAGGCATTTCGACTGCTCAGAGTCATCAACATTCTGAAGACGTATGTCAGATATCAGTTAACAGTGAACCTCCTCAGTATCAACAGCGACCATGCCAACCGCAGCGTACTCCGCAAAGGCGTCGTTACTACACTAAGAGATCCAAAAGGTATTTTGATCCATTGCCAGTACCATACAGTCAGATACTTCCATGCCTGATTGATAATGGATTGATAGTGCCGAAGAAGCCGGGTCCGGTACCTTTTCCATATCCACCAAGTTTTGATCCCAATGTTCAATGTGGATTCCATGGCAATGCGCCAGGACATTCAGCTGAAGAATGCAAGCCTCTCAGGGATAAGGTTCAAGATTTGATTGAGTCTGGTTTGATTTCAGTGACGCCTCAAGGCATTCAAGTTAACAAGTCTCCGTTTGGTCATGTGGGTTCGTCAGCTCATGTTATGGAGGAATTTATTGAAGATATATGTGAAGGTGATTCTCAAATTGATTCTGAAGAGCGGCTGTGTGCCTCATTTTGATCCCTATTGGGGGGAACTACGTCACTCTGATTCTTCATTGGCCTTTGGTCAATGGAGATACGTAGGCAGAAGATCGTCAGGTCTTTCCGAGCAACCTTAGGTGTCAAACTTATGTGGCAATTTCATCTCAGTGTCACTCTTTTCTTCAGACGTCTCGTGTGAATGTTTGAACGTCGAAAGTTTCAGGTCAGAATAGTTGGGAATGAAGCATGTTCATTTGATTGAAGACTGCAAATTCCATCGGGAAAAGGCCGCTGACTACTGAAAGTATTCAAGATCAACCGGTCTAGACGGAGTCAAGTCTCCTCAATGAGGGCATTGCTTAGTTTCTTTACTGCATTTGCACGTGTGGCTTTTATAGGTTTGTTTGAACATTTGTATGCTTGCATGAAACTTGTTTGTTTTGAATGATAATTAATGAAATGGACATGTTTTTCTTGAAGTAATTAATTCGTATTTTTACTTATAATTTTGCATGTGCATTGCAATACCAACTGTTGTTCTTAAATTCTGTGATGGAGGATGACGAAATGAAAACGCAAAAATCGCCAATTGAGTGCTCTTGAATAAGACCCTGTTGACGATGTACAGGCATTGTTTCAAATTCCCAAACACCGGAGATATAAGGGAGATAAACCTTTGTTAACCCCTTTGAGCCTTGAAGTAGGAGTTTCTTTTCACATGAAAAAACCCTTACGTTTAACCCGGGGCAGGGTAGGTGTCAGCTAGTAGGACCAGACGTTCATGCTTCCATAAAGGAGTTCATCTGAGGATCCTTAACATTTCATTGTACCAAATCAAGAGGTCCAAAGACTAGAAACCATAATGGTTATCCATCAGCTACCAAAAAGTGAGACAGTCATAACCCTTACAAAACAATCAAGACAAACAGTGTCACACGATTTGTTCGAAAAAAAATAAGTATCCCGCTAAGTCGAAACGTGAAAACAAGCGACTTAGGCAAAAATTAGGGCATTCCGCTGGACTCCAATTGCAAAATATTTACAAGAATAAGTCCAGGCAAAAGTTAGGGATAAGAAAACGAATGAAAAACGAAAGAAAAATCCTTAAGCAAGAACAAGTCGTGTGATGCAGACACAAAAGACAATAAGGGTGACTGTTATACCCAACAATAACCTCAAGAGTGCTTAAACTGTTAGAGTAATGGTTCCTCAACCAGCACGAAACCCTTAGGAAAGGTAAGCGTTTGCGAAAACTAGCTGAACGTAGGATTGAAGGACATCATGAAGATGGGTGGGCACATATAAATTTTGAGCCTATATCCTTTGTTTCTATAACCGTGAGCCAGGCCACGATACAACCCTTAAAAGTCCTAATTGAAACAGGGTTAATTCGAGAGCGTGCCACCATGAGATTGCGTTCCTGACTCCTACGAGTTATGCTAACAGACCCTCGTTGGTATTGCATATGCATGTTTATTTCATAAAAAATATTGTACTGTCTTAATTAGTGATTCGTTCATAAACGACATCTTTTCAATAAAAGTTTCAAGATTAACATGTGTTGCATTAAAATTTTCATTCTCAGAATAAGACATTTTCTGCTTGCATACATTTGTTTGGCATCAAAGAAGTTCACATATGGAACCTCAGTCTAGAAGCTTGATCTTGCCAAGTTGAGAAGGAGGAAACTTCTGAGGGATATTCATGCCAAGGGGCACTTTTCCAAGAAACTTCGTTGAATAGGACCTTTTCCAACCAGTTGGGTTAAAGGCAGCCAAACTGGGGCAATCACTTCGAGATTTAAATCTCTCGCAGAGCAGTTAGCACGGGTGTTTTCTCCAAAGCAATACTCGTATTGGGGCAGGTCACCCTAGAAGAAATAGAAGTTATTATCTCCAAAAGACGACTAATCAGATGCACCTACTTAGGGTTCAGAATACTGGGGCAGGACACCTCATAATAATGCAAGATCTTGGGGCAAATTCCGTCATGAACCATACAGTTTGAGGTGGTTACTTCGAGATATTCAGGAGTTTGAAAATGCTAAAGAATTTCAGATTCTAGGTTTTCTGTAAAATCCTCTTGAGACAATATTACGGTATGCAAGGTCGTTCCCAGAATGAATGTCTGATGATTGATCCCAATAGGGCGCGGGAAGCGTGTTTCCCTGATCAGAGAATTTCTCCTCAATCGTTATGGTTACTTCATCTTATCATCATATACGGTTAAAGTCCAGTCTTTGTTGGCATCTTTTCAACTATGACTAGTTGGTATCTATATGCGTTCAACCTCTCATTTCAGCTGAGTGTGGCAATCTTCACTTTGATTTGCTTCGACCCTCGAGTCGATATCATCGCTTCTGTTTCTCGACCCTCGAGTCGATGTTGCTTCTTTTGTTCCTTCAACCTTCGATTTGATGTTTCTTTATTCTCTTCGACCCTTGAGTCGATATTGTCATCTTGTTTCCTCAACCCTCGAGTTGATGTTGTTTCGTTTTCCTTGACCCTCGAGTCGATGTTGCTATTTTATTCCCTCAACCCTCGAGTTGATGTTGCTTTGTTATCCTCGACCCTTGAGTCGATATTGTTGCTTTCGTTTCCTCGACCCTCGAGTCGATGTTGTTGTCGCCTTATTCCTCAACCCTCGAGTTGATGTTGTTGTGTTCTCCTCGACCCTTGAGTCGATATTTCTATTTCTAACGACCCTTGAGTCGATTTATCATAGTCTTCACTTCTTCAACCCTTGAGTTGATACCCAGTCAACCATACTTGGATTCATTTATGCCCGGGGTAAATGTGCATATCTTTTGCGCTTACAGGGCACAGTATTTCGCAGTGACACGAGGTTTTCAGGAATCCTTGCGAGACAAATTCTTCCACAGTCTATGCAGTCTGGGGCAGTTATGTCAAGATTCGACGAATCTCTAAAGAGTTTGAAGACTTGGACATTTTGGATGTCAGATCTTCTGTAAAATCCTCTTAGGTTGATCTTCAAGCAGTTAACTAATCCCGAAAATGCAAGATGTCACTAGATGATATTCCCCACAAATTTCATATTGAATTTTCTCTTCAATCAGTGAAATATTCCCCAACAAAGTTGCTAGTCTTTCGGGTATTGTGATGATACAGTCAGGTATTCATCACCTCAGTCAGAGTCGGGTATCCAGACCTCTTGACTTGTCTTCCCCTGCAGAGTTGTATCTCTTGCTGCCAATCAGGCATTTGTCTACCGCTCGTCTATGTTTTTCAACACTCGTTTGTGTTATCCCTGAGCGAAGGTCTCCCCAGCATTGATATTACTGCCCGTCCGTGTTGGCTCTGTGGTATTGCTCGTCTGCAATTTTCCAACACTCGTCTGTGTTTGGTTATGATAGTTGTTGGTGCTCGTCCGCAACTCATCAACACTCGTCTGTGTTCGGATATGATATTTGTTGTGGCTCGTCGGCAACCTCCCAACACTCGTCTGTGTTTGGTATTGAATCCTTTGCTGCACTCGTTTGTGCCTTGATATGTAATTTCAACTGTTGCTCGTTTGTAACTGTCCAGCACTCATCTGTGTTTGGTATGCCTGATATTTGTGGATACTCGTCTGTATCATTTCCAGCACTCGTCTGTGTGTTACCTGTTGAAGCTCGTCTGCTTTGCTTGGATACTCGTCTGTATCAGCCCCAGCACTCGTTTGTGTTGGGCTTATATATGTATTGCGTGGATTTGCTGTTTATCCTAGTATTCTTCTGTAACTACTTCAAATGCTCGTCTGTGTTTGAATTTCTGGTATTCGTCTGTACCAGTGGCTGATACTCGTCTGTATCATTGCCTGAAGCGCTCGTCTGTGTTTCTCAGATCATCGTCTGATACTCGTCTGTATCATTGACTTTTGGCACTCGTCTGTGTTATCTTGATGATCATCGAATACTCGTCTGTATTGAAGAGGTTTCAAATCCTGACAGTTGGAATTAACGTCAAAATGGTTATCGGTCCTGGCGTAACAGGTAAATCCGAAGGAGACTCGACTGTCTCAGTATTTTGTTCTTGAAGTGTTTGAGGACTCGTATGTCCAGCTCCTGGTGTAACAGGATGGTTTGAAGACTCGTCTGTCTCAGTATTTTGTTCTTGAAGTTTTTGAGGACTCGTATGTCCAGCTCCTGGCGTAACAGGATGGTTTGAAGACTCGTCTGTCTCAGTATTTTGTTCTTGAAGTGTTTGAGGACTCGTCTGTCCAGCTCCTGGCGTCACAGGATTGTTTGAGGACTCGCCCGTCAACGCATTCTTATTTCAAAATATCAGTTTCAACTTGGTAGAAGCTCGTCTGCTTTTTCTCTCATTCTTATCCCCAGAGCATCATCTGGTTGGGTTTATTTCCCAGTATTGCATTCTTCGTCAGAGTGCAAATTTCTGGTCTTCTTGGTATTCAACCACAGTTTATCTTGAATGGTCGATAGCCCGTACTATCGTCCTTTTCAGATTAACTAATGATTGAATAGGGGCAGCTGTAACACCCCAAATTTTCCCTCTTCATTTTAAGCATCATGTCACATCATATTCCTCATACTCATATCATTTCCTCTGCATCATTAGCATAGAAAGATGAAGCATGACACCCATTAGCATAGCATAGGCTGGCATTGATTTGAGTTCATCGATTCGTTGCAGAGGGGCGTTTGACCTAATCTTGGTTGAACTATCG
Source organism: Lathyrus aphaca (assembly GCA_963966055.1). NCBI lineage: Eukaryota > Viridiplantae > Streptophyta > Magnoliopsida > Fabales > Fabaceae > Lathyrus > Lathyrus aphaca. Next base: position 214,521,055 of record OZ014523.1, on the reverse strand, counting down.
AGGGATTACCTCAACCACAAATCATCTGTGTTTGAGGTTATTTTCAAGCGATGCGTTTCAAAGTCGGGTTATTGGGTGCAAAGGTCTTCAGTTTACCAAGCAGTGATTCAGGTGATGGGTTGGGATTCAAAGATTCAAGCTTATCATGATGACGCTTAGATGGTGATTTATCCAGAGGGTTGGTGGCTTCTGTGGAAATAATGCGAGATTGGTTTTGAGTTGAGTGAATTGATGAGTCGAGGTTTCTTGGCTATGTGCGTATTGGTGATAATTGGTTCGTCCCACAAAAATATATTTTATGTCCATTTCTAAACCATTCTTGTCGGATTATCCATTTAAACTAATTTCTCAACCATTGTTCATATTTTGATTTCTCCCATATTAAATATCACCTAAACCAAGTTTCATATCCGTTAGTCCAAGTCCAATCCATCCAAATTTCATTCATCATCTATTTTCAAGTAATACATATTCATGTTCAATTCACATTTTGCTATCCATTTTTTCCATCCACCTTTTATGTCCAATTATTCCTTTTAAGGAATTCACATCCATATTTAATTCTTCTTAATCCATTATTCCATTACTCCTTTTATTATTATTTCCTTTATTATTAAGCAAAGGTATTAGTTTCCAAAATAATGGCCCATGATTCGTTTGTTTAAGCACATATTAACATCACCACAAAGTAAAGATCAGCAACAAAAACACAAAAAGAAAGAAAAATAACATTAGCCCACTTCCATCAAGCCCAGCCAGTCACCAACATGCGAACATGACCAAAGGCGTCACGTTTACTTCACCACATCAAAATGCAGCCTGTTGGAGGCAAAAACGCAGGAGGTCACACGCAAGGCAGGGCAAAAACGGCAATTCTTTTTGAGCCAAAACGCAAGCATGTGATATAGGCACGGATCGCACACGGGAAAAGGCACGAACGAAAAGGAATGGCAAAAAAAAAAAAGAGGCATTGCCAACAGAATTAACAAATTGAAAACAACAAAATTAACAAAAAAAGGGGGGAGAGTTCTGTTATATCAAAAACAAAGAAAAGAAGAAGAAATGAGATTTGATTTTTCACACCAAAATTGTATCTTCATAACAGAATTTCCTTCAAACGACTTCAACTACACAAAACCGACTGAGGCTTCATCACCACTCTTCATACATCATTCACTCTTCTTTTCACTCACATCAACAAAAGTTCAATCCACTTCCTGATATCATTTCACCATCTTCGTCGAATTCATAACAAAAAAAACTGAAATCGATTCAGTCACACCTTCATCACACAATCAAATAGTTTTCATCACACTCACAAAAATTCATTCATCATCATTGTTCTACAGCATAACAAATACAAAAACCAATTCATCATTAACCTTCATCACACACGAGCACTTCCCTGAACCGAGTCAAGTTAATCTTCATCGCCACCATCGTTGTGCTTCCATTCTTTACTTGTTGCGATCAAACGAGTCTTCAGAAATGCATCGAATGAGAACTGAGTGTTCATCAATCGCAATCCATTCAACTTCATCAATATGAGCAGATCTTCATCCTTTTCAGCAATCGAACCGGATCGATGTTGTCGCTCTTCATGAATCGTAATGATAGCTTCATTATCACTCTTCATTGTTGGAATCTGTGACGCTTTTCTTTGGATCGAATGACCGCATCAACATCTTCGAACTCTTCAGTGAACATCGAAGGCGAGCTTATCATCAATCTCTTTCGCCATCAAATCGGACTCGCGGAAAAGGATGATGGATGTCGTGTTGGACGCTTCTCGGTGTCGGAGTTTGCTCGCCATCATTGAAGAAGCACCGGACTGTCTCCGGTAGGTAATGTTACCGAACTCGTTGATCGCGTTGTTGTTTCTTTGTTTGATGTTGATGTTGCTTTCGTTCTCTTTATTTGTTCGAGCATTATTGAATATTGATGATGGATCCGAGTTGAGGAGGGAGGAGGCATGTTGTTGTTGTTTTCGTCGATAGAAGAGGAGGAAGACGACCGGTGAGGCTTCGGCGACGCAAGGTTGAGGGAGAAGGGTGTCGGTGGCGCTAGGTCAAGTTGATGAAGGGGATGTGAGTGAGAGAAGCACAACGGCGGCCGGAGAAGAAGGACAACGGCGAGAACAGGCTTGGACGGCGGACTCTAGGTCAAGCAAGAGGGAGGGTGACGCTGAGAGAGAAGTTCATTTAGTGTTTTTGTTTTAATATTCTGAATGTTATGTTAGTAAGTAATGGAAATATATTAGAGTTTTATTAGTAATTCATAAAAAGAGGCTTGATGAAAGAATTTGGATGAGATAAGGATTAGATCCATGGAAGCTTTTGTGATTCTCGTCCATACCGGCGGTGACACTTGTCACCGTTCGGTAGGACCTTCCCTTTTCCTTTCCTGCATACTATTCACACCTCACTAGTGACTGGCCCATTCAAATTCACTTCCAAGCATTTACTACATACACCTCTCACCAAATTCATTTTAATTTCTTTTCCAATTTAATTCTTCTTTTATTCAGTTTGGTTTTAATTCACATAAAATAGTTTCATTCACCCAAAAATTCTCAAATAAATCATAGACCATCCCTTATGTCTCTAGTTTTTAATCATATTTTTAGTTTATTTTTCTCATTGGTCCGCGTGCCAGAAATAATTCACCAAGGTGCATAGCTTATTTTGCTTCATTTCTTGACCAGTCTGCCTTGTTTATTTTCTATAGATTTCAATATTTGGAGTTTTGATCCCATTCTTTTTGCATTGTGTTCCTGAGATCTTTTAGTTTTCATGTAATTTTTCTCTGAATTTTAGGAAATTATTTCTTGAGTTTTGATCTCATATCTTGTGATGTAAGTTTTCTGTCCTAACTTGTGTTTGTCCCTCCATTTGACCTAGTTCCTTTCTGAATTTTTTCAAATCCTTTTGGAAAGTTGATATAATATGTTTGAAGACCCTTTGATTTCAGTTGTAGAATTTTTAGATGGCTGGTTGTTTATTTGTGGATTTTTGTTCTCACCTTGTCCCATTTTGCTTCGTTTGGTTCATAAGATCTCTTATAGGCTTAGAAGGACACTTGGGCCAACTTCTTCTTCTCATTTGGGATTCCTTTGGGGTGTGGATACCTTTCTGGTCCTAGGATAGGTTTTGTTTATCCTGAATTTTTGAGTTTGCTTCTTATTCAAGTCATTTGTTCCTTTAAGTGCTTAAATTCCATATTTTGATTCCGTTGCTTCTATTTTGACATTGTTTGGTATTGTGTGACTTCTCTCTTCATCTTGTTGGCCTCTTAGGCCATTATTCATATCATTTTGATTCTGGTTTTGAACTTTGTGCTTGTATTTTGTATGTTTTGCATTACATCTTTCATAAGTGCGCATTTGTTTCCATATGTATTCATGTTGCCTCATTTTAAGTCATAAGTCTCCCATTTTCATTTCTTTGAGTTGAATTGGCATTAAGCATTTGTTTACTTCACTTCACTTCTGGTTGTTGGATGATGTCATGTTAATTTGCTCATTTTTGTTTCACTTGTGCATGCTAACCTTGCAGGGGCTATGGTAAGTGTGAGATGTGGGAATTGAGTTCCACATCTCTAGTTCTTACCTCTTTCTTTTATGTTTATGTGAACTAACCCTTTGTTGTTGGGCTTAGGCCTTTCTCATCCCTTCTTCTATCTTTTTCTTCGCTTCTTCATTAGGGTAGAAACCTCACTAACCCTTAGGACGTCCATGCATGTTAACACTTAGGATTGCTTTAGTCCCCTTTAGAATTTTTTCCTTTGAGATCCTTTGGTGCTCTCTTTTCTCATCTTCAAACTTAATTCTAATTCACTTAATAAAGGTTGAGTACTTTCATGTGACATGAGACTTTGCTATGAGATGCTTGCATGCGTTCCATTTCGGGGCGAGGTGTGAGTCATCACTCGTGGTGGATAGGTCTTGACATGAGTACCTCACAAAGAAAAGCTAAAAAACACTTCTTAACCATAAAACCACAAAAACACTTAATAATGGTAATAGGCCAGTGTGCTTGAGCCTTCACTTGTTGGACTAGCTTTGGGAATTTCCTCCATAGATAGGTGTGCCTCTTGCGCATTCCATTTCGGGATGATGTGAGATGTACACATCCCATTAAGTAAGACTTAGGTACACTTACCTATGCAAACTTTCACTCATAAAAAGCTTCTAAAAAACACCAAACAAAAAATAAGCGTCTTTCCTTCGGGAATTCTTTTCTCACCTCATTCGCTCCGTCCGCGAACTTGCTCCTACTTGTCATCTTGCAAGACGGTTACGCACTCGTCGTCCAAGTCTGCAACACCTGAGCAATGGCATAGGCAGTTCAAGCCTTAATTCACAAGAAATTTCCTTTTAGTACCCCTAGTTAGGGGAACTACGGCGTCTCTGATCCTCATTATCCCGATGAGGTACGTAGGCAGCGGGGTAGGGCCCGTTCGAGCACAATCTTTATTTTCCCTACATTTTTCCTCTTTGTTTCATATTCATTGCTTTTCTCAGTCTCTTTTCCAGTTCCAGTTTCTTTTCATTTTCATTTCTTTGCTGCAGTTTTCATACCCTCACCCTTTGAAACCGTTTCTTTAGCAAGCGTGGATCCCGTCGGGTACGGCGGACGATCTGGGTGCTAATACCTTCCCAGGTCGTAACCGACTCCCGAACTCAGTCTCTTTGGTTCGCAGGACCTTGTCCTTTCCTTCTTCCTCAGGTTTGTGCAACATTACCTTTCCCATTCATTCGGGATAAAAATGTCTGGCTGGCGACTCTACCTTTTCCGCGCCACTTTCGCGTTTGTACAAGGATGAAAATCCCGGGAGCGACACCCTACTCTTGCTTTTCTGATGTAGCCTTCTATTTTCTCAATCTTGGCCAGATGCTCCACCCTAAGCTTCTCCAACCTCTCAATGTCCAGGCGACCATCACTTCTTTCCCAAAGGGTCTTCTTCAGAGCTTGAGACAGATTCTCATTCCTTTCCTTCAGCTTCTCAAATTCTTCCAGGCTGACAGTTGCTGCTGGCTGTGCTGTGGATGGTCCAGGTATATCCTCAATGGTGAAAGGCATTCCAGTAACCTGAGCTCTAGTACGGGACCAATCATAGTACTGAGCTGAAGCAACATTATTACACCTTCCAAGAATAGCCATCCCCTTTGTCTAGATGTTGTCCCAAGCCCAGGATGCTTGTCTGACAGCAGCTAAATTAGGTTTTATTTCACAATACAGGGTCTCAGCCAAATCTTGTACTCTGGGAGGGTGAACCAAAGCATAGCCCAGTTGTCTCTTAAATAGCAAAGGATTGTAGTTGATGCAACCCTTCACTCCTATTAGAGGTACATTTGGATATTGCCCACAGCTGGTGATAATGTCTTTGCCTTTGGTGTTCTGGGTGCACCATTTGATATCATCTGAAGTCAAAGCAATGAGCCTCTTGGCCCAATTCTTCTGTTGGTGAGGGTTCAAGAAGGCATCTGATTTAGGTAGGTGTTTGAGCAGCCAAGTGTGAAACAAAGGAGTACAGCATCTCACCAACTTCCCCCTTTGTTTCTCATTCCTCTGATGGATGGAGTAATAGAAATCTCCCAGTAATGTGGGTACTGGGTTCCTCAGAAGGAAAAGATGAATGTCATTCTTGCTGATAAATTTGGGCTAATCTGCAAACAGTATAACCCCATATATGTTGAGGGCTAACAGTGCACAGACTGCCCTCCATTCTCCCAATGAGGCCTTCAGGATGGCCTGAGAAATCAAGAAATCCAAGTGCAAACCAGGGATCCCAGCTTTTGTTGTCATGCTTTGCTCAATCAAGGCATGCTCCAAGTACAGCTCTTTTGCTACTTCTCCATTGCTGGGAAAAGTCATCTCTGGGTTGAAGGGGATTCCACCCCTGATAGGTACTCCAATCAATGAAGAAAACTCTTCCAGTAGAGGCCTAGCTGAAAGTATGGGAATGTGAAGCATCTCAAAGGAGGGTCATAGAACTGCAAGCATGTGTGGATCATGCTCCTCTGAGAAGAGTCCAGGTCCATAACCATATCCAGGATACCTCCATAATGCTCTCTGAATAATGGGATGTGGTCAGGTGTGATAAGTGACTGGACCTGCCTGATACCAGTCAACACAGACTCAAAGAAATGGTATGATATATTGCTCTTCCTGGGAGTAGCCATGAATGATGCTGAAGATGATGAAGATAGCTGCTGATGAAGATCAAAACTGATACTGGAGATGAGCCACTGATAGGCTGATGCTTGTGATGATGAGAACAGCTGAAGCAGGCAAATGATGGAGATAGCTGAAGCTGAGGTCTATGCAAAAGAAGGGGTCAAAACCAAACCAGATATGATGTGGATACCCTGAAAAAACAAATAAACAAATGTCAAATGATGCAATGATAATGTATGCAAATGATATGCAAGGGTTTGTGATCAAGCTGGATCTGATTATCTGCCTTGATATAAGTCCATGTATGTTCAAAGAAGGTCCAAATGAAGGTTCAGAAATCCAGTAACCAGGGTAGGGGACTCAAATAAAGAGTCACATGTCCAGGGTTAAATCACAGGAGCTGTCCAAAATGAGGTACTCTTAACAAAACAAGTAACAGGGTATGATGTGGCCAAGGGTACCTGCAAACCTGTAAACAGCCCAACCCCCTCACAGGTAGTGTTCTAGAACAAGGATCCTCAGACTTGGATCAGTTATGAGAAGTGTAAACACTTCTAACCCGGTGGTACAGTGTTTACAATAACCATAAAAGATCCTCCTCTAATTCACCTCAGTTTCTGAAGGGCATAAAAAAGGTCATCCAGACTTAGCAGGCTTCCCAGATAGCCCTAGAACTACAGGAAATCTGTAGCACAGAGTTCTCAAGAAGAAACCCACATCTGAACCGTGTTTCATATTCCCGCACCAGACCGAAATGGAATGGGAAAGAACATGAACCACTCTAGCCTAGGTGTCACTCAGGTCCCAGGTATAGGACCTAAAACTCTCAATGGAACCCCACCTATCAAAGCAACAAACCAGATCCAGCAAGATGACAGTATGACAGTATGATGTATAAAACTGTAAGGAAAGCAGTAAACAAGACTGTACATAAAGCAATAAAATAAATACATAACACATATAGCACATAACACCCCAGTAAACACAAATCAAACAAGCTCTAGGAGGAACCCATAAAAAGAACCAGAAGCTCTGGTTATAGTATAAGGGTCCCCAGTAGAGTCGCCAAGTTGTCGCTCCCACCAAATGACACCCAGGTCAAATGGGGTACAGACGCGAACGGTCGGCGAAAGGAGAGGGAAATGAATAGAGTCGCCAGCTAGGCATTTTTATCCTGGAGGAAAGGTAATGTGTCGCTCCCAAAGATTTGCATCCAGGTACAAGCGCGAACGGTCGGCGAAGGGAACAGTGAGAACACACAGCCGTGAACTCACTGGAGATGAATAGAGTCGCCAGCTAGGCATTTTTATCCCGGAGGAAAGGCAATGCTGCATAGACCTAGAAAGATACGGATAAGACGGTTTGCGAACCAGAGAGACTGAGAAAGGGGGTCGGTTACAACCTGGGAAGGTATTAGCACCCAGATTGTCCGTCGTACTCGACGGGATCCACGCTTAAAAGATTTGTGCTTTAAAGGGGTAGTGTCAGTGCAATCTGTGTATAGAATAGCTGGAAAAGATGTACAGGTGCCAGTGTATAGTGTATAAGTGATGTGAAGTATGAAAGTGTCAGTGTAGGAACAGAATGAAATGCTCATGATAATGAGGCTAAAAAGAATAATGCTGGAAGGAGGGGGAATGTACAGAGACTTTTGTTCGATAACCGTTAAGTTATGCCTACGTATCCTCTCGTGCAATGAGGAAGTCAGAACACCGTAGTTCGACCCAAAGAGACTGAAAGGTGAATTGACTTGTGAACTGCTTGCTTGTCTATGCTCAAGTGTATGACCTGTCTGGCTCAGGTGCAAACTGTCTTGCATTAGACGGAAGAAACGAATTCTCGTTTATGAGTGAAGGTGATGAGAAAAGAATCCCGGAGGAGACGATTATTGTTTGTTTTTTGTGTTTTCAGTCTTTTATTGCTTTTGAAGTTTGTCATAGGATAATGAGCTTGAGCCTAAACCAATGGATTAGTAAACTCATCACATCTTCCCTCTGATGAGAATACCTTAAGTGTGAAGTCAGATTCTCACACTTAATCACCTTTGATGTAGGATTAAGATCATTAACCTACTTGTGATTATTTAGGTGTTTTTGGTGTTTTTGTTTAGTGTTAAGTAATGAGGTTAAGCCATAATCAAGGATTAAACAGACTCATTACACCATCCTAATAGAAGGATAATAGATGAGAATGTTTAAGCTGAGGAAAACTCCTCAACTTAACCCATGATTAGGGATTAAACTCATGACAAAACAAACCTTTGATTAAGTGAATTTTAATTAATGGTATGATGATGAAGTGAGTTTTATTGTTTGTAAGACAACTTGAGGGGGACTTGTCCATTAACACTAGGGTTAGTCCTTCTTAACCAATTAAGGAAGAATTAGAACCCTAATGCAAGGCCCAAGTTACAAGTGTGATGTCTTGATGATTATTAGATGAATGGATTAAGAGATTTAAACACCTTAAGGGTTTAATACTTAGGATTAAAGTTATACACTCCATCCTAAGAGAAGGATGCAGGCATAACCCTAAGCACAAAGTCTTAAAGCCTTTAGGGTTTAGTCCCTGATTATGAGATGAGAAGAGAAGACACAAAGAGACACAAAGGTAAAACTAATAGGGGAGACTAATCAAAACCCTAATCATTGTCATGCTTGGATGATCCTAAGGTTTGTGAGGTTTTCAAGGACAAACTTCAGAGGAGCCACCAGGAAGCAGATGAATAAGATCAAGAGAAGCAAAATGACTTGATTCATTCAAGAAGTCAAGTCACTTGAAGAAAGAAAGTGGGAGGAAGAAGAATGAGCAAGCTCAATCTCAAACACAAATAGAAAATGAAGCAATGGATGCAAGAGAGATGAAAAGAAAAGGTATGAGAAGTGAAGGCAAATCCACTTCTCAAGTTTACTTACCACCTGAAATGTTAGAAAGAAAATGCAATGCAATGCAAGATGAGATGAAATGATATGATGCTAAGCAAAACCAGAAGCATGTTGATGATGATTATGATGTTATGAGGTGCTGCAAACATGAGGCAAGACAATGGGGATGTTCATACAAGATCATGAATGCAAATGATGCAAGCTAAGGAGCATGAACAAGCATGAAAAGTTATGAATCATACAAGACAAATGACATGGCAAATATGAGATGCAATGATCAATGATGCTTTCTATATGCCTTAAGATGTCAAATGAATCACAAGAGTGCACAAAATGCAAAGACAAGTCATGTTATGCAAAGGAATGCAAGAAGGGTGCAAAGGGAAGCCCAAATTAGGGTTTATGGATCAAACATCAAACCAAAACTCAAAACAGAAGCAAACCCTAAGATAAAAAATGGAAAATGGCACTCAAAGAAACCCTAAACCTATAATAAATCACTGCCCAAAGAGGAACTCTCAACTCTCAACCAATCTCATGTTATGAATTTTCTAAGTTATTAGGGTTTTTTAGGGTTCTTAACAAAAGAAATGCCAAACAATTAGAAAATGAGGAAACAAATCATGGCCATTTTATCTTTGAAAATACATGCTAAACATAACACAATGCAAGAAGAATCAATGTCTCAACCTTCTCCAATAGGCAGAAATGATTTTTTGAACTTATGATCAAAATAATGCATAAAAATTGATTTAATTCAATGAAAAATTCTTAAAATGCATCAAGATCAAAAAAGAAATTTGGTTTGAAGGTTGGACAATGTTTCTAAATGTCTTAGAACATTTCATGAATTTTTTGGTGATTTTTAGATACTTAAAAGTATTTTTAATAAATTAATTTTCATTAATCAATTAAAAATAATCTTTTAAATATTTAAAAATATTTTTTTAATGATAAAAAATAAAATAAAAATATTTTTGGGTTTTAAAAATTAATGAAAACTTTGACAAAAATTTTCATAATTTTTAAATGATTTTTACTATTTTAATTAATTCGTACAAAATAATGCAATAAAAATGAAAATAAAATTGAAATAAAGAGAAGTATGCACAAGGGATGGCCAGGATTTGATCTGGGCTTGGACTGGTTGACTGCGCGCCAGATCCAAGGGCCCAGATTCAAATATGGCTAAACTTATTTATGAACTAATTAATCAGGTTTTTGAATTAATTAAACATGCTTAGGGTTTTAATGATGCATCCTGGCCACACGTTTGCGCGCAAGTCAACCAAAGTCAGCCTGATCTACGCTCCACATTCAAACTTCAATTAATGACATAATTAGGGTTAAATGACTTTCAGGCCGCCGGAGAAGACTTCCGGTCGTCTTCTCCGGCCAGCCAAAACCCTAGATTTTTCTACAGGTCACCAATCAACAAATTTCTTCCACCCAAATGATCTTCTCCTCAATCTAAACCTAACCCCTCTCCCAAAACTCATTTATTTTCACTCACAAGCTTGAATCGAAGCAAAACACAAAATACGGGCAAATGTTCAGAGATACCATACATGCTGGTTTCTTCACTATTTCAAAAAATAAACACATATCCATGATCAGGAGAAGACATAGCATCATAAAAGAACTTAAAAATCAGTTTCTGGGAAAAAGTTCTTCATGTTACCTGAGATGAAGCTTCTCTGTTTATGAGATTTATGGGCTTTTCTTTTGCGCAAGCTTGCTTCCTTGAACCTCCTGAGGATGGAATGAAGCTTAGAAAGCTTGTGGAGTGGCTGGTTTGAAAGATTCAGCTCTGGTGTAGCAGAAATGGGGGTCTTTGTATGTGATGTTTCAAGCTGCTTTGAGGGGTGGCTTTTGTTCTGGGGACAATTTGTGACTTATTGGTGAAGGAAAAAATACAGTTTGATGGCTGTGTGTGAAGATTCGAAGAGGAGAAGTTTTGGTCAGATTTCTTGGATGCTGGATTGTGGGAGGTTTCTGCCTTGTGAATGGTGTGTTTTATGATCCATACATTATCCCTAATCTATTGGAATCAATCAGAAGACTTGACATGTACTGTGGGAAAGGTATGGAGCAATTGGCCAAAAAGTCAAAAGTTGTTGTACTTGCAGCATGGGCTATGGCAGCAGCTATGTTAGGGCATGTCTTGCTTCAGCTTGAGTCAGGGACAACCCTTGGATGGCTTGAGAATGTCTGCAGCATGTGGATGACAAGCTATGCTAGCTTTTGCAACTTGACAACTTGTGTTTTCTCATGAGTTTATGCTAAGTACATGTGAATCTTCTTGCTGAATTTTGTAGCATAACACTTCTTTTGGTCATGGCAATGTTTAAAAGTCAGCTAGAGACCACATAATTCCTTGGAAAATGACTATGCCAAAAATCCAACTTTGCACTTGTGATGGAAAATGTCTTATGGATTTCTTGAAAATCAAGGCAAACAATGAAGAATCCCTTGGGCCAATTCTGTTTTTTAGGGCATATGTGATCATGTGATGAAGTTTTGAAGTCACTTTGAAGTCACTAGAATGCTTGATACATGAATTTGCAAGTTTTCCATTTAGTGCATAACTTGAAATTTAGTGATTTTTGCCAATTTTAACAAACCATAACTTTTGATCCAAGATGAATTAGATCATGTTCTTGTACTTTTTGGAAAGGGAAAGATGAGATCTACAACTTTCATGACCAAAGTTTTTCCATTTGAAGCATTTTTGGATCCAAAATCATGGCTTGAAAAATGACCTAAAATGATGCATTCTTGAAAAGTCAACTATGCCCAAAAAGTCAACATTTGCAAAAACCCTAGATTCTTGATTTTTATGAACTTCAACCTTCTTCCATGATCAAATAAAGATCATATACACTCAAAATGATGAAGATCACCCATTGGTTGGGTCATTGGGGCCTCAGATGCCCTGATTTTGCACTGACTTGTCTGAAAAGTCAACTCTTGATCAGATGACTTCCCCATGGAATTTCTTCATGAAAATTGACATGCATACTCCCTATACCATATAGAGATCAATGGAAACAAGAATGACCAAAAAAAAAATGGAGTTATGGCCTCTGAAACCAAAACCCTAATTTTCAGTCAACTGTGCAGTTCAAACTAGCCCTGCATCCACTCAAACCCTAGTTCTTGTGATTCCTCTGCAATTTTGACTTTGAGGAGATGAAATATGATATAAGAACACACATGGACCCCTTTGAGTTGATTGGTGGCCTTTGGAGTGGCCCAAAAAGCTTTGGGATTGCTCAGATCACAAACCCTAGGTGCAGATGAGTTAGAATCTATGCAGTGAATCAAAAATGGGATATGAGATGATATGATTGTGTTTATGTATATGAAATGATCACAAGCCATGGTGTGAATGGGTGAGGGCAAATTTGGGGTGTTTACAGCTGCCCCTATTCAAACATGAGTTAGCTGTGCAGGATGTAAGCGACGGCTTAACAGGCAAACAAGATAACTTGTGGTTGAATACCAAAGACAGTCCAAAATTTGCACTCACAGAATGAAGAAGAAAAGGGATATAGATTGTAACAGAAAAATAAAGTATATTGTAAAGTGTGGGCGACGGAGGACGACCGTCGAGCAGAGGACGACTGCTGGGTAAATAGCAATGATGGGGACGGCCGACATGCTGGGGAAGTATAGGAAATAAAACAATGACGGGGACGGCCGACATGCTGGGGATAAAAGGTAAAGCTAAGACGGGGACGGCCGACTAGCTGGGAAAAATAAAATATCATGATGGGGACGGCCATCAAGATAAAGTTGTAATATTTTCTGGGGATCGAATGAAACATGACGGGGACGGCCATCAAGTTCATAAAGGCAAACAACGATGGGGACGGCCATCGGGCTAAAAAGAAAAAGGGACCACGACGGGGACGGCCATCGGGTTAAAGAATAAATGAAATAAACAGATGATGGGGTACGGCCATCAAAGGTGAAGGACGATCACCTAGCAGGGGACGGCTGCTCTGTTGGGGTTAAAAGAAATATGATGGGGACGGCCATCAAAGGTGGAGGACGACCACCTGACAGGGTACGGCTGCCGACAATATCAACGATGGGGACGGCCATCGGATAGAAAAGGTCAACGATGGGGGCGGCCATCGGACGAGCATGACGGAGGACGACCATCAAGAAGTGGAGGACGACCACTCAGCAGGGTACGGCTGCTCTCAAGGTTTGTCATGACATAGGACGAATGTCAGATAACCAAAATCAACAATGGGGACGGCCATTGGATAAAGTTGATGAAAACGATCATCAAGAGGTGGAGGACGACCACCTAGCAGGGGACGGCTGCTAAAATCAACGATGGGGACGGCCATCGGATGAGCATGATGGAGGACGACCATCAAGAAGTGGAGGACGACCACTTAGCAGGGTACGGCTGCTCTCAGGGTTTGTCATGACATAGGACGAATGTCAGATAAAAAAGAAAATTGTTGGCGATCTACTGGGGATAAAGTAAACACGGACGAGCGTTTACATCCAAGAAAACAAAAGGTATAAGTGTTTAGATGCTGTGTACAGATTAAAGACGCGGACGAGCATCCTTAAGACTACGATACGGACGAGTATCGGGTAGAAACAAATACTGACACGTGTTCAAAGATGATGATACGGACGAGTATCAACTGGTTAACAAAGAACACGGACGAGTGTTGCATCTGAAAGGACTCTCCGGGGAATAGTAGACACAGACGAGTATCTATATTCGAAGAGACGTATGTGTTTGACACAGTGTATGGATTAAAGATGCGGACGAGCATCCTTAAGACTATGATACGGACGAGTATCATGTAGAAACAAACGCTAGACGCATGCTCTGAGATGTTGGTACGGACGAGTACCAACTGGTTAACAAAGAACAAGGACTAATGCCGAATCTGTGGGGATATATATGGTGTATACAAGATACGGACGAGTACCTGTATAAGTGTGAGTGGTGTATAGATGAGTGTTTATCTGCTGGGGCGAGTGACACGGACGGGTGTCAAAAGAGAAAAGTATGATATTAACAAGTGTATGAGTGATAAAGGTGTAAGCGACTGCGCTGGGGGTATGACACGGACGGGTGTCAAGAAAAGTGTATATAAGGTATATGTGAGTGCAAAGAGGATGTCTTTGGCTTTCTGTTGGGAGTTATGACACGGACGGGTGCCAGAAAGTATCTGTAATACGGGTGATCCTATTTGTAAAGAGTGTTCAGGCGACTTTACTGGGGAGTGATGACACGGACGGATGTCAGAAATATATACTGGCGTTTGGTGATTGGAGAGGCAACTGCTTTTGCCGGGACTCCGGTGGGGTTTTTTGTATATCATGATGATGAACGGTTTATTATTCACAAATGTTACTTCGGAACATGGCTTATGATTATGCTATGCATTTGATTTTTTTTGCCGTAATGCTCCGTATTAGACGGAATGCTACGCTCTGGGGGGGTGGATATGATGCGGATGCCATGATTATGCAAAGGTACCGATCCGGGATTCGGATCCCATTGCTGTGAAGGTCTCTGGTTGATCTGCTTGAAGTGAACATCCCAGCTGAGGATGAGATCATTGGTAGATCTGGTGATGTATCTGCTTGGGGATATAGGTCACTGATTGACATATCCTTACAATACGGGACCCAGCTGGGGTTTGTAGAAGCTTTCTCCCTCTCTGTTGTGACTTCTTCGCGCGTTGCTCTTCTGGATAGAGGCTGAGGATTCTGTGGGGAGATGATTCCCTGATCTTTGTACTCGGCTGAGGATGACAACTCGGTTGGGGAGAAAGAGAAATCATTGAGATCTCCCTAGGGATTCTGCTGAAGAGGATTCTTGACTCAGCCGGGGATATAGGTGCCTTCTGTGATGCCTGGCAACTCTGATGGGGGATGCTGTTGGTAACTCAGCTGGGGAGAGCAGTGGGAGGCAACTCAGCTGGGGATAGCAATGAGAGGCAACTCGGCTGGGAGAAAAACATCCTGAGTGCTAAGCCTGCTTGTTGATTTGGCAACTTTGCTGGGGAAATGGGCACTCTCCATTGCCACGTGGAAGATAGACCGAGCTGATAATGATTCGCCAACTTGCTGAGGCGTAACTTGCATGCCCCAGGTTGCGTTTTGGATACCTGCAATCCTGCAGCGGTAAGGAAACATACAAAAGGTCCCGAGGTATCCCTTACTGGATTCCGTCATAGGAGTTAAGTACTTTTGAGAATAATCACATTCCCTGTAAGCATGTGTTTTTATTTTTTAGAGAGAGGCATTTGTACTTATGCAATCGTATTTTTAGATATATCAGACAATTCTTTGCAAAACATAAGTGTAAAAACGAGACATGACTGAAAATTTGACTTTATTAATTCATGTGCCCTGAATTGGCAAGATACAATCACAGAAACATATCTCCTGAAATGAGGAGACTGTTACAAATTGAGAAATAAAGTGCTGGCGATGCTGACGACGCTTTCAAGGAGCTTCCTCTTCTGCTATGACTCGTATGACAATGACGTTCTTCTCGTCTTGCTTTCTGGAGAGAGTTGATTCTGATTGAAGCTTGATCCTTTGAAGCTTACCAAGTTGTATATAATACAGACGAATTCAGAATGCAGTTGTTCGCTTATTCCCTTATTTTGCATGGATCGCCCTCTCGGGTTTTCAATCCATCGGGATACCCATTTTTGCCTGAGCTGTCCAATGTGGCTTTTCAACTCAGCGGGTGTACATTTTTCATTTATTTCCCTTATTTTTGCCCGAGTCTTTTATTCTGTTTTTGACTCGCCGGGATGCCCTATTTTTGCCTGGACTTACGTTCTGTTTTTATGTCCAGCGGGTCATTTTATGCGAAGTATTTTTTAACTGCATCTGAATTCACAGGGGATGGGAAGTCTTCACCATCCATGGTGCTGAGCATCAGTGCTCCACCAGAGAAAACTTTCTTTACAACGAATGGTCCTTCATAATTTGGAGTCCATTTGCCCCTGTGGTCTGTATGAGGAGGGAGGATTCTTTTCAGCACAAGATCTCCCACTTGGTACTCTCGGTGCCTAACTTTCTGATCGAAGGCTTTCTTCATTCTCTTCTGATATAACTGCCCATGACAGATTGCAGCCAATCTTTTCTCTTCGATCAGACTCAGTTGTTCGTATCGGGCCCGAACCCATTCTGCTTCACTCAGTTTAACATCCATTAATACCCGTAACGAGGGTAATTCAACTTCAACAGGTAGGACCGCTTCCATACCATACACAAGCTGATACGGTGTTGCCCCCGTGGATGTCCTGATTGACGTGCGGTACCCATGCAAGGCAAATGGTAGCATCTCGTGCCAGTCTTTATAAGTGACTACCATCTTCTGCACAATCTTCTTAATATTCTTATTGGCTGCCTCAACAGCGCCATTCATCTTTGGCCTGTAAGGAGAAGAATTATGATGTTGGATCTTGAAGTCCCGGCACAGCTCTGCCATCATTTTGTTGTTCAAGTTGGAACCATTATCAGTAATGATTCGCTCGGGTACTCCGTACCGACAGATGATATCTCTTTTCAGAAATCTGGCTACCACTTGTCTTGTAACATTTGCATACGAGGCTGCTTCAACCCACTTGGTGAAATAGTCAATGGCGACCAGGATGAATCTGTGGCCGTTTGAAGCAGTTGGCTCAATCTTGTCAATCATATCAATGCCCCACATGGCAAAGGGCCATGGTGAAGACATGATGTTCAAAGGATTGGGAGGCACATGCACCTTATCTGCATAGATCTGGCATTTGTGGCATTTTCTGGCGTAAGCACAACAGTCTGCATCCATTGTGATCCAGTAATAGCCTGATCTTAGCAATTTCTTAGCCATGGCATGCCCTCCGGCATGGGTGCCAAAAGATCCTTCGTGCACCTCATGCATCAACAAATCTGCTTCCGTCTTGTCAACACATCTGAGGAGTACCATGTCAAAGTTCCTCTTGTATAAAGACCCATCAGTGTTCAGAAAGAAACTACCAGCAAGTCTTCTTAAAGTCTTCTTATCATTGGAAGATGCCCCAGGTGGGTATGTTTGGTCCTCCAAGAAGCACTTAATGTCGTGAAACCAAGGCTTATCATCCTTGACAACATCTGCTGCAAATACATATGCTGGTCTATCAAGTCTAGACACTGAAATCTGGGGTACAAAGTTAGCCGTTTGAACTTTGATCATGGATGAAATGGTAGCAAGAGCATCTGCAAACTGATTTTCGTCTCGAGGGATATACTCAAGCTTGACTGTTGTGAAGAAAGTCAGTAACCTTCTCGTATAATCCCTGTAAGGTATCAGATGATCTTGGTGGGTGTACCATTTTCCGTTGGTTTGATTGACTACCAAAGCTGAATCTCCGAATACGGTCAATGTTTTGATCCTGAGGTCAATGGCTTCCTCAAGACCCATAATGCAAGCTTCGTATTCAGCTTCGTTGTTAGTGCAGTTGAAAGTGAGTTTTGCCGAGAAAGGCATGTGAACCCCCTTTGGTGAAATGAGTACTGCACCAACACCACGGCCATTCATGTTAACAGCCCCATCAAACATCATAGTCCATTCTTCCTCCGGGTCAGGCCCTTCAGTGTGAATAGGCTCTTCGTGATCTTTTGCTTTAATGAACATGATGTCTTCATCAGGGAAGTCAAATCTCATAGGCTGGTAGTCATCAATAGGTTGCTCAGCAAGATATTCAGATAGTACACTGCCTTTGATGGCTTTCTGAGATGTGTACTGTATGTCGTATTCTGTGAGAATCATCTGCCATCTTGCAACCCGTCCGGTAAGAGCTGGCTTCTCGAAAATGTACTTAACTGGATCCATTTTGGAGATTAATAAGGTAGTGTGGGTCAACATATACTGTCTCAGTCGGCGAGCAGCCCACGCTAAAGCACAGCAAGTTTTCTCGAGCAGTGAATAACGCTGTTCACAGTCGGTAAACTTTTTGCTTAGGTAGTATATTGCATACTCTTTTCGACCAGACTCGTCATGCTGACCCAACACACACCCCATTGACTCTTCTAGCACTGTCAAGTACATAATCAGAGGTCTTCCTTCAACTGGCGGCATAAGGATTGGAGGTTCTTGCAGATATTCTTTGATCTTGTCAAAAGCCTTCTGGCAATCTTCGTTCCACCTGACCGTCTGTTCTTTTCTTAACAGCTTAAACAAGGGTTCACAGGTCGCTGTAAGGTGAGATATGAATCGTGAAATGTAGTTCAATCGACCTAAGAACCCTCGAACTTCTTTCTCAGTTTTCGGCGCAGGCATTTCTTGTATAGCCTTGACTTTATCAGGATCAACCTCAATCCCTTTCTCGCTTACAATAAAGCCCAGCAATTTACCGGATCGCACCCCGAATGTGCACTTGTTGGGGTTCAGCTTTAGTTGATATTTCCTCAGACGCTTAAACAACTTGAGCAGATTTACCAGGTGATCTTCCTCTGTGAGGGACTTGGCGATCATATCATCCACATAACATTCTATTTCTTTGTGGATCATATCGTGGAATAATGTCACCATAGCCCGTTGATACGTTGCACCAGCATTCTTCAGTCCAAATGGCATCACTTTGTAACAGAACGTGCCCCAAGGTGTGATGAATGTTGTCTTCTCCATGTCTTCAGGTGACATCTTGATCTGATTATATCCTGAAAATCCGTCCATGAAGGAGAATACCGAGAACTGAGCCGTGTTATCCACCAATACATCAATGTGAGGTAATGGGAAGTCATCTTTCGGGCTGGCTCTATTCAGATCCCGGTAGTCAACACACATCCTTACCTTTCCGTCCTTCTTAGGCACAGGTACTATATTAGCGACCCACGGTGGGTAGCTAGTCACAGCAAGGAACCCGGCGTCCCATTGCTTTTGTACCTCTTCTTTGATTTTCATAGCCAGGTCTGGGCGAGTTCGGCGCAGCTTCTGTTTGACCGGTGGGCACTCTTCCCTCAAAGGCAGCTTGTGCATAACAATGTCGGTATCCAACCCTGGCATATCTTGGTACGACCAAGCAAACACATCAACATACTCTTGAAGCAAATCTATCAGTTGTCTCTTCACTGAGTCTTGCAGGCAGGCCCCGACTTTAACTTCTTTCACGTCTTCATCTGTACCAAGATTGATCACTTCAACCTCCTCCTGATGAGGGGTAATAACCTTTTCCTCTTGCCTTAACAACCTGGCTAGCTCTTCAGGAAGCTCATATTCTTCATCAACCCCTTCATCAGCTTGATTGATTGGATTGTCAATGTCATACGATGTCATAGCCGTGCTGTTGTCGGTGCAGTCTGAAAGGCACTCTCTGCAAGGGTTAGGTTGGTTCATTTTAGTGATTGATTTTAATCTTGCTTTAGAAAAAAGTGAAATGAAGTTATCATTTTGAAAACACCGCCATTTATTTTTGTACAAAAAGAAAAATGGAAAAACAGTGAGCAGAAAAGAAAAAGACTTGTTTGCAAAAAGATGTCTGATATTTCATTAATTTAATCTTCTTTGCACAAAAGTACAGATGGCCCTGATTACAAAATGAGTCTTGTCATATTGGGCAAGATGCAAGACTTTGATGCATGCTATAAAAATACAGGAAATAATAATTACTCTGCGTGAGTAACTCTTATAATTTCCTGGGAAGACCAGTTCGAGACACTGCTCCCCGGGATCTTCGGACGAATCCAATTCTCCAGATTGCACTCCTCTTCCAGCTCGTCTTCCAGACAGTTGATAGTATCGGGGGTAAGCATCCCCCCACTGACAAAACCAGGCTCTGCAGCAGCCTTTGCTTGATGTTGAGTTGGTCTGTAACCCAACCCAAACTTGTCCTTCTTCTCCTCGACAGCTAAGACCTTGCCCCAGCCTAGGGCAGTTCCTTCTTCAACAACCTTCCGGGCTTGTTGGTAAGACGACATTGGAGTACCAGATACAGCAGACGCTTCATTCACATTCAAGGCCTCAAAACCTTGGCTCATTGTTTCATGGATCTCCCCATCCATCTCAATGTATTTATAAGTAGCCAGATGGCTAACGAATATATCCTCTTCCCCGCAGATTGTGACAACTTGGCCTTCCCACTCAAATTTTAACTTTTGGTGAAGGGTAGACGTTATTGCGCCGGCGGCGTGAATCCAGGGTCTACCCAACAAACAGCTGTAGGCGGGCTGAATGTCCATCACATAAAAGATAGTTTTAAAGGTCTGTGGGCCAATTGTCACAGGCAGCTCAATCTCTCCCAGAACCGATCTCTTGGAACCATCAAAGGCTCGTACCACCAGGTTGCTGGGTCTCAATGCCAGTCCATCATATTCAAGCTTCACCAGAGCCTTCTTTGGTAAGACATTCAGGGAAGAACCTGTGTCCACCAGCACATGAGAAAGGACAGCTCCTTTGCATTCCATGGTTATGTGCAAGGCTTTGTTGTGATTGCGGCCATCCGCTGTCAAGTCAGAATTGGTGAACCCTAGCCCGTTGCTAGCAGTAACATTTCCAACCACGGTTTCCAACTGGTTGACAGTAATCTCCTCAGGCACGTAAGCTGCGTGCAGGACTTTAAGTAGTGCATTCCGATGGGCTTCGGAGCACATAAGCAGTGAGAGGATAGAGATTTTGGATGGCGTCTGGTGAAGCTGATCCACAATTTTATAATCACTCTTTTTGATGATTCGCATAAACTCATCAACTTCCTGATCAAATGGAGTTTTCAGGGCTTCTTTGGCAGCTTGGTCTTCCTGCACCGGGCCTTTTCCCTTTTCCTTGGCAGCAGCTTCTGCTTCGGCAGTAGGTCTTTGGACTTGTGAAGAAAAGAGACGTCCGCTTCGAGTGAAGCCTCCGCCTCCCCCCACATTATCTACTTGTGGTGCAGGTGCTGATGTTTCAAGAGTGATTCTTTTCCCTTCACAGTACACGTCAGAGCCATAGTGCCAAGGGATGGCCCTATTGCTTTCATATGGTACTGGTCCAGGCACCGTGACAGTGACTGGACTGATTGCTGCTGCTGAAGGGACTGTAATTGTTTGTGGATCATAAAAGATTGTAACTGGTGCTCTGGTGGGAGCAGCACCTTCTGAATGGTAAGCGGAGTTATTTTCAGGATCGTAGAATATGGTAACAGTGGAGACATCTTCATGATTGATTGCTGGTGTTGTAGGAGGTGTTGTTGGAAGGACTGATGTTGTTGTTGACGGAGATTCGAAATGGAATGAAGCTGAAGTTGTAGCAGGAGAAACTGTTGAAAACTGATCATTTGGGAGGACAGATGAAGTACTTGTTGATGGTGCTGATGAATTGTCGGGAACAATAGTTGCTGCAGTTGTAGAAGGTTCTGAAACCGTTGTTGATGAAGTTGTTGGGTTTGTCGGAAATGATGTAGTGATCTGTAGCAGGCCACTCTGAATAAGGCTGTCAATGCCATTCCTCAGGTCCTCGCACCCATTCCATGAAATATTGCAGTAGGGACACCCTAGTTCACACCCCGGAAATATTTGGTTTTCACGGAGTTGAGCTTTGATTTCCACCAATGGTGTCCTGATCTGATCCACACTAGTTATTAAATAAGACGGTTGGTCTTCTTCAATAGCATTAATTCGGGGACCACCATGGTTTGGCATTGGGTTTTTATTGACATTGGGCGGAGGTGCAAAATTCAGAGCCTTGGAGTCTACCAAGTCTTGTACTTTCATATGCAGAGCCCTGCATTTTTCCGTACTGTGACCAGGTGCGTTTGAATGAAAAGCACACCTAGCATTGGAGTCATAGTTTCTTGGTAGACTGTTGGGATCCGGAGGTGCCAACGTTCTTAGCTCAACTAGGTTGAGTTTCAGAAGTTGTGGCAGCAAAGCAGCATACGGCATTGGGATCGGGTCGATCACTCTGTTAGCTTGGGATGGCCTCTGTTGATTGTTGCTGTTGGAGTTGTTGTTGTTGTAGTTTCTTGGAGGATATTGATTCTGCTGGTACTGGGGTTGTTGTTGGAAGTTTTGTTGCGGAGGTTGATAGACTGGCGGTGGATGAGCTGGAGCAGGGATAGTGACTGCTGCTATTGACCTTTGAACATATTGGGGCCTACCCCTGTTGGTGTGAATGGCATTGGTCTCGCCAGTTCTTCTCGGGCCTGCAAAAGGCTTTCTTGTACCACTGGACGAGCTTGCACCGTTGTCTGAGATCTTACCCATTTTTAACAGGCTTTCAATTCTCTCCCCAGCTATGACAACATCTGCGAAGCTGGTGGAAGAGAAAGCAGCCAACCTGTCAATATACGTTCCCTGAAGAGTGTTCATAAACATGTCTGCCATTTCTCTCTCAGACATTGGTGGTTGAACAGCAGCAGCCAGTTGCCTCCACCTTTGGGCATACTCTCGGAAACTCTCCCTCGAAGACTGTGACATTCCCATTAGGAGGGTCCTGTTGGGTGCCATGTCTAGATTATACTGATACTGTCTGATGAAGGCTTCTGCCAGGTCCTTCCAGCATCTTATAGTTGCTCTTGTCAAATGGGAATACCATTCCCTTGATGCTCCAGTCAAGCTATCTTCGAAGTAGAACATCCAGAGTTTCTCATCCATTGTATAGGCCTTCAGCCTTCCCAGAAATGATTGCAAATGAGTCCGGGGGCATGAAGTCCCATTATACTTTTCGAAACAAGGAGGCTTGAACTTATGGGGGATCCTGACCCCGTCTACCAAACCCATGTCCATGACGTCGAAACCCAAAGAATTTTGAGATTCTAAGGACCTCAACTTCTCAGCTATTTCCTCCAATCGTCTATCATAAGTTTCCTCTCCAGCACCCATTACTGTAAATTGGTCCTCCTGAGGATCTTCTTGGAGTACTCTGGCTGCAGTGTCTGTTCCTTGAACATTTGCAGGAATGTTAATCTCAGGATGGAGATGTGGACCAAACACAGGGGGGTTAACATGTGGTTGCACCCTTTCATTGTTACTTGTGCCAGCAGTCCCCACGTGGGGCTCATCTTGATTCCTCCCTTCTACCAAAGTTCTAAGCCTCTCCTGGCTTTGAGCTAAGTTGTTCATCACTTCCATGAATTGTGTTATCTGGGTTCTCATCTCCAGTCTTTCGTTTGCCATCTGGTTTCTGACCTCCGTAAGGTCTTGCTGCATTTGATCCATCTGAATTCCCGGAAGGTTGTTTCTAGTTGGGTACCTGTGAGGCCTGTTGAGAGGAAATACCCGGCGGCGAGCAATAATTCCTGAACATCACAACAGAGGTTAGCAACAACAAAAGAAAAACCTACAAAACAGACAAAAGGGTTAGCATGCAATGCAGTTATGCTTATTTGTTCTCAAGGTATCCGGTTTGGCCTTCAGTTTTGACCCTTCCAGACCCTTGAAGATGATGTTGTTGAAGTTGCTTTTGATGTGAACCCAGATGGAAACTAACACAAATATATTACAAAAGGTGAAATAAATACAACTTGTTCATTTTACAACACAAGCCCTCAAAGGGGTCAAAATACATCACAAAAAGCAAAAGTACATGGAAAAGGAACAACAACAAGCAAATGATCAAACTCCAAGGCCAAACTCATCCTCACGAACTTCCTTAAGAAGTGCTTCGGTCACAGGATCAGCCGGACGCTCCGTGAGACCTCTGATGAGAAGGTTTCTTGTTGCAACAGCTACAGTTAACTTTTTGTTTTGACTTTGGTCCTTAGACCTCTTCACTCCAGCTCTGATTTCTAGCTCTGCTATTTCCTTCTGGGCTGCTGCCAGGGCTTTTTCCATCTGTTCCATCTTGTCCTGAACTCTCTTGTCTTCTAGAGTACGGGCTTCAGTGATTCGGACCCACCTGGCCTGACTCTCTTTCAAATACAAGTCTGTCCTTGCTCTCTGAAACTGGGCTTCTTTACAAGCATTCTTCAGAATCTGCTCACCAGCTTTGGACTTGTTGATATAATCTCCAGACTTCTCAATTTTAGTCAAGTGTTCCACTCTCAGTTTCTCCAATCTCTCAATCTCCCTCACACCTTCACTCCTCTCCCTGAGGGTCTTCTGCAAGGCTTGGGTTAACTTCTCATTTCTTTCCTTCAAGCTCTCAAACTCCTCTAAACTGATAGTGGCAGGGGGTGGTGCTGAAGATGACTCAGGCATGTCTTCTATGGTAAAGGGCATTCCAGAGAATTGGGCCCTGGCATGGGACCACTCATAATATTGGACTGATGCCACATTATTGCACTTCCCCAGAATGGTGATTCCCTTGGTTTGAACATGATCCCAGGCCCAGGCAGCCTGCCTAACAACAGTCAAACTAATCTTGTTCTCACAGTAGAGGGTCTCCACCAAGTCTTGTTCCCTAGGAGTATGAACCAGTGCATAGCCTAATTGCCTCCTGAACAGCAAAGGGTTGTAATTGATACTTCCTTTAACTCCTATCAAAGGCACATTGGGAAAGTGCCCACAGCTGGTGATCATATCTCTGCCCTTGGTGCTTTGAGTACACCATCTGATATCTGCTGAAGTGAGAGTAGTGAGCCTCTTAGCCCAGTTGCTTTGCTGATGAGGATTGAGAAATGCATCTGTCCTGGGTAGATGCCTGAGAAGCCAAGCATGAAATAATGGAGCACAAATCCTCACTAATCTTCCCCTCTGCTTCTCATTTCTCTGATGGACTGAGTAATAGAGATCACCTAGTAAAGTTGGCACAGGGTTCTTCAGGATGAACAAGTGGATTGCATTCTTGCTAATGAAACGGGGCTCATATGTAAATAACACAATTCCATATACACTTAAGGCCAACAGAGCACAAACAGCTTTCCAATCCCCCAAGGAGGCCTTCAAACTAGCTTGAGAAATCAGGAAGTCCAGATGAAATCCAGGGGTTCCAGCTTTAGAGGTCATATGCTGCTCAATTAGGACAGGCTCCAGGTGCAAAGCTTTTGCTACCTCTCTATTGCTGGGAAAGACCATTTCAGGGTTGAAAGGGATTTCTCTCTTGATAGGCAAACCAATCAAAGATGAGTATTCTTCTAATAAAGGCCCCAACTGGAAGTCTTGAAAGGTGAAACATCTCAGTGGGGGATCATAGAACTGAATGCAAGTGTGGATGAGGCTCCTCTGGGATGGGTCCAGATCCATGACCATGTCCAGTATATCTCCATAACTCTCCCTGAACAAGGGTATGTGATCTGGAGTGATCAGGGTTTGGATCCTCCTGATGTCTGATAAGTCTGGTTGGAAGAAATGATAAGTGATGTTGCTCTTTTTAGGAGCCATGATGCTGAGACTGAGTAGAATAAGTGTTGATGAAGAGGTTGAGAAGTGGGCCACTGGCTGGCTAGTGCAAGTAACTGAAGTATATGGCTGACAAACTGAAGCAAGTGCTGGTGGAGATAGGTCAATGATGCAGATGGGGTCAAAACCAAAACCAGATGAAGGTGGATACCCTGAAACACAAATAAGCAAATGTTAATATGATGCAATGAGTATGTATGCAAATGAAATGCAAGGGTTTGTGACCGAGCTGGATCTGATTAACTGCCTTGGTATAGATCCATGTGTGTTCAAGAAATCCAGGTGGAGGTCTAAAAATCCAGTAACCAGGGTGGGGGACTCAAATAAAGAGCCACAAGTCCAAGGTTTTAGAATCACAAGAACTGTCCAACATGGAGCATTCTTAACAAAGTCAAAGTAACAGGGTATTCTGAGGTCAAGGTACCTGCAAACCTGTAAACAGCCCAACCCCCTCACAGGTGGTGATCTAGAACAAGGATCCTCAGACTTGGATCAGTTATGAGAAGTGTAAACACTTCTAACCCGGAGGTACAGTGTTTACAATAACCATAACAATTCCTCCTCTAATTCACCTCAGTTTCTGAAGGTCAATACTAAAAGGTCATCCAGACTTAGCAGGCTTCCCAGATAGCCCTAGCATTGCAGGAAATCCGCAACACAGAGTTCTCAAGAAGAAACCCATATCTGAACCGTGTTTCATATTCCCGCACCAGACCGAAATGGAATGGGAAAGAATATGATTCACTCTAGCCTAGGTGTCACTCAGGTCCCAGGTGTAGGACCTTAACTCTCAATGAAACACCCACCCACCAAAGAAAAACCAGATCCAGCGAGCAGCACAGTATGACAATATGATAAATGAAAAAACAGTAAAGAAAGCAATAAATAAAGCTGTACAGAAAGCAGTGAATAAAGCAAATATACACATACAAATAGCACATAACACCCCCAATAAACACAAATCAATCAAGCGCTAGGAGGAACCCACAAAAAGAACCAGAAGCCCTGGTTGCAGTATAAGGATCCCCAGCAGAGTCGCCAAGCTGTCGCTCCCAAAGATTTGCATCCAGGTACAAGCGCGAACGGTCGGCGAAGGGAACAGTGAGAACACACAGCCGTGAACTCACTGGAGATGAATAGAGTCGCCAGCTAGGCATTTTTATCCCGGAGGAAAGGCAATGCTGCATAGACCTAGAAAGATACGGATAAGACGGTTTGCGAACCAGAGAGACTGAGAAAGGGGGTCGGTTACAACCTGGGAAGGTATTAGCACCCAGATTGTCCGTCGTACTCGACGGGATCCACGCTTAAAAGATTTGTGCTTTAAAGGGGTAGTGTCAGTGCAATCTGTGTATAGAATAGCTGGAAAAGATGTACAGGTGCCAGTGTATAGTGTATAAGTGATGTGAAGTATGAAAGTGTCAGTGTAGGAACAGAATGAAATGCTCATGATAATGAGGCTAAAAAGAATAATGCTGGAAGGAGGGGGAATGTACAGAGACTTTTGTTCGATAACCGTTAAGTTATGCCTACGTATCCTCTCGTGCAATGAGGAAGTCAGAACACCGTAGTTCGACCCAAAGAGACTGAAAGGTGAATTGACTTGTGAACTGCTTGCTTGTCTATGCTCAAGTGTATGACCTGTCTGGCTCAGGTGCAAACTGTCTTGCATTAGACGGAAGAAACGAATTCTCGTTTATGAGTGAAGGTGATGAGAAAAGAATCCCGGAGGAGACGATTATTGTTTGTTTTTTGTGTTTTCAGTCTTTTATTGCTTTTGAAGTTTGTCATAGGATAATGAGCTTGAGCCTAAACCAATGGATTAGTAAACTCATCACATCTTCCCTCTGATGAGAATACCTTAAGTGTGAAGTCAGATTCTCACACTTAATCACCTTTGATGTAGGATTAAGATCATTAACCTACTTGTGATTATTTAGGTGTTTTTGGTGTTTTTGTTTAGTGTTAAGTAATGAGGTTAAGCCATAATCAAGGATTAAACAGACTCATTACACCATCCTAATAGAAGGATAATAGATGAGAATGTTTAAGCTGAGGAAAACTCCTCAACTTAACCCATGATTAGGGATTAAACTCATGACAAAACAAACCTTTGATTAAGTGAATTTTAATTAATGGTATGATGATGAAGTGAGTTTTATTGTTTGTAAGACAACTTGAGGGGGACTTGTCCATTAACACTAGGGTTAGTCCTTCTTAACCAATTAAGGAAGAATTAGAACCCTAATGCAAGGCCCAAGTTACAAGTGTGATGTCTTGATGATTATTAGATGAATGGATTAAGAGATTTAAACACCTTAAGGGTTTAATACTTAGGATTAAAGTTATACACTCCATCCTAAGAGAAGGATGCAGGCATAACCCTAAGCACAAAGTCTTAAAGCCTTTAGGGTTTAGTCCCTGATTATGAGATGAGAAGAGAAGACACAAAGAGACACAAAGGTAAAACTAATAGGGGAGACTAATCAAAACCCTAATCATTGTCATGCTTGGATGATCCTAAGGTTTGTGAGGTTTTCAAGGACAAACTTCAGAGGAGCCACCAGGAAGCAGATGAATAAGATCAAGAGAAGCAAAATGACTTGCTTCATTCAAGAAGTCAAGTCACTTGAAGAAAGAAAGTGGGAGGAAGAAGAATGAGCAAGCTCAATCTCAAACACAAATAGAAAATGAAGCAATGGATGCAAGAGAGATGAAAAGAAAAGGTATGAGAAGTGAAGGCAAATCCACTTCTCAAGTTTACTTACCACCTGAAATGTTAGAAAGAAAATGCAATGCAATGCAAGATGAGATGAAATGATATGATGCTAAGCAAAACCAGAAGCATGTTGATGATGATTATGATGTTATGAGGTGCTGCAAACATGAGGCAAGACAATGGGGATGTTCATACAAGATCATGAATGCAAATGATGCAAGCTAAGGAGCATGAACAAGCATGAAAAGTTATGAATCATACAAGACAAATGACATGGCAAATATGAGATGCAATGATCAATGATGCTTTCTATATGCCTTAAGATGTCAAATGAATCACAAGAGTGCACAAAATGCAAAGACAAGTCATGTTATGCAAAGGAATGCAAGAAGGGTGCAAAGGGAAGCCCAAATTAGGGTTTATGGATCAAACATCAAACCAAAACTCAAAACAGAAGCAAACCCTAAGATAAAAAATGGAAAATGGCACTCAAAGAAACCCTAAACCTATAATAAATCACTGCCCAAAGAGGAACTCTCAACTCTCAACCAATCTCATGTTATGAATTTTCTAAGTTATTAGGGTTTTTTAGGGTTCTTAACAAAAGAAATGCCAAACAATTAGAAAATGAGGAAACAAATCATGGCCATTTTATCTTTGAAAATACATGCTAAACATAACACAATGCAAGAAGAATCAATGTCTCAACCTTCTCCAATAGGCAGAAATGATTTTTTGAACTTATGATCAAAATAATGCATAAAAATTGATTTAATTCAATGAAAAATTCTTAAAATGCATCAAGATCAAAAAAGAAATTTGGTTTGAAGGTTGGACAATGTTTCTAAATGTCTTAGAACATTTCATGAATTTTTTGGTGATTTTTAGATACTTAAAAGTATTTTTAATAAATTAATTTTCATTAATCAATTAAAAATAATCTTTTAAATATTTAAAAATATTTTTTTAATGATAAAAAATAAAATAAAAATATTTTTGGGTTTTAAAAATTAATGAAAACTTTGACAAAAATTTTCATAATTTTTAAATGATTTTTACTATTTTAATTAATTCGTACAAAATAATGCAATAAAAATGAAAATAAAATTGAAATAAAGAGAAGTATGCACAAGGGATGGCCAGGATTTGATTTGGGCTTGGACTGGTTGACTGCGCGCCAGATCCAAGGGCCCAGATTCAAATCTGGCTAAACTTATTTATGAACTAATTAATCAGGTTTTTGAATTAATTAAACATGCTTAGGGTTTTAATGATGCATCCTGGCCACACGTTTGCGCGCAAGTCAACCAAAGTCAGCCTGATCTACGCTCCACATTCAAACTTCAATTAATGACATAATTAGGGTTAAATGACTTTCAGGCCGCCGGAGAAGACTTCCGGTCGTCTTCTCCGGCCAGCCAAAACCCTAGATTTTTCTACAGGTCACCAATCAACAAATTTCTTCCACCCAAATGATCTTCTCCTCAATCTAAACCTAACCCCTCTCCCAAAACTCATTTATTTTCACTCACAAGCTTGAATCGAAGCAAAACACAAAATACGGGCAAATGTTCAGAGATACCATACATGCTGGTTTCTTCACTATTTCAAAAAATAAACACATATCCATGATCAGGAGAAGACATAGCATCATAAAAGAACTTAAAAATCAGTTTCTGGGAAAAAGTTCTTCATGTTACCTGAGATGAAGCTTCTCTGTTTATGAGATTTCTGGGCTTTTCTTTTGCGCAAGCTTGCTTCCTTGAACCTCCTGAGGATGGAATGAAGCTTAGAAAGCTTGTGGAGTGGCTGGTTTGAAAGATTCAGCTCTGGTGTAGCAGAAATGGGGGTCTTTGTATGTGATGTTTCAAGCTGCTTTGAGGGGTGGCTTTTGTTCTGGGGACAATTTGTGACTTATTGGTGAAGGAAAAAATACAGTTTGATGGCTGTGTGTGAAGATTCGAAGAGGAGAAGTTTTGGTCAGATTTCTTGGATGCTGGATTGTGGGAGGTTTCTGCCTTGTGAATGGTGTGTTTTATGATCCATACATTATCCTTAATATATTGGAATCAATCAGAAGACTTGACATGTACTGTGGGAAAGGTATGGAGCAATTGGCCAAAAAGTCAAAAGTTGTTGTACTTGCAGCATGGGCTATGGCAGCAGCTATGTTAGGGCATGTCTTGCTTCAGCTTGAGTCAGGGACAACCCTTGGATGGCTTGAGAATGTCTGCAGCATGTGGATGACAAGCTATGCTAGCTTTTGCAACTTGACAACTTGTGTTTTCTCATGAGTTTATGCTAAGTACATGTGAATCTTCTTGCTGAATTTTGTAGCATAACACTTCTTTTGGTCATGGCAATGTTTAAAAGTCAGCTAGAGACCACATAATTCCTTGGAAAATGACTATGCCAAAAATCCAACTTTGCACTTGTGATGGAAAATGTCTTATGGATTTCTTGAAAATCAAGGCAAACAATGAAGAATCCCTTGGGCCAATTCTGTTTTTTAGGGCATATGTGATCATGTGATGAAGTTTTGAAGTCACTTTGAAGTCACTAGAATGCTTGATACATGAATTTGCAAGTTTTCCATTTAGTGCATAACTTGAAATTTAGTGATTTTTGCCAATTTTAACAAACCATAACTTTTGATCCAAGATGAATTAGATCATGTTCTTGTACTTTTTGGAAAGGGAAAGATGAGATCTACAACTTTCATGACCAAAGTTTTTCCATTTGAAGCATTTTTGGATCCAAAATCATGGCTTGAAAAATGACCTAAAATGATGCATTCTTGAAAAGTCAACTATGCCCAAAAAGTCAACATTTGCAAAAACCCTAGATTCTTGATTTTTATGAACTTAAACCTTCTTCCATGATCAAATAAAGATCATATACACTCAAAATGATGAAGATCACCCATTGGTTGGGTCATTGGGGCCTCAGATGCCCTGATTTTGCACTGACTTGTCTGAAAAGTCAACTCTTGATCAGATGACTTCCCCATGGAATTTCTTCATGAAAATTGACATGCATACTCCCTATACCATATAGAGATCAATGGAAACAAGAATGACCAAAAAAAAATGGAGTTATGGCCTCTGAAACCAAAACCCTAATTTTCAGTCAACTGTGCAGTTCAAACTAGCCCTGCATCCACTCAAACCCTAGTTCTTGTGATTCCTCTGCAATTTTGACTTTGAGGAGATGAAATATGATATAAGAACACACATGGACCCCTTTGAGTTGATTGGTGGCCTTTGGAGTGGCCCAAAAAGCTTTGGGATTGCTCAGATCACAAACCCTAGGTGCAGATGAGTTAGAATCTATGCAGTGAATCAAAAATGGGATATGAGATGATATGATTGTGTTTATGTATATGAAATGATCACAAGCCATGGTGTGAATGGGTGAGGGCAAATTTGGGGTGTTTACATAATGCTGCATAGACCTGAGAAAAGATATGGATAAGACGGTTGCGAACCAAAGAGACTGAGAAAGGGGGTTGGTTACAACCTGGGAAGGTATTAGCACCCAGATTGTCCGCCGTACTCGACGGGATCCACGCTTAAAAGATTTGTGTTTTAAAGGGGTAGTGTCTGTGCAATCTGTGTATCAAAGCTGGAAAAGAATGCAAGTGTCAGTGTAAAAAGAAATGTGAAGTGTATAAGAGAAGTGTCGGTGTAAGGAAAGAATATGAAGCTCAAGACTATGAGGCTCAAAGAATAATGCTGAAAGAGGGGGAATATACAGAGACTTTTGTTCGATAACTTGTTAAGTTATGCCTACATATCCTCTCGTGCAATGAGGAAGTCAGAACACCGTAGTTCGACCCAAAGAGACTGAAAGATAAATTGACTTGATGAACTGCTTGCTTGTCTATGCTCAAGTGTATGACTCGTTTGGCTCGAGTGCTAACTGTCTTGCATTAGACGGAAGAAGCAAGTTCTCGTTTGTGAGTGAATGAGGTGAGAAAAGAATCCCGGAGGAGACGATTATTGTTTGTTTTTGTCTTTTCAATCTTTTATGACTTTTGGATTTGTCATAAATTAATGAGCTTAAGCCTAAACCAAGGGTTAGTAAACTCATCACATCTTCCCTCTAATTAGGGGTAATGAGAATACCTTAAGTACGAAGTAAGCACCTCGCACTTAATCACCATGATGTAGGATTAAGATCATTAACCTACTTGCAATTATTTAGATGTTTTTGTTGTTTTTGTTTAGTGTTAAGTAATGAGTTTAAGCCATAATCAAGGATTTAATGGACTCATTACACCATCCTAATAGAAGGATAATAGATGAGAACATTTAAGTTGAGGAAGGCTCCTCAACTTAATCCATGATTAGGGATTAACCTCATGACAAAACAAAGCCTTTGTTTAATGGATTTTAATTAATAATAAGATGAAGAAGTGATTTTTATGGTTTGTAAGACAACTTGAGGGGGACTTGTCCATTAACACTAGGGTTAGTCCTTCTTAACCAATTAAGGAAGAATTAGAACCCTAATGCAAGGCCCAAGTTACAAGCTTGATGTCTTGATGATTATTAAGTTAATTGATTAGAGGATTTAAACACATTAAGGGTTTAACACTTAGGATTAAAGTTATACACTCCATCCTAATAGAAGGATGTAGGCATAAGCTTAATCACAAAGCCTTAAAAACCTTTAGGGTTTAATCCTTCATTATGAGGTGAGAAGAGAAGACTCAAAGATGACACAAAGGTAAAATCTAAATGGGGGACTAATCAAACCCTAATTGTTATCATACTTGGAGATACTAGGGTTTGTGAGGCCTAAGAGAGAAAGAATCTTCAAAGAGCCACCAAGGAGTGAAGCAGATGAAAGGAGAAAGAAGCATAGAGAAGCAAGACAACTTGCTTCACTTAAGAAGACAAAGTTTCTTGAAGAAAGAAAGAAAGAAAGAGCATGAATGAGCAAGCTCACTCAATGGCAAGATAAAATGCAGCAATGATGCAAGAGAGGGATGAGAAGATATTGTGAGAAGTGAAGGCAAATTCACTTCTCAAAACAACTTACCACCTGAAAAGTTAGCAAAGGAAATGAAATACAATGCAAATGGGATGAAATGTCATGATGCAAACCAAAGTCAGAAGCATAAACATGATTTCAATGATGCTAAGATATGATGCAAACATATGTCAAGAGATGAGAATGATCATACAAGCATGAAGATGCAAATGAAGCATGCTTTGAACCATAAGGATTCATGAATGTTTATGAAATGAAATGAACATATAACATGGCAAAGGAATGATGCAGTGATCAAACATGATGCTAGTATGTCCTAAGATGTATTATATGTCATAAGGATGCACAAAATGTCATGGCAAGCTCTTGAATGCAAGTAAGTGAGAGATGGATGCAAAGGAAGGCACAAATTAGGGTTTATGAACAACATGCAACACAAAAATTCAAAATCAGAAGCAAAGGGCATGACAAAAAATTGAAAATGGGATCAAAGGAACCCTAACCCTACACAAGCTCACTGCCCAAAGGAGGGGGCCTAAACCTAGACCTAATGTAAGTTATGAATTTTCTAAATCAACTAGGATTTCAAGGCACCTCAAAAGGAAAAATGCAAAACAAATTGAAAATGAAAAATAAATTCAAACCAATTTTACCCTAGAAACTACATGCTATGAAGGATCCAATGCAAGAAGAATCATCATCAAACTCTTAATGGTTAGGCATAATGAATTTTTTCAAGTTAGGATCAAAATATTGCCTTTAGACAAATTTAATTCCAATGAAAATTGTCAAAATGCATCAAGAACCAAAAAGAAATTTGTTTTGAGAGTTTGATAATGTTTCTAAATGTTTTGAAATGCAATATGAATTTTTTTTGTGATTTTTAAATACCTAAATGCATTTTTAATTAATTAATTTCCATTAACTAATTAAAAATAAACATTTAAATGATTTAAAAATAATTTTTAATGCAAAAAATAAAAATAAAATTATATTCAGAATGAGAAAAATATTTTAAGACATTATGCAAAAAATAAAATTTTTATAATGTGTTTTGATATTTTAAAATAAATGAGAAAGAAAATGCAATAAAAAAGAAATTTAAATATGAATTAATGAAAGTAATCCAATCCATTGGCTGAGATTCAAAGGGAAATGGAGGGAATTGACCCGCGCGCATCTGGACGGTCTATATTTGAACTGACCTAATTAATTTAAACCCTAATTAATTAATTTAAATAACCAGGATTAATGGCTAATGAGAGGATCCTGGCCCTAGGTTCACGCGCGGGAAGCAAGATCGCACGCTCCAGATTCAAACTTTGCCCTAATCACAGATTAAACCCTAATTACATTCAGGTCACCGGAGAAGAGCTTCGGTCGTCTTCTCCGGTGACATCTCTCCCTGAAAATTTCAATCCCACTCTCCATGTCATTTCTGGAGCTCTAAAGCTCCAGATTTGTTCCTCTAACCTTCCTAAACCTGAATCTAACTTCAAACACAATTTATTTTCAGCCATTAACAAGATTCGAAGCCAAGAACAAAAATTGCAAAACTTTCAGACAAGCCATACACTCTCAATTCTTCATCATTTTCAAAAGTAAAGGGTTCATTGCACTCAGGGAATCTAACTTAACCAATTGAGAACTTAAAATAAAGCTTCTGGAAAAATAATATTTCGAAGCTACCTGAGGTGAAGCTTTCAGTTTGGAGCTTTCAGACTGTCTCCCTGCTTCAAAGCTCCTCTAATGGTCTCCCTGAAGATGCTTTGAGGTTTAGTTGGAGCGTATGGTGGCTGGTTTGTGAGATTGATGAAGTTCTGTCCAAGGAAGTGGAAAATCGTATTTCTGTTTCAGGGACTCTCAAGGCAAGATGAAGGGTGGTTTATTCTCTATGAAGCTTTTCTGAATGGATGCTGAAGTTGGTTTTGAGGTTTGATGTGTGTGTGATGAAATTCGAAGGAAAATGCCAAGAGGAAAATTTTTGGGAACTATGGCAATGCTCTCTATTCAGGCTTGCTTCTTGTGTGCTTTTAGTCTCACTTTGTCCACTTATCAAACTTTGATAGGGCAGAGGGTTGGTGGTGGCACAGTGTGATTGGCATGGCCCCTTTTGCAAAAATTCAAGTCTATGTGTACTATAAGGTATGGGTTGTTTTAGGGCTAGAACAAAAGCATGTCTGTTGCATCTTGAATCAAGGCTGACCATGGAAATGAATTTGAGGCCAATTAGCAAGTGGATCAAAGCTTATGTGTGGTTTTGCAATTTTGTGAACTTTTGGCCCTTTTGAAGTTTCTTAATGCACAAGTCATGAAACTTGAGAGTTCTTTGGTGCATTCTGAATTTTAGGTCATGGTTTATGTTTGTGTAATGCATAGAAGTCAATTTGAAGTCATAATTGGCCTTGGCAAGAAGTTTTGCAACTTTCTTCTTTTGGTGCATAAGTGAAATTATGTGATTTTTCCCAACTTTGACAAGCCATAACTTTTGATCCAAGATGAATTAGAATGAGTTCTTGCACTTTTTGAAAATGGGAGGATCCATTCTATAACTTTCATGACCAAAGTTTTCTCATTTGAAGCATTTTTGAAAAAAAAGGGAGTTGAAAAACTTTCCCAAAATGGCAAGTTTTCATTACAAGTCACTTTCCCAAAAAGGCAACTTTGCAAATGGCCTGAAATTCTTCAATTTTGTGAACTTCTAACATCTTATATGATCAAATAAAGATCATACACATTCAAAATGATGGAGAACACCCTTTGGTTGGGTCATTGGAGGCCTCAGATGCCCTGATTTTACACTGACTTGCTCAAGAAGTCATCTCTTGATCACTGCCTTCCCCATGGAATTTCTTCATGAAAATTGATATGCATGATCCTTATAACATATAGAGACCAATAGAAACAATAATGACCAAAAAATTTGGAGTTATGGCCTCTGAAACCAAAACCCTAATTTTAGGTCATCTGTGCAGTTAAACCTGGCTCTGCTTCCATGCCTTTCTCAGTTCTTGTGATTCTTTGACTTCCTTGACCTTGTGGGGATATAATATGATGCTTGAACATACATGTACCCCTTTGGGATGATTGAAGACCTTTGGAGTGGCTCAAATTGCTCAGGGATGGCTCAGATCACAAACCCTAGATGCAGATGGCTTTGAACCAATGCAGTGAAGCAAAAATGCAATATGAGATGCTATGATTGAATTTATGCAAATGAAAAGATCACAAGCCATGGTGTGAATGGGTGAGGGCAAATTTGGGGTGTTTACACTTCCATATTTGTGTTTGGTAGGATTTCCCCACTTGTTAGGATCAACTTACCTTCCTTAGGAAGTAAGTTGCATCCTTTTTCTTCTTTCTCTTCCTTTTGTTCCTTGGGATTAGAAAACCTCACTAACCATTAGGATCTCCCTTTTGTGCATAATAAATAACTTAGGGTTGGTATTAGTCCCCCTTAGTTTTTTTCCTTTTCAGATTTGAGTCTTCTTCTCTCATCTTCAAACAAAATCTAAAAGACACTTAATAAAAACCGAATGTTCTTGTACGACACGAGACTTTGTTGTGGAGTTCTTATACACGTCCTATTTCGGGGCGAGGTGTAAGTCCTTTCCGCGATGGATAAGTCTTAGTATGAGAATGTTCACAAACAAACTCCAAAACACATCTCATAAAAGACAATCAACAAAGACAATCGCGTCTTCTCTTCTCATCTCCTAATCTTTGAGGACGAATGCAACTTGCCTCGACAATTCGAACAACAATACGGTAAACACCCTCGAGTCAGAGCCGGTAACACCTGAGCTAGAGCTATGGCAACTTCATCCTAAAAAACACAAACAAAGTTCCCTCCTTAGTTAGGCGAACTACGTCGACTCTGATCCTCATTATCCCGATGAGTTATGTAGGCAGCGGGGTAGGGGCCGTTCGAGCGCATTCTTTATTTTCCCTACATTTCCCCCTTTCTTTATTTCTGTTCTCTTTCTCCATTTTCCCTTTATCATTTCCAGTTCCATTCCAGTAGCAGTTCTTTTATTCAGCAGCAGCTATTTCTCACCCTTTGAAACAAAAGAAGCAAGCGTGGATCCCGTCGGGTACGGCAGACGGATTGGGGTGCTAATACCTTCCCAATTCGTAACCGAATCCCGAACCCAGATCTTTGGTTCGCAGGACCTTGTCCTTTCCTTCTTCCTCAAGTTTTTGCAACATTACCTTTCCCATTCTTTCGGGATAAAAATGCATGGCTGGCGACTCTACCTTTTCCGCGCCACTTTCGCATTTGTATTAGGATGAAAATCCCGGGAGCGAAAGTGTCGATGTGTGGGAAACAATTAGGAAGAAGCCAGAAGATAAAAAAGAAACAAATAACATAAAAGGGCTCACGGAGCAACAAAACATCTTCCCGAAGGATTACAAGTTTTTACCCCAGCAAAGTAAATAAACAGAAATATAAAGCAAAGATTCCCACAACAAGTCTGTGGGTAATCCATATACAATAGAAAACTAAACTCTATGAAAATCCACAGCTCTTAGCCTCCAGCTAAGCCTCTTGAAACCCTCGAACAGTTGAGTGGCATCCGGATGCCCCGGGTATTCAATTAACTTTTGAATAAGCAAGTCTATCTGGTCAAAGGAAGCATTTAACTCACTGATCTTTAGCAAGAACACCTCTTCAGTCTCCCTACTGGAACCTGGCTCCAACCTAGCCTTTTTAGTTTCAGTAAGAATCTTGAGTTCTTCTATCTCTTTTTGAGCATCCTTCATTGACTTCTGACTTTGCTCCATCCTTTGGAAGTATTCCATTCTATTCTCATGAAATTTTTGAAGTTCTTCAGTTCTACTTTCTACCTGCACTTTCAAATTTTCAATCTTCTGCTAATATCCCTTCTCTATTTCCTTCTACTTTCTCTGATTTGTCTCCCATTGCTCCTGCCAAAGAGTTATGTTCTCATTTACTTCATCCAGAGACTTCTTGATCTTCCTACACTCATCGTCCTTGCTAATCTCAACCAAGCCATTCTTCTTGAAGTACAACTCTCTATCAACAAATTTCTTCTCCTTATCTTCCATATCCTTCAGAGCTAGGTGAATATTTTCCTCCAATGCTTTATTGGTATGTACCAAATGATGATACAGACAGTTGATCTCAGAGTTCTCAATTCTGACCTTCTGAAGCTCATATTCTAACTTCTGGAATTCTTCAATAGGTGTGGTTTTAGGTTCAACTACCTTAGGGTATATGGGAGGCTCAAATGATAATGGGAGAAGCATAACTTCAACTCGATGCCTTAACCAATTAACATAGCGTGCATAAGTCTTTGGATCAACTCTTCCAAACTCTTTCTTCCCCTTCTTAACCCTTACAACCCAAGCTTGAGAAACTTGGATTGATAAGTCTTCATTTCCTTTGGAAGGAAAGTAAAGGGATTCTGCAAAATCTTCTTCTCTAGGAGGAGCCTTAAAAGGATACTCGTATTTTTTGAGAGCCAATACCAGATTATGGTTGATCCCCCATTTCCTACCAAGTAAAGACGCATTGGGGAAATTACTATAGCTTGTAATCAACTCTTTCCCCTCCAAGTTTCTATTATACCACCAGGTGATGTCATCTGAATTTAACCCTATCAACCTCTTGGACCATTTAACTTCCTTTTTAAGCTCTACGAAGGGTCTTGACTTTGGAAGGCGTCGAGTAAACCAAGTGTAAAATAAGGGTGCAAAGCAAAGTACAAGACATCCCATCTTCCTCTCATTCTTACAATGAACACCAAAACAAAAATCTCTCAATAATGTTGTAACAAGGTTTCTTTTAATGAAAATAGCTATGGCATCCATGCACGCAGTCGCTTCCAGGATTTTCATCCTAATACAAACGCGAAAGTGGCATGGAAAAGGTAGATTCGCCAGCCATAAATTTTTATCCCGAATGAATGGGAAAGGTAATGCTGCACAAACCTAAGAGTAAAGAAAGGACAAGGTCTTGCAAACCAAAGATACTGAGTTCGGGAGTCGGTTATGACCTGGGAAGGTATTAGCACCCCAGACCGTCTGTCATACCCGACGGGATCCACGCTTGTAAGTCTGTTTCAAAGGGGTAAAAGAATAAAGTTGTTGCTGAACGAAAGAATTGCTAACTGGAACTAGAACTGAAATGAGAATGGGAACTGGAAAAGAAAATGGAAAGAAAGGGGGAAATGTAGGGAAAATAAAGAATGTGCTTGCACGGGCCCTACCCCGCTGCCTACGTACCTCATCGGGAAAATGAGGATCAAAGTCGACGTAGTTCGCCTAACTAAGGCGGGAACTATTTGTTTGTGTTTTTTATGAGCCGGAACTGCTTATGTCTATGCTCGGGTGTTGGAGGCTCATCTGGTATGAGTGCGTTTATCGTCTTGCAAATGAGACAAGTCATCACAAGTTCGCGTTATGAGTGAATGAGATGAGAAGAGAGTTCCCATAGGAATGTCGCTTATTGTTAGTTGTTTGCTTTTTAAGAGTTTTCTATGAATTTGGCACAAGGAAGTGAATTCAAACTCTTTTCCATGGAATGTGTACTTGCTACCACATTCAAACATGGAATAGTAGAACAAGCACACCAAGTAAGGAGAATTTATCCAAGACTTGTTTCCAAGGATTAGGGTCTGAGTTCACTAGCCTGTTGAACTTATTACATGTTTTTGTAGCTTTTGAAGTGTCGTACCTCGAAAAAATACGATCCTCGCGATGGACGTGGAAAGAAACAACAGAGTCGCCACCTGATTCTATTTATTCTAATCAAAGATAAGGGAGATATAGATACAACCTAAATATGATAAGAAATGGTCAACGAAACCAAATTCTAAGTTCGGGAGTCGGTTACGCAAGGGGAAGGTATTAACATCCCTCACGTCCCTTGTACTCAACGACAACCTCTTAGTTTAATTTGCACTTAAATGTTAACTTATATTATTGTCTTCTTCTAATGATTAAGGTTTTCTAAGATTGTTTGTTTTAAGGGAAAAAAGAGTGTTTTTATTATTATTGTTTGTTATGGAAAAATGGTTAGTTTTTTATTAGTGTGCTCGCCAAGGGTTGAAATCCTTGTGCCTACGTATTCCCTTGTGCAATGGGAAAGATGATGATTTGAGGTTCACTGGAAATGACAATCATTTTATTTGGCTTTGATGGATGTTTGTAGTGACTCATCGATTTTGGAAATGGTGGTCACTAAATCTTGTTTGTTTGATGTTGAGGGTTTGAGGGCCTCTTTTGCTTGAATACTCTTTATTTTAATATGATCCCTAACTTTTTCCTAAGTCTTTTTTTGGGTGTTCGACTTAGCGGGAATTTTCCCTTTTTTTGTATTGAAAGCTATGACTGCCAAATTGGTTATAATGAATCTTCTTGTAATTTGAATGTATAGTCAAAATAACTGAACAACTACCCTGCCCCAGGTTAAACATAAGGGTTTGGATCCGAAAGAAACTCCTACTTCTAGGCTCGAAGTGGTGAACTAGGGATTAACTCCTTATCTCTCAAGTGTTTGGGAGTTGAAATAATTCATGTATATCATCGCAAAGATTTTATCCGATGGCAAACCACAAAAGCTATGGGTATTTTTCATCATCCTCCCTCAAACATTTTCATAATCAAAAGTTTTGAACAAAAGGTATATATGTATTTTTTTTGAAATAGAAAGTGTAAAGACACAAATAAACAGATGAACTGAATTCAAAAGATTGCAAATTCTCGTTCATTAATAAAATAAGTACAAACATAATTGTAAGGCAAACAATTGTTACGAATACAAAGAAAATACAAAAATAAAGGAAGCAAAGGCCTAGTGACTAATCAATAAACAAGGATGAGCTATCCTGTCTTGAAACACTGGCTTTAGGGAGAACTAGTTGAAGTTTATTGAAGTTTCAAGTTGCATGCCTTGGCAAAGGATTGTCCTTGACATTTGGATTGGGATCAAGAAAGGAGAGGATCTTGTCTCTAATCAACTCTTTCACTCTTGTCTTCAAAGCAAAATAATGTTCCAAATCATGGCCTGCTCCACCCTGATGAAATTCACAATGAAGATTTGCCCTGTAGCCTGGTGGGAGAGGATCTGAAGGAGGAGGCATAGGTCTAGTGGTAAGAAAACCTATCAGAACCAAGCCAAGATATAACTCGATGTACGTCATGGGAATGGGGTCAAAGTGAACCCTATCACGATTATGAGTTTGTCCAACAGCCGGACGTTGAGGAGCTCTAGCTGGTTGAGCAGAAATCATAGGAGTAATAGCAGCAACATAAGCTTGATTATCATGTTGAGCCCTGTATTGAGGTCTTCTACCCACAGTGAAAATAACATTGGTCTGATCTTCCCTTTTCCTTTGGAAATTCCCAAAAGGCTTTTTTGCATTGTTGGAAGACTCAACAGCGACTTTGGACACTTTACCATTCTTGATTCCTTCTTCAAGTCTTTGTCCAATGGTAACCAGATTAGTGACACTGGAAGATACACTTCCGGTCATCTTTTCCCAAAAGAAGGGAGCCAAAGTATACATGAACATACCAATCATTTCTTTCTCAGCTAGAGGAGGTTCAACCTGAGATGCCAAGTCTCTCCAACGTTGAGCATATTCCTTGATAGATTCCATCTCTTTCTGAGACATATTCTGCAATTGACGGCGATCAGGTGCCATTTCCAAGTTGTACATGTATTGTTTCACGAAAGTATCACCAAAATCCGTCCAGCTATGGATACGATCTTTCTCCAGTCCCATGTACCACTTCATAGAGGCACCGCTCAAACTGTCTTGAAAGCAATGAATAAATATTTTGTCATTCCTGGCGTAAGAAGCCATCTTTCGACAATACATCGTTACATGGAGTCTTGGACAAGTGTGCCACTTGTACCTATCGAATTCTGGAATCTTGAACTTGGCAGGCACGATGAAATCGGATACCAAACACATATCACTTGCATCAACATTGAAGAAGTCATTACCCTCCACATCCCTTAATCGCTTGTTAATAGCTCGATACTGCTCACAACCAACTTCAGGTTCAACATAATCTTCAAGTTCATCACCCTGAGCACTAGCAACAACGTGTTCATAGGTATGGATTAAGTGAAAATAGGAACTTGAAACGCGGGTCTAGACGCCTGACCGACCACAAAACTTGAAGCATCTTAGTCAGCTTCGTCACACTCGTCTTCTGAGGTAGGCTGAGGTTAGACAACAACATTTTCAACCTCTTGGATCACTATCCTCTGAGGTGGCTCTCCTCTAGCAATCAAAACATGAAGCATCTCAGTCAGCTTCGTCACACTCGTCTTCAACTCATCAATTTCCATTCGGACCTCAACATTGTGAACCTCTTGTTCTGACATCTTGCGTCTGCGGTAAGCTCGAGTTCTGTATCGGCTACGAAGCTTCAGTTTGACGGTTGACAAATAACTGGAAGACAAAGACAACTTGAATGAATTGACGAACAACCCGGGTGTATGAAATAATGCAAATGATGCAGATGGTATGCAATGCCATGCAATGCAGATATGCTTAAGGTCACAAGCACAAACAGACTCGGAAGTTGGAAATAAATCGAAACTTCCTATTTGGTAGGCTATAAGAGATTGGTTCTATATTTTGTACCCATAAAACCCACTCACAGGATAGTTTCTACGGTGAAGGTATTAAGAAACTCAAGGTCACAAAAGTTTATCGTACTAACGCCCCTCCGCAGGCTAGCTGCATTTTGACGATAATAACGATAAGGTCTACCTTGAGTGGAGTTCTCATGCTAGGCTGACAAAGGGGCTAGCCCTCGGCGACTAACAATACACAACTACCAATATTGAAACTGGTTCTAGAGGGTCCTAGAGTCACATCCCTTTCATTAATCAAGTCACGCGCAGGCTAGCTGCTTTGCTACAAGATCTACGAAAAATCTAACTATCCGCGGGAGCTTTCATGCTAGACTTGCAAGGAGCGAGTCCTTGGAGACTAACACTAATAACTACCAAATTCTAACCTAGGTGTTCCCTCTTCTTTTTCCTCAACTCATCTTTTACTTGTGATATAAACCCAAGATTCCACATATAAATAACAAGCATATAAGAGAAAGTAATAAATAAATAAAAAAACAAAGATAACAAACATAGAGAAGACAAAAAGACAAGATCAAACAAATAAACGCACAAAGCTAAGTTAGGCTCGACGCTCTCTAACATGGAGCTAGTCCCCAGCAGAGTCGCCAATTTGTCGTACCTCGAAAAAATATGATCCTCGTGATGAACGCGGAAAGAAACAACAGAGTCGCAACCTAATTCTATTTCTTTTAATTAAAGAAAAGGGAGATATAGATACAACCTAAATATGATAAGAAATGTTCAACGAAACCAAATTCTAAGTCCGGGAGTCGGTTTCGCAAGGGGAAGGTATTATCATCCCTCACGTCCGTTGTACTCAATGGGAACCTCTTAGTTTAATTTGCGCTTAAATGTTAACTTATATTATTGTCTTCTTCTAATGAATGAGGTTTACTAAGATTGTTTGTTTTAAGGGAAAAAAGAGTGTTTTTATTATTATTGTTTGTTATGGAAAAATGGTTAGTTTTTTATTAGTGTGCTCGCGAAGGGTTGAAATCCTTGTGCCTACGTATTCCCTTGTGCAATGGGAAAGTCAGAGCTTCGTAGTTCATGCAACTATGGTTTGTGTATTTTATGAACAATTGTTTGAAATGCTTTTTTACTGCTAAGAGTTGGGTTATCTGCAAGATAGAAAGAGCTTAAACAATGTTCGTTTAGAAAAATATATTTAATATTTATTAAAAAAAATTTAAACAAAAGGGGAATGAACCGCAACGCGTGGGGCTAGCCCAGGAATGATTCATTCAAGAATTATGTGGGGTTTAGACTCCAGAATCCAGTTCCTTCACTGATTGATTATAAAAATTATTTGTATTTGTTGGTAAGTTTTAAGTTTTATTTTGAAGAAAGATACAAGTCATCATCTTTAAGGGAGATATCTCGCCTTCTTTACCACAAATAGTTAAGGGAAAAAATAGAAAGGGAAGAAGATTCGAACATGGATATATGATCAACAAGTGATTTCCACATTCTTCCTTGATAGAAATTGTTTGAGAAAATTGATTGTTGTTGTCGCTCCCACCAAATGAGGCCAGGTCAATTGGGATACAGACACGAATGGTCGGTGAAGGGAGAGAGAACACACAAGGGTGAACTCAAAAGAAAAGAGTCGCCAGCCAGGCATTTTTATCCCGGAGGAAAGGTAATGCTGCATAGACCTGAGAAAAGATATGGATAAGACGGTTGCGAACCAGAGAGACTGAGAAAGGGGGTTGGTTACAACCTGGGAAGGTATTAGCACCCAGATTGTTCGTCGTACTCGACGGGATCCACGCTTAAAAGATTTGTGTTTTAAAGGGGTAGTGTCAGTGCAATTTGTGTATCAAAGCTGGAAAGAATGCAAGTGTCAGTGTAAAACAAAGTGTGTAGTGTATAAATAGTGTCAGTGTACAAGGAAAGAGATAAGATGCTCAAGATAAATGAGGCTTAA
Organism: Lathyrus aphaca; assembly: GCA_963966055.1. NCBI lineage: Eukaryota > Viridiplantae > Streptophyta > Magnoliopsida > Fabales > Fabaceae > Lathyrus > Lathyrus aphaca. The sequence continues at coordinate 214,476,444 of OZ014523.1, read as the reverse complement.
AGAATAATGCTAGAAGGAGGGGGAAAATACAGAGACTTTTGTTCGATAACTGCTAAGTTATGCCTACGTATCCTCTCGTGCAATGAGGAAGTCAGAACACCGTAGTTCGACTCAAAGAGACTGAAAGATAAATTGACTTGTGAACTACTTACTTGTCTATGCTCAAGTGTATGACCTGTCTGGCTCAGGTGCAAACTGTCTTGCATTAGACGGAAGAAGCAAGTTCTCGTTTATGAGTGAATGAGGTGAGAAAAGAATCCCGGAGGAGACGATTATTAATTGTTTTTGTGTTTTCAATCTTTTATTACCTTTTGATATTAATGAGCTTAAGCCTAAACCAAGGGTTAGTAAACTCATCATATCCTCCCTCTGATTAGGGGTGATGAGAATACCTTAAGAATGAAGTAAACACCTCACACTTAATCACCATGATGTAGGATTACGCTCATTAACCTACTTGTGATTATTTAGATGTTTTTGGAGTTTTTAGTTTAGTGTTAAGTAATGAGTTTAAGCCATAATCAAGGATTTAATGGACCCATTACACCATCCTAATAGAAGGATAATAGATGAGAACATTTAAGCTGAGGAAAGCTCCTCAACTTAATCCATGATTAGGGATTAACCTCATGACAAAACAAAGACTTTATTAAATGGATTTTAGTTAATGGTAAGATTAAGAAGTGGATTTTATGATTTTGTAAGACAACTTGAGGGGGACTTGTCCATTAACACTAGGGTTAGTCCTTCTTAACCAATTAAGGAAGAATTAGAACCCTAAAGCAAGGCCCAAGTTACAAGCTTGATGTCTTGATGATTATTAAGTGAATTGATTAAGGGAGTTAAACACATTAAGGGTTTAACACTTAGGATTAAAGTTATACACTCCATCCTAATAGAAGGATGCAGGCATAAGCTTAATCACAAAGCCTTAAAACCTTTAGGGTTTTGTCCTTGATTATGAGATGAAAAGAGAAGACTCAAAGATGACACAAAGGTAAGAGCTAAATGGGGGACTAATCAAACCCTAATTGTTATCATGCTTGGTTGTTCCTAGGGCTTGTGAGGCTTAAGAGGAGAAATCTTCAAGGAAGCCACCAAGGAGAAGCAGATGGAAGGAGAAAGAAGCAGAGAAAAGCAAGACAACTTGCTTCACTTAAGAAGACAAGTTGCTTGAAGGAAGAAAGTGGGGGAGGGCATGAATGAGAAAGCTCACTCTAATACACAAGATAAAATGCACCAATGATGCAAGAGAGGGCGAGAAGAGATTGTGAGAAGTGAAGGCAAATTCACTTCTCAAAACAACTTACCACCTGAAAAGTTAGCAAAAGAAATGAAATGCAGTGCAAATGAGAAGAAATGTCATGATGCAAACCAAATTCAGAAGCATAAACATGAAGTTAATGATGCTAAGAGATGATTCACACACATGTCAAGAGTTAGGGATGATCATACAAGGATGAGGATGCAAATGAAGCATGCTTTGAACCATGAAAGTTCATGAAAGTTTATGAAATGCAATGGACATATAACATGGCAAATGAAAGATGCAATGATCAAACATGATTCTAATATGTCCTAAGATGTATTATGAATCATGTGGATGCACAATATGTCATGGCAAGTTCTTAAATGCAAGCAAATGAGAGATGGATGCAAAGGAAGGCACAAATTAGGGTTTACATACAACACACAATGCAAAAATTCAAAACCAGAAGCAAATGACATGACAAAAAATTGAAAATGGTATCAAAGGAACCCTAGCCCTACACAAGTTCACTGCCCAAAGGAGGAGACCTAACTCTTAACCTAGTGGAAGTTATGAATTTTCTTAGTCAACTAGGGTTTCAAGGTACCTCACAATGAAAAATGCTAAACAAATTGAAAATGGAAGATAAATTCAAGCCAATTTTATCCTAGAAACTACATGTTATGAAGGATGTAATGCAAGAAGAACCATCATCAAACTCTCAATGGTTAGGAAGAATGGATTTTTCCAAGTTTGAACAAAAACATTGCCTTTAAAAGAATTTAAATCCAATGAAAATTGTCAAAATGCATCAAGAACCAAAAAGAAATTTGTTTTGAGAGTTTGATAATGTTTCTAAATGTTTTGAAATGCAATGTGAATTTTTTGGTGATTTTTAAATAACTAAATGAATTTTTAATTAATTAATTCTCATTAACTAATTAAAAATAAACATTTAAATGATTTAAAAATGATTTTTAATGCAAAAAATAAAAAAATAAATATTTTTGGGTTCTGAAAATTAATGAAATGCTTGACAAATATTTTCAGAATTTTTAAATGCTTTTTACTATTTTTAATAATTCGTGGAAATTAAATGTGAAACAAATGAAATAAAAATGAAATTAAATGGAAAATGAGAAAGTCAAAGGATCTGAAGGCCAGGATTCAAATTCCATGAGGCGGGAGTTGACTACGCGCGCTAATGGACGGCCAGAATTCAAACTCACGTAATTATGATTAAGCCCTAATCCAAAACCCTAATTACTTTCAGATGACCGGAACAGTGTTCCGGTCATCTTCTCCGGCAAGCTCCTCACCCCATCTCCCTCAATACGCAACCCCAAGACCCCTAAAGCTCCAGAAATGATCCTCTCCTCAACCCCAGCAAGAATCAAACATCAAAACTCATTTATTCAACCCCAAAATCATGAATCGAAGCAAAACGGAAAGTATGGCAGAAATTTCAGAAGATCAATACATGCTTAATACTTGACTATTCTCAAAAGTAAAGACATCATGGTGATCAGTGAAACATGTAGAATCATTCTATAACATAAAATAAGAGTTCTGGAAAAATAAATGCCATGGCTACCTGAGCTTGAGCTTTCGAAACAGGAGCTTTCTGGCCAGTTCTTTGCTTCAAACAAGCTCCAATGATCCTCCCCAAAAGTTTGTGATGCTTGGATGGAGTTTATATGGTCTTAAAATGAAAATGGCAGAGATTCAGTTGGTGAAGTGTGGAAATCGTATTTTTGATTGTGGGCCTTTCAGAGCAAATTGATGGTTGGGAAATGATCAGAAGGCTAGGGTGAGTTGTTCTGTGGGATTTGTTTTGAGGTTTGAAGCTTGTATGGAGGGATTCAAATGAAAATGCATAAGAGGTGAGTTTTGAGGATGCTGACCCTTGGGAGAGATTAGGCTGTGTTGTGTGTTGTGTTGAGTTCCTTTTGGTACATGTATCAAGTTGGGATAGGTCAGAGAGTTGTTGCTGGCCTATGTTGATTGGTATGGTCCATTTTGCCAAAAGTCAACTTTTGTGTAAGAGGAGGTATGGTCTGGTTCATTCATGGTACAAGGGAATGACTTGGCTCAGCTGTGATCAAGGAGAACCATGGAAATGAATTTGAGGCAATGCAGCAAGTGGATTAGGGTTTATGTGAGGTTTTGCAATTTTCACAAAGTTTGGCCCTTTTGTGATTTCTTGAAGCATAAGTCATGAAACTTGGAGATTCTTTGATGCATTCTGATTTTTAGGTCATGGTTCATGTTTGTGTAATGCATAGAAGTCCATTTGAAGTCACATTTTGCCTTGGCATGAGGTTTTGCAACTTTGCCTCTTTGGTACAAAACTTGAAATTATGTGATTTTGTCCAACTTTGACAAACCATAACTTTTGATCCAAAATGAATTAGAATGAGTTCTTGTACTTTTTGAAAATGGGAAGATCCATTCTACAACTTTCATGACCAAAGTTTTCTCATTTGAAGCAATTTTGAATCAATTTGAGGAGGTTGAAAAACTTTCCCAAAATGACAAGTTTGCATTACAAGTCACTGTCCCAAAATGGCAACTTTGAAAATGGCTTGAAATTCTTCAATTTTGTGAACCCATAACCAATTCTATGATCAAATAAAGATCATACACATTAAAAATGATGGATAACACCCTTTGGTTGGGTCATTGGGGGCCTCAGATGCCCTGATTTTACACTGACTTGCTCAAGAAGTCAACTCTTGATCAGATGCCTTCCCCATGGAATTTCTTCATGAAAATTGATATGCATGATCCTTATACCATATAGAGACCAATAGAAACAAGAATGACCAAAAAATTTGGAGTTATGGCCTTTGAAACCAAAACCCTAATTCTAGGTCATCTGTGCAGTTAAATCTGGCTCTGCTTCCATGCCTTTTTTAGTTCCTGTGATTATTTGACTTCTTTGATCTTGAGAGGATATAATATGATGCTTGAACATACATGGACCCCTCTGGGATGATTGAAGACCTTTGGAGTGGCTCAAATGGCTCAGGGATGGCTCAGATCACAAACCCTAGATGCAGATGACTTTGAATCAATGCAATGAATCAAAAATGTGGTATGAGATGCTATGATTGAATTTATGCACATGTAAAGATCACAAGCCATGGTGTGAATGGGTGAGGGCAAATTTGGGGTGTTTACAGCTGCCCCTATTCAAGCATGAGTTAGCTGTGCAGGATATAAGCAACGGCTTAACAGTCAAACAAGATAACTTGTGGTTGAATACCAAAGGCAGTCCAAAATTTGCACTCACAGAATGAAGAAGAAAAGGGATATAGATTGTAAAAAGAAAATAAAGTATAATTATAAAGTGCGGGCGATGGAGGACGACCACCGAGCAGAGGACGACTGCTGGGGACGAAGCAATGACGGGGACGACCGACATGCTGGGGATATAAGAGATTATGATGGGGACGGCCATTAAGTAAAGCTATAAGACTCTTTGGGGATTATAGGTAAATGATGGGGACGACCATCAAGCTCAAGGCATAAATGAAATAAATGATGAGGTACGGTCATCAAAGGTGAAGGACGATCACCTAGCAGGGGACGGCTGCTCTGTTGGGGATAAGATGAGGGACGGTCATCTAAGGTGAAGGACGATCACCTGGCAAGGTACGGTTGCCAAAAGTATCGCGACATAGGACGAATGCCGGATAAAAAAGTCGACGATGGGGACGGCCATCGGACAAGCATGATGAAGGACGATCATCAAGAGGTGAAGGACGATCACCTAGCAGGGCACGGCTGCTCTCAGGGTTTATCATGACATAGGACGAATGCCAGATAACAAGATCAACGATGGGGACGACCATCAGATAGAATAATAAAGGACGATCATCAAGAGGTGAAGGACGATCACCTAGCAGGGGACGGCTGCTGAAAATATCACGACATAGGACGAATGTCGGATAGGAAGGGGTTCTAACGAATAGAGACTCCACTGGGGGTGATGAAGGACGATCATCAAAAAGGTGAGGGACGATCACCTTGCAGGGGACGACTGTCGGAGGGTATCATGACGAATGTCAGATAAAAAGGAAAAAGTTCATCAGGATTTGTTGGGAATTCTTCTGGGTAATGGTAGACACAGACGAGTGTCTATATTCAAGAAGACATAAGTGTTTGACACGGTGTATAGATTAAAGATGCGGACGAGTATCCTTAAGACTATGATACGGACGAGTATCGGTAGAAACAAACGCTTGACGCATGTTCAGAGATGATGATACGGACGAGTACCAACTGGTTAACAAAGAACACGGACGAGTGTCGGATCTGAGGGGATATAAGTGGTTTATACAAGATACGAACGAGCATCTATATGAGTAAAAAGGTATGAGTGAGACACAGACGAGTGCTCAACTTGCTGGGTAGAGTGAGACACGGACGGGTGTCGGAAAAAGTGTATTATAAACAAGTATATGGTTCCCAAATGTTTAGCTAACTATGTTGGGGAAGGTGACACGGACGGGTGTCAAGGAATTGTATATATGTATCTGTGTTAGTGAGTGCAAAGGGGACGTTTTGGCTCTCTGTTGGGGATATGACACTGACGGGTGTCGGGAAGTATCTGTAATGTATAAGCATCTGTTTGCTCGGGCAATTTTACTGGGGAATGATGACACGGACGAGTGCCAAAAGGGGTGTGTATCTGTATCTGTAAGGGAAATGCTCTGGCTCTCTGGTGGGGAACTAGGAAATATTCTGTATATTGTTGATGGACTGTCAGTATTTACAAGTGTTCAGTTTGGCACATGGCTTATGATTATGCAATATGTTTGATTTTTGTCGTAATGCTCCGTATTAAACGGAATGCTACGCTCTGTGGGGAAATATGATGCGGATGCTATGATTATGCACAGATACCGATCCGGGATTCGGATCCCGTTGCTGTGGAGATCTCTGGCTGATTTGCTTGAAGTGGATATCCCAGCTGGGGATGAGATCATTGGTAGATCCGACATATATGACTCTGCATGGGGAAGCAGGTTATTGGTAAACCTATCTTGGTAATGAGGGACCCAGCTGGGGTCTGCAGAAGCTTTCGTCACTCTGTTGTGAGATCTTCAGGCATTGCTCTTCTGGATAGAGGCTGAAACTCTGTGGGGATCCTGCTGAGGATGATACTTGACAACTCAGCTGGGGATATGAACACCTTCAGGTGCTGCCCTTTGAAGGAAATGTTGGAGAAGTGATGCCTGGCAACTCTGATGGGGAAAAAGCATCTCTGGTGCTGTTTGGAAGGTGTGCTGGAGAGATAATGATTTGGCAGCATACTGGGGAGAAACTTTCATGCCCCATGTTGCGCTCTGAACACCTGCAATCCTGTATAGACAAAGAAACGTACAAGCATCCCGAGGTATCCCTTACTGGATTTCGTCATAGGAGTTTAGACACTCCCAGGAGCAAATATATTTCCTCTAAGCACGTATTTTTAGAAGGAAAGCATCTGTATTTATGCAATCAATATCACAAGGACATCAGACATTTTGCAAATGAAAAATAAAACGTACGAGATAAGATATGACTGAAAATCTGATTTTATTAATTTATGCGCCCTGAATTGGCAAGATACAGTCAAAGAAACGGATCCCCTGAAATGAGGAGATTGTTACAAATTGAGAAACAACAAGATGCTGGCAATGTTGATGACGCTTCAAGGAGCTTCCCTTTTGCTATGACTTGTATGACTTTTGTCGTTCTTCTCATCTTGCTTTTGGAGGAGGCTGATTCTGACCGATGCTTTACCCTTTTTGGAGTTTAACGCGTTGTAAGTGATACAGACGAATTCAGAATGCAGTTGTTCGCTTATTTCCCTTATTTTGCGTGGATCGCCCTTTCGGGTTTTCAATCCACCGGGATACCCATTTTTGCCTGAGTTGTCCAAGGCGGCTTTTCAACTCAGCGGGTGTACATTTTTATTTATTTTCCCTTATTTTTGCCCGAGTCTTTTATTCTGTTTTTGACTCGCCGTGATGCCCTATTTTTTCCTGGACTTACATTCTGTTTTTATGTCCAGCGGGCCATTTTTATGCGAAGTATTTTTTAACTGCATCTGAATTCACAGGGGACAGAAAGTCTTCACCATCCATAGTACTGAGCATCAGTGCTCCACCAAAGAAAACTTTCTTTACTACGAATGGTCCTTCATAGTTCGGAGTCCACTTGCCCCTGTGGTCTGTATGAGGAGGGAGGAGTCTTTTCAGCACAAGATCTCCTACTTGGTACTCTCGGAGCCTGACTTTCTGATCGAAGGCTTTCTTCATTCTTTTCTGATATAGCTGCCCATGACAGATTGCAGCCAATCTCTTCTCTTCAATCAGATTCAGTTGTTCGTATCGGGACCGGACCCATTCTGCTTCGTTCAGCTTAACATCCATCAATACTCGCAAGAAGGGTAATTCAACTTCCACAGGTAGGACTGCCTCCATACCATACACAAGCTGATACGATGTTGCCCCAGTGGATGTTCTGATTGACGTTCGGTACCCATGCAAAGAAAATGGTAGCATTTCATGCCAGTCTTTATAGGTAACCACCATCTTTTGTTCAATCTTCTTGATATTCTTGTTAGCTGCCTCAATAGCGCCATTCATCTTTGGCCTGTAAGGAGAAGAATTGTGGTGTTGGATCTTGAAGTCCTGGCACAATTCTTCCATCATTTTGTTGTTTAAGTTGGAACCATTATCAGGAATGATTCGCTCGGGCACTCCATACCGACAGATGATGTCTCTCTTCAGAAATCGGGCTACCACTTGCCTTGTAACATTTGCATAAGAAGCTGCTTCAACCCACTTGGTAAAATAGTCAATGGCTACCAGGATGAATCTGTGACCATTTGAAGCAGTCGGTTCAATCTTGCCAATCATATTAATGCCCCACATAGCAAAGGGCCAGGGTGAAGACATCACATTCAGAGGATTCGGAGGCACATGCACCTTATCCGCATAGATCTAGCATTTATGGCATTTTCTGGCATAGGCACAATAGTCCGCATCCATTGTGATCCAGTAATAGCCTGATCTTAGCAACTTCTTTGCCATTGCATGTCCTCCGGCATGGGTACCAAAGGATCCTTCGTGCACTTCGTGCATCAACAAGTCCGCTTCTGTCCTATCGACGCATCTGAGGAGTACCATATCAAAGTTTCTCTTGTACAGGGAACCGTCAGTATTCAGGAAGAAACTACCGGATAGCCTTCTTAATGTCTTCTTATCATTGGAAGATGCCCCAGGTGGGTATGTTTGATCCTACAAGAAGCATTTGATGTCATGGAACCAAGGCTTATCATCTTTGACAACGTCTGCTGAAAATACATATGCTGGTCTGTCAAGTCTGGACACTGAAATCCGAGGCACAAAGTTGGCAGCTTGAACTTTGATCATGGATGAAATGGTAGCCAAGGCGTCTGCAAACTGATTCTCGTCTCGAGGGATATACTCAAGCTTGACCATTGTGAAGAAAGTCAATAACCTTCTTGTATAATCCCGATAAGGTATCAGATGATCTTGGTGGGTGTACCATTTGCCGTTGGTTTGATTAATTACCAGAGTTGAATCTCCGAATATAGTTAAAGTCTTGATCCTGAGGTCAATGGCTTCCTCAAGACCCATAATGCAAGCTTCGTATTCAGCTTCGTTATTAGTGCAGTTAAAGGTGAGTTTTGTCGAGAAAGGCATGTGAACTCCCTTAGGTGTAATGAGTACTGCACCAACACCGCGACCATTCATATTAATAGCCCCATCAAACATCATAGTCCATTCTTCTTCCGGGTCAGGACCTTCAGTGTGAACAGGCTCTTCATGATCTTTTGCTTTTATGAACATGATGTCTTCATCAGGGAAGTCAAATCTCATAGGCTGGTAATCATCAATGGGTTGCTCTGCAAGATAATCAGACAATACACTGCCCTTGATGGCTTTCTGAGATGTGTACTGAATGTCATATTCCGTGAGGATCATTTGCCATCTTGCAACCCGTTCGGTAAGTGCTGGCTTCTCGAAAATGTACTTAACTGGGTCCATCTTTGAAATCAACAAAGTAGTGTGGGTCAACATGTACTGCCTTAGTCGGCAAGCAGCCCACGCTAAAGCACAACAATTTTTCTCGAGCAGTGAATAACGTTGTTCACAGTCGGTAAACTTTTTGCTCAGGTAGTAAATTGCATACTCTTTTTGACCAGACTCGTCATGCTGGCCCAGCACATACCCCATTGACTCTTCTAATACTGTCAAGTACATGATTAGAGGTCTTCCTTCAACCGGAGGCATAAGGATCAGAGGCTCTTGCAAGTATTCCTTGATTTTGTCAAAAGCCCTCTGGCAGTCTTCATTCCACCTGACCGTTTGTTCTTTTCTTAACAGCTTGAACAAAGGCTCACAGGTTGCTGTAAGGTGAGATATGAATCGTGAAATGTAGTTCAATCTACCTAAGAAACCCCGAACTTCCTTTTCTCTCTTTGGTGCAGGCATTTCTTGAATGGCTTTGACTTTGTCAGGGTCAACTTCAATCCCTTTCTCACTTACAATAAATCCCAGCAGTTTACCAGATCGCACCCCGAATGTGCACTTGTTGGGGTTCAACTTCAGTTGGTACTTCCTCAGACGCTTGAATAACTTCAACAGATTCACCAGGTGGTCTTCTTCTGTGAGGGACTTGGCAATCATGTCATCACATAACATTCGATTTCTTTGTGGATCATGTCATGGAATAATGTTACCATAGCCCGTTGATAAGTTGCACCAGCATTCTTCAGTCCGAATGGCATCACCTTGTAACAGAATGTGCCCCAGGGTGTGATGAAAGTTGTCTTCTCCATGTCTTCAGGTGACATTTTGATCTGATTGTATCCTGAAAATCCGTCCATGAAGGAGAACACCGAGAACTGAGCAGTATTATCAACCAATACATCAATGTGAGGTAAAGGGAAGTCATCTTTTGGGCTGGCTCTGTTTAGGTCCCAGTAGTCCACACACATCCTCACCTTGCCGTCTTTCTTAGGCACAGGTAAAATGTTAGCAACCCACGGAGGGTAACTAGTCACAGCAAGGAAACCGGCGTCCCACTGCTTTTGTACCTCTTCTTTTATCTTCATTGCCATATCTGGGCGAGTACGGCGCAACTTCTGTTTTACTGGCGGACAATCTTCTTTCAAAGGAAACTTGTGCATGACAATATCGGTGTCCAACCCTGGCATATCCTAATAGGACCAAGCGAAAACATCCACAAATTCTCGAAGCATGTCAATCAGTTGTTCTTTCACTGAGTCTTGTAGGCAGACCCCGATCTTAACCTCTTTCACGTCTTCTTCCGTACCAAGATTAATCGTTTCAATCTCCTCCTGATGAGGAGTGATAACCTTCTCCTCTTGCCTTAACAACCTGGCTAGCTCTTCAGGTAGCTCATAATCTTCTTCAACCCCTTCATCGGCTTGATTGATTGGATTGTCAAAGTCATACGAAGTCATAGCTGTGTTGTTGTCGGTGCAATCTGAAAGGCACTCTCTGCAAGGGTTTAGATTGTTTATTTTAGTGATCAATTTTAATCTTGTTTAGATAAAGTGAAAATGAAGTTATTTTATTTTGAAAACATTGCCATTTTATTTTTGTACAAAAAGAAAAATGAAAAGACAGTGAGCGAAAAAGAGACTCGTTTGCAAAAGATGTCCGATATTCATTGATTGATCTGTTTGCACAAAATTACAAGATGGCCCGATTACAAAATGAGTCTTGATATCTTGGGCAAGATGCAAGACTTGATGCATGCTTAAAAATACAGGAAATAATAATTACTTTGCAGGAGTAACCCTTATAATTTCCTGGGAAGACCAGTTAAGGACTTGGCTCCCCGGGATCCTTGGACGTATCCATCTCTCTAGGTTGCGGTCGCTTTCCTCCTCGTCTTCCAAGTTGTTCACAGCATCCGGGGTGAGCATTCCCCCGCTGACAAAATTGGGCTTTTTTGCAGCCTCTGATTGACCTTGTTGAGTTGGTTTGTAACCCAACCCAAATCTGTCTCCCTTCTTTTCCACGGGCAGCAGCTTGCCCCAGCCTTGGGCAGTACCCTCTTCAACAACCTTCCTGGCTTGTTGATAAGACGTCATGGAAGTTCCCAGTTCAGCAGATGCTTCATTAATGTTCAGGGCCTCAAACCCTTGGCTCATGGTTTCATGGATTTCTCCATCCATTTCTATGTACTTATACGTAGCCAGATGGCTAACAAAGATGTCTTCTTCCCCACAGATGGTGATGATCTGGCCTTCCCACTCGAATTTCAGCTTCTAGTGAAGGGTAGATGTAACAGCGCCAGCGGCATAGATCCAGGGTCTACCCAACAAACAGCTGTAGGCCGGCTGAATGTCCATCACATAGAAGGTAATTTTAAAGGTCTGCGGGCCAATCATCACAGGCAGATCAATCTCCCCAAGCACTGATCTTTTAGAGCCATCGAATGCTCTCACCACCAAATTACTCGGACGCAATGCCAAGCCATCATACTCCAGCTTCACTAAGGCTTTCTTTGGTAAAACATTGAGTGACGACCTAGTGTCCACCAGTACATGAGATAAAACAGCACCCTTTCACTCTAGGGTGATGTGTAAAGCCTTGTTGTGGTTACGCCCCTCAGTTGTTAAGTCAGCATTGGTAAAACCCAGTCCATGACTGGTGTTGACATTTGCTACCACAGTTTCTAGCTGATTAACGGTAATCTCCTCTGGCACGTATGCTGCGTGCAGGACTTTCAATAATGCATTCCTGTGAGCTTCGAAACACATCAACAGGGATAATATGGAGATTTTTGAGGGAGTCTGGTGAAGCTGATCCACCACCTTGTAGTAACTTCTCTTTATGATTCTCATAAACTCTTCTACATCTTGTTCAAAAGATGTCTTCTGAGTTTCTTTGGCAATTGGCTCTTCAGGTACCACACTCTTTCCCTTTGCTTTGGCAGCAGCTTCTGCTTCAGCATTAGGTCTTTGAGTTTGTGAGGCAAAAAGGCGTCCGCTTCTGGTGAAGCCTCCGCCTCCCCCAACATTATCAAATTTTGGAGAAGAGGTTGAAGAATCCAAAGTGATTTTCTCCCTGTTGCAGTAAAGATCAGAGCCATAATGCCAAGGTATGGCATTACTGCTTTCATATGGAACTGGTCCAGGCACCGTGATAGTAACTGGACTGACTGCAGCAGAGGAGGGTACTGAAATGGTGTGCGGATCGTAGTAAATTGTGACTGGTGACCTGGCAGGAGGCGCCACTGTTTATTGCTGAAAGTTGTTATTTGGAGGAACATTTGATGGATCATAGTAGATGGTGACTGCTGAGACATCTTCATCAATTTCTGCTGGCGTTGTAGAAGATTCTGCGGATAAAAGGGATGCTGATGTTGTAGAAGAAATGGCCGTTGAAATTTGACTTGTTGAAGTGATGGACGGAGCCATTGCTGATGATATTGAGGAATCAGTAGGAATGATTGTTGCTGTTGTTGTAGAAGAATCGGGAATTGTTGTTAAAGGAATTGCTGGATTTGTAGGCGCCGTTGTTGAGATTTGAAGGATACCATCCTTGATAAGACCATTTATGCCGCTTCTCAAATTATCACACCCGTTGACTGCAATGTTGCAATACCCACAACCGAGCTCACACCCTGGGAACACATGGCACTCTAGAAGCTGAGCTTTAATTTCAACCAGAGGTGTTCGAATCTGTGCAACACTGGTGATCAAAGTAGATGGCTTGTCTTCCTCAATGGCATTAATCCTCGGCCCGTTATGATTAGGCATAGGATTCTTGTTGACATTTGGAGGGGGTGCAAAGTTGAGGGCTTTAGAGTCCACCAGATCTTGGACTTTCATTTGCAAGGCCCTGCATTTTTCTGTATTGTGGCCAGGTGCATTGGAGTGGAAAGCACATCTGGCGTTGACATCATAATTCCTTGGGACGTTGGAGGGATCTGGTGGTGCCAATGTCCTTAACTCAACCAAGTTGAGCTTCAGGAGTTGTGGCAATAAAGTGGCATAAGGCATAGGGATAGGATCAATCACCCTGTTTTCCTGTGATGGTCTTTGTTGAAAGGGTCGTTGTTGTTGATTGCTGTTGTTGTTGTTGTAGGTTCTCTGTTGCGGGTACTGAACTTGTTGTTGATATTGTGGTTGTTGTTGTTGTTGATATGCTGATTGTTGAGGAATCGGAGCTGGAATTGTGACAGCTGCTACTGATCTGTGGACATACTGAGGTCTGCCCCTGCTGGCATGAATGGCATTTATCTCACCGGTCCTTCGAGGTCCCACAAAAGGCTTCCTGGGATTACTGGACGAACTTGCACCATTATCAGAAATTTTGCCCATTTTTAGCAGACTTTCAATCCTTTCACCGGCTATAACTACGTCTGCGAAGCTGGTAGAAGAAAAGGCAGCCAATCTATCAATGTATGTCCCTTGCAAAGTATTCATGAACATGTCGGCCATTTCTCTTTCCGACATGGGTGGTTGGACAGCAGCAACAAGCTGTCTCCACCTCTGGGCATATTCCCTGAAGCTTTCTCTGGAAGATTGAGACATTCCCATTAGAAGGGTCCTGTTAGGAGCCATGTCCAGATTGTATTGATATTGCCTGATGAAGGCTTCAGCTAAGTCCTTCCAGCATCTAATAGTAGCCCTGGTCAAGTGTGAATACCACTCTCTTGAAGCCCCAGTCAGACTGTCTTCAAAGTAGAACATCCACAGCTTCTCATCCATAGTATAAGCTTTAAGTCTTCCCAGGAAAGATTGCAGGTGAGTTCGTGGACAGGAGGTTCCATTGTATTTCTCGAAGCACGGGGGTTTAAACTTGTGGGGAATTCTTACCCCATCCACTAACCCCATATCCATTACATCGAAGCCCAATGAGTTTTGAGACTCCAAAGATCTCAACTTCTCAGCAATTTCATCAAACCTCCTATCATAGACTTCATCCCCAGCTCCCATGACAGTAAACTGCTCTTCTTGGGGATCCTCTTGCAGGATTCTCCCTCCAGTAGTATTTCCTTGCACATTACCTGGGATGTTGACTTCCGGATCTAGATGAGGTCCAAATACAGGTGGATTAACATGAGGCTGACCCCTCTCATTGTTGCTAGTTCCTCCAGTGCCAGGGTGGGGTTCCTCGGGAGTTTGTCTTTCTACCAATGCCCTTAACCTTTCTTGGCTCTGGGCCAAGCTAGTCATTACAGTCATGAATTGGGCCATTTGGTTTCTCATCTCCACTCTTTCATTAGCCATCTGGGTTCTGACCTCAGTCAGGTCTTGCTGTACTTGCTCCATTAGAATACCCGGAAGGTTGTTGCGAGTAGGATACCAGTGTGCACGGTTGACAGGGAACACTCTTCTGCGAGCAATATTTCCTGAACCACAACAGAGTTAGAAAAAAACAAAATAATAACAAAACCTACAAAACAAAACAAAAGTTAGTATGCAATGCAGTATGCTTATTTGTTTTCCAAGGTATCCGGCTTGGTTCTTGGTTTTGACCTTTCCAGACCTCGAGGAAGATGCTTTTGGTGTTGTTGAGAAAAAGAAACCCCACAGTGGAAACAAACTAAAATATATTACAAATGGTGAATCATACATAGTTTGTTTTACAACAAATGCCCCTGGAGGGTCAAAATACAACAAAAAGAAAAGTACAACAAATGGAAATGAACAACAAGCAAAGAAGTCAAACATCTAGTCCAAACTCATCCTCCTTAACTTCCTTCAGAAGTGCCTCAGTCACTGGACCAGCTGGATGCTCTGTAATAGTCCTGATGAGGAGGTTTCTAGTGGCAATGGCAGTGGTCAGCTTCTTGTGCCTGTCCTGGTCCTTTGATCTCTTCAAACCAGCCCTAAGCTTCAACTCTGAAATCTCCTTCTGGGTTGCCAGCAAAGCTTCCTGCTGCTTCTTTTCAATGGCCTCTAACTGCTCAATCCTGGCTTGAGTTCTCTGATCTTCTTGAGTACGGGCTTCAGTGATCCTGACCCACCTAGCCTGACCTTCTTGCAGATAGAGGTCAGTCCTAACCTTCTGAAGCTTGGCCTCTTTACAAGCATTCTTCAATATTTGCTCCCCAGCTCTTGCTTTCTTGATGTAGTCCTCTGTTTTCTCAATCTTGGCCAGATGCTCCCCCCTAAGCTTCTCCAACCTCTCAATGTCCAGAAGACCATCACTCCTTTCCCAAAGAGTCTTCTTCAGAGCTTGAGACAAATTCTCATTTCTTTCCTTCAGCTTCTCAAATTCTTCCAGGCTGACAGTTGCTGCTGGCTGAGCTGTAGATGGTCCTGGTATATCCTCAATGGTGAAAGGCATTCCAGTAATCTGAGCTCTAGCATGAGACCAGTCATAGTACTGAGCTGAAGCAACATTATTGCACCTTCCAAGAATAGCCATCCCTTTTGTCTGGATGTTGTCCCAAGCCCAGGATGCCTGTCTGACAGCAGCTAGATTAGGCTTTATTTCACAATACAGGGTCTCAGCTAAATCTTGTACTCTAGGAGGATGAAACAAAGCATAGCCCAGTTGTCTCTTGAACAACAAAGGGTTGTAGTTGATACAACCCTTTACCCCTATCAGAGGTACATTTGGGTATTGCCCACAACTAGTGATTATGTCCTTGTCTTTGGTGCTCTGGGTGCACCATCTGACATCATCTGAAGTCAAAGCAAGGAGCCTCTTGGCCCAATTCTTCTGTTAGTGAGGATTCAGGAAGGCATCTATCTTAGGTAGGTGTTTGAGCAGCCAGGTGTGAAACAGAGGAGCACAGCATCTCACCAACTTCCCTCTTTGTTTCTCATTCCTCTGATGAATGGAGTAATAGAAATCTCCCAGCAATGTGGGTACTGGGTTCCTCAGAAGGAAAAGGTGAATGGCATTCTTGCTGATAAATTTGGGCTCATCTGCAAACAGTATAACCCCATATATGCTGAGGGCTAACAGTGCACAAACTGCCCTCCATTCTCCCAAGGAGGCCTTCAGGATGGCCTGAGAAATCAAGAAGTCTAAGTGTAAACCAGGGATCCCAGCTTTTGTTGTCATACTTTGCTCAATCAAAGTAGGCTCCAGGTACAATGCTTTTTCCACTTCTCCATTGCTGGGAGAAGTCATTTCTGGGTTGAAGGGGATTCCACCCCTGACAGGTACTCCAATCAATGATGAAAACTCCTCCAACAGAGGTCCTAGCTGAAAGTCTGAAAATGTGAAGCATCTCAAAGGAGGGTCATAAAAATGCAAGCATGTGTGGATCATGCTCCTCTGAGAAGGGTCTAGGTCCATGACCATATCAAGGATACCTCCATAATGCTCTCTGAATAAAGGGATGTGGTCTTGAGTGATAAGTGACTGGACCTGCCTGATACCAGTCAATACAGGCTCAAAGAAATGGTAAGATATGTTGCTCTTCCTGGGTGTAGCCATGAATGCTGATGAAGAGCTGAAGACAAGTGCTGATGAGGACCAAGACTGATACTGGAGATGAGCCACTGATAGGCTGATGCTGGTGATGATGAAGATAGCTGAAGCAGGCAAATGATGAAGACAACTGAAGCAGAGGTCTATGCAGAAGAAGGGGTCAAAACCAAACCAGATGTGATAT
Source organism: Lathyrus aphaca (assembly GCA_963966055.1). NCBI lineage: Eukaryota > Viridiplantae > Streptophyta > Magnoliopsida > Fabales > Fabaceae > Lathyrus > Lathyrus aphaca. Next base: position 214,459,553 of record OZ014523.1, on the reverse strand, counting down.
GGATACCCTGAAAAACAAATAAACAAATGTTAAATGATGCAAATGATGAGTATGCAAATGATATCCAAGGGTTTGTGATCAAGCTGGATCTGATTATCTGTCTTGATATAAAGCCCATGTATGTTCAAGAAGTCCAGATGGAGATTCTGAAATCCAGTAACCAAGGTGGGGGACTCAAATAAAGAGTCACATGTCCAGGGTTAACTCACAAGAACTGTCCAAAATGAGGTACTCTTAATCAAATAATAACAGGGTATGATGTGGCCAAGGGTACCTGCAAACCTGCAAACAGCCCAACCCCCTCACAGGCCGTGTTCTAAAACAAGGATCCTCAGACTTGGATCAGTTATGAGAAGTGTAAACACTTCTAACCCGGAGGTACAATGTTTACAATAACCATAAAAGATCCTCCTCTAATTCACCTCATTTCTGAAGGTCATAATAAAGGTCATCCAGACTTAACAGGCTTCCTAGATAGCCCTAGCACTACAGGAAATCTGTAGCACTGAGTTCTCAAGAAGAAACCTACATCTGAACCGTGTTTCATATTCCCGCACCAGACCGAAAGATAAATCAGGAAATCTGGGAAAGAACATGAACCACTCTAGCCTAGGTGTCACTCAGGTCCCAGGTATAGGACCTCAAACTCTCAATAGAACCCCACCCACCAAGACAGAAAACCAGATCCAGCAATGATAATATGACAGTATGAAGTATGAAAAAACTATAAGGAAAGCAATAAATAAAGTTGTACATAAAGCAATAAATAAAGCAACTAAATAAACACAATTAGCACATAACACCCCAGTAAACACAAATCAAACAAGCGCTAGGAGGAACCCACAAAAAGAACCAGAAGCCATGGTTACAGTATAAGGGTCCCCAGCAGAGTCGCCAAGCTGTCGCTCCCACCAAATGAGGCCAGGTCAAATGGGGTACAGACGCGAACGGTCGGCGAAGGGAGAGAGAAAACACAAGGGTGAACTCAAAAGAAAAGAGTCGCCAGCCAGACATTTTTATCCCGGAGGAAAGGTAATGCTGAATAGACCTGAGAAAAGATATGGATAAGACGGTTGCGGACCAGAGAGACTGAGAAAGGGGGTTGGTTACAACCTGGGAAAGTATTAGCACCCAGATTGTCCGTCGTACTCGACGGGATCCACGCTTAAAAGATTTGTGTTTTAAAGGGGTAGTGTCAGTGCAATTTGTGTATCAAAGCTGGAAAGAATGCAAGTATCAGTGTAAAACAAAGTGTGGAGTGTATAAACAGTGTCAGTGTACAAGGAAAGAGATAAGATGCTCAAGATAAATGAGGCTTAAAGAATAATTCTAGAAGGAGGGGGAAAATACAGAGACTTTTGTTCGATAACTGTTAAGTTATGCCTACGTATCCTCTCGTGCAATGAGGAAGTCAGAACACCGTAGTTCGACTCAAAGAGACTGAAAGATAAATTGACTTGTGAACTGCTTTCTTGTCTATGCTCAAGTGTATGACCTGTCTGGCTCAGGTGCAAACTGTCTTGCATTAGACGGAAGAAGCAAGTTCTCGTTTATGAGTGAATGAGGTGAGAAAAGAATCCCGGAGGAGACGATTATTAATTGTTTTTGTGTTTTCAATCTTTTATTGCCTTTTGATATTTTTCATAAGTTAATGAGCTTAAGCCTAAACCAAGGGTTAGTAAACTCATCACATCCTCCCTCTGATTAGGGGTGATGAGAATACCTTAAGAATGAAGTAAACACCTCACACTTAATCACCATGATGTAGGATTAAGCTCATTAACCTACTTGTGATTATTTAGATGTTTTTGGAGTTTTTGGTTTAGTGTTAAGTAATGAGTTTAAGCCATAATCAAGGATTTAATGGACCCATTACACCATCCTAATAGAAGGATAATAGATGAGAACATTTAAGCTGAGGAAAGCTCCTCAACTTAATCCATGATTATGGATTAACCTCATGACAAAACAAAGCCTTTATTAAATGGATTTTAGTTAATGGTAAGATTAAGAAGTGGATTTTATGATTTTGTAAGACAACTTGAGGGGGACTTATCCATTAACACTAGGGTTAGTCCTTCTTAACCAATTAAGGAAGAATTAGAACCCTAATGCAAGGCCCAAGTTACAAGCTTGATGTCTTGATGATTATTAAGTGAATTGATTAAAGGAGTTAAACACATTAAGGGTTTAACACTTAGGATTAAAGTTATACACTCCATCCTAATAGAAGGATGTAGGCATAAGCTTAATCACAAAGCCTTAAAACCTTTAGGGTTTAGTCCTTGATTATGAGATGAGAAGAGAAGACTCAAAGATGACACAAAAGTAAGAGCTAAATGGGGGACTAATCAAACCCTAATTGTTATCATGCTTGGTTGTTCCTAGGGTTTGTGAGGCTTAAGAGGAGAAATCTTCAAGGAAGCCACCAAGGAGAAGCAGATGGAAGGAGAAAGAAGCAGAGAAAAGCAAGACAACTTGCTTCACTTAAGAAGACAAGTTGCTTGAAGGAAGAAAGTGGGGGAGGGCATGAATGAGCAAGATCACTCTAATACACAAGATAAAATGCAGCAATGATGCAAGAGAGGGTGAGAAGAGATTGTGAGAAGTGAAGGCAAATTTACTTCTCAAAACAACTTACCACCTGAAAAGTTAGCAAAAGAAATGAAATGCAGTGCAAATGAGATGAAATGTCATGATGCAAACCAAAGTCAGAAGCATAAACATGATGTTAATGATGCTAAGAGATGATGCACACACATGTCAAGAGTTAGGGATGATCATACAAGGATGAGGATGCAAATGAAGCATGCTTTGAACCATGAAAGTTCATGAAAGTTTATGAAATGCAATGGACATATAACATGGCAAATGAAAGATGCAATGATCAAACATTATTCTAATATGTCCTAAAATGTATTATGAATCATGTGGATGCACAACATGTCATGGCAAGTTCTTAAATGCAAGCAAATGAGAGATGGATGCAAAGGAAGGCACAAATTAGGGTTTACATACAACACACAATGCAAAAATTCAAAACCAGAAGCAAATGACATGACAAAAAATTGAAAATGGTATCAAAGGAACCCTAGCCCTACACAAGTTCACTGCCAAAGGAGGAGACCTAACTCTTAACCTAGTGGAAGTTATGAATTTTCTAAGTCAACTAGGGATTCAAGGTACCTCACAATGAAAAATGCTAAACAAATTGAAAATGGAAGATAAATTCAAGCCAATTTTATCCTAGGAACTACATGGTATGAAGGATGTAATGCAAGAAGAACCATCATCAAACTCTCAATGGTTAGGCAGAATGGATTTTTCCAAGTTTGAACAAAAACATTGCCTTTAAAAGAATTTAAATCCAATGAAAATTGTCAAAATGCATCAAGAACCAAAAAGAAATTTGTTTTGAGAGTTTGATAATGTTTCTAAATGTTTTGAAATGCAATGTGAATTTTTTGGTGATTTTTAAATACCTAAATGCATTTTTAATTAATTAATTCTCATTAACTAATTAAAAAAAACATTTAAATGATTTAAAAATGATTTTTAATGAAAAAAATAAAAATAAAAATATTTTTGGGTTCTGAAAATTAATGAAATGCTTGACAAAAATTTTCAGAATTTTTAAATGCTTTTTACTATTTTTAATAATTCGTGGAAATTAAATGTGAAACAAATGAAATAAAAATGAAATTAAATGGAAAATGAGAAAGTCAAAGGATCTGAAGGCCAGGATTCAAATTCCAGGAGGCGGGAGTTGACTACGCGCGCTAATGGACGGCCAGAATTCAAACTCACGTAATTATGATTAAGCCCTAATCCAAAACCCTAATTACTTTCAGATGACCGGAACAGTGTTCCGGTCATCTTCTCCGGCAAGCTCCTCACCCCATCTCCCTCAATACGCAACCCCAAGACCCCTAAAGCTCCAGAAATGATCCTCTCCTCAACCCCAGCAAGAATCAAACATCAAAACTCATTTATTCAACCCCAAAATCATGAATCGAAGCAAAACGGAAAGTATGGCAGAAATTTCAGAAGATCAATACATGCTTAATACTTGACTATTCTCAAAAGTAAAGACATCATGGTGATCAGTGAAACATGTAGAATCATTCTATAACATAAAATAAGAGTTCTGGAAAAATAAATGCCATGGCTACCTGAGCTTGAGCTTTCGAAACAGGATCTTTCTGGCCAGTTCTTTGCTTCAAACAAGCTCCAATGATCCTCCCCAAAAGTTTGTGATGCTTGGCTGGAGTTTAAATGGTCTTAAAATGAAAATGGCAGAGATTCACTTGGTGAAGTGTGGAAATCGTGTTTTTGATTGTGGGCCTTTCAGAGCAAATTGATGGTTGGGAAATGATCAGAAGGCTAGCGTGAGTTGTTCTGTGGGATTTGTTTTGAGGTTTGAAGCTTGTATGGAGGGATTCGAATGAAAATGCATAAGAGGTGAGTTTAGAGGATGCTGACTTGTGGGAGAGATTAGGATGTGTTGTGTGTTGTGTTGAGTTCCTTTTGGTACATGTATCAAGTTGGGATAGGTCAGAGAGTTGTTGCTGGCCTATGTTGATTGGTATGGTCCATTTTGCCAAAAGTCAACTTTTGTGTAAGAGGAGGTATGGGCTGGTTCAGTCATGGTACAAGGGCATGGCTTGGCTCAGCTGTGATCAAGGAGAACCATGGAAATTAATTTGAGGCAATGCAGCAAGTGGATTAGGGTTTATGTGAGGTTTTGCAATTTTCACAAAGTTTGGCCCTTTTGTGATTTCTTGAAGCATAAGTCATGAAACTTGGAGATTCTTTGATGCATTCTGATTTTTAGGTCATGGTTCATGTTTTTGTAATGCATATAAGTCCATTTGAAGTCACATTTTTCCTTGGCATGAGGTTTTGCAACTTTGCCTCTTTGGTACAAAACTTGAAATTATGTGATTTTGTCCAACTTTGACAAACCATAACTTTTGATCCAAAATGAATTAGAATGAGTTCTTGTACTTTTTTAAAATGGGAAGATCCATTCTACAACTTTCATGACCAAAGTTTTCTCATTTGAAGCAATTTTGAATCAATTTGAGGAGGTTGAAAAACTTTCCCAAAATGGCAAGTTTGCATTACAAGTCACTGTCCCAAAATGGCAACTTTGCAAATGGCTTGAAATTCTTCAATTTTGTGAACCCCTAACATCTTCTATGATCAAATAAAGATCATACACATTCAAAATGATGGAGAACACCCTTTAGTTGGGTCATTGGGGGCCTCAGATGCCCTAATTTTACACTGATTTGCTCAAGAAGTCAACTCTTGATCAGATGCCTTCCCCATGGAATGTCTTCATGAAAATTGATATGCATGATCCTTATACCATATAGAGACCAATAGAAACAAGAATGACCAAAAAAATTGGATTTATGGCCTTTGAAACCAAAACCCTAATTCTAGGTCATCTGTGCAGTTAAATCTAGCTCTGCTTCCATGCCTTTTTAAGTTCTTGTGATTCTTTGACTTCTTTGATCTTGAGAGGATATAATATGATGCTTGAACATACATGGACCCCTCTGGGATGATTGAAGACCTTTGGAGTGGCTCAAATGGCTCAGGGATGGCTCAGATCACAAACCCTAGATGCAGATGACTTTGAATCAATGCAGTGAATAAAAAATGTGGTATGAGATGCTATGATTGAATTTATGCACATGTAAAGATCACAAGACATGGTGTGAATGGGTGAGGGCAAATTTGGGGTGTTTACAGTTGTGTTTGTGGGAATAGGAGGAAAATCTTTCCGATGAAGATGAATCATGTCTCATCTATTCGAAGGTTTGTTGAATGTTTTAAGTTTTTTTTAGTACGAAAGGGCGAATGAAGCACAACTCGAGGGCTGGCCTCAAAAGTGATTCATTCAAAAACCCGAGGAATGCTAGATTCCTGAGTTTAGTTCTTTCGTAATTTATTTTGTTATCATATTTATTTCGTCTTAGATGATTTAGGGTTTAATATTTTTAGTAACGAAGGAGTAAATGAAACACTAAGCGTGGGGCTAGCACAGGTGTGGTTCATTAAAGAACTCTTGGAATGCTAGACTCCAGGGTTCAGTTCCTTGTTAATTAATTTATGACACGTAAAGTCGTGCGGATGGAAATCACATAGTCCCTAAGGGTGCTCTTAGTAATACGAAACTATAAAATAAAGACAGAAAGATAAATTGTGTACAAGGTAATCGGGAGAGGGATATAAAGTAATTTACACGGGTTACAAGAGAAAGTGTGTGTGCAGTGTATTAGCTATCTGGAACCGTTAGAACATGATATAGTATAAAATGCAAAAAGTAAATAAATAAAATAAACAAAATAAATAGACTAAAAAAAATAAAATACACTATGAAGTAAATTAAACTAAGCTAAATGGCCTCATATTTGTCACAATTTATCGATTTATCAAAATCGACTAATCATGGCCTTTTGTTATATCATCGGCCAAAATAAAAATCAAAACGGAATTGAAAAGCAAAGACACATCTTTTTGAATTTTTAGTTTATCAAGGACTAAACAAAATTACAACTAAATTTAAATAACTTACTAAACAATAATATTTTATTTTATATTTTAAAGTGTTAATCACATATATACTTTACTTCTAAGATTACTAAATAAATTAAACAAAACTATATTTTGAAATGAAGAAACTAAAATCAATCTAATAACTTAAACTAATAAGGAAATTTTTAAATAATTTAAATAGATAACAAACTAAAATATAAAAAAAAAACTAGTAAAATAAAAATTAAAGAGAAATAAATAAACATGGATATTTATCATAAACTAACATATACTAATACTATAACAACAATAAAATATGAACACATAAAAAAATATTATATTTTTACAACATAGCTTCACAAACTAAAATATAAATAAATAAATGATGGATGATACTCACAAACTCCAAAGCTAGCAAAGGTTGAGCTTGTTGTGTAGAATAAAGTGAAGATGTTTTGATGGAGGTTGTTATTGTGGTGAAGATGGTGATTGTTTATGGGTATTGTGTAAGTAAAAAAAAGAATTTTGACTTTGAAAATTATGTAATGAATGTGCTAGATTTTGAGAATTTAAGGATATTCTTGTTATTCTCAAATGAGAGAAAGAGAGATCTTATTTATAGTGTGAATGAGGTATGCGTGTTGATGTGGCAATCCATGTGACTTTATGAGAATGATATTTGGTCATTGATAAGTCCAAGTTGGCAATCCATGTGAAGTGTGAGAATAATTCTTGGCCAATGATAATTCCATGTTGGCAATCCATAATGTGAGAATAATTTTTGGCCATTGATAATTCCAAGTTTGCAATCCATGTGAAGTGTTTGTACTACATTGTAGTGGACCCCACTTTCCTTTTTTCCTTTTTTAAATATGAAGAAAAACAAAAGAAAAGTAGTAGTAATAATAATAATAAATAATAATAATAAAACTAATAATAATAATAATAAAAAAGAAAAAAAATTGAAAATGATTATCAAAAAAGAAATTATATTGAATTAAATAAATTGAAGTTAAACTAAATAAATTGAAATTGAAATTAAACTAAAATCTAAATTAACTTAAGTAAAAAGAATTCTAAATTAGAATTGAACCAAAATAAAATTTAAATTAAAACTAATTCTAAAATATCTAATATAATCTAAATTCCTATTCTTAAAGCGAAATAAGTAATTCTAAAAAAATCAAGAATAAAATATGAAATAAAAATAAAAATAAATAGAACTACATGATTAATGATTAATGGATTAGAATGAAAAAAATGATGGACTATCAAATAATTCGATAAAAATGCGTCAGATGAATAAAATTTTTAAAAAAAATCCGGTCAAAATTTAGGGTGTGTCATGAAGAAATGTCTTTTATGTTTTCTTTGTGAAGATAGTCTCATGATCAGACTTGTACATCATGCTAGACAAGCTCACATTATTCCAAGATTGAATGAATATAAGTTCTCCATGGAATAAGGCTATACACAAGAGACTACTTCCATCCTTTATTAAGTGTGTTTTGGATTTTTGTTTGAGGATGAGAAAAGAAGACTCAAATTGAGAAAGGAAAAAAACTAAGGGAACTAAGTGCAAACGCAAACACAAATTGAAAGTATAAAGAAATTAGTAAGAAGTAGAATATACAAGGCTTACATCAACCTCCCTACAAAATAAGGGTTAGCTTTTTCAAAGTCATTTGAACACACATGCATGGCAAAACTCAAATAAAGCTCATACTAGCTAAGGAAAAACATTAATGATCCTCTAAGGTTAAGACCTAAGTCTAAGGTGTCCTACATGATAACAAGCTTACAAAGGCAGTAGGAAAACCCTATTAAAGCATTCTAAGGTTATAAGGACAAACAAAGACAAACTATGCTCTAAATGGTACTAAACCCTAATAGGAGTCAAGGTGTAGTTAAATTAGAAAGTTAAATGATTAAGTATGTTTAAACTTGAATGAGGTCAAAGGTGAATGTAAAATTCAGAACTAAACACTAAATGGAAGTTCCTTAAAGTGTAAAACCAAGTGGGAAAAAAGAGATTCAAGTGAGAGAAATTCAAACACAAAATTGAGGAATGAAAAGCAATCATTGAACATATGACTTCAAAAGAAGAAAAAGACTTAGAAGGAAAAAGTCAAACATGGTCAAAGGAACTTGAACTTCTTATACAAAAACCAGGGGCTTGATGAAATGTTAAGATGTAGTTCAAACTCAAAAGTCTAGTCACAAATGAGTTAGAGTGGATGGCATTAGGGTTAAGGAATCAAAATTTTGATTTTGAAGTATTATGATACCACATGACACTAAAAGGTTCACAAAGCCTTAAAACTTGAGATGAAGGCATGGAAATGGATACAAGACACCTATAAAATGTCTAAAAATGACATATCAAGGTTATCCCACCCACAAAGTGGGTTTAGAAGTGTGATGAAGAAGAAAATGAAAATTAGGGCATACATGAACATATATGTGACATCAAGATCAAATGACCTAAAAATTCAAACCACGAGGACCTAAAATGGATGCACATCATCTAAATAATTCTAATAGGACCTAAGTGACTCAAAATGGGGACCTCAAATGGATGGCATAAATGCCTTACCAAAATGAAATGGGAAGAAGGAAGAAATAAGGACCAAAATATGACTTATAAGCCAAGGCACTCAAAAAATATCAAATGACATGATAAAAATATGATAATTGACACTCAAGGTCACAAACCAGGGGCAAACATACCTATAAAATATATCACCAATATTATCATTTTAACTCATTCAAATGAAGGTGTAATGTGAATTAGTGTTTTGGATGATCAAGCTCAAAGGAAAGGTTCAACATGGTACCAAACCTGACTTAAAAATAGAGTCCAAAATATTTTTAGGATCCTCAAAGTGTCCTTTGGATAGGGCAAAAATAATGGGTTCAATATCTATTGTGGTTTGAAAGAAACAAATTGGTGAAGACAAAGTGTGCAAAAATGAGAATAAACCAAAAGAAATTAAATGTCAATTTAATTCTGGATGAAAAATAAATGGAAAATAAAAATAAAAATGTGGAAAGTTTCTAAGTATGTGAAAGATGATGTGTGAATTTATTTAGGATTTTTAGATGAGGTTTGGCAATTTTAAGAAAATAAAATTGAAATGGAATTAAATGAAATAAAAAATACAAGAAATTGCAAGGGGTGCGTTCAGAAATGAAAATGAATTGAACTTATTTGGGATCTTAGAAGAGAGATGTGAAAAGCAATGGGGGCCCAAACCAAATGCGTTGGGTTCAGGGAATTATGGGGAACTCTCAGTCAAAGTATTGACTTATTTTGAACCTTTTGATGAATCCAATGCATACCAAGAAAGTCCAAGTACACAAATCTTGTGGATCAGGTGAGAGACCTATAGAATGAGACTAGACACGCGCACACCATAACACTCAGATATCCCAAACCTAGGCACGTGAGACGCACACACTCATTAATGTGTTGGTGCATTTATATACCTTGGATTAAAAAGGATCAACGACCATGACTTAAAGTTGAAGAAATATTACGGTTACTATTCAGGTCACCGGAGATGACCTCCGGTCATCTTCTCTGGTGACCCTTAGTTAGGGCAAATTTTCAAATTTCATGGAAATGAAAAATAAGACCATCATCTTGTTCCTCATGTTACATACATCACGAATCCAAAGCTTAAATTTCATTTATCATGCCTAATCAATGGGAATCAAAGCAAACAAGATCCGCCTTAAAAATTGCATCTATGCACCTAATGTGCCTATCAGCTAGCCAGAGGGTGCACATCTTCTATCAAGCTTAAAGCAACACAAAACAACCAAAAGATGATGATGAAAACAAGCCAATGGAATGAAATGGAACCTGAATTGCAGTGCTCTGAGTTGTTGAAGAATACCAGAGATATTTCCTTCAATGCTCTTGATGCTTGATCTTGAACTTCTTTAGAGTGAAATAAACACTCGAATGAGGATGAATCTTAGTGAAACTTGGAAAATGGAGAGATGATGCAGAAACAAATTCTTGGAGAATCAAGCTGAAGGAGGAATTGAAGTGATGCACAATGTGATGAAGATGGAAGATTGATGCTGATTGATGAGTGCTAATGGAGGTAGAGGCTAGCTCAAAGCAAAATGAAGAGAATCTTCTTCAAGAATGCAGAGCAAAATTTAGAGGGAGAATGATGAATTTTGGTAGTGGTTGTTATGATTCAGTTATGAGTGATCTTATATAGGCTTGGTTAGTGTTAACTAACTCTAGTTAACAGTTAGAACTAGAGTTAGTTAGCTTGAGGGTGAAGTGACCAAATTAAAAGGTGTATGGTTCAATGGTGTAACTGGATTTGCTTGGAACGTTGTTTATCCACTACAATGGTATTCATGCTACTTATCATGAGGGTGATATGAAGATGAAGCAACATTAGATTGTTTGGATCAGGTGCAACATGCTTATCATGTTCAACATTTCTCATTTGCTTTATTTTGAAGGAGGCACATGGTGGTATAGCATGATCATGTAGGTAGGTGATCATTTGAAGCTCTAAATACGATGCCTTATGTTCACTACCTGATAAGTGAAGCTTACAAACTTATATTGATCTGAATTTGAATATTACACCACTGCCTTAGTGCACAAGGAAACAACTTGCATATTGTGAACTTTTAATTAATATATCTTGATGGTCAAACAACCAAATGTAGTTATTCTTGTGATCAAAATGAAGCCAAAGGAACATAGAACAAGTTTGAAATTTGGCTCATGATAGGATATGTCTTCTAAGTACCTCAATGTTCCTTTGAATAGAAGGTAACAAGGCTGCATGATTTGCTTGCACGAATTTGACATGTCTTAGCAATTGGCCTATGAGTAGATCGGTGTCAACATCCCTACTTTGACCCCTCATATCTCCATGAAATATTGATCAAATGGAAATTTGTCCAACATCAATCTTGTAGGAAAAATGGAGAGGAACAACTTTCATGTTGGAAGATTTTTCATTTGAAGTCATTTTGATGAAGAAAAATGACAATACTTATGACCCACCACATGCCTGACAAAAGGCTTGCCTTGTTTTTTCCCTAGTTTGCCTAGTTTTCATCAACTTTGAATGATCATAACTTATTCAATTTTTATGCTATGCACATGTTCCACCTATGGATTTGAAGCTTAGGATGCTCTCTTTCAAACAACCCAAGTTGAATTTTCATTTGAATTTTATTTTGGGAGAAGGCCTCTCTTAAAGTTGGCTACAAAATGGCCAAAACTTGCCATTTTTGGAAACCCTAATTTTCCAAAAATGGTAAGTTTGGATTTTCTTGATTTCTCATGATTCCACCATCATTTCTTGATCAAATTTGGTCCATATAATCCTTGTAACCTTAATTTCATGAATTTGACCTCAAAAAAAATCAGGAGTTGACTTTTTACTCAGCCTGGTTGAGTTTTCCCCAATTCCTTGATTTTCAAGTAACTAATCAATTGAAGACCTCCCAAAATGATTCCATGGATGAAATTTCAACCCTAGGTACTTAATATCATGTAGAAAAACATGAGATCACGTTTTCATAAAAATCCCCTTGGGAAGTTCATTTAATCAGAAACCCTAATTTGGCCCTCTTTGTTAGGAGATGTTGCACCGCTTGAATGTTTGGATCAATTCCCTTCTTTCTAAGACTTGTGGCCTCAAATGAAAACTTGTGGGATGTTATGAACCCTTTGAACAATGATAATAAGCCATGTTGCCCTTTGATTGTTGTTGGATGACCATATATCTCTTCAATCACTGATCACAAGCCTTATGCCCCAGCTATGATGGTTATGATGCAATGCTTTAGGTCATGATGTGGATTTGGATATGCAATGTGATATGATAAATGCCATGAAAATGAGAGGGAAAATTTTGAGGTATTACAGCTGCCCCTATTCAATCATCTGCAGACCTGAATGAATAATTGCAACTACTTTTAGATATTCAATGTATGAAGTGATTGAATACTCGAATGATCCTGAAAATTTGTACTCCATGAAAAATGAGAATGCAATTTTGTTTCTCTTCTTCTTTTTTAGTTTTTTATTTTTGCTAACCTTTTACAGGACAAAATGGAAAATGATTTCATCGTACTTAGATGATAACTCGAAGAATACGAGGCCATCGTAGTTAGACGAACTCGAAGATGAAACCATTGTACTGAAATGGTATCAGAAGGGACGATATTTTAAACACCCCAAATTTTACCTCACTCATATCACACCATGGCTTGTGATCTTTCATTTTTGCATAAGCATAAGCATACCACATCACATTGCATATTAGTTTCATCTGCATAGTTCAAGTTCATCTACATCTAGGGTTTGTGATCTAAGAAATCCAAGAATCCATCTGAGCCATCCCAAAGGCCTCAAAGCTTTATAAGAGGGTCCATGTGTGTTATATCATCATATTATACTCCTCAAAGCTCATGAAAGTCAAGGGATCACAAGAACTGGCATAGGCATGGAAGCAGAGCTAGGGTTTTCACAGCACATATGACCAAAATTAGGGTTTTTGTTTCAGAGGCCTTAACTCCAAATTTTTGGGTAATTCTTGTTTCTATTGATCTTAAGATGTTATAAGGATCATGTGTACCAAGCTTGATGAAGAAATTCATTGTGGAAGTCATATGTTCACTGGTTAACTTCTTGAGCAAGTTAAGTCAAAATCAGGACATATGAGGACCCCAACAATGGAACCAAAGGGGTATTTTCATCAAATTGAAGTTCCATGATCCTTATTTGATCTTAGAAGAGGTTGGAAGTTCACAAGATTGTAGAATTTTGAGCCAATTGCAAACTTGCCAAAAATGGAAATGACTTGAAATGCAAACTTTCCATTTTGGGAAAGTTTTTCAACCTCCTCTTTCTTAACCAAAATTGCTTCAAATGAAAAATTCTTGGTCATGAAAGTTGTAGATTAGATCTTTCCCTTTTCAAAAAGTACAAGAACATGTCTTGATTCATCATGGAACTCAAGATATGGCCTTTCAAAGTTGGCAAAAATCCTATGATTTCAAGTATCAAGTCAAAGAGGGATTTTGCAAATTGGCATGTTCAAGCATTCTAATGACTTCAAATGGGCACAAACACTTCACAATATGTCAATTGGGCCTCTAAACATCAGAATTGTGCATTGAACCATGTATTTTCATGACTTGAACTTCAAGAAATAAAAAAGGGACAAAACTTTCAAGAATTGCAAAATGGTATGAAACTATTCATCCACTTGTGCCAGCTCATGTAATCTGATTCTATGTCTCTCCACAAAGTCAGCTGAGGCAAATCCACCTTTTAGATCACTCTTGTCCCAGCCCATACCTCAAGTACACATAAGTTGACATTTTTGCATGTCCTACCATACCAATCAAACTGATCCACCACCCACTCTCTGACCAATCACAACCTCTTATGCAAACCCTAAGGAGACCTTTTGATAACACATTGAAGCCTGAGACACCTTGGAGCAGAGATTACAATAAATCACCATAAAACTTTCCTTCTTCGATTCTCATCACTCAGCCACTAAAAATCAAAACTTCTTCCACCAATCAACTCAAAAACATCTCAGGATCATTTCCCACCCTTTACCATAGCCTAAAACACCCCCAATCAGAAATACAATTTCTGCATCCTCAGAACCAAACACCTCAAAAACGCCATCACAAGCTTGCTCTAAGCTCTTCTTCATCATCAGGAATATCATTGGGGTGGATTTGAACCAAGAGGGAGGCCAGAAAGCTCAAGCACACAAAGCTTCAACTCAGGTAGCTTCATGAACTTTTTTTCCAGAACTTGTTATTTAAGTTTCTAAATGATTCCTCATGCTTCACTGATCATCCTGATATGATTTGTTTTGAAAATGAGCATGTATTGAACTTCTGAAAGTTTTGTTTATTTTCATGATTTGCTTCGAATATTGTTTTTGATGAATGATAAATGTGTTTTGTTTGCTGATTCATGATGTATGATGCATGGGGATCATTTTTGGGCAAGAAATTTGATGTTTAGTGACCTAGGGAAGAAGTTAGCATTTTGGTGTGGCCGGAGAAGATGACCGGAGCTTGCTCCGGTCACCTGAAAGTGATTAGGGTTAGGATTAAGGCTAATCTCCCCAGTTTGAACGTGGGTCGTAGGATTAGGTTTAACGCGTGTTTCTGTGGCCAGGATCAATCCACTTAAAACCCTAATTTAATTAGGTAATTATCCAGTTTGAATGTGGGCCATTGATCTGCGCGCGCAGTCAATTCCCTCCAACCCAGGTTCAAATCCCAGCCATCAGATGCGCATACTATCCATTTAAATCATTTTTATTCATTTTTATTTGTATTTTCTTGCATAATTAATTTAAAATACCAAAAAGCATCCAAAAAATATTTTCTTTTGCATTCTGACTTTAAATATTTTTCTCATTCCAAAAATGATTTTTATTTTATTTTTTGCATTAAAAAAGCATTTTTAAAATATTTAAATGTTATTTTTAATTAATTAAAGTCTTTTAATTAATTAAAAATACATTTAGGTTTCTAAAAATCACCAAAAAATTCATGAATCATCCCAATGCATTTAGAAACATTTTCAAACTCTTCACACAAATTTCTTTTTAGGTTTGATCATAATTTGTGAATTTTCTTTGAATTAAGGGTCATTAAAATCTAATTTTTGAACCCTAACTTTAAAAAATCATTTATGCCTAACCAAGAAGAGTTTGAATATGATTCTTTTTGCATTATGTTACATATTACATGTAGTATATAGGTCATTTATCTCATAAATGTATCTTGCATTTTCAAATTGATTTTCATTTTCCCCTTTGAACCACCCAAAAACCCTAGAAAAATTAGGAAAATCAAAACTTTTGATTGGTTAGGCTTCTGACCTTCTCCTTTCGGGTGTGACCTAGTATGGGATTAGGGTTTGTTTGAGCTTAGTTTTAATTTTTTATCATGTCATATGCTTCTGTTTTGTTCATTGGCATCTCATACTTCCATATAACCCTAATTTCTCATGTTCACTTGCATTCACCTTGCATATGCATCAATACGTGAACTTGCCATGACATTTATTGCATTCATATGTCATCTTAGACATCTTAGGACATGTTAGAATCACGCTTAATCATTTCTTTATTCATTTTCCATGATTTGCATTCATTTCACTTCATTAACTTTCATGTGTTTTCAAACTTCAAAGCATGCTTCCATTTGCATCTCATCTTTGTATGATCATACATATGCATTTTGTATGCTTTTGTATCATCTCACATAACATTTACATTGCATAAACATTTCTGACTTTGGTTATTTTATCTCATATCATCTCATTTCATTTCATTTCTTCATGCTTTATACTTTATGCATTCATGCTAACACTTTCAGGTGGTATGTCATTTTGGGAAGTGAATTTGCCTTCACCTCTCACTTATTTTCATCTCTTTCATATGCATTTTACTTGTATCTTAAGTGAAGTTGTTCACTTGTGTTCCATCTCTCTCACTTTCTTTCTTTAAGTTACTTATCTTCTTCATTGAAGTAAGTAACTTATTCTTCTTCTTCTTCCTCCTTTCATCTGCTTCTTCCATTGGTGGCCTTGAAGATCTTTCCTCCTAAGCCTCACAAATAATAGGATATCCAATCATGATAAATTTTAGGGTTGTGTATAGTCCCCCCTAACTTTTTATCTTTGAGTCTCCTTGAGTCTCTCTTCTCATCTCAATAATCAGAGACTAAACTCTTAAAGTTTTAGGACTTTGGAATTAGGGTTATGCCTGCATCGTTCTTTTAGGATGGGGTGTATAACTTTAATCCTAAGTGTTAAACCTTTAATTTGTTTAAACCTCTTAATCAAATCACCTTAATAATCACCAAGACTTTATTTTGTAACTTGGGCCTTACATTAGGGTTCTAATTCTTCCTTATGGTTAAGGACTAACCCTAGTGTTTAATGGACAAGTCCCCCTCAAGTTGTCTTACAAACATAAAATTCATTTCTTAATCTCATCCCTTAATTAAAATCCATTTAATAAAAGGTTTGTTATATAATGAATTTAATCCCTAACCATGGATTAAGTTAAGGTATCTTCCTCAGCTTAAGTGTTCTCATCTATTATCCTTCTATTAGGATGGTGTAATGAGTCCACTAATCTATGATTAAAGATTAAAATCATTACTTAACACTAAACAAAAATTAAAAAACATCTAATTAATCACAAGTAGGTTAATGATCTTAATCCTACTTCATCATGGTAATTAAGTTGAGGTGCTTACCTCATATTTAAGTATTCTCATTATCCCTAATCAGGGAAGATATAATGAGTTTACAACCTTTGATTTAGGCTCAAGCTCATTAACTTATGCAAAACACACAAAAAAACCAATAACAAAATTAAAAAACACAAAAACAAACAATAATCGTCTCCTTCGGGATTCTTTCCTCATCACACTCATTCATAAACGAGAACTTGCTTCTTCCGTCTAATGCAAGACAGTTAGCACTCGAGCCAGACGAGTCATACACTTAGGCATAGACAAGCAAGCAGTTCACAGTCAATTCATTTTTAGTCTCTTTGAGTCAAACTACGGTGTTCTGACTTCCTCATTGCACGAGAGGATACATAGGCATAACTTAACTGCTATCGAACAAAAGTCTCTGTGTCTTCCCCCTCTTTCAGCATTCTCTTTTAAAGTCTCAGTTCCTGAGCAATTCAACCTTTTGCACTGACACTTGTATATTCATTCTTAGCTTTTGCACACATATAACACATACACTACCCCTTTAAACACAATCTTTTAAGCGTGGATCCCGTCGAGTACGACGGACAATCTGGGTGCTAATACCTTCCTAGGTTGTAACCAACCCCCTTTTTCAGTTTCTCTGGTTCGCAACCGTCTTATCCATCTTTTTCTAGGTTTATGCAGCATTACCTTTCCTTCGGGATAAAAATGCCTAGCTGGCGACTCTATTCATCTTCACCTTCATTTTCTCCTTTCGCCGACCGTTCACATCTGGACCCTATCTGATCCGGTGTCTTTTCGGGGGAGCGACAACTTGGCAACTCTGTTGGGGATCCTTATCTTGCAACCAGGGTTTTTGGTTCTTTTTGTGGGTTTCTCCTATCGCTTGTTTGACTTGTGTTTACGGGGGTGTTATGTGCTACTTGTGCTTATTGTTTATTGCTTTATTTATTGCTTTCTGCACAACTTTATTTATTGCTTTCATTTACAGTTTTATGCATTTCATACTATTATCATCATTTGTGCTGGATCTGTTATTTCCTTTGATGGGAGGGATTTTGAGTGATTAAGGTTCCATACCAGGGACCTGAGTAACACATAGGATAGAATGGCTCCATATTCTTTCCCATTCCATTTCGGTCTGGTGCGGGAATATGAAACATGGTTCAAACATGGGTTTCTTCTTGAGAACTCTGTGCTACAAATTTCCTGTAGTACTAGGGTTATTTGGGAAGCCTGCTAAGTCTGGATGACCTTTTATGACCTTCAGCATCTGAGGTGAATTAGAGGAGGATCCTTTATGGTTATTGTAAACACTGTACCTCCGCATTAGAAGTGTTTACACTTCTCATAACTGATCCAAGTCTGAGGATCCTTGTTCTAGGACAATACATGTGAGGGGTTTAGGATGTTTACAGGTTTGCAGGAACCCTTGGCCACATCATACTTTGTTACTAGTTTTGTTAAGGTTGTATCATTTTGGACTGTTCTTGTAAAGCCTTGGACTTGTGACTCTTTATTTGAGTCCCCCACCTAGTTACTGGTTTTCTAAGCCTCCATCTGGACTTTTGAACACACATGGACCCTATCAAGGCAGATAACAGATCCAGCACTTGATCACAAACCCTTGCATATCATTCTACATACATCATTTTGCATCATTTAACATTTGTCTATTTGTTTTACAGGGGATCCACATCTTATCTTTGGTTTGGGTTTTGACCTATTCTACTATTAAGAGTCCTTTAGCTATTTGCATCAGCTCTCTTCACCAGTTGTCTTCATCAGAGACTCTTCTTCATTATCTTCTTCAGTAGCCTCTATCAGCATTTACCCTCAGTCTTCTTCACCGACATCCATTATCGGCATGGATACTTCCAGGAAGAGCAACATCACATACCACTTCTTTGAGCCCACTTTGACAGGCATCAGATAGATTCAGTCTCTCATCACTCCTGATCATGTCCCATTATTCAGGGAACATTATGGTGGCATTATGGACATGATCATGGACCTAGATGCATCCTAGAGGAGCATGATTCACACATGTCTACAGTTCTATGACCCTCCTCTCAGATGCTTCACTTTCCCAGACTTTCAGCTAGGACCATTGATGGAAGAGTTCTCCATGTTGTTAGGTGTCCCTATCAGGAGAGGGATTCCTTTCAACCATGAGATGGTTGCTCCTAAGAATGAAGATATAGCTAAGGCTTAATACTTGGAGCCTACCCTCATTGACCAGAGCATGACCACTAAGGCTGGAATCCCAAGCCTTCACTTGGATTTCTTGGTCACTCAGGCCACCCTGCATGCTGCAGCAGGGAGGTGGGAAACTATTTGTGCTCTCCTATCCCTCAGCATATATGGAGTTATCTTGTTTGCAGACGAGCCAAAGTTTGTAAGCAAGAATGCTATTCACCTCTTCCTATTGAGGAATCCAGTCCCTACCTTGCTTGGAGACTTTTACTACTCAGTGCATCAAAGGAATGAGAAGCAAAGGGGGAGATTGGTCAGATGTTGTGCACCCCTCTTCTATAATTGGTTGTTAAGGCACTTGCCGAAGTCAGACACTTTCTTAAATCCTCATCAACCAAGGAACTGGGCTAAGAGGATGATTTCCCTTACATCAGAAGACATCAGATGGTGCACTCAGAGCACCAATGGCAAATATATCATTACTAGTTGTAGGCAGTATCCCAATGTACCCTTGATTGGAGTAAAAGGTTGCATCAACTACAACCCTTTGATTTTCAAGAGGAAATTAGGGCATGCCTTGGTACATCCCCCAAGAGGGTAAGATTTGAGAGAAACCCTCTATTGTGACATCCAGCACAACTTTGCCATTATCAGACAAGCTGCCTGGGCTTGGGACAATATTCAGACTAAGGGGACAGCTATCCTTGGCAAGTGCAACAATATAGCTTCAGCTCAGTATCTTGACTGGTCTCGTGCCAGGGGATAGATCACCCGGATGCCATTCACCTTAGAGGATGTACCTGGACCATCAGTAGTGGAGCCTGCAGCTACTGTCAGTTTAGAGGAGTTTGAGAAATTGAAGGAAAGGAATACTCAGCTCTCTGAAGCTTTGAAGAAGACCCTCTGGGAGAGGAATGACAGCCGTCTAGATAATGAAAGGTTAGAGAAACTCCAGATTGAGCACTTGACCAAGATTGAGAAGACGGATAACTACATCAGAAATGCTAGAGCAGGAGAGTTAGTGCTGAAGAATGCTTGCAAGGAAGCTAAGACTCAGAAGGCCAGAGTTGAGCATTACTTAGAGGAGAGTCAGGATAGGTGGATCAGGATCACTGAGGCTCGTGCACAGGAAGATCAGAGAACCCAAGCTAGGATAGAGCAGTTGGAGGCTAGTGAGAAGAAGAATCAGGTAGCTTTGTTAGCAGCGTAGAAGGAGATCTCTGAGTTGAAACTCCAGGCGGGGTTAAAGAGTTCAAAGGATCAGTATAAGCATAAGAAGTTGACCAGTGCCATTGCCACCAAGAACCTCCTCATCACGACCATTACAGAGCACCCAGTAGGCCCAGTGACTGAGGCTCTTCTGAAGGAAGTTAGAGAGGATGACTTTGGACTGGATGTTTGATTTCTTTGTATTTGTACCTCCTTTTGTTTGTACTTTTTATTTTGTTGTTGTATCTTAACCTATCATGGGAACTTTATTGTAATCAAACTATGTATCTTCACATTTTTGTAATATATGATTTGTATTATTCTGTGGGTTTTATCTCTCTGCAACATCATCATTTCCTCGAGGTCTGGAAATGTCAAAACCAAAGAACCAAACCGGATACCCTTGGAACACAAATAGGCATCTTGCATTGCATCCTAACATCATTTCTTTGTTTTGTAGGTTTTGTTTTTGTTGTTGTTTCTCACTTTGTTGTGGTTTCAGGAAACATTGCTCGTAGAAGAGTGTTCCCCGTCAATAGAGTGCACCGGTATCCGATAAGAAACAACCTTCCGGGATTACAAATGGATCAGGTTCAACAAGACTTTACTGATGTGAGGACCCAAATGGCCAATGAAAGGACAGAGATGAGGGCCCAAATGAATAAATTCATGGTAGTAATGACTGGTCTGGCTCAGAGTCAGGAGAGACTGAGAGAGTTAGTCGAGCGGAAAACTCCCGAGGAAAACCACCCAGGTATAGGGGGTAACAGTAAAAACGATCACGTACAGCCTCACACTGATCCCCCAGAGTTTGGACCTCATCTGAACCCAGAAACCAATGCTATAAGAAACACCCAAGGTAACACTGGAGGGAGGGCCTTGCAGGAGGACCCTCAGGAAGAACAATTTATTGTGATTGGGGCTGGAGACGAAGTTTAAGATCATCGGTTGGATGAAATAGCAGAAAAGCTAAGGTCTCTTGAATCCCAAAACTCACTGGGTTTTGATGTTATGGACATGGGATTAGTGGAGGGGGTTAGAATTCCTCATAAGTTCAAACCTCCTTGTTTTGAAAGATACAATGGCACATCCTGCCCACGTACCCATCTTCAGTCTTTCCTCGGGAGATTGAAAGCCTACACCATGGATGAGAAACTGTGGATGTTTTACTTCGAGGATAGCTTGACAGGGGCATCCTGAGAGTGGTTCTCTCACTTGACCAGGGCCACAGTAAGGAATTGGAAAGACTTGGCAGAAGCTTTCATTCGTCAATATCAGTATAATATGGACATGGCTCCAAACAGAACCCTTCTGATAGGAATGTCACAGTCTTCCCGAGAAAGCTTTAGAGAGTACGCCCAAAGGTGGAGGAAATTGGCTGCTGCCGTTCAACCCCCGATGTCAGAAAGGGAGATGGCAGATATGTTCATGAACACCCTCCAGGGGACTTATATTGATAGGTTTGCTGCATTTTCTTCCACCAGCTTTGCAGACGTGGTTATAGTCGGGGAAAGAATTGAGAGCTTACTGAAGATGGGAAAGATTTCCGACAACGGTGTCAATTCAAGCAGTGCAAGGAAGCCATTTGCAGGGGCCCGTAGATCCGGTGAAACAAACTTTTTACATGTGGGAAGAGGTAGACCCCAGTATCTGCCAAGATCAGTTGCCTCCGTCACTATTTCCACTCCACCTCCTCAATACACTCAACAATCACATCACTTTCCTCAACAGCCGCAGTTTCCTCAACAAAGATCCTACAACAACAATAACAATAACCAACAACAACGCCCTTTTCAGCAGCGGCCATCTCAGATCAACATGGTGATTGACCCTATACCAATGCCATATGTCACATTGCTGCCACAACTCCTAAAGCTTAATCTTGTCATGTTAAGGACATTGGCTCCACCGGATCCTCAGAACCTTCTGAGAAATTACGACGTCAATGTCCGGTGTGATTTTCATTCTAATGAACCTGGTCACTCCACAGAAAAGTGCATGGCTCTACATATGAAGGTCCAGGATCTGGTAGATTCAAAGGCCCTGAATTTTGCACCACCTCCCAATGTCACGAATAATCCTATGCCCAGCCATGGTGGGCCAAGTATTAATGCAATAGAGGAAGGCTCACTCATGAGTTTGATTGAAGATATTGCAAGTATTCAGACACCTCTGGAAGAGGTTAAAGCTCAGCTTTTGAAATTCCAATTGTTTCCAGGATGTGAGGCCTGTTGTGAATCTTGCAAGGTTTCCAAGAATGGGTGTACAAGCTTGAGGAATGGCATCAATGGCTTGATCAAATGAGGTATTCTGCAAATAACCACAACAGCTTCTACAACACCAGCAACTCCTTTTTCAACGACAAATGATCCTCCTACAACTGCAAAGACAATTGTTCCTACAGACTTATCTACAAAATCAGCAACCACCTCTTCCATCACTTCAACAAACAACAGTTCCATCTCATATACTTCTACAACTACAAAAACCACCAACAACGACGTCTCCACAGTTACCATCTATTATGACCCTGCAACGGTCCCAGATTCCAACAATTATCAACAACAATCTCAGCAACAGTTTTAACAACAATCAAGCTTCAATCAATCACCACCAACATCCACCAGAAGTCCTGTCACCATTTTCTATGATCTACGTACAATAACAGTTCCAACCTCTGCCGCAGTTAGCCCAGTCACCATCACGGTGCCAGGGCCCATTCCATATGTTAAAGACAATGTTGTACCATGGCATTATGGTGCAGACCTTGACTGCAATGGAGAAAAAGTCCTTCTTGATTCTTTAGTTCCTACCTCACAAGTGGATAATGTTGGGAGAGGCAGAGGCTTCACCCGAAGCGAACGCCTCTTCGCATCACAAGCTCCAAGAACTAGTACTGAGGCAGAGGCTGTTGCCAAAGCCAAAGGGAAAAGTGTGGCACCTGAAGAAACGGCACCAAGAGAAACTCATAAATCATCCTTTGATCAAAAAGTGGATGAATTTATGAGGATAATTAAAAGAAGTGACTACAAAGTTGTGGATCAGCTCCACCAGACTCCTTCTAAGATCTCCATCTTATCCCTGCTGTTGTGTTCCGAAGCTCATCGAGATGCACTACTTAAAGTCTCCCATGATGCCTACGTACCGGAGGAGATCATAGTGAATCAGCTTGAGACAGTAGTGTCTAATGTTAATACTAGCCATGGTCTAGGTTTCACCAATGCTGACTTGAAAATGGAAGGACGTCACCACAACAAAGCTTTACACATCACTTTGGAGTGTAAAGGGGTTATGCTCCCTCATGTTCTTATTGACACAAGGTATTCACTCAATGTCTTGCCAAATTAGGCTCTTGTCAAGCTCGAATATGATGGAATAGCTCTCCAAACAAGCAATCTGGTGGTCAAGGATTTTAATGACTCCAAGAGGTCTGTTCTTGGAGAGGTGGAGCTGTCTGTGATAATCGGTCCGCAGGTCTTTCAGACTACTTTCTATGTGATGGACATTCAGCCGGCCTACAATTGTTTGTTGGGTCAACCATATACTCACGCCGCTGGTGTAGTTACGTCGACCCTTCATCAGAAATTGAAATATGAGTGGGAAGAACAAATTATCACCATCTGTGGTGAAGAGGACATCTTTGTTAGCCATCTGGCTACATACAAATACATTGATATGGATGGTGAAATCCATGAAACTATGAGCCAGGGGTTCGAGGCTCTGAACATCAATGAGGCGACAACTGAAGTATTAGTTGCATCCCAGGAGGATAGGATGGGTACTTCAATTGTCTCCTATCAGCATGCCCGGAAGGTTGTTGAAGATGGAAATGCCCAAGGTTGGGGCAAGCTGCTACCGGTGGAGAAGAAGGAGGACAGATTCGGTTTGGGTTACAAACCATTCCGACAAGATCAAGCAGAGGCTGCTAAAGAGCCCAAGTTCATTAGTGGGGGGATGCTCACCCCAGATGCTGTTAACAATGTGGAAGACGAGGCGGAAAGCGACCTCAACCTGGAGAGTTGGATACATCCAAGGATCCCGGGTCACCAAGTCCTTAACTGGTCTTCCCAGGAAATTATAAGGGTTACTCTTGCAGAGTAATTATTATTTCCTGTCTTTTTTAGCATGCATCAAGTCCTGCATCTTGCCCAAGGTGTCAGGACTCATTTTGTAATTTTGTGCAAATGGATTATCAATGAATATCAGACATCTTTTGCAAACAAGTCTCTTTTTTTCGCTCACAATCTTTTCATTTTTCACTTTTGTACAAAACAATAAAATGGCAATGTTTTCAAAATAAATAACTTTATTTTTACACTTTTCTAAACAAGATTAAAATTGATCACTAAAATAAAAAAATCTCAACCCTTGTAGAGATTATCCTCCAGATTGCACCGACAACAGCACTGCTATGACCTTGTATGACTTTGACAATCCAATTAATCAAGTTGATGAAGGGGTTGAAGAAGACTATGAGTTACCTGAAGAGATAGCCAGGTTGTTTAGGCAAGAAGAGAAAGTGTTCACTCCTCATCAGGAGGAGGTTGAAACAGTTAATCTTGGTACCGAAGAGGATTTGAAAGAAGTGAAGATTGGGGCCAGTCTGCAGGCTTCAGTAAAAGAACATCTCATTGACATGCTTCAAGAATACGTCGACGTCTTTGCTTGGTCCTATCAGAACATGCCAGGCCTAGATACAAATATTGTTATGCACAAGCTACCTTTGAAAGAAGATTGCCCTCCAGTGAAGCAAAAGCTACACCGTACTCGCCCGGATATGGCCATGAAGATTAAGGAAGAAGTACAAAAACAGTGGGACGCCGGTTTCCTGGCTGTAACTAGTTACCCTCCGTGGGTCGCTAATATTGTACCAGTGCCGAAGAAGGATGGCAAAGTACGGATGTGTGTGGATTACCGGGACCTGAACAGAGCTAGCCCAAAGGATGATTTCCCATTACCTCACATTGATGTATTGGTCGACAACACAACTCAGTTCTCGGTGTTTTCTTTCATGGATGGTTTTTCTGGGTATAATCAGATCAAAATGTCACCCAAAGACATGGAGAAAACAACCTTCATCACACCTTGGGGCACATTTTGTTACAAGGTAATGCCTTTTGGACTGAAGAATTTTGGTGCGACTTATCAACGGGCTATGGTAACATTGTTCCACGATATGATTTACAAAGAAATTGAATGCTACGTGGATGACATGATTGCCAAGTCTCTTACTGAAGAAGACCATCTGGTAAATCTGCTGAAGTTGTTCAAGCATCTGAGAAAGTATCAATTAAAGTTAAACCCCAACAAATGCACATTCGGGGTACGTTCTGGTAAGTTGCTGGGATTTATCGTAAGTGAAAAGGGAATCGAGGTTGACCCTGACAAAGTCAAAGCCATTCAGGAGATACCTACACCTTGGACTGAAAAGGAAGTTCGGGGATTCTTAGGTAGATTGAACTACATATCAAGGTTCATATCTCATCTTACTGCAACCTGTGAACCCTTGTTCAAATTGCTGAGAAAGGAACAGACAGTCAGGTGGAACGATGATTGTCAGAAGGCTTTTGATAAGATCAAGGAGTACCTACAAGAACCTTCAATCCGTATGCCTCCAGTTGAAGGAATACCTCTAATAATGTACCTGACAGTATTAGAAGGGTCAATGGGGTGTGTGTTGGGCCAGCATGACGAGTCTGGTCGAAAAGAGTATGTAATGTACTACCTAAGAAAAACATTTACCGACGGTGAACAACGTTATTCACTGCTCGAGAAAATTTGATGTGCTTTAGCGTGGGCTGCTCGCCGATTAAGATAGTATATGTTGACTCACACTACCTTGTTGATCTTAAAGATGGACCCCGTCAAGTACATATTTGAGAAGCCAGCACTTACCGGAAGGGTTGCAAGATGGCAAATGATTCCGACAGAGTATGACATTCAGTACACATCTCAAAAGGCCATCAAAGGCAGTGTACTGTCTAACTATCTAGCTGAGCAACCCATTGAGGATTTCCAGCCAATGAGTTTTGACTTCCCTGATGAAGACATCATGTACCTAAAAGCAAAAGATCCTGAAGAGCCTGTTCACACTGAAGGGCCTGATCCAGAAGAAGAATGGACAATGATGTTTGACGAGGCTATCAATATGAATGGTCGTGGGGTTAGTGCAGGGCTCATTACACCTAAAGGAGTTCATATGCCTTTCTCGGCAAAACTCACCTTTGCCTGCACTAACAACGAAGCTGAATACAAAGCTTGTATCATGGGTCTTGAGGAAGCCATTGACCTCAGGATCAAGACATTGAATGTATTCGGCGATTAAGCTTTGGTAATCAATCAGACCAATGGCAAATGGTACACTCACAAAGAGCATCTGATTTCGTACCGTGACTACA
Source organism: Lathyrus aphaca (assembly GCA_963966055.1). NCBI lineage: Eukaryota > Viridiplantae > Streptophyta > Magnoliopsida > Fabales > Fabaceae > Lathyrus > Lathyrus aphaca. The sequence continues at coordinate 214,432,935 of OZ014523.1, read as the reverse complement.
TGAGGAGATTATTGACTTTCTTCACAACAGTCAAACTTGAGTACATCCCTCGAGACGAAAATCAGTTTGCAAATGCCTTAGCTACCATTTCCTCCATGATCAAGGTCCAAACTGCCAATTATGTGCCTCGGATTTCGGTATCCAGACTAGACCGACTAGCATACGTATTCTCCGTGGACATTGCCAAAGATGACAAGTCGTGGTTCCATGACATCAAATGCTTCTTGGAGGATCAAACATACCCACCTGGGGGATCATCCAATGATAAGAAGACATTAAGAAGACTGGCCGATAGTTTCTTCCTTAAAACTAATGGTTCATTATACAAGCGAAACTTTGACATGGTTCTGCTTAGATGTGTTGATAAGAAAGAAGCAGACTTGCTGATGCACGAGGTGCATGAAGGATCGTTCGGTACCTATGCTGGAGGACATGCAATGGCTAAGAAATTATTACGATCAGGTTACTACTGGATCACAATGGATGCAGACTTTTGTGCCTATGCCAGAAAGTGCCACAAATTCCAAATCAATGCAGATAAAGTGCATGTGCCTCCAAATCCTTTGAACGTGATGTCTTCACCTTGTCCCTTTGCCATGCGGGGCATTTATATGATTGGAAAGATCGAACCGACTGCTTCAAATGGTCACAGATTCATCCTGGTAGCCATTGATTACTTCACCAAATGGGTTGAAGCAGCTTCGTATGCAAACGTCACCAGACAAGTGGTAGTTAGATTTTTGAAGAGAGACATCATCTGTCGATATGGAGTTCCCGAGCGAATCATTACTGTTAATGGTTCCAATTTGAACAACAAGATGATGGCATAACTTTGCTGGGACTTCAAAATTCAACATCACAACTTTTCTCCTTACAGGACAAAGATGAATGGTGCTGTTGAGGCCGCTAACAAGAACATCAAGAATATTGTGCAGAAGATGGTAGTTACCTACAAAGACTGGCATGAAATGATACCATTTGCCTTGCATAGGTATCGAACCTCAATCAGAACGTCTACTGGGGCAACACCTTATCAACTTGTGTACAGTATGGAAGTTGTCATACCTGTTGAAGTTGAACTACCCTCCTTACGGATAATGATGGATGTAAAGCTGGACGAAGCAGAATGGGTCCGGTCTCGGTACAATCAACTGAATCTAATCGAAGAAAAGAGATTAACTGCTATCTGTCATGGGCATTTATATCATAAAAGAATGAAGGAAGCCTTCGATCAGAAAGTCAGGCTTCGGAAATACCAAGTAGGAGATCTTGTGCTGAAAAGACTTCTTCCTCTTGATACAGACCACATGGGAAAATGGACTCCAAATTACGATGGTCCATTCGTAGTAAAGAAGGTTTTCTTTGTTGGAGCACTGATGCTCACTACTATGGATGGTGAAGACTTCTTATCCCCTGTGAATTCAGATGCAGTTAAAAAATACTTCGCATAAAATGACCCGCTGGACATAAAAACAGAATGTAAGTCCAGGCAAAAAAATAGGGCACCCCGGCGAGTCAAAAATAGAATAAAAAACTCGGGCAAAAATAAGGGAAAATTGAAAAAAAGTAGACCCGCTGAGTTGAAAAGCCGCATTGGACAGCTCAGGAAAAAAATGTGTATCCCGGTGGATTGAAAACCCGAAAGGGCGATCCACGCAAAATCTGGGAATAAGCGAACAACTACATTCTGAATTCGTCTGTATTCTTCACAAACACGACAAGCTTCGAAAGGATAAAGCATCAGTCAGAATCAACCTTCTTCGGAAAGCAAGATGAGAAGAACGTCAAGGTCATACAGGTCATAGCAAGGGAAGTTCACCAGAGCGTCATCAACATTGCCAACACTTTTACTTTTCTCAATGTATAGCAATCTCCTCATTCTGGGGGATTTGTTTCTTTGACTGTATTTGCCAATTCTGGGCACCCAGATTAATAAAATCAGAGTTTTCAGTCACACCTTGTTTTGTACATTTTTGTTTCGTTTGCAAAATGTCCAATATTCATGATATAGTACTTGCATAAAACAAATGAGCCATTTTTTTAATATATAGATGCTTACAGGAAATATATTCACTTTCAGAAGCCTAACTCCTATGACGGAATCCGGTAAGGGATACCTCGGGATACTTGTGCGTTTCTTTTGTCTTAACAAATTGCAGGTATTCAATATGCAACATGGGGCATGCCAAGCATACTACTTCCCTAAGCGGAATCCCCCCCAAAATGCCAGATCTTATCCTCAGCAGTTTAAAAGAATTGTCTCCCAACAAAGTTTCCATCCTCTCCCCAGAAGAGAAATGCCTGAAACTCTTACCCAACAAAGTGACGAAAGTTTCCTTCTCCCCAGCTGGGCTCTCCTCACGGATAGGTCGACCAATGATCTATTTCTCCAAGCAGAGCTATATCTCCTGACAGGTCCAATGACCTCTTCCCCAGCCGGGTTATTCTTCCAAGCAGATCAGTCATAAATATTTATCCCAGTAGGATTCGAATCCCGGATTGGTTTTCTCCTTTGCATAAACATAGCATCAGCATCATATTCACCAAATAAGCATAGCATTCTGTTTAATACGGAGCATTATGGCAAAAATCAAACATTTGCATGATCACAAGCCAGGTTCGAGCCAATCACCTGCAATTACCATCAGTATTTCATCAACAATGTATATAAAAAAACTCATATCCCCTGCAAATATAAGCCAAAGCATATCCTTTGCATTCCCGAAATCGATGCTTGATTATGTAGTACATACTAGACACTTGTCTGTGTCGTACATTCCCCAGTAAGTCGAACACTCGTTCGTGTCTTGCTCATACTTCACCAACAAACCAATACTCACTTATACTTATATAGAAGTCTTTGATACTCGTCCATATCCTGCTCATATCAGTCTTCAACAGATTCAACACTCGTCCATGTTCTTTGTTAACCAGTTGGTACTCATCTGTATCATCATCTCTGAACACGCGTCAGCGTTTGTTTATATCGATACTTGTCTGTATCATGGTCCTAAAGATGATCGTCCGCATCTTTAATCTATACACAGCGTCAAACACTTATACCTTTTATTCTTAAGCGTAAGCACTCATCTGTGTTTACCATTTCCCAGTAAGTCACCAACATAACAACTTTTCTTTTCTATCCGGCATTCGCCCTATGTCGTGATAAAGAGCAGTCGTACCATGCTAGGTGATCGTCCTTCACCTCTTGATGATTGTCCTTCATCATTTTATCCAATGGTCGTCCCCATCGTTGATCTTGTTATCCGACATTAGTCCTAGGTCGTGATAAACCCCGAGAGCAGCCGTACCCTGCTAGGTGATCGTCCTTCATCTTTTGATGATCGTCCTTCATCATTTTATCCGATGGCCGTCCCCATCATTGACCTTTTCTATCCTACATTTATCCTATGTCGTGATAAAGAGCAGTCGTCCCCTTCTAGGTGATCGTCCTTCACCTCTGATGATCGTCCCTCGTCAGTATTTCATTTATTCTTTAACTCGATGGTCGTCCCCATCGTTGTTTACTTTACTTTCCAAAGCCTGATGGCCGTCCCCATCATTTCTTTTCTCCGTGCTTTAATCCCCATAGAATCTTATCTCCTTACCTGATGGTTGTCCCTGTCATGGTCTCTTTATTTACCCATCTTGTCGGCCGTCCCCGTCATTGCTTAGCTTACCGCTTTATCCCCGACAGTCGTCCTCTGCTCGATGGTCGTCCTCCATCGCCTTCATTTGATAATCATACTATACTACCTTTTTACAATTTATATCCCTTTTCTTCTTCTATCCAGCGAGTGCAAATTTTGGACTATCTTTGATATTCAACCACAAGTTATCTTGTTTGTCTGTTAAGCCAGGCGCTTACATCCTACACAGCTAACTCATGTTTGAATAGGTGTAGCTGTAAACACCCCAAATTTTCCCTCACTCATATCACAACATGGCTTGTGATCTTTCATTTTTGCATAAAAATAAGCATACCACATCACATTGCATATTTGTTTCATCTGCATAGTTCAAGTTCATCTGCATCTAGGGTTTGTGCTCTGAGCAATCCAAGAATCCATCTAAGCCATCCCAAAGGCCTCAAAGATTTCTAAGAGGGTCCATGTGTGTTCTATCATCATATTATACTCCTCAAAGCTCATGAAAGTCAAGGGATCACAAGAACTGGCAAAGGCATGGAAGCAGAGCTAGGGTTTTCACAACACAGATGACCAAAATTAGGGTTTTGGTTTCAGAGGCCTTAACTCCAAATTTTTGGGTCATTCTTGTTTCTATTGATCTTAAGATGTTATAAGGATCATGTGTACCAAGTTTGATGATGAAATTCATTGTGGAAGTCATCTGTTCACTGGGTAACTTCTTGAGCAAGTTAAGTAAAAATCAGGACATCTGAGGACCCCAACAATGGAACCTGTAAACACCCCAAATTTGCCCTCACCCATTCACACCATGGCTTGTGATCATTTCATATGCATAAACTCAATCATATCATCTCATATCACATTTTTTGATTCACTGCATAGTGTCTAAGTCATCTGCACCTAGGGTTTGTGATCTGAGCAATCCAAGAGCCCCTTGAGCCACTCCAAAGGCAACCAATCACTTCAAAGGGATCCATATGTGTTCAATTATCATATTACATCCTCTCAAAGTCAAAAATTCCAAAGAATCACAAGAACTAGGGTTTGAATGGATGCAGAGCCAGGTTTGACTACACAGTTGACCTAAAATTAGGGTTTTGGTTTCAGAGGCCATAACTCCAAATTTTTTGGTCATTCTTGTTTCCATTGGTCTCTATATGGTATAGGGAGTATGCATATCAATTTTCATGAAGAAATTCCATGGGGAAGTCATCTGATCAAGGTTTGACTTTTCAGACAAGTCAGTGTAAAATCAGGGCATCTGAGGCCCCAATGACCCAACCAATGGTTGATCTTCATCATTTTGAGTGTATATGATCTTTATTTGATCATGGAAGAAGGTTGAAGTTCACAAAAATCAAGAATTTGGAGTTTTTGCAAATGTTGACTTTTTGGGCATAGTTGACTTTTCAAGAATGCTTCATTTTAGGTCATTTTTCAAGCCTTGATTCTTGATCCAAAAATGCTTCAAATGAAAAAACTTTGGTCATGAAAGTTGTAGATTACATTTTTCCCTTTTCAAAAAGTACAAGAACATGATCAAATTCTTCTTGGATCCAAAGTTATGGTGTGACAAAGTTGGCAAAAATCATTGATTTTCAAGATGTGCACCAAATGAGAATTTTGCAAAACCATGAACCAATGCCTTTTGTAACCTCTAGTTCATTTCAAACCATGACACAAACATTCTATAAGTCATAAAGATCAGAATTGAACCAAGAATGCTCATGTATTATGGCTTGTGGGATAAGGAAATCACATGTGAACCATAAAGCAACAAGTTGCAAAACCATCATGATATTTCCTACAACTTGCTGCCTTGGCCTTTGAACCAGCCATAGTCTCTCACCACACCATGCTGCGCCAGCCCTAGCCCTTGTACCAAGCTAGCACCAAGCCCATGCCTCTCTTACAACCAAGTTGACATTTTGCAAAAGTAAACATCCCAATCACCACAGGCCATGTCACATCCCCTGACCTATGGGATTAAAATATACTATCCAAATGCTGGCCAGGACACTAAAGAAGCAAGGCTGAAACCTCATATAGCAAGCCATTCACAAAAACACTCCAACAGGCAAAAACTTTCGAATCTGCCTCCACAAACTACAAACACTCAAACAAATTCCTCCAATCATCTCACCCTGCCTTGTTGAGTAGAAACCACCAAGACTTGGGCCTGAAACAAGCAAGAGCACCCCATTGCCATTTTTCACCTCAAGTTGCAGTTTCATTCGAATCTCTCTCCATAGCTCACAAACATCCAAACAAACTCCACAAACCTTCTCCACTCATCCTCTAGACCACAAACAACCCATCACCATTGCCAGAAACAGCCTGAATCACCATTGCCATGTTCAACTGAGTTTGAGCAGAAGCTTGTCAAACTCCTCATCCAGCCAACATAAACTCTTCCTAAGCATTCAAGGATCATCAGGAGGCCAAGTAGAGTGGATTTCACCAAAAGAGGAGGTCAGAAAGTAGCTGAGTTGAAAGCTTCGAATCTCAGGTAGCTCAAGAAATATTTTTCCAGAAATCATTTTTTAAGTTCTTAATCTGTTCTATATGTCTTCCTGATCATGAATGTGCCTTTGGTTTTGAAAATGGTGGAGAGATGAGAGTTTACCATGCTTCTGAAACTTTTTGCCCTAGAAATAGATTGCTTCGATTCAGCCATTGTAGGGATGATAAATTTGTTTTGAGTTAGGGTTTTGATTCGTGAGTGAGTGGGGATCATTCCTGTGTTCTTAGTTTTCATTTTAAATACGTGTGGAGAGAGTTAGGGATTTTGGGTGAACGGAGAAGATGACCGGAACACTGTTCCGGTCATCTGAATGTGTTTAACGGCGAGATTAGGGCATAAGCATTGATTAGTGAAATTTGAATCTGAGCCGTGAGATGTGGCGCGCAGTCAACTCCCGCGCGTGTGACTTTGAATCCAGGCCATCAGATCTGTTGACTTCTCTTTAATTCATTTAAAATTCATTTATTTTCATTTTCTTTTCATTTGTTTTGCATAATTATTTTAAAATAGTAAAAAATGTGTAAAAATTATGAAACTTTTTCTCATAAGTTTTAATAATTTTTATGACACAAAAAATATTTTTATTTTATTTTTATCAATAAAAAAGTATTTTTAAATATTTAAAAGATTATTTTTAATTGATTAATGGAAATTAATTTATTAAAAATACTTTTAGGTATTTAAAAATCACCAAAAAATTCATGAAATGTTCTAAGACATTTAGAAACATTGTCCAACCTTCAAAACAAATTTCTTTTTTGATCTTGATGCATTTTAAGAATTTCTCATTGAATTAAAATCATTTTTATGCATTAATTTGATACTAAGTTCAAAAAATCATTTCTGCCTATCTATGAAGAGTTGGACATTGATTCTTCTTGCATTGCATTGCGTTTAGCATGTAGTTTCTAGGATAAAATTGCCATGATTTGATCTTGCATTTTCAATTTGTTTGGCATTTCTTTTGTTTAGGAGCCCTAAAAAACCTAATATCTTAGAAAATTCATAACTTGAGATTGGTTAAGAGTTGAGATTTCCCCTTTGGACATTGGTTTAGTATAGGATTAGAGGTCCTTTGTGTGGTATTTCCAATTTTTTTTATCTTAGGGTTTGCTTCTGTTTTGGGTTTTTGTTTGTTGTTTGATCCATAAACCCTAATTTGGGCTTCCATTTGCATCCTTCTTGCATGCTCTTGCATAACATGACTTGCCATGCCATTCCATGCTTCCATTTGATTCATTTGACATCATAAGACATATAGAGAGCATGTTTGATCATAGCATCATGTGTTTGCCATGTTGTTTGCATTGTGCACTTCATACCTTTCCATGTATGTTCATGCTCCTTAACTTGCTTCATATGCATTCATAAACTTGTATGATCACTTCCATTTGCTTCCTCATGTTTGTAGCATCTCATAGCATCATTATCATCATCAACATGCTTCTGGTTTTGTTTCTCTTCATGTCATCCCATCTCATTTTGCATTGCATTGCATTTCTTTCTAACATTTCAGGTGGTAAGTGAATTTGAGAAGTGAATTTGCCTTCACTTCTCATAACTTTTCTTTTCAACTCTCTTGCATCCATTGCTGCATTTTTGTTTGTGTTTGAGTTTGAGCTTGCTCATTCTTCTTCTTCCCACTTTCTTTCTTCAAGTGACTTGACTTCTTAAGTGAAGCAAGTCACTTTGCTTCTCTTGATCCTTTCATCTGCTTCTTGGTGGTTCCATTGAAGATTGTTCTTGCAAACCTCACAAACCTTAGGAACAACCAAGCATGACAATGATTAGGGTTTTGATTAGTTCCCCTTCTTAGTTTTACCTTTGTGTCTCTTTTGAGTCATCTCTTCTCATCTCATAATCAGGGACTAAACCCTAAAGGCTTTGAGGCTTTGTGATTAAGCTTATGCCTGCATCCTTCTCTTAGGATGGAGTGTATAACTTTAATCCTAAGTGTTAAACCCTTAATGTGTTTAAATCTCTTAATCAATTCACTTAATAAATCATCAAGACATCACACTTGTAACTTGGGCCTTGCATTAGGGTTCTAATTCTTCCTTAACTGGTTAAGAAGGACTAACCCTAGTGTTAATGGACAAGTCCCCCTCAAGTTGTCTTACAAACCCTAAAACTCACTTCATCATCATATCATTAACTAAAATCCACTCAATAAAGGCTTTGTTTTGTCATGAGTTTAATCCCTAATCATGGATTAAGTTGAGGAGTTTTCCTCAGCTTAAACATTCTCATCTATTATCCTTCTATTAGGATGGTGTAATGAGTCTGTTTAATCCCTGATTATGGCTTAATCTCATTACTTAACACTAAAGAAAATCACAAAAACATCTAAATAATCACAAGTAGGTTAATGATCTTAATCCTACACCAAGGGTGATTAAGTGTGAGAATCTGACTTCACACCTAAAGTATTCTCATTACCCCTAATCAGAGGGAAGATGTGATGAGTTTACTAAATCCATTGGTATAGACTTAAGCTCATTAACTTATGACAAATTCTCAAAAGCAATAAAAGACTGAAAACACTCAAAACAAACAATAATCGTCTCCTTCGGGATTCTTTTCTCATCATCTTCATTCATAAACGAGAACTAGCTTCTTCCGTCTAATGCAAGACAGTTTGCACCTGAGCCAGACAGGTCATACACTTGAGCATAGGCAAGTAAGCAGTTCACAAGTCAATTCATCTTTCAGTCTCTTTGGGTCGAACTACGGTGTTCTGACTTCCTCATTGCACGAGAGGATACGTAGGCATAACTTAACAGTTATCGAACAAAAGTCTCTGTATATCCCCCCTCTTTCAGCATTATTTTCTTAGCCTCATTATCTTGAGCAATTCATTCTTATTCCTGACACTGACACATTATTTATACACTGTACACTTCTTTTACACTGACACCTGTACATCTTTCCAGCTCTTTTACACACAAATTGCACTGACACTCCCCCTTTAAAACACAACTCTTTCAAGCGTGGATCCCGTCGAGTACGGCGGACAATCTGGGTGCTAATACCTTCCCAGGTTGTAACCAACCGCCTTTCTCAGTCTCTCTGGTTCGCAACCGTCTTATCCATCTTTTTCTAGGCCTATGCAGCATTGCCTTTCCTCCGGGATAAAAATGCCTAGCTGGCGACTCTATTCATTCTCCAGTGAGTTCACGGCTGTGTGTTCTCATTGTCCCTCTCGCCGACCGTTCGCGTCTGTACCTTTATTTGGGTCATTCCCATTTATCGGGAGCGACAGCTTGGCGACTCTGCTGGGGATAGTAGATACTGCAACCAGGGCTTCTGGTTCTTTTTGTGGGTTCCTCCTAGCGCTTGATTGATTTGTGTTTATTGGGGGTGTTATGTGCTATTTGTATGTGTATATTTGCTTTATTTACTGCTTTCTGTATAGCTTTATTTATTGCTTTCTTTACTGTTTTTTCATTTATCATACTGTCATACTGCTGGCTGGATCTGTTGTCTGCTTTGGTGGGTGGGTGTTCCATTGAGAGTTAAGGTCCTATACCTGGGACCTGAGTGACACCTAGGCTAGAGTGAATCATATTCTTTCCCATTCCATTTCGGTCTGGTGCGGGAATATGAAACACGGTTCAGATATGGGTTTCTTCTTGAGAACTCTGTGTTGCAGATTTCCTGCAGTGCTAGGGCTATCTGGGAAGCCTGCTAAGTCTGGATGACCTTTTAGTATTGACCTTCAGAAACTGAGGTGAATTAGAGGAGGAACTTTTATGGTTATTGTAAACACTGTACCTCCGGGTTAGAAGTGTTTACACTTCTCATAACTGATCCAAGTCTGAGGATCCTTGTTTTAGAACACCACCTGTGAGGGGGTTGGGCTGTTTACAGGTTTGCAGGTACCTTGACCTCAGAATTCCTTGTTACTTTGATTGTTTAAGAATACTTCAATTTGGGACAGTTCTTGTGATTCTAAAACCCTAGATAGGTGGCTCTTTATTTGAGTCCCCCACCTTGGTTACTGGATTTATAGACCTCCATCTGGAATTCTTGAACATACTTGGACCTATATCAGGGCATTTTGATCAGATCCAGCTCAGTCACAGACCCTTGCATATCATTTGCATACATAATCATTGCATCATATTGACATTTGCTTGTTTGTGTTTCAGGGTATCCATCTTCATTTGGTTTTGGTTTTGACCCCATCTTCAGTACTGACCTATCTTCATCAGCTATCTGCTTCAGTTATCACCTGCACCAGCCAGTCAGTGGCCCACTTCTTCAGTATTATCATCAGCACCTGTCTCTACTCAGTCTCAGCATCATGGCTCCTAAAAAGAGCAACATCACCTATCACTTCTTCCAGCCAGAGTTATCAGATATCAGGAGGATTCAGACCTTGATCACTCCAGATCACATACCTTTGTTCAGGGAAAGTTATGGAGATATACTTGATATGGTTATGGATCTGGACCCATCACAGAGAAGCCTGATCCACACCTGCATTCAGTTTTATGATCCCCCACTGAGATGTTTCACTTTCCAAGACTTTCAGTTAGGCCCTTTATTGGAAGAGTACTCCTCATTAGTTGGTATACCCATCAAAGGTGGAATCCCATTCAACCCTGAGATGGTCTTTCCTGCTAATGGAGATGTAGCAAAGGCTTTGCATCTGGAACCTGTCCTGATTGAGCAGCATATGACCTCTAAAGCTGGAATCCCTGGCTTCCATCTGGATTTCTTGATCTCTCAAGCTACCCTGAAAGCTTCTTTAGGAGAGTGGAAGGCTGTTTGTGCCTTGTTAGCTTTGAGCATATATGGAATTGTGTTGTTTGCAGACAAGCCTCGATTCATCAGCAAGAATGCAATCCATCTGTTCATCCTAAAGAACCCAGTGCCCACTTTATTGGGGGACCTCTACTATTAAGTGCATCAAAGGAATGAAAAGCAGAGGGGAAGATTAGTAAGGTGTTGTGCTCCATTGTTCCACACTTGGCTTCTCAAGCGTCTACCCAGGACAGATGCATTTTTAAACCCTCATCAGCAAAGCAACTGGGCTAAGAGACTCACTGTTCTAACTTCAGCTGACATCAGATGGTGCACTCAGAGCACCAAGGGCAGGGATATCATCACCAGCTGTGGGCATTTTCCCAATGTGCCTTTAATAGGAGTTAAAGGTAGTATCAATTACAATCCTCTGCTGTTCAGAAGGCAACTGGGCTATGCACTGGTCCATACTCCTAGGGCACAGGATTTGGTTGAGACTCTTTATTGTGAAAACAAGATTAGTCTGGCTATTGTTATGCAGGCAGCCTGGGCCTGGGATAATGTTCAAACCAAGGGAATAACCATTCTAGGGAAGTGCAACAATGTGGCATCGGCACAATATTATGAATGGTCCCGTGCCAGGGCCCATTTCTCCGGGATGCCCTTTACCATAGAAGACATGCCTGAGTCATCTTCAGCACCACCCCCTGCCACTATCAGTTTGGAGGAGTTTGAGAGCTTGAAGGAAAGAAATGAGAAGCTAACCCAGGCTTTGCAGAAGACCCTCCGGGAGAGGAGTGAAGGTATGAGGGAGATTGAAAGGTTGGAGAAAATGAGAGTAGATCACCTGACTAAGATTGAGAAATCTGGGGATTACATTAAAAAGTCAAAGGCTGGAGAACAAATTCTGAAGAATGCTTGCAAGGAAGCCCAGTTCCAGAGAGCAAGGACAGACTTGTATTTGAAGGAGAGTCAAGCCCGGTGGGTCAGGATCACCGAGGCTCGTACTCTAGAGGACAAGAGAGTTCAAGACAAGATGGAGCAACTGGAAGCTAGTGCAAAAGAACAACAAGAAGCCCTGGCAGCAGCCCAGAGGGAGATATCAGAGCTGAAGGTCAAAGCAGGGGTGAAGAGGTCAAAGGACCAAACTCAGCACAAGAAGCTAACAGCAGCTGTTACGACCCGGAATCTCCTCATCAGGAATCTCACGGAGCGTCCGGCTGATCCTGTGACCGAAGCACTTCTCAAGGAAGTTCGTGAGGATGAGTTTGGTCTTGGTGTTTGACCATTTGTTTGTTGTTGCTTTCTTTCCGTGTACTTTTATTTTCTTGTAATGTATTTTGACCCCTTAGAGGGCTTGTGTTGTAAAATGAACAAGTTGTATTATTTCACCTTCTGTAATATATTTGTGTTAGTTTGCTTCATCTGAGTTTTCTTCAAGCAACAACAACAGCATCTTCAAGGGTCTGGAAGGGTCAAAACTGAATGCCAAACCGGATACCTTGAGAACAAATAAGCATAACTGCATTGCATGCTAACCCTTTGTTTGTTTTGTAGGTTTTTGTTTTATTGTTGCTAACTCTGTTGTGATGTTCAGGAACTATTGCTAGGCGCCGGGTATTTCCCCTCAACCGTCCGCACCGTTATCCAACCCGAAACAACCTTCCGGGCATTCAAATGGATCAGGTACAGCAGGACCTTGTAGAGGTTAGAAATCAAATGGCAAACGAAAGATTGGAAATGAGAACACAGATGACTCAGTTCATGGAAGTGATGAACAACATGGCTCAGAGCCAGGAAAGATTGAGGGCCATGGTGGAAAGGCAAAATCAAGAAGATCCACATATAGGGACTGCCGGCACCAGTAACAATGAAAGGGTCCAACCTCATGTTAACCCCCCTGTGTTTGGCCCACATCTGCATCCTGAGATCAATATTCCTGCAAATGTTCAAGGGACTGCCACTGCAGCCAGGGTACTACAAGTAGATCCTCAGGAGGACCAATTCACAGTAATGGGTGCTGGGGAGGAAGCTTATGATAGAAGGTTGGATGAGATAGCTGAGAAATTGAGGTCCTTAGAATCTCAAAACTCTTTGGGCTTCGACGTCATGGACATGGGCTTGGTAGACGGGGTCAGGATCCCCCATAAGTTCAAGCCTCCTTGTTTTGAAAAATACAACGGGACTTCATGCCCCCGGACTCATTTACAATCTTTTCTGGGAAGGCTGAAGGCCTATACTATGGATGAGAAGCTCTGGATGTTCTATTTCGAGGATAGTTTGACAGGAGCCTCAAGAGAATGGTACTCTCACCTGACAAGGGCAACTATCAGGTGCTGGAAGGATTTGGCAGAAGCCTTCATCAGACAGTATCAGTACAACTTAGATATGGCACCCAACAGGACTCTCCTAATGGGAATGTCACAGTCGTCAAGGGAAAGTTTCCGAGAATATGCCCAGAGATGGAGGCAATTGGCTGCTGCTGTTCAGCCACCTATGTCTGAACGGGAAATGGCAGATATGTTCATGAACACCCTTCAGGGAACATATATTGACAGGTTGGCTGCTTTCTCTTCCACTAGCTTTGCCGATGTTGTCATAGCTGGGGAGAGAATTGAAAGCCTGTTAAAAATGGGTAAGATTTCCGACAATGGTGCCAGCTCGTCCAGTAGTGCAAGAAAGCCTTTTGCAGGCCCAAGAAGAACTGGCGAGACCAATGCCATCCACACCAACAGGAGCAGGCCCCAATATGTTCACAGGTCAATAGCAGCAGTCACCATCCCTGCTCCAGCACATCCTTAGCCGGTTTATCAACCTCCGCAGCAAAACTATCAGCAACAACCTCAGTACCATTAGCAAAATCAATATCCTCCAAGGAATTACAACAACAGCAACACCAACAACAACACTCAACAGAGGCCATTTCAGCAGAGGCCATCTCAAGCTAACAGGGTGATCGATCCGATCCCTATGCCATATGCTACCCTGCTGCCACAACTCCTGAAACTCAACCTAGTTGAGCTAAGGACGCTGGCACCTCCAGATCCCAATAGTCTACCCAGGAATTATGACTCCAATGCTAGGTGCGCTTTTCATTCAAACGCACCTGGCCACAGTACAGAAAAGTGCAGAGCTCTGCATATGAAGGTACAAGACCTGGTAGACTCCAAGGCTCTGAATTTCGCACCACCACCCAATGTAAATAAGAACCCAATGCCAAACCACGGTGGTCCTAGAATTAACGCTATTGAAGAAGACAAACCGTCTTATTTAATAACCAGCGTGGGTCAGATCCGGACACCGTTGGTAGAAATCAAGGCTCAACTCCTGGAATGTCAAATGTTCTCGGGGTGTGAGTTGGGTTGTGCTTACTGCAATATCTCTGTAAATGGGTGCGATAATTTGAGGAATGGCATAGACAGCCTTATTCAGAGTGGCCAGCTTCAGATCACCACATCATTTCCAACAAATCCAGCAATCTCATCCGCAACGGTTTCAGAACCTCCTACAACTGCAGCAACTATTGTTCCTAACAATTCTTCGGTTTCATCAACGAGTACTTCATCTGTCGTTTCAACTGATCAGATATCAATGAATGTTCCTTCTACAACTCCAGCACCACTCCATTTTGAAGCTCCTACAACAACAACATCCATTCTTCCACCATTATCTCCTACAACACCAGCAACAAATCATGAAGATGTCTCAACTGTCACCATATTCTACGATCCTGAAAACAACTCCGCCTACAACTCAGAAGGTGCTGCTCCCACTAGGGCACCAGTCACAATTTATTACGATCCACAGACTATTACAGTTCCTTCAACAGTTGCAGTCAGTCCAGTCACTATCACGGTGCCTGGACCAATACCTTATGAAAGCAGCAATGCCATCCCCTGGCATTACGGCTCTGAACTGTACTGCGAAGGACAAAGATTCACTTTTGAATCATCAACCCCTGCACCGCAAATTGACAATGTGGGAGGAGGCGGAGGCTTCACTCGAAGCGGACGTCTTTTCGCTCCACAAATTCAGAGACCCAATGCCGAAGCAGAAGCTGCTGCTAAAGCAAAAGGAAAAAGTTTGGTGCAGGAAGAGCAGACTGTTAAAGAAGCTTTGAAAATACCCTTCGATCAAGAGGTTGATGAGTTCATGCGAATCATCAAGAAGAGTGATTATAAAATAGTGGATCAGCTTCATCAGACGCCTTCCAAGATCTCAATCCTATCATTGCTTATGTGCTCCGAAGCCCATCGGAATGCACTACTCAAAGTCTTGCACGCAGCTTACGTGCCTGAAGAGATCACTGTCAATCAACTGGAAGCAGTAGTGGGAAATGTTAGTGCTAGTCACGGACTAGGGTTCACCAATACTGATTTGACAACGGAAGGCCGCAACCACAACAAAGCCTTGCACATAACCATGGAATGCAAAGGTGCTGTCCTTTCCCATGTGCTGGTAGACACGGGGTCATCCCTTAATGTCCTACCTAAAAAGGCTTTGGTGAAGCTAGAGTACGACGAATTGGCATTGAGACCCAGCAACCTGGTGGTAATAGCTTTTGATGGCTCAAAGAGATCGGTTCTGGGAGAGATTGAGCTGCCCGTAACGATTGGCCCGCAGACTTTCACAACTATCTTCTACGTGATGGATATACAGCCCGCCTACAGCTGTTTATTGGGTAGGCCATGGATGCACGCCGCTGGCGCCGTGACCTCTACCCTTCACCAGAAGTTAAAATATGAGTGGGAGGGTCAAATCGTTACAATCTGTGGAGAGGAGGATATTTTTGTTAGCCACCTGGCTACCTATAAGTATATTGAGATGGATGGGGAGATCCATGAAACAATGAGCCAGGGGTTTGAAGCCTTGAATGTCAATGAAACATCTGCTGTGCCTGGTACTTCTATATCATCATACCAACAATCCCGGAAGGTTGTTGAGGAAGGAACTGCCCAAGGCTGGGGCAAGCTACTACCGGTGGAGAAGAAAGAAGACAGATTTGGGTTGGGTTACAAACCAACTCAACAAGATCAAGCAGCGGCTGCGAAAGAGCCCAATTTTGTGAGTGGGGGGATGCTTACCCCTGATGCTATCAATTGTCTGGAAGACGAGCTGGAAGAGGAGCGCAACCTGGAAAGCTGGATTCGTCCAAAGATCCCGGGGAGCAGTGTCTCGAACTGGTCTTCCCAGGAAATTATAAGAGTTACTCATGCAGAGTAATTATTATTTCCTGTATTTTTATAAGCATGCATCAAAGTCTTGCATCTTGCCCAAGATGACAAGACTCATTTTGTAATCGGGCCATCTGTACTTTTTGTGCAAACAAGATAAATTAATGAAATATCAGACATCATTTTGCAAACGAGTCTTTTTCTTTTCGTTCACTGTTTTTCCATTTTTCTTTTTGTACAAAAAATAAATGGCGGTGTTTTCAAAATGACAACTTCATTTCACTTTTCTAAATAAAGATTAAAATCAAGTCACTAAAATGAACAAACTTAACCCTTGCAGAGAGTGCCTTCCAGACAGCACCGACAACAGCACGGCTATGACTTCGTATGACTTTGACAATCCAATCAATCAAGCTGATGAAGGGGTTGAAGAAGAATATGAGCTTCCTGAAGAGCTAGCCAGGTTGTTGAGACAAGAGGAAAAGATTATTACTCCTCACTAGGAGGAGGTTGAAGTGATCAATCTTGGTACAGATGAAGACGTGAAAGAGGTTAGAATCGGGGCCTGCTTGCAAGACTCAGTGAAGAGACAACTGATTGATCTTCTTCAAGAATATGTGGATGTGTTTGCGTGGTCGTATCAAGATATGCCAGGGTTGGACACCGACATTGTTGTGCACAAGCTACCTCTGAGAGAAGAATGTCCACCGGTCAAACAGAAACTGCGCCGTACTCGCCCAGACATGGCTATGAAAATCAAGGAAGAGGTACAAAAGCAGTGGGACGCCGGGTTCCTCGCTGTGACTAGCTATCCGCCATGGGTTGCTAACATAGTACCTGTGCCTAAGAAAGACGGCAAAGTAAGAATGTGTGTTGACTACCGGGATCTGAACAGAGCCATCCCAAAAGATGACTTCCCATTACCTCACATTGATGTATTGGTGGATAATACGGCTCAGTTCTCGGTATTCTCCTTCATGGACGGATTTTCAGGGTACAATCAGATTAAGATGTCACCTGAAGACATGGAGAAGACAACATTCATCACACCTTGGGGCACGTTCTGTTACAAAGTGATGCCATTCGGACTGAAGAATGCTGGTGCAACATATCAACGGGCTATGGTGACACTATTCCACGATATGATCCATAAAGAAATAGAATGTTATGTGGATGATATGATCGCCAAGTCCCTTACAGAGGAAGATCACCTGGTGAATCTGCTCAAGTTATTCAAGCGTCTGAGGAAGTACCAACTGAGGTTGAACCCCAACAAATGCACATTCGGGGTGCGATCCGGTAAGCTGCTGGGCTTTATTGTAAGCGAGAAAGGGATTGAAGTTGACCCTGATAAAGTCAAAGCTATTCAAGAGATGCCTGCACCGAGGACTGAGAAAGAGGTTCGAGGGTTCTTAGGTCGATTGAATTACATTTCGCGGTTCATATCTCACCTAACGGCAACCTGCGAGCCTTTGTTCAAGCTGTTAAGGAAAGAGCAAACGGTCAGGTGGAATGAAGACTGCCAAAAGGCTTTTGACAAGATCAAAGAATATCTGCAAGAACCTCCAATCCTTATGCCTCCATTTGAAGGAAGACCTCTGATTATGTACTTGACAGTATTAGAAGAGTCAATGGGGTGTGTGCTGGGCCAGCATGACGAGTCTGGTCGAAAAGAGTATGCGATATACTACCTAAGCAAAAAGTTTACCGACTGTGAACAACGTTATTCACTGCTCGAGAAAACTTGCTGTGCTTTAGCGTGGGCTGCTCGCCGACTGAGACAGTATATGTTGACCCACACTACTATGTTGATATCAAAAATGGACCCAGTTAAGTACATTTTCGAGAAGCCAGCTCTTACCGGACGGGTTGCAAGATGGCAAATGATTCTCACAGAATACGACATCCAGTACACTTCTCAGAAAGCCATCAAGGGCAGTGTACTATCTGAATATCTTGCTGAGCAACCCATTGATGACTACCAGCCTATGAGGTTTGACTTCCCTGATGAAGACATCATGTTCATAAGAGCAAAAGATCATGAAGAGCCTATTCACACTAAAGGGCCCGACCCGGAAGAAGGATGGACTATGATGTTTGATGGGGCTGTTAATATGAATGGTCGTGGTGTTGGTGCAGTACTCATTACACCCAAAGGAGTCCACATGCCTTTCTCGGCAAAACTCACTTTTAACTGCACTAACAACGAAGCTGAATACGAAGCTTGCATTATGGGTCTTGAGGAAGCCATTGACCTCAGGATTAAGACATTGACCGTATTCGGAGATTCAGCTTTGGTAGTCAATCAAACCAACGGAAAATGGTACACCCACCAGGATCATCTGATACCTTACAGGGATTATACAAGAAGGTTATTGACGTTCTTCACAACAGTCAAGCTTGAGTATATCCCTCGGGACGAGAATCAGTTTGCAGATGCCTTGGCTACCATTTCGTCCATGATCAAAGTTCAAGCTGCTAACTTTGTACCTCAGATTTCAGTGTCAAGACTTGATAGACCAGCATATGTATTTGCAGCGGAAGTTGTCAAAGATGATAAGCCTTGGTTCCACGACATTAAATGCTTCTTGGAGGATCAAACATACCCACCTGGGGCATCTTCCAAGGATAAGAAGACTTTGAGAAGGCTTGCTGGTAGTTTCTTTCTGAACACTGATGGGTCTTTATACAAAAGGAACTTTGATATGGTACTCCTCAGATGCGTCGACAAGACAGAAGCAGATTTATTGATGCATGAAGTGCACGAAGGCTCCTTTGGTACCCATGCTGGGGGACATGCAATGGCTAAGAAGTTGTTAAGATCAGGCTATTATTGGATCACAATGGATGCAGACTGTTGTGCCCACGCCAGAAAATGCCACAAATGCCAGATCTACGCAGATAAAGTGCATGTGCCTCCCAATCCTTTGAACATAATGTCTTCACCCTGGTCCTTTGCCATGTGGGGCATTGATATGATTGGCAAGATTGAGCCGACCGCTTCAAATGGCCACAGATTCATCTTGGTCGCCATTGACTATTTCACCAAGTGGGTTGAAGCAGCCTCATATGCAAACGTCACAAGACAAGTGGTAGCCAGATTTCTGAAGAGAGATATCATCTGTCGATATGGAGTGCCCGAGCGAATCATTACTGATAATGGTTCCAATCTAAACAATAAAATGATGGCAGAACTGTGCCGGGACTTCAAAATTCAACATCACAATTCTTCTCCTTACAGGCCAAAGATGAATGGCGCTGTTGAGGCGGCAAACAAGAATATTAAGAAGATTGTGCAGAAGATGGTAGTCACCTACAAAGACTGGCATGAAATGCTACCGTTCGCCTTGCATGGGTACCGCACGTCAATCAGGACATCCACTGGGGCAACACCGTATCAACTTGTGTATGGTATGGAAGCAGTCCTACCGGTTGAAGTTGAACTACCCTCTCTGCGGGTATTGATGGATGTTAAGCTGAACGAAGCAGAATGGGTTAGGTCCCGATACGAGCAACTAAGTCTGATCGAAGAGAAAAGGTTGGCTGCAATCTGTCATGGGCAGTTGTATCAGAAAAGAATGAAGAAGGTCTTCGATCAGAAAGTCAGGCACCGAGAGTACCAAGTGGGAGATCTTGTGCTGAAAAGAATCCTCCCTCCTCATACAGACCACAGGGGCAAATGGACTCCAAATTATGAAGGACCATTCGTGGTAAAGAAAGTTTTCTCTGGTGGAGCACTGATGCTCAGCACCATGGATGGTGAAGATTTCCCGTCCCCTGTGAATTCAGATGCAGTTAAAAAATACTTCGCATAAAAAGGACCCGCTGGACATAAAAACAGAAAGTAAGTCCAGGCAAAAATAGGGCATCCCGGCGAGTCAAAAACAGAATAAAAGACTCGGGCAAAAATAAGGGAAAATAAATAAAAACGTACACCCGCTGAGTTGAAAAGCCGCATTTGACAACTCAGGCAAAAATGGGTATCCCGATGGATTGAAAACCCAAAAGGGCGATCCATGCAAAATAAGGGAATAAGCGAACAACTGCATTCTGAATTCGTCTGTATCACTTGCAACTTGGAAAGCTTCAAAAGGATCAAGCTTCAATCAGAATCAGCCTTCTTCAGAAAGCAAGGCGAGAAGAACGTCATTGTCATACGAGTCATAGCAGAAGAGGAAGCTCCTTTGAAAGCGTCGTCAACATCGCCAGCACTTTGTTTCTCAATTTGTAACAATCTCCTTATTTTAGGAGATTTGTTTCCTTGACTGTATCTTGCCAATTCAGGGCACAAGAATTAATAAAATCAGATTTTTCAGTCATGTTTCGTCTCGTACATATTTCGTTTGCAAAGAATGTCTGATGTCTCTAAAACTAATTGCATAAGTACAGATGTTTTTCACTAAAAATAGAAGCACATGCTTGCAGGGAATATACTTACTCTTGAGAATGCTTAACTCCTATGACGGAATCCAGTAAAGGATACCTCGGGACCTTTTGTGCGTTTCCTTATCTTTGCAGGATTGCAGGTATCCAGAACGCAACCTGGGGCATGCAAGTTACATCCCAGCAAGTTGGCAAATCAACAAACAGTCTTAGCACTCAAGGGGCTTTCTCCCCAGCTGAGTTCGCCTCTCATTACTCTCCCCAGCTGAGTTACCAACAACATTCCCCAGCTGTATTACCAATCGTTCCTCCTCGACAGAATGCAAAGTCAGGGAATCATCTCCCCACAGAATCCTCAGCCTCTATTCAGAAGAGCAACGCATGAAGGAGTCACAACAGATTACGGAAGGCTTCTACAAACCCCAACTGGGTCCTATATTACAAGGATATGTCAATCAGTGACCTAGATCCCCAAGCAGGTGCATCTCATCAGATCTGTCAATAATTTCACCCCCCAGCTGGGATGTCCGTTTCAAGCAGATCGATCAAAGATCTTCGCAGCAACGGGATCCGAATCCCGGTTTTGGTATCTTTGCACAATCATAGTATTTGCATCATATTCACCCACAAAGCGTAGCATTCCGTTTTAACACGGGGCATTACGGCAAAAAAAATCAAATGCATAGCATAATCATGAGCCATGTTATGAATCAACACCTGTGAATGATTACAGTTCATCAGCATACAGAAGAAAAATCCCCACCAGAGTTCCCAGCAAAAGCAGTTGCCTCACAAATCACGAACACCAGTATATACTCCTTTTGACACCCGTCCGTGTTATATCCCAGCAGAAAGCCAAAGACATCCTCTTTGTACTCACATATACCTATATATATATATATATATATATACATTTCCTTGATATCCGTCCATGTCATTTTCCCAGCACAGTAACCTAAACACTTTGTACATCAGATACTCAGTTCATACTATACTCTTCTCCTTTTGACACTCGTCCGTGTCGCTCTCCCCAGCAGTTAACTACCCATACTGCTCAGATACTCGTCCGTATCTTGTATATACCTTTTATATCCCCTCAGATTCGACACTAGTCCTTGTTCTTCGTTAACCCGTTGGTACTCGTCCGTACCATCATCTCAGAACATGCGTCAAGCGTCTGTTTCTACATGATACTCGTCCGTATCATAACCTTAAGGATGCTCGTCCGCATCTTTAATCCATACACCGTGTCAAACACCTGTATCTTCTTGAATAAAGGTACTCGTCTGTATCTACTATCCCCAGAAGAGTTCTTTCAGATTCAACACTCGTCTGTGTTCTCTGTTAACCAGTTGATACTCGTCCGTATCATCATCTTTGAACACGCGTCAGTATTTGTTTCTACCCGATACTCGTCCGTATCGTAGTCTTAAAGGATGCTCATCCGCATCTTTAATCTATACACAACATCTAAACACTTATACCTTTTGTTTCTTGGATATAAACACTCGTCCGTGTTTACTTCTCCCCAGTAGATCGCCAACAAAGCAATTTTTTCTTTCTTATCTGACACTCGTCCTGTGTTATGATAAACCCTGAGAGCAGCCGTACCCTGCTGAGTGGTCGTCCTCCACTTCTTGATGGTCGTCCTCCATCATACTCATCCGATGGCCGTCCCCATCGTTGATTTTAGCAGCCGTCCCCTGCTAGGTGGTCGTCCTCCACCTTTTGATGATCGTCCTTCATCATTTTATCCAATGGCCGTCCCCATTGTTGATTTTTGGTTATCTGGCATTCGTCCTATGTCACGATAAACCCGAGAGCAGCCGTACCCTGCTGAGTGGTCGTCCTCCACTTCTTGATGGTCGTCCTCCATCATGCTCGTCCGATGGCCGTCCCCATCGTTGACCTTTTCTATCCGGCATTCGTCCTATGTCGCGATATTTTCGGCAGCCGTACCCTGCCAGGTGGTCGTCCTCCACCTTTGATGGCCGTCCCCATCATATTTCTTTTATTCCCAACAGAGCAGCCGTCCCCTGCTAGGTGATCGTCCTTCACCTTTGATGGCCGTCCCCATCATCTGTTTATTTCATTTATTCTTTAACCCGACGGCCGTTCCCGTCGTGGTCCCTTTTCTTTTTAGCCCGATGGCCGTCCCCATCGTTGTTTGCTTTGCTTTATGAACTTGATGGTCGTCCCCGTCATGTTTCATTAATCCCCAGAGAATTTTACAACTTTACCTTGATGGCCGTCCCCATCATAATATTTCATTTTTCCCAGCTAGTCGGCCGTCCCCGTCTTAGCTTTACCTTTTATCCCCAGCATGTCGGCCGTCCCCGTCATTGTTTTATTTCCTACACCTTTCCCAGCATGTCGGCCGTCCCCGTCATTGCTCTATCACCCATTTTACAATATACTTTATTTTCCTTTTACAATCTATATCACTTTTCTTCTTCATTCTGTGAGTGCAAATTTTGGACTGTCTTTGGTATTCAACCACAAGTTATCTTGTTTGCCTGTTAAGCCGTCGCTTACATCCTGCACAGCTAACTCATGTTTGAATAGGGGCAGCTGTAAACACCCCAAATTTGCCCTCACCCATTCACACCATGGCTTGTGATCATTTCATATGCATAAACTCAATCATATCATCTCATATCACATTTTTTGATTCACTGCATAGTGTCTAAGTCATCTGCACCTAGGGTTTGTGATCTGAGCAATCCAAGAGCCCCTTGAGCCACTCCAAAGGCAACCAATCACTTCAAAGGGATCCATATGTGTTCAATTATCATATTACATCCTCTCAAAGTCAAAAATTCCAAAGAATCACAAGAACTAGGGTTTGAATGGATGCAGAGCCAGGTTTGACTACACAGTTGACCTAAAATTAGGGTTTTGGTTTCAGAGGCCATAACTCCAAATTTTTTGGTCATTCTTGTTTCCATTGGTCTCTATATGGTATAGGGAGTATGCATATCAATTTTCATGAAGAAATTCCATGGGGAAGTCATCTGATCAAGGTTTGACTTTTCAGACAAGTCAGTGTAAAATCAGGGCATCTGAGGCCCCAATGACCCAACCAATGGTTGATCTTCATCATTTTGAGTGTATATGATCTTTATTTGATCATGGAAGAAGGTTGAAGTTCACAAAAATCAAGAATTTGGAGTTTTTGCAAATGTTGACTTTTTGGGCATAGTTGACTTTTCAAGAATGCTTCATTTTAGGTCATTTTTCAAGCCTTGATTCTTGATCCAAAAATGCTTCAAATGAAAAAACTTTGGTCATGAAACTTGTAGATTACATTTTTCCCTTTTCAAAAAGTACAAGAACATGATCAAATTCTTCTTGGATCCAAAGTTATGGTGTGACAAAGTTGGCAAAAATCATTGATTTTCAAGATGTGCACCAAATGAGAATTTTGCAAAACCATGAACCAATGCCTTTTGTAACCTCTAGTTCATTTCAAACCATGACACAAACATTCTATAAGTCATAAAGATCAGAATTGAACCAAGAATGCTCATGTATTATGGCTTGTGGGATAAGGAAATCACATGTGAACCATAAAGCAACAAGTTGCAAAACCATCATGATATTTCCTACAACTTGCTGCCTTGGCCTTTGAACCAGCCATAGTCTCTCACCACACCATGCTGCGCCATCCCTAGCCCTTGTACCAAGCTAGCACCAAGCCCATGCCTCTCTTACAACCAAGTTGACATTTTGCAAAAGTAAACATCCCAATCACCACAGGCCATGTCACATCCCCTGACCTATGGGATTAAAATATACTATCCAAATGCTGGCCAGGACACTCAAGAAGCAAGGCTGAAACCTCATATAGCAAGCCATTCACAAAAACACTCCAACAGGCAAAAACTTTCGAATCTGCCTCCACAAACTACAAACACTCAAACAAATTCCTCCAATCATCTCACCCTGCCTTGTTGAGTAGAAACCACCAAGACTTGGGCCTGAAACAAGCAAGAGCACCCCATTGCCATTTTTCACCTCAAGTTGCAGTTTCATTCGAATCTCTCTCCACAGCTCACAAACATCCAAACAAACTCCACAAACCTTCTCCACTCATCCTCTGGACCACAAACAACCCATCACCATTGCCAGAAACAGCCTGAATCACCATTGCCATGTTCAACTGAGTTTGAGCAGAAGCTTGTCAAACTCCTCATCCAGCCAACATAAACTCTTCCTAAGCATTCAAGGATCATCAGGAGGCCAAGTAGAGTGGATTTCACCAAAAGAGGAGGTCAGAAAGTAGCTGAGTTGAAAGCTTCGAATCTCAGGTAGCTCAAGAAATATTTTTCCAGAAATCATTTTTTAAGTTCTTAATCTGTTCTATATGTCTTCCTGATCATGAATGTGCCTTTGGTTTTGAAAATGGTGGAGAGATGAGAGTTTACCATGCTTCTGAAACTTTTTGCCCTAGAAATAGATTGCTTCGATTCAGCCATTGTAGGGATGATAAATTTGTTTTGAGTTAGGGTTTTGATTCGTGAGTGAGTGGGGATCATTCCTGTGTTCTTAGTTTTCATTTTAAATACGTGTGGAGAGAGTTAGGGATTTTGGGTGAACGGAGAAGATGACCAGAACACTGTTCCGGTCATCTGAATGTGTTTAACGGCGAGATTAGGGCATAAGCATTGATTAGTGAAATTTGAATCTGAGCCGTGAGATGTGGCGCGCAGTCAACTCCCGCGCGTGTGACTTTGAATCCAGGCCATCAGATCTGTTGACTTCTCTTTAATTCATTTAAAATTCATTTATTTTCATTTTCTTTTCATTTGTTTTGCATAATTATTTTAAAATAGTAAAAAATGTGTAAAAATTATGAAACTTTTTCTCATAAGTTTTAATAATTTTTATGACACAAAAAATATTTTTATTTTATTTTTATCAATAAAAAAGTATTTTTAAATATTTAAAAGATTATTTTTAATTGATTAATGGAAATTAATTTATTAAAAATACTTTTAGGTATTTAAAAATCACCAAAAAATTCATGAAATGTTCTAAGACATTTAGAAACATTGTCCAACCTTCAAACCAAATTTCTTTTTTGATCTTGATGCATTTTAAGAATTTCTCATTGAATTAAAATCATTTTTATGCATTAATTTGATACTAAGTTCAAAAAATCATTTCTGCCTATCTATGAAGAGTTGGACATTGATTTTTCTTGCATTGCATTGTGTTTAGCATGTAGTTTCTAGGATAAAATTGCCATGATTTGATCTTGCATTTTCAATTTGTTTGGCATTTCTTTTGTTTAGGAGCCCTAAAAAACCTAATATCTTAGAAAATTCGTAACTTGAGATTGGTTAAGAGTTGAGATTTCCCCTTTGGACATTGGTTTAGTATAGGATTAGAGGTTCTTTGTGTGGCATTTCCAATTTTTTTTATCTTAGGGTTTGCTTCTGTTTTGGGTTTTTGTTTGTTGTTTGATCCATAAACCCTAATTTGGGCTTCCATTTGCATCCTTCTTGCATGCTCTTGCATAACATGACTTGCCATGCCATTCCATGCTTCCATTTGATTCATTTGACATCATAAGACATATAGAGAGCATGTTTGATCATAGCATCATGTGTTTGCCATGTTGTTTGCATTGTGCACTTCATACCTTTCCATGTATGTTCATGCTCCTTAACTTGCTTCATATGCATTCATAAACTTGTATGATCACTTCCATTTGCTTCCTCATGTTTGTAGCATCTCATAGCATCATTATCATCATCAACATGCTTCTGGTTTTGTTTCTCTTCATGTCATCCCATCTCATTTTGCATTGCATTGCATTTCTTTCTAACATTTCAGGTGGTAAGTGAATTTGAGAAGTGAATTTGCCTTCACTTCTCATAACTTTTCTTTTCAACTCTCTTGCATCCATTGCTGCATTTTTGTTTGTGTTTGAGTTTGAGCTTGCTCATTCTTCTTCTTCCCACTTTCTTTCTTCAAGTGACTTGACTTCTTAAGTGAAGCAAGTCACTTTGCTTCTCTTGATCCTTTCATCTGCTTCTTGGTGGTTCCATTGAAGATTGTTCTTGCAAACCTCACAAACCTTAGGAACAACCAAGCATGACAATGATTAGGGTTTTGATTAGTTCCCCTTCTTAGTTTTACCTTTGTGTCTCTTTTGAGTCATCTCTTCTCATCTCATAATCAGGGACTAAACCCTAAAGGCTTTGAGGCTTTGTGATTAAGCTTATGCCTGCATCCTTCTCTTAGGATGGAGTGTATAACTTTAATCCTAAGTGTTAAACCCTTAATGTGTTTAAATATCTTAATCAATTCACTTAATAAATCATCAAGACATCACACTTGTAACTTGGGCCTTGCATTAGGGTTCTAATTCTTCCTTAACTGGTTAAGAAGGACTAACCCTAGTGTTAATGGACAAGTCCCCCTCAAGTTGTCTTACAAACCCTAAAACTCACTTCATCATCATATCATTAACTAAAATCCACTCAATAAAGGCTTTGTTTTGTCATGAGTTTAATCCCTAATCATGGATTAAGTTGAGGAGTTTTCCTCAGCTTAAACATTCTCATCTATTATCCTTCTATTAGGATGGTGTAATGAGTCTGTTTAATCCCTGATTATGGCTTAATCTCATTACTTAACACTAAAGAAAATCACAAAAACATCTAAATAATCACAAGTAGGTTAATGATCTTAATCCTACACCAAGGGTGATTAAGTGTGAGAATCTGACTTCACACCTAAAGTATTCTCATTACCCCTAATCAGAGGGAAGATGTGATGAGTTTACTAAATCCATTGGTTTAGACTTAAGCTCATTAACTTATGACAAATTCTCAAAAGCAATAAAAGACTGAAAACACTCAAAACAAACAATAATCGTCTCCTTCGGGATTCTTTTCTCATCATCTTCATTCATAAACGAGAACTAGCTTCTTCCGTCTAATGCAAGACAGTTTGCACCCGAGCCAGACAGGTCATACACTTGAGCATAGGCAAGTAAGCAGTTCACAAGTCAATTCATCTTTCAGTCTCTTTGGGTCGAACTACGGTGTTCTGACTTCCTCATTGCACGAGAGGATACGTAGGCATAACTTAACAGTTATCGAACAAAAGTCTCTGTATATCCCCCCTCTTTCAGCATTATTTTCTTAGCCTCATTATCTTGAGCAATTCATTCTTATTCCTGACACTGACACATTATTTATACACTGTACACTTCTTTTACACTGACACCTGTACATCTTTCCAGCTCTTTTACACACAAATTGCACTGACACTCCCCCTTTAAAACACAACTCTTTCAAGCGTGGATCCCGTCGAGTACGGCGGACAATCTGGGTGCTAATACCTTCCCAGGTTGTAACCAACCCCCTTTCTCAGTCTCTCTGGTTCGCAACCGTCTTATCCATCTTTTTCTAGGCCTATGCAGCATTGCCTTTCCTCCGGGATAAAAATGCCTAGCTGGCGACTCTATTCATTCTCCAGTGAGTTCACGGATGTGTGTTCTCATTGTCCCTCTCGCCGACCGTTCGCGTCTGTACCTTTATTTGGGCCATTCCCATTTATCGGGAGCGACAGAACCAAAGGGGTATTTTCATCAAATTGAAGTTCTATGATCTTTATTTGATCTTAGAAGAGGTTGGAAGTTCACAAGATTGAAGAATTTTGAGCCAATTCCAAATTTGCCAAAAATGGAAATGACTTGAAATGCAAACTTTCCATTTTGGGAAAGTTTTTCAACCTCCTCTTTCTTAACCAAAAATGCTTCAAATGAAATATTCTTGGTCATGAAAGTTGTATATTAGATCTTTCCCATTTCAAAAAGTACAAGAACATATCTTGATTCATCATGGAACTCAAGATATGGCCTTTAAAAGTTGGCAAAAATCCTATAATTTCAAGTTTCAAGTCAAAGAGGGATTTTGCAAATTGGCTTGTACAAGCATTCTAATGACTTCAAATGGGCACAAACACTTCACAATATGTCAATTGGGCCTCTAAACATCAGAATTATGCATTGAACCATGTATTTTCATGACTTGAACTTCAAGAAATCAAAAAGGGCTAAAACTTTCAAGAATTGCAAAATGGTATGAAACTCTTCATCCACTTGTGCCAACTCATGTAATCTGATTCTATGTCTCTCCACAAAGTCAGCTGAAGCAAATCCATCCTTTAGATCACTCTTGTCCCAGCCCATACCTCAAGTACACATAAGTTGAAATTTTTGCATTTCCTCCCATACCAATCAAACTGAGCCACCACCCACTCACTGACCAATCACAACCTCTTATGCAAACCCTAAGGAGACCTTTTGATAACACATTGAAGCCTGAAACACCTTGGAGCAGAGATTACACAAAATCACCATAAATCTTTCCTTCTTCGATTCTCATCACTCAGCCACTAAAAATCAAAACTTCTTCCACCAATAAACTCAAAAACATCTCAGGATCATTTCCCACCCTTCACCATAGCCTGAAACACCCCCAATCAGAAATACGATTTCTGCATCCTCAGAACCAAACACCTCAAAACAGCCATCACAAGCTTGCTCTAAGCTCTTCTTCATCATCAGGAAGATCATTGGGGTGGATTTGAACCAAGAGGGAGGCCAGAAAGCTCAAGAACACAAAGCTTCAACTCTGGTAGCTTCATTAACTTTTTTCCAGAACTTGTTATTTAAGTTTCTAAGTGATTCCTCATGCTTCACTGATCATCCAGATATGATTTGTTTTGAAAATGATTGAGAAATGAGCATGTATTGAACTTCTGAAAGTTTTTTTTATTTTCACGATTTTCTTCGAATCTTGTTTTTGATGAATGATAAATGTGTTTTGTTTGCTGATTCATGATGTATGATGCTTGGGGATCATTTCTGGGCAAGAAATTTGACGTTTAGTGACCCATGGAAGAAGTTAGCATTTTGTTGTGGCCGGAGAAGATGACTGGAGCTTGCTCCGGTCACCTGAAAGTTATTAGGGTTAGGATTAGGGCTAATCTCCCCAGTTTGAATGTGGGCCGTAGGATTAGGTTTAGCGCGTGTTTATGTGGCCAGGATCAATCCACTTAAAACCCTAATTTTAATTAATTAATTTAATCAGGTAATTATCCAGTTTGAATGTGGGCCATTGATCTGCGCGCGCAGTCAATTCCCTCCAACCCAGGTTCAAATCCCAGCCATCAGATGCGCATACTATCCATTTAAATCATTTTAATTCATTTTTATTTGTATTTTCTTGCATAATTAATTTAAAATACCAAAAAGCATCCAAAAAATATTTTCTTTTGCATTCTGACTTTAAATATTTTTCTCATTCCAAAAATGATTTTTATTTTATTTTTTTCATTAAAAAAGCATTTTTAAAATATTTAAATGTTAATTTTAATTAATTAAAGTCTTTTAATTAATTAAAAATACATTTAGGTTTCTAAAAATCACCATAAAAATCATGAATCATCCCAATTCATTTAGAAACATTTTCAAACTCTTCACACAAATTTATTTTTAGGTTTGATCATAATTTGTGAATTTTCTTTGAATTAAGGGTCATTAAAATCTAATTTTTGAGCCCTAACTTTAAAAAATCATTTCTGCCTAACCAAGAAGATTTTGAAGATGATTCTTTTTGCATTGTGTTACATATTGCATGTAGTTTATAGGTAATTTATCTCATAAATTTATCTTGCAGTTTCAAATTGATTTGCATTTTTCCCTTTAAACCACCCAAAAACCCTAGAAAACTTAGGAAAATCATAACTTTTGATTGGTTAGGCTTCTGACCTTCTCCTTTGGGGTGTGACCTAGTATGGGATTAAGGTTTATTTGAGATTAGTTTTAATATTTTATCATGTCATATGCTTCTGTTTTGTTCATTGGCATCTTATACTTCCATATAACCCTAATTTCTCATGTTATCTTGCATTCACCTTGCATATGCATCAATACATGAACTTTCCATGACATTTCTTGCATTCATATGTCATCTTAGACATCTTAGGACATGTTAGAATCATGATTGATCATTTCTTTATTCATTTTCCATGATTTGCATTCATTTCACTTCATTAACTTTCATGTGTTTTCAAACTTCAAAGCATGCTTCCATTTGCATCTCATCTTTGTATGATCATACATATGCATTTTGTATGCTTTTGTATCATCTCACATAAAATTTAAATTGCATAAACACTTCTGACTTTGGTTATTTTATCTCATTTCATTTTATTTCTTCATGCTTTATACTTTATGCATTCATGCTAACACTTTCAGGTGGTAAGTCATTTTGGGAGGTGAATTTGCCTTCACCTCTCACTTCTTTTCATCTCTTTCATATGCATTTTACTTGTCTATTAAGTGAAATTGTTCACTTGTGTTCCATCTCTCTCACTTTCTTTCTTTAAGTTACTTATTTTCTTCATTGAAGTAAGTAACTTATTTTCTTCATTGGTGGCGTTGAAGATCTTTCCTCCTAAGCCTCACAAACCATAGGATATACAAGCATGATAAATTTTAGGGTTGTGTATAGTCCCCTATAACATTTTACCTTTGAGTATCCTTGAGTCTCTCTTCTCATCTCAATAATCAGAGACTAAACTCTTAAAGTTTTAGGACTTTGGAATTATGGTTATGCCTACATCGTTCTCTTAGGATGAGGTGTATAACTTTAATCCTAAGTGTTAAACCTTTATTTTGTTTAAACCTCTTAGTCAAATCACCTTAATAATCACCAAGACTTTATCTTGTATCTTGGGCCTTACATTAGGGTTCTAATTCTTCCTTATGGTTAAGAAGGACTAACCCTAGTGTTTAATGGACAAGTCCCCCCCCCCCCAAGTTGTCTTACAAACATAAAATCCATTTCTTAATCTCATCCCTTAATTAAAATCCATTTAATAAAAGGTTTATTATATAATGAATTTAATCCCTAACCATGAATTAAGTTGAGGTATCTTCCTCAGCTTAAGTGTTCTCATCTTTTATCCTTCTATTAGGATGGTGTAATGAGTCCACTAATATGTGATTAGAGATTAAACTCATTACTTAACACTAAACAAAAATCAAAAAACATCTAATTAATAACAAGTAGGTTAATGATCTTAATCCTACATCATCATGGTAATTTAGTTGAGGTGCTTACCTCATATATAAGTATTCTCATTATCCCTAATCAGGGAAGATATAATGAGTTTACAACCTTTGATTTAGGCTCAAGCTCATTAACTTATGTAAAACACACAAAAAAACAATAACAAAATTGAAAAACACAAAAACAAACAATAATCGTCTCCTTTGGGATTCTTTCCTCATCACACTCAATCATAAACAAGAACTTTCTTCTTCCGTCTAATGCAAGACAATTAGCACTCGAGCCATACGAGTCATACATTTGAGCATAGACAAGCAAGTAGTTCATAGTCAATTCATTTTTCAGTCTCTTTGAGTCGAACTACGGTGTTCTGACTTCCTCATTGCACGAGAGGATACGTAGCCATAACTTAACTGTTATCGAACAAAAGTCTCTGTGTCTTCCCCCTCTTTCAGCATTCTCTTTTAAAGTCTCAGTTCCTGAGAAATTCACCCTTTTGCACTGACACTTGTATATTCATTCTCAGCTTTTGCACACAGATAACACATACACTACCCCTTTAAACACAATCTTTTAAGCGTGGATCCCGTCGAGTACAACGGACAATCTGGGTGCTAATACCTTCCCAGGTTGTAACCAACCCCCTTTCTCAGTTTCTCTGGTTCGCAACCGTTTTATCCATATTTTTCTAAGTTTATGCAGCATTACCTTTCCTTCGGGATAAAAATGCCTAGCTGGCGACTCTATTCATCTTCACCTTCATTTTCTCCTTTCGCTGACCGTTCGCGTCTTTACCTGTAGCGGTAAAATCGTGAGTGTAAGCTATTGATTAACTTAACTCAAGGTACACAGAGTTGCCACCGCGCTTTTATTTATTTCCAAAAGGAAAAAGGTAAAAAACGAACAAAAACCTAAAGAATCTAAAAGCAAAAGCTAAAAGAAACATACAGAGAACGGGTAAGGGGATTTGTTACAAATCGGGAAGGTTTTACGCACCCAACTTGTCTGTGGTACTCCACTGGAGCACTTTGACATATTTATTGCTTTTTTGGTTTGAAATTGGTTTGCTTAAAAAGGATTGAAGGGATGAGAAGAAGAATGTTTTTTAATGTTTTGTGTTTGAAGAGGTTTTAACGCCTCATGCCTACGTACCCACAAAGTGCAATGCGAGATCAAAACCTCGTAGTTCGTGGTATAAAATTCGAAAAGAAACAATGAGTTGCATTAATTTTAAAATGTAGAGATAAGTCGTCATACTTTAGCGAATAATTCCGCTAGAAAGAATGAATCATATCTAAACATATGAAAAGAAAAAGTGCATAAAGGCACAAAAACAATTGAGTAGGTTTTGGATTTTTTAAAGTATGTAAGAAAAGAATTTCGATATATTTACATGGATTAACATTTATTAAGAAAATAAAGAGAAAAGGATAAAAATCACTTGACCTAAGTCAAGGTTTAATTGCGAAAGCGTTTGAAGTTTGAAAACAAAGAAGATTTTTGAAATAAGGAGAAGTTTTGAAAATTTAAGAAGTGGGAGGAGATGAAGGGACTATCCTAATACTTGAATTAAAAAGTTAGGAGAAGAGCGATCAAACCATATTATGAACATTTCTTCAAGGTAAACGGAATTCCATCTTCAAAGACAAATGAAGTTAATTCGAGGCCAAGGTCTTCAATCGATCACCATTTGAGCAAAGGGAGAGATCCTAAAATATAAGTCCAAACTCCAATGCAAAGGATAGTAACCATAGTCCGAAATTAAAGTCACCAATCTTTTTTAATGTTTAATCCTTTATTAATGTTTTGGTGTCCAAATGGACAAAATAAAAATCACAAGCAACAATATAAACATAAACAATATGATATATGATATAATATAATAATAGCATAATAAAGAGATAAGGAGCGAGAAATTGAAATAAAGAGGATAAGGTGCGAGAGATTGAATTTAAATGGATTATATTCACATTATTATAATATTTACATATAAGTGGTATGATGAACTTAATCAAGCATAACCACGAAAGATAATAAAAAAATCGAGGCAACCGGATCCAAGTGGATCTTATTCCGAATCGGGACAAATTTAGGTCTATGTTAAGCAATCGCCGAGTAATTTACGAAGTAATTACCCTAAAAATGAGGCCGGCCACCACTAATTAAAGTGGAAAATATTTGTGCTAATACATGTTAGAGAAATGATATTATGAATCATTCTCCGAAAACATGCCACACTAAAAGAAAAAAGAACGGTCTAATCTTAATCGGGATTTTCGTTGAATTTATCGAAGGCAACCTATCACGATCTCAAAGTATGGAGAATGATCCAAATGATCATTCATCCATAGATTTGAAATAATGAAGATTAAACCTCTTCGAAAAAACAACAATCTACGAATCGGAGATTGTCATCGACCAAAAAAAATAAAAAAAAGGATGGAAAAGAAAACATGGATCTAAAAAATAAATCCATAAAAGAATTTGAAATCTTTTTCAAATCTTTTTCTTAAAATCTTTTTTCTAAATTGTTTCTAAAATGTTTTTCTAAATCTTTTCCTAAAATATATTTTATAAAATTCTTATATCAAAAATAAACTATAACAATATCATTTTAAAAATATAAAGCAAACTAAAGAATAATAAAAAAAATAGAAAAATGGAAAGGGGAGGGGGATCATCCGCGGGTTTGGATGGCGGATAGCAGTTGGATCTAGATCCAAGCCCAAAACCACACATAGTTTACATCTTTCTTTAACAAAATAAAAAACAATTTAATAAAAAAAAAACAAAAAAAAAACAGAAAGAGCAAAAGCTCTTCTTCTTCACATGTGAGCCGCGGAAAACAACACAGGGGCCTCACCTTCACGAAATCAAAACAGAGCAAAAACACTCAACGAAACACTTCTTCTTCGCGGATCTCCTTCCTTCTTCTTCTTCGTTTTCAGATTTCTCTCCTCTCTCTTCTGATTCAATTCGTGATTAATCTTGGTGTTTGGTTGAAATTGAAAATAGAATTGTTGTTGAAGTGAATCGGTTTTATGAATTGAAAAAGATTTGGTGTGATTGAAGGAAAAGTTTGAAGGTGAATGAAGATTTGGTGATGTTTTCGATTTCGGCAGAATTTTGAGGGGCTAGAGAGCTTAATTTTAGATTGAAGGGGAGAGCTGAATTTATAGATGGATTGAGGAATTTTGTGCTGCCATTTTGTGTTTGAGATTGATGCGTTTTGGTTGCTGTGAAGTTCTCGTGTGCGTTTGCGTTTTGTGTTGTTCCGTGAGGCGTTTTGTTGCGTTTATGCATGTGTTTTGCGTCTTGGCTACGACTTGTTCTCATGCGTTTTAGGTGCTGTTGTGCTGCGTTTTACGTGTTATGCAGGGTGCGTGTGAATTCGGCTGGGAAATGCTTTGGCTGTGAGGCTTTCCGCGTGCTGGGCTTGTGTTGATGTGAAGCTGGCTGGGAAACTCGTGCGTTGCGGGTGAGAGCTTGGCAAAAGGCTTGTTGTGTCGTTGTTGTTGTTTTTTTTTATGCGGCTTGAGCTTGTTGCTTCGTGTGGAAAAGGCTGGAAAAAGTATTGGCTTGATGAAGTCATGCTTTGGCTTGGTGATATTGTTTTGCAGCTGGAGTCACTTGTTTGGTGGGCCTGCGTTGAAGGCTGATGGCGTGATGTAGTCACGTGCTGTTGTAGGCTGAAAAGTGTTTTTGATAGAATTTTTATATTTTTTGTGTGATAAAGGAAATTTATAAGAAAAGATAACAATGAAAAAGAAAGAATTATATAGAATGAATATTATTATTTTATTTTTTTTAATGTGATAATAGGAATAACAAATGGATAAAAAGTGATTTTTTTAATGGAAAATTGGATGTTTAAAATGAATAATGAACAATGATATTAAAAAAATGGATAGTAAGAATAGATTAAGAAAATGGTCATTGAATATTTGGATGATTGGTATAGAATTGGATATCAACAAGTGATTATTTGGATAAAGGAAAAATGGGAAAAAAAAGTCATTGAATAATGAGGGATAATGAAAATAAAATGGTTTGAATGAAAAAAAATGGATAATGATATGAAGCGGTGACTTTTCAGGGCCCACGACCAACTTCTGATTTTTTTCTCACAAGCCAACTGATGAAAAATGAACACAGCCATTACTGAACCACTGAATAAATTGAAACTTTGCCACCTCAGCCACAGCCACTCGAATCATCTGAAAATTTCCTTGATTATTTCAAATCCATATTGAGGAAAATAAATCCTAGATGAATCACTGATGAATTGATGGACTGATGATTCGAATCAAACTTCACATAGAACATTGACTGATAAACTGATGCCTTTCGCACACAACACAACCTGTACTTTTGAAAACCCACTATCTGAGGAATAAACCCCTGGCACACATAACATGCAGTCGAAACAATCTTTTGATAGTTTGACCAATATTAGGTCAAACATCCATCTGAAATCGAATTGTGACTGAACAAACGCATCTGAATTGAAATCACCGTCTTATATTTGAAATCCTGCAACACTGACAACAAGAAGCAGAAGCAGACTGCAACATATTTTTGGTATTTGGGTTAGAGGTTAGTAAATATAAACAAATATAAAGAAATAAAAACAATGGTGACCCCCTGCGAAGCATAGACCCTTCATCTGAGAAGAAACTTAAAACCAGTGCGATCTTGTTTGTATGCAAAATGCAGATGATATGCGAAGAAATCTTAGGGAAAAATTTAGGGTG
This sequence comes from Lathyrus aphaca, assembly GCA_963966055.1. Lineage (NCBI taxonomy): Eukaryota > Viridiplantae > Streptophyta > Magnoliopsida > Fabales > Fabaceae > Lathyrus > Lathyrus aphaca. Next base: position 214,396,602 of record OZ014523.1, on the reverse strand, counting down.
TTACAGCTGCCCCTATTTAAGTTTCTTCAATCTAGAGATATGAAGATTGACATCTTCGTCTCTTCAAGATGGGAGAGACTTAAATACAGAAAACCCAAATTTTTGTCCTAAGAGAACATGATATGATATGAATATGATATGCAAGCCCAAGATCTCTGTGGGGAAAATATGACCACCAGAGGAAAACAAAACTTGGGGAGACAGAAGAAAATCCCGTTGGGGAAACAACAACAAACAACTAAGAGTTTACAAGGAAAATAAATCACTGGATAACTAACTCCACTTGGGAAAAGATATGATATAATCAAAATACAAGATTCAACCAGGGAAAGTAAACACCCTGCCAGGAATTATCAACCAAACAAAGTAATCGTGTCCAACAATGGAGAAATACTGAGTTGGAAAAGAATCATCAACTACCTGTTTACTGGGTAAGAAATATAAAGGACTCGACAATACATTTACTGGATAGGAGCAAAATACAGAGAGATAACCTCAATTACCTTTTTACTGGGCAGAAAAATTCTCAACTATCTGATTTACTGGGTAGGAGCATGATCAACTACCTGATTTACTGGGTAGGAACTCAATAAAAGGGAAACAGCTTCTATTACCTTTTTACTGGGTAAGAAGAAGAAATCTCGACTACCGGATTTACTGGGTAGGAGTATGAGCAACAGAGAAACAACTTCTATCACCTATTTACTGGGTAAGCAGAAGAAATCTCGACTACCAGATTTACTGGGTAGGAGTACAAGTAAAAGAACTTGATCAATTTGGTAATATTACCCACTATCGATTAATTGATAGCTTAATTCCAAAGTAATATACTCAAGCTGGAGAAAATGTTGCCCACTATCACATAATGATAGCTTAATTCCAAAGCAATATTACTCACAAAAGGGGAACCAAAGTTCAATCCAAGAACAAATTGGAGAGAAACGGTCAAACAAGACTCATCCCGAGGAGGAAATATCTCAACTGGGGAAAATTCCATCCAGATAATAAACTGGGGAGGATACTGAATCAACGTCATCCACGAGAAACAAACTCAGTGGGGAATTAGAAAGGATTAACTCTTTCTGCTTAATGGTCGACACTCTAAACTTGAGAGGAATACGACACACACACTCTGTGGGGAAAGTCCACACCAAAGAGCAGAGAACAATGATAAATTCAAAAATGCAAGCAAATGATGTTATGCTTATGCATATGAATATGCTTATGAATATGCTGACAAAACAGACATAAAGATAAGAAATGGGTGACATGAACACCACAACAACCAGATACTCGGCTAATCCCAAGGCAACAATGTAGGGAAACATGCTGGAGATTCATCTTGAAATCTTGCAGGGGACTGTCATAAGCCATCAAAGGAATAAAATCCTACTACAAGGCTTAAATCATGAAAACACAACATCTGCTAGGGATATCATCCTGCTGAGGAAATGTAATAATCTACTGAGGATGGAATTATTCTTGATAAAATTGAATTTTGCGAGGAATAACTGTCATACCACTCTTGCTCCACTTGGGGATAGAGTGCAAGACCTGTTGAAAATCACATAGGAACTTGCTGGAAATCAACATATGCAGACCTACTGGGGATCCACATGAGGATATCAGAAGTTAACATCATAGCCGAAACACAGTTACGAGGGATTTTAAATCAATACCCACCATTAGGTAAAAGAAAACCTCTAAACTGACTGCTATATCAATACTTCTATTCAAGGATGCAAACAAATCAAGCTGAGGAACAAGAGCTCAGCTGGGGATTCCCAATGCTTCTAAATTTAAAGATAACTTGCTGAGGAAGAAATTACAACTCAGCTAGGGATTCTTAAAAAATATCCTTCCCAACAATTCTTCTGGAGAAAACATGGGAACTCAGAACAAACACCTCCGTTCAACATCATTAACATCAACCTGCCAAGATTATCCAGGAATTTCGCATGGACACAACCGAAACAAACCCTGCTTTGGGAGAGACGAGTTACACACATCCAGACTTTACCATCCTCGGAATCACTATTGATATCCTTTCTTTGTTCACATATCAAAAGAAAAATATTTTTAAAAATCTTCAAAGATTAAATTTATTAAATTTGTTTCAAAAATCATCATCAACAATAAATTGAAATTTTGTAAACAGAAACAATATAAAGAATTGAAAACAATTGGATAAAAGCTCAAATTCATTGATAGAATGGTAGTCAGCAAATGGCATGACTCCATGGATCATTACAAGTTTGAAAAATGGTAAATACATGGAAAAGGGCTACATTGAGATACAATGATCACTATTCTCCCTATCAACTTTGAACTCCACTGTGTCCGAAACTTCAGTCAAGGATGAGTGAATAAGAATCTTTGATGGGAAATTCTTCTGAAATCCTCGGTTGCTACAAGTGATCCAGTCTGTCGACGCAGTTACTTGCCATGATCCCTAACTTTTGCCTAGATTTCCCTTTCGGGTTTTCAATCTACCGGGATAATTATTTTTGTTTATGTCTCTAATTTTTGCCTGAACCGCCCTTTCGGGTTTTCAATCCACCGAGACGCTCATTTTTTCCTAAGCCGCCCTTTCGGGTTTTCAACTTAGCGAGCTGTTCTTTTATTTTTTAGGCGAAGTATTTCTTGACTGCATCCGCATTCACAGGGCGAGTGATCTCCTCACCATCCATAGTTGCAAGAATTAATGAACCGCTAGAGAAGGCTTTCTTAACAACATATGGGCCATCATAGTTCGGAGTCCACTTGTCCCGAGAATCTTTAAGGAAAGACTGAATCTTTTTGAGCACGAGGTCGCCTTCTCTGAATACACGAGGTTTGACCTTCTTGTCAAAAGCTTTCTTCATTCTTTGATGGTACAACCGACCATGACACAAAGCTGTTATTCTCTTTTCCTCAATCAAATTCAACTGATCAAATCTACTCTGACACCGTTCAGCCTCAGTCAACTTGGCTTCCATCAGAACTCTCATTGATGGGATCTCAACTTCGACAGGGAGCACTGCTTTTGTGCCATAAACAAGTGAGAAAGGGGCTGCCCCTGTTGAAGTGCAGACAGATGTACGATACCCATGCAAAGAAAAAGGGAGCATCTCATGCCAGTCCTTGTACGTCACAACCATCTTCTGAATGATCTTCTTAATGTTCTTGTTCGCAGCTTCAACAGCCCCATTCATCTTCGGTCTATAAGGAGAGGAATTATGGTGTTGAATCTTGAATTCTTCACAAAGCTCTTTCATCATCTTATTATTCAAGTTCGAACCATTATCAGTAATGATTCTATTCGGAACACCATATCTGCAGATAATGTTATTCTTGATAAACCGAACCACAACTTGCTTGGTCACATTAACATACGATGCCGCTTCCACCCACTTGGTGAAGTAATCAATTTCCGAAGCCTTGGGTTCAATCATACCAATCATATCAATTCCCCACATAGAGAAAGTCCATGGGGAAGAAATCACATTGAGATAAGCTGGTGGCACGTGAATCTTATCAGCATACACTTGACACTAATGGCACTTTTTCACATACTTGCAACAATCAGATTCCATTGTCAGCCAATAGTAACCTGCTCTCAACATCTTTTTAGCCATTGCATGCCCATTAGCATGAGTACCAAAAGATCCTTCATGAATTTCTTTCATTAACATGTCTGCTTCATGTCTATCCACGCATCTGAGCAAGATCATGTCAAAATTTCTCTTATAAAGCACATTTCCATTCAGGAAGAAATTGCCTGCCAATCTCCTCAAAGTTCTCTTATCTTTATCAGATGCCCCAAGTGGGTATTCTTGACTCTGGAGGAAACATTTAATATCGTGATACCAAGGCTTGTCATCATGGACCTCTTCAACTGCAAACACATGAGCTGGTCTTTCAAGTCGCATCACACTGATCATGGGAACATCATTCCACTGGTGCACCTTTATCATAGAAGCTATAGTTGCTAAAGCATCTACCATCTGATTCTCATCACGAGGAACATAATGAAATTCAACTTTAGTGAAGAAAGTTGATATCTTCCTGGCATAATCTCTATAAGGGATCAAGTGGGGTTGATGAGTTACCCACGTGCCCTGGATCTGATTGATTACCAAGGCAGAATCTCTGTACACATCTAGATGTTTAATCCTTAGATCAATAGCTTCCTCAAGACCCATAATGCAGGCTTCATACTCAACTTCATTATTAGTACAAGGAAAAGTCAACCTTGCGGCAAAAGGAATATGTGAACCATGGGGAGTAATGATCATTGCCCCAATTCCTCTTCCGCGTGCATTCACGGCACCATCAAAAACTAAACCCCATCGAGATCCAGGCTCCAGCCCTTCCTCAATCAAAGGTTCATCACAATCTTTCACTTTCAAGAACATCACATCCTCATCTGGAAAATCAAACTTGGTAGGTTGGTAATCATCAATCGGTTGATGTGCCAAATGGTCAGCCAAGATACTACCTTTTATAGCTTTTTGAGCTCGGTATTCGATATCATATTCTGATAACAACATTTGCCAACGAGCAATCCTCCTAGTCAAAGCAGGATTTTCAAAGATATACTTGATTGGATCCATTTTAGAGATCAACCAAGTTGTATGATTCAGCATATACTGGCGAAGACGCTTTGCAGCCCAAGCTAAGGCACAACAAGTTTTTTCAAGCATGGAATACCGAGACTCACAATCAGTGAACTTCTTACTCAAGTAGTAAATTGCATATTCTTTTCTTCCAGATTCATCTTGCTGACACAGCACACAACCCATGGAATCTTCCAACACAGTCAAGTACATGATCATCGGTCTACCTTCCACCGGAGGAGACAAGATAGGAGGTTCAAGCAGATATTCTTTGATACTTTCAAACGCCTTCTGACAATCATCTGTTCAGACACAACCTTTATCTTTTCGAAGCAGCTTGAAGATCGGAGCACATGTGGCAGTCATGTGAGAAATAAACCTCGAAATATAATTCAAACGGCCCAAGAATCCTCTTACTTGCTTTTCGGTTCTTGGAGCAGGCAATTCCTGAATAGCTTTCACTTTATCAGGATCAACTTCAATGCCTCTTTGGCTGACAATGAAACCTAACAACTTTCCAGAACGTACACCAAATGTGCACTTGTTCGGATTCAAACGAAGTTTAAACTTCCTTAACCTCTGAAACAACTTCAGCAAATGTTCGACATGATCCTCTTCAGTCTTCGACTTAGCGATCATATCATCAACATATACCTCGATTTCTTTATGCATCATATCATGGAAAAGTGTAGTCATAGCTCTTTGGTACGTCGCACCAGCATTCTTCAATCCAAAGGGCATCACTCTGTAGCAGAATGTTCCCCATGGTGTAATAAATGTGGTCTTTTCCATGTCCTCGGGTGCCATCTTTATTTGATTATAACCGGAAAATCCGTCCATAAAAGAGAACACATCAAACTTAGTTGTATTATCTACCAACATATCAATGTGTGGCAATGGAAAATCATCTTTTGGACTGGCTTTGTTCAAATCTCTGTAATCAACGAACATTCAGACTTTTCCGTCTTTCTTCGGAATAGGAACGATATTGGCCACCCATTCAGGATAAGTTGATGTCACAAGAAAACCTGCATCAATCTGCTTTTGAACCTCCTCTTTGATCTTTACTTCCATATCGGGATGAGTTCTTCTCAGCTTTTGCTTTACAGGTGGACATTCAGGCTTCAACGGCAATCTATGCCCCACAATATCAGTATCAAGACCTGGCATGTTTTGATAAGACCAAGCAAACACATCAACATACTCTCTGAGAAGCTCTACAATCCTCTTCTTAACATCAGGACCAAGCAATGCTCCAACTTTGACTTCTTTCTTTTCATCTTCAGGACCCAAGTTGACCATCTTTATAGACTCTCCATGTGGCTGAATAACTTTCTCCTCGTGCTCAAGAAACCGAGAAATCTCATTAGGAATCTCTTCAACATCCTCTTCCTCGGCTTCAAACACAGGGAATTCAAAGTTGGGAGAGGGCATAGGATCATTGTTTTCAATGGGTTTATCAATCAATCTGCACAATGATTTTATTTTTATTTTAGAGTATGAACAAAAAATGCAAACATTATGCAGATAAACAATTATTATTATTTTGGGTTTTTTATGTTACCATTTTTCAGAATAAAGCAACAAGGAAAAACACATATGGAAATAACAAAATAACATTTTATTGATGATGATAAATAAAAGGAACATCAACAGCAATCCAGTTCTGGAAAATCTTTCTGCGCGTAACAAAGTCAGGCATTTCTTCATCTTCATCATCTTCAATGATGGTAGCAGCGGAATGATCGTTGATAAATCCAGCGCTTCGGAAACCTTCTTGAATAGTTTTGGGGTCATGGAGAATCACGCCTTGTGCAAAGCCGATACCAAATCCTTCCTTGTTGTCGACAGCATCAATAACTCGTCCCCAACCATCAGACTGACCAGCTTCCAGCACTCGCAGAGCATCCTTGAAAGAAGACATGGGCATGGCATTCTTCTTAACAACATTATCCACAACAGAAAGAGCTTGAAACGAAGTTCCCACCTCTTCTTCAGCATCAATATAGGAGAAAGAAGACAAATTGCTCACAAGCATCGCCCTTTCACCTCCAATGGTCACCATTTTCCCCTCTTTCACAAACTTCAACTTCTGATGAAGAGTGGATGTCACAGCTCCTGCCTCGTGGATCTAGGGTCTTCCGAGGAGACAACTGTAAGCGGGACGTATATCCATTACTTGAAAAGTAATTTTGAATATAAACGGTCCAATAAGAATATGAAGATCCACTTCACCAATCACTGTCTTCTTCGACCCATCAAACGCTTTCACAATAATCCCACTATGCATCATGGGAGAACCTTGATACGCAAGCTTTGACAAAGTCGACTTTGGCATCACATTTAGAGATGATCCGGTATCAACTAACACCTTAGACATAGCATCTTCCTGACAGTTCACCGAAATATGCAACGCCAAGTTGTGATTCCTTCCTTCTTCAGGAAAATCGTCATCACATAAGCTTAAATTGTTGCAAGATGTGATATTAGCCACAATACTATCAAACTGATCAACAATCACATCATGTTCAACATAAGCTTGATCAAGAATCTTCTGCAAAGACTGCTTATGAGCCTCAGAGCACATCAAGAGTGATAAAACTGATATCTTCGACGGAGTATGCAACAACTGCTCAGTAATGTTGTACTCACTCTTCTTTATCAATTTTAGCACCTCATCTTCATTATCACCAGATTGGCCTGATTGGGCAACAGCATCCATAATCTGCTTACTTGCACTTGTATCTTCAACTCTCTTCGGAGGATCTGGAGCATACACTCTACCACTTCGAGTAACCTTTGTCACATCAGCAATGCTAACCACAGACTTTGGAGTAGGAATAGGAACTTCTCTACCATTTTCTATCATCGTAGCATTATACCGGTACGGAACAGCTTTATCAGACTCATATGGTACTGGACCAGGCAAATTGATCACCAATGGAGTAACAACATTTTTGCGGCTATCAAAAGAAATAACCACTCTCTCAAGAACAGCCCTCTCAGGAAGATTGAACTGAGGCATAATAACATTCACTTCATTTTCATATTCATCTCTTTTTGTTGTCACTTCAATCAACTTATCATCCATCATCTTTTGAATATCTCTCTTAACGATCACACAACCACGAGGATTCACCGAGCAGATACAACATCCAGCATAGTCGTGATCAATATCGTGATATTCACTTAAGAAAGCATGCATCTCAACCAAAGACCTTCGAATATGACAGACCTCATAGATCTTGAACAAACCAGGACAACCATCAACCATATTCACGGATGCATTACCATGCTTCGGCAACGGATTTTTCTGCATATTTGGATTAACATCATTGAAATACAGAACATTGTTCCTCATCAATTTCTGTACTTCAAACTTCAATGGATAACAATTCTCAACATCGTTCCCCAGGGCACCTTGATGAAAAGCACAGCGAGCCTCTGGCTTATACCACCATGGAATAGTCTCTGGAACTGGAGGTTGAGGACGTGTTTGCATAAGATTCTTTGTAATCAAAGATGGAAGTGTAATACCTCAAAATTTGCCCTCATATTTTTACCTTACTGGCTTACCGCTTTGCATTCCATTTTCATATTCCGCTAGGTCATTAACAATCGCAATCACGCATTAGCATTGAATTCATAAGGCACGGGATCAAGCGTTTTCTTGACTCGATGTTTTCTGTTCTTAGTTGATTTATCTGACTGTTACATTGAGACAAGGATTGAACTCATATAATCGTGAGCATATACCTATTCAGAAGTTTCATCAAAAGCATCGGGTCAGGATTTTATTAGTGGGAATTAAGGACTCATTCCCTTTCAGCGTCTCAAGTCGCTCTCTACTCATCATCGCCATGTGCATTCAAGATAACTTGGGGTTTACTTCTCCATTGAAGGTTATGAAATTAAAGCCTAGGGATCATTGGTTCTAAAAACAATATATTTGTGAATTAAGCGATAAAGCATTGAGCCACAGAATAAGAGACCAAGTTGTGGATTCAAATTGTAATCAAGGCTTTACTATTCTCTTGATTTATGATTGCTTGCGATTGAAAGTGTGATTGGTACTAAACAAATCAAGATTTGTCGTGTGGACTATTTGAAATCCAAGGAGCAGGTCTATTAAAACCATGTCCATTTGGGTCAATTTAAATCCATTTATGGTTTTTTATGTTTACTATTTCTACAACCATTTTTTTTGTCCTAAGAGTCCAATAATTCATGGTATCCCTAATTGTCTTGATTTACTCCATTCTCCCATATCTTATTGTCCCATAAAAAAAAACGAAGAAATAAATGACTGTTTTTAGTTTGGGCCAAGTTATCATTTGGGGTCCATGGGTTCTTTTAATCCATTAAATTTTGTTTCTGTTAGGCAGGCTTGTGAATCATAGAGAAAAATAGGAGAAATGCAGGTGAAAATTTATGGCAAAAGATACTCATTACAGTGTTCAAAAAAATCAGTTGCAATCTCAACAAATGGAACAAAAAAGTTAACAGAAACAAATTGAGAGGGAGATTTATCACTGATACACAAGAAAACAGTTACAAAAGATATACAGGAGAAAAATCCAAAAGAGGAGAAATAAAAAAACTCAGAATTCTTTTCTTCAAGCATCAATCTTCATCTCTCTCTCAATTGATTCTCTACACCACTCTTCATCATTCAATCACCAAACAGATACAAATAACAAAACCATAACTCTCTGCGTTTTGAAGACTCCAATCTCATTCAATCAACTTCAACCTGCAACCCCTCTGAATCTTAATCTTCATCTCTCAATTTCCCAAAAAGAAACTTCCTCATCTATAATCAATCGACAATCTTTAACATCATCTTCTTCGACCTCCTTCATCACTCTCCAACAATTCATAACCGGCAAGAAAATACAATTGAAACTCACATCAACAACAATCGCAACAGCAACAGGATTTCACATCAAAATCGAGCAAGAAGGTCTGGTGTAAAAGAAGAATAAGAAGTGCAAGAACTTTGTGACCGCGGTGGTAATCAACGCCAAGAATTTTACCTCAGAGTTTCTTCGCCTTCATCTTCATCGTGTAGCGGAAATTTCGACATCGCAACAACATCAACCTGTAAAAATTCAAGAACACATTAGCAACGATTCACAAAAACTCAGCGCAAAAAGCAACAACTCAGCTTCAACAAGATTTCATTCGTTCCTTAATTGCAATATTTCACAATACAACATCAAGAATAAATTCAACGTCAGATCGTGAACAAAAACGACGCTCATACCTGAAGCGTTGCAGCGTCTCATCCGTCGACATCGCAAAATAACTGAACTTCATCATGAGCGAACTCGGAAAGGATTAAGGTTATGTCGTCACCGGCTCGAGTCATGGCGCGGCGTAGGATACCTTGCTTGATATGCCGCATGTGGAGTTTCAAATTGAAGTGAGTTGTTGATTTGTGTTCTTTGTCGTTGATATCAGAACCGTGGATAGCTTTTGTTTCCACACGATTTTCATTCTGGTGCGAGAGGCTTGGTCAATTTGTAGTGTGGTGGCGCCGTTTTGAGGGATTAACGGTGAGGCTTTCCACGGAGGTGAGGGAGAAGGCGAAAGCATCGTTTGGAACAAAGGAGATGGTATGTCGGAGAAAGGAATACTGCGGTGAAGACTTTGTGTCCGCGACGTTCTTGCGCGAGGTCAAGAATGAAGGTGGTTATAGAATACCGCGGTGAGATTGATGGGAGGCGTTGAGAGAGAAGGGCATCATAAATGGTTCCGGCGATTTCATCCGGTAGCATTGACGGCGCTGATACGGAAGTGAACAAAAAGGGAAGGAACGCCTGTTTGAGAGAGGGGATTTAGGGTTCTTTTCATTTGGTTGATGAATTGGGTATTTAGGGTTTGTATGAAAGATTGTTGGATCGGGCCATGTTGTTTTCATCCATGGAATTTCTCTCCACACACACAGATTGCTAATACAGCCCCCTGCGAAATTTGTGGAGGAATTGGGCCTCAAGCCCATGAAAATTTATATTCACAGCGGTTGTTTCCATTTCGCACCCCCTGGCGCCATGGCTATGGAAGTTGGGCCTGATTCCATGAAATAGCTATTCGTACCCGTGTTTAACTTAATGCACCCCCTCTGCGGGTTTACTATAAAGAAGACTGGGCCTTGGGCCAACTTATTGTTATTTACAGCAACTGGAATTCCCATTGCACACCCTTGGGTTCTTATGTTTGTTTAGAAATTTCTTTATAATTATATCTTGATTAATTTTCTTGAAAAAAATTTTTTTAGTGGATTAATTTCTTAATCCACTTCTTGGAACTTTCTAGTTAGAATTTCTGTTGATAATTTTATTTTTTGTTTAAGACTAATTTTGGATTAAATGGTTCACAAGTGTTTTTTGATCGATATTGAATCGATTTCGATTATGGCAAAGCTTCACAAAATGATTATGGAAGATAAGCATTTATTTTGCTTATGGGGATTACAAGACCTTGCTTGGGGATTTTTTCGGATTTCTTTTATGTGAAGAATCGGAACTTCGATCAAGTAAGTAATTTCAAGCTTTTTCGGCTTTTAAGCATCATTCTAGTCGTATGCGGCTTAGGACCATATAATTTAAGATGCATACTGAGCCCTCCCACCTGAGGCATTGGTTATATTTGTGATTTTTGATGATATGTATCGATTTCGGAACTTAGGGATTAGGTTATGAACCATTAGGATCGATTCCTTTCACTTCCCCTTAAAATCCACTTTTTTGCCCGTTTCGTCGCAATTATTAAAAATAGTTTTAGGTGTGATAAAATTCTGGAAAATTTATGAGTGATCCTTATCCTCTTAATTAATTTGTCATATTTTTTGTTTCCAGATTTGGGTGGTTTCAATATTTTATTTGGATTTTAGATCATAAGCTGTCCCAAAATGGAGTGTTTTGGCATAAGGTACCAAAAAACAATTTTTCCCCATAGGTGTGAAACCTATTTTTTGTGTGTGATTAATCACTGTAATTTGTGACATTTTTATGCTCATTATGCATTTTTTTCATAATTTTTAGTGCACTTATTGATCCACTTTGTGGAGTTGTTTTTTGGTGATCATGTTTTGTTACCTTGCTAATCAAGGAATTGTTTTGGCACTTTGGTGCATAATTTTGTAGAATCCTTTTGGACCATGTAAGATAATCACTATATCATTCCAGGGATTTAATTTCATAATTTTTAAAGGCTTTTTTCTATTTTTCCATGTCACCTAGATCCTAGGTTGATTCATGTGTGTATTTGCTCCATATCCTAAATGTTAAGAAGGCATTCATGCCATTTGCTTGGAATAATTTTTGGTAACTTTTAGGAGTTAATTATAGGTCATTTGTATGTCTTTAATTCCAGTTATAGGCCAATTTTTTGAACCATACTCATTTGGTTTGTTTTAGTGTTTCAAAGTGCATACTTATGTGAACTAGTTTAACTTAAACGGGTTGCTAATCTCTTCTCATGTTTAACTTGAATTATGTGGAAATTATCAATGCCTATTCATGCATTCTAATTGTATCTCATAACTTGTATGCTACTGACCCATAATCATTTCATGCATATTCACATGCCATTCTTCCTTAACTTTCATCATGTGCGATCTTATGCGATGTTTATTCCATTTCATCTCACATATTCTTATCATTGCTCCATGTGCCTAATCCATTGCATCCATGATTGTATATTCATTCATCCATCTTCATAAGCATTCACTACTGACTTTGATGCTCATTTCATGTACTAATTCATGCTTGTAAGCCATATGCATTCATACTTCATCCATGAGCCCTAATTTGCATTTATGTGAACTTAGGTGAATGTTTTGTACATAGTTTGACATAGTTTGACCTTGTGAGGCATCCTAGCATACTTAGGGACCTATAACATGTATCTACTGACTTTAGAAGTCATGTAACCTTTAGGTACCTTCACCTTTAGACTTAGGTCTTATTTTGAACCCTAGTTCCATTCTAGGACGTTTATGGTAATTAATCGCTTTCATGCTTTGATTTTACTTCCAATATGCATTGTCATGCTAACTTTTGTTTTGTAGGGGGGAAGATTGAGGTAAGCATTACTTCATTCCCATCTCTTATGCATTTTAATTTTGTTTGCCTTAGCACTTTGTGCTTTTCTTTTAGGCTTTCCCTTTCTTTAGAGACAACTTAACTTCCTTAGGAAGTAAGTTAGTTTCTAGCTCTCTTTTTCTTCTTTTCCTTTTCCTTCATTAGGTTTAGAATACCTCATTAACCATAGGCCCTCACTTGTAAATAAACAAATAAAATTAGGGTTGTGTCTTAGTCCCCTTAGTTTGTCCTTTTTGCAATTTGAGTCATTCTTTCTCATCTTCAAACAAAATCCAAAAACACTTAACAAATAAATGAAATGATCCTTTGTGTATAACCTTATTCCATGAAGCACTTGCATTCATTCCATCTTGGAGTGGTGTAAGCTTGTCTATCATGATGCACAAGTCTCATCAAGGGATTGTTTCATAAAACAAACAAATTCAAAATACTTCTCTTAAAAGACAAAAACACAATAAGCGACTATCCTGCGGGAACTTCTTTTCTCATCTCATTCACTCACAACGCGAACTCGCGACGACTTGTCACACATGCAAGACGGTAAACGCACTCGTACCAGACGAGCCTGCAACACCTGAGCATAGACATACGCAGTTCCAGCTGTAAAAAACACAAACAAATAGTTCCCGCCTAGGTTAGGCGAACTACGTCGACTCTGATCCTCATTATCCCGATGAGGTACGTAGGCAGCGGGGTAGGGCCCGTTCGAGCACATTCTTTATTTTCCCTACATTTCCCCCTTTATTTTCATTTTCTCTTTTCTTATTCCAGTTCCTTTCTCATTTCTCATTCCAGTTAGCGGTTTTATTCAGCATCTTTTTTCTCACCCTTTGAAACAAACAAGCAAGCGCGGATCCCGTCGGGTACGACGGACGATCTGGGGTGCTAATACCTTCCCAGGTCGTAACCGACTCCCGAACTCAGATCTTTGGTTCGCAGGAACTTGTCCTTTCCTTCTTCCTCAGGTTTGTGCAACATTACCTTTCCCATTCATTCGGGATAAAAATGTCTGGCTGGCGACTCTAACCTTTCCGCGCCACTTTCGCGTTTGTACTAGGATGAAAATCCCGGGAGCGACATCAGAATAGGATCAAAACTCGGCTTAGCCCGAGCCTTTTGATTACCACTTTGTTGCACAGAAGGTTGTTGATAACGAGGTTGGTACTTTGGAACTGCTGGAATAGTTGGAGCCACGTTAATCATCGGTGTTACAGAAGCTATATGCTGCGAATGATGATTCCCACGACTGTGAGGTCTTCTATAACTTTCACAGGATACCGCATTAGTCTCATTTTCTTTCTTTTTCCAAAAGTTGAACCTTCTAGAGCCTGAACCATTACTGTTCTCTTGACTTAATCGTCCCTCACGGACACCTTCTTCTAAACGCATCCCCATGCTCACCATTTCAGTGAAATCAGAAGGAGCGCTTGCTATTATCCTCTCATAATAAAAAGAACCTAAAGTCTTCAAGAAGATCTTTGTCATTTCTTTTTCTTCCAGTGGAGGAACAATCTGGGCTGCCAGCTCGCGCCATCTCTGTGCATATTCTTTGAAAGTCTCTTTGTCTTTCTGGGACATAGCACGAAGTTGATCTCTATCTGGCGCCATATCAACGTTATACTTGTACTGCCTCACAAAAGCTTCTCCCAAATCATTGAAAGTATTGATTTGGCTATTATCCAGACTCATATGCCACCTCATGGGTGCACCGGTCAAACTATCCTAGAAATAGTGAATCAGCAGCTTATCATTATCTGTCTGAGCAGACATCTTCCTAGCATACATAGTCAAATGACTCAACGGACAAGTGTTGCCTTTGTACTTCTTAAACTCAGGCAACTTGAACTTGTAAGGAACTTTAACATTAGGGACCAGACAGAGGTCATAAGCATCTTTTCCAAACAAATCCTTATGCTTCAAGGCTCTCATCTCCCTCTGTATCTCAACAAAGCGTCCCTGGAAGTCATCAAGTCTTTCAGCCACTCCAGCACCTTCACTAGGCTCAGCATGGTAAATCATTTCATCATAGTGCGGAATAGTGTGCACCACAGGCGGTGCAGTAGTCACAACTGGAGGAAGAGTAGTCCACACTGGTGGGAGAGTATTAAATGCAGCAGGAATAAAATCAACTGGCATGCCCCAAGGTGTGCTAGCAGGCATACGATAGCAAGGAGAAATAACAGTTTCAACAGGGATTGATGCGGTAAAAATCTCGGAGATGACAATATTCTAAACAGGAGAATTAGGAGGTGGCTGATTCTGAGCAGCCACCAAACTTTCCATCATAGCAGAAACTCTTTCCAAGGTTTCCCTCAGATAAGTAACCTCTTCGCGCAACTCGCGATTCTCTTGTTGTAAAGTTTCCATCACCCTTCTCCGATTAGCTCGAGTATCAAATCGGTGAGTCAGCTTGACAAGCGAACTGAATGAAGACCAAGAAACAACATAAGATCCCTGGAGAACACTCAAAAATCAAGACAAAATGCGGATATGATGCATGGTATGCGTATGCAAAATGCAAAGATTTCAAAGGATTATAAGATAAGTTTCAATATTCATAAAGAGACTTTTTTGAAGTACTTAAAAACTCATTCTCATTAAAATCAAAGTGAGGATTACAAGTGAAGTACAAACATCAATAACCCTAATACTTGAGAGAAAAAGTAAACTAGGCCTAGGGAATCATATCCGAAGAAGTTCCGAATCCTGGCTGATACTTCATGCGAATCCTCTTGATCTCTTTCTTGTACCGATCTTCCATATCTTCCTTATCCTTCACCAACTTGTCAACAATGGCCTTCCAAGCACCGGAAGTAGGAGGAATAGTAGATGGAGTACTAGAGGAAAGTAAATCCTCTCTTGGCCTCTTCGTGACACGCCGCTCAAGTAGCTCAATGAGATCATCCTTCTCCTTCAGCTGCTCTTGCATCGTAGTCTTCTCAGGTAGCCATTCTTCTTTCTCTTTCTTCATCTTGTCTAACTCTTCTTGAAGAGCCACCTTCTCATCAACGGGAGGTAGAAAAGCGGACAATGGTAATATGGGAAACAACGGCTCCTTAGGTGGATAAGGCATCTTGAGCTTGGAAGCCCTAGATCGAACCCACTAGATATAACATTCAGAAGGAGCAAGGTGTTGTCTTCCCAATTGACCTTTCTCTTTCTGATGAACCGCATGCCAAGAATGAGCAATCCTTTTCTTCATTTCCACATGATCAGCATCATTAAGAAAGAAGAAACGGGATAAGGAAAGATTGTTTGGTATGTCCTTCAAACAATATCCCAACTGTCGTCTAGCAATAATGGGGTTGTAGCTAATTCCCCCACGTGTACCGAGAAGAGGTACATTAGGAAATTCTCCACAACTATCAATAAGCACTCCAGTGTCATAATGAGAACTATACCATGTCATGTCCTTATGAGAAAGTGACATTAACCTTTGTGACCATCTTCGATTCTCTCTATTGTCCTTGAATACATCCGACTTGGGTAGATGCAAAATAAACCACCTATAAAGAAGAGGCGCACAACATACAATCTCTCCATCACCTTTGGAGGTCCTATAGTGAAAAGCATGATAGATATCTCCAAGAAAAGTAGGCACAGGATTCTTCTTCAAGAAGATCTGAATAGCATTCTCATCCACAATACCATCTAAGTTCGGAAACAAGACAATCCCATAAATGAGCATAGCAAGAATAGCCTCAAATGCATCCTTATGACCCAAAGTAAGTGAAGTAGAAGCTTTTCCCATCAAGAACTTAGCATTAATACCACGAACACTCCCATTTGGAAGAAACTTCCCACTAAGATCGGACTCCTTAAGAAAAAGTGCTTTGGCGATGACCTTGATAGTAAGCTCCTTCTCTAAACCAGTGAAAAGAAATTCCTTGTCCAAAATAGGCAAACCTAACCAATGAGAATACTCCTCCAAAGTCGGCACAAGCTGATAATTAGGAAAGGTGAAACAATGATGCAAAGGATCATAAAACTGAGCCAAAGTAGGGAGAATCCCCTCAGGTACATCGGTATCCAACATATACAAAAGCTTCCCGTGACATCTCCGGAACTCCTGGGTATCAACAACCAAAGCTCCTAGCTTTCTCAACTCTACTACATTAGGATTCTTGAAGGTGTACTTCTTTGTGTTCCTACTTTCAAAAGTCATAGCCATGGACATCTGAAATTTTGCAAAAGTTCCTTATAAGTCCTTTGAAATCTTACAAATAATGCTCATGAATGCATGATGGCATGTATGCAACAACCACAAACAAGATCACACAAGGCACACGGGCTTAGGTTCCGAGTCACGAGCATGAAGTCAAGGTAATAGAACACCAACCCACACAGGTAAGTACTAAGGTTTTGTCTTCATTGTACCTGCAGAAAACCAAAAGGGTGCTAACAGAGGTGCCCGGAGTTAACAGCCATCTTTAGAATATCACCGGTACGTTGGATTACTCCCCAACCGATAACATTCTTAAAATAGACCTTGTCCGAGTGTAGTATCGCGTGACAACCGCCTTAGGTTTACACCCAGACAGTTTCCGCACTACGTTCCTAAATTGGCTTGGATGGGTTAAGGGTTCTACGGTCCTCAGTATGATCAGCTCAAGGTCGGAAAATAATGCCACGTACGATTACTCGTCATGACATTGATAGTCCAAGAGAGCCTAACCGAGTGGAGATTATCAAATTGATATAGCTTTGGACTACTCCATCGCTTATCGCTTCGAATATCGCCATCCTATCATAAGTTCCACTCAGATCCGGGTTAGAATCTATCTCACACAGAGGATCACCAAAACCGAAACAGAACAACCAAATAACAAACAAATCAAACCAAAGCAATAAATAAATCAAAGTAGGCTGAATCCACTTAGAGATTACTCCCCAGCAGAGTCGCCACTTTTCTGTAGCGGTAAAATCGTGAGTGTAAGCTATTGATTAACTTAACTCAAGGTACACAGAGTCGCCACCGCGCTTTTATTTATTTCCAAAAGGAAAAAGGTAAAAGAACGAACAAAAACCTAAAGAATCTAAAAGCAAAAGCTAAAAGAAACACACAGAGAACGGGTAAGGGGATTGGTTACAAATCGGGAAGGTTTTACGCACCCAACTTGTCCGTGGTACTCCACGGGAGCCCTTTGACATATTTATTGCTTTTTTGGTTTGAAATTGGTTTGCTTAAAAAGGATTGAAGGGATGAGAAGAAGAATGTTTTTTAATGTTTTGTGTTTGAAGAGGTTTTAACGCCTCATGCCTAAGTACCCACAAAGTGCAATGCAAGATCAAAACCTCATAGTTTGTGGTACAAAATTCCAAAAGAAATAATGAGTTGCATTAATTTTAAAATGTTGAGATAAGTCGTCATTCTTTAGCGAATAATTCTGCTAGAAAGAATGAATCATATCTAAATATATGAAAAGAAAAAGTGCACAAAGGCACAAAAACAATTGAGTAAGTTTTGGATTTTTTAAAGTATGTAAGAAAAGAATTTCGATATATTTACATGGATTAACATTTATTAAGAAAATAAAGAGAAAAGGATAAAAATCACTTGACCTAAGTCAAAGTTTAATTGAGAAAGCGTTTGAAGTTTGAAAACAAAGAAGATTTTTGAAATAGGGAGAAGTTTTGAAAATTTAAGAAGTGGGAGGAGATGAAGGGACTATCCTAATACTTGAATTAAAAAGTTAGGAGAGGAGCGATCAAACCATATTATGAACATTTCTTCAAGGTAAACAGAATTCCATCTTCAAAGACAAATGAAGTTAATTCGAGGCCAAGGTCTTCAATCGATCACCATTTGAGCAAAGGGAGAGATCCTAAAATCTAAGTCCAAACTCCAATGCTAAGCATAGTAACCATAGTCTGAAATTAAAGTCACCAATCTTTTTTAATGTTTAATCCTTTATTAATGTTTTGGTGTCCAAATGGACAAAAGAAAAATCACAAGCAACAATATAAACATAAACAATATGATATATGATATAATATGATAATAGCATAATAAAGAGATAAGGAGCGAGAAATTGAAATAAAGAGGATAAGGTGTGAGAGATTGAATTTAAATGGATTATATTACATTATTATAATATTTACATATAAGTGGTATGATGAACTTAATCAAGCACAACCACGAAAGATAATAAAAAAATCGAGGCAACCGGATCCAAGTGGATCTTATTCCGAATCGGGACATATTTAGGTCTATGTTAAGCAATCGCCGAGTAATTTACGAAGTAATTACCCTACAAATGAGGTCGGCCACCACTAATTAAAGTGGATAATATTTGTGCTAATACATGTTAGAGAAATGATATTATGAATCATTCTCTGAAAACATGCCACACTAAAAGAAAAAAGAACGGTCTAATCTTAATCGGGATTGTCGTTGAATTTATCCAAGGCAACCTATCACGATCTCAAAGTATGGAGAATGATTCAAATGATCATTCATCCATAGATTTGAAATAATGAAGATTAAACCTCTTCGAAAAAACAACAATCTACGAATCGGAGATTGTCATCGACAAAAAAAAAATAAAAAAAAAAGATGGAAAAGAAAACATGGATATAAAAATTAAATCCATAAAAGAATTTGAAATCTTTCTCAAATCTTTTTCTTAAAATATTTTTTCTAAATTGTTTATAAAATGTTTTTCTAAATCTTTTCCTAAAATATATTTTATAAAATTCTTATATCAAAAATAAACTATAACAATATCATTTTAAAAATATAAAGCAAACTAAAGAATAATAAAAAAAATTAGAAAAATGGAAAGGGGAGGGGGATCATCCGCGGGTTTGGATGGCGGATAGCAGTTGGATCTAGATCCAAGCCAAAAACCACACACAGTTTACATCTTTCTTTAACAAAACAAAAAAACAAAAAAACAGAAAGAGCAAAAGCTCTTCTTCTTCACATGTGAGCCGCGGAAAACAATACAGGGGCCTCACCTTCACGAAATCAAAACAGAGCAAAAACACTCAACGAAACACTTCTTCTTTGCGGATCTCCTTCCTTCTTCTTCTTCGTTTTCAGATTTCTCTCCTCTCTCTTCTGATTCAATTCGTGGTTAATCTTGGTGTTTGGTTGAAATTGAAAATAGAACTGTTGTTGAAGTGAATCGGTTTTATGAATTGAAAAAGATTTGGTGTGATTGAAGGAAAAGTTTGAAGGTAAATGAAGATTTGGTGATGTTTTCGATTTCGGCAGAATTTTGAGGGGCTAGAGAGCTTGATTTTAGATTGAAGGGGAGAGCTGAATTTATAGATGGATTGAGGAATTTTGTGCTGCCGTTTTGCGTTTGAGATTGATGCGTTTTGGTTGCTGTGAAGTTCTCGTGTGCGTTTGCGTTTTTAGTTGGTCCGTGTGGCGTTTTGTTGCGTTTAGGCCTGTGTTTTGCGTCTTGGCTACGGCTTGTTCTCATGCGCTTTAGGTGTTGTTGTGCTGCGTTTTACGTGTTATACAGGGTGCGTGTGAATTAGGCTGGGAAATGCTTTGGCTGTGAGGCTTTCCGCGTGCTGGGCTTGTGTTGATGTGAAGCTGGCTGGGAAACATGTGCACTGCGGGTGAGAGCTTGGCAAAAGGCTTGTTGTGTCGTTGTTGTTTTTTTTTATGCGGCTTGAGCTTGTTGCTTTGTGTGGAAAAGGCTGGAAAAAGTATTGGCTTGATGAAGTCATGCTTTGGCTTGGTGATATTGTTTTGCAGCTGGAGTCACTTGTTTGGTGGGCCTGCGTTGAAGGCCGATGGCGTGATGTAGTCACGTGCTGTTGTAGGTTGAAAAGTGTTTTTGATAGAATTTTTATATTTTTTGTGTGATAAAGGAAATTTATAAGAAAAGATAACAATGAAAAAGAAAGAATTATATAGAATGAATATTATTATTATTATTTTTTTAATGTGATAATAGGAATAACAAATGGATAAAAAGTGATTTTTTTTAATGGAAAATTGGATGTTTAAAATGAATAATGAACAATGATATTAAAAAAATGGATAGTAAGAATAGATTAAGAAAATGGTCATTGAATATTTGGATGATTGGTATAGAATTGGATATCAACAAGTGATTATTTGGATAAAGGAAAAATGGGAAAAAAAGTCATTGAATAATGAGGGATAATGAAATTAAAATGGTTTGAACGAAAAAAAAATGGATAATGATATGAAGCGATGACTTTTCAGGGCCCACGACCAACTTCTGAGTTTTTTCTCACAAGCCAACTGATGAAAAATGAACACAGCCATTACTAAACCACTGAATAAATTGAAACTTTGCCACCTCAGCCACAACCACTCGAATCATCTGAAAATTTCCTTGATTATTTCAAATCCATACTGAGGAAAATAAATCCCCAGATGAATCACTGATGAATTGATGGACTGATGATTCGAATCAAACTTCACACAGAATATTGCCTGATAAATTGATGCCTTTCGCACACAACACAACCTGAACTTTTGAAAACCCATTATCTGAGGAATAAACCCCTGGCACACATAACATGTAGTCGAAACAATCTTTTGATAGTTTGACCAATATTAGGTCAAACATCCATCTGAAATCTAATTGTGACTGAACAAACGCATCTGAATTGAAATCACTGTCTTATCTTTGAAATCCTGCAACACAGACAACAAGAAGCAGAAGCAGACTGCAACATATTTTTGGTATTTGGGTTAGAGGTTAGTAAATATAAACAAATATAAAGAAATAAAAACAATGGTGACCTCCTGCGAAGCATAGACCCTTCATCTGAGAAGAAACTTAAAACCAGTGCGATCTTGTTTGTATGCAAAATGTAGATGATATGCGAAGAAATCTTAGGGAAAAAATTAGGGTGTTACAGTATCCTATCTGACCGGGTGTCTTTTCGGGGGAGCGACAAATATCATTGTACTTAAATGATTGCCCATGACGCACCCGTTGTACTGAAACGGAGACGCGGAAAATGAGCCTGTTGTAGTTAAACAAGACTCGGAGACGAGACCGTTGCACTTAAACGGAACTCGAAGGGAACATGATCGTTGTACTTAAACGATGACCCATGACGCAACTGTTGTACTTAAACGGAGACGTGGAAAATGAGTCTGTTGTACTTAAACAAGACTCAAGTACGAAACCATTGTACTTAAATGGAATCGAGGGATTGAAATCATCGTACTTAGATGAAGTCAAAGAAATGGGATCGTTGTACTTAAACGAATACCCAACACGACACCGTTGAACTGAAACCAGACATGAAAAATGAGCATGTTGTACTTAAACAAGAATCAAAGGCGAGACCATTATACTTAAATGGGAGCTCGAAAGGAACAGGAACGTTGTACTTAAACAAGAGCTCGAGATGCGACCGTTGTACTTAAACGGAGACGCGGAAAATGACCCCGTTTTACTGAAACGAGAGTCAACTGGGGATAACAAACATTGACTTGGAAGAGCAATGATGTCTGGAAAATAAACGTGGAATTCTCTGTGGGGAATACTTTAGGTTGAAAATATGTTATAGGTTTTTGTGTAATATACCCCAAAATTGGCCCATGTTGATATGCATATGCTTGAATCTTGGAGGATGCAATGTAATGATGATTACTAAATGCAAATGCAAATGCAAAGGGATCTCCTAATAAAGAGATGACAGGTATCTTTGACGACTCTGATGGGGAAGAAATAATCATTGGACTGATTTAATGACTCCCTGTGGGGATGAGTAACTCTGCGGGAGATATTGAGGATTATACACCGGCTCTGAACTGCTGCCATTGCCAAAAATAAATTGGATTTTGAGATTGGAGCCAAGACCCTATTGGGAATGAACTTGACTCGAGAGGTATGCTACCCGTAGAACTCCGCTAAGGGAATGACATCACTCTGACTCGGTTGGGGAATCAGATGTGTTTGCGCTTTGCTGAGGAAGGAATCTGTTGGGGAAATTCCTCAGATACACAATCTTCTGCTTGGGGAGGAGATGTCTCCATGTATTGCTGGAGATAAGAAGTCTCTGGTGGGGAATTCTCCTTTCTTGAAGGAAGATCTTTGCTTTGGGAGACTATGAATCTTCTTTCACCACTGTTGGGGAAGATTTCAATCTCCACTCTACTGGGGAAATTGGCAAACATCCGAGGAGACGTTTGTTGAAGAATCCTTGTTCAAGAACCTATTGAGGAAGGCCTCCTAAAGGTTTATTTTGGCTTTGCTAGCAACACTTGTACCTGCATAAACACAACTGATAGTGCCTGCAACATGGAGAGTTAGTTTGGTCTGTATGCCCCAGGCTTATGGTATAAATCACCATCCTCAGTTACTCAACGCTTTAGAGTGGTATCATATAGTTATGTCCTCCTACATGAATTATAAGGCATTCAAATGTTCATAATGCAATTTTATCACAATTTGCTGGACGTTTTTGCAATCAATCAATGTTATAAAAAGACGAAAACACATGGACTCAAATTTGAATGAAATTGAATTTTATTAAATGGAAAATGGCCCTAAATGGGAATTACATAGGGAAGCAATCCCTGGAAAGAGGAAATTGCTCAAAAGGGAAAACAAACTATCCTATTGACAATGTGAAGAATGGATCTCATCAAGCTCCGACCCGGCTATGACTTGTATTTCTTCAAGACTCTCTGATTGCTTCGCCTTTGAGGAAAGTGATTGAATTGGTCTTCAACCCTTGGAATGCCCTTAGTTGCAAATGGATCACAAATCTCGCAAACTGCAGTCGTTCGCTTTAGTCCCTATTTTACGTGGATCTCCTTTTTGGGTTTTCAATACACCAGCATACCCTTTTTTTCCTGAGCTATCCAATGTGGCTTTTCATCTCAGCGGCTGTACATTTTTCAAATATTTCCCTAATTTTTGTCCGAGCCATTAATTATGTTTCTTGGATCGTTGGGATGCCCTTTTTTTCCTGGATCTTTATTATGTTTTTATCCAACCGGTCTTTTTACACGAAGTATTTTATTACTGCGTCTGCGTTGACAGGGGATTGGAAATCTTCGCCATCCACGGTCGTTAACATCAAGGATCCGCACGAGAAGTCCTTTCTAACCACAAATGGCCCTTCATAATTGGGTTTCCACTTGCCCCTGTGATCATTGAGAGGAGGAAGAATCTTTTTCAACACTAAGTCACCTGGTATATGTCGTTGAGGCCGTACTTTCTTGTCGAAAGTCTGTTTCATTTGTCGTTGATACAAATGTCCATGGCATACAGCTGCTAGGCATTTCTCTTCGATGAGGCTCAATTGATTATACCTGGCTTTGAGCCACTCAGCTTCATCCAGCTTGACATCTATCATTAATCTCAGTGAAGGAATCTCGACTTCGACTGGTAGGACTGCCTCCATACCATACTCCAGTGAGAACGGGGTCGCCCCTGTCGAGGTACGTACAGACGTTCGGTACCTATGTAGTTTAAACTGTAGCATCTCATGCCAATCCTTATATGTCAAAACCATCTTCTGAACGATTTTATTGATATTTTTGTTGGCCGCCTCGACGGAGCCATTCATCTTCAGGCGATACGGTGAAGAGTTGTGATGCTCTATTTTGAAATCCCGACACAAGTCATCCATCATCTTATTATTGAGGTTAGAACCATTATCAGTAATGATCCTCTTAGGAATTCCATACCGGGAAATGATATCCCTTTTGATGAATCGGGCGACCACTTGCTTTATAACATTGGCATAAGATGGCGCTTCAACTCACTTTGTGAAGTAGTCTATAGCAACTAGTATGAAGCGGTGACCGTTGGAAGCCGTTGGCTCAATCTTACTAATCATATCAATTCCCCACATAGCGAAGGGCCAAGGTGATGACATGACGCTCAATGGATTCGGAGGTACATGGACCTTATCAGCATAGACCTCGCACTTGTGGCATTTACGGGAGTATTTGCAGCAGTCGGATTCCATGGTAATCCAATAATAACCCAATCTTAACAGCTTCTTTTCCATAGCATGCCCTCAAGCATGGGTACCGAAGGAGCCTTCGTGAACGTCTTGCATCAACAAGTATGCTTTGTGTCTATCCACGCATCTGAGCAGGACCATGTCGAAGTTCCGTTTATAGAGTACACCATATTGGTTCAAGAAGAACCCACCTGCTAGCCTCCTGAGAGTCTTCTTGTCTTTACTGGATGCCCCAGCTGGGTACGCCTGAGTCTTCAGAAATTACTGGATATCATAATACCAAGGTTTATTATCCTTAACACCATCAACTGCCAACACATATGCAGGTCTTTCAAGACGAGAGACGTCGATTCGAGGCACATTGTTATCTTGATGCACCTTGATCCTAAAAGATAAGGTATCCAAAGCATCAACAAATTGGTTTTCATCTCGAGGTATGTAGTGCCTCTTGACTTTGGTTAAGAAATTTAACAACCTCCTGGTGTAATCCCTGTAAGGAGTTAAGTGAGGCTGATGAACTAGCCACTTGCCATTGACTTGGTTGATAACTAGAGTAAAATCACTGAAGATCTTCAGGTTCTTGATTCTCATACCAATTGCTTCTTCGATACCCATTATGCAGGCTTCATACTCTGCTTCATTATTGGTGCATTCAAATGTCAGTTGAAAAGTGAACGGCATGTGTGCCCCCTATGGTGAGATAAAGACATCACTTACTCCACTACCATTCATGTTCACAGCTCCGTCAAACATCAATCTTCACAATCCTTGGACTTGAGGAACATGATGTCCTCATCCGGAAACTCGAATTTCATCGGTTGGTAATCATCAATTGGCTGTTGGGCCAGATACTTCGACAATACACTCCCTTTGATGGCTTTTTGCAAAGTGTACTAGATATCATATTCTGTCAGAATCATCTGCCATCGGGCTACTCTTCCAGTTAGAGTCGGCTTCTTGAAGATGTACTTTACAGGGTCCATCTGTGAAATTAGGAAATTGGTGTGACTCAGCATGAACTGTCTTAACCGGCGAGCAGCCCATGCCAAAGCACAACAAGTTTTCTCGAGTAGTGAGTAGCGTGTCTCATAATCGGTAAAAAAAATTCTAAGGTAATAAGTGGCATGCTCTTTTCGACCAGACTCGTCCTGCTGACCCAAAACACATCCCATTGATCCTTCAAGTACGGTGAGGTACATGATTAGAGGTCTCCCTGGAACTGGAGGTATGAGGATCAGATGTTCTTGCAAGTACTCCTTGATTCGGTCGAAGGCCTCTTGGCAGTCATCATCCCATTCGATAGCCTGATTCTTCCTCACACGTGGTTGTTAGGTGAGAGATGAACCGTGCAATGTAGTTCAACCTTCTTAAGAAGCCCCGTACTTCTTTTTCAATTCTTGGTTCAGGCATCTCCTTGATGTCTTTTACTTTTGCAGGGTCGACCTCAATTCACCGTTCACTGAAAATGAAGCCCAGCAGCTTACCAGAATGTACCTCGATGGTGCATTTGTTCGGGTTTAACCTCAGTCTGAGTTTCCGAAGCCTGTCAAATAGTTTAGCTAAGTTGACTAGATGCTCTACTTTTGTTTGTGATTTCGCAATCATGTCATCAACGTAGACCTCAATCTCGTGATGAAACAAATCATGGAATAATGTCACCATTGCACGTTGGTGTAGCGGTAAAAACATGAGTGTAACCTATTAGTTAACTTAACTCAAAGTAACAGAGTCGCCACCGCGCTTTTATTTTATTCCAAGAGGAAAAGGGAAAAAGAGCGAATAAATCCTAATGAATCTAAAAGTAAAAAGATAAAGAAACACAACAGAGACACAGGTAAGGGGATAAGTTACACAATGGGAAGGTTTTACGCACCCAAAATGTCAGTGGTACTCCACGGGAGCCCTTTGAAAAATTTACTGCTTTTGGTTTGAAAATGGTTTGTAATATATGAGTGGAGGGATGAGAAAAGAATTATTTTTTTTAATATTTTTGTGTTTGGAGATGTTTACCACCTCATGCCTACGTACCCACAAAGTGCAATGCAAGATCAAAACCCCGTAGTTCGTGGTACAAATAGTGAAAAAGGGTGGGTTATGATTGATTTTATTAAGTGAAGAGAACTTTTCATATTCAAGTGGATAGCCTAACAAATCTACCATGAGAATGAAGGCATGGACTCATACATCATTATGGGGAGAGCGCCAACTCGGATAAAATCTACGAGTATGCCACTAAACCCCCACAAATGACAAGAGACTCAATTACATCAAACTACAACCATGGAGATTGAAAGACTTGCTTCCGACTAAAGAATAATGACTCATAATCAGCACTCTTTTAAAGAAAATAAACAAAAGTGCACAAAGGAACAAAACAACTTGAATGAGTTTGATTCTTTTTATTTTTTGAGTTAAGGTCAACATGATTAGATTTATTGATTTTTTTTAAAAAGAAAAGAAAAAGGTAAAAGCCACTTGACAAAAGTCAAGGTTTTGTTTTGTTAAAGAGGTGATGATTTTTTTTATAAAAAGAATCCTTTGAAAAAGGGAGAATGTTTTGAAAATTAAAGAATGGGAGGAGATGAAGGGACTATCCTGAAAAACAAAAATAAGAAGATAAGGGAGGAAATATCTAACCAAGCTTAATGAAATTCCAAATTATAAGCATAAGAGTTCCATCCTTATAAGCTAGCAAATGGCCAAATAAAGGCTAAATCCAACTTCATGAAGATCAAAGCAAGGGGAAAGGATCTTAAAATCTAAGTCCTAAAAATCTCCATTCCAGTGCCAAGGATAGTAACCAAAAGTCCACAAATTAAAGTCACAAGTCTTTTAGAAGTTTAATCCTTTATTAATATTTTTTGGTGTCCAAATGGAAAAAAGGGAAATCAACAATTAAAATAATAAGAAAAAATAATAAACATGATATGGATGAATAAAGCAAAATAGAATAAAGAAAATAAAAGTGCAAGAAATTAAATGTTAGTAACAAAAAGAAATTAAAGTGCAAGAATCTAAAATATTAATAGTATTAGTAGTATAATAATATTTACATAATAATGGTATGGTGAACTTAATCAACCACAACCAAAAGAGTAACCAAAATCGAAAGGCAACTGGATCCGCTTAGCATCTTACACTATAGAGATTAATCAAGGCAAGTCGAACCAAATTCAATGAAATTTGAAAGGCGATTGGGAGACCCAAAGCACCTACGCATTAAACATTCATAAGTCTCTATTCTTAATGCAATATGATTAACCATTTTGGGATTACGCGATCAACAAGAGATTCGGTCCACAAAATTGAAAGTACACAATTAGATTTTTATTTCAAAGTCGGGACACATTTAGGTCTATGTTAAGCAATCGCCGAGTAATTTACGAAGTAATTACTCTACAAATGAGTCCGGCCACCACCAATTAAGGTGCATAATGTTAGTGCTAATGCATGTGAGATAAACGATATGTAAATCGTTATCCGGACGCGATACAGCACAAAACTAAAGGTGAATACCAAATTGAGCCGCACTTATGGTATTTTTCCATCCTTAAGTTCAATCACTCTTCTTGGTGGATTCAAGCATGAAAATGTATCACTAATGCAAAGTACCTTAAATGAATTGAATAATCCACTTAAAGGTAGTTTTGAATTAATGAACATTAACTACTCTAATCTACACCCAAAGTTCATTGAAATTAAGGAGAAATCACTCCCAAAAATGCTTCCCAAGGTAAAAATAAAAAAGGAAGAAGAAGAAGAAGAAAGAGGAACCAAAAAGGGGCTTGAAACAAGCCAAAAACACCATTCTGACTTGTGTTAACCGGTTAACCAATTGGTTAACCGGTTAACCTATTGGTTAACCGGTTAACCTATTGGTTAATCGGTTAACACAAGAAGATTTTGAATAATCTACGTTGTTTTGAAGATGGTTAACCAGTTAACCAAATGGGTAACCGGTTAACGTTGTACCAGAAGCTGAAAAATGCAGAAAATTCAGCATGATCCATTTTGAAACCTTTTCTCAAACATTTGATGATCATGATCTGAATTTGCATGAATTTTAAAACCAAAATACAGTGGAATCCCTACAATAAAACAACAAATAAAGATCCAAAGGATCTAGAAACAAAGGCACCAAGGATCTACATCTTGAATGTTGATGGTGAATATGGGTTCATGGAGGAAGATGAATTACCAAAAGCTTTTCTTCAAATTGGACTAACACATGCTTAGATCTACTGAAATTGATGAGCAAAAGAATGAAAGGATGAAGGTTTAGCTCAAGTTAATCAAGAATTCAATGTGAATTCTTGATAACTTCAAAAGAAAGAAAGATGAGCTTTGGAGAATTTTCGTGTTGGGGGAGTATTTAGCAAGATGTTTTGTGGCTATCAAAAGCTTGTGGAATGAATGAAATTGTGGTCCTATTTAATGGCCTTAGGTATGGAAATTTGGTGGAATGGAGCTTGCTTTGGTAATTTGAATTTAGGTTTGGTAATTGAAAATTTGGTGGGAAATGAAAAGAGTGGTGATTAATGAGGGTTTATGGTAGGAAATGATCAAAGTGATGTAGAGAAATCAGAATCCAATGGATCTAGAATATTCCAATTAAATCAATGATCTAAGGGTGTTGAATTTGAATAAAAAATTCAAATTTCGCACTGGTTAACCGGTTAACCAAATTTAACCAAGCTGAAATTTGAATTTTTTATTCAAACATGGTTGCTTGGTTGTTTCGGCCCGATTCTTGTTGTGCGTCGAAGAAATGGACACATGAACCTTGGAAATCCTTTGAATGAATCAATTAACTTTGGAAATCCTTGATCAGATAAAAATTTGAATTATTTGCGGATCAACTACGACTTTTTCTGTAAAATTTCGCTTGAGCTGCAGGACTGCTATTTTTGGCATTTTCACATGGTTCCTCTTCCTGAAAAAGGTTAGAAAAAGGAAATAAAATATATATTTTTTTTTGCTTAATGGTTAGTAAACTTAAACAAATAAAGTAATTAAAGACGGCGGTGATCCCCTGCAAGGCATAAACCTAACCCGAGAATAACTAATCAACCAATGCGATCTTGTTTGTATGCAAGATGCAGATGACAATGCAAAGAAAACTTAAGGCAAAAATTAGGGTGCAACAGCTGCCCCTATTTAAGTTTCTTCAATCTGAAGATATGAAGATTGACATCTTCGTCTCTGCAAGATGGGAGAGACTTAAATACATAAAACCCAAATTTTTGTCCTAAGAGAACATGATATGATATGAATATGATATGCAAACCCAAGATCTTTGTGGGGAAAACACGACCACCAGAGGAAAGAAAAAGCTTGGGGACACAGAAGAAATATCCTGCTGGGGAAAACAAAAGACACCAAAAGAAATACCAGGAAAATAAATCACTGGAAAACCGACTCCACATGGGGAAAAGAAAATATGATACAATCAAGGTAACAGGGTTCAATGGGAAAGAGTAAACACTCTTCTAGGGAACGATAACCAATCAAAGTATTCGAGTCCAAAAACGGAGGAATACCGAATCAGAACAGAATCATCAACTACCGGTTTACTGGGTAGAAGATACGGGAATAATGGACTCAACTATCGATTTACTGGATAGGAGCAAAACCAAGAGAGATAACCTCCACTACCTTTTACTGGGTAGAAAAACCTCAACTAACTTTTTACTGGGTAGAAAGAAGAACTCTCAACTACCGGAATTATTGGGTAGGAGTACAAGCAAAAGAGCTTGATTAATTTGGTAATATTACCCACTATCGAAAAATTGATAGCTTTATTCCAAAGTAATATACTCAAGCTGTAGAAAATATTGCCCACTATCAAACAATGATAGCTTAATTCCAAAGCAAACATTACTCACAAAGGGGGCCAAAAAATCAATCCAAGAACAAATTTGATAGAAACGGTCAAACAAAAATCATCCCGAGGAGGAAATATCTCAACTGGGGAAGTTCCATCCAGATAATAAACTAGGGCGGAAACTGAATCAAAATCATCCACGAGAAACAAACTCAGTGGGGAAATAGAAAGGATAAACATTTTCCGCTTAAAGGTTGACACTTTAAACTTGAGAGGAAGACAACACATACACTCTGTGGGGAAAAACACACCAAAGAGCGGGGAACAAAGATACACGCAAGAATACAAGCAAAAGATGCCATGCTCATGCGTATGAATATGCTGACAAAACAGACATCAAGATAAGCAACGAGTGACATAAACACCACAACAACCGGATACTCGGCTAACCAGGGCAATAAGGTCGGGGACCATGTTGGAGATTCGATTCGAAATCCGGCAGGGGAATATCAAAAGCCATCAAAGGAATAAAATCCTACTACAAGGCAAACCTCAAATTGGGGAAAACAACTGCTAGGGATCCAATCCACAAAGAATTCTTCCAGAATCCATAAAAGGATATCATCAGAAATTCCTTTCTGAGAGGATAACGCGTCGGAAATACCTTAACAACACAAAATCTTCCATACTATGGGAAGAGGGACATGTCCCTGTTAAACTCTGATGGGGATGAATATCTGCATAACTCTGATGAGGAAACGAAATAAATATCTTCCAATGATGCAAATAAAGCAAAGCCTGCTGGAATATCAAACATCAATCATCAACTCTGCATAGGGATACCAACCTACTGAGGAAAGGTAATGATATGCCAAGGATTGGAAGAACTTCCACGATCCATGTTAGGGACAAAAATGTTCTTAAACAAGTTCCTGCAGGGAATAATCATCATACTACTTCTGCTCCATTTGAGGAAAGAGTTATACCACTCTCACTCTGCTTGGGGAAGGAGTTACGCCATTCCTGATCTGCTTGGGGAAAGAGTGCAAAACTTGCCAAAGATCAAAAATAGAGATCTGTTGGAAACCATCACACGCAGAATTACTGGGGATATATGAAGATCATTCATCACTGAACGTTTGGACCTTTCAACCCACGGGGGGATACCAGAGGTTAACATCGTAGCAAATCATAATTACGAGGGATTTTAAATCAATAATCACCAACAGGTGAAAGAAAACCTCTAAATTGATTGATATACCCATACTTCTGCTGAGGGATGCAACCAACTTATGCTGAGGAGCAAAGACTCTGTTGGGGGCTTCCAAGACTTTTCAAGTCAAGGGTAAACTACTGAGGAGGATATCAAAACACAGCTGGGGATTTTCTAGGATATATCTTCCAACAACTCTTCCGGGGGAAAGTAACAGAATTAAGAGTATTTACAATCCTTGCACATGCTGGTTGTTGGGGAACAAAACATCATTAACATCAACATGCCAGGACCAATAAAAAATTCCTTAAGGACACCAATGGATCAATCCTTGCTTTGAGAGAGACAAGTTACACACATCCGAACTTTACCATCACTGGAATCACTATTGATATCCTTTATTTGTTCACAAATCAAGAGAAAATGTTTTTATAATCTTCAAAGATTAAATTTATTAAATTTGTTTCAAAAATCATCATCAACAATAAATTGAAATTTTGTAAACAAAAACAATATAAAGAGTTTCAAACAATTGGATAATAAAAGCTCAAATTTATTGATAGAATGGTAATCAGCAAATGGCAGGACTCCATAGATCATTACATGTTTGAAAAATGGTAAATACATGGAAAAGGGCTACATTGAAATATAATGATCACTATTCTCCCTATCAACTTTGAACTCCACTGTGTCCAAAACTTCAGTCAAGGATAAGTGAATAAGAATCTTTCATGGAAAATTTCTTCTGAGGGATAGAACCTGAAATCCTCGGTCATTACAAGTGTTCCAATATGTCGATGAAGTTACTTGCCATGATCCCTAACTTTTGCCTAGATTTCCCTTTCGGTTTTTAATCTACCGGGATAATTATTTTTTTTCTCTAATTTTTTCCTGGACCGCCCTTTCGGGTTTTCAATCAACCGAAACGCTCATTTTTTTCCTAAGTCGCCCTTTCGGGTTTTCAAATTAGCAAGCTGTTCTTTTATTTTTTTTTAGGCGAAGTATTTCTTGACTACATCCGCATTCACAGGACAAGTGATCTTCTCACCATCCATAGTTGCAAGAATTAATGAACCGCCAGAGAAGGCTTTCTTGACAATATATGGGCCATCATAGTTCGGAGTTCACTTGCCCCGAGAATTTGTAATGAAAGACTGAATCTCTTTGAGCACGAGGTCGCCTTCTCTGAATACACGAGGTTTGACCTTCTTGTCAAAAGCTTTCTTCATTCTTTGCTGATACAACCGACCATGACACAAAGCTATTATTCTCTTTTCCTCAATCAAATTCAATTGATCAAATCTACTCTGACACCATTTAGCCTCAGTCAACTTGACTTCCATCAGAACTCTCATTGATGGGATCTCAACCTCGACGGGGAGCACTGCTTCTGTACCATAAACAAGTGAGAAAGGGGTTGCCCCTGTTGAAGTGAGGACAAATGTACGATACCCATGCAAAGCAAAAGGGAGCATCTCATGCCAGTCCTTGTATGTCATAACCATCTTCTGAATGATCTTCTTAATGTTCTTATTCGTAGCTTCAATAGCCCCATTTATCTTCAGTCTATAAGGAGAAGAATTATGGTGTTGAATCTTGAATTCTTCACAAAGCTCTTTCATCATCTTATTATTCAAGTTTGAACCATTATCAGTAATGATTCTATTTGGAACACCATATATGAAGATAATGTTATTCTTGATAAACCGAACCACAACTTGCTTGGTCACATTAGCATACGATGTCGCTTCCACCCACTTAGTGAAGTAATCAATTGCCACAAGAATAAAACGATGTCCATTCGAAGCCCTGGGTTCAATCATACCAATCATATTAATTCCCCACATGGAGAAAGGCCATAGGGAAGAAATTACATTAAGATGAGTTGGTGGCACATGAATCTTATCAGTATACACTTGGCACTTATGGCACTTTTTCACATACTTGCAACAATCAGATTCCATTGTCAGCCAATAGTAACCTGCTCTCAACATATTTTTAGCCATTGCATACCCATTAGCATGAGTACCAAAATATCCTTCATGAATTTCTTTCATTAACATGTCTGCTTCCTGTCTATCCACGGATCTGAGCAATACCATGTCAAAATTCCTCTTATAAAGCACATTTCCATTCAGGAAAAAATTGCCTGCCAATCTCCTCAAAGTCTTCTTGTCTTTATCAGATGCCCCGAGTGGGTATTCCTGACTCTGGAGAAAACATTAAATATCTTGTCATCATGGACCTCTTCAACTGCAAACACATGAGTTGGTCTCTCAAGTCGCATTACTCTGATCATGGGAACATTATTCCACTGGTGCACCTTTATCATAGAAACTATACTTGCCAAAGCATCTGCCATTTGAATTTCATCACGAGGCACATAATGAAACTCAACTTTAGTGAAGAAAGTCGATATCCTCCTGGCATAATCTCTATAAGGGATCAAGTAGGTTTGATGAGTTACCCACTTACCCTTGATCTGATTGATTACCAAGGCAGAATCTCCATACACATCAAGATGCTTAATCCTCAGATCAATAGCTTCCTCAAGACCCATAATACAGGCTTCATACTTAGCTTCATTATTAGTACAAGGAAAAGTAAACCTTGCAGCAAAAGGAATATTTGAACCATGGGGAGTAATGATCATTTCCCCAATTCCTCTTCCGCGTGCATTCACAGCACCATCAAAAACTAAACCCCATCGAGATCCAGGCTCCGGCCCTTCCTCAATCAAAGGTTCATCACAATCTTTCATTTTCAAATACATCACATCCTCATCTGGAAAATCAAACTTGATTGGCTGGTAATCATCAATCGGTTGATGTGCCAAATGGTCAGCCAAGATACTACCTTTTATAGCTTTTTAAGCTCGGTATTCGATATCATATTCTGACAACAACATTTTCCAACGAGCAATTCTCCCAGTCAAAGCAGGATTTTCAAATATATACTTGATCGGATCCATTTTAGAGATCAACCAAGTTGTATGATTCAGCATATACTGGAGAAGACGCTTTGCAGCCCAAGCTAAGGCACAACACATTTTTTTCAAGCATGGAATACCGAGACTCACAATCAGTAAATTTCTTACGCAAGTAGTAAATTGCATATTCTTTTCTTCCAGATTCCTCTTGCTGACCAAGCACACAACCCATGGAATCTTCCAGCACAGTCAAGTACATAATCAACGGTCTACCATCCTCTTGTTGACCAAGCACACAACCCATGGAATCTTTTCAAATGCTTTCTGACAATCATCTGTCCAAACACAACCTTTGTCTTTCCGAAGCAACTTGAAGATCGGAGCACATGTGGCAGTCATGTGAGAGATAAATCTCGAAATATAAATCAAATGGAACAATAATCCCCTTACTTTCTTTTTCAATTCTTGGAGCAGGCATTTCTAGAATAGCTTTCACTTTATCAGGATCAACTTCAATGCCTCTTTGGCTGACAATGAAACCTAACAACTTTCCAGAACGTACACCAAATGTGGACTTGTTCGGATTCAAACGAAGCTTAAACTTCCTTAATCTCTGAAACAACTTCAGCAAATGTTCAACATGATCTTCTTTCGTCCTCGACTTAGCGATCATATCATCAACATATACCTCAATTTCTTTGTGCATCATATCATGGAAAAGTGTGTTCATATCTCTTTGGTATTGTCGCTCCCGACAAATGAAATGGTGTCAGATGAAGGTACAGACGCGAACGGTCGGCGAAGGGAACAATGAGAACACACAGCCGTGAACTCACTGGAGATGAATAGAGTCTCCAGCTAGGCATTTTTATCCCGGAGGAAAGGCAATGCTGCATAGGCCTAGAAAGAGATGGATAAGACGGTCGCGAACCAGAGAGACTGAGAAAGGGGGTTGGTTACAACCTGGGAAGGTATTAGCACCCAGATTGTCCGCCGTACTCGACGGGATCCACGCTTAAAAGATTTGTGTTTTAAAGGGGTAGTGTCAGTGCAATTTGTGTGTAAAAGAGTTGGAGAAAGATGTACAGGTGTCAGTGTAAAGGAAGTGTGAAGTGTATAAATGATGTGTCAGTGTAAGGAAAAGAGTATGCTCAAGATCATGAGGCTTAAGAGAATGAAACTGAAAGGAGGGGGAATATACAGAGACTTTTGTTCGATAACCGTTAAGTTATGCCTACGTATCCTCTCGTGCAATGAGGAAGTCAGAACACCGTAGTTCGACCCAAAGAGACTGAAAGATAAATTGACTTGTGAACTGCTTGCTTGTCAATGCTCAAGTGTATGACCTGTCTGGCTCAGGTGCAAACTGTCTTGCATTAGACGGAAGAAGCAAGTTCTCGGTTGTGAGTGAATGTGATGAGAAAAGAATCCCGGAGGAGACGATTATTGTTTGTTTTTGAGTTTTCAGTCTTTTATTACTTTTGAAAGTTTGTCATAAGTCAGTGAGCTTAAGCCTAAACCAATGGATTTAGTAAACTCATCACATCTTCCCTCTGATTAGGGGTAATGAGAATACCTTAAGTGTGAAGTCAGATTCTCACACTTAATCACCTTTGGTGTAGGATCAAGATCATTAACCTACTTGTGATTATTTAGATGTTTTTGGTGTTTTTGTTTAGTGTTGAGTAATGAGATTAAGCCATAATCATGGATTAAACAGACTCATTACACCATCCTAATAGAAGGATAATAGATGAGAATGTTTAAGCTGAGGAAAGCTCCTCAACTTAATCCATGGTTAGGGATTAAAATCATGACAAAACAAACCTTTATTAGATGGATTTTATTAATGATATGATGATGAAGTGAGTTTTATGATTTGTAAGACAACTTGAGGGGGACTTGTCCATTAACACTAGGGTTAGTCCTTCTTAACCAATTAAGGAAGAATTAGAACCCTAATGCAAGGCCCAAGTTACAAGTGTGATGTCTTGATGATTATTAAGTGAATTGATTAAGAGATTTAAACACATTAAGGGTTTAACACTTAGGATTAAAGTTATACACTTCATCCTAAGAGAAGGATGCAGGCATAAGCTTAATCACAAAGCCTTAAAGCCTTTAGGGTTTAGTCCCTGATTATGAGATGAGAGGAGAAGACTCAAAAGAGACACAAAGGTAAAACTAAGAGGGGAGACTAATCAAGACCCTAATCATTGTCATGCTTGGTTGTTCCTAAGGTTTGTGAGGTTTTCAAGAGAAGATCTTCAATGGAACCACCAGGAAGCAGATGAACAGGATCAAGAGAAGCAAAGTGACTTGCTTCATTCAAGAAGTCAAGTCACTTGAAGAAAGAAAGTGAGAAGAAGAAGAATGAGCAAGCTTCAAACTCAAACACAAACAAAAATGCAGCAAGGGATGCAAGGGAGATGAAAAGAAAAGTTATGAGAAGTGAAGGCAAATTCACTTCTCAACATCACTTACCACCTGAAATGTTAGAAAAGAAATGCAATGCAATGCCAAATGAGATGAAATGACATGATGAAAAACAAAACCAGAAGCATGTTGATGAGGATAATGATGTTATGAGATGCTACAAGCATGAGGCAAGGCATGGAGGTGTTCATACAAGATCATGGATGCAAATGATGCAAGTTAAGGAGCATGATCTTACATGAAAAGTTATGAAACATACATGGCAAACAAAATGGCAAATATGGGATGCAATGATCAAACATGATTTCTATATGTCTTAAGATGTCAAATGAATCAAATGGATGCTTGAAATGTCATGGCAAGTCATGTTATGCAAGAGAATGCAAAAGGGATGCAAATGAAAGCCCAAATTAGGGTTTATGAAACAAACATCAAACAAAACTCAAAATCAGAAGCAAACCCTAAGATAAAAAATGGAAAATGCCACCCAAAGAAACCCTAACCCTATACTAAACCAAGGTCCAAAGGGGAGGTCTCAACTCTTAACCTAGCTCAAGTTATGATTTTTCTAAGTTATTAGGGTTTTTAGGACTCCTAAACAAAAGAAATGCCAAACAAATGAAAAATGCAAGATCAAATCATGGCCATTTTATCTCAAAAACTACATGCCAAATACAATGCAATGCAAAAAGAATCAAAGTCCAACTCTTCCTAGATAGGCAAGAAATGATTTTTTGAACTTATGATCAAAATAATGCACAAAAAATGATTTAATTCAATGGAAAATTCTCAAAATGCATCAAGATCAAAAAAGAAATTTGGTTTGAAGGTTGGACAATGTTTCTAAATGTCTTAGAACATTTCATGAATTTTTTGGTGATTTTTAAATACCTAAAAGCATTTTTAATAAATTAATTTCCATTAATCAATTAAAAATAATCTTTTAAATATTTAAAAATACTTTTTTAATGATAAAAATAAAAATAAAAATATTTTTGTGTCATAAAAATTATTAAAACTCATGAGAAAAAGTTTCATAATTTTTACACATTTTTTGCTATTTTTAATAAATTATGCAAGTAAAAGGAAAAGAAAATGAAAATAAATAAAGCAAAAGGAAAAGTAAACGAAAGGAGAGGCTGAGATTGCATCCTGGTTTGAAATGGTTGACTGGCGCCAGATCCAGTGGCTGTGGTTGATTCTGATTAAATTAATTTGATTATGGATTAATTAAATTAAACACGTGGATTAGGGCTAAGCAAACAGATCTGGACCACTCACTCACGCGCGAAGTCAACTGGTCAACCTAATCTAACGCCCCAGATTCAAATGACACTAATTACAGGATTAGGGCACAAATGACTTTCAGGTGGCCGGAGAAGACCTCCGGTCGTCTTCTCCGGCCAGCATCTCCCCTGAAAATCCCCAAAACCCCAAAAACCTAACTGAAATGAAATCTAAGAATTGGGAAATGATCCCCACTCACTCACGAACCAAACCCCCTAATCAAAACAAATTTATAATTCCTAACAAGGCTGAATCGAAGCAAGAAAAAATTAGGGCACGCAAGTTTCAGAGAGCAATTAAACTCTCATTTCAACACCATTTGCAAAACCAAAGACATATTCATGATCAGGAAGACACAAAGAACAAGTTTAGAACAAAAGAAATGATTTCTGGAAAAATATTTCTTGAGCTACCTGAGATTCGAAGCTTTCACTCTGATGACTTTCTGGCCACTTCCTTCAGTGCAATCCACTCTACTTGGTCCCCAGATGATGTTTGAATGCTTTGGAGAAGTTTATGTTGGCTGTGCGAAGAGTTTGAGCAGCTTCTGCTCAAGCTCAGTTGGAAATGGCAATGGTGATGCAAGCAGCTTCAGGCCAATGTGAGTGGTTCTGTGTGGTCCTGATGATGAGTGGAGAAGGTTTATGGAGTTTGTTTTGATGTTTGTGAGCTGTGGTGAGAGTTTCGAAAGAAACTGCAACATGGGGTGAAAATGGTGAAGTGAGGTTACAGCTTGTTTCAGGCCTGGTTCTTGGTTGCTTTGAGCTCAATGAAGCATGGTGAGTTGAGGTGTGAAAATAGTTTGGATATTTGATGGCTGGGCAGAGAGATTCGAAGCAATTTGCAAAATGGTGTGTTTTTGTGTATGTGTTGCTATGTCTTGTTTCAGCCTTGCCTCTTGTATGAAATGTCTTGCTCTTTGTCCACATAAACCTCTCTCATTGGTCAGATGACATGACATGTGCTTTTTTGATTGGTATGGCCACTTTTGCAATTTGTCAACTCTTGTGTAAGAGAAAGTATGGGCAGCTTCTAGGCTAGTACATGGGCTGTGTGATGCGCAGCAAAATGAGGGGAAAGGGCTAGCTTGGTTCAAGGGCCAATGCAGCAAGTGGGGGAAGTGATCATGATGATTTTGCAAGTTGTCACCCTTTTGAAATTTCATGAAAAATGCCTTGTTACATGAACTAAACACATGGGGTTTTTGGTCCAATTCTGACTTTTTAGGACATGTAGAATGTTTATGTCATGGTTTGAAGTGAATTAGGGGTTACAAAAGGCATTGGTTCATGGTTTTGCAAAATTCACATTTGAAGCATGCCTTGAAAATCAATGATTTTTGCTAACTTTGTCACACCATAACTTTTGATCCAAGAAGAATTTGATCATGTTCTTGTACTTTTTGAAAAGGGAAAGATGAGATCTACAACTTTCATGACCAAAGTTTTTCCATTTGAAGCATTTTTGGATCAAGAATTAAGGCTTGAAAAATGACCAAAAATGAGGCATTCTTGAAAAGTCAACTATGCCCAAAAAGTCAACATTTGCAAAACTTCCAAATTCTTGATTTTTGTGAACTTCAACCTTCTTCCATGATCAAATAAAGATCATATACACTCAAAGTGATGAAGATCAACCATTGGTTGGGTCATTGGGGCCTCAGATGCCCTGATTTTGCACTGACTTGTCTGAAAAGTCAACTCTTGATCAGATGACTTCCCCATGGAATTTCTTCATGAAAATTGGTGTGCATACTCCCTATGACATATAGAGACCAATGGAAACAAGAATGACCAAAAAATTTGGAGTTATGGCCTCTGAAACCAAAACCCTAATTTTAGGTCAACTGTGCAGTCAAACTTGGCTCTGCATCCATTCAAACCCTAGTTCTTGTGATTCTTTGGAATTTTTGAGTTTGAGAGG
Source organism: Lathyrus aphaca (assembly GCA_963966055.1). Lineage (NCBI taxonomy): Eukaryota > Viridiplantae > Streptophyta > Magnoliopsida > Fabales > Fabaceae > Lathyrus > Lathyrus aphaca. The sequence goes on along the minus strand of OZ014523.1, from coordinate 214,356,356 downwards.
ATGTAATATGATACTTGAACACATATGGATCCCTTTGAAGTGATTGGTTGCCTTTGGAGTGGCTCAAGGGGCTCTTGGATTGCTCAGATCACAAACCCTAGGTGCAGATGACTTAGAACCAATGCAGTGACTCAAAATTGAGATATGAGATGATATGATTGTGTTTATGCATATGAAATGATCACAAGCCATGGTGAGATGGGTGAGGGCAAATTTGGGGTGTTTACAGCTGCCCCTATTCAAGCATGAGTTAGCTGTGCAGGATGTAAGCAACGGCTTATCAGGCAAACAAGATAACTTGTGGTTGAATACCAAAGACAGTCCAAAATTTAAACTCACAGAGCGAAGAAGAAAAGGGACATGGATTGTAAAAGGAAAATAAAGTATAGTACAAAGCGGGAAACAACGCAATGACGGGGACGGCCGACATGCTGGGGATAAAAGGTAAAGCCAAGACGGGGACGGCCGACTAGCTGGGTAAAATCAAATTATGATGGGGACGGCCATCAGGATAAAGCTGTAAAATTTTCTGGGAGTTAATGAAACATGACGGGGACGGCCATCAAGTTCATAAAGCAAGGTAACCGACGATGGGGACGGCCATCGGGCTAAAAGAAAAGGAAAAGGGACCACGACGGGGACGGCCATCGGGTTAAAGAATAAATGAAATAAACAGATGATGGGGTACGACCATCAAAGGTGAAGGACGATCACCTAGCAGGGGACGGCTGCTCTGTTGGGTAATAAAGGAATTATGATGGGGACGGCCATCAAAGGTGGAGGACGACCACCTGGCAGGGTACGGCTGCCGAAAATATCAACGATGGGGACGGCCATCGGATAGGAAAGTTCAACGATGGGGACGGCCATCGGATGAGCATGATGGAGGACGACCATCAAGAAGTGGAGGACGACCACTCAGCAGGGTACGGCTGCTCTCGGGGCTTATCATGACATAGGACGAATGTCAGATAACCAAAATCAACAATGGGGACGGCCATTGGATAGAATGATGAAGAACGATCATCAAAGGGGTGGAGGACGACCGCCTAGCAGGGGACGGCTGCTAAATATCAACGATGGGGACGGCCATCGGATGAGCATGATGGAGGACGACCATCAAGAGGCGGAGGACGACCACCTAGCAGGGTACGGCTGCTCTCAGGGTTTATCATAACACAGGACGAGTGTCAGATAAAAAGAAAATTCGTTTTGCGATCTACTGGGGAATAGTAAACACGGACGAGTGTTCACATCCAAGAAACAAAGGGTATGAGTGTTTAGATGTTGTGTATAGATTAAAGATGCGGACGAGCATCCTTAAGACTATGATACGGACGAGTATCAGGTAGAAACAAACTGACACGTGCTCAGAGATGATGATACGGACGAGTATCAACGGGTTAACAAAGAACACGGACGAGTGTTGAATCTGAGGGGATTTGAGTGTTATATACAAGATACGGACGAGTATATGTATAAGAGTGATTGGTATATAGATGAGTATTTAACTGCTGGGGAGAGCGACACGGACGATTGTCAAAAAGGAGAAGAGTGTAATATAAACAAGTATCTGATATACAAAGTGTAGGTGACTGCGCTGGGGATATGACACGGACGGGTGTCAAAGGATTATATATACTGGTGTTTGTGATTTGTGAGGCAACTGCTTTTGCTGGGAACTCTGGTGGGGATTTTTCTTCTGTATGTTGATGAACTGTAATCATTCACAGGTGTTGATTCATAACATGGCTCATGATTATGCTATGCGTTTGATTTTTTGCCGTAATGCTCCATATTAAAACGGAATGCTACGCTTTGTGGGTGAATATGATGCAAATGCTATGATTATGCAAAGAGGCACAGATCTGGGATTCGGATCCCGCTGCTGCAGAGATCCCTGGTTGATCTGTTTGAAATGGACATCCCAACTGGGGATGAGATCATTGGTAGATCTAATAAGATGATGTTTGCTTGGGGATACGGGTCACTGATAGACCCATCCTAATAAATGAGAGGCCCAGCTGGGGTTTGTAGAAGCTTTCTTCACTCTGTTGTGATCCTTCATGCGCTGCTCTTCTGGACAGAGGCTGGAGCTCGGTGGGGAGATGACTCCCTGATTTTTGTACTCGGCTGAGGGCGAGACGGCAACTCGGCTGGGGAGAAAGAGGGATCCTTGACTCAGTCGGGGATGTAGGTGCCTTCTAGGATGCTTAGCAACTCTGATGGAGATAAGTAATAGCTGGAAACTCCGCTGGGGGGATGTTATGAGAGGCAATTCAGCTGAGGAGAGAGCACCTCGGGTGCTGAGAATGAGTGTTGATTTGCCAGCTTGCTGGGATGTAACTTGCATGCCCCATGTTGCGTTCTGGATACCTGCAGTCCTGCAAAGACAAGGAAACGCACAAAAGGGTCCCGAGGTTTCCTTTACTGGATTCCGTCATAGGAGTTAAGCATTCTCAAGAGTAAGCATATTCCCTGCAAGCATGTGTTTCTATTTTTAGTGAAAAACATCTGTACTTATGCACTTAGTTTTAGAGACATCAGACATTCTTTGCAAACGAAATATGTACAAGACGAAACATGACTGAAAAATCCGATTTTATTAATTCTTGTGCCCTGAATTGGCAAGATACAGTCAAGGAAACAAATCTCCTAAAATAAGGAGATTGTTACAAATTGAGAAACAAAGTGTTGGCGATGTTGACGACGCTTTCAAAGGAGCTTCCTCTTCTGCTATGACTCGTATGACAATGATGTTCTTCTCGCCTTGCTTTCTGAAGAAGGCTGATTCTGATTGAAGCTTGATCCTTTTGGAGCTTTCCGAGTTGCAAGTGATACAGACGAATTCAGAATGCAGTTGTTCGCTTATTCCCTTATTTTGCATGGATCGCCCTTTCGGGTTTTCAATCCATCGGGATACCCATTTTTGCCTGAGTTGTCCAATGCGGCTTTTCAACTCAGCGGGTGTACATTTTTATTTATTTTCCCTTATTTTTGCCCGAGTCTTTTATTCTGTTTTTGACTCGCCGGGATGCCCTATTTTTGCCTGGACTTACATTCTATTTTTATGTCCAGCGGGTCATTTTTATGCGAAGTATTTTTTAACTGCATCTGAATTCACAGGGGACGGGAAATCTTCACCATCCATGGTGCTGAGCATCAGTGCTCCACCAGAGAAAACTTTCTTTACAACAAACGGTCCTTCATAATTTGGAGTCCACTTGCCCCTGTGGTCTGTATGAGGAGGGAGGATTCTTTTCAGCACAAGATCTCCTACTTGGTACTCTCGGTGCCTGACTTTCTGATCGAAGGCTCTCTTCATTCTCTTCTGATATAGCTGCCCATGACAGATTGCAGCCAATCTTTTCTCTTCGATCAGACTCAGTTGCTCGTATCGGGCCCTAGCCCATTCTGCTTCGTTCAGCTTAACATCCATCAATACCCGTAGAGAGGGTAGTTCAACTTCAACCGGTAGGACTGCTTCCATACCATACACAAGTTGATACGGTGTTGCCCCAGTGGATGTCCTGATTGACGTGCGGTACCCATGCAAGGCGAATGGTAGCATTTCATGCCAGTCTTTGTAGGTGACTACCATCTTCTGCACAATCTTCTTAATATTCTTGTTTGCCGCCTCAACAGCGCCATTCATCTTTGGCCTGTAAGGAGAAGAATTGTGGTGTTGGATCTTGAAGTCCCGGCATAGCTCAGCCATCATTTTGTTGTTTAGATTGGAACCATTATCAGTAATGATTCGCTCGGGCACTCCGTATCGACAGATGATATCTCTTTTCAGAAATCTGGCTACCACTTGCCTCGTAACATTTGCATATGAGGCTGCTTCAACCCACTTGGTGAAATAGTCAATGGCGACCAAAATGAATCTGTGGCCATTTGAAGCAGTCGGCTCAATCTTGCCAATCATATCAATGCCCCACATGGCAAAGGGCCAGGGTGAAGACATGATGTTCAAAGGATTGGGAGGCACATGCACTTTATCTGCGTAGATCTGGCATTTGTGGCATTTTCTGGCGTAAGCACAACAGTCTGCATCCATTGTGATCCAGTAATAGCCTGATCTTAACAACTTCTTAGCCATGGCATGCCCTCCGGCATGGGTACCAAAGGAGCCTTCGTGCACTTCATGCATCAACAAATCTGCTTCTGGCTTGTCGACGCATCTGAGGAGTACCATATCAAAGTTCCTTTTGTATAAAGACCCATCAGTGTTCAGAAAGAAACTCCCAGCAAGCCTTCTTAAAGTCTTCTTATCATTGGAAGATGCCCCAGGCGGGTATGTTTGATCCTCCAAGAAGCATTTAATATCGTGGAACCAAGGCTTATCATCTTTGGCACCTTCTGCCGCAAATACATATGCTGGTCTATCAAGTCTCGATACTGAAATCTGAGGTACAAAGTTAGCAGCTTGAACTTTGATCATGGATGAAATGGTAGCAAGAGCATCTGCAAACTGATTCTCGTCCCGAGGGATATACTCAAGCTTGACTGTTGTGAAGAACGTCAATAACCTTCTTGTATAATCCCTGTAAGGTATCAGATGATCCTGGTGGGTGTACCATTTTCCGTTGGTCTGATTGACTACCAAAGCTGAATCCCCGAATACGGTCAATGTCTTGATCCTGAGGTCAATGGCTTCCTCAAGACCCATAATGCAAGCTTCGTATTCAGCTTCGTTGTTAGTGCAGTTGAAAGTGAGTTTTGCCGAGAAAGGCATGTGAACTCCTTTGGGTGTGATGAGTACTGCACCAACACCACGACCATTCATGTTAACAGCCCCATCAAACATCATAGTCCATTCTTCTTCCGGGTCAGGCCCTTCAGTGTGAACAGGCTCCTCATGATCTTTTGATTTAATGAACATGATGTCTTCATCAGGGAAGTCAAATCTCATAGGCTGGTAGTCATCAATGGGTTGCTCAGCAAGATATTCAGATAGTACACTGCCCTTGATGGCTTTCTGAGAAGTGTACTGGATGTCGTATTCTGTGAGAATCATTTGCCATCTTGCAACCCGTCCGGTAAGAGCTGGCTTCTCGAAAATGTACTTAACTGGGTCCATTTTGGATATCAACAAAGTAGTGTGGGTCAACATATACTGTCTCAGTCGGCGAGCAGCCCACGCTAAAGCACAGCAAGTTTTCTCGAGCAATGAATAACGTTGTTCACAGTCGGTAAACTTTTTGCTTAGGTAGTATATTGCATACTCTTTTCGACCAGACTCGTCATGCTGGCCCAGCACACACCCCATCGACTCTTCTAATACTGTCAAGTACATTATCAGAGGTCTTCCTTCAACTGGTGGCATAAGGATTGGAGGTTCTTGCAGGTATTCCTTGATCTTGTCAAAAGCCTTTTGGCAGTCTTCATTCCACCTGACCGTTTGTTCTTTCCTTAACAGCTTGAACAAGGGTTCACAGGTTGCTGTCAGGTGAGATATGAACCTTGAAATGTAGTTCAATTGACCTAAGAACCCTCGAACTTCTTTCTCTGTTTTCGGTGCAGGCATCTCTTGGATGGCTTTGACTTTATCAGGGTCAACTTCAATCCCTTTCTCGCTTACAATAAATCCCAGCAGCTTACCGGATCGCACCCCGAATGTGCATTTGTTGGGGTTCAGCTTTAGTTGGTACTTCCTCAGACGCTTGAACAACTTCAGTAGATTCACCAGGTGATCTTCTTCAGTGAGGGACTTGGCAATCATATCATCCACATAACACTCTATTTCTTTATGGATCATATCGTGGAATAATGTTACAATAGCCCGTTGATATGTGGCACCAGCGTTCTTCAGTCCGAATGGCATCACTTTGTAACAGAACGTGCCCCAGGGTGTGATGAATGTTGTCTTCTCCATGTCTTCAGGTGACATCTTAATCTGATTGTATCCTGAAAATCCGTCCATGAAGGAGAATACCGAGAACTGAGCCGTGTTATCCACCAATACATCAATGTGAGGTAATGGGAAGTCATCTTTCGGGCTGGCTCTGTTCAGATCCCGGTAGTCAACACACATCCTTACTTTGCCGTCTTTCTTAGGCACATGTACTATGTTAGCAACCCACGGCGGATAGCTAGTCACAGCAAGGAACCCGGCGTCCCATTGCTTTCGTACCTCCTCCTTGATTTTCATAGCCATGTCTGGACGAGTACGGCGCAGTTTCTGTTTAACCGGTGGGCAATCTTCTCTCAAAGGCAGCTTGTGCACAACAATATCGGTATCCAACCCTGGCATATCTTGGTAAGACCAAGCAAACACGTCCACATACTCTTGAAGCAGGTCAATCAGTTGTCTCTTTACCGAGTCTTGCAGGCAGGCCCCGATCTTAACCTCTTTCACGTCTTCATCTGTACCAAGATTGATCACTTCAACCTCCTCCTGGTGAGGAGTAATAACCTTTTCCTCTTGTCTCAACAACCTGGCTAGCTCTTCAGGAAGCTCATATTCTTCATCAACCCACTCATCAGCTTGATTGATTGGATTGTCAAAGTCATACGAAGTCATAGCCGTGCTGTTGTCGGTGCTGTCAGGAAGGCACTCTCTGCAAGGGTTAAGTTTGTTCATTTTAGTGATTTGATTTTAATCTTTATTTAGAAAAGTGAAATGAAGTTGTCATTTTGAAAACACCGCCATTTATTTTTTGTACAAAAAGAAAAATGGAAAAACAGTGAACGAAAAGAAAAAGACTCGTTTGCAAAAAGATGTCTGATATTTCATTAATTAATCTTGTTTGCACAAAAAGTACAGATGGCCCGATTACAAAATGAGTCTTGTCATCTTGGGCAAGATGCAAGACTTTGATGCATGCTTATAAAAATACAGGAAATAATAATTACTCTGCATGAGTAACTCTTATAATTTCCTGGGAAGACCAGTTCGAGACACTGCTCCCCGGGATCTTTGGACGAATCCAGCTTTCCAGGTTGCGTTCCTCTTCCAGCTCGTCTTCCAGACAGTTGATAGCGTCAGGGGTAAGCATCCCCCCACTCACAAAGTTGGGCTCTTTCGCAGCCGCTGCTTGATCTTGTTGAGTTGGTTTATAACCCAACCCAAATCTGTCTTCTTTCTTCTCTACCGATAGCAATTTGCCCCAGCCTTGGGCAGTTCCTTCCTCAACAACCTTCCGGGCTTGTTGGTATGATGATATTGGAGTACCAGATACAGCAGATGTCTCATTCACATTCAAGGCTTCAAACCCCTGGCTCATTGTTTCATGGATCTCCCCATACATTTCAATGTACTTATAGGTTGCCAGGTGGCTGACAAAAATGTCCTCTTCTCCACAGATTGTAACGATTTGACCCTCCCACTCATATTTTAACTTCTGGTGAAGGGTAGAGGTCACGGCGCCAGCAGCGTGAATCCATGGCCTACCCAACAAACAGCTGTAGGCGGGCTGAATGTCCATCACATAGAAGATAGTTTTAAAGGTCTGCGGGCCAATCGTTATGGGCAGTTCAATTTCTCCCAGAACCGATCTCTTTGAGCCATCAAAAGCTCTCACCACCAGGTTGCTGGGTCTCAACGCCAATCCGTCATACTCTAGCTTCACCAAAGCCTTTTTAGGTAGGACATTAAGGGATGACCCCGTGTCTACCAGCACATGGGAAAGGACAGCACCTTTGCATTCCATGGTTATCTGCAAGGCTTTGTTGTGGTTGCGGCCTTCCGTTGTCAAGTCAGTATTGGTGAACCCTAGTCCGTGACTAGCATTAACATTTCCCACCACTGCTTCCAGTTGATTGACAGTGATCTCTTCAGGCACGTAAGCTGCGTGCAAGACTTTGAGTAGTGCATTCCGATGGGCTTCGGAGCACATAAGCAACGATAGGATTGAGATCTTGGAAGGCGTCTGATGAAGCTGATCCACTATTTTATAATCACTCTTTTTGATGATTCGCATGAACTCATCAACCTCTTAATCGAATGGTGTCTTCAAAGCTTCCTTAACAGTTTGATCTTCCTGCACAGGGCTCTTCCCTTTTGCCTTGGCAGCAGCTTCTGCTTCGGCTGTGGGTCTCTGAATTTGTGGAGCGAAAAGACGTCCGCTCCGAGTGAAGCCTCCGCCTCCGCCCACATTGTCAATTTGTGGTGCAGGGGTTGATGATTCAAAAGTGATTCTTTGTCCTTCACAGTACAAGTCAGAGCCGTAATGCCAAGGGATGGCATTACTGCTTTCATAAGGTATGGGTCCAGGCACCGTGATGGTGACCGGACTGATTGCAGCTGTTGAAGGAATTGTAATAGTCTGAGGATCATAATAGATTGTCACTGGTGCCCTGGTGGGAGCAACACCTTCTGAGTTGTAGGCGGAGTTGTTTTCAGGATCGTAGAATATGGTGACAGTTGAGACATCTTCATGATTTGTTGCTGGTGTTGTAGGAGATAATGGTGGAAGAATGGATGTTGTTGTTGTAGGAGCTTCAAAATGGAGTGATGCTGAAGTTGTAGCAGGAAGATTTGTTGAAAACTGATCAGTTGAGATAATAGATGAAGTACTTGTTGATGAAACCGAAGAATTGTCAGGAACAATGGTTGTTGCAGTTGTAGGAGGTTCTGAAACCGTTGCTGATGAGATTGTTGGATTTGTTGGAAATGATGTGGTGATCTGAAGCTGGCCACTCTGAATAAGGCCGTCTATGCCATTCCTCAAATTATCGCACCCATTTACAGAGATATTGCAGTAAGCACAACCCAACTCACACCCCGGGAACATTTGACATTCCAAGAGCTGAGCTTTGATTTCCACCAACGGTGTCCTGATCTGTCCCACACTGGTTATTAAATAAGACGGCTTGTCTTCTTCAATGGCGTTAATTCTAGGACCACCGTGATTTGGCATAGGATTCTTATTGACATTGGGTGGTGGTGCGAAATTCAGAGCTTTTGAGTCCACCAGGTCTTGTACCTTCATATGCAGGGCTCTGCACTTTTCTGTACTGTGGCCAGGTGTGTTTGAATGAAAAGCACACCTAGCATTGGAGTCATAGTTCCTGGGTAGACTGTTGGGATCTGGAGGTGCCAGCGTCCTTAGCTCAACTAGGTTGAGTTTCAGGAGTTGTGGCAGCAAGGTAGCATATGGCATAGGGATCAGATCGATCACCCTGTTAGCTTGAGATGGCCTCTGTTGGAATGGCCTTTGTTGACTGTTGTTGTTGGTGTTGCTGTTGTTGTAATTTCTTGGAGGATACTGATTTTGCTGATGGTATTGAGGTTGCGGCTGATAGTTTTGCTGTGGAGGTTGATAGACGGGTTGAGGATGAGCTGGAGCAGGAATGGTGACTGCTGCTATTGACCTTTGAACATATTGGGGCCTGCCCCTGTTTGAATGGATGGCATTGGTCTCGCCAGTTCTTCTCGGGCCTGCAAAAGGCTTTCTTGTACTACTGGACGAGCTTGAACCGTTGTCCGAGATCTTTCCCATTTTTAACAAGCTTTCAATTCTCTCCCCGGCTATGACAACATCTGCAAAGCTAGTGGAAGAGAAAGCAGCCAACCTGTCAATATATGTTCCCTGAAGGGTGTTCATGAACATATCTGCCATTTCCCGTTCAGACATAGGTGGTTGAATAGCGGCAGCCAGTTGCCTCCATCTCTGTGCATATTCTCGGAAACTTTCCCTTGACGACTGTGACATTACCATTAGGAGGGTCCTGTTGGGTGCCATGTCTAAGTTATACTGATACTGTCTGATGAAGGCCTCTGCCAGGTCTTTCCAGCACCTAATAGTTGCCCTTGTCAAGTGAGAGTACCATTCTCTTGACGCTCCAGTTAAGCTGTCTTCGAAATAGAACATCCAGAGCTTCTCATCCATAGTATAGGCCTTCATCCTTCCCAGAAATGATTGTAAATGAGTCCGGGGACATGAAGTCCCGTTGTATTTTTCAAAACAAGGAGGCTTAAACTTATGGGGGATCCTGACCCCGTCTACCAAGCCCATGTCCATGACGTCGAAGCCCAAAGAGTTTTGAGATTCTAAGGACCTCAACTTCTCAGCTATCTCATCCAATCTCCTATCATAAGCTTCTTCACCAGCGCCCATTACTGTGAATTGGTCCTCCTGAGGATCCTCTTGAAGTACCCTAGCTGCGGTGGCAGTCCCTTGAACATTTGCAGGAATATTGACCTCAGGATGGAGGTGTGGTCCAAATACCGGAGGGTTGACGTGAGGTTGGACTCTTTCGTTGTTACTGGTACCGGCAGTCCCTATATGTGGATCTTCTTGATTCTGCCTTTCCACCATGGCCCTCAATCTTTCCTGGCTCTGAGCCATGTTGTTCATAACTTCCATAAACTGAGTCATTTGATTCCTCATCTCTAGCCTTTCGTTTGCCATTTGATTTCTGACCTCAGTAAGGTCCTGCTGCATCTGATCCATTTGAATGCCCGGAAGGTTGTTTCGGGTTGGATAACGGTGCGGACGGTTGAGGGGAAATACCCGGCGCCTAGCAATAGTTCCTGAGGCATCACAACAGAGGTTAGCAACAATAAATCAAAACCTACAAAACAAACAAAGGGTTAGCATGCAATGCAGCTATGCTTATTTGTTCTCAAGGTATCCGGTTTGGCCTTCAGTTTTGACCCTTCCAGACCCTTGAAGATGCTGTTGTTGTCGCTTGATGAAAACTCAGATGAAGCAAACTGACACAAATATATTACAGAAGGTGAAATAATACAACTTGTTCATTTTACAACACAAGCCCTCTAAGGGGTCAACATACATTACAAGAAAATAAAAGTACAGGGAAAGAAAGCAACAACAAACAAATGGTCAAACATCAAGACCAAACTCATCCTCACGAACTTCCTTGAGAAGTGCTTCAGTCACAGGATCAGCCGGACGCTCCGTGAGATTCCTGATGAGGAGATTCCGGGTTGTAACAGCTGCTGCTAGCTTCTTGTACTGACTTTGGTCTTTGGACCTCTTCACCCCTGCTTTGATTTTCAGCTCTGATATCTCCCTCTGGGCTGCTGCCAGGGCTTCTTGTTGTTCTTTTGCACTAGCTTCCAGTTGCTCCATCTTGTCTTGAACTCTCTTGTCTTCCAAAGTACGAGCCTCGGTGATCCTGACCCACCGAGCCTGACTCTCCTTCAGATACAAGTCTGTCCTTGCTCTCTGGAACTGGGCTTCTTTACAAGCATTCTTCAGGATTTGTTCTCCAGCCTTAGACTTTTTGATATAATCCCCAGACTTCTCAATCTTAGTCAGATGATCTACTCTCATTTTCTCCAACCTTTCAATCTCCCTCATACCTTCACTCCTCTCCCGGAGGGTCTTCTGCAAAGCCTGGGTTAGCTTCTCATTTCTTTCCTTCAAGCTCTCAAACTCCTCCAAACTGATAGTGGCAGGGGGTGATGCTAAAGATGACTCAGGCATGTCTTCTATGGTAAAGGGCATCCCAGAGAATTGGGCCCTGGCACGGGACCACTCATAATATTGTGCTGATGCCACATTATTGCACTTCCCCAGAATGGTCACTCCCTTGGTTTGAACATTATCCCAGGCCCAAGCAGCCTGCCTAACAATAGCCAAATTAATCTTGTTCTCACAATAGAGAGTCTCAACCAAGTCCTGTGCCTTAGGAGTGTGGACCAGTGCATAGCCCAGTTGCCTTCTGAACAGCAGGGGATTGTAATTGATACTACCCTTAACTCCTATTAAAGGCACATTGGGAAAATGCCCATAGCTGGTGATGATATCCCTGCCTTTGGTGCTCTGAGTGCACCATCTGATATCTGCTGAAGTTAGAACAGTGAGTCTTTTAGCCCAGTTGCTCTGCTGATGAGGGTTTAAAAATGCATCTGTCCTGGGTAGATGCCTGAGGAGCCAAGTGTGGAACAATGGAGCACAGCACCTCACTAATCTCCCCCTCTGCTTTTCATTCCTCTGATGCACTGAATAGTAAAGATCCCCCAATAAAGTTGGCACTGGGTTCTTTAGGATGAACAGATGGATTGCATTCTTGCTAATGAATCGAGGCTCATCTGCAAACAATACAATTCCATATATGCTCAAGGCCAGTAAAGCACAAACAACTTTCCACTCTCCTAGAGAAGCTTTCAGGGTAGCTTGAGAGATCAAGAAATCCAGATGGAAGCCAGGGATTCCAGCTTTAGAGGTCATATGCTGCTCAATCAGGACAGGTTCCAGATGCAAAGCCTTTGCTACTTCTCCATTAGCAGGAAAGACCATCTCAGGGTTGAAAGGGATCCCACCCTTGACAGGCAAACCAACCAATGATGAGTATTCTTCTAAAAGGGGGCCCAACTGAAAGTCTTGGAAAGTGAAACATCTCAGTGGGGGATCATAGAACTGATTGCAGGTATGGATCAGGCTTCTCTGTGATGGGTCCAGATCCATAACCATATCAAGTATATCTCCATAACTTTCCCTGAACAATGGTATGTGATCTGGAGTGATCAGGGTTTGAATCCTCCTGATGTCTGATAACTCTGGCTGGAAGAAGTGATAGGTGATGTTGCTCTTTTTAAGAGCCATGATGCTGAGACTGAGTAGAGACAGGTGCTGATGATAATACTGAAGAAGTGGGCCACTGACTGGCTGGTGCAGGTGATAACTGAAGCAGATAGCTGATGAAGACAAGTCAATACTGAAGATGGGGTCAAAACCAAAACCAGATGAAAATGGATACCCTGAAACACAAATAAGCAAATGTCAATATGATGCAATGATTATGTATGCAAATGATATGCAAGGGTCTGTGACTGAGCTGGATCTGATCAAAATGCCCTGATATAGGTCCAAGTATGTTCAAGAATTCCAGATGGAGGTCTATAAATCCAGTAACCAAGGTGGGGGACTCAAATAAAGAGCCACATATCCAGGGTTTTAGAATCACAAGAACTGTCCCAAATTGAAGTATTCTTAAACAATCAAAGTAACAAGGTATTCTGAGGTCAAGGTACCTGCAAACCTGTAAACAGCCCAACCCCCCTCACAGGTGGTGTTCTAGAACAAGGATCCTCAGACTTGGATCAGTTATGAGAAGTGTAAACACTTCTAACCCGGAGGTACAGTGTTTACTATAACCATAAAAGTTCCTCCTCTAATTCACCTCAGTTTCTGAAGGTCACTACTAAAAGGTCATCCAGACTTAGCAGGCTTCCCAGATAGCCCTAGCATTGCAGGAAATCTGCAACACAGAGTTCTCAAGAAGAAACCCATATCTGAACCGTGTTTCATATTCCCGCACCAGACCGAAATGGAATGGGAAAGAATATGATTCACTCTAGCCTAGGTGTCACTCAGGTCCCAGGTATAGGACCTTAACTCTCAATGAATCACCCACCCACCAAAGCAAAACCAGATCCAGCCAGTAGCATGACAGTATGATATATACAAAAGCAATAAAGAAAGCAGTAAAGCAACTGTACATAAAGCAAAAATAAATACAAAGATACAAACACAAATAAGCACATAACACCCCAGTAAACACAAATCAATCAAGCGCTAGGAGGAACCCACAAAAAGAACCAGAAGCCCTGGTTGCAATATAAGGGTCCCCAGCAGAGTCGCCAAGCTGTCGCTCCCGACAAATGAAATGGTGTCAGATGAAGGTACAGACGCGAACGGTCGGCGAAGGGAACAATGAGAACACACAGCCGTGAACTCAATGGAGATGAATAGAGTCGCCAGCTAGGCATTTTTATCCCGGAGGAAAGGCAATGCTGCATAGGCCTAGAAAGAGATGGATAAGACGGTCGCGAACCAGAGAGACTGAGAAAGGGGGTTGGTTACAACCTGGGAAGGTATTAGCACCCAGATTGTCCGCCGTACTCGACGGGATCCACGCTTAAAAGATTTGTGTTTTAAAGGGGTAGTGTCAGTGCAATTTGTGTGTAAAAGAGTTGGAGAAAGATGTACAGGTGTCAGTGTAAATGAAGTGTGAAGTGTATAAATGATGTGTCAGTGTAAGGAAAAGAGTATGCTCAAGATCATGAGGCTTAAGAGAATGAAACTGAAAGGAGGGGGAATATACAGAGACTTTTGTTCGATAACTGTTAAGTTATGCCTACGTATCCTCTCGTGCAATGAGGAAGTCAGAACACCGTAGTTCGACCCAAAGAGACTGAAAGATAAATTGACTTGTGAACTGCTTGCTTGTCAATGCTCAAGTGTATGACCTGTCTGGCTCAGGTGCAAACTGTCTTGCATTAGACGGAAGAAGCAAGTTCTCGGTTGTGAGTGAATGTGATGAGAAAAGAATCCCGGAGGAGACGATTATTGTTTGTTTTTGAGTTTTCAGTCTTTTATTACTTTTGAAAGTTTGTCATAAGTCAGTGAGCTTAAGCCTAAACCAATGGATTTAGTAAACTCATCACATCTTCCCTCTGATTAGGGGTAATGAGAATACCTTAAGTGTGAAGTCAGATTCTCACACTTAATCACCTTTGGTGTAGGATCAAGATCATTAACCTACTTGTGATTATTTAGATGTTTTTGGTGTTTTTGTTTAGTGTTGAGTAATGAGATTAAGCCATAATCATGGATTAAACAGACTCATTACACCATCCTAATAGAAGGATAATAGATGAGAATGTTTAAGCTGAGGAAAGCTCCTCAACTTAATCCATGGTTAGGGATTAAAATCATGACAAAACAAACCTTTATTAGATGGATTTTGTTAATGATATGATGATGAAGTGAGTTTTATGATTTGTAAGACAACTTGAGGGGGACTTGTCCATTAACACTAGGGTTAGTCCTTCTTAACCAATTAAGGAAGAATTAGAACCCTAATGCAAGGCCCAAGTTACAAGTGTGATGTCTTGATGATTATTAAGTGAATTGATTAAGAGATTTAAACACATTAAGGGTTTAACACTTAGGATTAAAGTTATACACTCCATCCTAAGAGAAGGATGCAGGTATAAGCTTAATCACAAAGCCTTAAAGCCTTTAGGGTTTAGTCCCTGATTATGAGATGAGAGGAGAAGACTCAAAAGAGACACAAAGGTAAAACTAAGAGGGGAGACTAATCAAGACCCTAATCATTGTCATGCTTGGTTGTTCCTAAGGTTTGTGAGGTTTTCAAGAGAAGATCTTCAATGGAACCACCAGGAAGCAGATGAACAGGATCAAGAGAAGCAAAGTGACTTGCTTCATTCAAGAAGTCAAGTCACTTGAAGAAAGAAAGTGAGAAGAAGAAGAATGAGAAAGCTTCAAACTCAAACACAAACAAAAATGCAGCAAGGGATGCAAGGGAGATGAAAAGAAAAGTTATGAGAAGTGAAGGAAAATTCACTTCTCAACATCACTTACCACCTGAAATGTTAGAAAAGAAATGCAATGCAATGCCAAATGAGATGAAATGACATGATGAAAAACAAAACCAGAAGCATGTTGATGAGGATAATGATGTTATGAGATGCTACAAGCATGAGGAAAGGCATGGAGGTGTTCATACAAGATCATGGATGCAAATGATGCAAGTTAAGGAGCATGATCTTACATGAAAAGTTATGAAACATACATGGCAAACAAAATGGCAAATATGGGATGCAATGATCAAACATGCTTTCTATATGTCTTAAGATGTCAAATGAATCAAATGGATGCTTGAAATGTCATGGCAAGTCATGTTATGCAAGAGAATGCAAAAGGGATGCAAATGAAAGCCCAAATTAGGGTTTATGAAACAAACATCAAACAAAACTCAAAATCAGAAGCAAACCCTAAGATAAAAAATGGAAAATGCCACCCAAAGAAACCCTAACCCTATACTAAACCAAGGTCCAAAGGGGAGGTCTCAACTCTTAACCTAGCTCAAGTTATGATTTTTCTAAGTTATTAGGGTTTTTAGGACTCCTAAAGAAAAGAAATGCCAAACAAATGAAAAATGCAAGATCAAATCATGGCCATTTTATCTCAAAAACTACATTCCAAATACAATGCAATGCAAAAAGAATCAAAGTCCAACTCTTCCTAGATAGGCAAGAAATGATTTTTTGAACTTATGATCAAAATAATGCACAAAAAATGATTTAATTCAATGGAAAATTCTCAAAATGCATCAAGATCAAAAAAGAAATTTGGTTTGAAGGTTGGACAATGTTTCTAAATGTCTTAGAACATTTCATGAATTTTTTGGTGATTTTTAAATACCTAAAAGCATTTTTAATAAATTAATTTCCATTAATCAATTAAAAATAATCTTTTAAATATTTAAAAATACTTTTTTAATGATAAAAATAAAAATAAAAATATTTTTGTGTCATAAAAATTATTAAAACTCATGAGAAAAAGTTTCATAATTTTTACACATTTTTTGCTATTTTTAATAAATTATGCAAGTAAAAGGAAAAGAAAATGAAAATAAATAAAGCAAAAGGAAAAGTAAACGAAAGGAGAGGCTGAGATTGCATCCTGGTTTGAAATGGTTGACTGGCGCCAGATCCAGTGGCTATGGTTGATTCTGATTAAATTAATTTGATTATGGATTAATTAAATTAAACACGTGGATTAGGGCTAAGCAAACAGATCTAGACCACTCACTCACGCGCGAAGTCAACTGGTCAACCTAATCTAACGCCCCAGATTCAAATGACACTAATTACAGGATTAGGGCACAAATGACTTTCAGGTGGCCGGAGAAGACCTCCGGTCGTCTTCTCCGGCCAGCATCTCCCCTGAAAATCCCCAAAACCCCAAAAACCTAACTGAAATGAAATCTAAGAATTGGGAAATGATCCCCACTCACTCACGAACCAAACCCCCTAATCAAAACAAATTTATAATTCCTAACAAGGCTGAATCGAAGCAAGAAAAAATTAGGGCACGCAAGTTTCAGAGAGCAATTAAACTCTCATTTCAACACCATTTGCAAAACCAAAGACATATTCATGATCAGGAAGACACAAAGAACAAGTTTAGAACAAAAGAAATGATTTCTGGAAAAATATTTCTTGAGCTACCTGAGATTCAAAGCTTTCACTCTGATGACTTTCTGGCCACTTCCTTCAGTGCAATCCACTCTACTTGGTCCCCAGATGATGTTTGAATGCTTTGGAGAAGTTTATGTTGGCTGTGCGAAGAGTTTGAGCAGCTTCTGCTCAAGCTCAGTTGGAAATGGCAATGGTGATGCAAGCAGCTTCAGGCCAATGTGAGTGGTTCTGTGTGGTCCTGATGATGAGTGGAGAAGGTTTATGGAGTTTGTTTTGATGTTTGTGAGCTGTGGTGAGAGTTTCGAAAGAAACTGCAACTTGGGGTGAAAATGGTGAAGTGAGGTTACAGCTTGTTTCAGGCCTGGTTCTTGGTTGCTTTGAGCTCAATGAAGCATGGTGAGTTGAGGTGTGAAAATAGTTTGGATATTTGATGGCTGGGCAGAGAGATTCGAAGCAATTTGCAAAATGGTGTGTTTTTGTGTATGTGTTGCTATGTCTTGTTTCAGCCTTGCCTCTTGTATGAAATGTCTTGCTCTTTGTCCACATAAACCTCTCTCATTGGTCAGATGACATGACATGTGCTTTTTTGATTGGTATGGCCACTTTTGCAATTTGTCAACTCTTGTGTAAGAGAAAGTATGGGCAGCTTCTAGGCTAGTACATGGGCTGTGTGATGCGCAGCAAAATGAGGGGAAAGGGCTAGCTTGGTTCAAGGGCCAATGCAGCAAGTGGGGGAAGTGATCATGATGATTTTGCAAGTTGTCACCCTTTTGAAATTTCATGAAAAATGCCTTGTTACATGAACTAAACACATGGGGTTTTTGGTCCAATTCTGACTTTTTAGGACATGTAGAATGTTTATGTCATGGTTTGAAGTGAATTAGGGGTTAAAAAAGGCATTGGTTCATGGTTTTGCAAAATTCACATTTGAAGCATGCCTTGAAAATCAATGATTTTTGCTAACTTTGTCACACCATAACTTTTGATCCAAGAAGAATTTGATCATGTTCTTGTACTTTTTGAAAAGGGAAAGATGAGATCTACAACTTTCATGACCAAAGTTTTTCCATTTGAAGCATTTTTGGATCAAGAATTAAGGCTTGAAAAATGACCAAAAATGAGGCATTCTTGAAAAGTCAACTATGCCCAAAAAGTCAACATTTGCAAAACTTCCAAATTCTTGATTTTTGTGAACTTCAACCTTCTTCCATGATCAAATAAAGATCATATACACTCAAAGTGATGAAGATCAACCATTGGTTGGGTCATTGGGGCCTCAGATGCCCTGATTTTTCACTGACTTGTCTGAAAAGTCAACTCTTGATCAGATGACTTCCCCATGGAATTTCTTCATGAAAATTGGTGTGCATACTCCCTATGACATATAGAGACCAATGGAAACAAGAATGACCAAAAAATTTGGAGTTATGGCCTCTGAAACCAAAACCCTAATTTTAGGTCAACTGTGCAGTCAAACTTGGCTCTGCATCCATTCAAACCCTAGTTCTTGTGATTCTTTGGAATTTTTGAGTTTGAGAGGATGTAATATGATACTTGAACACATATGGATCCCTTTGAAGTGATTGGTTGCCTTTGGAGTGGCTCAAGGGGCTCTTGGATTGCTCAGATCACAAACCCTAGGTGCAGATGACTTAGAACCAATGCAGTGACTCAAAATTGAGATATGAGATGATATGATTGTGTTTATGCATATGAAATGATCACAAGCCATGGTGAGATGGGTGAGGGCAAATTTGGGGTGTTTACAGGTATGTCGCACCAGCATTCTTCAATCCAAAGGGCATCACTCAGTAGCAGAATGTTCCCCATGGTGTAATAAATGTGGTCTTTTCCATGTCCTCAGGTGCCATCTTTATTTGATTATAACCGAAAAATCCGTCCATAAAGGAGAACACTTCAAACTTAGTCGTATTATCTACCAACACATCAATGTGTGGCAATGGAAAATCATCTTTTGGACTGGCTTTATTCAAATCTCTATAATCAACACACATTTGGACTTTTCCGTCTTTCTTTGGAATAGGCACAATATTGGCCACCCATTGAGGATCATTAGATGTCATAAGAAAACCTGCATCAATCTGCTTTTGAACCTCCTCTTTGATCTTTACTACAATATCAGGATGAGTTCTTCTTAACTTTTGCTTCACAAGTGGACATTTGGGCTTCAGCGGCACTCTATGCTCCACAATATCAGTATCAAGACCTGGCATGTCTTGATAAGACCAAGCAAACACATCAACATATTCTCTAAGAAGCTCTACAATCCTCTTCTTAACATCAGGACCAAGCAATGCTCCAACTTTGACTTCTTTCCTATCATCTTCAGAACCCAAGTTGACTATCTCTATAGACTCTCCATGAGGCTGAATAACCTTCTCCTCGTGCTCAAGCAACTGAGAAATCTCATCAGGAACCTCTTCAACATCCTCTTCCTCAACTTCAAACACAGGGAATTCAAAGTTGGGAGTGGGCATGGGATCATTGTTTTCAATGGGTTTATCAATCAATCTGCATAATGATTTTATTTTTATTTTAGAGTATGAAAAAAAATGCAAACATTATGCAGATAAACAATTATTATTTTTATTTTTGGGTTTCTTTATGTTACCATTTTTCAGATTAAAGCAAAAAGGAAAAAACACATATGGAAATAACAAAATAACATTTTATTGATGATGATAAAATTTGAAACAAAGCCCGACAAACATCACTTTCACCTTGGGCAGAGTAATAGGATTTTTTGAAAGAAAATAAGACAAATTACTTTGAAGCATGAACAATAGAAGGAACATCAACAGCAATCCAGTTCTTACAAATCTTTCTGTGCGTAACAAAGTTAGGCATTTCTTCATCTTCATCATCTTCAATGATGGCAGCAACGAAATGATCGTTGATAAACCAAACACTTTGAAATCCTTCCTGAATAGTCTTTGGGTCATTGAGAGCCACACCTGGTGTAAAAGCAATACAGAATCCTTCTTTGTTGTCAACAACATCAATAACTCGTCCCCAACTGCCAGATCGACCAGTTTCGAGTACGCACAGAGCATCCTTGAGAGAATACATAGGCATGACATTCTTCTTAGCAACGTTATCAACTACAGAAAGAGCCTGAAATGAAGTTCCCACCTCTTCTTCAGCATCAATATAGGAGAAAGATGACAAATTGCTCACTAGCATCACCTTTATCGCCAATAGTCACTAATTTCCCATCTTTCACAAACTTCAGCTTTTGATGGAGAGTAGATGTCACAACTCCTGCCTCATGAATCCAGGGTCTTCCAAGGAGACAACTGTAAGCGGGACGTATATCCATTACTTGAAAAGTAATTTGGAATATAAACGATCCAATCAGAATAGGAAGATTAACTTCACCAATCACTATCTTCTTCGATCCGTCAAAAGCTTTCACAATAATCCCACTATGCCTCATGGGAGCACCTTGGTACGCCAGGCTTGACAAAGTCGACTTCGGCATCACATTCAGAGATGACCCAGTATCAACCAGCACCTTAGACATAGCATCTTTTTGATAGTTCACTGAAATAAAAGCCAAGTTATGATTCCTTCCTTCTTCAGGAAGATCATCATCACAGAAACTCAGATTGTTGCCCAATGTGATATTAGCCACAATACTATCAAATTGATCAACAGTCACATCATTGTCAACATAAGCTTGATCAAGAATCTTCTGCAAATACTGCTTATGAGCCTCAGAGCACATCAAGAGTGATAAAACTGATATATTCGACGGAGTATGTAACAACTACTCAGTAACGATGTACTCGTTTTTCTTTATCAATTTTAACACTTCATCTTCAGTATCACCAAATTGGCCTGATCGGGCAACAACATCCATAATCTGTTTACTCGCACTTGAATCTTCAACTCTCTTCGGAGGATCCGAAGCATAAACTCTACCACTTTGAGTAACCTTTGTCACATCAGCAATGCTAACCACAGACCTTGGAGAAGGAATAGGAACTCCCTTTCTATTTTCTATCATTGTAGCTTTATACCAGTACGGAACAACTTTATCAGACTCATATGGCATTGGACCAGGAAAATTGATCACCAAGGGAGTAATAGCATATTTACGACTATCAAAAGAAATAACCACCTTCTCAGGAACAACCTTCTCAGGAATATTGAACTGAGGCACAATAACGTTCACGTCATTTTCATACTCATCTCTTTTTGCTGTCACTTCAATCAACTTATCATCCATCATCTTTTGAATGTCTCTCTTAACAATCACGCAACCACGAGGGTTCACCGAGCAAATGCAACAACCAGCATAATCGTGATCAATATCATGATATTCACTTAAGAAAGCATGAATCTCAACCAAAGACCTTCGGATATGGCAGACCTCATAAATATTGAACAAACCTGGACAACCATCAACCATATTCACAGACATATTACCATGCTCCGGAAGCATATTTGTCTTCACATTTGGATTAACATCATTGAAGGACAAAACATTGCTCTTTATCAATTTTTGCACTTCAAACTTCAAGGGATAACAGTCTCAACATCGTTCCCCGGGGCACCTTGATGAAAAGCACAGTGAGCCTCTGGCTTATACCACCATGGGATAGTCTCTGGAACTAGAGGTGGAGAACGTGTTTGCACAAGATTCTTCGCAATCAAAGAAGGAAGAAAATCCGCATACAACATTGGAATGGGATCAAAACTTGGCTTAACACGAATCTGTTGATTACCACTCTGTTGCATAGAAGGTTGTTGATAACGAGACTAATATTTTGGAGCTACTGGTACAATTGGAGTTACATTAATCACTAGAGTTACAGAAGCTACATGCTGCTGATGACAATTCTCACGACCACGTGGTCTTCTATAACTCTCACGAGACACAACATTAGTCTCACCCTCTTTCTTTTTACCAAAGTTGAACCTCCTAGAGCTCGAGCCATTACCACTCTCTTGGCTTAACCGCCCTTCACGAACACCTTCTTCTAGACGCATCCCCATACTCACCATTTCAGTGAAATCAGAAGGAGCACTTGCTATCATATTCTCATAGTAGAAATAACTTAAAGTATTCAAAAAGATATTTGTCATCTCTTTCTCTTCCAGATGAGGAACAATTTGAGCTGCTAGCTCGCGCCATCTCTGTGCTTACTCTTTGAAAGTCTCTTTGTCCTTCTGGGACATAGCACGAAGCCGATCTCTGTCTGGTGCCATGTCAACATTATACTTGTATTTCCTAACAAAATCCTCTCCCAAATCATTGAAATTATTGATTTGGATATTATCCAAACTCATATACCATCTCATGGTTGCACCAGACAAACTATCCTGGAAATAATGAATCAGCAGCTGATCATTGTTTGTCTGAGCAGACATTTTCCTAGCATACATAGTCAAATGACTCAGAGGACAAGTATTTCCTTTATACTTCTGAAACTCAGGCAACCTGAACTTGTACAAAACTTTGACATTAGGGACCAGACAAAGATCATAAGCGTCTTTTCCGAAAAAATCCTTATGCTTCAAGGCTCTCATCTCCTTCTGTATCTCAGCAAAGCGACCTTGAAAATCATCAAGTCTTTCAATCACACCAGCACCTTCACTGGGCTCAACATGGTAAATCATTTCATCATGGTGCGGAATAGTGAGCATCACATGCGACACAGTAGTCATCACTGGCGGAAGAGTACTCATCATTGGCGGAAGAGTATCAAATGCAACAGTCTCAGGAGGAGGGGATGATAACCAGAAGGAATGAAATCAACTGGCATGCCCCACGGTGTACTAGTAGGCATGAGATAGCGAGGAGAAAGAATTGTTTCAGCAGGAATTGATGCAGTGACAATCTCAGAGATGACTGTATTCTGAACAGGAGAATTAGGAGGAGGTGGCTGATTCTGAGCAGCCACCAGGCTTTCCATCATGGCAGTAACTCTTTCCAAGCTTTCCCTCAGATATGTAACTTCCTCACACAGCTCGCGATTCTCTTGTTGTAAAGTTTCCGACATCTTCTTCCGATTAGCCCGAGTATAAACTTTGTGAGTCAGCTTGACAGGAGAACTGAATGAAGACCAAGAAATAACATAAGATCCCTGGACAACACTCAAAAAGCAAGAAAAATGCGGGTATGATGCATGGTATGCGTATGAAAATGCAAAGATTTCAAAGGACTATAAGATAAATTGCAATATTTATAAAGAAACACTTTTTGAAGTACTTAAAGACCCATTCTCATTAAAATCAAAGTAAGGATTACAAGTGAAGTACAAGCCTCAACAATCCTAATACATGAGAGAAAAAGTAAACTAGGTCTAGGGGATCACATCCAAAGTAGATCTGAATCCTGGATGGTACTTCTTGCGAATCCTCTTAATCTCTTTCTGGTACCGATTCTCCATGTCTTCCTTATCCTTCACCAACTGGTCAGCAATGGCCTTCCAAGCGCCAGATTTAGGAGGAATGGTAAATGGAGTAATATAGGAAGATAAATATTCTCTTGGCCTCTTCGTAACACGCCACTCAAGTAACTCAATGAGATCATCCTTCTCTTTCAGTTGCTCTTGCATCGTCGTCTTCTCAAGTAGCCATTCTTCTTTCTCTTTCTTCATCTTGTCCAATTCTTCTTGAAGAGTAACCTTCTCATCAATGGGAGGAAGAAAAGCGGACAATGGTAGTATCGGAAACAAAGGCTCCTCGGGTGGATAAGGCATCTTGAGCTTATAAGCCCTAGATCGAACCCACTGGATATAACACTCGGAGGGAGCAAGGTGTTGTCTTCCCAATTGACTCTTCTCTTTCCGATGAACCGCATGCCAAGAATGAGCAATCCCTTTCTTCATTTCTACATGATATTCACCATTAAGAAAGAAGAAACGGGATAAGGAAAGTTTGTTTGGTATGTCCTTCAAACAATATCCCAACTGTCGCCTAGCAAGAATAGGGTTGTAACTAATTCCCCCACGTGTACCAAGAAGAGGTACGTTAGGAAATTCTCCATAACTGTCAATAAGCACTCCAGTATCATAATGGGAACAATACCAAGTCATATCCTTGTGAGAAAGAGACATAATCCTTTGAGACCATCTTCGCTTCTCTCTATTATCCTTGAAGACGTCGGACTTTGGTAGGTGCGAAATAAACCACCTATAGAGAAGAGGCGCACAACACAAAATATCTCCATCACCTTTGAAGGTCCTATAATGAAAGGCATGATACATGTCTCCAAGCAAAGTAGGTATAGGGTTCTTCTTCAAGAAAATCTGAATGGCATTCTCATCCACAATACCATCTAAGTTTGCAAACAAGACAATCCCATAAATGAGCAAAGCAAGAATAGCCTCAAATGCATCTTTATGACCCAAAGTAAAAGAAGTAGAAGCTTTCCCCATCAAGAACTTAGCATTAATACCACATACACTCCCTTTTGGAAGAAACTTCCCATTAAGATCAGACTCCTTGAGAAAAAGGGCTTTGGTGATGACTATGGTCGTAAGCTCCTTCTTTAAACCACTAAAAAGAAATTCCTTGTCCAAAATAGGTAGACCCATCCAATGAGAGTACTCCTCCAAAGTCGGCACAAGCTGATAATCAGGAAAGGTGAAACAATGATTAACAGATCATAAAACCGAGCTAAGGTAGGGAGAATCCCCTCTGGTACATTGGTATCCAAAATAAACAAGAGCTTTCCATAACACTTCCGGAACTCCTGGGTATCAACCACCAATGCTCCTAGCTTTATCAACTCTACTATATTAGGATTCTTGAAGGTGTACTTCTTTGTGTTCCTCCTTTCAAAATTCATAACCATAGACATCTGAAATTTTGCAAAAGTTCCTTATGAGTCCCTTGAAATCTCAAAAACAATGCTCATGAATGTATGATGGCATGTATGCAACAACCACAAACAAGATTGTAACGCCCCGATTCGATTTTCCCAATTTTGTGGAGTCTTTTATTTTATTTGTATGATAATTGTTTTATTTGTGAAATTATCATGATGATATTTGATGTTGAGGAATTAATGTGATAATGTGATATGTAATGTGATATGTGATTTTACCGTTTTGTGAATTTTCAGGTAAAATTTGATTAGAGGGTATTTTAGATATTTGTTAATTAGTGTTAAGTTAGAAATTAGTAGAATTGGTATTTTTGTGAGAGAAAATGATATTTTGGTGGAAAGAATAGAAAATAGAAATAGAGAGAAAAGAATATAAGAGAGTGAGAAAGAGTGAAATAGAAAGTTAGTAAAGAAGAGAGAGAAAAAGAGAAGAAAGAAAAAGGAGAGAAGAGAAAAAGAAGAGAAAAAAGGAAAGTTGGAAAAAGCTTCAAGATTTCTCCTAAGAATCGGTATAACCGGGTAAGGGTGATAAACATTGTTATGTTAATCTTGTATATGATTATGTATGTGTTAGATTTTGTGGGTTTTTGATTTGGTAGAAGTTAGAGAAGATGAATAGTTAGGTTTTGAGAGAAAATGTGAGAAATTTATGGATTAATCGGTTGAAAATCATTGTAGCCGAAGTATGATAGCTAAAATATGTTATTGATCATGTTTATGGAAGTATTTTGGAGTTTTGGGATGCTTAGAGTTGATTGTTAAGCAGCTGGAAATTCTGGAAATCGCAGTGGTCGTTGAGCGAGCTATCCCTCACTCAGCGAATGTTCCAGGGCGATTCTCGCTCAGCGAGCGAGAGGGTGCTCAGCGAGCCTGTAGGTTTTGAGGGGTTATGTATCCGTAGCTTTAGTTTCGGGTAATCGTTTTTAGTGACCCTTATATCGATTCGAAGCTAGAAACGCGTAGAAACTAATCATGCTAAGAAAAGTAATGTTTAGCCGACTTTTACCTGACTTTTCAGATAAAACGTAATTATGTTAATTATGGAATTGTGGGTTTGATTGTTGTGTTGTGGCCATTTGGAAAGTAGATACATTGCTTGAATTAAATGTGAATGTATGCTAATTGTATGAGATGAAATGCATAACTATGTTGTGAATATGTATGCATTTTCGAGAATGTTGTGTGTCATTTTGCATGTAAGCATAATGTATGCATTCTTGTGCTGTGGGATTCTTTGTGAATCTGTTGTAGCATCGTGTGCTCTTGTGGAGTGTGAGCAATGACTACAACAAGATCGTGTGCCCATGTGGGGTGTGAGCGATCGGATTGTGTGCCTGTATGGGGTGTGAGCAATCCAGAAACATCGTGTGCCCGTGTGGGGTGTGAGTGATGGGTGATTTATTCACATTGATTGTGTGCCCGTGTAGGGTGTGAGCAATCGGATTGTGTGCCTGTGTGGGGTGTGAGAAATCTATAAACATTGTGTGCCCATGTGGGGTGTAAGGAATGGGGAACACCGTGTTCTCGACGGGGAGTTACTTTAGGTAACAAGCGATGATTCCATTTGGTTCCTGAGTGAACCTGCTAAAATGTTGACTCAGTACCGCATTTGCATCTGCATAGAGTCGTGTGTCGGTCTCTATGAGTTGCATTTTATCATTTTAATTATGATATACATAAATAAACATGAATGAGCATATGTTTATTTGGAGTATTATGGAGATGATAGTATGTGTGATGAAACATACTTGTGGGTATATATGCATGTTTGATATATGTATATGTATGTGATTTATACATTTGTAATGTATATGTGTGATTAAACATAGCTAGACGTATGTTTATGCAGAATAAATAGAATTGAGGAATAAACATAAATAATGTAAGTTTATCTGAATTAGTGAATTGGTGCATGATGAACATGCTTGATTTGTGTATGTACACATTGCAATGTGTATAGGTGATGAGGTATGAATTGTGGTGAGAATATGTTTTATGTGTATGTTATATGTTGAGATATATAATTATATGCAATGTTATTATGATAATGTTTCTCACCCTTCTGCTGTTTTATGATGCTCTATGAGGCATTGCAGAGTAGGTTGCTGAATGGCATATTTTTGTGAAGCTCGTCTTCATCTTTTGGTCGGTCGACTCTGATATGTAGCACCAGGTAGTTAGGTTGGCTTAGTGCCATTTTTGTGATGCATTGTGTACATGTATCTGTTGGATGGATGTTTTGTATAAACATGAATTTTGTGGTTGGCATCAAACTTGTTGATATATATAAAATAAATAAATAAATAAATAAATATATATATATATATATATATATATATATATATATATATACACATGAATGGAAATATATATGTTTGATGTGGTTGATTTAGTTTCCGTTGTGTAATTACATATTTGGAGATGGGTGTAAGGATTAAATTTCCTATGTTGAAAACTACCCCATCGTTGCATATCTTTAAATGAGCAGGTGTTGTATGTTTTTAATTTCAAGCATAATGTGACATGCCTCTTTTATACCATGTTTAATTATACTCTGAAGAAATTTTTAACATGTGCCTAAATGATTTAATTGATTATTTGGGGTATAGAAAGGGGGTGTTAAAAATATCACACAAAGCACACAGGTTTAGGTTCCGAGTCAAGAGCATGAAGTCAAGGTAATAGAACAACAACCCACACAGGTAAGTACTAAGGTTTTGTCTTCATTGTACCTGCAGAAAACCAAAAGGGTGCTAACAGAGGTGCCCGGAGTTAACAACCATCTTTAGAATATTATCGGTACATTGGATTACTCCCCAACCGATAAAATTCTTAAAATAGACCTCTTCCGAGTGTAGTATCGCGTGACAACCACCTTAGGTTTACACCCAGATAGTTTCCGCACTACATTCCTAAATTGGCTTGGAAGGGTTAAGGGTTCTACGATCCTTAGTATGATCAGCTAAAGGTCAGAAAATAATGCCATGTATGATTAATCATCATGACATTGATAATCCAAGAGAGCCTAACCGAGTGGAGATTATCAAATTGATATAGCTTTGGACTACTCCATCGCTTATCGCTTCGAATATCGTCGTCCTATCATAAGTTCAACTCAGATCCGGGTTAGAATCTTTCTCACTAACAGAGGATCACCAAAACCGAAACAGAACAAACAAATAACAAACAAATCTAACCAAAGCAATAAATAAATCAAAGTAGGCCGAATCCACTTAGAGGTTACTCCCCAACAGAGTCGCCACTTTTCTGTAGCGGTAAACACATGAGTGTAAGCTATTAGATAACTTAACTCAAAGTAACAGAGTCTCCACCGCGCTTTTATTTTATTCCAAGAGGAAAAGGAAAAATGAGCGAATAAATCCTAATGAATCTAAAAGCAAAAAGCTAAAGAACACAATAGAGACACATGTAAGGGGATAGGTTACACAATGGGAAGGTTTTACGCACCCAAAATGTCTGTGGTACTCCACGGGAGCCCTTTGAAAAATTTACTGATTTTGGTTTGAAAATGGTTTGTAAAATATGAGTGGAGGGATGTGAAAAGAATTATTTTTTTTAATATTTTTGTGTTTGGAGAGGTTTACCACCTCATGCCTACGTACCCACAAAGTGCAATGCAAGATCAAAACCCCGTAGTTCGTGGTACAAATAGTGAAAAAGGGTGGGTTATGATTCATTTTATTAAGTGAAGAGAACTTGTCATCTTTAAGTGGATAGCCTAACAAATCTACCATGAGAATGAAGGCATGGACTCATACATCATTATGGGGAGAGAGCCAACTCGGATAAAATCTACGAGTATGCCACTAAACCCCCACAAATGATAAGAGACTCAATTACATCAAACTACAACCATGGAGATTGAGAGACTTGCACTCAACTAAAGAATAATGACTCATAATCGGCACTCTTTTAAAGAAAATAAACAAAAGTGCACAAAGGCACAAAATAACTTGAATGAGTTTGATTCTTTTTATTTTTTGAATTAAGGTCAACATGATTAGATTTATTGATTTTTTTTTTTAAAAAAAAAAGAAAAGAAAAGGTAAAATCCACTTGACAAAAGTCAAGGTTTTGTTTTGTTAAAGAGGTGGTGATTTTTTTTTAAAAAGAATCCTTTGAAAAAGGGAGAAGGTTTTGAAAATTAAAGAATGGGAGGAGATGAAGGGACTATCCTAAAAAAAGAAAATAAGAAGATAAGGGAGGAAAGATCTAACCAAGCTTGATGACATTCCAAATTATGAGCATAAGAGTTCCATCCTTATAAGCTAGCAAATGGCCAAATAAAGGCTAAATCCAACTTCATGAAGATCAAAGCAAGGGGAAAGGATCATCAAACATTCATAAGTCTCGATTCTTAATGCAATATGATTAACCACTTTAGGATTACGCGATCAACAAGAGATCCGGTCCACGAAAGTGCAAGTATCCAATTAGATTTTTATTCCGAAGTCGGGACACATTTAGGTCTATGTTAAGCAATCGTCGAGTAATTTACGAAGTAATTACCCTACAAATGAGGCCGGCCACCACCAATTAAGGGGAATAATGTTAGTGCTAATGCATGCGAGATAAACGATATGTAAAGCGTTATCTGGACGCGATACCGCACAAAACTAAAGGTGAAAACCAAATTGAGCAACACTTATGGTATTTTTCCATCCTTAAGTTCAATCACTCTTCTTGGTGGATTCAAGCATGAAAATGTATCACTAATGCAAAGTACCTTAAATGAATTGAATAATCCACTTAAAGGTAGTTTTGAATTAATGAACATTAACTACTCTAATATACACCCAAATTTCATTGAAATTAAGGAGAAATCACTCCAAAAAATGCTTCCTAGGGTAAAAATAAAAAGGAAGAAGAAGAAGAAGAAAGAGGAACCAAAAAGGGGCTTTAAAAAAGCCAAAAACACCATTTTGACTTGTGTTAACCGGTTAACCAGCAATTAACGCAAGCAGATTTTGAATAATTTGTGTTGTTTTGAAGATGGTTAACCGGTTAACGCTGTACCAGAAGCTGAAAAATGCAGAAAATTCAGCATGATCCATTTTGAAACCTTTTCTCAAACATTGGATGATCATGATCTGAATTTGCATGAATTTTAAAACTAAAATACAGTGGAATCCCTGCAATCAAACAACAAATAAAGATCCAAAGGATCTAGACACAAAGGCACCAAGGATCTACATCTTGAATGTTGATGGTGAATATGGGTTTATGGAGGAAGATGAATTACCAAAAGCTTTTCTTCAAATTGGACCAACACAAGCTTAGATCTACTGAAATTGATGAGCAAAAGAATGAAAGGATGGAGGTTTAGCTCAAGTTAATCGAGAATTCAATGTGAATTCTTGATAACTTCAAAAGAAAGAAAGATGAGCTTTGGAGAATTTTGGTGTTGGGGAGTATTTTGCCAGAGGTTTTGTGGCTATCAAAAGCTTGTGGAATGAATGAAATTGTGGTCCTATTTTAAGGCCTTATGTATGGAAATTTGGTGGAATGGAGCTTGCTTCTGTAATTTGAATTTAGGTTTGGTAATTGAAAATTTGGGGGGAAATGAAAAGAGTGGTGATTAATGAGGGTTTATGGTAGGAAATGGTCAAAGTGGTGTAGAGAAATCAGAAACCAATGGATCTAGAATATTCCAATTTAATCAATGATCTAAGGATGCTGAATTTGAATAAAAAAATTCAAATTTCGCACTGGTTAACCGGTTAACCATTTGGTTAACCGGTTAACCAAGCTGAAATTTGAATTTTTTATTCAAACATGGTTGCTTGGTTGTTTCGGCCCGATTCTTGTTATTCGTCAAAGAAATGGACACATGAACCTCGGAAATCCTTTGAATGAATCAATTAACTTGGGAAATCCTTGATCAGATAAAAATTTGAATTATTTGCAGATCAACTTCAACTTTTTCTGTAAAATTTCGCTCGAGCTACAGGACTGCTATTTTTGGCATTTTCACATGGTTCCTCTTCCTGAAAAAGGTTAGCAAAAGGAAACAATTTTTTTTTGCTTAATGGTTAGTAAACATAAACAAATAAAGTAATTAAAGACGACTGTGATCCCCTGCAAGGCATAAACCTAACACGAGAATAACCGATCAACCAGTGCGATCTTGTTTGTATGCAAGATGCAGATGACAATGCAAAGAAAACTTAGGGCAAAAATTAGGGTGCAACAGTTGGTAGGTTGCTCCGGCATTTTTCAAACCAAACGGCATGACCTTATAACAGATGGAGCCCCATGGCGTAATGAACGTAGTCTTCTTCATGTCTTCTGGTGCCATTTTGATCTAATTATAGCCTAAGAAGCCATCCATGAAGGAGAATACGGAAAATTTAGCAGTGCTGTCAACTAGTACATCAATGTGAGGAAAAGGGAAATCATCTTTATGGTTGGCCCGATTCAAATCCCTATAGTCCACGCACATTCTGACTTTACCATCCTTTTTAGGGATTGGTACAATATTCGCGACCCATGGGCGATAAGTTATCACAGCCAAGAATCTGGCGTCAAACTGTTTCTGGACCTCCTCTTTATTTTGATGGCCATGTCATGGCGTGTTCGTCTCAACTTTTTCTTCAAAAACGGGCAATCTTCCCTGAGAGGTAGCTTGTGCACCACAATGACAGTGTCCAATCCAGGCATGTCTTTATAAGACCAGGCGAATACATCAACATAATCTCGAAGCATGGCGATTAGGCGACTCTAGATAGATTCTTCTAACATAGCCTCGATCTTTACCTCTTTCTTGTCTTCCTTAGTACCCTGATTTATCACCTCAATATCTTCCTCATGTCGCTTAATCGTCTTCTCCTCTTGTTTAAGCAACCTAGCTAACTCTTCGGGTATTTCACAATCTTCCTCACCTTCCTCATCGGCTAGGTAGATCGGATTGTCGAAGTCATACTGAGCCATAACAAGGTCGTCATTGATGAGACCCGATGAGGAGCATCTGCATGAATGATGATTCATGCTAGATTTAGAAACGGTTGGAGGAAACATTGCCATTTATTTTGAATTAAATTTGTATTTTTCAAAATAAAACAACATGAAAATGAAAGACAAGAAGCAACATGTATGAATGCACAAACGTCCGCTTTATTGATGATTATGAAATTGTATCATGAACAAAATAACCCTTACAATGAGCTGCTATGCCCCGGGTAAGGCATAGAGCTTGAATACAAGAAAGAAAAAACATAAAACTATTACTCTTCAGGACGAGTGACGGAAGTGAGCTTTTCGGCCGACCAATTGTTGAGTTGTGTCCCTAGAACATAAGGCTTTTCCACTCGTCAAGATCGCAATCACTTTCAATTGTATCCTCTTGTGCAGCACAGACGTTACCGTGATCAACCCACCTAGCACTGGTGAAGGTAATTGGACCTTTCCGACCTCTAGCACTTTGTCCTGGTGTTGACCGACCAGGATGGTAGCCAACTCCATACATGTCTTTCTTTTCTGGGATCTCAATTGTCTTTCCCCAGCCTTCCTTTGCACCTGACTCTACCACCTCTAAGGCTTGTTTGTAAGAAGCTATGGAAGCTCCTTTCTTTGGGTCTTTAGATAAAACACTTGATGATGATATATTCTCAGACTTGATGGGCTCAAAAGCTTGGCAAGGAGTCTCGATGATTTCTCCATCCATCTCCATGTATTTGAATGAGGCTGTGTGGCTGATGAAGATGTCTTCTTCTCCTGACACTGTTATAATCTGCCCTTCCCAAACAAACTTTAACTTTTGATGAAGGGTGGAGGATACTTCCCCAGCAGAATGGATCCACGAATGCCCCAACAAGAAGCTATAGGTTGGATGGATGTCCATCACGTAAAAAGTAGTGTTGAAGACTTGTGGTCCCACCTTGATCGGTAATTCCACTTCTCTGAACACTAACCTCCTCGAGCCATAAAATGTCGGTACGAATAAGTCGCTTGGCCTCAGCATTACCCCATCATAATTCAGCTTTATGAGGGCTTTCTTGGGAAGCACATTCAATGACGACCCTGTGTCAACCAACACATGGGAGAGCACAGCCCCCTTGCATTCCATGGAGATGTGCAAGGCGCAGTTGTGACTGTGTCCCACAGATGTTAAGTCCATATCTGTAAATCCAAAGCCATGGCTAGAGTTTACACTTGACACCATTGTTTCCAATTGATTTACTAATATATCCTGTGGTACATACGCGTTATTCTGAATCTTCAATAGGGCTTTCCTATGCGAATCCGAACATATCAATAAGGATAAGATCGATATCTTAAAGGGAGTCTATTGTAAGTGGTCTACAATCTTGTAGTCACTTTTCTTGATAATTATTAGGAATTCCTTCGCTTCCTTATCAAAAGTGATGTCAGGATCTGTCACAAGCCCAGGTGCATCATTAGTCATGGGTTGCTTACCCCTGGCCTTCGTTTGAGCCTCGGCAGTATCTTTTGGTGGCAATGCGTTACCTCTCAAAGTTTCTAGCGCAAATAACCTACCGCTTCTGGTAAATCCCCCGACTCCAACATTTTCAATTTGTCACGGAGAGGAACTGGATGCAATTATGTCTTGTTTTTTGCCATTATAGTACACTTCACCCCCATAATTCTAGGGAATGACCCTGTCACTCTTGTACGGGACATGTCCATAGGCGGCGATGGTTATTGGCACCACCCTTGCTGCGGCAGGGACCTGTGATGGGTTGTAATAAATTGTAACAATTGATATATCATCATTCTTCACAAGTTTATCAAACTATATACTTCCTTCATTGATCATCTTATGTATCCCCGATCTCAGCTGATTGCAACCATCCGGGGAACTAACACAATCTGGGCAATTTTCTTCGCAACCTGGGAACATGTTCCTTTTGGCCAAACAAGCTTTTACTGCCATCAATGGAGTTTTCAAATCTTTAACCTCGGATACCTAATTCAAACCTTCACCACTATCAACAGCCCCCACAGTCCTCCCATGAGGAGGCATAGGATTCTTGATTACATTGAGAGTTTGAGAGAAGTTGATTGCTTTTGAGTCTATCAAGACCTGGACAACGTGCTTCAGCGCTTTTTAATTCTCTATGTTGTAACCGGGAGCTCCAGAATGGAACTCAAAGTGAGCACTGGCATCATACCCCTTAGGGATTTTCCCCGGTCTTTGAGGTTGCAGGGTCCTTAATTGGATAATATGCAGTTGTAGAAGATTTTGGAGGAGCTGGGAATATGACATGGGAGGCGTCTCAAGATGCCTGTCTTTTGACGCCTCACTATTTTAGATTTTGTCTTGTTTCATCCAATTTTCTATCCTTTCACTAGTCAGAATGATGTCTGAAAACCCATTGGATGAACAGCCTGTTAATCTTTCCATGAAGTGCCCTGGGAGGGTGTCCATGAAGAGATCCACCATTTCTCTTTCCAATAAAGGTGGTTGTACTCTGGCGGCGACCTCACACCATCTTTGAGCATAATCTTTGAAGCTTTCTGAATTATTTTGAGATAATATCTAGAGTTGAGTGCAGCTGGGCGCCATATCAATATTGTATTGATACTGCTTAAGGAAGGCTTCCCAAAGCTCCTTCCAATTTCGGACATAGTTCTTTTCTAGCTTCATATACCACTCCAGTGAGCCCCCAGAGAGGTTGCCCTAGAAGTAGTACATCCAGAGTTTTTCCTCTTTAGTGTGAGCAGTTATCTTGCGATAGAAAGCCTTTAAGTGTGTCTTGGGGCAAAAGTTGCCATTATACTTATCAAAGCCTGGAAGTTAGAATTTAGGAGGGATAACCACCCCGAAGACCAAACCCATATCAGATACGTCAATTCCAAGAGTGTCCCTACATTCAAGGGCCCTAACCTTCTAAGCTAGTAGTTGAAAATCATGAAAGTTTCCACCCGTGTCGAAACCCATATCGTCATTGACCGGGGGGAACTGATCTTCCTGGAGATCTTCCACCGGGACAAGAGTAAGGGTGCTAGTTTCTTGAACCAGAGGTCCATCTCCTCTATTGTTGTTGGGCGGATTTCCCTGGGCATCCAGAGTAACCACCGGAGGGTCTGTTTGGGGAGGGGGGGAGTAAGCCTTTGCATGGCATTTCTCATCTCTTGCTTCCCTAGGGCCATGACCTGCATCATTGTCATTAACTATCCCATTCGGGTGGGGAGTTCGTTGAGCTCTGTCTGCACAATATCTATGATGTTTCTTTGATTTTTGCGGGTAGCGTACCGGTGAGGAATACTTTGTCTGGGATGACGGGTCCTGGCTTCTCTCGCAATCTTTCCCAGTAAATGGATAAGTTAAGTAACCTGAATAACCTGCAACAAAGAAAGAAAATGAAAATGATATGAATGCATGCAATGTTGTGTTCCGTTTATCCTCAAGGTTTTTTTTCTTACTTTCCCATTCCTGTATTAAGAGAATAGCCTTTGGAAGAAAATCTCGTTTGATATTCAGATGTGGAGAATTGGTGCTTATTACCCCATGTTCGTGCAAAATATAACAACCAGAGATTCAAGGCAAGTCAATCATATAAACCGAAATCTGAAACAAAAAAGTCCCCAAAGGGTGCCAGTTCATACATCAGAAAAGAAAAAAAGTACATCAATAAAAAGGTATCCCACAACAGGCATGTGGGTAATCCATATATGAGAGCACAAGACTAAACCCTAGGAAGTTCTATATCTTGCAACCTCTAGTTAAGGCGGTTGACGCCTGGGAGCTACAAGGCTATGTCTGGATGATCTGGCTCCTGTATAAACTTCTTGATTAGGATTTCTTTGAGATTAAAAGAGGCATGCAACTCTTCAATCTGTTGTAGGAACACCTCCTCATTTTCTTTGCTTGCACTTGGCTCAGTCTTAGCTTTCTTAACATCAGCCTAAGTGTCTTCAACAATTAGTTGACTCTTTGCCATATCCAGAAGGTAATCCTTTTGTTAGTCATGGGCCTTTTGGAGCAGCTCTCCTTGTTCAGCTAGAGTGTCTTGAAGACTTTTGATCTCCAGTTTGTATTTAGTCTCCAAGTCCTTCTGCTTCTTCAGATTATCTTCCCATTTCTCTTTCCACAAGGTTATAGCTTCATTAGCTTCATTCAATGCCTTTTTATCTTTCCGGCGCTGACTCGCCTTGTGAATTTCAGCTAACCCCCTTTTCTTGAAGTAGAGTTCTCTCTCCTGGAAGTCCTACTGCCTGAGCCTAACCATCTCTTTAGCCTAGTGAGCTCTTTCTTCTAACTTCTGGTTCTGAATCATCAACTTTTGGGATGAATTGTTGGCCTCTTGATTTTCCATTCTAAGCTGTTTAACCAAGGCCTCTAATTTATGGTAATCTTTGAGAGGTACTGAATTCAGGGGTAACATTTCCTTTGGGTATAGAGGGGATTCCATAGAGAACGGGAGAAGTAATACTTCTACATGATCTTTCAACCATGCAGCAAAAGGATCATATGTTTTTGGGTCCACCTTCCAAAAATCTTTATTTCCTTTCCTTATCCTGACTCCCCAAGCTTGAGCTACCTATATACACAACTCCATATTTCCTTCTATCGAGAAATACAATGACTTAACTACCTCTTCAACTGATGGTGGAACCTTAAGAGGCTAACCAAACTGTTTCCTGGACAATGAAGGATTATAGTATATTCCCCCTTTCCTTCCCAGCAAAGGTACATTGGGGAAAGTGCCACAGCTAGCAATAATATCTTTACCTTTCAGGTCTCTATTGCACCCCTAAGATATATTGTTTGAGTTTAAGCCCATCAATCTCTTAGACCACTTCCAATATTATTTCAAGTCTATGAAAGGTCCTGATTTTGGGAGTTTCCTTACAAACCAATAAGCAAACAAAGGAGCACAACAATTCACATACCCTTTTCTTTTATCTGAATGAAAAGAACAACAACTTCCATGCTAATCAAACCTTTCTCCCTTGGTAACAAGCTTATCCCATATACCATCAAAGCTAGCAATGTACTAAACTCGTCCCACCAGTTCTCTGAGGCCAGATCTTGAGCTTCCTTGACAAGAAAACCCAAGAGAAATCCCTCACCTTTATTGACATCCAGCCCTCTTCTAGCTTTGGACAAATCCAACTGGAAAATGTCAGCTATGTCTCTGCATGAAGGAATCTTCTCCAAGCCATAATAGGGAACACTATTTTTTATGGGGACCCTAAGAATACTGGAAACGTCTTCCAATGTAGGAGCCAAAAGGTAGTCTGGAAACACAAAGACTCGTAATTGTGGATCATAAAATTGTAGCAAGGAATGAAGGTTGTCCCGTTGATCAACTGTTGGCTTATTCACATATTCCAAGATCCTTCCATACTCTCTTATGAAGTCATCCAGAACCTTGTTATTCATCAAACTGATCATCTTTTGAATACTCTCAATTTATGGTTGCGGGAAAGTGTAGTGAACATTCTTCTTCCTTGGAGTTTCCATCTTGAAGTAGCAATACGATCGGGAATAGGGAATAATATGAACCTTGAGAATAAAAAGAACACATATGATTAATGATGTCATGATGCTTATGCAAGGCGAGGCATGTGATCAGTGATGTGTATGTGTAGGGTCACAACATCATCACATCATAATAACCCTCTCTCTAATTAAGAATCTAGGTTTCAGAATCAAAGTGATAGAAAACAGATCACAAGACTGAATCATACTAGAAAAGTGGGTATGTTAGAGATCTTAAGGTTCCTGCAAACCTTTAAACCCCTCCCATTTCACGGGTGTGCTACCCGGATCAACATCAAGGACTCTCAAAGCCGAATAGCAATAATACGTTCACCATTTCTAAGAAATGGCTCATGACCAAATCAAGGAATCGGTTGGGCATTATGTACTACTTACGGAGGTCTCACCAGTGTCCAAGGAAACAAGAATTCCTCATTAGTCCCTAGCTTCAAGCACTGAATCGAGAAACAATAGTACATTCAGCCCTTGGGTTACAGTACTATAGTCATACGAGCAATTTGATTTAACTGGATTCCTATGAGAGAAACAGGCCATCCTGTGTGAGTTCCTAGTGGGCCCTCAGATGCGAGTGGGTTTTCCAACAAATGTGGTATGCCACTTTCATCATTGGAGAGGGATGTTTCCACAAAGGTCCTCAATGATCGGTCCCTAGATGCACATAACTATCATGGTCGTATATTACCCTAGAAAGATTCTGGTATCAATACATTCCCAAGATGGTCGCAAGTCTGGGTGTGGAACTCACTAATACCCACATAGAAAGATGCCATGAAGCCAAAATGGAACCACTTTAAGTCCTAGATGCACTCAAGCCGGGTATTTGGCTTATCTCACAGTAACTCTTATCCCAAAGAAAAAATCCTAACCAGCATAGTCCAGTATATATGATGCATGGAAAATAAATACCGAAAGTTGTAAATAAATGTTGTAAAGTAAGAACTGTAAATGAGAATAGTAAATAAGAACATAACAACACACATATAAACACCCAAAGAAAGAAAAACAAACAAGCGCTAGGATTGACTCTCAAAGGAGAAACCAGAGATTCTAGGTTCGGTCCCCAACAGAGTTGCCAGCTGTCACTCCCGAGATTTTTATCCTTGTATAAACACGAAAGTGATATGGAAAAGGCAGAGTCGCCAACCAGAAATTTTTATCCCGAATAAATGGGAAGGGTAATGCTGCACAAACCTAAGAGTAAAGAAAGGACAAGGTCCTACAAACCAAAGGTACTTGGTTCGGGAGTCGGTTACAACCTGGGAAGGTATTAGCACCCCAGACCATCCACCGTACCCGACGGGATCAATGCTTGTAAGTCTGTTTCTAAGGGGTAAAAGAATACAGATGTTGTTGAACGAAAGAATTGCTAAATGGAACTAGAACTAAAATGAGAAAGGGAACTGGAAAAGAAAATGGAAAGAAAGGGGGAAATGTAGGGAAAATAAAGAATGTGCTCGCACGGGCCCTACCCTGCTGCCTACGTACCGCGTCGGGAAAATGAGGATCAGAGTCGACGTAGTTCGCCGAACTAAGGCGGGAACTATTTTTTTTGTGTTTATTATGAGCCAAAACTGCTTATGTCTATGCTCATCTGGTACGAGTGCGTTTACCATCTTGCAAATGATACAAGTCGTCGCGAGTTCGCGTTATAAGTGAATGAGATGAGAAATGAGATCCTGTAGGAAAGTTGCTTATTATTTGTTGTTTTCTTTTTAAGAGTTTTCTATGAATTTGGCACAAATAAGTGAATTCAAACTCTTTTCCACGGAATGTGTACTTACTACCATATTCTAAGATGGAATAGTAGAACAAGCACATCAAGTAAGGAGAATTTATCCAAGACTTGTTTCCAAGAATTAGGGTCTAAGTTCACTAGCTTGTTGAACTTATTACGTGTTTTTGTAGCTTTTGAAGAAAGGTCTTTTATGTTTTCTTTGTGAAGATAGTCTCATGATCAGACTTGTACATCATGCTAAACAAGCTCACATTATTCCAAGATGGAATGAATATGAGTGCCCCATGGAATAAGGCTATACACAAGAGACTACTTCCATCCTTTATTAAGTGTGTTTTGGGTTTTTGTTTAAAGATGAGAGAAGAAGACTCAAATTGAGAAAGGAAAAAACTAAGGTGACTAAGACACAACGCTAAGTTATTTATTGTATGTAAAATGAGGCCCTAAGGGTTTGTGAGGTTTTCTAATCCTAGTGAAGAAAGGAAAATAAGAAAAGAAAATGAGAACCCAACTTACTTCCTAAGGAAGGTAAGTGGTTCTAAAGAAAGGGAGGCCTATACAAATAAAGCACAAAGTGCAAAGGCAAACACAAATTGAAAGTATAAAGAGATGAGTAAGAATTAGAATATACAAGGCTTACCTCAACCTCCCTACAAAACAAGGGTTAGCTTTTTCAAAGTCATTTGAACACACATGCATGGCAAAACTCAAATAAAGCTCATAGTAGCTAAGGAAAAGCATTAATGATCCTCTAGGGTTAATACCAAAGTCTAAGGTGTCCTACATGATAACAAGCTTCCAAACGCAGTAGCCAAACCCTATTAAAGCATTCTAAGGTTATAAGGACAAACAAATGCAAACTATGCTCTAAATGGTACTAAACCCTAATAGGAGTCAAGGTGAAGTTAAATGAGAAACTTAAATGGTTAAGTATGTTTAAACTTGAATGAGGTCAAAGGTGAATGTAAAATCTAGAACTAAACACTAAATGGAAGTGCCTTAAAGTGTAACACCAAGTGGGAAGAAAGAGATTCAAGTGAGAGAAATTCAAAGACAAAATTGAGGGATGAAAAACTATCATTGAACATATGATTTCAAAAGAAGAAAAAAACTTATAAGGAAAAAGTCAAACATGGTCAAAGGAACTTGAACTTCTCATACAAAAACCAGGGGCTTGATAAAATGTTAATATGAAGTTCAAACTCAAAAATCTAGTCAAAAATGAGTTAGAGTGGATGTCATTAGGGTTAAGGAATCAAAAGTTTGATTTTGAAGTTTTATGATACCACATGACAGTAAAAGGATCACAATGCCTTAAAACATCATATGAAGGCATGGAAATGGATAAGAGACACCTATACAATGTCTAACAATGACATATCATGGCTATCCCACCCATAAGAAAATTAAAATTAGGGCATACATGAACATATATGTGACATCAAGATCAAATGACCTAAATATTCTAACCACAAGGACCTAAAATGGATTCACATCATCTAAAGACTTCTAATAGGACCTAAGAGACTCAAAATGGGGACCTCAAATGGATGGCATAAATTCCTTACCAAAATGAAATAGGAAGAAGGAAGAAATAAGGACCAAAATATGACTTATAAGCCAAGGCACTCAAAAAATATCAAATGACATGATAAAAATATGAAAATTGACACTCAAGGTCACAAACTAGGGGCAAACATACGTATAAGAGATCTCACCAAAATTCTCAATATAACTCATTCAAAAGAAGGTGTAATGTGAATTCGGGTATTGGATGATCAAGCTCAAAGGAAAGGTTCAACAAGGTACCAAACGTGACTTTAAAATAGAGTCAAAAATATTTTTAGGATCCTCAAAGTGTCCTTTGGATAGGGCAAAAATAATGGGCTCAATATTTATTTTGGTTTGAAAGAAACAAATTGGTGAACACAAAGTGTGCAAAAATGAGAATAAACCAAAAAAATTAAATGGCAATTTAATTCTGGATGAAAAAAATGGAAAATAAAAATAAAAATGTGGAAAATTTCTAAAATTGTTAAAGATGATGTGTGAATTTATTTAGGATTTTTAGATGAGGTTTGGCAATTTTAGGAAAATAAAATTGAAATAGAATTAAATGAAATAAAAAAATACAAGAAATGGCAAGGGGTGCATTCATAAATGAAAATGAACTGAACTTATTTGGGCTCTTAGAAGAGAAGTGTGAAAAGCAATGGGGGGCCAAACCAAATGTGCTGGGTTCAGGGAATTATGGGGAACTCTCAGTCAAAGTATTGACTTATTTTTGAACCTTTTGATGAATCCAATGCATACCTAGAAAGTCCAAGTACAAAAATCATGTGGATTGGATGAGAGACCCATAGAATGAGAGTAGACACGCGCACACCATAACACTCAGACATCCCAAATCTAGGCACGTGTGACGCATACACTCATTAATTTGCTGGCACATTTATAGACCTTGGATTAAAAAGGATAACCGACCATGACTTAAAGTTGAAAAAATATTAGGGTTATTATTCAGTTCACCGGAGATGACCTCCGGTCATCTTCTCCGGTGACCCTATGTTAGGGAAAAGTTTCAAATTTCATGGAAATGAAAAATAAGCCCATCATCTTGTTCCTCATGTTACATACATCACGAATCCAAGCTCAAATTCCATTTATCATGCCTAATCAATTTGAATCGAAGCAAACAAGACCCACCTTAAAAACTGCATCTATGCACCTAATGTGCCTATCAACTAGCCAGAGGGTGCATAACTTCTATCAAGCTTAAAGAAACACAAAACAACCAAAAGATGATGAAAACAAGCCAATGGAATAAAATGGAACCTAAATTGCAGTGCTCTGAGTTGTTGAAGAATACTAGAGATATTGCCGTCAATGCTCTTTATGCTTGATCTTGAACTTCTTTAGAGTGAATATAAACACTCAAATTAGGATGAATCTTAATGCAACTTGGAAAATGCAGAGATGATGCATAAAACAATTCTTGGAAAATCAAGCTAAAGGAACCCTGGAAGTGATGCACAATGTGATGAGGATGGAAGATTGATGCTGATTGATGAGTGATGATGGAGGTAGAGGCTAGCTCGAAGCAAAATGCAGAGAATCTTCTTCAAGAATGCAGAGCAAAATTCAGAGGGAGAGTGATGAATTTTGGAGTGATTTTGATTAAATGGAAGTGGTTGTTGTGATTCAGTTATGAGTGATCTTATATAGGCCTGATTAGTGTTAACTAACTCTAGTTAACAGTTAGAACTAGAGTTAGTTAGCGTGAGGGTGAAGTGACCAAAGTGAAGGGTGTATGGATCAATGGTGTAACTGAATTTGCTTGGCACGATTTTGATCCAACACAGTGGTATTCATGCTAGTTATCATGAAGGTGATATGAAGATGAAGCAACATGAGATTGTTTGGATCAGGTGCAACATGCTTATCATGTTCAACATTTCTCATTTGCTTGATTTTGAAGGAGGCACATGGTGGTATAGCATGATCATGTAGGTAGGTGATCATTTGAAGCTCTAAACATGATGCCTTATGTTTACTACCTGATAAGTGAAGCTTACAAACTTATATTGATCTGAATTTGAGTATTACACCACTGCCTTAGTGAAAAAGGAAACAACTTGCATATTGTGAACTCTCAATGGATATATCTTCATGGTCAAACAACCAAATGTAGGTATTCTTGAGATCAAAATGAAGCCAAAGGAACATAGAACAAGTTTGAAGTTTGGCTCATGATAGGATATGGCTTCCAAGTACCACAAATGTTCCTCTGAATACAAGTGAACAAGGCATCATAATTGGCTTGCACAAATTTGACATGTCTTAGCAATTGGCCTATGAATGGATCAGTGTCAACATCCCTACTTTTACCCCTCATATGTCCATGCAATATTGATCAAATGGAAATTTTTCCAACATCAATCTTGTAGGAAACATGGAGAGGAACAACTTTCATGTTGGAATATTTTTCATTTGAAGTAATCTTGATGAATAAAAATGACAATACTTATGACCCATTGTAACACGGTGGGAGAACTGACTTTAGTTAAATTTTGCGGATAGCAAGAGTCGCCACCGACTTTTATTTTATCCAAAGGAAAGGGCATAAAAGAACAGGAAAGACCTTAAAATATTTTTGGGTTCGGGGGGTAGGTTATGTAAAGGGAAGGTGTTAGCACCCTTTACATCCATGGTTATCCATGGGCTCTTAGTTACTTAGCTCACTTTAAACTGTTTTGAGAAGTGTAGTGTGTAATTAAAAAATTTCTTAAGTACTTTATAATGATCCTTGTACGGATATATATAAAGACTTTGTTTTGAAAATTGTTTGAAAATGTGAAGTGTTATGAAATGTTTTTGAAGGAGTGAGCAAGTACTTAAGAGGAACCTACCTTAATGATTAAATCTTTACTGTTCTTGAATGTTCTTTCAATGGTAAGACTATCCCTATTATTAAGGAATAGGTAGTCATTACCTTGGATATTATGAGGGGCAAGTGAAGGGACATCTATGTTTAGGCAACTGTAAGGTGTATTAGCAATTCGAAGGGACTTATCATCTTTTATTCGAAAGGGACAAGATCATTTACGAAGGCAACCATGAAGGGACTTGATCTTATAATTCTTTAAAGGGACAAGATGATATTAAATAAGATAAGGGACTTTGCTTTATATACCTTACTTGACCTTTTATCTAGGCAACATGAGAGGTATCCTTAAGAATGTGAGATGGCGATCAAAGATCGACTTATGTGTGTGCGTGTATAAATTCAAGTATTTATCTTATAATTAGTGATCTAAATTCAATTTTAAATACAAACATGTTTACACTCCCTATATTTACTAACCATGGCAATTTAAATAAATAATAAAAGTTCTACAACTATTACATAATTTGCACAATTACATTATAATAATAAAATAATTTAAATAAATAAGCATATAATAAATAAATAAATAGGTTAGTAATAATAAGCAAAATAAATATAAAAAGAGGTTAGTATAATAATATAATATAAAAATAAATTAAAAGTACAAATTTAAATAAATAATCATTTTTTAAGAATTTTAAGAAAAAGAAATAAATAATAATAATTATATACTATTAAATATGATTAATAATTTAATAAATTAATTATATATATACATATTAGAAATATTTAATAATTATAATCATATAAGCATAATAAAAATTAAAAATTAAAATCATAAAATAAAATTAGGG
Organism: Lathyrus aphaca; assembly: GCA_963966055.1. Classification (NCBI taxonomy): domain Eukaryota; kingdom Viridiplantae; phylum Streptophyta; class Magnoliopsida; order Fabales; family Fabaceae; genus Lathyrus; species Lathyrus aphaca. The sequence goes on along the minus strand of OZ014523.1, from coordinate 214,312,102 downwards.
TTTTGAATTGTTTAGAAAAATAAATTAGGGTTAATTATTTAATCTAAACTTAATTAAATTATTTTATAAAAAAAAATTACATACAATAATAATATAAACAAATTATAAAATAAATATATACAATTTAAATTTTTAAAATAAAATTAAGATTTATAACATAATTAGGGTTTATAAAGAAAATAATTATACAATATCAATTTAAATATTAAATAATATATACCTATTATAACTTAAGTACATAATAAATAAATAAACAAACTAATTTTAGAATTTAGAAAATAATTAGAGAAAATGTTAATTTATTCTTAATATAATAATTAGTGAGAATGTATTTTTCTTAAGGAAAACATTTTATTTAATCTAATACCTAATTATTGATTAATTTTAATTAATTATAAAACAAGAAACAAGTTAATAAAACAGAAAACAAAAGGAATATCTAAAAATAAAGGACCTGGGAATCGAACCCAGGTCCATTACCTTCCTAGGGGATGCATCCAACCAACTGAGCTAGGCGCGCCTTGGTGATAACCCACACAATAATGATTATATAATAAACCTGGAAATAATGATGAATATTAAAAAAAATGGTGCGCAAGCCAGGGATCGAACCCCTGTACCAAGCCTCCATACGCGCATCCAAAACCACCAGGCCATCCTCACCAATCTGATAATTACCTGCAAATAACAAATTATAAAATAAAGCAATTATTTGAATTATAATTTTGGTGCCCTCAGACTTCGTCTTCCTCCTTTTTCCTACGAAAATGCTTGCGAAAATACCTACGAGTTTTCCTGCGAAATAACATTTGCAGGTAAACCTAGGTTTTCATATACAACGCGTATAAGCATGGTTTATCCAAATTAGTCACACCAATGTCTTGCTCATGACCTGAAACATCTCAATCCAGCATCAAATATAATTTATATGACCTAAATCGAAGGACCCTAATTTGAAGGTCCTAACCCTAACTATGGCGTATCTTGATACCTGCATGGAAAACGCAATCAAAGAGCCCAGAAACAATCCAAACATCATTATAAACCATATTAGATAATCAAATTAAACAAAGAACGACCATATAATCGAAATCGAATTTCAAAAAAACAAGAACAAAGTCAGAATCAGTTTGCATGATTTATTGCATGAATGAATGTTTTCATGATTCAGAAACATTGTACAATCCTCTAGGAGCATATTGGAACCTTCAAAAGTCTTTGGGATAGCTTGAATACTTGAATCCGAATTTCACTTTTTCTTGAAAATTTGAGATTTGGTGATGACTTCTGACTCCTATTTTTCGTGTCCCCAGCCTTGTCTTGTATTGCATACTTATAATAGAAGTGATTTAGGTCAAAAAAAGTGATTGTCTTTTGGGCTTTTTGGATGCCTTGATGATGAAGAAATCTCATTCAAAATTTTGCCAAAAATCAAATCTTTTCATGCTCTAAAGGGTGTGCACGAATTTGGACAATATATAATCATGTTAAATGGCTTTGATGATTTTCTAGAAGAAGAATCATATTTAAATATTGATTTTTTGATTTTATTTTGATTTAAAATGTATTTAAATGAATAAAATTCAAATAAATATTAAATTAAATAAAAAAAATCATAAACTGCATGGGTTGGGTCGTGCTTGGTGTTTTTGAAAAGATGGGATGGTAATTTGGTGGGCTCATTTAGCAAAAATTGGATTTAAAGCTTTATTTGCTTCATAAGTTTCCCTAAAATTTCCCAACTTTGCAAGGGCACAAATCCTTCAATTTTAATGCTATGAGGGTGTTCTTGGACATTTTGGAAATCTTAAAGAGTCCTCTAACCAACCTCTTTGGTCTCATGTCCATATCTTTTACCATTCTCAAGTTATGCTCTTTTGAAGTTGTTGACTTTTTGTTGACTTTTAAAAGGACCTATAATGTCTTAGCTCATACCTTCCAAATGAAGCATTTTTGGGCTTGGCTTGTGAGTCACAAAGTTGTAGAGAATTCAATTTCCTTCAAAATTAGATTTGGATGGAAAAATTTTGATGAAGCATGTGAAAGTTATGGCTGGTCAAAGTTCAGTTGACTTTTCTTGTGAAAACCCTAATTTAGAAACTCTTGATTCTTGATGATCTGAAATCTCCTTGATGAATCATGATCAACCCTTGATCAGATGATGAATTTTACTTCATAAACTTGATGTTGGAAAAAAATCATGAAGTTTGACTTTGGTTTGACCACAGTTGACCTCAGTTTGACTTTTTAACTACTTTGACTGATTTTAACCTATCTGATCATCTGACTGAGCAAACCTTTAAGAAAAGTCTTGAAACTTTTCATGGGGATTCTTGAACACATATAAGATGTTATGAAGCTCACTTGAAGTCTTGGAAGTCCATTTAGCCTGATTAAAGTTAAAACCCTAGTTTAGGATGCATTGCTTAGGAGGATGCATTGTCTGAGGGAATTGTCAAACTTTCTGACTAATTGTGAACTTTGTGAACCTTGTGAACCTCATGAGATGTCTTGTGAACATTGTGAACCTTGTGAGCCTCTTAGTACACAATGACTTGTCTTGTGGAGGGCAAATTTTGTGGTGCAACAGCTGCCCCTTTTCAATTTTCTGAAACCTGAGGGGTTAGATTGGTATGTGTGCCAGTTATGACCTGGAAGGTTGAAGGGGATTGAACACAAAAGCCCAAAAATTTGCACTCGCCAGTGCATAAAATAACACTGATGGTTAGTTGTATATGCTTGAGTGGGATTGAATATGCCACTTGGAATAATTGGAGACGGACTTAGAGATGCCATCTGGAGATGAACTGGAGATGGGCTTAGAGATGCCATCTAAAATATCTAGATGTGGTGATGTTCTTATGTTTATACTGTGTGTCAGTACTAGGTCTTCGTATAGGCCATCTCTGCATCATTTATGCAACATAGTTTGAATTGCTGAATGGACCAGTAGAAATAAATCTGGTGATAATTATCTCTTCTGGAAGTATTTTGGATTAGGGAATGGATCTTTATATAGACCGTTTGCCTACTCTCCAAGGGCCAAAAGAACGTCAGGATTTGTTCTTAAGGGTCAAAAGAACGTCAGGATTTGTTCTTCTGAAAAATATCTTGAACCAGGGAATGGATCTTTTTACAGACCGTTTGCCTGCTATTCAAGGGCCAAAAGAACATCAGGATTTGTTCTTAAGGGTCAAAAGAACGTCAGGATATGTTCTTCTGAAAAATATCTTGAACCAGGGAATGGATCTTTTTACAGACCGTTTGCCTGCTATTAAAGGGCCAAAAGAACGTCAGGATTTGTTCTTAAGGGTCAAAAGAACGTCAGGATTTGTTCTTCTGAAAAATATCTTGAACCAGGGAATGGATCTTTTTACAGACCGTTTGCCTGCTATTCAAGGGCCAAAAGAACGTCAGGATTTGTTCTTAAGGGTCAAAAGAATGTTAGGATTTGTTCTTCTGAAAAATATCTTGAACCATGGACTGGATCTTTTTACAGACCGTTTGCCTGCTATTCAAGGGCCAAAAGAACGTCAGGATTTGTTCTTAAGGGTCAAAAGAACGTCAGGATTTGTTCTTCTGAAAAATATCTTGAACCAGGGAATGGATCTTTTTACAGACCGTTTGCCTGCTATTCAAGGTCCAAAAGAACGTTAGGATTTGTTCTTCTGAAAAATATCTTGAACCAGGGAATGGATCTTTTTACAGACCGTTTGCCTGCTATTCAAGGTCCAAAAGAACGTCAGGATTTGTTCTTAAGGGTCAAAAGAACGTCAGGATTTGTTCTTCTGAAAAATATCTTGAACCAGGGAATGGATCTTTTTACATACTGTTTGCCTGCTATTCAAGGGCCAAAAGAACGTCAGGATTTGTTCTTAAGGGTCAAAAGAACGTCAGGATTTTTTCTTCTGAATAATATCTTGAACCAGGGAATGGATCTTTTTACAGACCGTTTGCTTGCTATTCAAAGACATCTTGAGCAAATGTATGGATCATTTCTAACCCATTGTAAGTTGTTGATATTGTTTTACCTGCATATAACCATCCTGCAAAGAGAATGTTAGTTTATGCAATATGTATGCATGCATAGTATGATGCACCTAAGTAAATATATTATGTACTTATGAATATGTATATTATGGTATGATGTAAATGATGTATGTATGAATCATGCAGCCTGAGGCGTCCGGATATCTTCGTATAACAACTGCTGGCTAGGGAAAATAAATCCCGATTTCTCGCTGAAGGATATGAGGAACTCGTTCGTGTCTCGTTTGATAACATAGTAAAGAATATGAGGAACTCGTTCCCGTCTCGTTTGATAACATAGTAAAGAATATGAGGAACTCATTCCCGTCTCGTTTGATAACATAGTATTCATAACCTCTCGTCTTCGTTCGATAGTATGGTATCCATAACCTCCCGTCTTCGTTTATCGTACTCCTGTTGAAGGAATAATTTCCTGAGTATCCCGACTGAGGATAAAAGAGATGGACATAAATTCCAGGGGAGATGTAACTCGAAGTATTTATGAAGATGGATTTGCCCTACTGGGGTATTTGTAGCTGTCTTGTGGGGATGAACCGGCGAAGCTTCGTTGAATTACTACCCTCGTTCGTCCTTAGTAAATACTATTACTGCATTTCATGCATTTCTGGTAAACATCAATCATATTAAGCATTTATGCATTTCTGGTAAACATCAATCATATTCAAAAGCATACATACATTCAAACACAACCAATGGACGTTTCGCTTATGTAAATAGGGTAAAAGTAAATCTGGATTCAAAGATGGAATTTTATTTATATCACAAAGTGACCTATACATAGGCAAGTTTGTACAAGGAGACAGAAATCCTAGTAAGAGGAATTCGTCGTAAAATTTTTACAAAACAAAGAAAATCAGCTATGTGGGAAATAATCCTATTGAGTTTCAATTCTACTATTGCCATTATCTTCAAGTATCTCATCTTCTGCTGTCGAGGCGGAAATGATTGGATTGATCTTTATCTGTTCGAACTTGGTTAAGTAGCACAACTGGTTGGGTGATCCAAACGAAGCATAGTCATACACTTTAATCCCTAACTTTTGCCTGGATTGCCTTTTCAGGTTTTCAATCCACAGGGATACCCTTTTTTACCCAAGCCACCTTTTCAGGTTTTCGACTTGCCGGGTGTACATTTCTTTTTATATATATCCCTAATTTTTGCCCGAACCCTTTTGGTTCGTCGGGATGCCCTTATTTTTGCCTAGGCCAGTCAACCTAGCAGGTCTCTTTTTATGCGTAGTATTTTTTAACTATGTCTGTGTTTACAGGCTGTGGGAAGTCCTCACCATCCATAGTAGTAAGTATCATGGCACCTCCTGAGAATACTGTTTTGACCACAAATGGCCCCTCATATGTAGGAGTCCACTTGCCCCTAGGATCACCCTGTGGTAGTATGATACGTTTGATTACCAAATCACCAACCTGATATACCTTTGGCTTAACCTTCTTATTAAAAGCCTTGATCATTCGTTTCTGGTACATCTGGCCATGACAAACAGTTGCTAACCTCTTCTCATCAATCAAATTTATCTGATCAAGTCGAGTCTGAATCCACTCATCTTCATCCAAGCCTGCATCCTTCATAATTCTTAAGGAGGTTATCTGAACTTTAATGGGCAGAACTGCTTCCATACCATATACTAAGGAGAATGGGGTTGCCCCTGTTGAAGTACGTATTGTAGTACGATAACCATGAAGAGCAAATGGTAACATCTCGTGCCAATCCTTATATGTAACAGTCATCTTCTGTATACTCTTCTTAATATTCTTGTTAGTAGCTTCTACTGCCCCATTCATTTTTGGACGATACGGAGAAGAGTTGTGATGCTTAATCTTGAACTGCGTGCAGAGATCAGTAATCATAGTGTTGTTCAGATTAGAGCCATTGTCTGTGATAATCCTTTCAGGGATGCCATACCTACATATGAGATTATTATTAATGAAACGAGCCACCACATTCTTAGTAACAGATGCAAATGAAGCTGCCTCTACCCACTTCGTAAAGTAATTAATAGCAACCAGGATGAAACGAGTCCCATTAGAAGCAGTAGGCTTAATCTCACCAATCATATCAATGCCCCACATGGCAAAAGGCCAAGGAGCAGTCAACACATTCAATGGTGATGGAGGTATATGGATTTCATCAGCATAGATTTGACACTTGTGACATGTTCTGGAATGTTGATAGCAGTCAGCTTCCATGGTAGACCAATAGTAACCTGCTCTCAATATCTTCTTTGCCATAGTATGACCACTAGAATGAGTGCCAAAGATCCCATCATGCATGTCTTCCATAATCTCAGTTGCTTCCTTCTTATCCACACAACGAAGCAAAGTTGAATCATGATTGCGCTTGTACAAAATTCCATTACTCAAGAAGAACTTAGCAGAAAACCTTCTCAGAAACTTCCTATCTTTGACAGATGCCCCTTCAGGGAATTCCTGAGCTTCAAGATATCTTTTCACTTCATAGAACCAAGGCTTCTCTTCTACTTCTTCAGTGTCAATCTCATTGCAGTATGCAGGCTTCTCAAATCTATCAATAGTAATCTTGGGAGCTTCATCATCCCAGCTAATCTCAAACATAGATGCCATGGTAGCTAATGCATCTGCCAACTGATTCTCTCTTCGTGGTATATGTCCAAAGGCAATCTCTTTAAAGTGTGGGATCAAAGACAAAACATACTCTCTGTAAGGGATGAGGTTATCATGCTTGGTATCCCAATCTCCTTTGATCTGACTTACTACCAGGGTTATATCTCCATATACATCTAGGAACCGAATCTTCATATCAATGGAAACTTTGATACCCAGGATACATGCCTCATACTCAGCCATGTTATTGGTACAATAGAAACAAAGTCTGGCAGTAATCGGGGTATGACAACCTTCAGGGGAACTAATCACAACACCAACACCATTACCAAGTGCATTAGAAGCTCCATCAAAAACCATAGTCCATCGGGATCCTTGTTCAGGTTCGTCATATTGTCCAGGTTATTTGGTAATAATCATAATGTCTTCATCAGGGAATTCAAAACTCATTGACTGATAATCATCCACTACTTGATGAGCCAAATGATCAGCTACCACACTACCCTTAATGGCCTTCTGAGTAGTATATTGTATATCATATTCTGTCAAGATCATTTGCCATCTTGCTATTCGTCCGGAAAGAGCAGGTTTCTCGAATATGTACTTGATTGGATCCATCTTCGAAATCAATAAGGTAGTATGAGTCAACATATACTGTCTTAGTCGGCGAGCAGCCCATGCCAAAGCGCAGCAAGTTTTCTCGAGCAGTGAGTATCTTGTTTCACAGTCGATAAACTTTTTGCTAAGGTAGTATATTGCCTGCTCTTTTCGACCAGACTCGTCATGTTGCCCCAACACACACCCCATTGAGTTGTATAACACTGTTAAGTACATGATCAAGGGTCTTCCATCAACTGGTGGCATCAAAATTGGAGGTTCTAGAAGATATCTCTTGATTTCATCAAATGCTGTCTGACACTCATCATTCCATTCCATTACCTGATCTTTCTTCAACAACTTGAAGATTGGCCCACAGGTAGCAGTTAATTGGGAAATAAATCTTGCAATGTAATTCAATCGTCCCAAGAAACCTCTAACCTCCTTCTCAGTACGGGGAGCTGGCATCTCTTGTATAGCTTTCACTTTTGCAGGATCTACTTCAATACCCTTTCCACTGACAATGAAACCCGGGAGCTTACCAGATCTAACTCCAAAAGTACACTTGTTTGGGTTCAATCTCAACTTGTATTTCTTTAACCTCTCAAACAACTTATGTAGATGATCAAGATGTTGTTCTTCATTCTGGGACCTAGCTATCATATCATCTACATACACCTCTATCTCATGATGAATCATATCGTGAAACAAAGCCACCATAGCACGCTGATATGTTGCCCCGACATTCTTCAAACCAAATGGCATCACTTTATAACAAAAAGTGCCCCACTGTGTAACAAATGTTGTCTTCTCCATATCTTCAGGTGCCATCTTGATTTGATTGTAACCAGAGAAACCATCCATAAAAGAGAATACCTTATGCTGAGCAGTGTTGTCTACCAGAACATCAATATGAGGAAGTGGAAAGTCATCTTTGGGGCTGGCCTTGTTCAAATCCCTGTAATCTACACACATACGTACCTTACCATCTTTCTTAGGTACCGGCACCATATTTGCAACCCATTGAGGATAAGAAGTCACAGCTAAGAACCCTGCATCAAACTGTTTCATTACCTCTGCCTTAATCTTCTCTGACATTTCAGGATGCATGCGACGAACCTTCTGCTTCTTTGGACGACAATCTTCTTTCACTGTTAGACGGTGAACCATAATGTCTGTATCCAACCCTGGCATATCTTCATAGGACCAAGCAAAGATCTCCACATAATCATGTAACATCTGAATCAATCTGCTCTTGACATCATCCTCTAATTCAGCCCCTATCTTGACCTCTTTCCTGTTTTCTTCAGTTCCCAGATTCACAACTTTGATTGGCTCTTCATGTGGCTGTATAGCTTTCTCTTCTTGTTGTAACAACCTATCAAGCTCTACAGGTACTTCACAATCGTCCTCATTTCCATCTTCAGCTTGATAGATCGGATTCTCGAAATTATAATTGGCAATAGTAGAACTGTTATCAATAGGATCCAGAGTGGATAAGGATCTGCATTTTAGTGATGTGGGTGTGTGTAAGAACACATAGCTGATGAAAAAAATAAAATAAAAGAAAGACAAGGAACACAATATTTATGAAAACGAAACGTCCACTGATTTTTATTGAATGAAGTATGCAAATGAAATGACATCCCGAAACAAGCATACCATTGTGCCCCGGGTAAGGCACAAGGCTTTAAGAGTTTAATTGTTCAAAAATTACAAACTTAAAAGTAACAACACAGTAATAGTATTTACTCCTGACTAAAGGAGATAGAAATAACATCTTCATCTTTCCAGTTATTGAGCCCAGCACCCACAGTAGGAAAAATCCAAGCATCCAAGTTATAGTCTTCATCATAGTCACCCACAACATTGATTTGATCTTTCATAATCCCTTGATTAGTTATACGAACAGAACGAGCACGACGAACAGCCTTTTGGGACTCTTCATCCACCACAGCTCTAGCATCTTTGAGGGAGGCCATTGTAGGAGGTACTCTGGTGACCACAGGAACTTTCTTGACAACAGGAGGAGCTTCAAAATTATTAACAACCCAAGGAACTACTTCAAACGTCTGGCATGGAGTTTCAACATATTCACCTTCCACTTCAAGATATTTAAATGTGTTCACATGGCTAATCATATAGCCTTCCTCTCCGTAAACAGTGACAACCTTTCCCTCTACTGGATATCTCAGCTTCTGATGTAAAGTAGAGGTCACAGCACCTGCCCCATGGATCCAGGGGCGCCCAAGCAAACAAGAATATGAAGGACGAATATCCATTACATAAAAGGTAGCATTGAAGACCTGAGAACCTACTTTTATTGGGAGATCAATTTCTCCATGCACCATTCTTCTCGAGCCATCAAAAGCTTTCACCACTATATTACTGGGCTTCAACACAGCATCTTCAGGACTAAGCTTATTCAGAACTTCTTTGGGCAACACATTCAACGAGGAACCATTGTCTATTAACACATGTGACAGGGTAGTGCCCCTGCATTCAATAGAAATATGTAGAGCCCGGTTATGATCCCTCTTGGCAGGAGTCAAATCAGCATCGGAGAAACCTAACCCATTATCATAGGTCAAGTGTGCAACACAATTTTCAAATTGATCTACAGAAATTTCATTTGGTACGTGAGCAGTCTTCAAAAATTTAATCAAGGATTTGGCATGAGCCTCAGAACACAACAATAAAGACAACATAGAAATCTTGGAGGGAGTATGCCCCAATTGATCAACAACATCATAATCACTCTTGCGAATGATCTTCAGTACTTCTTCCATCTACTTAGAAAGATCATCAGTAGTTGGTACATCAGCTTGTACTGGTTCAGTAACAGGACCTTTTCCCCGAGCATCAGCAGTGGAGGTGGTAGTTGGAGTAACTGTATTCTTGGAGGTAACTGGAGGAGAGAAAACTCTTCCACTTCGTGTGATCTTACTAGATCCAGCAATATTATCAACATCAAGGTTTTCAACAGCAACAGGTGTATCAGCTAAGGGTTCCTGCTTAACACCATGAATATAAACATCGGAGCCATAATGCCAAGGCACCGCTTTATCAGAAGTATATGGAATAGGACCAGGAGTGGTAATGATCATAGGAGCCACTCTAGCTTCAGCAACAATCTTCACAGGGCCTTCAGCAGTAATCTTAATTGGACCCTTATGAGTGATTTTGACAGGACCCTTGGAAGTAATCCTTACCGGCACTTTATCAACCATGTCCACCTCTTCAACCTTCGCACCTTTAGTTATATGTTCAACCACACTCTCCACAGAAGGTGTCCTCTCAAACAATATGGTGTAATTGTCCATGAGGCGTTGAATTCCGTCCTTCAACTTCCAGCAACTATCCGGTTTATAAGCACAATAGAAACAATCTTCATTACAACCTGGAAAGAACCCAGCTTGTACCAACTTCTTCTTAATAACAGACAATGGTGTAGTCACATCTGCAACTGAGGAAATATGTGAAACTTCATCAATGGCATTAACAGTCTTTTCATGATTTGGCATGGGAGCAGTAATCACATTTGGAGTACCCGGAGGGTCAAACTCAATATCTCCAGCATCAATCATATCCTGAATCTTATTCTTCAATATCCAGCAATTATTGGTATCATGTCCCGGGAAATTAGAATGATATGCACATCGTGCATTAGGATTGTACCTGGGAGAGGTAACATTGGGATTCTGAGGAGGGTCCTTCAAAGTGATGAGTTCACCCTTTAACAAGTGTTGCAAGGCTTGGGCCAGTGACATGTTGAACTTGGTGAATTGTCTTCTAGGCCTCTGCTGATTGCTCTATGGTTGTTCTGGTGTTGCAGGAGTAGGATTGGAGATATGAACTGCACTCACAGATTGGTGCCTCCTGTTACGATCAAGTTGACCATAAACATCATTTGACTCTTTCTTCCCACTAGGGGGCTTCTTTGTAGTACTTGATGAAGAAGCACCCACTTGGATCTTGCCATTCCTTATACCACTTTCTACGCGCTCTCCTGTCATTATCAACTTAGTGAAGCCAGATGATGAGCTTCCAATGAGATGACTATAAAAAGGACCATTCAACGTACACATGAACATATCCACTAACTCCCTGTCAGTTAGAGGAGCTTACACTCTACCAGCCAAATCTCTCCACTTCTGGGCATACTCCTTGAAATTTTCTTTAGCACCCATATACATGCTTTGTAGTTGCATGCGAGTAGGGGCTAGATCAACATTATATTGATATTGCTTATAAAAAGCCTCAGCAAGATCATTCCAATCACGGATGTTGACACTCTCCAACTGATAGTACCATTCCAATTGAGCTCCAGATAAGCTCTCTTGGAAGAAATGGATCCACAACTTCTTATCAGCAGTATGGGGTTGGGTTCTCCGGACATAGGACCTCAGATGCAGCTTGGGGCAGGAGACACCATCATACAGTACAAAAGTAGGGACCTTGAAACCAATGGGTATAACCACCCCAGATATCAAACTCAGGTCTTCAAAATCCATCCCAGAAGACTTTTGCAATTCCATAGCATCCATTCTATCCACCAGCATCTTGAACTTATCTTCATTAGGATCATGATAGTAGTTAGCTTCAGAATCAGAATCCCCCATTGTATTATGGAGACTGCCTCCCTCTTTCTCAGACTCCTCAGACTCATAATCTTCAACCTGTTCCTTGGTCTTGACAGGACCTCTGAACCTTCTTCCCATGTTGATTAGTCCTCCTGACCTTCTAGTCTTCTTAGTCTTCTTGGCCAGCAGTGTCTTCAATTCATCCTGCCCCTTGGACAAGTTCAGGATCAGCTCTTGGAACTATGCATTTTGTGCCTGGAGATCTTTGACTGTTTGTTCAAGAGCCATTGCTGAAATAAACAGCGAGAAGATAAGAAACCTGTACATAAGAAACCTGTGATGCAATGATATGATGTATAAATGCGTATGCAATGTTTTCAAGGACCGCGGGATGTAAATTTTCTTAAACAATCAAAGAGTAAACTTTTATTAGTAATAAATTTGTTTGCCCCTTGGGCTTACAATAAAAATGAAAATGAAATAAATACAAAAGATGGGGTTTTAAGTCTCCCATGGACGTTTCCTCTTTGTGTTGAGGTATGAGTTGAGATTCCGCTCCTCGTGAAGTTGCTTTGTTAGCTCCAGGATTCTTTCTTGACTTGCTTTGTAATGAGCCTCGAAAGTATCCCTTTGCTCCTTCAACTGGATCCAGGATCTCTGTAAGTCTTCCATATCAGTGGGCATGTCTGGGTGAAGGATGGTATAAGAAGTATCTCCTTCAGCAACAGGCTCCATAGTAACTGGCAGGATGGCAGGATATGGCATCATGAGAGTCTGAGCACGAGCTCGTACCCATCTGAGGTAAGCTTCCATAGGAATAGTGTACTTGGGCTCCAGAGTCTTGCTGTCAACCTTGTTCACTTTCCCCCATGCTCGTATGAACCTTTGACGGTAACCTTGCAGATCGTTGTCGTAGTCAAACACAATACCCTGAATCAACATGTCATGAGGTCCATCACTCCGAGCGTAACCAAACTGTCGTAAAGCTAAGGAAGGTTTGTAAGTAATGCCTCCTCTTATGCCTAGAAGTGGCACATTAGGAAACTTCCCACAACAGTCAATGATAGTAACATTCTCCATAGATCTAGAGCACCAATGAATATCTGAATGAGAAAGTGACATGATCCTCTTGGACCACCTGAACCCTTGTTCATTCTTCATCACTGATCGAGGAAGGTGAGAAATAAACCACCTAGATAGCAAAGGTATGCAGCACATCAGAGTTCCTCGTGCCTTCGTAGTACGAGTATGAAGAGAATGCAGGATGTCCCCAAGTAATGTAGGCACTGGATTGTGACTCAGAAATATGTTGATGGCGTGTACGTCTATGAACTGATCTGGATTGGGGAACAACACTAAGCCATAAATCAACAAGGATAAGACCTCCTCAAAAGCATCATAGCTCATAGCCTTCAAGAACACTTGAGCCTTCTCTATCAACACCTTAGCAAGAATACCTTTAACTCCACTCCTTGTTTCCAGGACAATGTCTAATTTCTTCAAATGTAGGGGTGTAGCAATGACTTCAAGTTTAGGCTCTTTTTCCAAGCCTGTGAAGGGTTTCTGATCCAGGATAGGTATACCCAGAAGCTTGGAGAATTCTTCCATTGTAGGAACTAGCTGATAATCAGGAAATGTGAAGCAATGGTGTTTAGGATCAAAGAACTGAAACAGAACACTCATCATGTCTTCATTAAACCCTGAAGTGACTAGATCCAGTAGGTGACCATGCCTCTTGATGAACTGAGAGTTTTCAGAAACTTGAGAGACCAATTCCTTAAGCTTAGGAGGTATTCCTACATAGTTGATCCGGATAGTATTCCTACGAGCGGAAGCCATGACCTGCAACAAAGAAAGATAAATTCTTTGGTCCTTGAAATGGTTAGTGAAAATGCTATGCTTATGATGCATGATGATGCTATGATGTTATGCTCAATCACAAACATGTGGCACACACCAACAAGTCACACCATAGCCCTGGGTTTAAAGGCTTGCATGAGGTTTAAAGGTAAGTACCCTCCCCTGAAGTTTAGTTGGTTCATCCTATCCTACAAAAGTAACCAGGTTCTAAGGGATCTCAATATCATTGATCCTTCACAAGGGTGGTTGTTCAGTAGGCAACTTACTTGCCAACCAAAACCCTCCAAGTTTAGGATCTCAATGAGTGTAGCATCGAGTATCAACCAACTTTAGTCTTCACCAAAGCCGGCTATCTCACTACTTTCTAAAGGCCAAGATGGGATGACTAGGGTACTAAAAGTTAGTTAGTGTATTGACAACATATGGCAGCCTCATATTATCCTCAACTTGCTTAAGGAACATAAGCACCAACCAAGAAGTCACACTAACTATGGCCACCAGATCAACCATATCGGTATACGCCATACAGTTTCCTTGGTCTATTGCCATTTACCTAAGGTACACTAGATCCGGGTTAGGATCTTTCACACATAAGAGCCCCAACAAGTAAATATAAAGCAAACAAAACAAACAATTTAAAGTGATCTAAATCCTAAGGGTACCCCTCTTTTATTAACTCCCCAGCAGAGTCGTCAGTTCTGTAACACGGTGGGAGAACTGACTTTAGTTAAATGTTGCGGATAGCAAGAGTCGCCACCTACTTTTATTTTATCCAAAGGAAAGAGCATAAAAGAACAGGAAAAACCTTAAAATATTTTTGGGTTCGGGGGGTAGGTTATGTAAAGGGAAGGTGTTAGCACCCTTTACATCCATGGTTATCCATGGGCTCTTAGTTACTTAGCTCACTTTAAACTGTTTTGAGAAGTGTAGTGTGTGATTAAAAATTTTCTTAAGTACTTTATAATGATCCTTGTACGGATATATATAAAGACTTTGTTTTGAAAATTGTTTGAAAATGTGAAGTGTTATGAAATTTTTTTGAAGGAGTGAGCAAGTACTTAAGAGGAACCTACCCTAATGATTAAATCTTTACTGTTCTTGAATGTTCTTTCAATGGTAAGACTATCCCTATTATTAAGGAATATGTAGTCATTACCTTGGATATTATGAGGGGCAAGTGAAGGGACATCTATGTTTAGGCAACTGTAAGGTGTATTAGCAATTCGAATGGACTTATCATCTTTTATTCGAAAGGGACAAGATCATTTACGAAGGCAACCATGAAGGGACTTGATCTTATAATTCTTTAAAGGGACAAGATGATATTAAATAAGATAAGGGACTTTGCTTTATACACCTTACTTGACCTTTTATATAGGCAACATGAGAGGTATCCTTAAGAATGTGAGATGGCGATCAAAGATCGACTTATGTGTGTGCGTGTATAAATTCAAGTATTTATCTTATAATTAGTGATCTAAATTCAATTTTAAATACAAACATGTTTACACTCCCTATATTTACTAACCATGGCAATTTAAATAAATAATAAAAGTTCTACAACTATTACATAATTTGCACAATTACATTATAATAATAAAATAATTTAAATAAATAAGCATATAATAAATAAATAAATAGGTTAGTAATAATAAGCAAAATAAATATAAAAAGAGGTTAGTATAATAATATAATATAAAAATAAATTAAAAGTACAAATTTAAATAAATAATCATTTTTTAAGAATTTTAAGAAAAAGAAATAAATAATAATAATTATATACTATTAAATATGATTAATAATTTAATAAATTAATTATATATATACATATTAGAAATATTTAATAATTATAATCATATAAGCATACTAAAAATAAAAAATTAAAATCATAAAATAAAATTAGGGTTTTGAATTGTTTAGAAAAATAAATTAGGGTTAATTATTTAATCTAAACTTAATTAAATTATTTTATAAAAAAAAATTACATACAATAATAATATAAACAAATTTGAAATAAATATATACAATTTAAATTTTAAAAAAAAAATTAAGATTTATAACATAATTAGGGTTTATAAAGAAAATAATTATACAATATCAATTTAAATATTAAATAATATATTCATATTATAACTTAAGTACATAATAAATAAATAAACAAACTAATTTTAGAATTTAGAAAATAATTAGAGAAAATGTTAATTTATTCTTAATATAATAATTAGTGAGTATGTATTTTTCTTAAGGAAAACATTTTATTTAATCTAATACCTAATTATTGATTAATTTTAATTAATTATAAAACAAGAAACAAGTTAATAAAACAGAAAACAAAAGGAATATCTAAAAATAAAGGACCTGGGAATCGAACCCAGGTCCATTACCTTCCTAGGGGATGCATCCAACCAACTGAGCTAGGCATGCGCCTTGGTGATAACCCACACAATAATGATTATATAATAAACCTGGAAATAATGATGAATATTAAAAAAAATGGTGCACAAGCCAGGGATCGAACCCCTGTACCAAGCCTCCATACGCGCATCCAAAACCACCAGGCCATCCTCACCAATCTGATAATTACCAGCAAATAACAAATTATAAAATAAAGCAATTATTTGAATTATAATTTTGGCGCCCTCAGACTTCGTCTTCCTCCTTTTTCCTGCGAAAATGCTTGCGAAAATACCTACGAGTTTTCCTGCGAAATAACATTTGCAGGTAAACCTAGGTTTTCATATACAACGCGTATAAGCATGGTTTATCCAAATTAGTCACACCAATGTCTTGCTCATGACCTGAAACATCTCAATCCAACATCAAATATAATTTATATGACCTAAATCGAAGGACCCTAATTTGAAGGTCCTAACCCTAACTATGGCGTATCTTGATACCTGCATGGAAAACGCAATCAAACAGCCCAGAAACAATCCAAACATCATTATAAACCATATTAGATAATCAAATTAAACAAAGAACGACCATATAATCGAAATCGAATTTCAAAAAAACAAGAACAAAGTCAGAATCGGTTTGCATGATTTATTGCATGAATGAATGTTTTCATGATTCAGAAACATTCTACAATCCTCTAGGAGCATATTGGAACCTTCAAAAGTCTTTGGGATAGCTTGAATACTTGAATCCGAATTTCACTTTTTTCTTGAAAATTTGAGATTTGGTGATGACTTCTGACTCCTATTTTTCGTGTCCCCGGCCTTGTCTTGTATTGCATACTTATAATAGAAGTGATTTAGGTCAAAAAAAGTGATTGTCTTTTGGGCTTTTTGGATGCCTTGATGATGAAGAAATCTCATTCAAAATTTTGCCAAAAATCAAATCTTTTCATGCTCTAAAGGGTGTGCACGAATTTGGACAATATATAATCATGTTAAATGGCTTTGATGATTTTCTAGAAGAAGAATCATATTTAAATATTGATTTTTTGATTTTATTTTGATTTAATATGTATTTAAATGAATAAAATTCAAATAAATATTAAATAAAATTAAAAAAAATCAGAAATTGCATGGGTTGGGTCGTGCTTGGTGTTTTTGTAAATATGGGATGGTAATTTGGTGGGCTCATTTAGCAAAAATTGGATTTAAAGCTTTATTTGCTTAATAAGTTTCCCTAAAATTTCCCAACTTTGCAAGGGCACAAATCCTTCAATTTTAATGCTATGAGGGTGTTCTTGGACATTTTGGAAATCTTAAAGAGTCCTCTAACCAACCTCTTTAGTCTCATGTCCATATCTTTTACCATTCTCAAGTTATGCTCTTTTGAAGTTGTTGACTTTTTGTTGACTTTTAAAAGGACCTATAATGTCTTAGCTCATACCTTCCAAATGAAGCATTTTTGGGCTTGGCTTGTGATTCACAAAGTTGTAGAGAATTCAATTTCCTTCAAAATTAGCTTTGGATGGAAAAAATTTGATGAAGCATGTGAAAGTTATGGCTGGTCAAAGTTCAGTTGACTTTTCCTGTGAAAACCCTAATTTAGAAACTCCTGATTCTTGATGATCTGAAATCTCCTTGATGAATCATGATCAACCCTTGATCAGATGATGAATTTTACTTCATAAAATTGATGTTGGAAAAAAATCATGAAGTTTGACTTTGGTTTGACCACAGTTGACCTCAGTTTGACTTTTTAACTGCTTTGACTTATTTTAACCTATCTGATCATCTGACTGAGCAAACCTTTGAGAAAAGTCTTGAAACTTGTCATGGGGATTCTTGAACACATATAAGATGTTATGAAGCTCACTTGAAGTCTTGGAAGTCCATTTAGCCTGATTAAAGTCAAAACCCTAGTTTTGGATGCATTGCTTAGGAGGATGCATTGTCTGAGGGAATTGTCAAACTTTCTGACTAATTGTGAACCTTTTGAACCTCATGAGATGTCTTGTGAACCTTGTGAACCTTGTGAGCCTCTTAGTACACAATTACTTGTCTTGTGGAGGGAAAAGTTTGGGATGCAACACCCACCACATGCTTGACAAAATGTCTGGCATGGCACGCGCGCAGGATGCAAGGCTTGCCTTATTTTTGTCCTAGTTTGCCTCAACTTTGAATGATCATAACTTCTTCAATTTTAATGATATGGACATGTTCCACCTATGGATTTGAAGCTTATGATGCCCTATTTAAAACAACCCATGTGAAATTTTCATTTTACTTTTATTTTAGGAGAAAGCTTCTCTTGAAGTTGGCTACAAAATGGCCAAAACTTGCCATTTTTGGAAACCCTAATTTTCCAAAAATGGTATGTTTTGATTTTCTTGATTTCTCATGATCCCTCCATCATTTCTTGATCAAATATGGTCCATAGACTCCTTGTAACCTTAATTTCATGAATTTGACCTCTAAAAGTCAGGAGTTGACTTTTTACTCAGCCTGATTTACTTTTCCGCAATTCCTCGATTTTCAAGTAACTGATCAATTGAAGACCTCCCAAAATGATTCCATGGATGAAATTTCAACCCTTAATATCATTTAGAAAACCATGAGATCAAGTTTGCATCAAAATCCCATTGGGAAGTTCATTTAATCAGAAACCCTAATTTGGCCCTCTTTGTTAGAAGATGTTGCACTGCTTGAATGTTTGGATCAATTCACTTATTTCCCTGACTTGTGGCCTCAAATGAAAACTTGTGGGATGTTGTGAACCCTTTGCACAATGTTGAGAATCCATGTTGCCCTTTTATTTCCGTTGGATGACCATCTATCTCTTGAATCACTGATCACAAGCCTTATGCCTCAGCTATGATGGTTATGATGCAATGCTTTAGGTCATGATATGGATTTGGATGTGCAATGTGATATGCTAAACGCCATGAAAATGAGAGGGAAAATTTTGAGGTATTAGACACACAAACTCTTTCTCATTTGGAAACAGGCTTATCTAGTACCCGATCAGAGCTAAGACTACACTAACATCTGTCCACCTTTGTTCTGCTGCACACTTCTTGGATTCATCAATCAAGAAAGCTAGATGAAATCCCTTAATTTCTCTCTTGATATTGATGTTGTCTGTAACTAAACCTAGATTCAAGTGAGTAGCTTTAGCAATATCTTTGTTTGAGGGAACTCTTTCTAAACTAAAGAAGGGAAGGTTGTGCCTGATTGGAACTCTTAAAATACTAGAGATCTCCTCTAAAGTAGGAACCAACACAAAATCTGGGAACACAAAGCACCTTAGCTGTGGGTCATAGAATTGAAGAAGAGTTTGAAGACCATCCCTTTGCTCTTGAGTAGCCTCATCCAAGTAACTCAGAATCAAACCAAAATTTTTCCTGAAATTATCCAACACCTTTTCATTCATCAAACCAACAAAACTCTGAATGTCTTCAGTGTCTTGCTTTGAGAAAGTATAATGAACATTTCTTTTCCTAGGAATATCTTGAGCCATATGGAATGAGAAGATAAAACCACTGGAACTGGGAATGACAAATAATAACCTGAGAAAATGAAAAACACAAACGTTATTAATGATATGATGCAATGCAATGCAAGGCATGTGATCAATGACTGGTGACTGGTGTTGGTAACTTAGCCAAGAGCCAAGTGTCTGAAGAACCACAATAACCAAGATCTCTAAATAACAACCCAGAACAGAAAACTATAGGAACACATTGGACCAAACCAAAATAATAGCGATAATACATTCATCGTTTCTGAGAAATAGTTTGGAATTATACACTAAAAGAGAAGGTCTCTGTTGAGTCCTGAAAAAAAGCTTCCCCCATAGGTTCCTAGCTTCAAGCACTGAGATCAAGAAACAATAGTACATTCATCCCGAAGGGTACAATATTATTGTCATACAAACAACGCTTTGACTGAGTTCTTACGAGAGAACAAGGCCATTATATGTGAGTTCCTAGAGGGCCCTCGGGTGCGAGTGGGTTTGCCAACAAATGTAGTTTTCCACTGTCACCACTAAAGAGGGATTTTTCCACAAAGGTCATCAATGATCAGTCCCTAGATGCACAATACTATCAAGGTCATAACCTGAAGTTGGGAAGGACCCTATATCACAACATTTCCAAGACGGTCGCAATCTGGGTGTGTAACTCACTACTACTCGCATGAAAAGATATCATGAAAGCAAATTGATTGTCCGTGCTAAATTCTAGGGTGCACTCGAGCCTTCGTATTGAGCTCATCTCACAGTAACCCTCATCCCGCAAAAAAAACTAGACAATCCAGACAGTATAATAATGATGCATGTTAAATAAAAACTAAAATCAATAAATAAAGTTGTTAAGTAATACTGTAAATAAAAATAGTAAACTAAACACAGAGCAACAAACAGACAAACACCAAATGAAACAGAAACAGAGAAGCGTTAGGATTTACTCGCACAGGGAACTAGAGATACTGTTGTTAGGAGGTCCCTAGCAGAGTCGCCAGTTGTCGCTTCTGGGATTTCCATCCTAGTACAAACGCAAAAGTGGCGCAGAAAAGGAAGTGTCGCCAACCAAGCATTTTTATCCTGAAGGAATGGTAATTTTGCACAAACCGGAAAAGAAAGGAAATGAAAAGGTCCTTAAAACCAAAGAGATTGAGTTCGGGAATCAGTTATTAACTAGGAAGGTATCAGCACCCCATATTGTCCATTGTACTCGATGGGATCCATGCTTTCTAGAATTGTTTCAACGGATGAGGATAAACTTCTACTGAAAAGAAAACTGCTACTAGAACTAGAAAAGAGAACAAAAATGTTTGGGAAAAATGTAGGGAAAATAAAGAGAGTCCTTGAATGGGCCCTACTCCACTGCATATGTATCTCATTGGAATGAGAATCATAGTCGACGTATTTTCCCTAACTAGGGAGGAAAGGCTTTTATTTGTGTTTTGTAAAGCTTGAACTGCTTATGTCTATGATCAAGTGTTGCAGGCGCTTCTGGCACGAGTGCGTTTACCGTCTAGAAAAGAGACAAGTAGAAGTAAGTTCTTTCGTTTGGAGTTAAGGAGATGAAAAAATATTTCCCGAAGGAAAGACGTTTATTGTTGGTTTGAATGCTTTTAGAAGCTTTTATCAAATTTGGTACAAGAAAGTGTATTCAAGTCCTTTTCCGTGGAGTATGTACTTCTTACATCACTCCAAGATAGAATGAGGAAGAAACAAATCCAAGAAAGGAGAAGACCCCCAATACTTGATTCCAAAGATTAGGGCTCAAGCACACTAACTCATTGTACTTATAAAGTGTTTTTGTATTTTGAAGTGAAGAAGTGTTTTTTAAGCTTTTCTTTGTGAGAATGACTTCAAATTTAGACTTGTACATCATGCTAGACAAGTTCACGTTACCCCAAGATGGGATAGATGCAAATTCCCCATGGAGTAAGTCCATAACATAAGAAGTCACTTCAACCTTTATTAAGTCTTTTGAAATTGTTTTTAGATGAGAAGAGAGAAAGCACCAAAAGGAACTCAAACGTAAAAATGTCAATGAGAGACTAAACCTAATGAAGTTATCATGCTTGGATATCCTAGTATTGTGAGGTATAAGAACTCTATCCAAATGAAGAAGGGATAAGAGAAGAAGAAAAGAAGGGGAAGAAGAAATGATAAGGGATTAGAAAACAACTTACTTTCAAGATGGAAGTTAAGTTGCCTCTAAGGGGGATGAGAAGCAATTATGAAAATCCAAAGCATATGGAATGCTTAACCAAACACAACTATGAAACTTAAAAGAGAAATAAGAGATTATAATGTGGAATCTTATCCATGTCCCTGCAACTTATCAAATTCCCTGCAAGGTTAGTAATGAAGCATGACAGTTCAAAAGTCATGACAAAAGAACTAAACACATCAAGGAAACAAATGAAAGGAAATCAATAGTATATAAACCCTACAAGTTATAACCACCCATAAAAAAAAGAAAAAAAATTATAAAGAACTCAAACAAAGGTAAACAAGATGCAAATAGGCATGAGAGAGATGAATAAGTTCAAAGAAGATACATAAGAAGAAGTAAGAAGGCAAAGATATACAAACATGGCTAAAGACAAATTACAAAACACAAAGTCATAATAAAAACATCAAATTTAAATGCCTAAAGTCATCCTAAATTATCATGCAAACATTCATGATTTAGTTCATGGTAGAATGGGAGATGATTAGAGAGATGTAAGCATACATTCATGTTATAAGACAAGTGAAACAAAAATGAAGGTAGAAGAAGCAAAGATGATATGGAATTCTCAAAGTAAGAAGAAAATGCATAATATGAAATGTTAAGGATGTAACAGTAATTATGGCAATCAATTTCAAGTAACTATTCAATAATATAAGAAGATGTCACTTTAAGGGATGAATTCTTCATACTTGAAATGAGATGCAAATGACGCAAAATGGCATATAATTATGAATGTTTATGGATGATTCAGTAGCATATCAAGTATGAGAATGCAAATGAGATTATGATATGATCTTGGGAGAAGCATACAAGTATGGATGAGAAGCAAAGGATGCAAACATAAGCAAGATTAGGTCAAAAAAGTCACATGAGATGTTCAAGCTCAAACAAAGGATCAACACACATCAAATTCTCTTAACAAAGGTCAACTAAGGTTCCCTAAAGTCTAAACATGTCACTCAAACACAAACAAGAAGCCTCAAATGAAAGGAACAAGTTCCTCATGCCATTAGGGTTTGGAGAAGTCAAGTATGGATCAAGCATGTTCCCTAAAATTCAAGAAACAAAACAATTAGAAAATGACACTAAAAAATTGAGAAATTAAGGCAATAGTATAATTAACCAAGGACCGAACATATATCAAAAACTCATTCAAAAATCCATAAGTTAAGGACTTCAAACAATGAATCAAAGAGCACATAAGAACCAAAGATCAACATGCATAGATGAAGGACCTAAATGCAATTGAGAAAGTTTTTTAAAATAAAACAAAAATATTTTTAAAAGGTTTTGAATGTCATGTAATGAATTCAAAAATATTGGCTCAAAAATAATTTGTATACTATGAGAAATAAAATCATGAAGTGGATGTATAAAAATCGGGACCACTTTAAAAGGAAAATGAAAAGAAAATGTGAAATAATGTGGGGAAAAATGAAAAATCATAATTAAAAAAATCTTTAAATTATTTTATGTATTTATGATACTTCTGAATTTTTGTGGATTTTTAAAAGGCATTTTGATGATTTTAATAAAATAAAAGGAGAAATGTATGAAAATAAAAATAAAAATATGAAAAATGATGCCAGGGGTGTAGAAATAGAAAAAATCCAGTTCAAATATCATATTAGGCTCAACAAGGGGTGGGGATGTCACTAAGGCCCTAGGGTTTAGTCCACTTGCTCACTCAACACCCATAAGGTCAGTAGTCAACATTATTGACTCACACAAGCCACAAGATTCATCCAACGTTTCTCAATCAGTCAACAAATCAAACAAGTAATTAAGATCAACACATGATATTAAAGGAACACCACAATTATCATGACCTGACATACATAAACATTAATATGAATAATAAAATAACATGCCACATTAATATGAATAATAACATCATAACCATCAGATACACCAATCCAACGGATGAGACATCATCTTCTTCTTTAAGCCTTCAAGTGACATGAAAAAACTCAGACGCCGGAGCCCTAGCTCCAGTCGTCTTCTTTGGCAAGGCCTCACAAAAATATTTCTGGAAATCCAAACTAAAAACACATATAGATTCTAATTCACTTCCCGGTCACAAATATTACATCAAAAATCTCATACAATGCATCAATTGTTCAAATCAAAGGCAAACATTATGGATCTAAAAACTTCAAACACATATTACACACATGATATACGTCCAAATTAAATTCCAATTATATCAATGAATTCAGAAATCATTAGAGAGTCATACACACATAAAAAAAAGAATCTAGAAGCATGATTTCATCACTCACCTGTGAACTTGCAGAGCTTAAAATACTCCTATAAAACCATTAGCAAGCTGCAGATAAAGCCTTAGGAGTCTCTAATGGAAAAATAAATGCAATTATAGCTTGGAAATGGTCTGGATCTTGAGATTTGATGAAGTGCATTTCAAATTAGAATCCTATGAAATCCTTGCTTGCAACTTCAAAGGAGGATTGATATGTGTTTTATGATCTTCATGGAGTGTAATTATGCAAGAAAATTGTGAAATGCACTTGTGAAATGAGAGAATCAAAGAGAGGAATGGAAATGCAATTTCTAGTGAATCTGAGAAAATGGATGAAGCTCTCTCTCAACTATAGTTATCTAAGGCTTTTGTATGATCTTATTTAGGCCTAACCAGAGTTAGAGACCCATTGGATGTGTTGTTAGTGGGATTGGAGGGAAAATGTAATTTTGCATAAGAGCATGTAACTTGTGATCTAAACGTACATGGAAAATGAAATCTACGTTTAATTGCTTGAGATCATGTGCAATTCAGATTGGAAATGATTTTATGGCTCGTGATATCTTGCTTCTCAAGATTTGATGTAATTTGCAAAATGGCCATTTGAAATGAAAGTGAGCCATATAGGTCATGAAATTGGAAAATTCCAAAGCCAAACATGTGCCAAATGGATAGTATATGAAGCCTATGGACTGAATTTGCACATTAGAAACAACATGAGAATTGTAAGAGGCAATTTGCAAAAGTGGAAGATTATGGACCATGTAAAAACCCTAAAACATAACCTTTGGTCTTTTGATCATATCTCGAGCTTCACAAATGCTATGACCATGATCTAGTAGTTTTTGGAAAGGGGAAAGAAAGACCTTCAAATTTCATGTTTTGAAAAATTCCATTTGGAGCCTTTTTGATGATTTAAGATGTGGTTGAAGTTGGTTTGAAAAGTTGCTAAATTATGAAATTTCACATAATAGGTCATTTTCAAAAAATAGTAACTTTTGACATACTTCTTGATTCTTGATAAATGGCATGAACCTTGGCATTTGAGGACCATAGAAGAGCATGAGATCTTGAAAATCATGAAGAAAACCTCAAAAAGTCATATTTGACTTTTCTACATGCACATTTGACATTTGCTTGCACTAAAAGTAACTGTCTGCCTGAAAAACTTCTTCAGTGAACCAATGCCTCAAAATCCTTCCATAGACACTTAAAAACATATGTAAGAGCCTGATAACAAGTCGGAACCAAAAACCCTCAAGAATCCTCTTGTACACAAAACCCTAATTTGGTCTTTGTATATGAGATATTGCACTGGGTTAGCTTATTGATGAATTTCCCTCTTCTAGGGACTTGCAACCCTATTTGAGCTTGTGTGGGATCTGAAAGACCCTTGAGACTTGTTGAAGAACACTTGTCCCTTGCCATTTCCTTTGGATGATCACAAACAAGCCAATCATGGATCACATGCCTTATGCTTCAAGCTATGGATGTTATACTTCAAATTCTTATGCTAAAAATGCAATGATATAATTGAAAATGAAATGTTAAATGCTATGAAAATGAGAGGGAAAATTTTGGGGTATTACACCCAGCAGAGGTTCAGCTTGGTTAGTGTTATATTTGGAAGGATCCCTTAACGGTTCATTGATGTCGCATAGGTTATGTGCAGTTAGTCACGGCAGGTTGCCGCGTAGAGAGTCACAGATGTTCTATGCAGTTAGTCAGTGTTATATCTGGAAGGATCTTTGAATGGTTCATTAAGTTAGTCATAGTGAAGCTGTGCGATTGTAATCATGGATCTTTGTTATAGTGGAATAAGTCCTTGTTTAAGGCAAAATCACCTTGGCGGGTGGAATGGACTAGCTTGAAAAGATCTCAAATGAACCAGGATATATTGTGTGTTCATTACTCTTGCTTCATGCTTGAAATTATTTATGCTTATGCAACGCATTTATAACATAGCTTGATGTAACTCCTCAAAGTGCAAAAAGTAGCCAAGAGTGAAAACCTCAATTCAGTCACCCCCTTTCTTGTGTTTTTCTCACACCTTAAATTGGTATCAGAGCTTCAATTCTGTTATTGATGGATGTTAAACACTTAACAATGTTAGATAAAGATCCATTGTTGTGTGATGAAAACACTTGAGGTGAATACACTTACAATTTCAGTCTCATATCAGTTAATGATGTTGAGAGAATACTGAATTGTAGCCAGATGGATTACATTTTAGCAAGTCATTGATTTGGCGGAATCAACTCACAAAATATATTCTTCATATAAGGTTATATATATATATATGTTGAATTATTATCTTAAATATGATGGGTTTATCAACGTATTTTGTTCAAAGAATCAAATCATCAGAAAACAAGAAATCTTGTTTGCTGAAGTTTAATTCTAACTGAGTATGGGATGTTTTCAAGAAAACAATTAGTCCACCCTTGACATTCTCATATTAAGCTCATTGGAAGTTTTTTTGAAGTGAAAAGGATGATTGTTAAAGTATTATTTCGGTTCATAAAGAACTTCATACTGAAATTTGCAAAAGAAGTCATAAATCGTGAACAGAGGATGTCAAACTCTGAAAATGATTTTTGTTAGAACATCCAATTCCTAACTGCTTCAACAATTAGAAGATTCAAAGTAGATTGAATAAATGTTTCCTTTGATATACTTCTAAGTAATACTTGGTTTATTTAAAAGAAGAAAATTTATTGGTTCCTAGAGAACTTCATTAATTGAGTATTCTGAGAACTTGATGAAAGTAACTCTGATAGTTAAAGTTCTATTAAATTGAGTCTCTAACTCAATTGAAAAAACTAAAATTGTTTAGGATGTTATCTAACATTCTACTTATAAATTCATGATCAATGGATTCTGGAATTAGAGATGCTGGGACATAAGTCATCTGTTTTGAGTTGAAAAAATTTTAGCCACTAATATTATTCACCTTGAAGAAATCAGTAGGTATTCTTTTTAGAAGCAAATTTACCGTTAATCTTTGTTGAACTAACTCTGATCAACTTAGAACAGTATTGAAAGAACAAGATTGTCAATCAAACTTGTCCAAAGTTTGTTGATACTTGTATCTGACAATGATTCGCATCTGTATAAGGAAGCAAAATCAGAAGATCAGAAGATATCAATTAATTCTCTCTAGCACATAACCTCTCAAAAGGTATGTTCAAGCTAATGAAATTATTGATCCTTTGATATTCAGTCTCTTGTTAAGAAGTTATTTATAAGAAAATGAGTGTTCTGTTGATAAAGACATTGCAAGGAAAACCATCAGAAGTTTTAAGATTTATTCTGATGTGAAGACTAGTTCTGATCGTCAAGCTCGAAGTCAACATTCAGAAGAAGAACAACCTTCAGAATCTAGATGAAGAAAAGCTGATCAGAAGCTCTGCAAGAATAAGCTCAAGTCAAAATCAGAATCAGAATGGAAAGCACTCAAATAGAGAATCAACATTAAAATCCTTCAAACTTCAAGGATATGAATTCTTTTATTCTATTTGACTATCTGATAAAATACCCCTACCTGTTTGGAGATATACTATTCAGAAGTATAATAGATGTTAGTACTAATTATGAACTTTCCATTTAATGAAAATTCCATAATTAGAATCAATCTCTCTCCATAGAGACAATCTTTTGGATTGATTCTCTAGATTGTGCTTACACGGCTTGTGACATCAGTCATTATTGTGAATCTCATAGGATCATAAGAGATGACATGGAGAACATAAACTTTCACGTGAATGAGCAGAAAAATTGATCATAAATAATAAATGACATATGCATGATATTAGCAATTCTAAGATTAAGAAATTATGTTCATAATCATTTTGAGTCAGTATGAATTTTTTCTTCTTGCAAAAAGGTCATTGTTTATTCTTAGCAATATGTCTGACAATATACTTTTAGAGACTGTCACACTCTTTTCCTTCTTATAGTCAATTATTTTGTCTCATTCTCAGTTGTATGTCATAAGTCTTATATAAAGTTTACTTGTGTCAACTTACATAGGAAGAGTCTATAGCTACTAATCTAATTTTCTCTCTTCCCTTTTATTATATTTTTTATAGACATGTTTTCAAACCTAGATGAAGTTAATACTTCTTATCTTAGACTGTTGAAAGAAAACAAGTTTAGTCTAAGGATGTTAATAAGACGCTACAAACCAGATATTCTTAATTGCTTAAGATTCCAAGGATTTGAAGGATATTTTAAAACCCTTGACGAACCTATTTATCTTGTTGTTAAAGAGTTATAGGCTAATGAAAAAGTACTTAAGTACAAGAATGAGAAAAATGATATTATGTCTGTAGTTTTTGGAATTCCTATCGTGATTAATTCCACTATTATTTCTCAAACAATTAACTGTGACGAGAACGGAGATACTCCTTGTCGCTCCCAAAAGATGAGACCGGGCTCAAACATGGTACAGACGCGAACGGTCGGCAAAAAGAACAATGAGAACACACAACAGTGAACTCACTGGAAAAGAAAAGAGTCGCCAGCTAGGCATTTTTATCCCGGAGGAAAGGCAATGCTGCATAGACCTAGAAAGAGATGGATAAGACGGTTGCGAACCAGAGAGACTGAGAAAGGGGGTTGGTTACAACCTGGGAAGGTATTAGCACCCAGATTGTCCGTCATACTCGACGGGATCCACGCTTAAAAGATTTGTGTTTTAAAGGGGTAGTGTCAGTGCAATCTGTGTATAAAAGAGCTGGAAAATGTACAGGTGTCAGTGTAAAATAAAAGCAAAGTGTGATATATACAGTGTCAGTGTAAGAACAGGAATAAGATGCTCAAGATCATGAGGCTTAAAGAATAATGCTGGAAGGAGGGGGAATATACAGAGACTTTTGTTCGATAACAGTTAAGTTATGCCTACGTATCCTCTCGTGCAATGAGGAAGTCAGAACACCGTAGTTCGACTCGAAGAGACTGAAAGATGAATTGACTTGTGAACTACTTACTTGTCTGTGCTCAAGTGTATGACCTGTCTGGCTCAGGTGCTAACTGTCTTGCATCAGACGGAAGAAGCGAGTTCTCGTTTGTGAGCGAATGAGATGAGAAAAGAATCCCGTAGGAGACGATTATTGTTTGTTTTTGAGTTTTCAGTCTTTTATTGCTTTTGAAAGTTTGTCATAAGTTAATGAGCTTAAGCCTAAACCAATGGGTTAGTAAACTCATCACATCCTCCCTCTGATTAGGGGTAATGAGAATACCTTAAGTGTGAAGTCAGATTCTCACACTTAATCACCCTGGTGTAGGATTAAGATCATTAACCTACTTGTGATTAATTAGATGTTTTTGGTTTTTTTGTTTAGTGTTGAGTAATGAGATTAAGCCATAATCAGGGATTAAACAGACCCATTACACCATCCTAATAGAAGGATAATAGATGAGAATGTTTAAGCTGAGGAAAGCTCCTCAACTTAATCCATGATTAGGGATTAAACTCATGACAAAACAAGCCTTTGGTTAAGTGGATTTTATTTAATGATATGATGATGAAGTGATTTTTAGGGTTTGTAAGACAACTTGAGGGGGACTTGTCCATTAACACTAGGGTTAGTCCTTCTTAACCAATTAAGGAAGAATTAGAACCCTAATGCAAGGCCCAAGTTACAAGTGTGATGTCTTGATGATTATTAAGTGAATTGATTAAGAGATTTAAACACATTAAGGGTTTAACACTTAGGATTAAAGTTATACACTCCATCCTAATAGAAGGATGCAGGCATAAGCTTAATCACAAAGCCTTAAAGCCTTTAGGGTTTAGTCCCTGATTATGAGGTGAGAAGAGAAGACTCAATGAGACACAAAGGTAAAACTAAGTGGGGAGACTAATCAAAACCCTAATCATTGTCATGCTTGGTTGCTCCTAAGGTTTGTGAGGTTTACAAGAGAAGTCTTCAATGGAACCACCAGGAAGCAGATGAAAGGATCAGGAGAAGCAAAGTAATTTGCTTCATTCAAGAAGACAAGTCACTTGAGGAAAGAAAGTAGGATGAAGAAGAATGAGCAAACTCAATATCAAACACATGATAAAATGCAGCATGGATGCAAGAGAGGGATGAAAAGAAGTTATGAGAAGTGAAGGCAAATTCACTTCTCAAGGTTACTTACCACCTGAAAAGTTAGTGAAAAAAGATGCAATGCAATGCAAAATGAAATGAAATGAAATGGCATGATGTAAACCAAAACCAGAAGCATATATGAGATGATAATGATACTATGAGATGGTGCAAACATGAAACAACAAATGGGGATGATCATACAAACTTATGGATGCAGATGAAGCAAGTTAAGAACCATGAACACA
This sequence comes from Lathyrus aphaca, assembly GCA_963966055.1. Lineage (NCBI taxonomy): Eukaryota > Viridiplantae > Streptophyta > Magnoliopsida > Fabales > Fabaceae > Lathyrus > Lathyrus aphaca. The sequence continues at coordinate 214,281,669 of OZ014523.1, read as the reverse complement.
CATGAAAAGTCACTACAACAAACAAGATCTTAGACAGCGCTTTTTTTAGCCTTAGACAGCGCTTTAAAGCGCTGTCTAAACCTCCGCTGCTAAAGGTTTAGACAGCGCTTTTTAAAATGTGAAAAGCGCTGTCTAATCCCCCACCCTTAGACAGCGCTTTGGCCAAAAGCGCTTTAAAAGACCCTCTTAATTTAAATTTTTTAGGTACACATTAGACAGCGCTTTTCAAAAGCGCTGTCTAAGCCCCTACCTTAGACAGCGCTTTGGCCAAAAGCGCTGTCTAAGCCCCTCCTATTTTAATTTTTTTAGGTATACCTTAGACAGCGCTTTGGCCAAAAGCGCTGTCTAAGCCCCCACCTTAGACAGCGCTTTTGCCTAAAGCGCTTTCTAATCCCCCCCTTAGACAGCGCTTTTGCCAAAAGCGCTGTCTAAAGTAAACGAAATTTTTTGTAGGATTTGTTTGTAACCACATTTTTTCCAGGTTTATAAACCAGAATTGGTACCTGTTTTCAACCAGATTTTTGCAGTCAATTATCACATTTTATATATGCCATTTTGGCCTTTTTTTACCAAAATTTGGCTAACCAATTCAAACCAATTCAAACCAATTCAAACCAAATTTGCCATAAATGTATCAAAATATATACAAATTTATGTTTACATTTATAAGTCATTACATATACTACTACAAATGTACACATTAATTACACACTTTGAGCTCTATCATGTATTGACACCACTCCTCTTTGATTTCGTCCACTTGATCCTTTGTATAAGATGCACACTTGAATTCATCAAAGTACTACATAATAATATAACATATTTTGAATTAATTCCAACTATTTAATTATATGAGATATGTGTAAATATAAAAATAACTCATAAGTTAGAAATACATACATCGGTGGGAATCTCTAATCGGCCCAACATGAGAGTATCTCGCATAAACCTCAACATGAAATACCCGCAATCTATTTCATTACGTTGAAGAGGACACTACATATGAAAAAAAAATATGAATTATAAATCCTAAGTTTTATCAAGTGTAGTCATCACTAATATAATAAAAAACGCGGTAATTAAAAATATACCGCCACTTTAATCCATGAAATGGAGTTGGCGCCCCTCCTTGAGGTCTGGATAACTCGTTGGGCACGAAAAGCTTGTAGGACGCTAATAAAATAAAAATGAAGCAATTAGAACAATTCACATAAACTAAGAAAAATTTTGAACATTCTCACTTACGTGTCAATTAGGTCCTTCATAACCGGGTATGTTGTCCAATCATTTCCTAACGAGTCAAGATAATACACAATTTCTCGGATAGGATTGATTGCGAGCAACAACCAATGTCCACTGTAATGATTAGGCAAATGTTAGATGGTAACTTGGAAAATAATTATTATAGATGAATTTAGAATGAAATGCTAACCCGGTATTAAACGGTAAAAAAAACAACTTCTCCGCATTTTTATTCTCCACGAGGATCCGAAGAACGTACTCCGTCACGGTATCCGGTCTACTTATCATTAAAGTATAGTTGACGGTCGCGGGTGCTAAGAATCCGAATGACACGTCCAAACCATTGGGGCGCATCAATTTGTCATACAAAAACCTAATATAAAAACATCATTAACATAAAGTAAACATCATTAAAATAAGTTGTTTAATTAATAAAACAAAGTATGCCGAATTTACCTAACATATGTATTGACAACGTTGACGCCGATTTCTTCACGACCAAAAACTTGCATGAAGTCCTCATTACCAATCATTTGTTCGTAATCAAAGCCGAAAATCCCTACCTCCATAGGTATAGTCCGAACACCTCCGGTCGGTATATCGGTCATCTCTAGAAATGTCCTGAGGCACGACCTATACTTGGTGGTAGGTTTTTTCCTAGCTACGGACTTCTTAGCACCAGAACTTTGTACCCGTGCGGAGGCGTTGCTAACCTCCTTTTTTTGTTGTGCGGAGGCATTGCTAGCCTCATTTTCTTGAACCTACATGTCATATAAATAGTTAGATCAAATTAAGAATGTAACAACTTCCATGAATATATGTCATATAATTGTATATTACCTCTTTTCTTGAAACCGTGGACTCGGTATGCCGTGGAATCGCAGCTTCTTTTGATTTGGATTGTGTGGGAGTCTATTTAACATAGGAAAATATGTAAGTAAAATTTTAAGCATAAATTTTAAACTTCGAATATACCAAGGAAAGTTAACATAAGTTTTAATCATACCTCATATCCTACGCATATGAGGTTTGTCGGCCATGCAACAAACGAACCTACTGCTTCGTGCACCGTTGTTGCATCCGAATCATCGCTAGGATATGGTAATGCTGCATTCGGCTCAACTGCAATATCAACTGATACCTTCAAACATCCAGCAGGGAGCTCTCTAGTGTGGAGTAATACTCCGCTAACGTTATGCACTTTTCCCTTGCCAACCATCCGATAGTATGGTGACGACAAATACAGCTGACAATGGGAAATGCCCTAAAACCAATAATAACAAGAAATCGTTAATGTGTATATATGTCAAATACATAATTTAAGAAAATAGTTCAATTTAAGACAATTATATGTAATTACCTCTGGAATGTTCGGCTGAAAGGTACAGTTGATACTGTCTTTGTCCGAAGCATCTCTGTATACTGTTGAGGCGCTAGCCTCTCTTTCTCTCCTCAATGCATCAAGCTCAGCTTGCATGGCTTCCATTCTTGCATGAAGCTCCCGATTACTAGGAGCCTTTCCTTTTTTAATACTCATGGAGGTCGGAGTGACTCCAAATCCCTTACCCCTCACCCGACCAGAGTACTCAGGGACATCTAATGCCCGACCAAGTATGCTCCTAGTATCATCGGGAGATAAAGACTGAGATAGCTCCTCCTGAAAAATCAGATGAATATCGTACACTTGTCAAATATTTGTGTATAAAAATGTTATTCAATTAATGAAAAAATGTTATACTTACACATTTCTGGTATACTTGTAAAACTTCTTCTTGAGCAACTCCAGATTTGCCCACACGGGCTTCCTTCCACAAAACATGTGCAGGAAGAGATGATTCTGAACTTTCCTCCTTCTGCAGCTACACATTAAGTCATACAATTTTATCAGATAAAACTAATATATGATGAACAAATTTGTTATCGCAATTTAAAAATACTTACCATGGATTGTTCTAAACGTCCATATCCGACACGTCCTTTTCGGTACGGATATGCGGGACTTGATGCTCTTTCCCGATTTGTAGCACTTATTCTTTGAAAAACCGGGTCTTGTCTTTTGGATTTGAACGCTTCCCATTCTTCAGCCGATATCAAACTTTCATATTTTTTGGGAAGCTCCGCATCCACAAAATTACCATCCGCATCCTTAAGGAACTTGGATGATAAAAATGTCCGAAACCCTCTTAGAAGCTTTCCGGCCAATTTCATACAAAAGCCTCTTCTTTCGTCTTCGATGTTAAAACATCGCTAAGAAAAACATACAGATTGATAGTTAGTATCGGTAATTGAAAAAACATAATTGAAAAAACATGATTGTACCTTTATCTCACTCCAAATTTTATCTTTGGACTCTTTCAGCTCTTTGTTTCTCCAATCATCACATGTAATGGGAATTTCATTCCTTACTAGTGCACCGATAAAACTAGTTAAGGTATGCCCATTAGGTTCTATAAGCTGTCCCTGGGTGCTCCAATAGACATCTAGTATGATGCCTCGAGATCTTCCTTGGACCACCCTTCTCATTACTGTGATGCCTCTTCGAATTTCTTCTTCCGCGGATACTTTTTTAGGAACTTCCTCAGGTTGGTCATCAGCCATGTCTAACCTGTAATAAACCAAGGAAACCATCAAATATCAAATATAACTTATAATCAAAGCAATTGAAAACAAAAAAATAAAGAAATCATGCATTATCATATATAACTTATAATCAAAGTAATTGAAAACAAAAAAATAAGGAAATCATGCATTATCACATATAACTTATAATCAAAACAATCGAAAAAATAAAATAAAGAAACCATGGATAATTTACCTAAGTCACTAACATCTCTTTCTTTTCTTTGTTGGAATATTAATCACTTGTTTCTTAGCAATGCGTACGGATGAATTGATCCAAATTCCCTCATTATGATCGTTTCTTATATATGACTCATCCGGTATAAGATCCTCAACTTCATCATTTCTATTCAACTCATTTCGTCTAATGCATGACTCATTCTCAACATCAATATCACATTGATCGACACCGCTATCATCAGTCACTTTGTTAGAGAAAAGCACTATAGACCATTTTGTACTCTTCGGGTCATTCACATAGAACACTTGTTTAGCCTGAGATGCTAGAATAAAAGGTTCATCTTTGTACCCCACCCTAGTAAGATCAACTTGCAAAAATCCAGACTTATCCATTCGTATGCCACTACTATTCACCCACTTGCAACCAAAGATGGGAATCTGAAACTTCTCGTAATCAAACACCCAAATGTGCTCAATAACTCCAAAATACGACAGATTTGCATATTTGGGGTTTAAGTCCTTCATGCTTGATATATGCATTGCTTCAGCTAGCACGGTGACACCACTATTTTGCATAGTACTCTTATCATCTTGTTCTTTGGTATAAAATGTGTATCCATTAATTGAATATGCGCTATGAGAAAACACATGCAAACTTGGACCATATGCCAAACATCTCAACCTTTCTGTTACCGAAGAAGGATCTGAAGAGCGCTTCAAGTAAATATGATCCTTCAACCATTGTATGAAACTTTGATTGTGCTCTATAACTATCCAATTTTCATTTCTGTTCGGATTTAACCTTCGGAGTACATCCTTGTGCATTTCAACATATGGCTCAACCTCATTATTATTGTGCAGAACATACAAATGAACTTGATCCCGTTCATCCCTTGATATTGTCACAATTTTATTCCCAATTAATTTTTTACCTTCCATTTTGTCGAAAATCTGAGCTCTGGGGAGTCCAATCGATTGAACGTTAGACAAATATTCAGTACAAAACTCAACAGCTTCTTCAACAATGTATCGTTCAACAATACAACCCTCTGGTCGACTTCGGGATTTCACGTACCCTTTTAATATTTTCATATACCGTTCAGCAGGGTACATCCATCTCATATAAGCTGGTCCACACAACTGTGTCTCTTTCACAAGATGAACAACTAAATGAACCATTATGTCAAAAAAAGACGGAGGAAAATACATTTCAAGCTCACACAAGGTAATTACAATCTCTTTTTGTAGTGTTGGTAACATCTCGGGATCGATCACCTTACCACAAATTGACCTAAAGAAAAAACACAATTTAGTTATGGAACTTCTTACTTTTTCTGGCAAAATAGAACGTATACCGATCGGTAGAAAATGTTCCATTATAACGTGACAATCATGTGTCTTCAAATTCTTCAACTTGAGGTCTTTCATAGAAACAAGTCTTCTGATATCAGATGAGTATCCTTCTGGAACCTTAACTTCACTCAGAGACTTACACAAAATTTTTTTCTCCTTTCTAGATAAAGTAAAAGCAGCAGGTGGTAGATATGTTCGTCTTCCTTTCTTCACGGGTGCTAATTCAGTTCTCATTCCCATTTTTAACATGTCCTCCCTTGCTTTAAGGCCATCCTTAGACTTGCCTTTTATATTGAGTAATGTACCGATAACACTTTCAAATACGTTTTTTTCAATATGCATAACATCGAGAAAATGTCTCACGTACAAAGACTTCCAATATGGCAATTCAAAAAATATCGACCTTTTCTTCCACCCACCTTTCACAATCTTATGTGCAAAAGGCTTGCCAAACTCAGTACGCACATCTTTCACCTTTTCAAAAACTTGTTCACCTGACAATGCGGGTGGAGCTCTACGATGTTCGGTGTCTCCATTGAATGCTTTTCTCCACCCACGGTAATGATGTTTAGAATGTAAGAATCTACGATGACCGAGAAACACATTCTTCTGGCAAAGTTCCAATCGGATCGTATCGGTTCCGTCTTCACAAACAGGACACGCACGTTGACCCTTGATGCTATACCCAGATAGATTCCCGTATGCTGGAAAATCATTAATTGTGCCAAACAACATCGCCCTCAGATTGAAACTTTCTTTCCTATATCCATCATAAACCTCCACACCGTTCTCCCACAAAATCTTTAAATCTTCGATCAGAGGTGTCAAGTATACGTCTATGTCATTACCTGGTTGTTTAGGCCCAGAGATTAACATAGATAACATCATGTACTTACGCTTCATACATAGCCACGGAGGTAGGTTATAAATCATAAGAATCACAGGCCATGTGGTATGTGAAATACTTTGAAGACCATGTGGGTTCATTCCATCAGTAGATAATGCCAATCGAAGGTTTCTTGCTTCTGATCCAAACTCAGGATAATCATTATCAATCTTCGACCACTGTGGTGAATCAGCCGGATGCCGATACTTTCCATCGGTGATTCTTTCATCTGCATGCCAAGTAAGATGTCTTGCATCGGTTTCACTACGAAACATGCGCCTAAATCTCGGAATTATCGGAAAATACCATAAGACTTTTGCGGGAGATAATTTTTTCTTATATCGAGACAAACCGCATTTGGGGCACTCAGTTAACGTTGCATATTCGTTACGAAACAAAATGCAATCGTTAGGACAAGCATGTATCTTATCATAGCTCATGCCAATAGAGCACAACATTTTTTTTGCCTCATAGGTTCGATTAGGAAGAACATTATCATCCGGTAGCATTTCTCTCATAAGGGCCAACAACTCTGTGAAACTTTTATCCGACCATCCATTGCCCGCCTTTAAGTTGTACAACTTTAATACCGCAGAAAGTCTTGAGAATTTAGTGCAACCTTTGTACAACGGTTTCTCTGCATCGCTTACCATCCTCTCAAACATTTCAGGACAATCATGAAGATCTTCTTCCAGTGCTTCTACAATCTCTTCAACTCGATCACAATCATATGTTTCCGTGTCTTTGTCGTATGAAGCATAGGTCGTATTACTTTTTCCACTCGATTCAACATTCCCGTTAATTTTCTCACCATGAAATATCCAACACTGATAACTTTGATCAATTCCATGCCTCAGCAAATGCGATTTCAATCCATGTGCGTCAACCTTACCAATATAACAACAACGCAAGCAAGGACAATGCATTCGTCTGGGGTTTTCAGCGTGTTGAACAGCATACTTAACGAATTCCGCAACCCCACTCTCGTACTCTTTGGTCATTCGATCGGCACAGATCCATGTTTTATCCATGGTTTTCCTACTTATTTAAAAGAACACTCAATTAATGATAAATAAAATTTAAATATATTAGTTAAAATATTCAAATAATAGAAAAATTAATGGCATTTTTTAACTTGTTACCAATAAGTCTTTTTTATTTGTCCAATATCTCTATCACTCTTCACGATAAGTAAATTGTTCTTGTGGTCAACCTCCACGGTATAAAACCAAATTAAGATTCTGTAGCGTATCTTGTCAACTTCATAAGATATGGATAAAAGTATTTCTACCTCGCTCGTCATAAATCATCTTAGACATCAATTTCACTAAACAACAATTAGATGTGAGTAATCTTATACAGTCTTCTCCTCGTCCAATCTATGTCTCAGGTATAAATAAAATATCTAGTCCAACTACCTTGCAACTGTCTATTCTCTTTGATCTTTCACTTACCCCAGACTCCTGAATCCTAGGATACAAGGTGTAATATTAGCCCTCCATTCTAGTGAATAGCCTATCTAAGTGCAATAAAATCCTATGGCCTCCAACTACCAAGCTGTGAAAGTAACTCTTCACCCTTTCTTTGAAATCTTGTTTTGTGACCAAGATTTTTCCCTCTTTAAAAGTTCGAAGTTGTATCGATATTAACATTTCATTTAAAGGGAAGTTCCACATATACATATAACCATTTATCCTCCATATGGGTTCCTCACAAAATCAGCATTTGAAAACAAAAAAGACATAAAGAAAATATCATAAGATGATACCAAGAAAATTTGCAACACTAACAGAACATAAATGATATGTACAACTAAATGTATGTATAGACAAAAATCTATCACAATAAAATAAAAAGCATATAAAAAGATTGATCAAAGTTAAGAGGTGAAAGGCATTATAAAGACCAGTACTAAGAAGAATACCTTTTAAAAATGCTACAGCAAAAACCTCAAACAGCAGAGAAGCTAATACAGAGAACACAATAAACACCTGCATAAAGGGTGAATACAAGTTACATTCAAAATAGTAACTAGAAACATAAAAAAACATTACATCAGCCTGAACTTTGTTCTGAAAACATATATAGCGATGGCAATTATGAAACATTTTATGTCCTTGTTGAGAGATGGTCTAAAATCGTTGGATATTAAACAAAAAATCAACAATCTTTTGGTGTGTACTATTGCTTTAGTACATTATCATTGTGTTAGTACGAGTTTAATCTATGATGCATAAAAGTAGTGGATCCTAAAACATTTTCTCTAGATTTAGGTTTGATTAATTATGAAACATTTTCTTCTAACCTCTCTAGCAGCTACTTTAAGGTTAAACCTCTAAGAAGCCTCAATTGCAAATGCATATTCCTAAACTAGAAATACTTTAAAATCTCTTAACAAAGTTTATTCAAAGTCCTTTAACGTGAAACATCTAATTACAAGTATCAAAGTTCAGAACATCTAAATACACATATCACCATTAAGAAACACATTATATGGAATATCAAGACACTTGTTTGTGGCATCAATTGGAACAAAAACAATCAACAAAGAAACATTATATTTTCAAAAATTTACAAGCTTCAGACAGTCACACACATTTTTCTGAAATAAATAAATAAATAAATAGGCAAAATAAATAAATAAACTTAGCAGGACAAACTACAACAATAGCATACACATCAAGAACAATAGCAGTAACATGGCATGTTTTCTACTTAGTTCTTTCTCAAAGCTTATAAATAAACTCTTAAAAAACAAACATGTATCAAAACAATGGCAGGCTGGTCGCTGGTAGGTCGCTGGTAGGGTTTGTTCGAAGAAATGAAACAGAACAAATGAAAAAATGAAAAAATGAACATACCTCAATGAAGAACAGTAGAAACGATTGATTCTTTAAACACTTTCAAAGACTGAAACAAATGAACGAATGAAGGAAAACGATTGATTCTTTAAACGATTGAAGTTCGCTGTAATGGGGTTCGTTCGCTGGTAGGGTTCGTTCGCTGGGAGGGAAAACAAAAACAACAGAGAACGAAAATATAACTCTGAAATTTAATTTTAATAAGACCTTAGACAGCGCTTTTGAGGAAAGCGCTTTCTAAGATATGCCTTAGACAGCGCTTTCCAAAAGAGCTTTCTAAACCCCCCATTAGACAGCGCTTTTGGTTTTAAATTTTTTTTTAATTTTAAGACTTTAAACAGCGCTTTATCAAAAGCGCTGACTAAGGTATATATTTAAAAGCGCTTTCTATAAGCGCTGTCTAAGGGGGGGTCTTAGACAGCGCTTTCTAAAAGCGTTGTCTAAAACCCCCCCTTAGACAGCGCTTTCGTTATATTTTTTTAACATTTTCCGTGTTTTATTTTTATTTTAACCTTAGACAGCGCTTTCTTTTAAAAGCGCTGTCTAAGATGCGCTGTTAAAAAGCCTTTTTGGCGTAGTGAGTTATGAAATGCAAATGGCATACAACATGGCAAATGCAAGATGCAATGATCAAACATGCTTTCCATATGTCTTAAGATGTCACATGAATCAAATGGATGCACAAAATGCTATGGCAAGTCATGTTATGCAAGCAAATGCAAGATGGATGCATATGGAAGTCCAAATTAGGGTTTATGATCAATGCATCAAACAAAAACCAAAATCAGAAACAAACACCAAGATAAAAAATTGAAAATACATTCAAAGGATCCCTAAACCTATACTAACTCACTGCCCAAAGGAGAAGTTCCAACTCTTAACCTAATTCAAGTTATGAGTTTCCTAAGTTTTCTAGGGTTTTAGGGTTCCTTAACAAGAAAAATGCCAAACAAATGAAAAATGAAAGATCAAATCATGCCAATTTAACCTCACATACTACATGCTAAACATAATGCAATGCAAAAAGAATCAAGGTCCAACTCTCAATGGTTAGGCAGAAATGATTTTTGGAAGTTTGGATCAAAATAATGCATAAAAATGATTTTAATTCCATGAAAAATTCTTAAAATGCATCAAGATCAAAAAAGAAATTTGGTTTGAGGGTTGGACAATGTTTCTAAATGTTTTTAAATGTTTCATGAATTTTTTGGTGATTTTTAAATACTTAAAAGTATTTTTAATTAATTAATTCTCATTAATTAATTAAAAATAAACTTTTAAATATTTAAAAATATTTTTTGAATGTAAAAAATAAAAATAAAAATGTTTTTGGTTTCTGGAATTTAATAAAAGTTTGTATAAAAAATTCCAGAATTTTTGAATAAGTTTTGCTATTTTAAATAAAATATAGAAAACAAATGAATAAAAATACAAAATAAAATGAATTAAGTGAAAAGTATGTTGATCCAGTGGCTGAGATTTGAATGAAACACGCGCGAATTGACTAACGCGTAAATGGAAGGCTCAGATCATTTCTGGCAAAATTCAAATTTAATCCCAATTAATTAATTTAATAAATCAGGATTAGGGTTTAATGAAGGATCTGGGCCATTGGTTCACGCGGGAGTCAACTAAAGTCAGCCAGATCAAGGGTCCAAATTCAAACTTGCATTAATTACGCTGGTTAGCCCTAATCTTTTTCAGGTGGCCGGAGAAGACCTCCGGTCATCTTCTCCGGTGGGAACCCCACCTGAAAATTTCCAAAACCCTCAAAACTTCACTAAAATGAAATCTAAAAGAACAGAAATCATCCCCACATCCCCCTGAATCAAAACCCTAACACACAACTCATTTTTCTTTCATCAATCACATGAATCGAAACAAAACATTTTTTAGGGCAAAAGTTTCAGAACCAGATTAAACTCTCATACCTTCACCATTTTTCAAAACCAAGAACATCAGAGTGATCAGTGAATCATGAAGAACAACTTAAGAACTTAAAAATCCATTTCTGGAAAAAAGTTCATGAAGCTACCTGAGTTTGAAGCTTTTCAGTCTGGCACTTTCTGACCTCCTCTCTTGTGCAAAACCACTCCTGTGACCTCCCTGATGAAGCCTTGATGCTTAGAAAGAGTTTGTGATGGCTGGTTTGGAAGTTTGAACAAGTTCTGTTCAAGGTCAGGTGAGGATCGTGTTTGTGATTCTATGGTTTTCAGGCTGTTTTGAAGGTTGGTTTGTGTTCAGAGAAGCATGGTGAGAAGGTTTGTGAAGTTGGTTTGAGTGTTTGAAGCTTGTATGATGATTTTCGAAAGCTTTTTGCAAGTGAGGGTGAAAATGTGAAAGTTGTGTTGTGGTGTGTTTCAGGCCTGCTTATTGTTATGTTTGGCTTGCAATTGATTTGTATAAACAAATGCTATTGGTCAGATGACATGACATGTCCTTTTGTGATAGGTATGGTTGCTTTTGCAAAATGTCAACTTTTGTGTAAGAGAAGCATGGGTCATGTTCTAGCCAAGTACAATGAGGGTGTGCTGCGTAACATGTAGTGTGGAAAGGCCTAGGTTTGATCAGCAAGCTATCCAGCAAGTGGATGAGAAGTTATCATGACTTTTGCAACTTGCCTTGCCTTTGGTTTTCATGAGAGAAACTTGATCCATGGGCCATAAAACATGTGATTCTTTGGGTGCAATCTGACTTTTGAATGTTGTGTGATCATGTTGTGTGGATTAGAAGCCCATTTGATGACTTAATTGGCCTTGAGAGATGAATTTGCAACTTTGCCTCTTTGGTGCATTACTTGAAATTTAGTGATTTTTGCCAACTTTGACAAACCATAACTTTTAATCCAAAATGAATTAGGTCATGTTCTTGTAATTTTTGAAAAGGGAGAGATCTATTCTACAACTTTCATGACCAAAGTTTTTCCATTTGAAGCCTTTTTGAATCAAAAAGTAAGGGTTGAAAAAGTTGCCTAAAATGACATTTTCATTAAAAGTCAAACTTGCCCAAAAAGTCAACTTTGCAAAAGACTTGAAATTATTGAATTTTGTAAACTTACAACCTCTTATATGATCAAATAAAGTTCATATACACTCAAAATGATGAAGAACACCCTTTGGTTTGATCATTGGGGCCTCAGATGCCCTGATTTTACACTGACTTGCTTGAAAAGTCAACTCTTGATCAGATGACTTCCCCATGGAATTTCTTCATGAAACTTGATATGCATACTCCCTATACCACATAGAGACCAATAGAAACAAGAATGACCAAAAAAATTGGAGTTATGGCCTCTGAAACCAAAACCCTAATTTTAGGTCATCTGTGCAGTCAAACCTGGCTCTGCCTCCACACCACTTCCAGTTCTTGTGATTTTTTGGCATTCTTGACTTTGAGAGGATATAATATGATACTTGAACATACATGGACCCCTTTGAAGTGATTGATTACCTTTGGAGTGGCTCAAGAAGCTCTTGGATTGCTCAGATCACAAACCCTAGATGCAGATGACTTAGAATCTATGCAGTGAATCAAAAGGTGGTATGAGATGTTATGATTGTGTTTATGCATATGAAATGATCACAAGCCATGGTGTGAATGGGTGAGGGCAAATTTGGGGTGTTTACAGCTGCCCCTATTCAAACATGAGTTAGCTGTGCAGGATGTAAGCGAAGGCTTATCAGGCAAACAAGATAACTTGTGGTTGAATACCAAAGACAGTCCAAAATTTGCACTCACAGAATGAAGAAGAAAAGGGATATAGATTGTAAAAGAAAATAAAGTATATTGTAAAGTATAGGCGACGGAGGACGACCGTCGAGTAGAGGACGACTGCTGGGTAAAGAGCAATGACGGGGACGGCCGACATGCTGGGAAAAGTGCGGGAAGTAAAGCAATGACGGGGACCGCCGACATGCTGGGGATAAAAAGAATTATGATGGGGACGGCCATCAAGATAAAGTTGTAAGATTCTCTGGGGATTGATGAAACATGACGGGGACGGCCATCAAGTTCATAAAGTAACCAACGATGGGGACGGCCATCGGGCTAAACTGATGAAGGACGATCATCAGGAAAAGGAAAAGGGACCATGACGGGGACGGCCATCGGGTTAAAGAATAAATGAAATAAACAGATGATGAGGTACGGTCATCAAGGGTGAAGGACGATCACCTAGCAGGGGACGGCTGCTCTGTAAGGGTTAAGATGAGGGACGGTCATCTAAGGTGGAGGACGACCACCTGGCAGGGTACGGCTGCCGAAAATATCGCGATATAGGACGAATGCCGGATAAAAAGGTCAACGATGGGGACGGCCATCGGACGAGCATGATGGAGGACGACCATCAAGAGGTGGAGGACGACCACCTAGCAGGGTACGGCTGCTCTCAGGGTTTATCATGACACAGGACGAATGTCAGATAAAAAGAAAAAAATTGCCTTGTTGGTGATCTACTGGGGAATAATAAACACGGACGAGTGTTTAGATGTTTGTGTATAGATTAAAGATGCGTACGAGCATCCTTAAGACTACGATACGGACGAGTATCGGGTAGAAACAAATACTGACACGTGTTCAGAGATGATGATACGGACGAGTACCAACTGGTTAACAAAGAACACGGACGAGTGTTGAATCTGAAGGGACTCTTCTGGGGAATAGTAGACACAGACGAGTGTCTATATTCAAGAAGACAAGTGTGTCGGACACAGTGTATGGATTAAAGATGCGGACGAGCATCCTTAAGACTATGATACAGACGAATATCAGGTAGAAACAAACGCTTGACACATGTTCTGAGATGATGGTACGGACGAGTACCAACTGGTTAACAAAGAACACGGACGAGTGTCGAATCTGTGGGGATATAAATGGTATATACAAGATACGGACGAGTATCTGTATAAGTGTGAGTGGTGTATAGACGAGTGTTTATTTTGCCGGGAAGAGTGACACGGACGAGTGTCGAAAGGAGAAAAGTATAATATAAACAAATATCTGGTATACAAAGTGTTTATGTTACTGTACTGGGGAATGATGACACGGACGGATGTCCAGGAAATTATATATAAGTATATGTGAGTGCAAAGAAGAACGTCTTTGGTTTTCTGCTGGGGGTACGACACGGATGGGTGCCAAAAGGTATCTGTAATGCGGGTGGTCTTGTTTGTAAAGTGTGTTCAGGCGACTTTACTGGGGAATGATGACACGGACGGGTGCCAAAGGGAGTATATACTGGTGTTTATGAATGTGAGGCAACTGCTTTTGCTGGGGAATCTGGGGGAGTTGAATTGATAATATTCCCAGGTGTTTGATTCAAACCATGACTTATGATTATGCAATATGTTTGATTTTTGCTGTAATGCTCCGTATTAGACGGAATGCTACGCTTCGTGGGTGAATATGATGCAAATGCCACGATTATGCAAAGATACCAAACCGGGATTTGGATCTCGTTGCTGTGAAGATCTCTGGTTGATCTGCTTGAAATGGACATCCCAGCTGGGGATAAGATCATTGGTAGATTTGATGAGATGATATCTGCTTGGGGGGGGGGTAGGTCACTGACAGACCCATCCTGATAATGAGGGACCCAGCTGGGGTTTGTAGAAGCTTTCTTCACTCTGTTGTGATTCCTTCAAGCGCTGCTCTTCTGGATAGAGGCTGAAGCTCTGTGGGGAGATGGTTCCCTGACTTTTGTACTTAGCTGAGGAAGAATGATTGGCAACCCGGCTGGGAGAAACAATAAGTGGTAACTCAGCTGGGGAGAAAGCACTTCGGGTGCTAAGGCTGAGTGTTGATTTGTCAGCTTGTTGGGATGAAGCTTTCATGCCCCGAGTTGCGTTTTGGATACCTGCAATCCTGCAAAGATAGGGAAACGCACAAGTAATCCCGAGGTATCCTTTACTGGATTCCGTCATAGGAGTTTAGACACTTCTGAGAGTAAGTATATTTCCTGCAAGCATGTAACTTTTATTTTTTTTTGAAGATAAGCATCTGCATTTATGCAATCAGTTTTTCTTAAGACATCAGACATTTTTTGCAAATAAAAATGTATAAGACGAAACATGACTGAAAATCTGCTTTTATTAATTCATGTGCCCTGAATTGGTAAGATACAGTCAAGGAAACATATCCCCTGAAATGAGGAGATTGTTACAAATTGAGAAACAAAATGCTGGCAATGTTGACGACGCTTCGAGGAGCTTCCCTTTTGCTATGACTCGTATGACATTTGACGTTCTTCTCGTCTTGCTTTCTGAAGAAGGCTGATTCCGATGGAAGCTTGATCCTTTCGAGGTTTACCAGGTTGTAGGTGATACAGATGAATTCAGAATGCAGTTGTTCGCTTATTCCCTTATTTTGCATGGATCGCCCTTTCGAGTTTTCAATCCATCGGGATACCCATTTTTGCCTGAGTTGTCCAATGTGGCTTTTCAACTCAGCGGGTGTACATTTTTTGTTTATTTTCCCTTATTTTTGCCTGGACTTACATTCTGTTTTTATGTCCAGCGGGTCATTTTTATGCGAAGTATTTTTTAACTGCATCTGAATTCACAGGGGACGGGAAGTCTTCACCATCCATGGTGCTGAGCATCAGTGCTCCACCAGAGAAAACTTTCTTTACCACGAATGGTCCTTCATAGTTTGGAGTCCATTTGCCCCTGTGGTCTGTATGAGGAGGGAGGATTCTCTTCAGCACAAGATCTCCCACTTGGTACTCTCGGTGCCTGACTTTCTGATCGAAGGCTCTCTTCATTCTTTTCTGATATAACTGCCCATGACAGATTGCTGCCAACCTCTTCTCTTCAATCAGACTCAGTTGCTCGTATCGGGACCGGACCCATTCTGCTTCGTTCAACTTAACATCCATTAGTACCCGTAGAGAGGGTAATTCAACTTCGACAGGTAGGACTGCTTCCATACCATACACAAGTTGATACGGTGTTGCCCCAGTGGATGTTCTGATTGACGTGCAGTACCCATGTAAGGCAAATGGTAGCATCTCATGCCAATCTTTGTAGGTGACTACCATCTTCTGCACAATCTTCTTGATATTCTTATTAGCTGCCTCAACAGCGCCGTTCATCTTTGGCCTGTAAGGAGAAGAATTGTGGTGTTGGATCTTGAAGTCCCGGCATAGTTCTGCCATCATTTTGTTGTTCAAGTTAGAACCATTATCAGTAATGATTCGCTCGGGAACTCCATACCGACAGATGATATCCCTTTTCAGAAATCTGGCTACCACTTGTCTTGTAACATTTGCATAGGAAGCTGCCTCGACCCACTTGGTGAAATAGTCAATGGCAACCAGGATGAATCTGTGGCCATTTGAAGCAGTCGGTTCAATCTTGCCAATCATATCAATGCCCCACATGGCAAAGGGCCAGGGTGAAGACATTTTATTCAAAGGATTGGGAGGCACATGTACTTTATCCGCATAAATCTGGCATTTATGGCATTTTCTGGCATAGGCACAACAGTCGGCATCCATTGTGATCCAATAATACCCTGATCTTAGCAACTTCTTAGCCATGGCATGCCCTCCCGCATGGGTACCAAAGGAGCCTTCGTGCACTTCATGCATTAACAAATCTGCTTCTGTTTTGTCGACGCATCTGAGGAGTACCATATCAAAGTTTCTCTTGTACAGGGAACCATCAGTGTTCAGAAAGAAACTACCAGCAAGCCTTCTCAAAGTCTTCTTATCATTGGAAGATGCCCCAGGTGGGTATGTTTGATCCTCCAAGAAGCACTTAATGTCATGGAACCAAGGCTTATCATCTTTAACAACATCTGCTGCGAACACATATGCTGGTCTGTCGAGTCTTGACACTGAAATCTGCGGTACAAAGTTGGCAGCTTGAACTTTGATCATTGATGAAATGGTAGCCAGAGCATCTGCAAACTGATTCTCGTCCCGAGGGATATACTCGAGCTTGACCGTTGTAAATAAAGTCAATAACCTCCTTGTATAATCCCTATAAGGTATCAGGTGATCCTGGTGGGTGTACCATTTGCCGTTGGTTTGATTGACTACCAAAGCTGAATCTCCGAATACAGTCAATGTCTTGATCCTGAGGTCAATGGCTTCCTCAAGACCCATAATACAAGCTTCGTATTCAGCTTCGTTGTTAGTGCAGTTGAAAGTGAGTTTTGCCGAGAAAGGCATGTGAACTCCCTTAGGTGTAATGAGTACTGCACCAACACCACGACCATTCATATTAACAGCCCCATCAAACATCATAGTCCATTCCTCTTCCGGGTCAGGCCCTTCAGAGTGAATAGGCTCTTCATGATCTTTTGCTTTTATGAACATGATGTCTTCATCAGGGAAGTCAAATCTCATAGGCTGGTAATCATCAATAGGTTGCTCAGCAAGATATTCAGACAATACACTGCCCTTGATGGCTTTCTGAGAGGTGTATTGGATGTCATATTCTGTGAGGATCATTTGCCATCTTGCAACCCGTCCGGTAAGAGCTGGCTTCTCGAATATGTACTTGACTGGATCCATTTATGAGATCAATAAGGTAGTGTGGGTCAACATATACTGCCTCAGTCGGCGAGCAGCCCACGCTAAAGCACAACAAGTTTTCTCGAGTAGTGAATAACGTTGTTCACAGTCGGTAAACTTTTTGCTTAGGTAGTATATTGCATACTCTTTTCGACCAGACTCGTCATGCTGGCCCAACACACATCCCATCGACTCTTCTAATACTGTCAAGTACATGATTCGAGGTCTTCCTTCAACTGGAGGCATAAGGATTGGAGGTTCTTGTAAGTATTCTTTGATTTTGTCAAAAGCCTTCTGGCAGTCTTCATTCCACCTGACCGTCTGCTCTTTTCTTAACAGCTTGAACAAAGGTTCACAGGTTGCTGTAAGGTGAGATATGAACCGTGAAATATAGTTCAATCGACCTAAGAACCCTCGAACTTCTTTTTCTGACTTTGGTGCAGGCATCTCTTGAATAGCTTTGACTTTATCAGGGTCAACCTCAATCCCTTTCTCGCTTACAATAAATCCCAGCAGCTTACCAGATCACACCCCGAATGTGCACTTGTTGGGGTTCAACTTCAGTTGGTACTTCCTCAGACGCTTGAACAGTTTCAGCAGATTCACCAGGTGATCTTCTTCAGTGAGGGACTTGGCAATCATGTCATCCACATAACATTCTATTTCTTTATGAATCATGTCGTGGAATAATGTCACCATAGCCCGTTGATATGTTGCACCAGCATTCTTCAGTCCGAATGGCATTACCTTGTAACAGAATGTGCCCCAGGGTGTGATGAAGGTTGTCTTCTCCATGTCTTCAGGTGACATTTTAATCTGATTGTATCCTGAAAATCCGTCCATGAAGGAGAATACCGAGAACTGATCCGTGTTATCCACCAATACATCAATGTGAGGTAATGGGAAGTCATCCTTCGGGCTAGCTCTGTTCAGGTCCCGGTAGTCAACACACATTTTTACTTTGCCGTCTTTCTTGGGCACAGGCACTATATTAGCAACCCACGGTGGATAGCTAGTTACAGCAAGGAACCCGGCGTCCCATTGCTTTTGTACCTCTTCTTTGATTTTCATTGCCATGTCTGGGCGAGTACGGCGCAGTTTCTGTTTAACCGGTGGGCATTCTTCTCTTAAAGGCAGCTTGTGCATAACAATATCGGTGTCCAGACCCGGCATATCCTGATAAGACCAAGCAAACACATCCACATACTCTTGAAGCAGGTCAATCAGTTGTCTCTTCACTGAGTCTTGTAGGCAGGCCCCGATTTTAACTTCTTTCACGTCTTCACCTGTACCAAGATTGATCGTTTCGACCTCCTCCTGATGAGGAGTGATGACCTTTTCCTCTTGTTTCAACAATCTGGCTAGCTCTTCAGGAAGCTCATATTCTTCTTCAACCCCTTCATCAGCTTGATTAATTGGATTGTCAAAGTCATACGAAGTCATAGCCGTGTTGTTGTCGGTGCGGTCTGGAAGGCACTCTCTGCAAGGGTTCAGTTTGTTCATTTTAGTGATTTGATTTTAATCTCGTTTAGAAAAATGAAATAAAATTGTCATTTTGAAAACACTGCCATTTATTTTTTGTACAAGAAGAAAAATGGAAAAACAGTGAACGGAAAAGAAGAAGACTCATTTGCAAAAAGATGTCTGATATTTCATTGATTAATCTTGTTGCACAAAAAGTACAGATGGCCCGATTACAAAATGAGTCTTGTCATCTTGGGCAAGATGCAAGACTTGATGCATGCTATAAAAATACAGGAAATAATAATTACTCTGCATGAGTAACTCTTATAATTTCCTGGGAAGACCAGTTTGAGATACTGCTCCCCGGGATCTTTGGACGGATCCAACTCTCCAGGTTGCGGTCGCTTTCATCCTCGTCTTCCAAATTGTTGACAGCATCAGGGGTGAGCATCCCCCCACTAACAAAGTTGGGCTCCTTAGCAGCCTCTGCTTGATCTTGTTGAGTTGGTTTGTAACCCAACCCAAATCTATCCTTTTTCTTCTCCACAGGTAACAATTTGCCCCAGCCTTGGGCAGTTCCTTCTTCAACAACCTTCCGGGCTTGTTGGTAAGATGTCATTGAGGTTCCAGGTACAGCAGATGTTTCATTTATGTTCAAGGCCTCAAACCCTTGACTCATCGTTTCATGGATCTCCCCATCCATCTCAATATATTTATAGGTAGCCAGATGGCTAACAAAAATATCCTCCTCTCCACAGATAGTAACGACTTGGCCCTCCCACTCGAATTTTAACTTCTGGTGAAGGGTTGAGGTCACGGCGCCAGCGGCGTGAATCCATGGCCTACCCAATAGACAGCTGTAGGCGGGCTGTATATCCATCACGTAGAAGGTCGTTTTGAAAGTTTGTGGGCCAATCGTTATAGGCAACTCAATCTCCCCCAGAACTGATCTCTTAGAACCGTCAAAGGCTCTCACTACTAAGTTACTGGGGCGTAGTGCCAATCCTTCATACTCTAGCTTCACAAGGGCCTTTTTAGGTAAGACATTGAGGGATGATCCTGTGTCTACCAGCACATGGGAAAGAACTGCACCTTTACATTCCATGGTAATGTGCAAAGCCTTGTTATGATTGCGGCCTTCCGTAGTCAAATCAGTGTTGGTAAATCCTAGCCCATTGCTAGCAGTAACATTTCCAACCACAGCTTCCAACTGATTGACGGTGATCTCTTCTGGCACATAAGCTGCGTGCAAGACTTTTAGTAGTGCGTTCCGATGAGCCTCGGAGCACATAAGCAATGATAGAATAGAGATCTTGGAAGGCGTCTGGTGAAGCTGGTCCACTATTTTGTAATCACTTTTCTTGATGATTCTCATGAATTCATCAACTTCTTGATCAAAAGGTGTTTTCAAAGCTTCCTTAACAAATTGTTCCTCTTGCACCAAGCTCTTTACTTTTGCCTTGGCAGCAGCTTCTGCTTCGGCAGTGGGTCTTTGAATTTGTGGGGCAAAGAGACGTCCGCTTCGAGTGAAACCTCCGCCTCCTCCCACATTGTCTATTTGTGGTGCAGGGGTTGATGATTCAAGAGTGATTTTCTGTCCTTCGCAGTATAGATCAGAGTCGTAATGCCAAGGGATGGCATTACTGCTTTCATAAGGTACTGGCCCAGGCACTGTGATAGTGACTGGACTGATGGCAGCTGCAGAAGGGACCATGATAGTCTGTGGATCATAGTATATTGTGACTGGTGCTCTGATAGGAGTGGCACTTTGTGAGTTGTAGGCAGAATCATTTTCAGGATCATAATAAATCGTAACTGTTGAGACACTTGTTGTTGAAGTTGTAGGAGACATTGTTGGAAGGGTGGGTGTTGTTGTTGTAGGAGATTCTGAATGAAGTGGTACTGAAGTTGTAGAAGGGATGTTTGCTGATATTTGGTCAGTTGAAGTAATAGATGAAGCATTTGTTGATGAAGCTGAAGAGTCGTTTGGAACAATGGTTGTTGCAGTTGTAGTAGACTCAGGAACTGTTGTTAATGAGATTGCTGGATTTGTAGGTATTGATGTGGTGATTTGAAGCAGGCCACTCTGGATGAGGACATTTATGCCATCTCTCAAGTTATCACACCCATTCACTAAAATGTTGCAATAAGCACACCCTAACTCACATCCCGGGAATATTTGACATTCGAGGAGTTGAGCTTTGATCTCTACCAACGGTGTCCGAATCTGACCCACACTGGTTATCAAGTAAGACGGCTTGTCTTCTTCAATAGCATTGATTCTGGGACCTCCGTGGTGTGGCATAGGGTTTTTGTTAACATTTGGTGGTGGTGCAAAATTTAGAGCCTTAGAGTCTACCAGGTCTTGTACCTTCATGTGCAAAGCTCTGCACTTCTCTGTACTATGCCCAGGTGCATTTGAATGAAAAGCACACCTGGCGCTGGCGTCGTAATTTCTGGGTAGACTGGTAGGATCTGGAGGTGCCAACGTCCTTAGCTCAACCAGGTTGAGTTTCAGGAGTTGTGGCAGTAATGTGGCATAGGGCATAGGGATCGGATCAATCACCCTATTGGCCTGAGAAGGTCTCTGTTGAAATGGTCTCTGCTGATTGTTGTTGTTGGTGTTGTTGTAGTTTCTCTGAGGAGGATACTGGGTTTGTTGCTGATAATTTTGTTGTTGTGGTTGATAAGTTGGTTGTGGATGAACTAGAGCGGGAATGGTGACTGCTGCCACAGATCTATGAACATATTGGGGCCTGCCCCTGCTGGTGTGGATAGCATTGGTCTCACCAGTTCTTCTTGGGCCTACAAAAGGCTTTCTTGTATTGCTGGATGAGCTGGCACCGTTGTCAGAAATTTTGCCCATCTTCAATAGGCTCTCGATTCTTTCTCCAGCTATGACCACATCTGCAAAGCTGGTAGAAGAAAAGGCAGCTAGCCTATCAATGTATGTTCCTTGGAGGGTGTTCATAAACATATCTGCCATCTCCCTCTCTGACATAGGTGGCTGGACAGCAGCAGCCAGCTGTCTCCATCTCTGGGCGTACTCCCGGAAGCTTTCTCTAGATGATTGTGACATTCCCATCAGGAGGGTTCTGTTGGGTGCCATATCCAAGTTATACTGGTATTGTCTAATAAAGGCCTCTGCCAAATCCTTCCAACACCTGATGGTTGCTCTAGTCAGATGTGAGTACCATTCTCTTGAAGCTCCGGTTAAGTTATCCTCAAAATAAAACATCCATAGCTTCTCGTCCATGGTATATGCCTTCAGCCTCCCCAGAAAGGATTGTAAGTGGGTCCGTGGGCAGGACGTCCCGTTGTACTTTTCAAAGCACGGTGGTTTAAATTTGTGGGGAATCCTGACCCCGTCCACTAAGCCCATGTCCATAACATCAAAACCCAAAGAGTTTTGGGACTCCAAGGATCTCAATTTCTCAGCAATCTCCTCTAGCCTTCTGTCATAGGCTTCCTCCCCAGCTCCCATCACTGTGAACTGATCTTCCTGGGGGTCTTCTTGCAGTACTCTACCTGTAGTAGCATTCCCTTGTGCAGTAGCAGGGATGTTGATCTCTGGATGGAGGTGGGGTCCAAATACAGGGGGGTTGACATGAGGTTGGACCCTCTCATTGTTGCTTGTCCCAGCAGTCCCTAGATGGGGATCTTCCTGATTCTGCCTTTCTACCATTGCTCTTAATCTCTCTTGGCTTTGAGCCATATTGTTCATCAACTCCATAAATTGTGTCATCTGAGCCCTCATTTCCAATCTTTCATTGGCCATTTGGTTCCTGACCTCTGTAAGGTCCTGCTGTACCTGGTCCATTTGTATGCCCGAAAGATTGTTACGGGTTGGGTATCTGTGTGGACGGTTGAGTGGAAACACCCGTCGGCGAGTAATAGTTCCTGACATCACAACAGAGTTAGTAACAAATAATCAAAAACCTACAAAACAAGGTAAAAGGTTAGTATGCAATGCAGCTATGCACATTTGTTTCCAAGGTATCCGGCTTGGCACTTGGTTTTGACCTTTCCAGACCCTTGAAGAAGATGTTGTTGATGTTGCTTTGAAGAATTCAGATAAAACCAAACAACACATATATTACAAAAAGGTAAATGATACATAACTTGTTTTTTACAATACATGCCCTCTGAGGGGTCCAAAAATACAACATAAAGAAAAGTACATGAAATGAAAGCAACAACAAGAAAAAGTCAGACACCAAGACCAAACTCATCCTCCTGAACTTCCTTGAGAAGTGCTTTAGTCACAGGATCAGCTGGACGCTCTGTAAGGTTCCTGATAAGGAGATTCCTGGTAGTAACAGCTGCAGTTAGCTTCTTGTGTTGACTCTGGTCCTTTGACCTCTTCACACCAGCTCTAATCTTCAACTCTGAGATCTCCCTCTGGGCTGCTGCCAGGGCTTCCTGTTGCTCTTTTGCACTAGCTTCCAGCTGCTCAATCTTATCCTGAGTCCTTTTATCTTCCAGAGTACGAGCTTCGGTGATCCTGACCCACCTAGCTTGACTCTCCTTCAGATACAAATCAGTCCTGGCCTTCTGGAATTGGGCTTCCTTGCAGGCATTCTTCAAGATCTGCTCTCCATCCCTAGACTTCTTGATGTAATCCTCAGACTTCTCAATCCTAGCCAGATGCTCCACTTTCAACTTTTCTAACCTCTCAATATCCAACCTACCATCACTCCTCTCCCAGAGGGTCTTCTGTAGAGCCTGAGTCAACTTCTCATTTCTCTCTTTTAGTTTCTCAAACTTCTCTAAACCGACAGTGACAGGAGGTGGTGCTGAGGATGGTCCAGGCATATCTTCCATGGTAAAGGGCATCCCAGAAAATTGAGCCCTGGCATGGGACCACTCATAGTACTGTGCTGATGCCACATTGTTGCACTTCCCCAGAATGGTTACTCCTTTAGTCTGAACATTGTCCCAGGCCCAAGCTGCTTGTCTGACAATAGCCAGATTAGGCTTGTTCTCACAGTAAAGAGTCTCAGCCAAGTCTTGTGCCTTAGGAGTGTGGACCAATGCATAGCCCAGTTGTCTTTTGAATAGCAGAGGGTTGTAATTGATGCAACCCTTTACTCCTATCAGGGGTATATTGGGAAACTGCCCACAACTGGTGATGAGGTCTCTGCCTTTGGTGCTTTGAGTGCACCACCTGATATCAGCTGAGGTCAAAGCAGTGAGTCTTCTAGCCCAGTTTCTTCTAGCATCAGTCTTTGGAAAATGTTTGAGAAGCCAAGTATGGAACAAAGGAGCACAACACCTCACCAATCTTCCCCTTTGCTTTTCATTCCTTTGGTGGACAGAGTAGTAGAAATCTCCCAGTAAGGTGGGAACCGGGTTCTTCAGGATGAAAAGATGGATTGCACTCTTGCTAACAAATTTAGGCTCATCTGCAAATAAAATGACCCCATATATGCTAAGGGCCAATAAAGCACAGACTGCCTTCCATTCTCCTAAAGAGGCTTTCAGAGTAGCTTGAGATATTAAGAAATCCAGATGTAGACCAGAGACTCCAGCCTTGGTGGTCATATTCTGCCCAATCAGAACTGGTTCCAGATGCAATGCCTTTGCTACTTCTTCATTACTTGGGAAAGCCATCTCAGGGTTGAAGGGGACTCCACCCCTGATAGGTACACCAACCAACGATGAGTACTCCTCCAATAAAGGTCCCAACTGAAAATCCTGAAAAGTGAAACACCTCAGAGGGGGATCATAGAACTGCAGGCAAGTATGAATCAAGCTCCTCTGTGAAGGGTCCAAATCCATAACCACATCAAGTATGCCTCCATAGTGTTCTCTGAATAGTGGTATATGGTCTGGATTAATCAGGGTCTGAATCCTCCTGATGTCAGCTAGCTCAGGCTGAAAGAAATGATAGGAGATGTTACTCTTCTTAGGTGCTATGTTGTTGAAGAAGAGTTGAGACAGGTGCTGATGATGGAGAAAAAAAACACTGATGATGGGCCACTGACAGGCTGAGACTGGTGATGCAGGTAGTTGATAACTGGAGTAGATACTGATGAAAGCAGGTCTATGCTGATGATGGGGTCAAAACCAAGCCAAAATAAAGTATGGATACCCTGAAAAACAAATAAGCGAATGTTAAAATGATGCAATGATGATGTATGCAAATGATATGCAAGGGTTTGTGACTGAGCTGGATCTGATCAAGTGCTCTGATATAAGTCCAGGTATGTTCAAGAAATCTAGATGGAGGTCTATAAGTCCAGTAACCAAGGTGGGGGACTCAAATAAAGAGTCACATGTCCAGGGTTTAGAATCACAAGAACTGTTCCAAGATGGAGTACTCTTAATCAAAACAAAGTAACAGGGTATGCTGAGGTCAAGGGTACCTGCAAACCTGTAAACAGCCCAACCCCCTCACAGGTGGTGTTCTAAAACAAGGATCCTCAGACTCGGATCAGTTATGAGAAGTGTAAACACTTCTAACCCGGAGGTTCAGTGTTTACAATAACCATAAAAGTTCCTCCTCTAATTCACCTCAGTTTCTAAAGGTCAATACTAAAGGTCATCCAGACTTAGCAGGCTTCCCAGATAGCCCTAGTACTGCAGGAAATCTGCAACACAGAGTTCTCAAGAAGAAACCCATATCTGAACCGTGTTTCATATTCCCGCACCAGACCGAGATGAAATGGGAAAGAATATGAACCACTCTAGCCTAGGTGTCACTCAGGTCCCAGGTATAGGACCTTAACTCTCAATAAAACACCCACCCATCAAAGCAACAAACAGATCCAGCCAGCACAGTATGACAATATGATATATGCAAAGCTATAAAGAAAGCAATAAAGCAACTGTACATAAAGCAATAAACAAAACAGATATACAAACACAAGTAGCACATAACACCCCAGTAAACACAAATCAATCAAGCGCTAGGAGGAACCCACAAAAAGAACCAGAAGCCCTGGTTACAGTATAAGGATCCCCAGCAGAGTCGCCAAGCTGTCGCTCCCAAAAGATGAGACCGGGCTCAAACATGGTACAGACGCGAACGGTCGGCGAAAAGAACAATGAGAACACACAGCAGTGAACTCACTGGAAAAGAAAAGAGTCGCCAGCTAGGCATTTTTATCCCGGAGGAAAGGCAATGCTGCATAGACCTAGAAAGAGATGGATAAGACGGTTGCGAACCAGAGAGACTGAGAAAGGGGGTTGGTTACAACCTGGGAAGGTATTAGCACCCAGATTGTCCGTCGTACTCGACGGGATCCACGCTTAAAAGATTTGTGTTTTAAAGGGGTAGTGTCAGTGCAATCTGTGTATAAAAGAGCTGGAAAATGTACAGGTGTCAGTGTAAAAGAAAAGCAAAGTGTGATATATACAGTGTCAGTGTAAGAACAGGAATAAGATGCTCAAGATCATGAGGCTTAAAGAATAATGCTGGAAGGAGGGGGAATATACAGAGACTTTTGTTCGATAACAGTTAAGTTATGCCTACGTATCCTCTCGTGCAATGAGGAAGTCAGAACACCGTAGTTCGACCCGAAGAGACTGAAAGATGAATTGACTTGTGAACTGCTTACTTGTCTGTGCTCAAGTGTATGACCTGTCTGGCTCAGGTGCTAACTGTCTTGCATCAGACGGAAGAAGCGAGTTCTCGTTTGTGAGCGAATGAGATGAGAAAAGAATCCCGTAGGAGAAGATTATTGTTTGTTTTTGAGTTTTCAGTCTTTTATTGCTTTTGAAAGTTTGTCATAAGTTAATGAGCTTAAGCCTAAACCAATGGGTTAGTAAACTCATCACATCCTCCCTCTGATTAGGGGTAATGAGAATACCTTAAGTGTGAAGTCAGATTCTCACACTTAATCACCCTGGTGTAGGATTAAGATCATTAACCTACTTGTGATTAATTAGATGTTTTTGGTGTTTTTGTTTAGTGTTGAGTAATGAGATTAAGCAATAATCAGGGATTAAACAGACCCATTACACCATCCTAATAGAAGGATAATAGATGAGAATGTTTAAGCTGAGGAAAGCTCCTCAACTTAATCCATGATTAGGGATTAAACTCATGACAAAACAAGCCTTTGGTTAAGTGGATTTTATTTAATGATATGATGATGAAGTGATTTTTAGGGTTTGTAAGACAACTTGAGGGGGACTTGTCCATTAACACTAGGGTTAGTCCTTCTTAACCAATTAAGGAAGAATTAGAACCCTAATGCAAGGCCCAAGTTACAAGTGTGATGTCTTGATGATTATTAAGTGAATTGATTAAGAGATTTAAACACATTAAGGGTTTAACACTTAGGATTAAAGTTATACACTCCATCCTAATAGAAGGATGCAGGCATAAGCTTAATCACAAAGCCTTAAAGCCTTTAGGGTTTAGTCCCTGATTATGAGGTGAGAAGAGAAGACTCAATGAGACACAAAGGTAAAACTAAGTGGGGAGACTAATCAAAACCCTAATCATTGTCATGCTTGGTTGCTCCTAAGGTTTGTGAGGTTTACAATAGAAGTCTTCAATGGAACCACCAGGAAGCAGATGAAAGGATCAGGAGAAGCAAAGTAACTTGCTTCATTCAAGAAGACAAGTCACTTGAGGAAAGAAAGTAGGATGAAGAAGAATGAGCAAACTCAATCTCAAACACATGATAAAATGCAGCATGGATGCAAGAGAGGGATGAAAAGAAGTTATGAGAAGTGAAGGCAAATTCACTTCTCAAGGTTACTTACCACCTGAAAAGTTAGTGAAAAAAGATGCAATGCAATGCAAAATGAAATGAAATGGCATGATGTAAACCAAAACCAGAAGCATATATGAGATGATAATGATACTATGAGATGGTGCAAACATGAAACAACAAATGGGGATGATCATACAAACTTATGGATGCAGATGAAGCAAGTTAAGAACCATGAACACACATGAAAAGTTATGAAATGCAAATGGCATACAACATGGCAAATGCAAGATGCAATGATCAAACATGCTTTCCATATGTCTTAAGATGTCACATGAATCAAATGGATGCACAAAATGCTATGGCAAGTCATGTTATGCAAGCAAATGCAAGATGAATGCATATGGAAGTCCAAATTAGGGTTTATGATCAATGCATCAAACAAAAACCAAAATCAGAAACAAACATCAAGATAAAAAATTGAAAATACATTCAAAGGATCCCTAAACCTATACTAACTCACTGCCCAAAGGAGAAGTTCCAACTCTTAACCTAATTCAAGTTATGAGTTTCCTAAGTTTTCTAGGGTTTTAGGGTTCCTTAACAAGAAAAATGCCAAACAAATGAAAAATGAAAGATCAAATCATGCCAATTTAACCTCACATACTACATGCTAAACATAATGCAATGCAAAAAGAATCAAGGTCCAACTCTCAATGGTTAGGCATAAATGATTTTTGGAAGTTTGGATCAAAATAATGCATAAAAATGATTTTAATTCCATGAAAAATTCTTAAAATGCATCAAGATCAAAAAAGAAATTTGGTTTGAGGGTTGGACAATGTTTCTAAATGTTTTTAAATGTTTCATGAATTTTTTGGTGATTTTTAAATACTTAAAAGTATTTTTAATTAATTAATTCTCATTAATTAATTAAAAATAAACTTTTAAATATTTAAAAATATTTTTTGAATGTAAAAAATAAAAATAAAAATGTTTTTGGTTTCTGGAATTTAATAAAAGTTTGTATAAAAAATTCCAGAATTTTTGAATAAGTTTTGCTATTTTAAATAAAATATAGAAAACAAATGAATAAAAATACAAAATAAAATGAATTAAGTGAAAAGTATGCTGATCCAGTGGCTGAGATTTGAATGAAACACGCGCGAATTGACTAGCGCGTAAATGGAAGGCTCAGATCATTTCTGGCAAAATTCAAATTTAATCCCAATTAATTAATTTAATAAATCAGGATTAGGGTTTAATGAAGGATCTGGGCCATTGGTTCACGCGGGAGTCAACTAAAGTCAGCCAGATCAAGGGTCCAAATTCAAACTTGCATTAATTACGCTGGTTAGCCCTAATCTTTTTCAGGTGGCCGGAGAAGACCTCCGGTCATCTTCTCCGGTGGGAACCCCACCTGAAAATTTCCAAAACCCTCAAAACTTCACTAAAATGAAATCTAAAAGAACAGAAATCATCCCCACATCCCCCTGAATCAAAACCCTAACACACAACTCATTTTTCTTTCATCAATCACATGAATCGAAACAAAACATTTTTTAGGGCAAAAGTTTCAGAACCAGATTAAACTCTCATTCCTTCACCATTTTCAAAACCAAGAACATCAGAGTGATCAGTGAATCATGAAGAACAACTTAAGAACTTAAAAATCCATTTCTGGAAAAAAGTTCATGAAGCTACCTGAGTTTGAAGCTTTTCAGTCTGGCACTTTCTGACCTCCTCTCTTGTGCAAAACCTCTCCTGTGACCTCCCTGATGAAGCCTTGATGCTTAGAAAGAGTTTATGATGGCTGGTTTGGAAGTTTGAACAAGTTCTGTTCAAGGTCAGGTGAGGATCGTGTTTGTGATTCTATGGTTTTCAGGCTGTTTTGAAGGTTGGTTTGTGTTCAGTGAAGCATGGTGAGAAGGTTTGTGAAGTTGGTTTGAATGTTTGAAGCTTGTATGATGATTTTCGAAAGCTTTTTGCAAGTGAGGGTGAAAATGTGAAAGTTGTGTTGTGGTGTGTTTCAGGCCTACTTATTGTTATGTTTGGCTTGCAATTGATTTGTATAAACAAATGCTATTGGTCAGATGACATGACATGTCCTTTTGTGATAGGTATGGTTGCTTTTGCAAAATGTCAACTTTTTTGTAAGAGAAGCATGGGTCATGTTCTAGCCAAGTACAATGAGGGTGTGTTGCGCAGCATGTAGTGTGGAAAGGCCTAGGTTTGATCAGCAAGCTATCCAGCAAGTGGATGAGAAGTTATCATGACTTTTGCAACTTGCCTTGCCTTTGGTTTTCATGAGAGAAACTTGATCCATGGGCCATAAAACATGTGATTCTTTGGGTGCAATCTGACTTTTGAATGTTGTGTGATCATGTTGTGTGGATTAGAAGCCCATTTGATGACTTAATTGGCCTTGAGAGATGAATTTGCAACTTTGCCTCTTTGGTGCATGACTTGAAATTTAGTGATTTTTGCCAACTTTGACAAACCATAACTTTTGATCCAAAATGAATTAGGTCATGTTCTTGTACTTTTTGAAAAGGGAGAGATCTATTCTACAACTTTCATGACCAAAGTTTTTCCATTTGAAGCCTTTTTGAATCAAAAAGTAAGGGTTGAAAAAGTTGCCTAAAATGACATTTTCATTAAAAGTCAAACTTGCCCAAAAAGTCAACTTTGCAAAAGACTTGAAATTCTTGAATTTTGTAAACTTCCAACCTCTTCTATGATCAAATAAAGATCATATACACTCAAAATGATGAAGAACACCCTTTGGTTGGATCATTGGGGCCTCAGATGCCCTGATTTTACACTGACTTGCTTGAAAAGTCAACTCTTGATCAGATGACTTCCCCATGGAATTTCTTCATGAAACTTGATATGCATACTCCCTATACCACATAGAGACCAATAGAAACAAGAATGACCAAAAAAATTGGAGTTATGGCCTCTGAAACCAAAACCCTAATTTTAGGTCATCTGTGCAGTCAAACCTGGCTCTGCCTCCACACCACTTCCAGTTCTTGTGATTTTTTGGCATTCTTGACTTTGAGAGGATATAATATGATACTTGAACATACATGGACCCATTTGAAGTGATTGATGACCTTTGGAGTGGCTCAAGAAGCTCTTGGATTGCTCAGATCACAAACCCTAGATGCAGATGACTTAGAATCTATGCAGTGAATCAAAAGGTGGTATGAGATGTTATGATTGTGTTTATGCATATGAAATGATCACAAGCCATGGTGTGAATGGGTGAGGGCAAATTTGGGGTGTTTACACTCCTGATAGTCAGATGTTTAACCTAGAAATCACTAAGCGTGTTTGGATCATCTATAGTTCATCAGGAAACGTGTTGTATCCTCCTTTACTTACTTCAGTCATTAAACTCTGGCATAGGATCATTTTGTCTAACCTGATACCTAGTGTAAGACACGCATGGTGGTTATCCAGAGAGGATGAGCTACTCATTTTCTTCTTAATATCTAAGATGAAAATAAATCTTCAACAATCCATCTACAATTAGCTAGAAGTGTACGTCTTTATTTCTAGGGATTCTTCATACTTCTATATCCCATTCTATAGAGTTATTTCTCAAATTCTTGAAATTTAAGGTGTAGTTGCTCATTTCATGCAGAATGAATTGACAAAGAAACTTTATCCTATCTGGTGTAAACTTCTTTCTCTCTCTAAACACAATCATAGAGAATAAGGTTATCAACTATCTCGCTGAGTGTTTGTTGTATTTCTGCTGATTTAGTATGTAATTTAGTGTCAGTTGTATTTCATTTCTCATAATGAAATTCTCTCTTCAATTATGAATTGCTTAGTTTATTGAATATGCTTAATCTGATACTGTCAAATAAATATTCGTAGCTCAGATATGAGAATCTCAAACTATAAGATCCAAGAAAGAATATCTAGATATGAAGATCCAAAGAAAGAAGTTTTGTAAAGACAAACTTTGATACTCTATAAGTATAGTGTTTTGTACTTAAAGAACAATGATGAAGTTTTGATATACCAAGCAGTGATATTGCATTTGGTATCAGACTAAGAACAGTCATAGAGTTCTGATCGTAACAAGGTTTTGAGATTAACGCATGTGTTCCAATCACACTCTGATGAGCATAACAAAGTAATCATTCTCTATCATATGTTTTGGACAACTCAAAATTTGTATTTTGTAAGTCTTGAAATCAGGGGAGACTCTGAACAAGCATTAATAAAATTTTAGGGATAACACATTCAGGGGGAGTTGTTGCTCAAAAACTATGAATATGTTCTCATTGGTGATTACTCGGTTATTATCCTGTTAAGTTTGGTGATTTCTTGTATAAAATTTTCTATCAAAATACATGGTCTTGTCATCATCAAAAGAGGGGGAAATTGTAAGAACAAAAGTTGTCTTTGCATTCCATCTCTATGTTTTGATGATAACGATGCAGTATTTATGAAAGAACCATTTTATGTTCTGTTGTTTGTTGAAGTGCAGATCATGAATAATTTATATATTAAGATCAAACAAACATTATGAATGAATATTCAAATGCTCTTATGTGAAGTTACTATGTGTAACAGTTAATCGCAAGCATGCTGAAGAAGCAAGTGTGCTTCTGAATCTAAACACAATCAGAAAGATCCAAGGATGCAGATGTTTCATTGGCAATGCTCTTATGGATGATGTTCTGAACAAATAGCGAAGAGAAGCTTCTGAAATAAATCTTATGAAGAACTACATTATGAAGACTTTGATGACCTTAAGTTCTTAAGACTTAACGTCTGAAGACCGAGTGCTTGGAAGATTCTGAAGACTTGCGAGTTCTGAAGATTAAGATTTTGAAGAACTAAGTTCTGAATACTCTGAAGAGAATGTTCTATGTGAAAAACGTCCTGAAGACTCTAAGACTTAAAGTTCTGAAGAATGGTTCTAAAGAACCAAATGTTGAAGACTCTGAAGACAATGGTGATCTATGTGAACAAAGTTCTGAAGAATCTAAGACTAGAAGTTCTGGAGACCATGGGTTTCAAACCAAGTGTTGAAGTCCTGAAGAACATAGTTATATGTGAACAAGTTTTGAAGACTAAAGACTTAGGTTCACTGAATACCCAAGTATCATTGTCTCTAACTCATGCTTCATTCATTGATTTATAACCTGAAGCCTCTGAAGTTTTAATAACAATGATACAGTTGGAAAGAATAGTACATAGTATGATAATGTTTTATGCCACTACCTCACCATTATATTTGAATTGTGGAAAAGGACAATACATGGTTGTACTATTTGATTCCTTGTGTAACGGATTCCTCAGTAGCCGAATCGGCCTATAATGACTCTTTTATGTTTGTTTATAAAAGGAAAACATTACATGCTTTTTGATGTTGTTTGTGCGAGTGAACTTGACCGTTGAAGGTCATGTTATGATCTTAACCATTGTTTGTTTTATCAAACCCAGCTGATTGTGTGTGTGTGAATCTCTGAAGAAAAATAGAGAGGTTGTTGGAATAAAATGATACATTATCGAAAACCAAAAACACAACAATTAAAGTGTTGATATCTTAGTTGTTGCTCAATCATGATCATATCATAAATAAAAAATACAACATCTGAGAGTATGAGTTTGTGTTTCTACATCAAGTTCCTCATCTACAACAACAACAATCAGACATTGATAAACTGAAGCTGAAGAAGAAGAAATCAACAAGTCATCAATCAACACCAACTATATCAACTTGGAGCTCATTGAAGATAAGAAGCAAGGAGCTATTGCTCGATTCAGTTCAGAAAGTTTATCATGTATTTTACCTTTCTTTATGCTTTAGTTTATTTATACTTCCGCAACACATTTATAGCATAGCTTGACGCAACTCATCAAAGTGCGAAAAGTAGCTAAGAGTGAAAACCAAAATTAAATCTCCCATTTCTTGTGTTCTTCTCACACCTTCACATTCATGCCTACTTACATTGGGTCCTACTATTATCTCCAAATTTTGCGCCAACTACTATTTTATGATATTAGTTTTCTTTCATTCTGGTATTTGACCAACCAATTTGTTTTCATGCAGCAAAAGTGGTATTTGGACAATTCTAACGGTATATGACTTGAAAATCTATTTTTCAAAAAGGTAAAGAGTGATGAGTTTATCCAAGTTACCGATCTCTGGTGGAATTGGTACTATGAAAGCATATTCATTAAAGTTGTAGGTTATTATTTTCGGCTAAAAATATGGATCTAGTTATGTTGAAGTTGCAGGTTATTGTTTTTCGAGTTGTTCCAAGCCAAACATATCAGATCCATTCAAGAAAAAATAAGTTGCACTAAGGAATCTATCTTAATATGTGAGTCTAAACCGTTATAACTAAGATTGAGTATAAACCATGCATAAACAAGTTTGGCTCAAACTAGAATGTGCATATCAATAAAAAATGATTTTATAAAAAAATTGATACAAAAAGACTTCATTAAGGAGAGATTAAGGGGATCTCTAACCCCAATGAATACAAGCAACCAAAGGGGACAAAGAAAACCAGCTACCTAAAAACCCCTAACATTACAAAAAATATATTATGATACACACACTTTGGATACATGTTTGTTATTCTCTTATCATTTTGAAATGGCACCAATGTAGTTTAGGTCATGCTTATAATCTGGTGAAGTGTCAAGAGCATAATGATTATATGTTTTACATTGCAAATAATGTGTCTCTGAACAATGCATCAATTCTCGTGGAATGTGTCATGTGAATAATAAGGTCTGGAATGCATCAAAAATATTTAAGGTTCCTATTTTCTAAGCAAACTTGAACCTCCATTAATGGAGAAAACAAAGTAAGAAACAATGCAGAACATAGAGAGTGAGAAAGATGAAGAAGATTGAAATGCATTGCATGAGAGAGAAAGTTAGTTACAAGAATGTGTTATATAATCATCACATCTAACAACTAACTCTAATTAACTGATAAGCAATGCACCTATGTGAAGGATACACCATATGATCATGTATTCTCTTTGTTTATTATGCAATGTAGTTACACCATCTATTATTACCACCTTACAAGATTGAGGTTGGTAGAGATCAATAAAACCAAGCTTGGATAAACATTCATAGAAAAGCCAAGGACCAAGAGCTTTTGTAAACACATTTGTAACTTGATCTTATGAAGGAACATGTAGTAATCTCATGACACCTGCCGAATATTTTCGCGCACCAAATGACAAATATATGTCCAAGTGTTTTGTTCTCTCATGAAAGACAGGATTGGTTGAAATATGAATTGCACTATGATTATCGCAATACAAAATAGGAAGTCGGGAAGGGTGTTGTTTAAGATCTTGCAGTAAAAAACCCAATCATTGAAGCTCACGTGTAGAAGATACTAGGGCACGATATTCAACTCCAGCTAAAGAGCAACTAACCGTAACATGTTTCTTAGACTTCCATGAAACCAATGACTGACCTATGAAGAAACAATAACCTGAAATTGAATGCCTTGTATCAATGCATCCACCCCAATCTGCATCACTGAATTCTAGGATTTTCAAATCGTACGATGCAGAGAGAAATATTGCACATGCAAGAGAACTTTTCAATTATCTTAAGACATGAATTACATCTCTATAATGGGCTTCAGTAGGATCACTCATGAATTGTCTAAGTTGTTGCGTAGAAAAAGTAATATAAGTGTTGCTCTCGGGATTTTCATCCTAGTACAAACGTGAAAGTGGCGCGAAAAAGGTAGAGTCGCCTGCCAGAAATTTTTATCCCGAAGGAACGGGAAAGGTAATGCTGCACAAACCTAAGGAAGAATGAAAGGACAAGATCCTGCGAACCAAAGATCTGGGTTTGGGAGTCGGTTACGACCTAGGAAGGTATTAGCACCCCATACCGTCCGCCGTACCCGACGGGATCCACGCTTCTTTGTTTGTTTCAAAGGGTGAGAAATAAAGTGATGATAAAATGAACTGCTATTGGAATAGAAATTAAATGAAAAAGGGAATTGGAAAAGAGAATGGAAAGAAAGAGGTAAATGTAGGGTAAATAAAGAATGTGCTCGAACGGGCCCTACCCCGCTGCCTACATACCTCATCGGGAAAATAGGGATCAGAGTCGACGTAGTTCGCCTAACTAAGGCGATAACTATTTGTTTGTTTTTTTATAGTTGAAACTGCGTATGTCTATGCTCAGGTGTTACAGGCTCGTCTGGTACGAGTGCATTTACCGCCTTGCATGCGAGACAAGTCGTCGCAAGTTCGTGTTGAGAATGAATGAGGTGAGAAAAGAAGTTTCCGCTGGAAATTCGCTTATTGTTTGTTGTTTTGTCTTTTTAAAAGTTTTGTATGAATTTGGCACAAGGAAGCGAATTCAAACTCTTTTTCATAGAATGTGTACTTGATACTACATTCCAAGATTGAATAATACAACAAGCACACCCAGTAGTTAGAATTTATCCAAGACTGGTTTCCAAGAATTAAGGTTTAAGTTCACTAGCTTGTTGAACTTTATTAAGTGTTTTTTTGTAGCTTTTATGAAGAAGTATCTTTTAGATTTTCTTGGTAAAACAATCGCTTGATGGACTTGTACATCATGCTAGACAAGCTTACAGTATTCCAAGATGGAATGAATGCAAGTTCCCTATGGAATAAGGTTATACACAAGAGATCCTTTCATACATTGTTAAGTCTTTTTGGATTTTTGTTTGAAGATGAGAAGAGAAAGACGCAAGAGGCAAAGGTCAAAGCTAATGGGGAACGAAGACACAACCCTAAGTAATCTCATTATGTACAAAAGTGTGCTCCTATGGTCAATGAGGTATTCTAACCTAAGGAGAAGAAAGAGCAAACTAGAATTCAACTTACTTCCTAAGAAAGTTAAGTTGAAATCTAAGGAAAGAGGGGAGCCCTATGAACAAAACACCAAGGTGCTAAAGAAAAACAAATAAATGCATTAAGGAATATGAATGAAGTGATTACCTCATCTTCCCCCTACAAAACAAATACTAGCATGATGGATAAAAGTGAACAATTATTACATGGTAAATCTTTACAGACAATTCACACTAATTAAAGAAAAGATTAGTGAACTCCTAAGACAAAGACCTAAGCCTAAGGCAACTTATAAGATGGTAAACTTAAAAAGTCAGTAGCTAAACCCAACTTAAGTATTCTAAAGCTACAAAAGTGAACAACTTCAAACTATGTCTTGAAAAGAAGCTAAACCCTAATAAGGGCTAAGGTAAAGTTACATGAAGAAACCTAAATGGTTAAGTAGGCTAAAATTGCATAAACCCTAAGGTGAATGGAAAATCCAGGGGCTAATACCTAACTAAAGTCTCCTAAGATGTAATACTACAAGGGGATGAAGATATCCAAGTGAAATAGATGCAAACTCTATGTGTAATGGTGTGAGAATGAGAAGAAAATGCATATAAAACTTCAAAGGAAGAAAAACTTATAATACAAATCAAAACATGAGCAAGAGAACTTGAGTCCCCCATAAAAAGACCAAGGGCTTTATGAAATGTTAAGAAGTGGTTTAAACATGTAATGATCATGTCGCTCCCACCAAATGACACCGGGTCAAAAGGGGTACAGACGCGAACGGTCGGCGAGAGGGGTGTGTGAGAACACACAGGAGTGAACTCACAGGAGATGAAAAGAGTCACCAGCTAGGCATTTTTATCCCGGAGGAAAGGCAATGCTGCATAGACCTAGAAAAAGATGGATAAGACGGTTGCGAACCAGAGAGACTGAGAAAGGGGGTTGGTTACAACCTGGGAAGGTATTAGCACCCAGATTGTCCGTCGTACTCGACGGGATCCACGCTTAAAAGATTTGCGTTTTAAAGGGGTAGTGTCTGTGCAATTTGTGTATAAAGAGAGCTGGAAAAGGATGTACAGGTGTCAGTGTAAAAGGAATGTGAAGTGTATAAAAGAGGTGTCAGTGCAGGAACAAGAATGAAATGCTCAAGAATATGAGGCTAAAGAATGAAGCTGGAAGGAGGGGGAATATACAAAGACTTTTTGTTCGATAACTGTTAAGTTATGCCTACGTATCCTCTCGTGCAATGAGGAAGTCAGAACACCGTAGTTCGACCCAAAGAGACTGAAAGGTGAATTGACTTGTGAACTGCTTACTTGTCAATGCTCAAGTGTATGACCTGTCTGGCCCAGGTGCAAACTGTCTTGCATTATACGGAAGAAGCTAGTTCTCGTTTATGAGTGAGGATGATGAGAAAAGAATCCCGGAGGAGAGGATTATTGTTTGTTTTTGAGTTTTCAGTCTTTTATTGCTTTTTGAAGTTTGTCATAAGTTAATGAGCTTAAGCCTAAACCAATGGATTTAGTAAACTCATCACATCTTCCCTCTGATTAGGGGTAATGAGAGTACCTTAAGTGTGAAGTCAGCTTCTCACACTTAATCACCTTCTTGATATAGGATTAAGATCATAAACCTACTTGTGATTATTTAGATGTTTTTGTTGTTTTTGTTTAGTGTTAAGTAATGAGATTAAGCCATAATCAGGGATTAAACAGACTCATTACACCATCCTAATAGAAGGATAATAGATGAGAGTGTTTAAGCTGAGGAAAGCTCCTCAACTTAATCCATGATTAGGGATTAAACTCATGACAAAACAAAGCCTTTATTAAGTGGATTTTTAGTTAATGATATGATGATGAAGTGATTTTTATGATTTGTAAGACAACTTGAGGGGGACTTGTCCATTAACACTAGGGTTAGTCCTTCTTAACCAATTAAGGAAGAATTAGAACCCTAATGCAAGGCCCAAGTTACAAGTGTGATGTCTTGATAATTATTATGTGAATTGATTAAAGGAGTTAAACACATTAAGGTTTTAACACTTAGGATTAAAGTTATACACTCCATCCTAATAGAAGGATGCAGGCATAAGCTTAATCACAAAGCCTTAAAGCCTTTAGGGTTTAGTCCCTGATTATGAGATGAGAAGAGAAGACTCAATGAGACACAAAGGTAAAAGACTAAGTGGGGGGAACTAATCAAAACCCTAATCATTGTCATGCTTGGTTGTCCCTAAGGTTTGTGAGGTTTAACAAGAAAGATCTTCAATGGAACCACCAGGAAGCAGATGAAAGGAGCAAGGAGAAGCAAAGTAACTTGCTTCATTTAAGAAGTCAAGTCACTTGAAGAAAGAAAGTAAGAAGAAGAAAGAGCAAGCTCAATCTCAAACACATAACAAAATGCAGCAATGATGCATAAGAGAGATGAAAAGGAAATGTGAGAAGTGAAGGCAAATTCACTTCTCAAAGTTGCTTACCACCTGAAAAGTTAGTGAAAGGAATGTAATGCAATGCAAAATGAGATGGAATGGCATGATGCAAACCAAAATCAGAAGCATATATGAGATGATGATGATGCTATGAGATGATGCAAACATGAATCAAGACATGAGATTGATCATACAAACAAATGGATGCAAATGGAGCAAGTTTAGAACCATGAACACACATAAACAGTTATGAAATGCAAATGGCATACAACATGGCAAATACATGATGCAATGATCAAACATGCTTTTAGTATGTCTTAAGATGTCAAATGAATCAAATGGATGCACAAAATGCCATGGCAAGACATGGTATGAATGCAAATACAAGATGAATGCAAAAGGAAGCCCAAATTAGGGTTTATGATCAATGCATCAAACAAAAACCAAAATCAGAAGCAAACATCAAGATAAAAAAATTGAAAATGCACTCAAAGGAACCCTAACCCTATACAAACTCACTGCCCAAAGGAGGGGTTCTAACTCTTAACCTAATGTAAGTTATGAATTTCCTAAGTTTCCTAGGGTTTTAGGGTACCTTAACAAGAAAAATTCCAAACAAATTGAAAATGAAAGATCAAATCATACCAATTTAATCTCACAAACTACATGCTAAACATAATGCAATGCAAAAAGAATCAAAGTCCAATTCTCAATGGTTAGGCAGAAATGATTTTTTGAAGTTTGGATCAAAATAATGCCTTGAAATGATTTTAATTCCATGAAAAATTCTCAAAAGACATCAAGATCAAAAAAGAAATTTGGTTTGAGGGTTGGAAAATGTTTCTAAATGATTTTAAATGTTTCATGAATTTTTTGGTGATTTTTAAATACCTAAAAGTATTTTTAATTAATTAATTCTCATTAATTAATTAAAAATAAACTTTTAAATGATTTAAAAATATTTTTTAATGCAAAAAATAAAAATAAAAATGTTTTTGTGTTTTAAAAATTAATGAAACCCTTGATAAGAATTTTCATAATTTTTAAATGTATTTTGGTATTTTTAATAAATATGAGAAATAAAATATAAAGAAAATGGAATAAAAATTAAAAGTATGCAGTGTGAGTGGCTCAGATTGAAAGTTGAAAGATCCAGAGGCTGTGCGTGCAAGTCAACAAGACTGGGAGTAATCAAGATCCAAGGCCCAGGTTCAAAGTTCTTAAACGTGCGCAATCTGATGGCTGAGGTTTGAAGTTGGTTTAATTAATTAAGATTTACTTAATTAATCAGGATTAGGGCATAATGACTCATCTGGGCCGTTCACAAGCGCGCGGGAAACAACATCCAAGGGACAAGATTTAAAGTTGTGTAATTAATCAGGCTTAACCCTAATCAAACTCAGGCGACCGGAGATGAGCTCCGGTCGTCTTCTCCGGCAGGGTCAAAACCCTAGCTTCCTCTATAGGCTACCCCAAGTCAAATTAAATGCCCAGAAACCTTCCCCTCCCCAAACTAAACCTAAATCCAACCTTAAAAACCATTTATCAAACATGAACAAAGAGAAACAAGCTCAAACTCATTCACGGGCAAAATTTCAGAGAGGCATAAAATGATCATTTCTTCACTATTTTCAAATCCAAGGACATCATTATGATCAGCACAACATACACTTTCAATTTGTAACATAAAATACAAGCTCTGAAAAGTTTGAGATTTGAAGCTACCTGAAGTGGTGAACTATGGATATGAGCTCTCCAGACCTTGCTTTGATGCAGAATGCCTCCTCTGAACCCCCTGAAGCCAATGGAATGCTCACAATCCTTTGTTGGTGGCTAATTTGAGAGTTTGAGTTCTGATATGGCAGGTTTCACAGTTGGGATTTGTAGGGTTTCAAGCTGCTTTAATGGTGGATTCTGGTTCTCTTGAGTGTGTATGATTTATTGGTGAAGAGAAAACAAGTGTTTTATGGCTGTAGAGAGAGATTCGAAGAAGAGGAGTTTTTGACAGATTTTGTGAAGGCTGTGTTGTGTGTTGTTTCAATGGCCAATGAGTTGCTATAACACTCCCATGATGTGTGAGTAGCCTGTGGAGCAGGTCAGTAGAGGTGGTTGATCACTGTTCCAAGAGTATGGGGGTTTTGGCCAAAAAGTCAAGTTGATTTGTACTTGCAGCATGGGCTATGGCAGCAGCAGTCTAAGGGCTTGTCTTGCTTCAGCTTGAGTCAAGGATGACCCTTGGATTGCTTGTGAAAGTCAGCTGCATTTAGATCATGAGTTGAGGGAGATTTTGCAACTTGCCCACTTGTGTTATTTCATGATTTTTGGTTATGTACATGAGATAACCCTTGCTGAATTTTGGTGCATGATACTTCATTTAGTCATGGCAATGCATAGAAACCAATTAGTGATCAC
Source organism: Lathyrus aphaca (assembly GCA_963966055.1). Classification (NCBI taxonomy): domain Eukaryota; kingdom Viridiplantae; phylum Streptophyta; class Magnoliopsida; order Fabales; family Fabaceae; genus Lathyrus; species Lathyrus aphaca. Next base: position 214,240,200 of record OZ014523.1, on the reverse strand, counting down.
ATAACTCCTTTGAGGATGATTTTGCCAAAAATTCCTCTTTGCATCTTTGTGAAAATGACTTATGGATTTCTTGAAAATCAAGTCACACAAATGAGAAATTCCTTGGGCCAATTCTAATTTTATGTCATGTGTAGCATTGGTATGATGATTAGAGGTCATGTTGAAGTCACATAAAGGCTTGCCATGAGAAATTGCAAGTTTTCCATTTGGTGCATAACTTGAAATTTAGTGATTTTTGCCAACTTTGACAAGCCATAACTTTTGATCCAAAATGAATTAGGTCATGTTCTTGTACTTTTTGAAAAGGGAATGATCCATTCTACAACTTTCATGACCAAAGTTTTTCCATTTGAAGCTTTTTTGAATCAAAAAGTAAAGGTTGAAAAAGTTGCCTAAAATGACAATTTCATTAAAAGTCAAACTTGCCCAAAAAGTCAACTTTGCAAAAGACTTGAAATTCTTCAATTTTGTGAACTTCTAACAACTTCTATGATCAAATAAAGATCATATATAATCAAAATGATGAAGAACCCCCTTTGGTTGGGTCATTGAGGGCCTCAGATGCCCTGATTTTGCACTGACTTGCTTGAAAAGTCAACTCTTGATCAGATGACTTCCCCATGGAATTTCTTCATGAAAATTGATATGCATACTCACTATACCATATAGAGACCAATAGAAACAAGAATGACCAAAAAAATTGGAGTTATGGCCTCTGAAACCAAAACCCTAATTCTAGGTCATCTGTGCAGTCAAACCTGGCTCTGCCTCCATGCCATTCTCAGTTCTTGTGATTCTTTGACATTCTTGACTTTGAGAGGATTCAATATGATACTTGAACACACATAGACCTCTTTGAAGTGATTGTTGACCTTTGGAGTGGCTCAAGAAGCTCTTGGATTGCTCAGATCACAAACCCTAGATGCAGATGACTTAGAACCAATGCAATGAATCAAAAATGTGATATGAGATGGTATGATTGAGTTTATGCATATGAAATGATCACAAGTCATGGTGTGAATGGGTGAGGGCAAATTTGGGGTGTTTACAGATCATCACAAGATTGGTTTTGAAAGGTTAAGATGGAAGATGAAGAAGAATTAGCTCAAAAGGAGGCAAAGACATTTTAAGACTCAAGCAAACCCTAAAGCCAAGAGACAAAGACCCCATAGTGGTTCTCTAAACTTAAGGACCTCTAATGTAACCTACAAGACTCATAATCAAGACCTTAGATCAATGGCATGAATGCCTTGTTCAATGTGAGATGGAGGAAGCTTCTAAAAAGGACCAAAATGACCTAGGACTTAAGTAACTTGAGAAAAATATCAAATGACCTAGAAAAATTATGAAATTTAATATTGGACATCACAATCCAGAGAATAACATATGTACAAAAAATCTCATTAAAACTCCTAATTTTTAATGGTTAAAGAATCACTAGAATGCAATTAGGGTTTATATGAACCTATGTGGAAGAATGGACTCAAAAGGGACCTAAGCATGACCTAAAATCCAGAGAAAAATATTTTGAGGAAATTCAACGAGCTATTAAGATAACACAAAAATAATGGGACATTTATCATATATGGTTTGGGAGAAAAAAATGGGAAAATTTGTGGGTCAAAAGTGAAAAAATAAGAAAACAGTTAAAGTGAAAATCAATTCTGACCTCAAGAATGGACAAAAATAAAATCCAAAAATATGGAAAATTAGAGAAAATTATGAAGATCCTACATGAATTAATTTTGAATTTTCTATGGCCTTTTGGTATTTTTAAAAATGAAAAACAAAATTGGAATTTTAATGAAAAGGAAATTAAAATGAAGCAAATAACATTGGGCATGGGGGGTACATACAGAGACCAAAATAACATGATTGGGCTTGGTTCAAACGCACTGGGGGTGTGAGTAGGAAGTCAATAGTCAACAGAGTATTTGTTCACAAATTTGGCACGTGAGGGCCATAGATTCTTTTTATTCGCTGGCATGCTAATGGCCCTTGGATCAGATGAATCTATTGGATGTGTTATAAAGTTGTTTAAGGCCTAGGGTTTCTATTCAGGTGACCGGAACTCACCTCCGGTCACCTTCTCCGGTCATCTTCTGCTAGTGTTCCACCAAACCTCCCTGAAAATGAAAACTAAATCCACAGTTCCACTCGTCTCCTCACCTTGATCACACATCTAACCTCATTTTTGGCTTAGGGTTCATACACTGGTCAAATCGAACACAAACATTTCCACACCTAAAACTGGATCTACGCATCTAGCATGCCAATCAACTAGCCAGATGTTGTAATGCTCTTATTGAGCTTTAATCACCATGAAACCAATGAAAACAGGCAATTCAAACAAGTAAAGTTTCAGAGCATACCTGAATTGTAGAGGTATTACAATGTTGCTAGAAGGCCATAGAGGAGGTTCCTTGAGTTGCTTGATCTTTATCTAACACAACAAAAGTGAAATAAACACTCTATACCTTGTTAATCTTGATGATTCGAAGAAAGTGCAGTGAAGTGTGAGATTTTGCAGTGGAATTTGTTGATGATTTGAGATGATCAAGCCATGGAGATGAAGCTACACACTATGCAAATGATGAATTGAGGTAGATTGAAACTAAACTGATGGTGATGGAAGAGGCTGGATCCCAATTGCAGTGCAATCTCAATGATGCAGTATATGATTCTTGAAGAATCAGGCTGTGCAATCCATGGGGATTGTGCTTGAGATGATGCTGATGATAGCTTAGTGAAGAATGAGGATGGATTGGTGATGATGGAGCTTGCTCGAATCTAACAACAATGTGAATGCAAAGAGGATTTTGTTGAATTTATATGGTGTGAATTGAGCAAAAATGGTGAGAGCTTCAAAATGCACTGCACTCTACCTCTTATAGACTCCTTCACCAATGGTTAGAAGCTATAACCATGGTTAATTAGCCTGGTTATCTGAGTCAGGTTGGTTGCCATTGAGTCAAGTTTGTTAGGGTTAGTTATGCCAGCTATGCACTCTATAATCTTCTACTCAAGCTCAATTCAGTGTGTTAATGTTCATGGCAATTATGGTGTGGATTAGTGACGTGTAGTGGAGCTGATCAATGCAATGCCTAAAGTTTCTAATTTGTTTGAATTTCACAAAGAGGTACATGGTTACATGTCATGATCATGCAGACAGGTGATCATTGAATCTTCTAATGCAATGCCTCATGATCAATAGTTGGTAAATGATACACTCAAACTGATTGAACTGATCATGGAATGAGTTCATGGTGCAATGCCTTGTGACCCAAGAAAACAGATTGCAAACTTTGATCTTTCTTGACATGAAGCTTAATGAGCAAGGCACCAAGAAAACAGATTGCAAATTTTGATCTTCATAGAACATATTTGATGTTCAACCAATGATGTGAGATGGTCTCTAAGTTTCTCAAAAATGCCACTGAACTCAAGGAAATATGACTGCACTTTAGCCTGCATGGATTTAGGCATGCCTTATCAAATTGTGCCCATGGTGGATCAATGTGAGGACCTCACTTTGAACCCTCATTTGTCCATGAAATATTGCCCAAATAAAAATTTGTTCAACATCAATCTTGTAGGAAACATGGCGGGGAACAACTTTGTAGTTCACAAAAAATTGATTTTAAGTGTTTTTTACCAAGAAAAATGGCATGAAATTTGACCCTCCACCTGTTTGATGAATTTCCAGGTAGGGCGTGCGTGCTAGCCAGCCAATTACCTCGCCCATGACCTAGTTTTGCTCTAATTTGCCTCAACTTTGCAAGACCATATCTCTCTCATTTTTAATGTTATGGAAGAGTTACACTCATGGATTTGAAGCTCAATATGTCCTCTTTAATTGGATCTAAGTATAATTTTAATAGCCATCATATTTTGGTAGAAAGCCTCTCTCAAAGATGCTGCAAAAATGGCCAAAACTTGCCATTTTTGGAAACCCTAATTTTCCAAAAATGGTAAGTTTTGGTTTTCTTGATTTCTCTTGATTCCTCCATCATTTTTTGATCAAATTTGAACAATAGGATCCTTGTAACCCTAATTTCATTTTTTTGATCTCAAAAAGTTAAGAGTTGACTTTTTCTTCAACATGGTTGACTTTTCCCCAAATCCCTGATTTTCAGTCATCTGGCCAATTGAACCTCTTCCATAATGAATTTGTGGATGAAATTTGAACCCTAGGCACTTGTCATCATATATAAGACAATGAAATCCTCTTTGAATCATAACTTCTTGCAGAAGCCCAATAGAAATGAAACCCTAATTTGGCCTTTTTCATCAGGAGATGTTGCACTGCTTACCTTCTTTGATCAAACCAAATCTTTCTGTGGCTTATGGCTTCAAATGATAACTTGTGGGATGTTGTGAACCCATTGCACGATGTTGAGAAGCTTTGTGACCCCCTGATTGCCTTTGTATATCCTTCAGTTGCTCAAATCATTGACCACATACATATGCCTCAGCTATGATATACATGATGCAATGTTTTTGATTATTTTTTGAACTTATGTATGCTAAATGCAATACAAAATGTTGAGGAAATGAGAGGGAAAATTTTGAGGTATTACAATAAGAAGGAGTTGTGGTGAGATAAATCAACCTACCCACAAGCCTTTGATATGCAGTGATATCTGAAAAACTGAGTCATTGTCTTGATGAAGGAAAATAGAGGCCTCCAAAAGAGTGGAAGTTGGTTTGTATCTAGTGAGAGCAGCATCATGAAGGAGTTTGAGACAATATTTTCTTTGATAAAGAGTAATGTATTTGGATGATCGAGCAACTTCAAGACCTAAGAAATTTTTCACTTTCCCGAGATCCTTAATGTGAAAGGCATTGTTCAGAGCTTTCTTCAAGTCATCAAACACATTTAAAGAAGTTCCAGGTAGTATTATGTCATCCATATAAATATGCAATGTTGTGAATGAAGTAGAATTTGACTTGATGAAAAGAGTATGATCAGCATGCGCATGTTGACACCCCTGTGCCTTAAGAAATATGGTCAATTTATGAAACCATTGTACTTGCTTGTTTCAAGCGATAAAGAGACTTGGTAAGCTTACACACCTGGCCTGATTTAGAAGCTGTAATACCTTGAGGGATCTTCATGTACACTGCTTCATGCAAATCTCCATGAAGAAATGAATTATTTACATCTAATTGATGGAAATGCCAACCATGTATAGAAGCTAGAGCAAGTAACACATGCAATGTAGATAATTTAGCAACAGGGGAAAAAATTTCAAAATAATCTAGACCTTCTGTTTGATTGAAACCTTCAGCCACGAGTCTTGCTTTGAATCTTTCAATAGATTCATCAACATGCCATTTTACTTTGTATTACCATTTGCTTCCTATGGGAGAAGCATCAGATGAAAGATTAATAAAGTTCCAAGTATGATTATTGTTGAGAACCTCTATTTCACTCTGCATAGCATGAACCCATCTAGGATCTTTAGAAGCAGCAGTGTAACTACTTGGCTCAATTTTAGAAGAAAGTGACATGATATAAGCTTGATGATTAAGGGATAAGTTGGAATAAGAAAGACATTTTTCTATGGGATATTGACAAGAATATGAAACATTGGAATTACCAATGTAGTCTTTTAGATGAGTAGGTACTTGTGCGATTATTATGGATTTTCTAGTTGGTTCGGGTATAGGAGCAGATGAGGTATTGGGCTGGCTAGGGTTTTGGACATCTGAGGTAGAAGTTGCACCATCTGCTACGGGTGTTAAATTTTGTGTTATTGCAATTTAGATTTTTTTTTCAATAAGCAAGATATCATTAAAATCGAGAACAATTGATTCTCGAACCCGTTTATGGAAAAGAAACGAGAATGGGCTTGCCAAAAATACAATTACAACCTAATTGCGCTTTAGGATAAAAATAACAAAAGAAACTTGCTAATTTGTTATAAATTACATGAGTATGATGTCCATCAATATGAATTCTCTTAATTGATTGACATCATACTCATGCCATTTATAACAATAAAGTATTTTTTAAATAATAATATTTTTCAATCACTTATGTTCAATTTTGTGTTATTGCAATTTAGATTTTTTTTCAATAAGCAAGATATCATTAAAAGTGAGAACAAAGGTTTCACGAACTCGTTTACAGACAAAATAACGAGATTGGGCTTGCCAAAATGAAAATTACAACCTAATTACGCTTTAGGATAGAAATAACAAAAGAAACTTGCTAAATACATAAAAACTATAATTGGCTCGAGTAATTTTCTCGATGTAGGACCATATCCAAACCATGGTCTTAATGTTCCACACCAAATCAAAATTATTCCACGTGTCATTCTGAAAAATAATACAATTTCTTAAAGTCCAAAGATACCAATCGGTTGTCAACCAAATGCACCATTCCTTCCCCTTTTTCACTATATTTCTCTTGCAATGCAACAACCACTTCAAGAAACTTTCCTTGATATTTCTAGTCTCATAATCCACCAAGCCAATCCATTATGTTATTTCCTTCCAAACCAATTTAGCTACAATGAAATCCAATAAAATATGAACTAAAAATTTATTTTCATTCCGAAAAAACACACTCGAAACCACCATCCGGATACACACAACCTCTTAATTTAAGAGAATAATTAGTAGGAAGCCTTCTTAGAAAGCACCTTCATCTGAAAGCTTTATTTTGTACGATACCTCCACCTTCCAAACAAGAGAATAAGCTTCATCGATATTATTGCACAGACCATACGAAATTCGATACATACTAAGAATACCATAAAACTCTTCACCGAAAACTCTTCCACCGAACTATCCACCCACGTAATTGAATCCTCCCCGAAAACCGTGGGATGATGATGCACAAATGCTGCCTAGAACAACAACAGTTCAAGCGCTAACAGTCTCAAGAACACCATTAACCCCAAAATCCCCCTCCTCCATGCATCTACCAACCAACCGCCCATACAATATATTATATACAATATAATATGAATATTTAATTTATCAACTATAATTTAATTTTGTGATCATCCTAAACATTGTATATAGTATGATTTTGCAATTGCCCTTTAGATTGTGAAAAGTCAAAAGGAAATTAAAATATAACGAGTTAATATGATTTGCATGTTTTTTATGTTACCTTTTTACTAAATGTGCAAAAGGGACATTAAAACACATTCATTTACATTCATTTATTGAAAAGACAATTAATAAGTTTGGAAAAAGGGCAAACACAATGAACTGATATTCTTAATTGATAAAAATTAAGAGTTTTTAGCATTGAATGAACTTTATAAAACAACAAGCAAACAAATTATATGAGAAAAAAAATGGTGAAAACTCTCAAGGTTGTTTATGCTTTGATTTTATATATTTTTCTATTTATTGTTGCAAAGGAGGCTGATTGTAAGTCGTTTTTTCTCACCATTTTAAAATTTTATTATTTATACGATAATTTGTATAGAATATTTTATCTCGTTTAAGTAACAATATTTTATTTTATTTTTCATTCCAGCTCGTGTTATTAAATGTGAAACGGATGATGATTGTCCACGATCTTTCTTTTATTATCCTTTAGTATTTCTTTGTATTAACAATGAATGTAGACTTGTAGTAGAGTGAACTTATTGTATGAGTATCAAACCTAAGAGAGTAATATTCCATTATTGTATTTAATTATATTTTTTATTTGTTTTCCATTTTTTCACTGATTTTGAAATAATGAATTTTTACACTAAGATGTTAGTAATGGAATTATATATATATATATATATATATATATATATATATATATATATATATATATATATATATATATATATATATATATATATATATATATATATATAGAAATATATATATATATATATATATATATATATATATATATATATATATATATATATATATAGAAATATATATATATATATATATATATATATATATATATATATATATATATATATATATATATATATATAGAAATATATATATATATATATATATATATATATATATATATATATATATGTATATTTTTTGTTTTTAGCAAGAGGATCGTAGTACTCGGAAATTACACTTCTCATAAACGAGTCATTTTATAAACACTCCTCGTAAAAGGGTCGTAGTAATCAGAAATTACACTCCCCATAAACTAGTCGTAGTATAAATACTCTTCGTAAAAGGAGAATGAAACCCGACATTTCGTAATCGGACACTTAAAGTCCTTCGAACTTCATGTCTGAGGGGCTTGGGTACATACACAAGATTATTTTAAAGTTGTGATGTTTAAAAAAAAACAAAAAACAACATCATAATAGACTTTATTTGGGCTCATTGACCAAGAGCTATGAGTAAATGAACGACCACCTGAAAACCGACATCTGTGTAGATCATGTCGCAAGTATTCGACACTTATAGCGATAATGAATAAGCAAAGGACAAAGAATAAAACGACGGAAACACACTCCATTACATACTAGGAATAAAAATAAATGAACCGAGTTTATAAGACACATGGGGATTTAAAAAAAATGTTTGAAGAATTCCAGAACAAAGGGTACTAAACTCGGTTAGGGGTTTAAGCAAAAATGTTCAAAGAAGTCCCAAACTAAGGGTACTAAACTCGGTTAGGGGTTGTAAGCGAATAGTTAGGATAATACCAAAAGTATTCAGAAGAATCAAAAAGCCTCATATGAGCAAAAACACAAATGAATTGGAAAGAAATCTGATAATGTCTCCGAATAATAAGGCAAGATCTATACATCAGTTTTCCAACTTATGAAATGGATAAAAATATTCTACGAGTAGGCTATGATATGTGTTGAATGGTTCGGGTTCACACCTAGACTCATGATAAAAAGTATCAGGTTTCTTTTGTCTGAACACTTCACCCCTTTTAGTACTTCATGCTCAGGGGGCTTACGTACATCCTAGATATTTTTATCATGGTCGAGGTGTGGACTCGGGTGGAGAATGAAACACAAGCGAATATTAATTTAGGTATTGGCTAGGTATGAGGTTGGATCGGGCTATGTTGTAGAGTATAAGTCAAGGTATGGTACAAGGAAGGCACTTAGTATTTAGTCGGGTATGAGCTCGACTCAGTAAATCCGGTTTTGCAAGAAGCTGAACCCGAGGAGATGGAGAGATGTAATTATGTCCTAATGATGAGACAAATTTTTCAAGCCATTATGGGCAGTTACAAATGTTACAAGCCATTATGGGCTGTTACAAATGTTTTAGAATGACTTAATGGCCATTAGACCAAAGATTATCCTATCTAAAGGGTCCTTGGTGAATACAAAAGAGGAGGGGGATAACATACATGATACAATCATACATCAAACTCATAGAGGGGCTCCTGTCAGAGGGATAAGCAAGATATTCATCTTGGGTCAATACGTATTACTAATGTACACACCCAAATCCCCACATATAGTTCATAAATCAACTCTTTCCGGCTCTCCTTGTTCTAACAAGGAAATCACTCCATTTAGTTCTTTTAGATCGACATCAACGAATGTGCAGTGGAATTTTTTTATTTAAGCAAACTTGTCGGTGACCGGCACTGTCGATTGTAATACCCGTCGATTCGAACTTGGCTTCTTGCAACTTCAATCCTTTAGACTTAGAAGCTTTAATTTAATTGTCATTGCTGCAATGTTCATAATATTAGTTATATGCCTCGGTAAAGCCCCTACGTCATTCGATTCCACAGTAGCAGCCGTGCAACATTATTTAGTGCATGTTACCTTAATTTAAATCACCATGGATTATGATGTTATATCCTCTCCTAAATTCTTTGAGAACCCTGAACTTTTCAAATTTAATATGTCTAACCTGTTTCAAAATGGTTTTTAGATAAACTAAATTAATATACGAGGACCACTTATCTTTTAATGTCAGTGTGAGCACTAATAGTTGTTATGGCCACAAGGTCGGCATAATTGATCGATGTGTAGTTGCATCGTATTACTCTGAGAGCCAAGTCGTTCCAATGGCACTAATGGTGAGGTACAAAACCACAAATAGGTTATTACTTATTGATTCCATGCCTCACATGAATTTAATCAATTCTCCTTAGCAATTCATAAAATTATCTTTCCGAATCACAATGAGCAAATCAACATCTAGGTCCAAAATTTATGTCGCCAGGTAAAAAAAATTCCCATCAAGATCATGACAATCCTACAACCAAAGTTTTCATTGTCGACTTTATTAAAGAATCGTTGAATCACTTTAAAACACCCCACCAAATCCGATGTTAAATTTGACCGGATTCAGATCGAATCTTTCTATCAATTGCATCAGCACCAACATCGGAAAACGACATGATCCGTGATAGCAACAACTTGAGTTTCACATGAGCATATGATACATGTCCAGATATAGATGACTCAATCGATGTTCCTCCGACTAGGATGATTGTTGTTGACATTGTTTTCTTATCGAGATCTCTAATATTGGTAACATTATTCAAGACGTATTGATCTTAGGTTTTCTAAGAGCGAGAAGCTGAAATAGAGTTAGGAACTATAACACCCCAAAATAATTAAGACATCTATTAAATTGGTTTATTATAAATATTTGGGATTTATCGGTGAACTTAGTGAGATATTATGGTGCAAGATGTGTTTACAATGTGTATGGCATAAATTGAGGAGTTAAGTGAATATCTGGAATAATTTTAATAATAATAGTAATAAAATAATATTATTTGGATTATTATTATTATTTAAAATAATAGATAAAAATTAATGGCAATGTGGTCTTTTGTATAAGACTAAGTGAGTATAATATGGGAAGACCGTATTAGGGGTCCAAGGGGTAATAAGAGGAAAAAGGAAAGAAGGAATTCATTATGTACGCTATGTAGAGGGAGAAAGGCTCTGTAGAAGAAGAAGAAGAAGAAGAGTGAAGGAGGCTAGAGCAAAGTGAATTTGGTGAAATTTCAAGGGAAGAATGGAAGAATCAAAGTTTTAAGGTATGGGGAGTATTACCTTTCAATATTTATGATATAGAGTCTAGATGTTTGTAGGGATTTGAGGTTTTGGGAAAACCTAGGATTATTGGTTAGGGATGGTGAAATAATGATGATTTGTTGTATTGTGATTGTTGTTTTGGTGTATATGTGGTAGACATAGGTTTTAATGACTTAATTTGTGTTAATTGGGGTTAAAAATCCAGTTTAATGGTGTGAAATCGCAGTGGAAAAAGTGTTGTCATCACATGAAATTTTGGCTGATTTGTAGAGGGCTCTTAGCCCTGTTTTCCGTGCTTAGAATGATGGGTCCAGCAAGGGGCGCTTAGCCCCGTTTTCCATGCTTAGTGCAGTACTCCTGGCAGCTTTATTTCAAAAACTTTGAAAATTCATAACTCGGGTTGTGAGTGTTTGATTGATGCATGGTTCGGATTGTTAAAAACTAATATAATGTACTCTCTTATAAAAATAATTTTAGTACCAGAATACCAACTATATGACACGCAGGTGTTTGGTTCGTACGTTTGGGGTTATGTTGTTTGGGTGAAATGTGTGTAGAAACATGGTGTAATTGGAGAATGGTGATGTCCTATGACTAATGATGGTAATTATGATGTTGAGGAATTAGTTATGTGATGTAGAGGTGTAGGTATTGTGATAATGGTCAGTGGTTGTGTCTGATGAATATGCGATGATGATTTCATGTTGTTGATTAGATGATACTTAATAGGTATTAATGAATATCTAATGATAATTAGGTGCTGATGACTTTGTGATGGTAATTATATGTTGAAAATTATATGATGATTATGTTGATGATTTATAGGATATAGATTAGGTGTTGTTTATTTAGAAGATATCAATTAGGTGTTGTTGATTTAGAGGATAATGATTAGGTGTTGATGGGTGTGTGATAATAATCGTATGTTGATGTTTATTGATGTTAATTATATGTTGAATATTATATGATGATTGTGTATTGATGCTTATATGATAATGGTCATGTGAATGATGTTATAATGATGATTTTGACATGTATTAGTGATGATATTTAATGATGTTATGACGAAATAAATTGATGATGTGCATATGTGATGTATATATTCTATGTGAAAAGTATGATGAATATGTACATGAATGCGAATGCAAATGTCTATTATTTTGAAGATTGATGAGGTTGTTTCATCTTTTCATTCATGGCATAATATGATGGGCCTTCGGTCCATTTGATGATGATGGGGCTTCGGTCATTTATTTTGGTGGCTTCAATCCCATTGTGCAGATTGGAGTATTTTGTGATGTGCTCCCTTGTGGATGGTTAATGGCCTCAATGTCCATTTTATGATGATTAGTACCACATACATATTCTGATGACGTTGCATTTCATCTTAAGTGGCATTGCATTTTTTATTGTTAAATGATGGTTGATGTGGTTGTGACTCAGTTGATAATTTGATGATGAATGTTATGAGTAATTGTTGATTAATGTGGGTGTTTTAATGAGGATATCATGATGTTGTTGTTGATGTCTTGTCAATACCTTTTCCCTATATTATTTATATTGATTTTTGATAACTCACCCTGTATGCTTGGAAATGTTGCCTCTATGGTGGGTAACTTGCAGATAATCAAGAGTAGATTCTCGGTGTGTGGAGTTTATCTTGGAGTCTTTCTAGTTTTCCGTTGGTTTTAGATGGTGTCTTACTCTGATATGTAACATCGGGTGGGGAACACTTAAATGATTATTATGTTGTTTAGTTAGAGTTATTTTATGAGTTTCTATATGCCAATTTTATTTGATGACGATTGTTGACAATTTTAAAAATTTCTTTATGTTTTGATGAAATAAAGGAAGTTATATTTGAAATAATGATTTTACTATAAAGTTTAGATTTTTTGTTGATATTACTAAAGAAGTGAGTATTTTAAATGTTTCGAAAACTTATGTTACAGAGCAAGATGTTTTAATTGATGTTTTATGAAGAAACGTGACACTCCTTGTGATGTACTCTAATTTATTTAAGTATAATTATCGCATATATTTTGTTGGGTTCGAAGGGTGTTATATTAGTGGTATCAGACTAGGTCGGTCTTTCTGGCCAGGTTGTCTAATTTTGTTTGTTCCTTAGTACACGACATGTGTGTGCAACACTGTCGATACTTGCTTGTTTTCTAATTGTTGTCTGTTGTTGTTGGTTTGAAACAAGTGGGCGTGAAGCTTTTGCTTCTCTAAGAAGTTTTGATTATGGATTGTAAGTTCAGTGTGTAACACCATAATTTCATAATTAATTATTTATGTAATTATTTATGAATAAGTGGTAATTGATGGTATTTTATGAATGTTTAGAAGAAGGAAATATTTTATTAAATAGTGATATTACAATAATTGGATATTATTTAAATATTATTATTAAAAATAAAATAAAAGAAGTTGGAGGTCTAATGGGTAGAGTGGTATTTTGAGTAGTTTATGAGAAAAGGGATTACGGTCAAAATTTCTCATAACCGTGTTTTTGGTAAAGGCTGGGATTTGCTCTAAAGAACAAGGAGACCAAAGGGGAATTTCTCAATAAGTGAAAGAGAGAGCTCAATCTATTAAGGTATGGGGAGTAGTTCTCTTTCAATGTCTATAATATTTGGTTTGTCTTACAAGGAAAGAGAATTTTTTAGGGGAAACCTTAGGGTTTGGTAGTTTGTAGATAGAATTTGTTGAATTGTTGTTGTTAGGGGTTATAAATTGTGATTATATGATGATAATAGGTTGTATGGTTGTTTTTTGTTGTTTCTTGCTCTTATTTGGTGTTTTTGAAGGTTTTAGGTGTGTTTGAGTCATACAGAAAATCGTAGGGGTTTCAGCGAAAAATTGCCTCCTCGCTTAGCATGCAAGAGCTCGTTTAGCGAGCGAGTGAGAATTTGGGAAGTTCGCAAACAGAGTGTTGCTCACTTAGCGAGCTAGTTGTTTGCATAGCGAGACCTATAGTCTCTTGAAAAATAATTTCTCTTGTTGAATAACTTGTGTTGTTTTGTTTGTTGTGCTATGGTGCTATGTTATTGCTGTGAGTTATTACCATGCAATATTAGGTCAAATGTGTAATAATAATGATGAAATGGGGTTATGGTAAATGTTTTGTAAAATTATGTCATGTAGTATTAGTAATGCGAGTAGGCGACGTAAATGTAGAATAATGAATGTTGATGCAAATGTTGATGAAGATAATTATGTTGTTGTTGCATCGTGCATTCATGGCATTCTTATGATGATCGAGGCTTCAATCCCATTGTGTGGATTGATGTGTGTTTTTCGCAAGTGTACGAACACGTCAGAGTAATATAAAAGATTGTCGAATCCACAGAGACCAAGTGTCAATCTATCGTACCTGTTGTTATGGTGTGTATCTAAGGCAACTAAATATAGGGGCTTTAAGAAGGGTGCAATGGTAAATAAAATAATAATTTTAAATAATAAATAAAAGACAGGCTAGAATGTAATTCACGTAATCAATGGATAATCCAATACTTGTTAATGGAACTACTTATGGGCAATGTTTTCTCCTTTGAAAAGAACTAATTTAACAGGAACTGTCGCTTTCGCGTATTCAGAACCGAGTTGTACTCTCTAATCAACCCCTCCTATTGTCACGGATAAAAAGGTGCGTACTGCGTTAGAGTAGTAAACCTATTTTTAAGAAATGTAGTATCTTAACTAAGTTGAAAAGTATTTTAACCTGGATTTCTTAGCAAAAAGAGGTTCTTATGAACCAGACTCTAAACTTCATAACGCGTCCGAAAATTGTTTTAAAATCTCTTTTATTTTTAATCTAAAAACTCCTAATAAACTAGACAAAGTGCTTTTGGCTGTTTTTTAATTAGTTAAAAACAATTACTCGAATTGAAAGATAAAATAGCCCTTAAGTGTTTTCACGAACAATTATACAGATTACTGGTTTAATTACGATCCTTACATCCTAACCTTTATGGAATTAGTTAGACATGATAAAGTAAAGGTTCTTCTTATAATTTTTCATAAAAGTAATTTAGTGCGAGTGCGGAAAATAAAGGAATTTAGTGCGAGTGCGGAAAATAAAGGAATTTAGTGCGAGTGCGGAAAGTAAATGAATTTAGTGCGAGTGCGGATAATAAACGAAAGTAAAGTGAGTGCGGATAATAAAGAAAGTAATGCAATGCGATAAATAAATAAAAGTAAAGCAATGCATAAAAGTAAAATACGAACTGGAATTAAAATGGCGGCAGGATTAACTTCCTCCAGAGTGCTCCAAAACTCGATCACACAGACAGATTACAGACTCGATCACTCGATTGCAGAAACA
The DNA here is from genome assembly GCA_963966055.1 of Lathyrus aphaca. Classification (NCBI taxonomy): domain Eukaryota; kingdom Viridiplantae; phylum Streptophyta; class Magnoliopsida; order Fabales; family Fabaceae; genus Lathyrus; species Lathyrus aphaca. The sequence continues at coordinate 214,224,900 of OZ014523.1, read as the reverse complement.
CCCCGATGTGGAATGGTAACTGCTTTAAAACTGATATATGCCTAGAGAAATCTAAGTTTTGATGAAGAAAAACGAAAAACTAAAGTCCTATTTATAGGAAAACTAAATGCGGGAAAAGACCAAGATGCCCCCTCCACTAAAAAATGGAGGGAACTGCTTTTGCCTTGTGGCGCCCGCCACAGGCCTATGGCGCCCGCCATGGTACTGATAGGGAATGGAAGAGTGGGGATCGTGGGTCTTGGCAGTTGTGGAGTGGTCTTGAGACGTGGCCACGTCATGGCTAACCCCATGGCGCCCGCCACGGTGGGTGCCGTAAGTGTAAAACGCTGAATTTCTAGGTTTTCGTCCGTTTCCACTCCTTTTTCGCTCCTTTTCTCGATTCAAGCCCCGATTACATAAAAAACCTGAAAACAAACGAAAACAAAGTAATAACATAACAAAATAACAATAAAAGCTAAGAATGCATGCGAAATCGGAGTCAGAAATACGGTGAATTTTAGTGTGATCAAATTCTCCCACACTTAGACCTTTGCTTGTCCTCAAGCAAACATTAAAGCTCAAGATTAAGCTTGTTATCCATACATTCTTCGTAGTAGAGTGACCGGTTAGTGATTCTGATCCATAACATAAGGTTTCTGGCACATAAGCATGTGTAAACCTGTTTTATTTGACCTAATTGTAGTTGCGGGGGATCGGATCGTAATCCTCCCTACCAAGTTCAGTGCCAGATACCTCTGAACCAACTAACAATAGGTGACTTGCAAATTTTTTTCTTTTTGTGGCAAAAAAATTTTTCTTCTCTTTTTTCGGTTTAAATGACTTTGTGAGGGTCACCTATCCCAGAGTTTGCCTTTTTTCTTTCTCTTTTTTGTTAGCACTGGATCATTCACTTATGTTCATCGACCCCCTACGTAGAGCATGCTTAGGCCGGAGCTGACTGCTAGGATAAACTACTTAGGACAATTTTTTTGAATGATAATAAAGGCCATGGTGTGGGATTTAGGAGTGATTCCTATATTCAAGAGGTCTATTGTGCTAAAAATGGTGCTGATGTTTCAAAAAGTTGACCTAAGTCACCACATCCTAATCTAAACATGTCTCAAAGCCCAAAAAACATGTGAAACAACATTATTTTCTTTTTAAAATTTTTCTGGTAAGGCTAAAGAAATGGGAAAAAATGAAGATGTACTAAAAATACACTATACTGGTGACTCGTCAGACTCATGCATTATCTAAGAAAATTAAACTAAATAACTTACTGAAAAGGGAAATAACTGAAAGGAAATAATTAACTAAAAAGGAAAATGACAGAAAGCAATAAAATCCCCTCCCACACTTAAATCAAACATTGTCCCCAATGTTTCAAAATAAGATAAGGAGGGTAACCTGAAAAAGACTACTGAGGAGGAGCACTGGTGCCCTCGCCGTCCTGCTGTGATGGTCTGGAACGACTGGATCTACTGCGATGCTGGTCCCTCCGGTCGAGTCGTGCCGATAAGGCAGCCTGAGCACCCCGGAATTCTCTAAGGTTACCTAAGATGGAACCCTGAGTAGCCTCTACAAGCTGGTAGTGCCGGCGGTTGAACTCTCTCTGACGGTTCTGCTCTAATGAGATATCGTTCAAGGTACGACAAACGTTGCTATAAGCACGATCCGAAACCAATCGCGATTGTTGCATGAAGCTCATGTTGTCCGTCAGTTGTTGTGAAATAGTAGAGAGAAGGCCGTATCGCCTTTCCTCTCTAGCTGTCATATCACGCCACATCTCCTCGGTGACATAGAATCCAGGAGCAGTACCTGCAACAGGGTTAGAGGAAGATGGTGCGGTGTGTGGCTGTGAAGGACGATGGGGGGACATGTGAGGTATGGGAGACTGATCTCTCCGATCATACTCTTCATCAGTGTCATGTGCCTCCCCATCAGGAATATTAGGAGGAAGTGGACCCAAAACAGGTGGAGCATTCAGATCATAGGTCCAGTTCCTTTCATCACGAACATCAGTACGTCTACTGCATGGTAAAGCAACAGATGGGATAGCTACCCCATGAACCATTAACTCATAACCACCTTCTCTCCTCGTTCGGCACAATTTCATGTCTTTCAGAAATTTTAAATTAATTGTGCGAGGAGGTAGTGGTTCAAGTGTAGTTATCTCATCGTTCAGGCCAAGAGCCCGAGCAATAGACGTAACAAGCCCTCTGTTGCACCCCAAAATTTCCCCTCTATTCTTAACTCTAACCAATTTTTTGTTTCACATTCATTTGCATCATCTTCATAGCATAACATTTTTTTTCTGTCTTAATATTAGCCGGAATAATTTCTCGGAATTTACAAACAGACTGGTCAAATTAACTTTTTAACTGTGCTTAAAATTAGTCAACAAAAAAATATCAAGTTTAAGTTTGCAAATGTCAGTAACATTAATCTGCGGTTCACGCGGTTTAATTTGACATGCTAAAAATATTTTTACGACTAGTTTTGGTCATATGTTGATCAGTCTGAGCAGTTTAAACGGTCATAATTTTTATTTCAAAATCCGATCAAACGCTGTATTTTTTCGAGTCATTTATTTCGCGCTGATTATTTTGATGTGTTCATTTTATTTTTTCGAGCACTTTGGCGCTCGACTTTTATTTTTTGAGTCTATTTATTTTTATATAGGGTCTAGAATAAATAAATAGGATTATTAGTTATTATTTTTATTTTAACTATTTTAATTATTAAACTTTATTTAGTTTTAAATTACATTTTATTGGGTCTAGAATAAATAAATAAATTTGTTAGTTTTTATTTTAATTTTAACTATTTTTATTAAACTTTATTTAATTATTTATATTAAAATTTTATTGGGTTCCAAAATAAATATTTAGGCCCATTTACATTAACCCTAATTGGTCCTATATATATTAACTAATGGAGACCAGAAGAGAGGCGCAGAAAAATAGAAAAAAAGAAAGAATAAAAAAAACATTTTTGCGGCGGATCTAAGTTGCACGTTCTTTCCGTCATCGTCAAATTGCTAGGTCGCATCATCATTGGATCTTCTTCGACCTCAGTATTATCAACATTGCAGATCCAAGTGTTGTTTGTGTGATGCACAGGTGACCGGGACGGTGTAAAGACATCAGTTCGATGAATACGTCGAAGGAATGTTACTGTTGTAGTTAACTCGCCGACAAAGCAAATACCATGTACCTTTCACGTCATCATCATCCACGATATCAACAGAAGAAGAATTTGATGCTCACTAAAAAACGGAGTCGCTGCTGTGGAACATACGATATACTCCGCTTCCAGAATTCTTAATCACGTGGATCTTAGTGATGTCCTCGATGGAGCAGCTGTTACAATCCATTTTCATGACTCACGACAAGGACTGGTAATGATCAGTTTGGTTCTTACATTCCATTTCTATTAAAGAGCATGCTATTGCTTCATGTTTAAACAACTTTCAATTCAATTGCGTCAAGTTTTTTCTAGTTTGCAGATGTCATAAATAATGTAGAGTATTTTTGTGTTATTGGTTACTTCACTGTGTTGTTCAATTTTTGTGATGCATATTGTATGTTCAGTTTGCGAACCTTGTATTTTATCTAAGCAGTTGTATTTTTGCAGTTTTGTTATTTGATCTCTTTTGCTTGTGCATTTTCATATTATGTTCGACCTTGACATTGTTTGAATTGACTCCATGTTTTTTCTACCACTGGCTTTAATGTTAATTATATTAGGTTGGTTCGAGATACTCATACTTGAAATTCATGTGATGTTTTATGGTTGACATTTACTCCATTTAAATGAGAGTATATCATGCAGAGTTTTTGGTTTCCTTTGCCTTTTATGGATGTTTGATTATGTTGTATTTGGAAATAATCGGTTTCAGTAAGTTAGTGTGCAACAAGATTGCTGTTTGTTTTAATTAAAGAGGTTGGATTATTTTTTCTATCCTTCTATTGTGTTAATTTATTTGACAGAGATAAAGAGAAGTGTTTCTATATTATAGCAGACCAAATATGGAAGAGAGGGAATCACTCTGTTGTATATATGTGTATCTAGTAGTTTGTTTTCTTTTTTCCTCTCATATGCCACATGTCTTGTGGGTATTGGCTCACTCTTAATTTTGAAAATTCAAACTTAATTCATTTTATACTTATGCATTTTACTCCTTGGCTAGTCATTAGTAAATATTTCTTTAGTTTCTAAGCTTATTCATCATGATTTTATAGTTATGTATAAATGAAATGTTCATGTTTATTGATAGCATTGAAAAGATACTGTCACATTTTATCATTTGTGTCTACATTATAAATATTCTTTTTTTCTTTAAAAAAACCTTTAATGATGTTTATTAATATTTGTCTAGTAAAATATATTAAATATTCTCCATCTCACTTATACTAATTCTATATTGATTTACGCCCATATTTTATTTTTAATAGTTACTAAGTTGTTTATTTCTATTAATTAATTTGTTAATTATAATTTTGTTAATTATTAATTAGATTTTATTGATAATTTTGATTATAGTTCTTGACAATTTTGATTAGAATATTCTTTGATTGTTGATTAATCATGATTAACTCTTAATGTTCATTTTGTCTGATTGTTAATAGAATTTTAGTTGAATGTGATTTGAATTTACTTCATGTTGAACCCTGAGTGAGCTAACCTTGTCGGTTCATGATATTGAGCACTTGAAGATTTAATTTGGTTGATTAATTGTGAAGCTTCTGACATATATTCTTGATTTCGTTTATGCGTACTGAAGAGGCAACGGACCTTCTCCGTTAGGTACCACTTGAATCTCGATTTTATTTTTTTTTCACGCACTTTTTCCTATTATTGTAACTGTTTCCAAGGATGTAATAGTTTAATTAGGAACTTTATTTTCCGCATCGATTATTATGTAACTTCCCATAAGCCTTGTAATAGTTTAGAATTTTCTTTTTCTTTTTTTTAATATAAATTGCGTGGTTAGTAAATAGGGTGTGAAAACATACTTGTAATTAAACTTAATTTAGATAATTAACTTTAAAAAAAGATAAATATTTAAAAATAAACATTCACACACGTAAGTCGATCTTTGATCGCCATCTGCACTTCCTAGGGTATTCCTCTTGGTTGCCTTTTAATGGTCAAGTCCCTCGAATATAGTGGTGTCTTAAGCAAAGTCCCTTCACGTATAAATCATCAAGTCCCTACAGATTTAAAAGATCAAGTCCCTTCGAGGTTGCCTACGGAATAATGATCTTGTCCCTTCGAATAAATGATGATAGTCCCTACGAATTGCAAAAGACACCCCTTAAAATTGCTTTCTATGACCATACGATGACCCTACGTTTGTCCCTCCTACATCCAAGGTAATGACTACCTATTCCTTAATAATAGGGATAGTCTTACCATTTAAAGGATATTCAAGAACAGAAAAGATTTAACTTAGGGTAGGTTCCTCTTATGTACTTGCTCACTTTTTTTCCAAAATACTTCCAAAACACTTCACATTTTTCAAGCAATTTTCAAAACAAAGGCTTTATATATATCAGTACATGGATCATTATAAAGTACTTAAAGAAAATTTCTAATCATACACTACACTTCTCAAAAACATTTTAAAGTGAGCTAAGTAACTAAGAGCCCATGGATAACCATGGATGTAAAGGGTGCTAACACCTTCCCTTTACATAACCTACCCCCCGAACCCAAAAATATTTTAAGGTCTTTCCTGTTCTTTTATGCCCTTTCCTTTGGATAAAATAAAAGTCGGTGGCGACTCTTGCTATCCGCAACATTTAACTAAAGTCAGTTCTCCCACCGTGTTACAGAACTGGCGACTCTGCTGGGGATTTAATATTAAAGAGGGGTACCCTTAGGAATTAGATCACTTTAAAATTGTTTGCCTTGTTTGCTTTATATTTACTTGTTGGGCTCTTATGTGTGAAAGATCCTAACCCGGATCTAGTGTACCTTAGGTAAATGGAAATAGACCAAGGAAACTGTACGGCGTATACCGATATGGTTGATCTGGTGGCCATAGTTAGTGTGACTTCTTGGTTGGTGCTTATGTTCCTTAAGTCAAGTTGAGGATAATATGAGGCTGCCATATGTTGTCAATGCACTAACTAACTTTTAGAACCCTAGTTATCCCATCTTGGCCTTTAGAAAGTAGTGAGATAACCGGCTTTGGTGAAGACTGAAGTTGGTTGATACTCGATACTACGCTCATTGAGATTCTAAACTTGGAGGGTTTTGGTTGGCAAGTAAGTTGCCTACTGAACAACCACCCTTGTGAAAGATCAATGATATTGAGATCCCTTAGAACCTGGTTACTTTTGTAGGACAGGATGAACCCTCTAACTTCAGGGGAGGGTACTTACCTTTGAACCTCATGCAAGCCTTTAAACCTAGGGCTATTGTGTGACTTGTTTGTGTGTGCCACATGTTTGTGATTGAGCATAACATCATGACATCATCATGCATCATAAGCATAGAATTTTCACTAACCATTTCAAGGACCAAAGGATTTATCTTTGTTCTTTGTTGCAGGTCATGGCTTCTGCTCGTAGAAATACCATCAGGATCAACTTTGTGGGCATACCTGCTAAGCTTAAAGAGTTGGTTTCTCAAGTGTCTGATCATTCCCAGTTCATCAAGAGACATGGTCACCTATTGGATCTAGTCACTTCAGGGTTCAATGAAGACATGATGAGTGTTCTATTTCAGTTCTTTGACCCTAAGCACCATTGCTTTACATTCCCTGACTATCAGTTGGTTCCAACCATGGAGGAGTTCTCTAAACTTATGGGTATACCTGTTCTTGATCAAAGACCCTTCACAGGCTTGGAGAAGGAGCTTAAACCAGAGGTTATTGCTGCAGCTCTACATCTGAAGAAGTCTGACATTTTTCTAGAAACGAGAAGCGGAGTTAAGGGTATTCTTGCCAAGTTATTAATGGATAAAGCTCAAATGTTCTTGAAGGCTATGAGCCATGATGCTTTTGAGGAGATCTTAGCCTTGCTGATATATGGCTTAGTATTGTTCCCCAATCCAGATCAGTTCATAGACGTTCATGCCATCAACATATTCCTGAGTCACAATCCAGTACCTACATTGCTTGGAGACATCCTACATTCTCTTCATACTCGTACTACAAAAGCAAGAGGAACTTTGATGTGCTGCATACCTTTGCTCTCTAGGTGGTTTATTTCTCACCTTCCCCGTTCAATAATGAAGAATGAGCAAGGGTTCAGGTGGTCCAAGAGGATTATGTCACTCTCGCATTCAGATATCCATTGGTGCTCCAGATCTATGGAGAATGTCACTATCATTGACCGTTGTGGGGAGTTTCCTAATGTGCCACTTCTAGGCATAAGAGGAGGCATCACCTACAACCCCTCTCTAGCTTTACGACAGTTTGGTTACGCTCGGAGTGACGGACCACATGACATGTTGATTCAAGGCATTGTGTTTGACTACGACAACGATCTTCAAGGTTACCGTCAGAGATTCATACGAGCATGGGGAAAAGTGAACAAGGTCGACAGCAAGACTCTGGAACTTAAGTACACTATTCCTATGGAAGCTTATCTCAGATGGGTGCGATCTCGTGCTCAGACTCTCATGATGCCATATCCTGCCATCCTGCCAGTTACTATGGAGCCTGTTGCTGAAAGAGATACTTCTTATATTATCCTTCACCCAGACATGCCTACTGACATGGAAGACTTATAGAGATCCTGGATCCAGCTGAAGGAGCAAAGGGATACTTTCGAGGCTCATTACAAAACAAGCCAAGAAAGAATCCTGGAGCTAACAAAACAACTTCACGAGGAGCGGAATCTCAACTCATACCTCAACACAAAGAGGAAACGTCCATGGGAGACTTAAAACCCCATTTTTTGTATTTATTTCATTTTTATTATAAGCCCAAGGGGCAAACAAATTTATTACTAATAAAAGTTACCTTTTTGCATATGCATCTACATACCATATCATTGCATGACAGGTTTCCATAGCAGGTTTCTCAATCTTCTCGCTGTTTATTTCAGCAAAATGGCTCTTGAACAAGATGTCAAGGATCTCCAGGCTCAGACTGCTCAGTTCCAAGAAGTGATCCTGAATTTGTCCAAGGGGCAAGAAGAGTTGAAAGCACTCCTCTCTGAAAATCCTGAAGATAACAAGGATAATCAGTTGAAACAACTGCAAGCTGAGATGACAGAAATGAGGACCCAGATGAATGACCAGGTGGCTCTTATTCAAAGTTTAGCACAGGGGCAAGAAGAGCTAAGAACCTTTGTCCACAAACTTCAAAGTAATAGAGTCAGGAATCTAATCATCAGTCAACCTCCGTTGAAACAAGCTGACTTGGCTGAAAGGAAAGTAAGGATAAGAGAAGGAAATAGACAGGCTACTACTGACCATCCTTCAATGGAAGAAAGAAGGCCTTGTAAGGTTAATCCACTTCTATACAAGGAATGTAGAAGACAGTTCATCCGGTTCAGCACACCAATGTCACAAGTTTTGCAATGCTTGTTGGAGATGAAGTTGATTTCCTTGGAAATTCTCCTAAAAATCCTAACACCTCTTCTCCTTGCTATAATCCTAAGGCAAGGTGTATGCATCACTCCGACTGTCCTGGACATGACACTAATAACTGTTGGGCATTGAAGAATAATATTTAAGACCTAATTGACGAAGGAATACCGAGGTTACGCCAGAAGGCCAGGTTGAGTTCTTCTATCGTCCATCAAGCATCAAAGTTTCCAGATAACTGGAGTGACAAGTTTAGAGGAAGAGACTTTGAGAACATTTGAATTTTCATTTGTAATTTCTTTTGTTTGTTTAAACACTTACTATTATGTCAAACTTTTGTTTTCATTAATGCATTGCATATGTTTGTCTTGAATTAATCCATTCGTTTCACTATATTTTGAACTAGGCTTCATATTTCTTTTTTGTGATATTTAACTCCTGATAAAGCTATAAGCCTGTAGAGGGAGGATGACGAAAACAATACCATAATATTAGGCAGTATGCTTTTGAACAGACTATGCTAACGATGTACAGGCATTGTTTCAATTCCTAAACAGTGGAGATATAAGGAAGTTAATCCCTAGTTAACCCTTTTGAGCCTATGAAGTAGGAGTTTTATTCTTGCACAAATTAAAACCCTTATTCATAACCCGGGGCAGGGTAGTTACTCGGTTAACTCAAATATGCCAATTATTTGTGTTGTACATAACTAATGATGGTTCTCTGTAATCATTAAACCTGACAGTCAATATCCAGCAAAAGAAAAACCCACTAAGTCAAAACCTATGAAGGAGACTTAGTAAAAAAATTGAGAAATTCCGCTGACTGTAATTTTGAAACAAACAGTTCAGGCAAAAAGAAGGGATAACAAAGTCAAAAGAAAAAAGAGGTCACTATGAATCCTCAACAAAGAAAGATGACTGAATGTTCAAATAAATTTTTGGTTTCTGAACCATCACAAATGTCAGTGTTACAATTCCAAACTCCTTTGAGCCTCAATGCATAAGTTAACTGAGTATAAGACTGAAGAACATCATGGAGATTGGGTTGGGTACAAATAAAATTTGAGCCTTTATCCTTTGTTTCTTAAACCGTGAACCAGGCCACGTTACAACCCTTTAAAAGTCCTAACTGAAGCATAGTTAGTTCGAAAGCGTACTGCTACAAAAAGGTATCCTGACTCCTTTAGGGCTTATTATAAAACTTGAGTTAATATCACAGTTTTCACAAAAAATCGTTTTTTCTAAAAAAAAAAACTCTTTTTCAAAAACTTCAAGACAGACATAAGCATTGCATTTTTGAATATATTTGTTTGCATATACCTGAGTGTTTGACAAATGGAGAAACTTACAGGATGAATGTTCAATGAACCAAAGTCCTTCCGATGAACAAAGTTGCTTCCTGGATAAAAGTCCATGTATACAAAGGGGCATAGTCATTATCTCCCAATCAAGGGGGCAAGCCATGATACTGCCTATCTCATGTGGGGCAATCAGGACAGGATTTAGTTATGTTTAAGTATCCAGGGGCAGATCTCCACATCTGTCTAAATTACCGAGGGTAACATTATAAAGTTCATAATGCCAGGGGCATAGTCACTGTTTCCCAGTCAAGGGGCATACCAACTTACTGTTCAATTCATTTGGGGCAATCAGGTCCAGATTCAACAATGCTTAATAAGCCAGAGGCAGCTCTCCTCATATATGTGAATTTCATGATGTCAGGGGCATATTATTGTGAGGCACTCTGTTTATTTCTCTTACATTTAGATACTTCCATTATGGGACAATTCATCCTCAACCAAGGGGCAATGCTTTCTTTTCAAATCTAGTAGCCGGAGCGTATATGGTCCATTACAATTTGAAGACACATTCCTCTCGTTGTATTACCTTGATATTGGATTCTCAACTGAAACCATGATGGAAATTAATTGTCTACGCCAGTAGTATCAGATGGTGTCAGTATCATGTCTTCAGATCCAGCTACAAGGATTTCTGGGAAGGTATTCAGGAAAGTTAAGAATCTCGGGAGCTCTAAATCCAATTGGTTATACACTCTTGAAGTCGAAACGATTCTGTTTTCAAGATCAGCTTTACTTTTCCCTCTGAATCCAGATTTACTTTTACCCTATTTACATAAGCGAAACATCCATTGGTTGTGTTTGAATGTATGTATGCTTTTGAATATGATTGATGTTTACCAGAAATGCATAGATGCTTAATATGATTGATGTTTACCAGAAATGCATGAAATGCAGTAATAGTATTTACTAAGGACGGACGAGGGAAAGATTTCATCGAAGCTTCACCGGTTCATCCCTACAAGACAACTACAAGTCCCCCAGTAGGGCAAATCCATCTTCATAAATACTTCGAGTCACATCTCCCCTGGAATTTATATCCATCTCTTTTATCCTCATACGGATAATCGGGAATTTACTCTTCCAATAGGAGTACGACGAACGAAGATGGGAGGTTAGGTATACCCTACTATCAAATGAAGACGGGAGGTTATGGATACCTTACTATCGAACGACGACGGGAGGTTATATATACTATATTATCAAAAAAGACGGGAACAAGTTCCTCATATCCTTCAGCAACGAATCGGGATTTATTTTCCCTGGTCAGCAGTTATTATACGAAGATATCCAAGACGCTTCAGGCTGCATGATTCATACATACATCATTTACATCATATCATACATATACATAGATACATAATACATTATTTAAGTACATCATATTATACATACATACATAATGCATAAACTAATATTATTATACAGGGTGTTATAATCTTGTTTTTCAGATTAATTCTCCATCAGACAGACTTCATCAACAACTTGTGACCTTGGGCCGTTGTTTATCTTCCCAAAGGTTACATTATTTCCTCAGGACGTTGTTTATCCTCCTGAAAGCATATCATGACTGTTGGGCCGTTGTTTATCTTCCCAAAAGTTATACTTTCCTCGGGACGTTGTTTATCTTCCTGAAAGCATATCAAGACTTTGGGCCGTTGTTTATCCTCCCAAAGGTTATATCATCACCTCAGAACGTTGTTTATCCTTCTGAAAGCATATCATCACCTCAGGACGTTGTTTATCCTCCTGAAAGCATATCATGACTATTGGGCCGTTGTTTATCCTCCCAAAAGTTATACTTATACCTCAGGACGTTGTTTATCCTCCTGAAAGCATATCATGACTATTGGGCCGTTGTTTATCCTCCCAAAAGCTATTACCACTACCTCAGAACGTTGTTTATCCTTCTGAAAGCATATCATTTCCTCAGAACGTTGTTTATCCTTCTGAAAGCATACCACTACCTCGGGACGTTGTTTATCCTCCTGAAAGCATATCATTTCCTCGGGACGTTGTTTATCTTCCTGAAAGCTATCTCCTTACCTCAGGATGTTGTTTATCCTCCTGAAAGCATACCATTACCTCGGGACGTTGTTTATCCTCCTGAAAACTTATCATGACTTTGGGCCGTTGTTTATCTTCCCAAAAGTTATACCATTACCTTGGGCCGTTGTTTATCTTCCCAAGTACCTTATCATGACTTTGGGTCGTTGTTTATCTTCCCAAAATTTATACCAATACCTTGGGTCGTTGTTTATCCTCCCAAGTACCCTATCATGACTTTGGGCCGTTGATTATCTTCCCAAAAGTTATACTTATACCTCGGGACATTGTTTATCTTCCTGAAAGCATATCATGACTATTGGGTCGTTGTTTATCTTCCCAAAGGTTACCACTTCCTCAGGACGTTGTTTATCCTCTTGAAAGCATATCTTGACCTTGGGCCGTTGTTTATCTTCCCAAAGGTTACATTATTTCCTCGGGACGTTGTTTATCTTCCTGAAAGCATATCATCACCTCGGGACGTTGTTTATCTTCCTGAAAGCTATCACCATTACCTCAGGACGTTGTTTATCCTCCTGAAAGCTATCACCACTACCTCAGGACGTTGTTTATTCTCCTGAAAGCATATCTTGACCTTGGGCCGTTGTTTATCTTCCCAAAGGTTACATTATTTCCTCAGAACGTTGTTCATCCTTCTGAAAGCATATCATCACCTCGGGACGTTGTTTATCTTCCTGAAAGCATATCATCACCTCGGGACGTTGTTTATCTTCCTGAAAGCTATTACCATTACCTCAGGATGTTGTTTATCCTCCTGAAAGCTATCACAACTACCTCGGGACGTTGTTTATCTTCCTGAAAGCTATCATTATATCTTCATATTTTGGACTGCTTTATCCTCCAAGAAATGTACCTGAAGAATGTTTCTCCAAGTGGCATCTTGAAGCCCACTCAAGCATATACAACTTATCATCACTGTTACTCTACGCACCGGCGAGTGCAAATTTTTGGGCTTTTGTGTTCAATCCCCTTCAACCTTCCAGGTCACGACTGACACACATACCAATCTAACCCCTCAGGTTTCAGAAAATTGAACAGGGGCAGCTGTTGCACCCCAAAATTTGCCCTCTATTCTTAACTCTAACCAATTTTTTGTTTCACATTCATTTGCATCATCTTCATAGCATAACATTTTTTTTTCTGTCTTAATATTAGCCGGAATAATTTCTCGGAATTTACAAACAGACTGGTCAAATTAACTTTTTAACTGTGCTTAAAATTAGTCAACGAAAAAATATCAAGTTTAAGTTTGCAAATGTCAGTAACATTAATCTGCGGTTCACGCGGTTTAATTTGACATGCTAAAAATATTTTTACGACTAGTTTTGGTCATATGTTGATCAGTCTGAGCAGTTTAAACGGTCATAATTTTTATTTCAAAATCCGATCAAACGCTGTATTTTTCCGAGTCATTTATTTCGCGCTGATTATTTTGATGTGTTCATTTTATTTTTTCGAGCACTTTGGCGCTCGACTTTTATTTTTTGAGTCTATTTATTTTTATATAGGGTCTAGAATACATAAATAGGATTATTAGTTATTATTTTTATTTTAACTATTTTAATTATTAAACTTTATTTAGTTTTAAATTACATTTTATTGGGTCTAGAATAAATAAATAAATTTGTTAGTTTTTATTTTAATTTTAACTATTTTTATTAAACTTTATTTAATTATTTATATTAAAATTTTATTGGGTTCCAAAATAAATATTTAGGCCCATTTACATTAACCCTAATTGGTCCTATATATATTAACTAATGGAGACCAGAAGAGAGGCGCAGAAAAATAGAAAAAAAGAAAGAATAAAAAAAACATTTTTGCGGCGGATCTAAGTTGCACGTTCTTTCCGTCATCGTCAAATTGCTAGGTCGCATCATCATTGGATCTTCTTCGACCTCAGTATTATCAACATTGCAGATCCAAGTGTTGTTTGTGTGATGCACAGGTGACCGGGACGGTGTAAAGACATCAGTTCGATGAATACGTCGAAGGAATGTTACTGTTGTAGTTAACTCGCCGACAAAGCAAATACCATGTACCTTTCACGTCATCATCATCCACGATATCAACAGAAGAAGAATTTGATGCTCACTAAAAAACGGAGTCGCTGCTGTGGAACATACGATATACTCCGCTTCCAGAATTCTTAATCACGTGGATCTTAGTGATGTCCTCGATGGAGCAGCTGTTACAATCCATTTTCATGACTCACGACAAGGACTGGTAATGATCAGTTTGGTTCTTACATTCCATTTCTATTAAAGAGCATGCTATTGCTTCATGTTTAAACAACTTTCAATTCAATTGCGTCAAGTTTTTTCTAGTTTGCAGATGTCATAAATAATGTAGAGTATTTTTGTGTTATTGGTTACTTCACTGTGTTGTTCAATTTTTGTGATGCATATTGTATGTTCAGTCACGAACCTTGTATTTTATCTAAGCAGTTGTATTTTTGCAGTTTTGTTATTTGATCTCTTTTGCTTGTGCATTTTCATATTATGTTCGACCTTGACATTGTTTGAATTGACTCCATGTTTTTTCTACCACTGGCTTTAATGTTAATTATATTAGGTTGGTTCGAGATACTCATACTTGAAATTCATGTGATGTTTTATGGTTGACATTTACTCCATTTAAATGAGAGTATATCATGCAGAGTTTTTGGTTTCCTTTGCCTTTTATGGATGTTTGATTATGTTGTATTTGGAAATAATCGGTTTCAGTAAGTTAGTGTGCAACAAGATTGCTGTTTGTTTTAATTAAAGAGGTTGGATTATTTTTTCTATCCTTCTATTGTGTTAATTTATTTGACAGAGATAAAGAGAAGTGTTTCTATATTATAGCAGACCAAATATGGAAGAGAGGGAATCACTCTGTTGTATATATGTGTATCTAGTAGTTTGTTTTCTTTTTTCCTCTCATATGCCACATGTCTTGTGGGTATTGGCTCACTCTTAATTTTGAAAATTCAAACTTAATTCATTTTATACTTATGCATTTTACTCCTTGGCTAGTCATTAGTAAATATTTCTTTAGTTTCTAAGCTTATTCATCATGATTTTATAGTTATGTATAAATGAAATGTTCATGTTTATTGATAGCATTGAAAAGATACTGTCACATTTTATCATTTGTGTCTACATTATAAATATTCTTTTTTTCTTTAAAAAAACCTTTAATGATGTTTATTAATATTTGTCTAGTAAAATATATTAAATATTCTCCATCTCACTTATACTAATTCTATATTGATTTACGCCCATATTTTATTTTTAATAGTTACTAAGTTGTTTATTTCTATTAATTAATTTGTTAATTATAATTTTGTTAATTATTAATTAGATTTTATTGATAATTTTGATTATAGTTCTTGACAATTTTGATTAGAATATTCTTTGATTGTTGATTAATCATGATTAAATCTTAATGTTCATTTTGTCTGATTGTTAATAGAATTTTAGTTGAATGTGATTTGAATTTACTTCATGTTGAACCCTGAGTGAGCTAACCTTGTCGGTTCATGATATTGAGCACTTGAAGATTTAATTTGGTTGATTAATTGTGAAGCTTCTGACATATATTCTTGATTTCGTTTATGCGTACTGAAGAGGCAACGGACCTTCTCCGTTAGGTACCACTTGAATCTCGATTTTATTTTTTTTTCACGCACTTTTTCCTATTATTGTAACTGTTTCCAAAGATGTAATAGTTTAATTAGGAACTTTATTTTCCGCATCGATTATTATGTAACTTCCCATAAGCCTTGTAATAGTTTAGAATTTTCTTTTTCTTTTTTTAATATAAATTGCGTGGTTAGTAAATAGGGTGTGAAAACATACTTGTAATTAAACTTAATTTAGATAATTAACTTTAAAAAAAGATAAATATTTAAAAATAAACATTCACACACGTAAGTCGATCTTTGATCGCCATCTGCACTTCCTAGGGTATTCCTCTTGGTTGCCTTTTAATGGTCAAGTCCCTCGAATATAGTGGTGTCTTAAGCAAAGTCCCTTCACGTATAAATCATCAAGTCCCTACAGATTTAAAAGATCAAGTCCCTTCGAGGTTGCCTACGGAATAATGATCTTGTCCCTTCGAATAAATGATGATAGTCCCTACGAATTGCTAAAGACACCCCTCAAAATTGCTTTCTATGACCATACGATGACCCTACGTTTGTCCCTCCTACATCCAAGGTAATGACTACCTATTCCTTAATAATAGGGATAGTCTTACCATTTAAAGGATATTCAAGAACAGAAAAGATTTAACTTAGGGTAGGTTCCTCTTATGTACTTGCTCACTTTTTTTCCAAAATACTTCCAAAACACTTCACATTTTTCAAGCAATTTTCAAAACAAAGGCTTTATATATATCCGTACATGGATCATTATAAAGTACTTAAAGAAAATTTCTAATCATACACTACACTTCTCAAAAACATTTTAAAGTGAGCTAAGTAACTAAGAGCCCATGGATAACCATGGATGTAAAGGGTGCTAACACCTTCCCTTTACATAACCTACCCCCCGAACCCAAAAATCTTTCAAGGTCTTTCCTGTTCTTTTATGCCCTTTCCTTTGGATAAAATAAAAGTCGGTGGCGACTCTTGCTATCCGCAACATTTAACTAAAGTCAGTTCTCCCACCGTGTTACACCCTCCAAAAACAATCGGTCATGTTTTATTAGTAAGTAAAGCCACGTGTGCAAGCACAAACGGGATCGGATTGATATGGGTACTAGTGAGGCATCCTTGCAAAATAGGAGTTCTCTAGCATTTACCTTGTTTGGACTCTCCCGGCCAAAAATAGTACATGCCAAAAGATATATGAAAACTCTTATGGTCGGGTTATGAATGGTCGACGCAAGTATTCCTTCAAAAGAGTTTATTGAAGTACTTGAAAGCCTTTGCCAGAAGGAAAATACCTCGGCCGACCATTCCGCATCCAAAGGTGCCTCACAAATCGCACCTTTCCCTATGAGGGATTCCTAACAAGCCTGCTAGCCCGTTGGTACTGAATTCATATTCAATTCCAAACAGTCTAAATTTAACAGTACCGACTGTGCTAGCAGTGTTAGGACTGACAGTGTATATCAATGAACTTAAAAACTCAATTGTCAGCCTCTCATAGGTAGGTTCCTGATTAACAAAAATATTATGCAAGCCTAAAAAATCTAATAAATTAAAAACACTATGATAAATACCCAAAGCATACAGACAGTTATCATCGACGTACCTAGTCGAGAGAATTTCTCGACTCTGAAGCCTCTGAATAATTTTCCTTTGCCTATCACCCGGTCTTCCATCACGAAGAAGAAATCAGTTGAACTCCATTGTTGATTGCTCCTTAGGAAGTGAAAAAATGGTAGAAAATGGTTTATGAGAGAAATGATAAAGTTTTGATTTTTATGGTTTATGGTGGATGAAAATAAAAATGGATTTTGGATAGGTTTTATGGATGGTGGGTATTTTGGAAATGGGGGAGCTTTAATGGAGTTCAAGGAGGTTTTTGAAAGTTGCAAAAATGGGTTTTTGGAGAAGGAAGGTATGAAAATGGTGAAAATGGGAGTTCAGCCCCGAAATAGGGGAGAACGCCATGGCGCCCGCCATGGGCTTGTGGCGCCCGCCACAAGGCTATTTCCTGGGCTTTGGATTTTTTAAAATCCTCCTTTGGGCCTTCTTTGCACCTTCGGTCGGGGGGGTCTGGATAGCGTTTTCTTCTCTTTTCCAAGGCATGAGGCTTGCATATTTTTTTATGAAGACAAAAATGAAAATATTTTTGTCTTATATTTTTTTTTCTTTGTAAGACAAAAATAAAATAATTAAAAATCAAAAAAGAAAAGAGAAAAATCGACATTAGTGCATAATATGTGTATATAAGATGAATTCAAAGTACATGAAAAAAGAAAATATAATAGATGCAATAATGTAAGATATGTCTGGAGATGCGATAAAATAAAGCATGAAAAAAAAGAAATTAAATACTAGGGTAATATCGTCAGTGTAGAATGAATCATGTGGTAGGCTTCTCCTCCTGGTTTGATCCACGAATCTCAGTAATCTCCCTTCGAAGCTCTTCAATCTCCTGATATAGAGCATCGGCCTCTGAGGCATGAGTGAGATCAGAAACCTGAATCTATAATTCCAAGTCCGCTACTTCCTGCTTGAGCAGGGCAGTCTCCTTACGGAGCTCATAAATCCGGGTTTGTAGATCAGGCGGCTGCAGAGACATATTGTTAGACATAACAGTGATTCGGGGAGTAAGAGGTGTAGGAGTGTACTCAGCGGCGGGAGGTGATTTCGGCTCTTCGACAGTCTCTCCATAACCCTCTAGAGCATAACTCCAATTGGCAGGATCATGGACACTGGTCATCAGCGGGTCTGGTAATGTAAAGTAATGTATCACTTCTCCGTCGATCAGTAATCTAAAAGTGTTGGGCTCAAAAGAAGTCCTCCTAATCAGTCCTCTATCAAGACAAAAGTCAACATCCAGGGTAGTGTAGCAGCAGAAGGTCCTGAGGTGCAATAATTTGCGAGACAAACCCAATGCAGTAGCTATCTGTGTAACAATCCCACCGACATGTATGATGCCTACAGATGATCTGGCAACACTAGCAAGGCCCTTTAGCAGAAAATTGCCACAAGCAACAGGGCGAGACTGAGTCGCACAAAACAGTAGGAAAATCTCCTCTTCACTCAGCAGAGTCTCTGTATCTGGAAAACCAAGGAAAGAATGCGCTAGAATCATCTGGAAGTACCTTAACGCAGGGTTGTGGATTACCTGAGAAAACTGGGTGGAAGGATCTTGGCTCCCTCCACCTGATATTTTAGTCCAAAACATTTCCACTTCTCTGCTCATAAAATACCCCATCGGTGTCTCTGGAATAGCATCAGGAGTAGTCTGAAAACCTAGTAAATCACCAAAATCTTTATCAGAGAAGGAGTAGTCAATCCCGAATAACCTGAGAACAGCGTGTCCATTGGGTCCAGCCCAAGGGTCATAATGAAACGAGCTGAGGAACTCTATAGTCAAGTTCCTGTAAGTGTTGTTCCTATCGTCAAACAGGTCCCACTGGAGTTGATGGCATAAGAATCTGACGATTGGCTCTATCCCCAAGGTATCCATGCAGTCATGGTCAGGGTACCTGGTAGGAGCCATATGGCGTCTCATGTGGACATAGTAACGCTCTCTATGTGCGTCGTCTCTAAAGTCCACGTGCATGTCATCGGGGTTCTGCATTCTGCACAAGGTTAGCAAACAAGTCCTGAAAGCACATAAAACATTCAATCGTTAGTCCTGACAATAAAATAAACAAATTAAAATAAAGTAAAAATAAATAAAAAAGTGCATAAATAAGAACACCATGGGTTGCCTCCCATGCAGCGCTTGTTTAACGTCATTAGCTCGACGACCGATTTTTATACATCATTGGAAGGATATGGTGGTTCACTCAGAGTATGGCAGGTGTATGTTGTTGGGATGTCACCTCCTTCGTAGGGTTTCAACCTCTGTCCATTGACGATGAACGGTTTACATGTCTGGTTCTTGATTTCAATAGCACCGGATCTTAGGATCTTAGATACTTCGAAAGGGCCAGTCCATCTCGAACGAAGCTTTTCTGGAAAAAGTCGTAACCTAGAATCGAACAAGAGAACAGGATCGCCTATTTTGAAGTCTCTTCTTATGATTCTTTTGTCATGCCAAGCTTTTGTTCTTTCTTTGTATATGATGGCATTTTCGTAGGCGGATTGTCTGAGCTCTTCTAATTTATGGATATCAAGGATACGTTTCTCACCAGCAGTCAAGTAATCCAAATTCAAAGTTTTGATGGCCCAATAGGCCTTATGCTCCAACTCAAAAGGTAAGTAACATTATTTTCCATAGACCAGTTGATAAGGGGTTGTTCCTATAGGGGTTTTGAAAGCGGTTCTATAGGCCCATAATGCTTCTTGAAGTTTCTGTGACCAATCCTTTCTAGATATAGAGACAGTCTTCTCAAGAATTTGTCTGATCTCCCTATTAGATACTTCCACTTGTCCATTGGTCTGTGGGTGGTATGGTGTTGCTACTCTATGCTTAATTCCATACTTGCTTAAAAGTTTATCAAATATTCTCGATATGAAGTGTGATCCTCCATCACTTATGACTAAACGGGGGGTTCCAAACCTGGGAAATATATAGTTTTTGAATAATTTGATGACTACTCTGGTGTCGTTTGTGGGTGCGGCGATAGCTTCAATCCATTTAGACACGTAGTCAACAGCTACTAAGATGTACTAATTTCCAAAAGATGGTGGGAACGGTCCCATAAAGTCTATACCCCATACGTCGAAGAGTTCTACTTCTTGGATATTTCTTAACGGCATTTCATTACGTCTTGAAATATTTCCTGTGTGTTGGCATTTGTCACACTTGACAGTGAAAGCATGGACATCACGCCACATAGTAGGCCAGAATAGGCCAGCTTGAAGAATCTTGGCGTAGGTCTTGGATGTGCTTGCATGTCCACCATAGGGTGCAGAGTGACAATGCTCAATTATATTATTTACCTCTTCTTCTGGAACACAACGGCGGAAAATGCCATCTTTACCTCTCTTGAAAAGAAATGGTTCGTCCCAATAGAAGTTTATCACATCACTATAGAACTTCTTCTTCCGGTGGTAGTTTAGATCAGGGGGTATGATGTTAGCGGCTAGGTAATTAACAAAGTCTGCATACCAAGGTATATTACTTATAGCTAAGGATTTATGAGAATGCTCGTGTGGGTCTGGGTTATCATCTTCAATAGTTTCTAGTTGGGCTATCAGTCTATCATAGGCAAAATCGTCATTTATGGGTACTGAGTCAGGTTTCAGGTATTCTATCCTAGATAGGTGATCAGCTACCACATTATCAGTGCCTTTCTTATCACGGATATCTAAATCAAACTCTTGCAGTAATAGAATCCATCGAAGTAACCTAGGTTTGGCATCCTTTTTACTTAGTAAGTAACGAATGGCAGCATGGTCGGTGTAAACTATAATCTTGGCTCCTACTAGATAAGATCTAAATTTGTCTATGGCAAAAACTACAGCTAGGAGCTCTTTTTCGGTTGTTACGTAGTTGAGTTGTGCAGCGTCTAGGGTTCTACTGGCATAATAAATTACGTGTAACTTCTTACCTTTTCTCTGACCTAGAACGGCTCCAACAACATAATCACTGACGTCACACATTATCTCAAACGGTTCTGACCAATCAGGAGGTTTCATTATAGGTGCTGAAATCAGAGCTTGCTTCAGAAGATTAAATGCTTCAGTACATTTTTCATCGAAGATGAATTCAGCATCTTTCATTAAAAGACCAGTTAAGGGTTTTGTTATTTTGGAGAAATCCTTGATAAAACGTCGGTAAAATCCGGCATGTCCAAGAAAACTTCTTATCTCCATGATAGTCTTCGGCGGTTTTAGATTCTCTATGACTTCTATTTTTGCTTTATCTACCTCATACCTTTTTCGGAAACTATATGTCCTAAAACAATCCCTTCGGTGACCATGAAATGACATTTTTCCCAATTTAGCACAAGGTTTACCTCCACACATCTTTCCAGGATTTTCTCAAGGTTGATAAGACAATTTTTGAAATCAGATCCACAAACTGAGAAATCGTCCATAAATACTTCCATGATTCCATCTAAATAGTCTGCAAAGATAGACATCATGCAGCGTTGGAAAGTGGAAGGAGCATTACAGAGTCCAAAAGGCATTCTTCTATAGGCAAAAGTTCCAACTGGGCATGTAAAGGTAGTTTTTTCTTGATCTTTGGGGTGAATAGGTATTTGGAAGAATCCTGAATATCCATCTAGGTAACAAAAGTAAGAGTGTCTGGCTAGGCGCTCCAACATTTGGTCTATGAATGGTAATGGGAAATGGTCCTTCCTAGTTGCTTTATTTAATTTTCTATAATCTATGCACATACGCCAACCTCCATCGGTTCTTTTTGCTATAGGTTCGCCCTTCTCGTTTTGCACGACTGTGATGCCTCCCTTTTTAGGTACTACATGCACAGGACTCACCCATTTACTATCCGAGATCTGATATATTATACCTGCCTCTAGTAACTTAATAACTTCAGTCTTAACTACAGTACTCATTATAGGATTTATTCTTCGTTGGTGTTCTCTGGAAGGTTTTGAATCTTCTTCAAGCAAAATCTGATGCATGCATACGGATGGGCTTATTCCTTTTATATCAGAGATCTTATATCCTAAGGCTGATGGGTACCTACGTAAAACATCTAATAATTGATCGGTTTCTTCTTGGTTTAAGGTAGCACTGTATATAACTGGACGGTTCATTTCTTCATCAAGAAATTCATATCTCAGGTTTTTAGGCAGTTCCTTAAGTGTTACGGTTGGTTTCATAGGGCAAGGCATAGGATCTGGGGTAAGAGATAAACATTCGTGAAGGTTATCATCAATGTAGGGTCTTTTATAATTGTCATCTTCCAAAATAAGGGTTGATGGCAATTTTATAGATTCAGCTTCTTCTTCTTGTTCTAATTCCCTAATGCATTCTTCGATGATATCTAAGGCATAACAAGCATCTCCTATCACAGGGGCCATAAGAAATTTTGAAAGTATAAATTCTATCTTCTCGTCACCTACCTCAAAAGTTAGTTTTCCTTTTTTAACATCTATTACGGCTCCAGCAGTTGATAAGAATGGTCTACCTAGGAGGATTGGTATGTCGTCATCTTCTTTAATGTCCATGACAACAAAATCAGTAGGTATAAACAGCTGACCTATCCTAACAGGGACGTCTTCAAGTATGTCTATAAGGTATTTAACGGATCTATCGGCTAATTGAAGTGACATCTTAGTAGGTTGTAATTCTCCTAAGTTTAATCTCTCACAAACTGCTAAAGGCATTAAGCTCACACTAGCTCATAAGTCTAGAAAAACTTTTTCGATGACATGATTCCCCAAAATACAAGGAATGGAAAAATTTCCGGGATCTTTATCTTTCTTTGCTAGCCTATTTTCGGAAATAGAATTACATTCCACGGGTTTTGGATCTTCAAGTCTATGTTTATTTGTAAGTATGTCTTTGAGAAACTTAGCGTAAGAAGGTATTTGGGTGATGGCTTCTGTAAAGGGGATTTCTACGTGAAGTTTTTCTATAACCTTAACAAATTTTTGATATTGATTATCAATTTGGGTTTTCTTTAATCTTTGAGGGTAAGGTATAGGTGGTTTGTATGGCGGTGGTGGTACATAGGTTTTATTTTTAGGTTCTTCTCCTTTTTCTTGACTTTCCGGGGTTTCAGACTCCTATGGTTCCTTCTCCTCATTCCTCTCAGAAGGTTCGGGCTCACTTAATCTAGGGTTTAAAGGTTCCTTATAAGCGGTTCCACTTCGTAGAGTAATGGCATTTGCCTGACCTTTCGGGTTTTGTTGAGGTTGTCCAGGGAACTGTCCTCCAGGTGTAGTTTGTGGGGCTTGGTTTAAAGCTACCTGAGAGATTTGGGTTTCAAGCATCTTATTATGAGTAATAATTTGATCAACCTTGGTTCCTAACTGGGTAATTAGTTCGTTAACATGGACGTTTTGGTTCATGAACTCTTTGTTTTGGTGTGTTTGAGCGGTGATAAATTTTTTTACAATTTCCTCAAGGCTCGGACTTGGTGGTACAGGTTGCATAGGTTGATTTGTTCTTGGGGCTTGGTAACCTCGTTGTCTCGGAGGTGTGGTATTTTGAATAGGGTTATTATTTTTGTAGGAGAAGTTTGGGTGATTCCTCCATCCAGGGTTATATGTGTTTGAAAATGGGTTCCCTTGGGTGTAGTTTACTTGCTCAGTGTTGGTCTCATTCAACAGATTGCATTCGGCGGATTGGTGTCCTTGCGTCCCACATATCTCACAATTTGGTGAAACTGCAGCTACAGTATTCGGAGTTGCACACATATGTTCGACTCTAAGGGCCAACGCGTCCATTTTAGCTTGCATCATGTCTATAGAGCTTAGCTCATGTATTCCTCCTTGGGCTTCCTTCTTTTCTACTGTCGCTCGTTCTACTCCCCATGATTGATGGTTTTGGGCCATATCCTCGATAAGGGTACTAGCTTCAGGGTAAGGTTTGTTCATCAGTGCGCCACCAGCGGCAGCGTCGATGGTCATCTTAGTGTTATAATGAAGTCCATTATAGAAGGTTTGGATGATTAGCCAATTCTCTAAGCCATGATGTGGGCATGCTCTTAATAGTTCTTTATATCTCTCCCAGGCTTCGAACAACGACTTTCCTTGGTGATTGGTAAATCTGGTTATTAGGTTTCGAAGAAGAGCGGTCTTACTTGGGGGAAAATATCTAGCAAGGAGGACTTTCCTAAGGTCATCCCAAGCTGTTATTAAGTTGGGTGGAAGGGAATCTAACCATGATAGAGCTTTATCTCTAAGGGAAAAGGAAAATAATCTTAAGCGTATCGCCTCAGGAGAAGCTCCATTGGTTTTAAAGGTGTCTGCTAACTGAAGAAAGTTTTTTAAATGTTGGTTCGGGTTATCAGTAGCGAGACCTGCGAATTGTCTCTGATGCACTAATTGCAGCAGGGATGGTTTAAGTTCAAAATTATTGGCTGGGATAGCGGGGTTTACTATACTAGAACTAGGTTCCTCGTTTGATGGTTGGGCGAAGTCCTTAAGAGGTCTTCGGTTTTGATCTTTGGCCATAGCTCTCCTATTCCTATGAAAAACAAACGTGCGCGAGCGTAACGTTCAGGTTCAGCTAGAGGGTCTACTAAACTTCTGGCACTGCAAGTCTTTCGCATTGACCGGTGGGTAACAACCTTAGTCTAAATGGTATAACTACAAGGTAATGAAATTTGACGAAATTGGTCCCCGGCGACGGCGCCAAAAACTTGATGCGTGTTTTTCGCAAGTGTACGAACACGTCAGAGTAATATAAAAGATTGTCGAATCCATAGAGACCAAGTGTCAATCTATCGTACCTGTTGTTATGGTGTGTATCTAAGGAAACTAAATATAGGGGCTTTAAGAAGGGTGCAATGGTAAATAAAATAATAATTTTAAATAATAAATAAAAGACAGGCTCGAATGTAATTCACGTAATCAATGGATAATCCAATACTTGTTAATGGAACTACTTATGGGCAATGTTTTCTCCTTTGAAAAGAACTAATTTAACAGGAACTGTCGCTTTCGCGTATTCAGAACCGAGTTGTACTCTCTAATCAACCCCTCCTATTGTCACGGATAAAAAGGTGCGTACTGCGTTAGAGTAGTAAACCTATTTTTAAGAAATGTAGTATCTTAACTAAGTTGAAAAGTATTTTAACCTGGATTTCTTAGCAAAAAGAGGTTCTTATGAACCAGACTCTAAACTTCATAACGCGTCCGAAAATCGTTTTAAAATCTCTTTTCTTTTTAATCTAAAAACTCCTAATAAACTAGACAAAGTGCTTTTGGCTGTTTTTGAAATAGTTAAAAACAATTACTCGAATTGAAAGATAAAATAGCCCTTAAGTGTTTTCACGAACAATTATACGAATTACTTGTTTAATTACGATCCTTACATCCTAACCTTTATGGAATTAGTTAGACATGATAAAGTAAAGGTTCTTTTTATAATTTTTCATAAAAGTAATTTAGTGCGAGTGCGGAAAATAAAGGAATTTAGTGCGAGTGCGGAAAATAAAGGAATTTAGTGCGAGTGCGGAAAGTAAATGAATTTAGTGCGAATGCGGATAATAAACGAAAGTAAAGCGAGTGTGGATAATAAAGAAAGTAAAGCAGTGCGAGAAATAAATAAAAGTAAAGCAATGCAGAAAAGTAAAATACGAACTGGAATTAAAATGGCGGCAGGATTAACTTCCTCCAGAGTGCTCCAAAACTCGATCACACAGACAGATTACAGACTCGATCACTCGATTGCAGAAACACCCCGATGTGGAATGGTAACTGCTTTAAAACTGATATATTCCTAGAGAAATCTAAGTTTTGATGAAGAAAAACGAAAAACTAAAGTCCTATTTATAGGAAAACTAAATGCGGGAAAAGACCAGGATGCCCCCTCCACTAAAAAGTGGAGGGAACTGCTTTTGCCTTGTGGCGCCCGCCACAGGCCTATGGCGCCCGCCATGGTACTGATAGGGAATGGAAGAGTGGGGATCATGGGTCTTGGCAGTTGTGGAGTGGTCTTGAGACGTGGCCACGTCATGGCAAACCCCATGGCGCCCGCCACGGTGGGTGTCGTAAGTGTAAAACGCTGAATTTCTAGGTTTTCGTCTGCTTCCACTCCTTTTTCGCTCCTTTTCTCGATTCAAGCCCCGATTACATAAAAAACGTGAAAACAAAGGAAAACAAAGTAATAACATAAAAAAATAACAATAAAAGCTAAGAATGCATGCGAAATCGGAGTCAGAAATACGGTGAATTTTAGTGTGATCATGGATTGAAGTGTTGTTGTTTATGTTGTCCTCCCTTGTGGAGGGTTGATGGCCAATATCCATCATATGTTGAAAATCGGCACCACATACATTTATGTAGTAGAATTTCATTATATGAGTTATATAATGATTACATTTGTTGTACGATGATGCGACTTGTTGTTGTATGTGGGTGAGATTTGATGTAAATGATGTAAGCTTGTATGTTGTCTTATAATTCCATCTTTATATTATTTATATTGAATATGGATTACTCACCCTGCATGCCTTTCATGATGGCGTCACTCCTGGGATTTTCATCCTCGTACAAACGCGAAAGTGGCGTCGAAAAGGTAGAGTCACCAGCTAGGCATTTTTATCCCGAATGAATGGGAAAGGTAATGCTGCACAAACCGAGGAGAAAAGGAAAGGATAAGGTCTTGCGAACTAAAGACCTGTGTTCGGGAGTCGGTTACAAAATGGAAAGGTATTAGCACCCCAAACCATCCACCGTACCCGACGGGATCCATGCTTGTTTTTCTGTTTCAAAGGGTGAGAAATAAGATGCCACTGAACAAAGAACTGCTAACTTGAACTAGAATAAGAATTGGAAAAAAAGAGATCGAAAAAAAATTAGGAAATGTAGGGAAAACAAAGAATGTTCTCGAACGGGCCCTACCCCTCTTCCTACCTAACTCATCGGGAAAATGAGGATAAGAGTAGATGTAGTTCGCCTAACTAAGGCAGAAACTATTTGTTTGTGTTTTTTTAAGCGCTGGAACTGCTTATATCTATGCTCAGGTTGTAAACACCCCAAATTTTCCCTCACTAAGTTCACACCCTGGCTTGTGATCTTTCATACTTGCATTAGTTTAATCATATCATATCATGTGGCATTTGTTTTGCTTCACTGCATTGGTTCAAGTCATCTGCATCTAGGGTTTGTGATATGAGCAATCCAAGATCCTTCTGAGCCACTCCAAAGGCCACCAATAATTCCAAGAGGGTCCATGTATGTTCAATCATCATATTTTATCCTCCAAAGATCAAGGAAGCCAAAGAATCACAAGAACTGGCAAAGCATGGAAGCAGAGCTAGGGTTTAATTGCATAGATGACCTGAAATTAGGGTTTTGGTTTCAGAGGCAATAACTCCAAATTTTTTGGTCATTCTTTTTTCTATTGGTATCAATATGTTATAAGGATCATACATACCACGTTTGATGAAGAAATTCATTGTGGAAGTCATATGATCACTGGGTAACTTCCTGAGCAAGCCAGAGCAAAATCAGGGCATCTGAGGCCCCCCAACATGGAACCAAAGTGGATTTTTCATCAAATTGAAGTTATATGGTCTTTATTTGATCATTTAAGTGTTTAGAAGTTCACAAATTTTAAGAAAAGTGAGCAAAACCAAAAGTTGCCAAAAATGGAAATGACTTGTAATGTAAACTTTCCATTTTGGGAAAGTTTTTCAACCTCATTTTCTTAACCAAAAATGCTTCAAATGAAAAATTATTGGTCATGAAAGTTGTATATTGGATCATTACCTTTTCAAAAAGTACAATAACAAGATCTAATTCATTTTGGAACTCAAGTTATGGCTTTCCAAAGTTGGCAAAAATCACATAATTTCATGTTTCATGCCAAAGAGGGATTTTTGCAAATTCAAGTTCTAAACACTTTCAAGACCTCTAAATGACTTCTTTGCATCATTACAACATATTGCAACTTATCAAAATCAGAATTGCACAAAATTCACAAAGGTTCATGCCTTGGATCACAAGCTTCCATAAACCATTTTCCATAAAATTCAAAAAAAAGGATTCTTGCAAGAGTGATTTCCAAGGGTTGGTATGACTTCTAATTGGTCTCAAAGAATCATGACAACATCATATGATTCATTTTGCTGCAAATTGCCCAAGAATTCACAAGATTTCATGCCTTGGTTCACAAGAAACTTCAAAGAGGGCAAAATGCAAAACCTATGTCATCTTGTTATCCAAGCCATCCAGTTGCATTCTTTTGATCCTAGGGCTCACCATAAACCATGCTGAAGCAAGACACCCCATTGAACAACTTATGTTCCAGCACATGCTTGTGGTACACATACTTTTTACTTTTTGCATTTTCACCCATACCAATCAAGCTGTGACATTACCAACTTTCTGACCAATCACAATACCTTATACAAATCAAAAGCAATCCAAAACAGACCACACACAAGCCTGAACTCTCCCACAACTCAGGATTCACAAAAATTGCCAAAAACTTCATTCCTTTGAAACTCTCTGCCCAGCCATCAAACCTCTAAACCAACTTCACCATTCATTCAGAAAAGCTTCATAGAGCATAAACCACCCATCACTTTGCCCTGAAAGCCCTTAAAACTCAAACACGATTTCTGGTGCAGCAAGAACAAAACCCTCAAACCAAGCCATACAAACTTGTTCTAAGCTTCATATCATCCTCAGGAGGTTCATAGGAGCTGACTTGCACCAAAGAAGGGTCCAGAAAGCCCAAAATCAGAAGGTTCAATCTCAGGTATACCTCAAGAACTTTTTTTCCAAAAACTCGTTTTTAAGTTCTTGAATGATTCTATGTGCTCCCCTGATCATGGGGATGTGATTATTTTTGAAAATGGTTGAGAAACCAGGATGTATACTTGCTCTGAAATTTTTGACCTAGAAATGCTTTGCTTCGATTTGGTTTTTTGATGCATGATAAATGGATTTTGTTTGGGGATTTAGGTTCAGTAATGTGTGGGGATCATTTCTGGGCAAAAAATTAGAAGTTTTGATGCTTGTATGAGTTGCTGGTTTTTTGCCTCGCCGGAGAAGATGACCGGAACACTGTTCCGGTCACCTGAAAGAGATTAGGGCTAATCCCATTAATTAGCTGAGTTTGAATAATGGCCCTTATATCCTAGGTTTACCGCGCGTACGAACGACCCAGATCATGTGTTTAAACCCTAATCCACCATTTTATTAATTAATTAGGATTAATTAGTTTAATTAAATCAGAATCAATCCTGACCATATAAAAATGCGCCAGTCAACCCTCCATCTCCCAACTTTGAATCTGGAGCCTTGGATCAGCATACCTTTCATTAAATTCATTTTTTATTTCATTTTTCTCATTTAATCTCATACCATTTATTTATAATAGTAAAAATGATCAAAAAATTCTGAAAATTTTTATCAAACACTTTATTAATTTTCAGAAACCAAAAAAAAAATTATTTTTATTTTTAGCATTAAAAAATATATTTAAATCATTTAAATGTTTTATTTAATTAATCAATGAAAATTAATTAATTAAAAATACATTTAAGTATTTAAAAATCACCAAAAAATTCAGAGAACATTCTTGGACACTTAGAAACATTTACAAACTCACCATACAAATTTCATTTTGGTTTTGATCATGCTTTGACATTTTTTCAATGAATTAGGGTTCTTAAATTTGTTCATTTTTAACCCTAACTTAAAAAATTCATAACTTTTAAACCAAGTTGAGTTTGTGAATGGTTCTTTTTGCATTGTTCTATGTATGGCTTCTAGCATCCAAAAACATTTTTGTTTCATTTTTATATTTCATTTTCAATTTGTTTGGCATTTTGCATTGAGGATCACCCAAAAAAACCTAGAAACTTAGGAAATTCATAACTCCTTCTAGGTTTAGCTTCTGACCTCCCCCTTTAGATGGTAACTTAGTATAGGTTTAGGGATCCTTTGAGTGCATTTTCAATTTTTTAGCATGTCATTTGCTTCTGTCTTTGCCATTTGCATCTCATGTTGCATAAAAACCCTAATTTTCTCATCTCCATTTTCATTCATCTTGCATATGCTTGCATTCATAAACTTGCCATGACATTTTGTGCATTCACATTACATATAAGACATCTTAGGACACATTAGAATCATGTTTGATCATTGCATTATTCATTTGCCATGTTATGCTTTCATTTCATTTCATGTGCATTTATGAACTTTCATGCTTCCTTTCATGCTTCATTTGCATCGTCATTACTTGTATGATCATTTACATCTCTTGACATACATTTGTATCATATTTTAGCATCATTTGCATCATAAATGTGCTTCTACGTTTGGTTTGCATCCTTGCATTCATTCCATATTCATTTCATTTCATTTCCTTTACTAACTTTTCAGGTGGTAAGTTACTTTGAGAAGTGAATTTGCCTTCACTTGTCACAATCTCTCCTCATCTCTCTTATGCATTCATTTATGCATTTTGTATTTGTATTAGAGTGAGCTTGCTCATTCATGTTCCTTCTTCACCTTCCCAGGTTGTAACCAACCCCATTTCTCAGTTTCTCTGGTTCGCGACCGTCTTATCCATTTCTTTCTAGGTTTATGCAGCATTACCTTTCCTTCGGGATAAAAATGCCTAGCTGGCGACTCTTTTCAGTTCATCTTCATGTCCTATCTTTCGTCGACCGTTTACGTCTGTACCCCTTCTGGCCATGTGTCATCAGGCAGGAGCGACAGCTTGGCGACTCTGCTGGGGAGAGTTATATTGCAACCGGGGCTTCTGGTTCTTTTTGTGGGTTCCTCCTAGCGCTTATTTGATTTGTGTTTACTGGGGTGTTATGTGTTATTTGTGTTTATTTATTTTTCTTTATTTATTGCTTTATGTACAACTTTATTTACTGCTTTCTTTACAATTTTTTATACATCATACTGTCATTATCATTGCTGGATCTGGTTTTTGTTTTGGTGGGTGGGATTTCACTGAGTGATTAACGTCCTATACTTGGGACCTGAGTGACACCTAGGCTAGAGTGGTTCATGTTCTTTCCCATTCCATTTCGGTCTGGTGCGGGAATATGAAACACGGTTCAGATGTGGGTTTCTTCTTGAGAACTCTGTGCTACAGATTTCCTGTAGTGCTAGGGCTATCTGGGAAGCCTGCTAATTTTGGATGACCTTTATTTTGACCTTCAGAATCTGGGGTGAATTAGAGGAGGATCTTTTATGGTTATTGTAAACATTGTACCTCCGGGTTAGAAGTGTTTACACTTCTCATAACTGATCCAAGTTTGAGGATCTTTGTTCTAGAACATTACATGTGAGGGGGATGGGTGTTTACAGGTTTGTAGGAACCTTGGCCACATCATACCATATTACTGTATTATTTAAGAGTACCTCACTTTGGACAGTTCTTGTGATTAACCCTGGACAAGTGACTCTTTATATGAGTCCCCCACCCTGGTTACTGGATTTCTGAGCCTCCATCCGGACCTTTGAACATACATGGACCTTATTCAAGACAGATAATCAGATCCAGCTCTTGATCACAAACCCTTGCATATCATTTGCATATATCATCATTGCATCATTTAACATTTGTTTATTTGTCTTTCAGGGTATCCATATCATATTTGGTTTGGTTTTGACCACTTCTACTGCCTAGACCTCTGCTTCAGTTATCTTCTTCAGCATTTGCTTCAGCTATCCTCTTCAGCACCTGCATCAGTCTGTCAGAGACTTACCTCCAACTTCTCAGTCTATGATCTTCACCATCATTTGTCTTCACCTTCTTCAACATCACTCATGGATGTTCCAAGGAAGAGCAACACATCTTATCACTTCTTTGAGCCCATATTGACTGGTATCATGCAGGTCCAGTCACTCATCATACCTGACCACATCCCACTGTTTTAAGAGCACTATGGGGGTATCTTAGACATGGTCATGGATCTTGATTCTTCTCAGAGAAGCATGATCCACACATGCTTGCAGTTCTATGACCCTCCACTCAGGTGATTCACCTTTCCATACTTTCAGATGGGGCCCCTGTTAGAAGAGTTTTCTTTGTTGATTGGAGTACCTATTAGAGGAGGGATCCCCTTTAACCCAGAGATGACTGCTCCCAGAAGTGAAGAGATAGCAAAGGCATTGTACTTGGAGCATGCCCTTATTGAGCAAAATATGACAACAAAAGCTGGGATTCCTGGTTTGCATCTGGAATTCTTGATTTCTCAGGCCATCCTGAAGGCTACATTGGGAGAATGGAGGGCAGTTTGTGCACTTTTATCCCTCATCATATATGGGGCTATATTATTTGCAAATGAGCCCAAATTTATGAGTAAGAATGCCATCCACTTGTTTCTGCTGAGGAACCCAGTGCCTACATTGCTAGGGTATTTTTACTACTCCATCCATCAGAGAAATGAAAAACAAAGGGGGAAGTTGGTCAGATGTTGTGCTCCCTTGTTCTACTCTTGGCTACTCAGACACCTGCCTAAATCAGATGCTTTCTTGAACCCACACCAGCAGAAGAATTGGGCCAAGAGATTCATTTCCTTAACATCAGATGATATCAGATGGTGCACCCAGAGCACCAAAGGCAAGGACATTATCACCAGCTGTGGGCAGTACCCTAATGTGCCTCTCATAGGAGTAAAAGGTTGCATCAACTACAACCCTTTGTTGTTTAAGAGACAATTGGGATATGCCTTAGTTCACCCTCCCAGAGGACAGGATTTAGCTGAGACCCTATACTGTGAAGTGCAACCTAATTCAGTTGTTGTCAGGCAAGCTGCCTGGGCTTGGGACAACATCCAGACCAAAGGGAAAACCATCCTTGGAAGATGTAACAATGTTGCTTCAGCCTAGTATTCTGACTGGTCCCGTACTAGAGCTCAGATTACTAGAATGCCTTTCACCTTGGAAGACACACCTAGACCATCTACAGTACAACCTACATCAACTGTTAGCCTGGAGGAATTTGAAATGTTGAAAGAGAGGAATAATCAGCTATCTGAGGCCTTGAAGAAGACTCTTTGGGAAAGGAATGAAGGTCATCTGGACATTGAAAGATTGGAAAGACTCAAGACTGAGCATCTTACCAAGATTGAGAGGACAGATGACTACATAAGGAAAGCAAGAGCCGGGGAACAGATATTGAAAAATGCCTGCAAGGAGGCCAAGATTCAGAAAGCTAGGACTGAGCATTACCTGGAGGAAAGCTATTACTGACTAATTCCATTGCTACAAGGAACCTCCTCATTAGGACCATTACAGAGCACCCAGCTGGTCCGGTGACTGAGGCACTCCTGAAGGAAGTCAGGGAAGATGACTATGGACTGGGTGTCTGATTCCTTTTGCTTGTATTTCCTTTCTTTTGATGTACTTTTCCTTTTTGTTGTATTTTTGACCCACCATGGGCATGCATTGTAAACAGACTATGTATTTTTCATCATTTGTAATATATTTAGTTTGTTTCATTGGGCTTCTTTTCTCAAACATCATCAAGCATCTCCTCGAGCTCTTAAACGGTCAAAACCAAGAACCAAACCGGATACCTTGGAAAACAAATAAGCATACTGCATTGCATACTAACATTTTTCTTTGTTTTGTAGGTTTTTGTTTATTACTTGTTTCTTACCTTGTTGTGCTTTCAGGAAACATTGCTCGTCGCCGAGTGTTCCCTGTCAACCGCACACACCAGTACCCAACGCGTAATAACCTTCCATGCATTCAGATGGAGCAGGTACAGCAGGACCTAAATGAAGTGAGAAATCAGATGGTAAATGAAAGGGTCGAGATGAGAAACCAAATGTCTCAGTTTATGGCTGTGATGACTGGCTTAGCCCAGAGCCAAGAGAGGCTGAGAGAGCTGGTAGAAAGGCAGACACCTGAAGAGCCCCATCTTGGAACAGGAGGAACCAGCAATAATGAATGAGGCCAGCCCCGTATCGACCCACCAGAGTATGGGCCTCATTTGAATCCAGGTGTTAATGTCACAAGGAATGTTCAAGGTAATGCTACTGGGGGAAGAATCCTGCAAGAAGATCCCCAAGAAGAACAATTCACTGTTATTGGGGCTGGGGATGAGGTGTATGATAGAAGACTAGATGAGATTGCTGAAAAGCTGAGGTCTTTGGAATCTCTGAACTCCTTAGGCTTTGACGTAATGGATATGGGGCTGGTAGATGGGGTGAGAATTCCCCACAAATTCAAACCCCCTTGCTTTGAGAAATATAATGGTACCTCATGCCCGCATACTCATCTGCAATCCTTTTTAGGGAGACTCAAGGCTTATACCATGGATGAGAAGTTATGGATGTTCTACTTTGAGGACAACCTGACTAGAGCTTCGAGAGAATGGTATTCGCACCTGACAAGGTCCACTATAAGATGTTGGAAGGACTTGGCCGAAGCCTTCATCCGACAATACTAGTATAACCTAGACATGGCCCCCAATAGAACTCTTCTAATGGGCATGTCTCAGTCTTCAAGGGAACGCTTTTGGGATTATGCTCAGAGGTGGAGACAGCTTGCTGCTGCTGTCTAGCCACCCATGTCAGAAAGAGAGATGGTTGACATTTTTATGAACACCTTGCAGGGAACTTATATTGATAGACTTGCTGCTTCTCTTCCACCAGTTTTGCCGATGTAGTTATAGCTGGTGAGAGAATTGAGAGTCTTTTGAAAATGGGCAAAATCTCTGACAATGGTGCCAGCTCCTCCAACAACCCCAAAAAACCTTTTGCAGGACCCCGAAGGGCGGGTGAAACAAATTCTATTCATGTAGGCAGGGGCAGACCCCAGTATTCTCACAGATTCGTGGCAGCTGTTACTATCCCAGCTCCGGTTCCACAACAACCACTTTATCCTCAACAACAACAACATCACTATCAGCAACAATCTCATTTTCCGCAACAAAGAACTTACGGCAAGAACAACAACATCCGACAGTACCGACCCTTTCAACAGAGGCCATCTCAAGAAAATAGGGTGATTGACCCCATCCCTATGCCTTATACTGCTTTACTGCCACAACTCCTGAAGCTTAACCTGGTTGAGTTAAGGACGTTGGCTCCACCAGATCCTCTCAATCTCCCGAAGAAATATGATGCTAATGCCAGGTGTGCCTTTCACTCCAACGCACCTGGTCACAATACCGAGAAGTGTAGAGCCTTAAAGATGAAGGTTCAGGATTTAGTCGATTCCAAAGCTCTCAATTTCGCACCTCCTCCGAATGTTAACAAAAATCCTATGCCTAATCATGGTGGGCCCAGGATTAATGCCATAGAAGAGGATCAACCATCTGCACTAATTGATAATGTTGCACAAATTCAAACACCGTTGGCAGAAGTCAAGACTCAACTCTTAAGATGCCAAGTGTTCCAGGGCTGTGGGACCTGCTGCGAATCATGCAAAACTGCTATTAATGGTTGTGAGAAGCTAAAGTTTGGCATAAATGGCCTTATCAGAGATGGAATCTTGCAAATTACTACAACAGCTCCTTCAACAACTCTTGTTTCAACAACAATGGATTCTCCTACAACATCAACAACTCTCCCTTCAGCAACAACATATCCTCCTACAACTGCAACAACTATCATTCCCATTGATTCATCAACGACTCCGGTAATCACTCCATCCATTATTTCAACAGATCAGAGTTCAGCAACCTCTTCACCACAAGTTCAGCAACCTCTTCATCATTCCGGTCACCATTACGGTGCCTGGACATTTCCTTATGAAAGCAGTAATGCCATACCCTGGCACTATGGCTCCGATCTCTACTGCGACGGGAAGAAAATCACTCTAGATTCAGCAACCTCTTCACCATAAGTTGACAATGTTGGGGGAGGCGGAGGCTTCACTAGAAGCAGACGCCTTTTTGCCTCACAAACGCCAAGACCCAATGTTGAAGCAGAAGCTGCTGCTAAGGCAAAAGGGAAGAATGTGGTACTGGAAGAGCCAGCTGGTAAAGAAACTCCGAAGACATCTTTTGAATAAGAAGTGGACGAGTTCATGAGAATAATCAAGAAGAGTGATTACAAAGTGATGGACCAGCTTCATCAGACACCCTCCAAAATCTCTATATTATCATTGCTAATGTGTTCCGAAGCCCACAGGAATGCATTGTTGAAGGTCCTGCATGCATCATACATGCCAGAAGAGATTATTGTTAATCAGTTAGAAACTGTGGTTGCAAATGTTAACACCAGTCACGGATTGGGCTTCACAAATGCTAATTTAACAACGGAGGGACGCAACCATAACAAGGCTTTGCATATCACCTTAGAATGCAAAGGTGTCGTTCTTTCTCATGTGCTGGTGGACACTGGGTCTTCGCTCAATGTCCTCCCAAAGAAAGCCTTGGTGAAGTTGGAGTATGATTGTTTTGAATTGCATCCAAGTAACTTGGTG
Organism: Lathyrus aphaca; assembly: GCA_963966055.1. Lineage (NCBI taxonomy): Eukaryota > Viridiplantae > Streptophyta > Magnoliopsida > Fabales > Fabaceae > Lathyrus > Lathyrus aphaca. The sequence goes on along the minus strand of OZ014523.1, from coordinate 214,188,332 downwards.
GTGAGAGCATTTGATGGCTCTAAGAGATCAGTGCTTGGAGAGATTGATTTACCTGTGTTGATTGGCCCGCAGACCTTTAAAACTACCTTCTTCGTGATGGACATACAGCCGGCCTACAACTGTCTGTTGGGTTGACCCTGGATTCACGCCGCTGGCGCTGTTACATCTACCCTTCACCAAAAGTTAAAATTCGAGTGGGAAGGCCAGATCATCATAATCTGCAGAGAGGAAGACATTTTTGTTAGCCAGTTGGCTACTTACAAGTACATAGAGATGGATGGGGAGATCCATGAGACTATGAGTCAGGGGTTTAAGGCCCTTAACATTAATGAAGCAACTGTTGTATCTGGAACACTTCCATCACTTAAAATCAACAGGCCCGGAAGGTTGTTGAGGAGGGTACCGCTCAAGGCTGGGGCAAGCTGCTGCCAGTAGAAAAGAAAGAAGACAGATTCAGGTTGGGTTACAGACCAACTCGACAAGATCAACTAGAGGCTGCAATGGAGCCCAAATTTGTCAGCGGGGGAATGCTAACCCCGGATGCTGTGAACAGTCTGGAAGACAAGGAAGAAGACGAATGCAACCTGGAAAACTGGATACGTCCAAGGATCCCGGGGAACCAAGTCTCAAACTGGTCTTCCCAAGAAATTATAAGAGTTACTCCTGCAGAGTAATTATTATTTCCTGTCTTTAAGCATGCATTAAGTCCTGCATCTTGCCCAAGATGTCAGGGCTCATTTTGTAATCGGGCCATCTTGTATTTTGTGCAAACGATCAATTAATGAATATCAGGACATCTTTTGCAAATAAGTCTCTTTTTTCCCGCTCACTGTTTTTCATTTTTCATTTTTTGTACAAAAATAAAATGGCAATGTATTTCAAAATAATAACTTCATTTTCACTTTTTCTAAACAAGATAAAACTAATCACTAAAATGAACCAATCTAAACCCTTGCAGAGAGTGCCATCCAGACTGCACCGACAATGACACCGCTATGACTTCGTATGACTTTGACAATCCGATTAATCAAGCCGATGAAGGGGTTGAAGAAGATTATGAGCTACCAGAAGAACTAGCCAGGTTGTTAAGGCAAGAGGAAAAGGTTATCACTCCTCATCAGGAGGAAGTTGAGACAGTTAATCTTGGTACCGAAGAAGACTTGAAAGAAGTGAAAATTGGGGCCCGTCTGCAAGGTTCAGTGAAGGAAAAACTTATTGACATGCTTCGGGAATATGTGGATGTTTTTGCTTGGTCTTATCAGGATATGCCAGGTCTGGATACCGACATTGTTATGCACAAGCTGCCTCTAAAGGAAGACTGTCCTCCAGTAAAACAGAAGTTGCGTCGTACTCGTCCGGATATGGCTATGAAGATAAAAGAAGAAGTACAATAACAGTGGGACGCCGGTTTCCTTGTTGTAAATAGTTACCCGCCGTGGTTTGCTAACATTGTACTTGTGCCTAAGAAGGATGGCAAAGTACGGATGTGTGTGGATTACCAGGATCTGAACAGAGCCAGCCCGAAAGATGACTTCCCATTACCTTACATTGATGTATTGGTCGACAACACGACTCAGTTCTCAGTATTCTCCTTCATGGATGGATTTTCAGGATATAATCAGATCAAGATGTCACCTGAAGACACGGAGAAGACAACTTTCATCACACCCTGGGGCTTCTGTTATAAGGTAATGCCATTCGGACTGAAGAATGCTGGTGCCACTTATCAACGGGCTATGGTAACATTATTCCACCACATGATCCACAAAGAAATTGAATGTTATGTGGATGACATGATTGCCAAATCCCTTACAGAAGAAGACCACCTGATGAATCTGCTGAAGCTTTTCAAACGTCTGAGAAAGTACCAACTGAAGCTAAACCCCAACAAATGCACATTCGGGGTGCGGTCCGGTAAACTGCTGGGATTTATTGTAAGTGAAAAGGGAATTGAAGTTGACCCTGATAAAGTCAAAGCCATCCAAGAGATGCCTGCACCAAAGACTGAAAAAGAAGTTCAGGGGTTTCTAGGTAGATTGAACTACATTTCAAGGTTCATATCTCATCTTACAGCAACCTGTGAGCCCTTGTTCAAGTTGTTAAGAAAAGAACAAACGGTCAGGTGTAATGAAGATTGCCTTAGAGCTTTTGACAAAATCAAAGAGTACTTACAAGAGCCTCCAATTCTTATGCCTCCAGTTGAAGGAAGACCTCTAATAATGTACTTGACAGTATTAGAAGAGTCAATGGGGTGTGTGCTGGGCCAACAGGACGAGTCTGGTCGAAAAGAGTATGCAATATACTACCTAAGAAAAAAGTTTACCGACTGTGAACAACGTTATTCACTGCTCGAGAAATATTGTTGTGCTTTAGCGTGGGCTGCTCGCCGACTAAGGCAGTATATGTTGACCCACACTACCTTGATGATCTCCAAGATGGATCCAATCAAGTACATATTCGAGAAGCCAGCACTTACCAGACGGGTTGCAAGATGGCAAATGATTCTCACAGAATATGACATTCAATACACATCTCAAAAGGCCATCAAGGGCAGTGTACTGTCTGACTATCTTGTTGAGCAACCCATTGATGATTACCAGCCTGTGAGATTTGACTTCCCTGATGAGGACATCATGTTCATAAAAGCAAAAGATCATGAAGAGCCTGTTCACACTGAAGGGCCTGACCCAGAAGAATAATGGACAATGATGTTCGAGGTGGCTGTTAATATGAATGGTCGCGGAGTTGGTGCAGTACTCATTACACCTAAAGGAGTTCACATGCCTTTCTCGGCAAAAATCACTTTTAACTGCACTAACAACGAAGCTGAATACGAAGCATGTATCATGGGTCTTGAGGAATCCATTGACCTCAGGATCAAGACGTTAACTGTATTCGGAGATTCAGCTCTGGTAATCAATCAGACCAACGACAAATGGTTCACTCACCAGGAGAATCTGTTTCCATACCGGGATTATACGAGGAGATTACTGACCTTATTCACCACAGTCAAACTTGAGTATATCCCTCGAGATGAAAATCAGTTTGCAGATGCTCTGGCTACCATTTCATCCATGATCAAAGTTCAAGCTGCCAACTTTGTGCCTCGGATTTCAGTATCCAGACTTGACAGACCAACATACGTATTTTCAGTAGACATTGCTAAAGATGATAAGCCTTGGTTCTATGACATCAAATGCTTCTTAGAGGATCAAACATACCCACCTGGGGAATCATCCAATGACAAGAAGACATTAAGAAGGCTAGATGGTAGCTTCTTCTTGAATGCTGATGGTTCATTGTATAAGAGAAACTTTGACATGGTACTTCTCAGATGTGTTGATAAGAAAGAGGAAAACCTGTGATGCACGAGGTGCATGAAGGATCTTTCGGTACCCATGTTGGAGGACATACAATGGCAAAAATGTTATTAAGGTCAGGTTACTACTGGATCACAATGGATGCAGACTGTTGTGCCTATGCCAGAAAGTGCCACAAATGCCAGATTTATGCGGATTAAGTGCATGTGCCTCCGAATCCTTTGAATGTGATGTCTTCACCCTGGCCCTTTGCCATGTGGGGCATTGACATGATTGGAAAGATTGAACCAACTGCTTCAGATGGCCACAGATTCATCCTGGTAGCCATTGACTATTTTACCAAGTGGGTTGAAGCAGCTTCGTATGCAAATGTCACCAGGCAAGTGGTAGCCTGATTCCTAAAGAGAGACATCATTTGTCAGTATGGAGTGCCCGAGCGAATCATTACTGATAATGGTTCCAACTTGAACAACAAAATGATGGCAGAACTATGTTGGGACTTTAAAATTCAACACCACAATTCTTCTCCTTACAGGACAAAGATGAATGGCGTTGTTGAGGCAGATAATAAGAACATTAAGAAGATTGTGCAAAAGATGGTGGTCACCTACAAAGACTGGCATGAAATGCTACCATTTGCCTTGCATGGGTACCGTACATCAATCAGAACATCAACTGGGGAAACACTGTATCATCTTGTGTATGGTATGGAAGCAGTCCTACCTGTTGAAGTTAAATTACTCTCCTTGCGGGTGCTGATGGATGTCAAGTTGAACGAAGCAGAATAGGTCCATTCTCGGTACAATCAACTGAATCTGATCGAAGAGAAGAGATTAGCTGCAATCTGTCATGGGCAGTTATATCAGAAGAGAATGAAGAAAGCCTTCGATCAGAAAGGCAGGCTTCGGGAATACCAAGTAGGAGATCTTATGCTGAAGAGACTCCTTCCTCCTCATACAGACCACAGGGGCATGTGGACTCCGAATTACGATGGTCCGTTCATAGTAAAGAAAGTTTTCTCTGGTGGAGCACTGATGCTCACTACTATGGATGGTGAAGATTTCTTATCCCCTGTAAATTCAAATGCAGTTAAAAAATACTTCGCATAAAATGACCCGCTGGACATAAAAACATAATGTAAGTCCAGGCAAGAATAGGGCATCCCGGCGAGTCAAAAAACAGAATAAAATACTTGGGCAAAAATAAGGGAAAATAAAGAAAAATGTACACCCGCTGAGTTGAAAAGCCGCATTGGACAGCTCAGGAAAAAATGGGTATCCCGGTGGATTGAAAACCCGAAAGGGCGATCCACGCAAAATAAGGGAATAAGCGAACAACTGCATTCTGAATTCGTTTGTATCACTTATAACATGGCAAGTTTTGAAAGATTAAAGCATCGGTCAGAATCAGCCTTCTTCAGAAAGCAAGATGAGAAGAACGTCAATGTCATACGGGTCATAGCAAAGGGAAGCACTGAAGCGTCTTCAACATTACCAGCACCTTTTGTTTCTCAATTTTGTAACAATCTCCTCATTTCAGGGGATCTGTTTCTTTGACTGTATTTGCCAATTCAGGGCACACGAATTAATAAAATCAGATTTTCAGGCACACTCCGTCTTGTACATTTTATTTCACTTGCAAAAAAAATGTCTGATATCTTTAATATAACGTTTGCATAAAAACAGATGTGCCTTTTTAATCACATGCTTGCACGAAATATATTACTTACTCCCGGGAGTCTCTAAATTCCTATGATGGGATCCAGTAAGGGATGCCTCGGGGTACTTGTGCGTTTCTTTGTCAAAACAGGATTGTAGGTATTCAGAGCGCAACAGGGGGCATGAAAGGTTTTCCCCAGCAAAATTGCCAAATCATTATTTCCTCAGCACATCTTCCAGACAACATCAGAAATGATCTCTCCCCATCAGAGTTATCAGGCATCATTTCTCCAGTACATCTTTCTTTAGGGCAGCATCAGAAGGGGCTCGTTTCCCCAGCCGAGTTGTCAGATATTATCATCCTCAGCAGGATCCCCACATAAATCTCTAGGAAGATCATTCAACGATCTTTTCTTCCCCAAACAGAGTACTAGACAGGGAACCATTTCCCCACAGAGCTCCAGCCTCTCCCAGAAGAAAAATGTCTGAATTTCCCGCACAACAAAGTGACGAAAGCTGCCATATCCCTAGCTGAGCTCCTCATGTACAAAGATAGGTCTATCAGTGACCTATTTCCCCAAGCAGAGTCATACATCTTATCAGGTCTACCAATGATCTCATCCCCAGCTGGGATATTCTTTCAAGTAGATCAACGAGAGATCTTCACAAACAACGGGATCCGAGTCCCGGATCGGTATCTTTTGCATAATCATAGCATTTACATCATATTTCCCCTCAAAGCGTAGCATTCCGTCTAATACAGAGCATTACGGAAAAAATCAAACATATTGCATGATCACAAGCCAGGTTTTAAATCAGTCACCTATAAATACCAACATTCCATCAGCAATGTATAGAAAGACTCGCAGTCCCCGCAGAACGCTAAAGCATCCCTTTTCACTTCTAAAAATACAGATACATACTCCTTTTGGCACTCGTCCGTGTCATCATTCCCTAGTAAGATCGCCATGACACTTTCCACAAACAGATACTTAGACATAACCCGTTTGTCCCGACACCCGTCCGTGTCATCTCGTATTTCCCCACAGAAAGCCAAAGCGTCCCCTTTGCACTCCCCACAAATACATGTTCATATATACTTTCGACACTCGTCCGTGTCATATCTTCCCCCGCAGATATAAACCAAACAGATATCTATACACTCCCTTGACAACCGTCTGTGTCACCAATCCCCAGCATGGTTGCCTAATCACTTATTGTAAACCAAACACTTGTGTATATTACACTCTTGTCGGCACCTGTCTGTGCCATCTTATCCCCACAGATCAGATTACCGTTTTACACTTATAAGTTCATAACTTATACACTTTCTCTTTCGACACTTGTCTGTGTCATACACTCCCCAACAAGTTGAACACTCGTCTGTGTCTCACTTATATTCATTTTCTTTACTCATACAGAAATTCGTCCGTATCTTATATACACACTTATTTCCCCTCAGATTCAACACTCGTTTGTGTTCCTTGTTAACCAGTTGATACTCGTCCGTATCATCATCTCTGAACATGCGTCAGCGTTTGTTTCTACCGATACTCGTCTGTATCATAGTCTTAAGGATGCTCGTCCGCATCTTTAATCTATACACAGCGTCAAACACTTATACCTTTTATTTCTTGGATGTAAACACTCGTCCGTGTTTACCATTCCCCGGCAAATCCACAGTAAAAAGAAAATTTTCTTTTCTATCTGACATTCGTCCTATGTCATTATACTTTCGGCAGCCGTACCCTGCCAGGTGATCGTCCTTCACCTTTTGATGAACGTCCCTCATCATTCCCCCAACGGAGTACCCATTATTGGAACCCCTTTGTTATCTGACATTCGTCCTATGTCGTGATATTTTAGCAGCTGTCCCCTACTAGGTGATCATCCTTCACCTTTTTGATGATCATCCTTCATCATTTTATCCGATTGCCTTCCCCATCGTTGATCTTGTTATCTGACATTCGTCCTATGTCATGATAAACCCCGAGAGTAGCCGTACCCTGTAAGGTGATCGTCCTTCACCTCTTGATGATCGTTCTTCATCATGCTTATCCAATGGCCGTCCCCATCGTCGACCTTTTCCATCCGGCATTCGTCCTATGCCGTGATATTTTCGGCAGCCGTACCCTGCCAGGTGATCGTCCTTCACCTTGGATGATTGTCCCTCATCCTTATCCCCAACAGAGCAGCCGTTCCCTGCTAGGTGTTCGTCATTCACCTTTGATGATCGTCCCTCATCGTTTATTTCATTAACCTGATGGCCGTCCCCGTCGTTGTTTACTTTACCTTGCTAACCTGACGGTCATCCCCATCATTGTCTTTACCTTCATTCCCCAGAGAACCTTTGTTACTTTATTTGATGGCCGTCTGTCGCTCCCGACAAATGAAAATGGATCAGATGAAGGTACAGACGCGAACGGTCGGCGAAAGGAACAGTGAGAACACACAGCCGTGAACTCACTGGAGATGAAAGAGTCGCCAGCTAGGCATTTTTATCCCGGAGGAAAGGCAATGCTGCATAGACCTAGAAAGACATGGATAAGACGGTTTGCGAACCAGAGAGACTGAGAAAGGGGGTTGGTTACAACCTGGGAAGGTATTAGCACCCAGATTGTCCGCCGTACTCGACGGGATCCACGCTTAAAAGATTTGTGTTTTAAAGGGGTAGTGTCAGTGCAATCTGTGTGTAAAAGAGCTGGAAAGCAATATGTACAGGTGTCAGTGTAAAGAAATGTGATGTGTATAAATGTACAGTGTCAGTGTGAGATCAGGAATGAAATGCTCATGACCATGAGGCTAAAGAATGAAGCTGGAAGGAGGGGGAATATACAGAGACTTTTGTTCGATAACCGTTAAGTTATGCCTACGTATCCTCTCGTGCAATGAGGAAGTCAGAACACCGTAGTTCGACCCAAAGAGACTGAAAGATGAATTGACTTGATGAACTGCTTGCTTGCCTATGCTCAAGTGTATGACCTGTCTGGCTCAGGTGCTTACTGTCTTGCATTAGACGGAAGAAGCAAGTTCTCGATTGTGAGTGAATGAGATGAGAAAAGAATCCCGGAGGAGACGATTATTGTTTGTTTTTGAGTTTTCAGTCTTTTATTGCTTTTGAGAATTTGTCATAAGTTAATGAGCTTAAGCCTAAACCAATGGATTTAGTAAACTCATCACATCTTCCCTCTGTTTAGGGGTAATGAGAATTACCTTAAGTGTGAAGTCAGATTCTCACACTTAATCACCTTTGATGTAGGGTTAAGATCATTAACCTACTTGTGATTATTTAGATGTTTTTGTGGTTTTTGTTTAGTGTTGAGTAATGAGGTTAAGCCATAATTAGGGATTAAACAGACTCATTACACCATCCTAATAGAAGGATAATAGATGAGAATGTTTAAGCTGAGGAAAGCTCCTCAACTTAATCCATGATTAGAGATTAAACTCATGACAAAACAGGCCTTTGATTAAGTGGATTTTATTCAATGGTTATGATGATGAAGTGTTTTTTTTATGATTTGTAAGACAACTTGAGGGGGACTTGTCCATTAACACTAGGGTTAGTCTTTCTTAACCAATTGAGGAAGAATTAGAACCCTAATGCAAGGCCCAAGTTACAAGTGTGATGTCTTGATGATTATTATGTGGATTGATTAAGAGATTTAAACACATCAAGGGTTTAATACTTAGGATTAAAGTTATACACTCCATCCTAAGAGAAGGATGCAGGCATAAGCTTAATCACAAAGTATTAAAGCCTTTAGGGTTTAGTCCCTGATTATGAGATGAGAAGAGAAGACTCAAAAGAGACACAAAGGTAAAAGCTAAGTGGGAAAAGTCTAATCCTAATATTCACATGCTCGGATGTCCTAAGGTTTGTGTGGTCTACTATCCTAAAGGAGGAGAAGAAATAAGAAGAGAAAGGAGAAGCTCCATGGTGGCCTAAGCACACCTCAAGTCAAGAATGAATAGAAAAAGATGAGGAAAATGAATTAAGATGAATAAGAAATAAGATAAGAAGTAAGAATGCAATATGGAGATAAGATGAATAACGAACAAACAGAGCCTACACCAGTAGGACTTCCAGATGCAACAACATGTAGTGATTAATATCGGGCCATAGCGTTACCTAACGGAGAAGGTCCGTTGCCTTTTAAATGCGCGCAAGAAGAAATATCAAAAAGAAGTATCAAGCGGAATCAAAAGTTCAAACACAATTGTCCATTGTCAAAATACCAAACCAAAGTCAACTGTAGACTTCCCGCATCCAAAATTAAGACCATGAATTAGTCCACGCAAAAATCAAAGTCTAAGTGATTCTACTTGCTCGAGCAAGATTATGAAGAACCAATAGTCACAAGGTCATTTCCACGCTTTATCCCTCATCACCGAATTCGAACAATGGACCTACAAAAATCAAGCGCAAACTAGAACCAAGATTAAGCACGATTCTAACAAAACAAATTACATCGGACTAATCAAAATTAAAAATCAAATTTGAGTTGAAGTTAATAATAAACTATATCAAAGTTCTAGTGTTAATCTAAACTAAACCTAAAGGACTTAAACCAAATTAAGCACAATCCTATTAACATCTAAACTTTCTTTTAGAAAAGAATATGAACAAGGCTAGCTAAATTGAAACAAAAAACTAGTTTACTCCTAAATCTAATCCTAAATCTAATTCTTAAGGAATAATAATGAACTAAATAATAAACAAAATTTACAGAAAACCTAATTAATATATATAGAAACAAATAGAAAAACTGAAATAAAAAATAACAAAAAAAAGACATGAGATGGGGGTCTGGGCCGCAGGACTGGGGTGCTGGTAAAGAATCAACGGGCTTAAGCCCAAAGAAGAAACATAAACTGGAAAATTAAATTATATGAAAATAAATATAATAAAATAAAAAAAGATAAAGAAATAACCAAATTTAATTTATAAAGAACGAAATCAAAATTGAAGAAACAAAAGCAAAACCCCAAAACGCGATTCTGAAGAACATCAAAACACCCTTCGACGGCGGCCCTTTTTTTCAATCGCCGGTGATGCACCCTCCGCCGCTCATCCTCACCTTCGCCGGAAAAAAAACATAACTGAAGAAGAGGTTCCACCACCATGCCTCTCTGATTCCCGCGGCTCGTGCTTCAAGCTTCGTGGTTTTGTTCGACTCTCCTCAACTCAACTTCGTCACGGCTTCGACTCGCGGTTTGTTCTCCCTCAATGAACTCGTCGCCGGAAAAGGGGTAGTTCCGCCCAAACTCGGTTCTCTGTTCGTCAACAACCGTGACCCCTCTTCCAATCGCCGGTGCCGGAGCTTTAGTCAACGCGTCCGCATTTCTTTCACTCTCACGACGGATTAGCAAGGTTTCTTTCGGTGTTCTCGTCTCGATTTCAGCTTTGCTCACTTCATCTCTGTTCTGATTTTGCTTTTGGTTCTGTTTACGGCTTCGGCCTTCATTTCATCTTCTTCTCTTTTGTTGTTGGTGTGTTAATGAAACCTGATGGTGAGATGGGGTTTGATTGTTGTTGATGGTGATTTGCGGTCAGGGGCTTTTGTATGGTTGATGGTGATATGGTTTGTGTGGTTTCGAAGTGTAAGTGGTTTGCTGTCTTTGTGAGGGATTGAAGAAGTCTTGTTGAGAATGGTTTTTTGCTGGTGAGTTTCTGGTTTTAAAATGAAGAAGAGTGAGGGGTTGTGTTGCTTGGCTGAAGGGTGGATTCGCGGTGGGTGAAGGATGAAATGTTGGTCGTGTTACTGATGGCGGATAGGTTTTGTAAGTGATGGTTTTTGGTCTTGTTTGAGGTGATTTGCTGTGTTTGTTTGCTGGTTTCTGCGTGTCAGGTGGTTGTGACGGCTGAAGATGGTTGGACCGATGAAGAGTTTGGTGTTGTGTGTTAATTTCGTTTTGCAGGGAGAGTTTGAAGGTTAAGTCTGTGTGTTGCTGTTGAGGTAGAGATGTTGGGGTGATGATTGAAGAGTTTTGTTGCGGCTGAGGTATTGATGAGAGGAGATTGTAGAAATTTTTCGAATGAGGTTATGTTGCTGTGGTGAGGTGATGTTTGGCGTGAAGGTTTGTGTGAAGTTGTGTAGAAGTTTTGCCGATTGTGTGTTGCTGTTTGTGATGTAGAAGAGTGGAAAAAAAATGCTGTGTTGTTGTTGGTTGTTGATGTGTGTGCAGGGTGTGTTCAGGATATTGGCTGAAGCTTTTTCTTTTGCGGCTACCTGCTGTACTTTTTTTCTGTGAAGCCCCCATCTTGTTGGCAATTTGGTGAAATGCTTGGACTATAGTTGCAGGCTATGTATTGTCACTGTTGTAACAAAAAGTGTGTAGCAGAAAAAAGTATATGAACCAATGGTTTATGAGATGAGGCCAATGTAATGTAATGTAAATATTGAAACTAACTAGGAAACTAATCAAATTAAATTTAAACTAGACTAATTAAATTAAACCTAAATAAAAATTATTCTAACATAAAAAATTAAACTAAATAAATTAAATTTAAGCTAAATCAAATTAAAAAATAAATTAAAATAAAATAATTAAATTTGAATAAAATTGAACTAAATTAAATATTAAAACTAATTTAGCTAAAAAAGTAAACTAATAAAAATTCTAAAATTCAAAACAAAAATTTAAACATCATTGAAATGGTGAAATCTAAACAAAGGTTAATAAGATTAACACTAATTCTAAAACCTAAACTTAAATTGGACTTAATAAAAATAAAAATAAATCCACAAAAGAAGCATAGAATAACTGACAGTCTAATTTCCTGAACCAAACTTCTCATGAATCACAACTTGATAAATCCAGTACACAACTTGACTTGAGCATGCACTGTTCGATAAATCAACCACTGAATTGATGACAGCCCAGATGTATAGCAAATAGTCCTTTCAGGCGTGGAATCCTTGACTTCCGTTAAATCAGGGAAATAAACCCTAATTTAGTGACATGAGGAGAATGATACCACTGATGGCTGTATAGCTGAAACTTCGAATTCTCTGATAATCCGCAGATAAAAACGTGAAAACCAAATCTTCAAAAAAAGTGATCCCATGTCTCAGGAGACTATGCAAATGGTATGCAAAATGCGTATGATATGCAAACGAGAAGCTCACAAAAATAGAAAAGCCAGAGGGCAAATTTGGGGTGTCTACAGCTGCCCCTATTCAAGCAACTGTTAATCTGAAAAGGATGAGAGCAACGACTATTAGACGTTCAAGATAAACAGTGATTGAATACCAAAAAGACCCCGAAATTTGCACTCACAGAATGAAGAAGAAAAGGGATATAGATTGCAAAAGAAAATAAAGTATATTGTAAAGTGTGGGCGACGGAGGACGACCGTCGAGCAGAGGACGACTGCTGGGTAAATAGCAATGACGGGGACGGCCGACATGCTGGGGATATGAAGTAAGGCTAAGACGGGGACGGCCGACTAGCTGGAAAAATAAGAGATTATGATGGGGACGGCCATCAAGCTGTAAAATTTTCTGGAAATTAATGAAACATGACGGGGACGGCCATCAAGTTCACAAAGTAAAGTAACCAACGATGGGGACGGCCATCGGGTTAGAAAGAAAAGGGACCACGACGGGGACGGCCATCGGGTTAAAGAATAAATGAAATAAACAGATGATGAGGTACGGTCATCAAAGGGTGGAGGACGACCACCTAGCAGGGTACGGCTGCTAAAAATCAACGATGGGGACGGCCATCGGATGAGCATGATGGAGGACGACCATCAAGAAGTGGAGGACGACCACTTAGCAGGGGACGGCTGCTCTCGAGGTTTGTCATGACATAGGACGAATGTCAGATAACCAAAAAAATCAACAATGGGGACGGCCATTGGATAAAGTGATGAAGGACGATCATCAAGAGGTGGAGGACGACCACCTAGTAGGGGATGACTGCTAAAAATCAACGATGGGGACGGCCATCGGATGAGCATGATGGAGGGCGACCATCAAGAGGTGGAGGACGACCACCTAGCAGGGTACGGCTGCTCTCAGGGTTTATCATGACATAGGACGAATGTCAGATAAGAAAGGAAAACTTGCTTTGTTGGCGATCTACTGGGGATATAGTAAACATGGACGAGCATTTACAACCAGGAAAAGAAAGTATAAGTGTTTGGTATGTTTGTGTAAAGATTAAAGATGCGGACGAGCATCCCTAAGACTATGACACGGACGAGTATCGGGTAGAAACAAACGCTTGAAGCATGTTCTGAGATGATGGTATGGACGAGTACCAACTGGTTAACAGAGAATACAGACGAGTGTCGAATCTGTGGGGTTATAAATGGTGTATACAAAATACGGACGAGTATCTGCATAAGTGTAATAAGTGTGAGTGGTGCATAGTTGAGTATTTAACTGTTGGGGAGAGTGACACGGACGAGTGTCGAAAGAAGAAAAGTATAGTATGAACAAGTATCTGATACACAAAGTGTTTGTGTAACTGTGCTGGGGAAGGTGACACGGACGGATGTCAAGGATCTGTATATATAAGTATCTGTGAGTGCGAAGGGGATGTCTTTGGCTTTCTGCTGGGGATATGACACGGACGGGTGCCACAAGGAGCATATACTGATGTTCGGGAGTGTGTTTGGGAGTGTGAGGCAGCTGTTTTAGCTTTGGTTCTCCGCTGGGGAATCTGGGGAGCATTCTGTATACTGCTGACGAGTTGAAAGCTTTTAACTCTGATGGGAACAAAGTGTTGGCAACCTGATGCTTGTTGGAGAGGTTTTCACTGGAGGAAAGACGACTCTGCGTGAGGTATACTTCGTTTAACTGCTTTGAGCATCTGTCGAGGATCTGATCATCCTGCTCTGACTCCACTGGGGAGAATTTCTTCTTGCTCTGCTAAGGAAATCCCTTGGAAATGAGAATCCCGATGACTTTATGGGGAAAGATCATCTATAGACCTGGCTAGGGAAGATGCTTGATCACACAATCCTGTTGAGGAGGGAATTCTGATAATTCTAACTTTGTGGGGAAACAAGGCCTTCAGCTGCCTGTTGGGAAAACTTCGCTGTGGAAAGATAAATCCGCTTGGGGATGAGAACGACTCAATTAGCCTTGAAGTTCTGTTGGGGATATCGTCTGTTCCAACTCAGCTGGGGATGTCAACCTTCATGGTTGAGAAAAGATTTGGCAATGCTCTGCTGAGGAAATGCTTTGCTGGAGAATTAAGTAAGTCAAAATGTGTCCCCAAGTAGTATGACGACTGTGTTGGGAAGATATGCCAATGAAAATTGGCTTTGACTGAATGCGAATAACCAACTCCTCATGAGGGAATCTTGTCGGCTGAAAGAATATCTTTATGCTCGGGGAAGAAATAAACTTCCAATGCCCTGCTGGTAAAATAAATACCAGACATTCCCTGAGAATTAACACAGTGCTTCAAACTTCTGAGCTCAACAAAAGCATTACTGATCATCCTGAGTGAACTAACATTCCCTTAACTCCTCAATTATACCATACTGCATCATCCATAAAAAGATCGTCTTCAGAGGATTTTACAGAAGACTTGGCATCCAGAATTGCCCCAGTGTCTTCAAACTCTTGCAGAAATTCAACAAGTCTTGAGATAACTGCCCCAAATTACGTCTTGAAACGATTCTTGACCCACATCAGAGCTAAAACAGAAACCATGCGGTATGAAGATGCAATGCAAATGATGTACAATGCAAACGTATGCTCATAACCAAAGATATGAAACAAGGTTGGTTGGGCGCTAGGGCCAGGTTGATAGATATATATATTTTTTGGTTGCCAAGCAATTGGACTTTTGAAGGTGAATTACCAGACAAGAACTGGTTTATTGAAGGTAGGCCAACAGACGAGAACTGATGGGCAAAGAATAAGTCGTCAGACGAGAACTGACTCCTCAGGATTCATTGTCAAACGAGAATTGACTCTGAAAACGAATGACTACCAGACGGGAACTGGCGTTCAACAGGCTAAATGAAAGGGTGACCAGACGAGAACTGGTAAAAGATTCGCCTACCAGACGGGAACTGGTATTTGAAATTGGTTTGCCAGACGGGAACTGGACTTTGGAAAGTTTGCCAGACGAGGACTAGACGTTGAAAAGTTTTGCCAGACGAGAACTGGACTCTGGATTGGTTTGCCAGACGAGAACTGGGCTTTGAAAAGGCTTGCCAGACGAGAAC
Organism: Lathyrus aphaca; assembly: GCA_963966055.1. NCBI lineage: Eukaryota > Viridiplantae > Streptophyta > Magnoliopsida > Fabales > Fabaceae > Lathyrus > Lathyrus aphaca. The sequence goes on along the minus strand of OZ014523.1, from coordinate 214,173,156 downwards.
TGGACTTTGAAAGGTTGATAAGCTGGGGTTACGAGGCCCTGGATGTGAGATTTGATGTTGCGGGGGTAGGATGCCCAATGCAATTATGATGCATATGCTTTATGCTCGAGCGAAGCGACATGAATAACATATGCAAATGATTTATGCAATGCTTATGAAAAGCTATAAGAACTCCCGAGGATGGGGAAACAGTCATAGGTGACAAGGCTTCTGGTTGAGAAAGGTGACAAAGGCGACGGTGGGTAGCATGATTTCCCGACACTCGTCTTGAACTCTGAGATTCCTGATACAAATTGCTCTGTGTAGCTAAAAATTTGCCCCTGTTGGGCGAGTCTCTGAACAGACTGTTGCTGATTGTCCAATCTCTGGAATGGAAAACTCGGATGTTCTCTCGAGGAGAGTTGCACTTAGTGAGCTCTTGGAAATATTCTGCCCCGGTATGAGCGTGGAAGCGAATTGACTCATTCTGACTGAGCATTTGGAAGAATTCATCCTTGGACAACAGAAATGTCGGGTGGCCTGCCCCTGCTTGGTAGACTCAGCTTTGATCAACTGACTTTGAATGACGTTCCTTGATCAACTGATGCTTGAGAACTCTCTTTACCCTGACAGATTCCTTGGTCAACAAAACCGCTGGATAACATCCCCCTGATTCATAGGCTGACAAGATGCTCTTGATTCTGGTCATCATTGTTGAATGATCAAGTTCCCTCGCGATTGCTCTTTGTAGGAACTTCCCTGATGTCACAAACTGACTCGCAATTAAAACTATTCATTTACAAATGGTAATTTTAATGCAGTACACATGCAAGTTTTTTTTGTTTTTTTGAAAATTTATTTATTTTGATGCTGTGACAGTGTGTGACGAATGGACGATTAGTCCAAACGTAGTGTTGAGTTGGCAAATCGTTAGGAGTCAGTTTACGCAACCTTGTCGTAGTATGCTTTCAGAATTGAACCTGATTCAATTAGGACTTTCAAGGGTTGTAACGTGGTCTGGTTCACGGTTTTTAGAAGGAAAGATTTATGGCTCAAAATTTATTTGTGCCCACCCAGTCTCCTTGATGTTCTCCGGTCCTATATTCAGCTAATTTGGCCTGAGTGCTCGCTTCTCACAAGGGTTTTGTAATGATTGAGGATCCAATGACGTTGATGGTTTACGCACCAATGAGGTTTCTTGGAGTAACAGTCACCCATTCTGACTTTGTGTCTGGTCACACGACTTTGTTCTAATGGAACTTTTTCTTTCTGATTTTTTTTACTCCCTAATTTTTGCCTGGACTGATTCTTTCTGAATGTTTTTTCGATTTTGAAGTCCAGCGGGATGCCCTAACTTTTGCCTAAGTCATATGTTTTCACACATTTTTCGACTTAGCGGGCTTTATTTCTTTTTTTCTTTGATTTTGTTGAACAAACCGTGTGACACTGGCTTGTCATGACTTGCTGAAGGGGTTGACTACCTCGTTCCTTTGTTGGTGAGGGATAACCATTGTGGTTCCACATCCCTTGACCTCTTGAGGTGTAATGAATAAAGGTAATGGATCCTCGGATGCACACTCCTTTTGAACGCTCGGTCAAATTAACTGATGACTACCCTACCCCGGGTTAAATGTGAGGGTTTTTTTTCTGTCTAGAAAAGAAACTCCTACTTCAAGGCTCAAAGGGGTTGACGAGGGTCTATCTCCCTTATATCTCCGGTGTTTGGGAATTGAAGCAATGCCTGTACATCGTCAGCAGGTTCTACCCTGAAAGCATACCTTGAACAATTATGGGTATTCAGTTGTCATCATCCTCCCTCAAACCTGCTAAACAACAGTGACATAGATGGGAGGTATATGGATGCAAATTTTTTTTATATTTTTCGTTTTGGATGCAAGGAAAGAAAAAATGAGCGAATGCGACATAATTGATTCAAAAATGCAAGATCACTACATTAACATTACCACTTAAAATAACAATGCTTAAAAGACAAGTAGCTGCTAACAGGAAAGAAACTACAATGCAAATGATAAAAGGATACAGTGATCACCAACTCTGCTGACATACTGTTGTCTGAGCCACTGAATCAGGAGACGCCTCCTCTGAAGTCTTTGAACTCAATCAGGCGATAGGTTGACGTGCACAACCAAGCTTCCTTCTGGAAAGGAAATGTAGCCCTTGTCGATCAACTGCTGTACTTTGGCTTGAAAAGCTTTGCAATCTTCAGTTGAATGCCCCATTGATCCACCATGATACCCGCACTGCTCATGAGGATTGTACCCTAGAGGGTACGGCTCTGACAACGGCTTGAGAGGCTTAGGAACCACCAAAGAGCTCTGAATTAGATGTGGCAAGAGTTCACTGTATGCCATGGGGACCGGATGAAGAGGAGCAATCCTTCTTTCCAAATTGTTGCGAGGCCTAGGCTGGCTCTGAAGTTGATTCTGAGGTCTTCGACCATGAGCTTGTAGATTTGGACGAGGAGGAGTCCACGACTTCTGATATGGTGTTCTAAGCATTGCTGAATGCCCATCAGATTCAGGAACAGATGATCTCTGAGAAGATGTTGGTCCAGAATATGCAACATTGGCCATGACTGCACTGACGTCATTCCATTCTTCCTCTTGGGAGCTAACAACAGACTCACTTTCACTAGCTGGGATATTCGAAAAGTCCTGGATCTTTCCACTTTTGAGCAGGCTCTCAATGCGTACTCCAACTATCATCAAATCAGAGAAGCTCGTCATCCCAATGCTACTCATTCTTTCCAAGTATGGACCCTGCAAGGTGCCCACGAACAGGTCAATTAATTCTCTGTCTGAAAGTGGTGGTTGCACTTGGGCTGCCAATTCTCTCCACCGCTGTGCATATTCTCTGAAAGATTCACCACTCCTCTGGGATAGGCTCTGCAAGTGCGTGCGATTGGGCGCCACGTCCATGTTGTACTGGTATTGCTTTACGAAAGCTCTGGATAAATCATTCCAAGATCGAATATGACTGCTTTCCAAATCCATGTACCAACTTAAAGATGCCCCACTTAAACTGTCCTGAAAACAGTGAATCATCAACTTATCATTGCGGGCATAAGAAGTCATTTTTCTACAGAACATCACCAAATGACGCTTCGGGCAACTAACACCAGTGTATTTCTCAAACTTCGGAGTTTTGAAATCTGGAGGAATGACAAGACCATGCACCAAACACATGTTTAGAGCATCAAAACCAAAGGCATCAGGATCTGCTAAGGCTTTGAGTCGCTCGTCCAACACACGAAATCTTTCAGCAGGATCAATAACTTGAGGATCCTTGGTTTTCACAAGAGGAATTGCCCCTTGGAAGTCTGGCATAGGGAAGGCAAAACTCTGATAATTCGCAGTATCAGTCGAAGATGAAGGTCCACCTCGGACAGCAGATGGTTCAGGTACATTCTGATTCACGATCGGGGTCTGTGCAGGCTGAGCTTGAGCAAGATTGTTCACTTGTGGAAGATCTTCATCAGGAGAAAGACCATACAGAGGATTGGTCATTGAAGTGAAACCAGGTGGAAACTCAACATTCTGACGATTGTTCTCTGACATAGCTACTGATGGCTTTCAAACTGACCCTTCTTAACTCTTGACACTGTTCAGTCTAGCTTCACACACTCTGTCGTCCACTTGTTCAAACTGAGTATCGGGAAATCAACTGGCTGGTCATGGACAAAAGAGGAAGGATGAGCTCTCTGGAGGAGGAAAATGCAATGCAAATGCAAATGCAATATGCAATATGATGATGCAAAAGATGCAAAGACATGGGATCACAGCTAGAAACTGCCTGGAATCTGGAGTGCCGGACCAAGAATCGAGTGTCTGTAACCACAAGATCTGCATAATAACCCAAAATAGTAACAGAGAACCAGAGGTCAATAACTTCAGGATTATAATGACCGGATCAACAACTGTACTGGTAATGAGGGTATGTTGAGGTCAAGGGTTCCTGCAAACCTGTAAACAGCCCAACCCCCTCACAGGTGGTGTTCTAAAACAAAGATCCTCAGACTTGGATCAGTTATGGGAAGTGTAAACACTTCCAACCCGGAGGTACAGTGTTTACAATAACCATAAAAGTTCCTCCTCTAATTCACCTCAGTTTCTGAAGGTCAATACTAAAGGTCATCCAGACTTAGCAGGCTTCCCAGATAGCCCTAGCATTGCAGGAAATCTGCAACACAGAGTTCTCAAGAAGAAACCCATATCTGAACCGTGTTTCATATTCCCGCACCAGACCGAGATGGAATGGGAAAGAATATGATTCACTCTAGCCTAGGTGTCACTCAGGTCCCAGGTATAGGACCTTAACTCTCAATAGAACCCCACCCACCAAAGCAAAACCAGATCCAGCCAGACAGCATGACAGTATGATGTATATAAAGCTATAAAGAAAGCGATAAACAAAACTGTACATAAAGCAATAAATGAAATATACAAACACAAATAAACACGTAATACCCCAGTAAACACAAATCAATCAAGCGCTAGGAGGAACCCACAAAAAGAACCAGAAGCCCTGGTTGCAGTATAAGGTTCCCCAGCAGAGTCGCCAAGCTGTCGCTCCCGACAAATGAAAATGGATCAGATGAAGGTACAGACGCGAACGGTCGGCGAAAGGAACAGTGAGAACACACAGCCGTGAACTCACTGGAGATGAAAGAGTCGCCAGCTAGGCATTTTTATCCCGGAGGAAAGGCAATGCTGCATAGACCTAGAAAGACATGGATAAGACGGTTTGCGAACCAGAGAGACTGAGAAAGGGGGTTGGTTACAACCTGGGAAGGTATTAGCACCCAGATTGTCCGCCGTACTCGACGGGATCCACGCTTAAAAGATTTGTGTTTTAAAGGGGTAGTGTCAGTGCAATCTGTGTGTAAAAGAGCTGGAAAGCAATATGTACAGGTGTCAGTGTAAAGAAATGTGATGTGTATAAATGTACAGTGTCAGTGTGAGATCAGGAATGAAATGCTCATGACCATGAGGCTAAAGAATGAAGCTGGAAGGAGGGGGAATATACAGAGACTTTTGTTCGATAACCGTTAAGTTATGCCTACGTATCCTCTCGTGCAATGAGGAAGTCAGAACACCGTAGTTCGACCCAAAGAGACTGAAAGATGAATTGACTTGATGAACTGCTTGCTTGCCTATGCTCAAGTGTATGACCTGTCTGGCTCAGGTGCTTACTGTCTTGCATTAGACGGAAGAAGCAAGTTCTCGATTGTGAGTGAATGAGATGAGAAAAGAATCCCGGAGGAGACGATTATTGTTTGTTTTTGAGTTTTCAGTCTTTTATTGCTTTTGAGAATTTGTCATAAGTTAATGAGCTTAAGCCTAAACCAATGGATTTAGTAAACTCATCACATCTTCCCTCTGTTTAGGGGTAATGAGAATTACCTTAAGTGTGAAGTCAGATTCTCACACTTAATCACCTTTGATGTAGGGTTAAGATCATTAACCTACTTGTGATTATTTAGATGTTTTTGTGGTTTTTGTTTAGTGTTGAGTAATGAGGTTAAGCCATAATTAGGGATTAAACAGACTCATTACACCATCCTAATAGAAGGATAATAGATGAGAATGTTTAAGCTGAGGAAAGCTCCTCAACTTAATCCATGATTAGAGATTAAACTCATGACAAAACAGGCCTTTGATTAAGTGGATTTTATTCAATGGTTATGATGATGAAGTGTTTTTTTTATGATTTGTAAGACAACTTGAGGGGGACTTGTCCATTAACACTAGGGTTAGTCTTTCTTAACCAATTGAGGAAGAATTAGAACCCTAATGCAAGGCCCAAGTTACAAGTGTGATGTCTTGATGATTATTATGTGGATTGATTAAGAGATTTAAACACATCAAGGGTTTAATACTTAGGATTAAAGTTATACACTCCATCCTAAGAGAAGGATGCAGGCATAAGCTTAATCACAAAGTATTAAAGCCTTTAGGGTTTAGTCCCTGATTATGAGATGAGAAGAGAAGACTCAAAAGAGACACAAAGGTAAAAGCTAAGTGGGAAAAGTCTAATCCTAATATTCACATGCTCGGATGTCCTAAGGTTTGTGTGGTCTACTATCCTAAAGGAGGAGAAGAAATAAGAAGAGAAAGGAGAAGCTCCATGGTGGCCTAAGCACACCTCAAGTCAAGAATGAATAGAAAAAGATGAGGAAAATGAATTAAGATGAATAAGAAATAAGATAAGAAGTAAGAATGCAATATGGAGATAAGATGAATAACGAACAAACAGAGCCTACACCAGTAGGACTTCCAGATGCAACAACATGTAGTGATTAATATCGGGCCATAGCGTTACCTAACGGAGAAGGTCCGTTGCCTTTTAAATGCGCGCAAGAAGAAATATCAAAAAGAAGTATCAAGCGGAATCAAAAGTTCAAACACAATTGTCCATTGTCAAAATACCAAACCAAAGTCAACTGTAGACTTCCCGCATCCAAAATTAAGACCATGAATTAGTCCACGCAAAAATCAAAGTCTAAGTGATTCTACTTGCTCGAGCAAGATTATGAAGAACCAATAGTCACAAGGTCATTTCCACGCTTTATCCCTCATCACCGAATTCGAACAATGGACCTACAAAAATCAAGCGCAAACTAGAACCAAGATTAAGCACGATTCTAACAAAACAAATTACATCGGACTAATCAAAATTAAAAATCAAATTTGAGTTGAAGTTAATAATAAACTATATCAAAGTTCTAGTGTTAATCTAAACTAAACCTAAAGGACTTAAACCAAATTAAGCACAATCCTATTAACATCTAAACTTTCTTTTAGAAAAGAATATGAACAAGGCTAGCTAAATTGAAACAAAAAACTAGTTTACTCCTAAATCTAATCCTAAATCTAATTCTTAAGGAATAATAATGAACTAAATAATAAACAAAATTTACAGAAAACCTAATTAATATATATAGAAACAAATAGAAAAACTGAAATAAAAAATAACAAAAAAAAGACATGAGATGGGGGTCTGGGCCGCAGGACTGGGGTGCTGGTAAAGAATCAACGGGCTTAAGCCCAAAGAAGAAACATAAACTGGAAAATTAAATTATATGAAAATAAATATAATAAAATAAAAAAAGATAAAGAAATAACCAAATTTAATTTATAAAGAACGAAATCAAAATTGAAGAAACAAAAGCAAAACCCCAAAACGCGATTCTGAAGAACATCAAAACACCCTTCGACGGCGGCCCTTTTTTTCAATCGCCGGTGATGCACCCTCCGCCGCTCATCCTCACCTTCGCCGGAAAAAAAACATAACTGAAGAAGAGGTTCCACCACCATGCCTCTCTGATTCCCGCGGCTCGTGCTTCAAGCTTCGTGGTTTTGTTCGACTCTCCTCAACTCAACTTCGTCACGGCTTCGACTCGCGGTTTGTTCTCCCTCAATGAACTCGTCGCCGGAAAAGGGGTAGTTCCGCCCAAACTCGGTTCTCTGTTCGTCAACAACCGTGACCCCTCTTCCAATCGCCGGTGCCGGAGCTTTAGTCAACGCGTCCGCATTTCTTTCACTCTCACGACGGATTAGCAAGGTTTCTTTCGGTGTTCTCGTCTCGATTTCAGCTTTGCTCACTTCATCTCTGTTCTGATTTTGCTTTTGGTTCTGTTTACGGCTTCGGCCTTCATTTCATCTTCTTCTCTTTTGTTGTTGGTGTGTTAATGAAACCTGATGGTGAGATGGGGTTTGATTGTTGTTGATGGTGATTTGCGGTCAGGGGCTTTTGTATGGTTGATGGTGATATGGTTTGTGTGGTTTCGAAGTGTAAGTGGTTTGCTGTCTTTGTGAGGGATTGAAGAAGTCTTGTTGAGAATGGTTTTTTGCTGGTGAGTTTCTGGTTTTAAAATGAAGAAGAGTGAGGGGTTGTGTTGCTTGGCTGAAGGGTGGATTCGCGGTGGGTGAAGGATGAAATGTTGGTCGTGTTACTGATGGCGGATAGGTTTTGTAAGTGATGGTTTTTGGTCTTGTTTGAGGTGATTTGCTGTGTTTGTTTGCTGGTTTCTGCGTGTCAGGTGGTTGTGACGGCTGAAGATGGTTGGACCGATGAAGAGTTTGGTGTTGTGTGTTAATTTCGTTTTGCAGGGAGAGTTTGAAGGTTAAGTCTGTGTGTTGCTGTTGAGGTAGAGATGTTGGGGTGATGATTGAAGAGTTTTGTTGCGGCTGAGGTATTGATGAGAGGAGATTGTAGAAATTTTTCGAATGAGGTTATGTTGCTGTGGTGAGGTGATGTTTGGCGTGAAGGTTTGTGTGAAGTTGTGTAGAAGTTTTGCCGATTGTGTGTTGTTGTTTGTGATGTAGAAGAGTGGAAAAAAAATGCTGTGTTGTTGTTGGTTGTTGATGTGTGTGCAGGGTGTGTTCAGGATATTGGCTGAAGCTTTTTCTTTTGCGGCTACCTGCTGTACTTTTTTTCTGTGAAGCCCCCATCTTGTTGGCAATTTGGTGAAATGCTTGGACTATAGTTGCAGGCTATGTATTGTCACTGTTGTAACAAAAAGTGTGTAGCAGAAAAAAGTATATGAACCAATGGTTTATGAGATGAGGCCAATGTAATGTAATGTAAATATTGAAACTAACTAGGAAACTAATCAAATTAAATTTAAACTAGACTAATTAAATTAAACCTAAATAAAAATTATTCTAACATAAAAAATTAAACTAAATAAATTAAATTTAAGCTAAATCAAATTAAAAAATAAATTAAAATAAAATAATTAAATTTGAATAAAATTGAACTAAATTAAATATTAAAACTAATTTAGCTAAAAAAGTAAACTAATAAAAATTCTAAAATTCAAAACAAAAATTTAAACATCATTGAAATGGTGAAATCTAAACAAAGGTTAATAAGATTAACACTAATTCTAAAACCTAAACTTAAATTGGACTTAATAAAAATAAAAATAAATCCACAAAAGAAGCATAGAATAACTGACAGTCTAATTTCCTGAACCAAACTTCTCATGAATCACAACTTGATAAATCCAGTACACAACTTGACTTGAGCATGCACTGTTCGATAAATCAACCACTGAATTGATGACAGCCCAGATGTATAGCAAATAGTCCTTTCAGGCGTGGAATCCTTGACTTCCGTTAAATCAGGGAAATAAACCCTAATTTAGTGACATGAGGAGAATGATACCACTGATGGCTGTATAGCTGAAACTTCGAATTCTCTGATAATCCGCAGATAAAAACGTGAAAACCAAATCTTCAAAAAAAGTGATCCCATGTCTCAGGAGACTATGCAAATGGTATGCAAAATGCGTATGATATGCAAACGAGAAGCTCACAAAAATAGAAAAGCCAGAGGGCAAATTTGGGGTGTCTACACCGTCCCCATCATGATCTCTTTATTTCCCCAGCATGTCGGTCGTCCCCGTCATTGCTTTATCCCCAGCAGTCGTCCTTTGCTCGATGGTCGTCCTCCATCGCCCGCACTTTACAATCATACTATACTTTCATCTTAACAATCTATATCCCTTTTCTTCTTCTCCTCGGTTAGTGCAAATTTTGGATAGTCTTTGGTATTCAACCACAAGTTATCTTGTTTGCCTGTTAAGCCGTCGCTTACATCCTGCACAGCTAACTCATATTTGAATAGGGGCAGCTGTAAACACCCCAAATTTTACCTCACTGAGTTCACACCCTGGCTTGTGATCTTTCATACTTGCATTAGTTTAATCATATCATATCAAGTGGCATTTGTTTTGCTTCACTGCATTGGTTCAAGTCATCTGCATCTAGGGTTTGTAATCTGAGCCATCCAAGATCCTTCTGAGCCACTCCAAAGGCTACCAATCATTCCAAGAGGGTCCATGTATGTTCAATCATTATATTTTATCCTCCAAAGATCAAGGAAGCCAAAGAATCACAAGAACTGGCAATGCATGGAAGCAGAGCTAGGGTTTAACTGCACAGATGTGTCATACCCCAAATTTGTCCTACCCGCCTATTTTTATTTTACTGTCTAACCATTATTTTGGAAATAAAAAAAAACATGTAGCATTTTATTTTTCTGTCTAATCATTATCCAAAAAAATCCAAAAATAAGTCATTTGGTCTTACTGTTCATGTTCTTGGTTTGCGCCGAAAATAGATTTAGTTTGAATTTGTCAGTGTGTGTATAGTCAGTGTGTTATGAAAAAGTTTGTTGTTCGATTATCACTTTGTTTTTTCCATTTAATCTTTTTATCACAAAATTCTACAAAAAATTATTTGCAGTCATTTCTTTGTTAAACCAAATTTTCTTTGTATTTTATCATTACTATTATCATTGCTATCCTTATTTATTTTTTATTTTTTTTATTATTTACAAGAAAAAATTATTAATTAAAAATTAATTATTATTATTTCCTATTTCTTTTTATCACCATTTTCGTTATTACTAGTATTTATTTGTATTTTTTACTATTTTTTTTATTATTGTTATGGTTCATTTTTTCATTTTATTATTCTTATCATTATCACATCTACCATTATTATCACTCTTACCATTTTTTTTATCTATTATTATTATTATTATTGCATATTACAATTATTATTATTATTATTATTAGTATTTTTTGTTATTATCATTTTGTTATTATTAAATTTCCACCACTATTATTTTTTATTATTTATTTTATATATATATATATATATATATATATATATATATATATATATATATATATATAGCCAATTAAATTTGTCTTCATTCATTTTTATTCAATGCACAAAACTATATCTTTCATATCAACACACAGCCTGTCAACAGGACCCCACACAAACTTCTTTCTTTTCCTGCTCCACTCACATATGCACAACAACAACAACGAATTTTCTCGTACGATTTCGGCATCCTTCACACACACATTCCACACACAGCATAACAACTTTTCCAGCTTTCACAATCCTACACCACCATCACCATTTTTTCAACAAATTTAAGCATATTCCCTCTTCAAGATTCCTTTTAATCTTTCCTCTTCTACCCTTTAATCTCTCCTTTATATTCAGCCTTTCATTCATTCATTTCTAAGTTTGGACAACCTCTATAATCCCTGCTCAAATCCAATACACCAAGCTTCAAAACCACCCATTGTAAATTCTTATAAACCTGTATAAAAATAAAAAACAGAACAAAGATGAATAAGAGTCATTCTGCATAATTTTGTAAAGTTTTTTTCTTCTTACACTCCAATCAACCCCATATCATAAGCAAACTACAAAAAAAATCCCAGCCACCTTCCTCCAATAACACTCACCTTCTTTTCACTGCATAAACCATCATCATCACCGTTTTTTAAAAAACCAGAACCGACCAAAAATAGATCTGGAAGCAAGCCTCCCTCCCGCACAAATACCACACACAGAAAACCAAGAATCATAACACACAAACCTTCATATTTTGGTGTGAATCATCCGCACCAAACCTTCACGTTCAATCCCATCAACACAGAAAAAGCAAAAGAACGCAGAACAAAAAAAGCGAGCCAAACCCAACCACTACACAACCCACACATTATTTTTTTGTTTTCACCACTTCTTCAGCAAAAGCACACAGAAACGCGCAAACAGAGCCCCCAAACCGTTTCCACCTTCAGCCACGAACCACTCAGATCCTCTTAACAGCAGAACCACCTCAACCGAAATCCTAAATCGCACAGAAAGCCACGAACCTGAAAAAAAAACCGACGAATACCCTTCACCGCGCGAAAGCCCCAACCTCCGCCTCGCTCCAACATCACCTTTAAAACTGACAACTACAAATCTTCACAACCGCCGCCATCTCCGTAAAGCCACCGGCCACTTTTTCCAAACCGCGAAACCCCTTCCGCCGTCATCCACCGCGAGCGAACCGCGCGATTGAGAGAGGGAACGGAGGCGGAGGGAACCGAGACCCATTGCCATCAAGCCGCGGCCAACCTCACATGAAACTGCCACTGTGCGACACCAAAACCAGAGACGGAGGCGTAGCCGCGAGCCGAGAGAGACGCAGAGAGATTAGCGAGTGAGAGAGATTCGAAATAGAAGCGATGACGATGGTCTGAGGTTGGATTTCATAATTTCATTTAGAATCTCTTTTTTTTGTTTTGTGAACAGTGACGGTGTGTGAGTTTCTATCAGAAATTTTGGTGTTGTGTTAACTGAACTCTTAATATTTTTTTCTTTTATTTAAATATCCTACGTGTTTTTTTTCTAAACAAGCTTATGAGTTTAAACCAGAATGATTTTACTATCAGCACACACTGCCATATACGATGACACACCCTCCCTGTGTGTGTTATTTTTTTTATTTTGTTTACGTTTTGGGCTTTGGAAGCCCAGCTGATTTCGTTTCTGAAACTCACACCACTGTTTTCAGTCACCACCCTTTTTTTTTTACTTTAATCTTTACTATTATTTCATTTGTTTCTTTATTTAATTATTAATGTCATTAATATTTTTTTTTATTTCGTTGCGTTTTCGTTTCGAAAAATATCTTTAAAAAAAATTATTATTAATCGGTGAACCAATTGATTTTTATTTACTTTTATTTATAGGGGCCAATGATATCATAAAAGGCCGTTTTTTGCCCGATTACATTTAATCGGTGATGTGCGGTCAATATGAGGCCCTCTTTTTATTTTATTCTATTATTTCTATTTTGAACAAAAATTGTAATATAATTCAATTTATTTTATTCATTATTTTCCACATTATTTAATTTATTTAGATATTCAATTTATTTAATATTTCGCAATTAATTTATTCATTTTTTTTGCATTTCAAATTACGATTCGACTCCTTATAGAATGGTTCCCATTTTGGACCGATTCTAAGGCAGTTCACGAACAAAATTTTGCCGCGTCCCAAAAAGGTCCAACGCCTTCGAATAGTTGCGCTCGATTAAAAGGTCCAACGCCTTCGAATAGTTGCGTCTCGATCAAACAGGCCGAACGCCTTCGAATAGTTCAAATATACTGCACATACGCTTCCTCTTGGGCTAATTACAACGAGACCTCTTTATTTCTCGCAATCCCCTGTATTTATTTTGTACCCCTCTCCCATTAATTTGTACGCACTTTTATTTCTTGCATTTTATTTCTGAATCCTTGGTCCAACGCCAAGCGATTAAACTCGCACACTTACACTTTATTTTCCTGTTATCGTTTCGTTTAGGATTCACCTCTCTTTGCGAGCCGAGCACTTCGTGCCTCGCTAACAAACCACAAAATAAACCTCCACTTGCATTTACCTTTAAACTTCAAAAAACCAAAACGTTTCGATTAGATCCAAACCCTTGATCCAACATCAAGCGGCTTTAGGAAATAAAACACTTTAATAATACGAGACGATCTGTACGCCATGAGCCTTAAGCGGTAGAAAGGAGGATAACGAGCTCTCGTTACTCGCTCCAATTATTTCGATGCAGGACACTCGTCTTGTTGGGCGAGATAAACTATCCATAGTCTTTAGTACATTCGATTCCTAAACCCTTTCATTGACGAAAGGTAATAAAATCAACAACCACTACCCTTAGTAGGCCGAACTACGAGGCTCTGACTTTCCCATTGCACACGGGAGTACGTAGGCACGAGGATCTCAATCCTTGCCGAGCACCTAGGTCCAATCTAACTTATAATTAAACTCATTTCCCTCTAGCAAGCAATTCGTTTAAGCATAGACATCCTTTCTCGCGCATTAACTTAGATGGTTCCCATCGGGTATGATGGATGTAGGGGGTGCTAATACCTTCCCCCTGCATAACCGACTCCCGAACCCAGGCATTGGTTCCGTTGACCTTTGTCATCATCCTTCTCTTCCCGGGTTGTATCTATATCTTCCCTTTCCCTCTTCGGGAATAAATAGAATTAGGTGGCGACTCTTCAGTCCGTCCGGCGCGCGGCTCCGTCCATTTGGATCGCGTGAGGTCGTATTTTTCGGGATACGACAGCTGGCGACTCTGCTAGGGACTGGTTCACCCCTATGCGAGTCAAGCCTAGTCTAGGTTCCCGCGTTTGTTTGGATGTTTGCTTTTATGCCTTGCTTATTTATTTTTATCTCTTTCTTTATCGCATTCCATTTTATATATCTTGTGGCTCCTTGGTACTATAATTTGGATCGATACTTTGAAAAAGAAACATGAGGGAAAAGCTCTATACCCGGGCTTTCGAGTACAAACATAAGTTAGCGAGGTTGTGTAGTATGGGCTCCCGAGAGAACCACTCTCTTGGGTTGTCGAAACGAAAACCTCACTTGGAGTAGATTCTGATGAGAATACTGACAACCGTCAAGTCCTTGACGTGTGTGCTCAGTTGTTTTCATTAGGGTCATTAACTCTGAGGACCTTTAGAACCTTTTGGTTAAAACATCGGTTGATGGTTGCGTAGTATTGGGCACCAGGGTTCGCCCTCGCGTGGTTCGATACGAAAACCTCACTTGGAATAGACCTACTCAATGGAGTTGATGGACGTGATTCAAGAAGAGCAAGCTGCTATGAGGGAAGAGATCGACTCGGTCAAGAGCAAGATTGACCAGATTTATGAGACTTTGCAAGCTTTGGCAAGAATGGAAGAACGTCGCGAAGCTGCTGCCGCAATGAACAATGCTCAAGTGCAAGGATCTACCTCACGAGCAATGCCTTCGGTTCCCGTTCCAAATCCTTTGGTCTATGGTTTGCCTCCAGGCTTCACTTCTGCTGTTGAAGAGGTCACTTCCCAATTGATACCTGCTTCTGGTGTTACTGTTGGTGCTATTCCTCAAACTCAACCTATCCCAACTCAAGTCCAGTTTCCTCAAACTGAAGAGAATCATCCAGTTGAGTATGAGATGCATACTGATGTTCCAATCACCAATCCTCATGCTGCTCAAGAGTCTGAAGCTATGAAGATGTGTCGCGAGTTAGCCGAAAAACTCCGAATCATGGAAGGACACAACTCAACTTTTCTGAGTGCCTTAGACATGTGCTTAGTTCCGGATGTTGTGATCCCTACTAAGTTCAAACTTCCAGAATTCGAGAAATACAAAGGCCTCAGTTGTCCTGAGCTTCATTTGAGGATGTACTGCAGAAAAATGGCCGCTCATGCCAAAGATGACAAGCTCATGATCCATTGCTTCCAAGACAGCCTGTCTGGAGCATCTCTAGAATGGTACATGCAACTTAAGCGCAACAATGTTCGTGCTTGGCTTGATCTATCTGATGCATTCAAAAAGCAGTACAAGTACAACACTGACCTTGCTCCGAACCGCACTCAGCTTCAGAGCATGTCTCAAAAGGAAAGTGAATCATTTAAGGAGTACGCCCAACGCTGGAGGGAGTTAGCTGCCAGAGTTCATCCACCTTTGGTTGACCGTGAATTGATCGATATCTTCATGGGTACCCTACAGGGACAATATTACGAGAAGCTGACCAGCAGCGTATCTTCTGGATTTTCAGACATGGTGATGGTCGGAGAAAGAATCGAGGAAGGCTTGAAAAGTGGAAAGATCCAAGGAGGTTCTAGCATCCAAAACAATGCCAAGAAACCTTTCAATGGGCACAAAAAGGGTGAAACAAATGCCATTTCTGCTGCAAGTGGGAATTTTCAACAGAGTGCACCTGCACTAGTTCCCTACTATCAGTACCCCTATGTTGCTGCTGCACAATATACTCTTATGACATATCAAACAGTTCCTC
Source organism: Lathyrus aphaca (assembly GCA_963966055.1). Lineage (NCBI taxonomy): Eukaryota > Viridiplantae > Streptophyta > Magnoliopsida > Fabales > Fabaceae > Lathyrus > Lathyrus aphaca. The sequence continues at coordinate 214,157,484 of OZ014523.1, read as the reverse complement.
CAATGCCTTATCAGCAGGCCTTTCAAGCTCTATTGCCGCCTCAGATGGCTCATCAACCACGTCCACCTCCTATGGTTGCAGCTGCGCAGTATGCGCCCAATCCATACCAGCAACCGGCTTATCCACCACGGCGTGGTCAACAGCAACAGCGCGCTCCTCAACAGCGTCCACCATATCAGCAAAGAAGGCCTGAAAGTACCTTTGATCCCTTACCTATGTCATATGGAGAAATCTTTAACGGACTGATGGCAAAAGGAACTCTTGTGTTGAAGGACATGCCACCTCAAACTGGTAACGCTCGAGATTATGATGCCAATGCTCGTTGTGAGTATCACAAGGGTGCTCCAGGTCACACAATTGACAACTGCAGGTTATTCAAGCACAAAGTCCAAGATTTAATCGACTCTAAGGATCTCACCTTCACTCCGAGAAATCCAAATGTCCAGAACGATCCAATGCCGTCACACGATGCCAACAAGTGAAGACATCTGAAGGGGTTGTTGTAGACCAAGCTGAGTAGTCTCCAACTTTGAAGCATTCAATCAAGAGAAGTTCATTCCTCAAATCAAGGCAGCCAGTGCCATTTATTTATTTCCGCATTCCTGTTGTTTTGTAATGTTTGTTTAAGTACTATTTGCTTTGAACATTATTATCATTTGTACTTGGTTATGTTAATGTTATGTTTATGCATGTTTTGAATTAATTTATTCGCATTCGCTCATTATTTATCATTTATCACAAATATCACGAAAATATTTCCCTCACTTCACTTTAGCAAATATTTGAGGGAGGATGATGAAAACGAAATACCCATAAATGTTGCGGTATGCTTTTAGATAAAACCTCGTCAATGATGTACATGCATTCTTTCAAATCCCCAAACACTGGAGATACAAGGAGTTAATCCCTAGTCAACCACTTCGAGCCTAGAAGTAGGAGTTTCTTTCGGATACAACCCTTACATTTAACCCGGGGCAGGGTGGTTGTTCAGTTAACCTGGATACACCTTCGAATTGCAAGATTAGACATCCCGTCAGAGGACCATCAACAAATGACTTGGAAGTCACAACATTCAGACTAAAAGAATAGAAAAGAAAAAACACTAAGTTGAGCGCCCAAAGGGAGACTTAGTCGGAAAAAAATCAAAAAGAGGAGCTCGAATCCTCAGCAAAAACAAAACAAATATCAGTGACCAAAAAAAAATCAAAGGGTCACCACCAACAAAAGATGACTGCCACTTCAAGCAAACCTCGAAGTTTCATCTTCACTCTTGCAACATCAAAACAAATGCAAAGTTAACTGAACGTAGGACTGGAGAACATTTCGAAGAAGGGACGGGTACAAATCATTTGAGTCTTATATCCTTTGTTTCTCAAACCATTAACCAGACAACGTTACAACCCTCAAAAGTCCTAATTGAGGCAGAGTTTATTCTGAAAGCATGCTACCAACAAGGTTGCGTAAATTGACTCCCATATATTTGTTAATCTTCAAACTTGATTGCACATTATTCTTGCTGCATCTTTCACGCACTTTCTAAATCAGCACTTCGTTTGGGCTAACGGTCCATTCGTCACACTATCACAAGCATTCAAATAAATTGACTTTTTCAAAACTTACATGAACGTTGCATTAACACTACCATTTGTGTACGAATAATTTAATTGCAATTCATTGCTTGACATCAGTACAATCCCAACAAGGGGCAATCAAAAGAGGAATTTGAATCAATACTTCTTCAAAATTAGTCCAATCAGGGACAAATCATCTTCAACAGCCCAATCAGGGGCAATTCATTTCAAAATCAGTCCAACCAGGGACAAAGCATCTTCAATAGCCCAATCAGGGGCATTTCATTTTCAAAATCAGCTCAATCAGGGGCAAGTCACCTTTAAAAGCTCAATCTGGGGCAGGTCGTGCCATGACCATTGTCAAAGCTTCCCCACCAGATTTATTTCAGATACCCTACAAAGAGGGGCAGCCATACAAGGAGCAAATCGTCCTATCTCTACTTCCCAGCTGGACAAGTAGTCCTTGCTAAACGTCGGCAACCATTCGAAGCAAAATCAGCCTTCATGTGTCAATTAAGTCGCTTCGCTCACCAGCAAATAATCGAACTTGGAGCTTTCAGGTCCATCTTCTGATCATACATCGTTGAAGATCGAGTGTCGGGGAATCAAGCCCTTCACCCACCCAAAGTCCAATCATTATTGGCAACTACCAAACCAAAAGTCCACCAAGCTGGCACCTTTCAATCGCTCATATGCATCATTGTGCATCATATGCAGTCATACGCATCATTTACATCAATCATTTACAACATGTGCATCATATGCATACCCAAAAAAAACAGACTTTTTATTTTTTCCAACATTATCGAATTTATATCTCAGTGCATAAACATTCGCATCGTATTTCCATCATTATGGGATACCATTTCAGTCAAGCATAGTTACATAACTCAGGATCCGGGATCAACACAAGTTTCCAGTCCTTTCCCCAGCGGAAGATCATATCAGTCAAAATTCCAGGCATCTCCTCTTGGCGGATTCAATAGCCGTGTTTAAATTTCAGTTTATTTGCCTTATCATCCTCTGTTGATAAGTGATTTTATTTTCTGTCATTTGCCTTATCATCCTCAGTTTATAAGTGAGTTTATTTTTTCTGTTTATTGCCTTATCATCCTCTGTTGATAAGTGAGTTTATTTTTCTGTCTATTGCCTTATCATCCTCTGGTGATAAGTGAGTTTATTTTTTCTGTTTATTGCCTTATCATCCTCTGTTGATAAGTGAGTTTATTTTTCTGTCTATTGCCTTATCATCCTCTTGTGATAAGTGATTTTATTTTTCAGTTTGTTGCCTTATCATCCTCTGTTGATAAGTGAGTTTATTTTTCTGTCTATTGCCTTATCATCCTCTGTTGATAAGTGAGTTTATTTTCAATTTATTGCCTTATCGTCCTCTGGTGATAAGTGAGTTTATTTTTATTTGCCTTATCACCCTCTGGTGATAAGTGATTTTAATTTCAGTTATTTGCCTTATCATCCTCTGTTGATAAGTGAATTTATTTTCAGTTTATCGCCTTATCATCCTCTGTTGATAAGTGATTTTATTTTTAGTCATTTGCCTTATCATCCTCTGGTGATAAGTGATTTATTTTATCAATTTATTTCTTGCTTTGTCACCCGTCATTTTCAGATTATTTCATTTGTCGGACAAATTTGGAGTCTGTTAATATCTAATTATCTTATACCTTGAAAGATTGAACGCGAGCCAGTTCACCTTACTCGGTCTAAGCCAATTCGATAGGGGCATCTGTCATACCCCAAATTTGTCCTACCCGCCTATTTTTATTTTATTGTCTAACCATTATTTTGAAAATACAAAAAACATGTAGCATTTTATTTTTCTGTCTAATCATTATCCAAAAAAATCCAAAAATAAGTCATTTGGTCTTATTGTTCATGTTCTTGGTTTGCGCCGAAAATCGATTTAGTTTGAATTTGTCAGTGTGTGTATAGTCAGTGTGTTATGAAAAAGTTTGTTGTTCGATTATCACTTTGTTTTTTCCATTTAATCTTTTTATCACAAAATTCTACAAAAAATTATTTGCAGTCATTTCTTTGTTAAACCAAATTTTCTTTGTATTTTATCATTACTATTATCATTGCTATCCTTATTTTATTTTATTTTTTTTATTATTTACAAGAAAAAATTATTAAATTAAAAATTAATTATTATTATTTCCTATTTCTTTTTATCACCATTTTCGTTATTACTAGTATTTATTTGTATTTTTTACTATTTTTATTATTATTGTTATGGTTCATTTTTTCATTTTATTATTCTTATCATTATCACATCTACCATTATTATCACTCTTACCATTTTTTTTATCTATTATTATTATTATTATTATTGCATATTACAATTATTATTATTATTATTATTATTAGTAGTATTTTTTGTTATTATCATTTTGTTATTATTAAATTTCCACCACTATTATTTTTTATTATTTATTTTATATATATATATATATATATATATATATATATATATATATATATATATATAGCCAATTAAATTTGTCTTCATTCATTTTTATTCAATGCACAAAACTATATCTTTCATATCAACACACAGCCTGTCAACAAGACCCCACACAAACTTCTTTATTTTCCTGCTCCACTCACATATGCACAACAACAACAACGAATTTTCTCGTACGATTTCGGCATCCTTCACACACACATTCCACACACAGCATAACAACTTTTCCAGCTTTCACAATCCTACACCACCATCACCATGTTTTCAAAAAATTTAAGCATATTCCCTCTTCAAGATTCCTTTTAATCTTTCCTCTTCTACCCTTTAATCTCTCCTTTATATTCAGCCTTTCATTCATTCATTTCTAAGTTTGGACAACCTCTATAATCCCTGCTCAAATCCAATACACCAAGCTTCAAAACCACCCATTGTAAATTCTTATAAACCTGCATAAAAATAAAAAACAGAACAAAGATGAATAAGAGTCATTCTGCATAATTTTGTAAATTTTTTTTCTTTTTACACTCCAATCAACCTCATATCATAAGCAAACTTTATTTTTTTAGTTTATCCTATGATTTGTTGGCTAATTTGTTGACTAGGCCCATCCTGAAGTTGTTGTTTACTATTTACGCACCCAGCTTGCTACGCCATTCTCCTCTCTGCTTTTATTGAATGTTTATTTTGTTTACAAATCCATACTTGTTTTAAACTTTTTGTGATTTTAATTCATTATTTTTAATATGTTCTTCATTTGTTATAATTTTGCTTTATCATAAATTTATCACTTAGGAAAATATTTAAAGATGATAATAATATTAGTAGCTTCTTGCTTTATTTTATTATTTTATTTAGGGCCAATGATATACTAAACGGCCAATTTATCGTCCGATTCTAATCGGTGATTTTTGGTCAATATGAGGCCCTCCTTGTAATTAATTTTCTCATTTTATTATTCCGATAAACAAACATGTAATTTAATTTAATTTATTTTATTATCCTTGATATTATTTAATTCATTTATTGTTTATATTCATTATTTTATTTTTCTAACAATTCAATTCATTTAATTCATTTATTTTTCGCATTTAAAAAAGTATCGTTTCGACTCCTTATAGAATGATTCTGATTTTGAATCGATTCTAAGGCAGTTCACGAACAAAATTTTGTCGCGTCCCAAAAAGGTCCAACGCCTTCGAATAGTTGCGCTCGATTAAAAGGTCCAACGCCTTCGAATAGTTGTGTCCCGATTAAATAGGCCGAACGCCTTCGAATAGTTCAAAAACACTGCACACACGCTTTCTCTTGGGCTAATTACAACGAGACCATTTATTTCTCGCAATCCCCTGTATTTATTTTGTACCCCTCTCCCATTATTTTGTACGCATTTTATTTAAATTCCGAATCCTTGGTCCAACGCCAAGCGATCTCACTTGCACTTTATTTTCCAGTATCATTTCATTTATTAGGATCCACCTTTCCTTGCGAGCCGAACACTTCGTGCCTCGCTAACAAACCACGAAATAAACCTCCAGTTGCATTTACCCTATTAAACCTCAAAAACCGAAATGTTCCGATTAGATCCAAACCCTTGATCCAACGTCAAGCGGCTTTAGGAAATAAAACACATTCTAATAATACGAGAAGATCTATACGCCACGAGCCTTAAGCGGAAGAAATGAGGATAACGAGCTCTCGTTACTCGCTCCGATTATTTCGACGCAGGACACTCGTCCTGTTGGGCGAGATAAACTATCCATAGTCTTTAGTGCATTTCAACTCCTAAACCCTTTCATCGATGAAAGGTAATAAAATCAAACAACCATTACCCTTAGTAGGCCGAACTACGAGGCTCTGACTTTCCCATTGCACACGGGAGTACGTAGGCACGAGGATCTCCATCCTTGCCGAGCACCTAGGTTCAATCTAACTTATAATTCAACTCATTTCCCTCTAGCAAGCAATTCGTTTAAGCATAGACATCCTTTCGTGCGCCTTAACTTAGATGGTTCCCATCGAGTACGATGGATGTAGGGGGTGGTAATACCTTCCCCCTGCATAACCGACTCCCGAACCCAGGCAATGGTTCCGTTGACCTTTTTCCTCATCCTTCTCTTCCCGGGTTGTATCTATATCTTCCCTTTCCCTCTTCGGGAATAAATAGAATTAGGTGGCGACTCTTTAGTCCGTCCGACGCGCGGCTCCGTCCATTCGGATCGCGTGAGGTCGTATTTTTCGGGGTACCCTACAGGGACAATATTACGAGAAACTGATCAGCAGCGTATCTTCTGGATTTTCAGACATGGTGATGGTCGGAGAAAGAATCGAGGAAGGCTTGAAAAGTGGAAAGATCCAAGGAGGTTCTAGCATCCAAAACAATGCCAAGAAACCTTTCAATGGGCACAAAAAGGGTGAAACAAATGCCATTTCTGCTGCAAGTGGGAATTTTCAACATAGTGCACCTGCACCAGTTCCTTACTATCGGTACCCCTATGTTGCTGCTGCACAATATACTCCTATGCCATATCAGCCAGTTCCTCCAATGCCTTATCAGCAGGCCTTTCAAGCTCTATTGCCGCCTCAGATGGCTCATCAACCACGTCCACCTCCTATGGTTGCAGCTGCGCAATATGCGCCCAATCCATACCAGCAACCGGCTTATCCACCACGGCCTGGTCAACAGCAACAACGCGCTCCTCAACAGCGTCCACCATATCAGCAAAGAAGGCCTGAAAGAACCATTGATCCCTTGCCTATGTCATATGGAGAAATCTTTAACGGACTGATGGCAAAAGGAACTCTTGTGTTGAAGGACATGCCACCTCAAACTGGTAACGCTCGAGATTATGATGCCAATGCTCGCTGTGAGTATCACAAGGGTGCTCCAGGTCACACAATTGACAACTGCAGGTTATTCAAGCACAAAGTCCAAGATTTAATCGACTCTAAGGATCTCACCTTCACTCCGAGAAATCCAAATGTCCAGAACGATCCAATGCCGTCACATGGTGCCAACAAGTGAAGACATCTGAAGGGGTTGTTGTAGACCAAGCTGAGTAGTCTCCAACTTTGAAGAATTCAATCAAGAGAAGTTCTTCCTCAAATCAAGGCAGCCAGTGCCATTTATTTATTTCCGCATTCCTGTTGTTTTGTAATGTTTGTTTAAGTACTATTTGCTTTGAACATTGTTATCATTTGTACTTGGTTATGTTAATGTTATGTTTATGCATGTTTTGAATTAATTTATTCGCATTCGCTCATTATTTATCATTTATCACAAAAATCACGAAAATATTTCCCTCACTTCACTTTAGCAAATATTTGAGGGAGGATGATGAAAACGAAATACCCATAAATGTTGCGGTATGCTTTCAGATAAAACCTCGTCAATGATGTACATGCATTCTTTCAAATCCCCAAACACTGGAGATACAAGGAGTTAATCCCTAGTCAACCACTTCGAGCCTAGAAGTAGGAGTTTCTTTCGGATACAACCCTTACATTTAACCCGGGGCAGGGTGGTTGTTCAGTTAACCTGGATACACCTTCGAATTGCAAGATGAGACATCCCGTCAGAGGACCATCAACAAATGACTTGGCAGTCACAACATTCAAACGAAAAGAACAGAAAAGAAAAAACACTAAGTTGAGCACCCAAAGGGAGACTTAGTCGGAAAAAAAATCAAAAATAGGACCTCGAATCCTCAGCAAAAACAAAACAAATATCAGTGACCAAAAAAAAATCAAAGGGTCACCACCAACAAAAGATGACTGCCACTTCAAGCAAACCTCGAAGTTTCATCTTCACTCTTGCAACATCAAAACAAATGAAAAGTTAACTGAACGTAGGACTGGAGAACATTTCGAAGAAGGGACGGGTACAAATCATTTGAGCCTTATATCCTTTGTTTCTCAAACCATTAACCAGACCACGTTACAACCCTCAAAAGTCCTAATTGAGGCGGAGTTTATTCTGAAAGCATGCTACCAACAAGGTTGCGTAAATTGACTCCCATATATTTGTTAATCTTCAAACTTGATTGCACATTATTCTTGCTGCATCTTTCACGCACTTTCTAAATCAGCACTTCGTTTGGGCTAACGGTCCATTCGTCACACTATCACAAGCATTCAAATAAATTGACTTTTTCAAAACTTACATGAACGTTGCATTAACACTACCATTTGTGTACGAATAATTTAATTGCAATTAATTGCTTGACATCAGTACAATCCCAACAAGGGGCAATCAAAAGAGGAATTTGAATCAATACTTCTTCAAAATTAGTCCAATCAGGGACAAATCATCTTCAACAGCCCAATCAGGGGCAATTCATTTCAAAATCAGTCCAACCAGGGACAAGGCATCTTCAATATCCCAATCAGGGGCATTTCATTTTCAAAATCAGCTCAATCAGGGGCAAGTCACCTTCAAAAGCTCAACCAGGGGCAGGTCGTGCCATGACCATTGTCAAAGCTTCCCCACCAGATTTATTTCAGATACCCTACAAACAGGGGTAGCCATACAAGGAGAAAATCGTCCTATCTCTACTTCCCAGCTGGACAAGTAGTCCTTGCTAAACGTCGGCAACCATTCGAAGCAAAATCAGTCTTCATGTGTCAATTAAGTCGCTTCGCTCACCAGCAGATAATCGAACTTGGAGCTTTCAGGTCCATCTTCTGATCATACATCGTTGAAGATCGAGTGTCGGGGAATCAAGCCCTCCACCCACCCAAAGTCCAATCATTATTGGCAATTACCAAACCAAAATTCCACCAAGCTGGCACCTTTCAATCGCTCATATGCATCATTGTGCATCATATGCAGTCATACGCATCATTTACATCAATCATTTACAACATGTGCATCATATGCATACCCAAAAAAAACAGACTTTTTATTTTTTCCAACATTATCGAATTTATATCTCAGTGCATAAACATTCGCATCGTATTTCCATCATTATGGGATACCATTTCAGTCAAGCATAGTTACATAACTCAGGACCCGGGATCAACACAAGTTTCCAGTCCTTTCCCCAGCGGAAGATCATATCAGTCAAAATTCCAGGCATCTCCTCTTGGCGGATTCAATAGCCGTGTTTAAATTTCAGTTTATTTTCCTTATCATCCTCTGTTGATAAGTGATTTTATTTTCTGTCATTTGCCTTATCATCCTCTGTTGATAAGTGAGTTTATTTTTTCTGTTTATTGCCTTATCATCCTCTGTTGATAAGTGAGTTTATTTTTCTGTCTATTGCCTTATCATCCTCTGGTGATAAGTGAGTTTATTTTTTCTGTTTATTGCCTTATCATCCTCTGTTGATAAGTGAGTTTATTTTTCTGTCTATTGCCTTATCATCCTCTGGTTATAAGTGATTTTATTTTTCAGTTTGTTGCCTTATCATCCTCTGTTGATAAGTGAGTTTATTTTTCTGTCTATTGCCTTATCATCCTCTGTTGATAAGTGAGTTTATTTTCAATTTATTGCCTTATCATCCTCTGGTGATAAGTGAGTTTATTTTTATTTGCCTTATCACCCTCTGGTGATAAGTGATTTTAATTTCAGTTATTTGCCTTATCATCCTCTGTTGATAAGTGAATTTATTTTCAGTTTATCGCCTTATCATCCTCTGTTGATAAGTGATTTTATTTTTAGTCATTTGCCTTATCATCCTCTGGTGATAAGTGATTTATTTTATCAATTTAATTATTGCTTTGTCACCCGTCATTTTCAGATTATTTCATTTGTCGGACAAATTTGGAGTCTGTTAATATCTAATTATCTTATACCTTGAAAGATTGAACGCGAGCCAGTTCACCTTACTCGGTCTAAGCCAATTCGATAGGGGCATCTGTCATACCCCAAATTTGTCCTACCCGCCTATTTTTATTTTACTGTCTAACCATTATTTTGAAAATAAAAAAAACATGTAGCATTTTATTTTTCTGTCTAATCATTATCCAAAAAAATCCAAAAATAAGTCATTTGGTCTTATTGTTCATGTTCTTGGTTTGCGCCGAAAATCGATTTAGTTTGAATTTGTCATTGTGTGTATAGTCAGTGTGTTATGAAAAAGTTTGTTGTTCGATTATCACTTTGTTTTTTCCATTTAATCTTTTTATCACAAAATTCTACAAAAAATTATTTGCAGTCATTTCTTTGTTAAACCAAATTTTCTTTGTATTTTATCATTACTATTATCATTGCTATCCTTATTTATTTTTTTTATTTACAAGAAAAAATTATTAATTAAAAATTAATTATTATTATTTCCTATTTCTTTTTATCACCATTTTCGTTATTACTAGTATTTATTTGTATTTTTTACTATTTTTATTATTATTGTTATGGTTCATTTTTTCATTTTATTATTCTTATCATTATCACATCTACCATTATTATCACTCTTACCATTTTTTTTATCTATTATTATTATTATTATTATTATTATTATTGCATATTACAATTATTATTATTATTATTATTATTATTATTATTATTATTAGTATTTTTTGTTATTATCATTTTGTTATTATTAAATTTCCACCACTATTATTTTTTATTATTTATTTTATATATATATATATATATATATATATATATATATATATATATATATATATATATATATATATATATATATATATATATATAGCCAATTAAATTTGTCTTCATTCATTTTTATTCAATGCACAAAACTATATCTTTCATATCAACACACAGCCTGTCAACAGGACCCCACACAAACTTCTTTATTTTCCTGCTCCACTCACATATGCACAACAACAACAACGAATTTTCTCGTACGATTTCGGCATCCTTCACACACACATTCCACACACAGCATAACAACTTTTCCAGCTTTCACAATCCTACACCACCATCACCATGTTTTCAACAAATTTAAGCATATTCCCTCTTCAAGATTCCTTTTAATCTTTCCTCTTCTACCCTTTAATCTCTCCTTTATATTCAGCCTTTCATTCATTCATTTCTAAGTTTGGACAACCTCTATAATCCCTGCTCAAATCCAATACACCAAGCTTCAAAACCACCCATTGTAAATTCTTATAAACTTGCATAAAAATAAAAAACAAAACAAAGATGAATAAGCGTCATTCTGCATAATTTTGTAAAGGTTTTTTCTTCTTACACTCCAATCAACCTCATATCATAAGCAAACTTTATTTTTTTAGTTTATCCTATGATTTGTTGGCTAATTTGTTGACTAGGCCCATCCTGAAGTTGTTGTTTACTATTTACGCACCCAGCTTGCTACGCCATTCTCCTCTCTGCTTTTATTGAATGTTTATTTTGTTTACAAATCCATACTTGTTTTAAACTTTTTGTGATTTTAATTCATTATTTTTAATATGTTCTTCATTTGTTATAATTTTGCTTTATCATAAATTTATCACTTAGGAAAATATTTTAAGATGATAATAATATTAGTAGCTTCTTGTTTTATTTTATTATTTTATTTAGGGCCAATGATATACTAAACGGCCAATTTATCGCTCGATTCTAATCGGTGATTTTTGGTCAATATGAGGCCCTCCTTGTAATTAATTTTCTCATTTTATTATTCCGATAAACAAACATGTAATTTAATTTAATTTATTTTATTATCCTTGATATTATTTAATTCATTTATTGTTTATATTCATTATTTTATTTTTCTAACAATTCAATTCATTTAATTCATTTATTTTTCGCATTTAAAAAAGTATCGTTTCGACTCCTTATAGAATGATTCCGATTTTGAATCGATTCTAAGGCAGTTCACGAACAAAATTTTGTCACGTCCCAAAAAGGTCCAACGCCTTCGAATAGTTGCGCTCGATTAAAAGGTCCAACGCCTTCGAATAGTTGTGTCCCGATTAAACAGGCCGAACGCCTTCTAATAGTTCAAAAACACTGCACACACGCTTTCTCTTGGGCTAATTACAACGATACCATTTATTTCTCGCAATCCCCTGTATTTATTTTGTACCCCTCTCCCATTATTTTGAACGCATTTTATTTTCCGCATTTTATTTAAATTCTGAATCCTTGGTCCAATGCCAAGCGATCTCACTTGCACACTTGCACTTTATTTTCCAGTATCATTTCGTTTATTAGGATCCACCTTTCCTTGCGAGCCGAACACTTCGTGCCTCGCTAACAAACCACGAAATAAACCTCCAGTTGCATTTACCCTATTAAACCTCAAAAACCGAAATGTTTCGATTAGATCCAAACCCTTGATCCAACGTCAAGCGGCTTTAGGAAATAAAACTCATTCTAATAATACGAGAAGATCTGTACGCCACGAGCCTTAAGCGGTAGAAATGAGGATAACGAGCTCTCGTTACTCGCTCCGATTATTTCGACGCAGGACACTCGTCCTGTTGGGCGAGATAAACTATCCATAGTCTTTAGTGCATTTCAACTCCTAAACCCTTTCATCGATGAAAGGTAATAAAATCAAACAACCATTACCCTTAGTAAGCCGAACTACGAGGCTCTGACTTTCCCATTGCACACGGGAGTACGTAGGCACGAGGATCTCCATCCTTGCCGAGCACCTAGGTTCAATCTAACTTATAATTCAACTCATTTCCCTCTAGCAAGCAATTCGTTTAAGCATAGACATCCTTTCGTGCGTGTTAACTTAGATGGTTCCCATCGAGTACGATGGATGTAGGGGGTGCTAATACCTTCCCCCTGCATAACCGACTCCCGAACCCAGGCAATGGTTCCGTTGACCTTTGTCCTCATCCTTCTCTTCCCGGGTTGTATCTATATCTTCCCTTTCCCTCTTCGGGAATAAATAGAATTAGGTGGCGACTCTTCAGTCCGTCCGGCGCGCGGCTCCGTCCATTCGGATCGCGTGAGGTCGTATTTTTCGGGGTACCCTACAGGGACAATATTACGAGAAACTGATCAGCAGCGTATCTTCTGGATTTTCAGACATGGTGATGGTCGGAGAAAGAATCGAGGAAGGCTTGAAAAGTGGAAAGATCCAAGGAGGTTCTAGCATCCAAAACAATGCCAAGAAACCTTTCAATGGGCACAAAAAGGGTGAAACAAATGCCATTTCTGCTGCAAGTGGGAATTTTCAACATAGTGCACCTGCACCAGTTCCCTACTATCAGTACCCCTATGTTGCTGCTGCACAATATACTCCTATGCCATATCAGCCAGTTCCTCCAATGCCTTATCAGCAGGCCTTTCAAGCTCTATTGCCACCTCAGATGGCTCATCAACCACGTCCACCTCCTATGGTTGCAGCTGCGCAGTATGCGCCCAATCCATACCAGCAACCGGCTTATCCACCACGGCCTGGTCAACAGCAACAGCGCGCTCCTCAACAGCGTCCACCATATCAGGAAAGAAGGCCTGAAAGAACCATTGATCCCTTGCCTATGTCATATGGAAAAATCTTTAACGGACTGATGGCAAAAGGAACTCTTGTGTTGAAGGACATGCCACCTCAAACTGGTAACGCTCGAGATTATGATGCCAATGCTCGCTGTGAGTATCACAAGGGTGCTCCAGGTCACACAATTGACAACTGCAGGTTATTCAAGCACAAAGTCCAAGATTTAATCGACTCTAAGGATCTCACCTTCACTCCGAGAAATCCAAATGTCCAGAACGATCCAATGCCGTCACACGGTGCCAACAAGTGAAGACATCTGAAGGGGTTGTTGTAGACCAAGCTGAGTAGTCTCCAACTTTGAATCATTCAATCGAGAGAAGTTCATTCCTCAAATCAAGGCAGCCAGTGCCATTTATTTATTTCCGCATTCCTGTTGTTTTGTAATGTTTGTTTAAGTACTATTTGCTTTGAACATTATTATCATTTGTACTTGGTTATGTTAATGTTATGTTTATGCATGTTTTGAATTAATTTATTCGCATTCGCTCATTATTTATCATTTATCACAAAAATCACGAAAATATTTCCCTCACTTCACTTTAGCAAATATTTGAGGGAGGATGATGAAAACGAAATACCCATAAATGTTGCGGTATGCTTTCAGATAAAACCTCGTCAATGATGTACATGCATTCTTTCAAATCCCCAAACACTGGAGATACAAGGAGTTAATCCCTAGTCAACCACTTCGAGCCTAGAAGTAGGAGTTTCTTTCGGATACAACCCTTACATTTAACCCGGGGCAGGGTGGTTGTTCAGTTAACCTGGATACACCTTCGAATTGCAAGATGAGACATCCCGTCAGAGGACCATCAACAAATGACTTGGCAGTCACAACATTCAAACGAAAAGAATAGAAAAGAAAAAACACTAAGTTGAGCACCCAAAGGGAGACTTAGTCGGAAAAAAATCAAAAAGAGGACCTCGAATCCTCAGCAAAAACAAAACAAATATCAGTGACCAAAAAAAAATCAAAGGGTCACCACCAACAAAAGATGACTGCCACTTCAAGCAAACCTCGAAGTTTCATCTTCACTCTTGCAACATCAAAACAAATGCAAAGTTAACTGAACGTAGGACTGGAGAACATTTCGAAGAAGGGACGAGTACAAATCATTTGAGCCTTATATCCTTTGTTTCTCAAACCATTAACCAGACCACGTTACAACCCTCAAAAGTCCTAATTGAGGCGGAGTTTATTCTGAAAGCATGCTACCAACAAGGTTGCGTAAATTGACTCCCATATATTTGTTAATCTTCAAACTTGATTGCACATTATTCTTGCTGCATCTTTCACGCACTTTCTAAATTAGCACTTCGTTTGGGCTAACGGTCCATTCGTCACACTATCACAAGCATTCAAATAAATTGACTTTTTCAAAACTTACATGAACGTTGCATTAACACTACCATTTGTGTACGAATAATTTAATTGTAATTCATTGCTTGACATCAGTACAATCCCAACAAGGGGCAATCAAAAGAGGAATTTGAATCAATACTTCTTCAAAATTAGTCCAATCAGGGACAAATCATCTTCAACAGCCCAATCAGGGGCAATTCATTTCAAAATCAGCCCAACCAGGGACAAAGCATCTTCAATAGCCCAATCAGGGGCATTTCATTTTCAAAATCAGCTCAATCAGGGGCAAGTCACCTTCAAAAGCTCAACCAGGGGCAGGTCGTGCCATGACCATTGTCAAAGCTTCCCCACCAGATTTATTTCAGATACCCTACAAACAGGGGCAGCCATACAAGGAGCAAATCGTCCTATCTCTACTTCCCAGCTGGACAAGTAGTCCTTGCTAAACGTCGGCAACCATTCGAAGCAAAATCAGTCTTCATGTGTCAATTAAGTCGCTTCGCTCACCAGCAGATAATCGAACTTGGAGCTTTCAGGTCCATCTTCTGATCATACATCGTTGAAGATCGAGTGTCGGGGAATCAAGCCCTCCACCCACCCAAAGTCCAATCATTATTGGCAACTACCAAACCAAAAGTCCACCAAGCTGGCACCTTTCAATCGCTCATATGCATCATTGTGCATCATATGCAGTCATACGCATCATTTACATCAATCATTTACAACATGTGCATCATATGCATACCCAAAAAAAACAGACTTTTTATTTTTTCCAACATTATCGAATTTATATCTCAGTGCATAAACATTCGCATCGTATTTCCATCATTATGGGATACCATTTCAGTCAAGCATAGTTACATAACTCAGGATCCGGGATCAACACAAGTTTCCAGTCCTTTCCCCAGTGGAAGATCATATCAGTCAAAATTCCAGGCATCTCCTCTTGGCGGATTCAATAGCCGTGTTTAAATTTCAGTTTATTTGCCTTATCATCCTCTGTTGATAAGTGATTTTATTTTCTGTCATTTGCCTTATCATCCTCTGTTGATAAGTGAGTTTATTTTTTCTGTTTATTGCCTTATCATCCTCTGTTGATAAGTGAGTTTATTTTTCTGTCTATTGCCTTATCATCCTCTAGTGATAAGTGAGTTTATTTAGTCTGTTTATTGCCTTATCATCCTCTGTTGATAAGTGAGTTTATTTTTCTGTCTATTGCCTTATCATCCTCTGGTTATAAGTGATTTTATTTTTCAGTTTGTTGCCTTATCATCCTCTGTTGATAAGTGAGTTTATTTTTCTGTCTATTGCCTTATCATCCTCTATTGATAAGTGAGTTTATTTTCAATTTATTGCCTTATCATCCTCTGGTGATAAGTGAGTTTATTTTTATTTGCCTTATCACCCTCTGGTGATAAGTGATTTTAATTTCAGTTATTTGCCTTATCATCCTCTGTTGATAAGTGAATTTATTTTCAGTTTATCGCCTTATCATCCTCTGTTGATAAGTGATTTTATTTTTAGTCATTTGCCTTATCATCCTCTGGTGATAAGTGATTTATTTTATCAATTTATTTCTTGCTTTGTCACCCGTCATTTTCAGATTATTTCATTTGTCGGACAAATTTGGAGTCTGTTAATATCTAATTATCTTATACCTTAAAAGATTGAACGCGAGCCAGTTCACCTTACTCGGTCTAAGCCAATTCGATAGGGGCATCTGTCATACCCCCAAATTTGTCCTACCCGCCTATTTTTATTTTACTGTCTAACCATTATTTTGAAAATAAAAAAAAACATGTAGCATTTTATTTTTCTGTCTAATCATTATCCAAAAAAATCCAAAAATAAGTCATTTGGTCTTATTGTTCATGTTCTTGGTTTGCGCCGAAAATCGAATTAGTTAGAATTTGTCAGTGTGTATAGTCAGTGTGTTATGAAAAAGTTTGTTGTTCGATTATCACTTTGTTTTTTCCATTTAATCTTTTTATCACAAAATTCTACAAAAAATTATTTGCAGTCATTTCTTTGTTAAACCAAATTTTCTTTGTATTTTATCATTACTATTATCATTGCTATCCTTATTTATTTATTTTTTATTTACAAGAAAAAATTATTAATTAAAAATTAATTATTATTATTTCCTATTTCTTTTTATCACCATTTTCGTTATTACTAGTATTTATTTGTATTTTTTACTATTTTTATTATTATTGTTATGGTTCATTTTTTCATTTTATTATTCTTATCATTATCACATCTACCATTATTATCACTCTTACCATTTTTTTATCTATTATTATTATTATTATTATTATTATTGCATATTACAATTATTATTATTATTATTATTATTAGTATTAGTATTTTTTGTTATTATCATTTTGTTATTATTAAATTTCCACCACTATTATTTTTTATTATTTATTATATATATATATATATATATATATATATATATATAGCCAATTAAATTTGTCTTCATTCATTTTTATTCAATGCACAAAACTATATCTTTCATATCAACACACAGCCTGTCAACAGGACCCCACACAAACTTCTTTATTTTCCTGCTCCACTCACATATGCACAACAACAACAACGAATTTTCTCGTACGATTTCGGCATCCTTCACACACACATTCCACACACAGCATAACAACTTTTCCAGCTTTCACAATCCTACACCACCATCACCATGTTTTCAACAAATTTAAGCATATTCCCTCTTCAAGATTCCTTTTAATCTTTCCTCTTCTACCCTTTAATCC